>JAUIMM010000113.1:17222500-18467500 GCA_031769625.1 Taudactylus pleione | reverse complement strand
ATTCACAGTGACC
Organism: Taudactylus pleione; assembly: GCA_031769625.1. Classification (NCBI taxonomy): domain Eukaryota; kingdom Metazoa; phylum Chordata; class Amphibia; order Anura; family Myobatrachidae; genus Taudactylus; species Taudactylus pleione. Next base: position 18,467,487 of record JAUIMM010000113.1, on the reverse strand, counting down.
CACATCAAATTTTTGTTAAAAAAAATAAAAAAAATCACTTTTTGTAAGCGCTGACTACTCTAATTTCTGCCCACGGCATGTAACTGGATCCTTTAAAATTCTCTTTTTCTTTCAATGAAAACCCTTACAACTCTTCAGCATATTCAGTTGCAGTAGTTTGCTCTTAAAGCTGCAATCACACACTGGATGGACATACATATTATTAAACCACTGTTTCACAATTTTAAGCATTTGTACTAACTGCAGCATTTGCATATTGATGGTAGAAACTGAATTTAGCCACTTTCTGGGAAAAAGATGCCCCCTCTGGGTGACTCACAGGCAGTGACTTGACATTGGACGGCCATTTTGAACACATTATGTAACTTATAGGCACCGGATATCTGATTGGTTGCTGTGGGTTATATCACACAATTTAATGTTTCTTTTTGTAAATTAGAATCAATAATGTACAGCGCGCCAGCTAAGCAACTCATGTGACAACTAATATATTATCTAAGTATTATATGACTAAACAAAAAAAAGACAGATAATCTGTAGCATTTTTAATAGATCATTTGTAAATTAGGAACATATCATTAAAGGCTTATAGCAATTTACTATTTTTCTACACAGCTATTGTAAAGTTAATAAGCATCGCTATTATTATAATTATAGGATGGCCTTGACCATGAAAGGCACATTGTTACAATCATATTGGGGTCAGATACCAGTGTAGAATTCTATAGAAAAATAAGTCTCAATTTTTCTGTAACTAACACCAATTTAGCCACATAAAGGATGACAAATGTAATATAGAATAAGGTGCCAATTGTGTCTGTATACTGCTAAAGCTCTGACAACATCACAACTGGGTTACACAACTTTTGTTGCATTAAGAGTCTGACAACAGGATTGCAGCTGGTCACCAATAAACCTCTGAATTTAACGCAGAGTAATGTGGCATAGGCAGTAGAGGTAAGTATTTGTGGGTAAATAAACGAAAATTTGACAATGGCGTCATCTGAATCGACTCAGAACATTAGAAAGTTATATTACAGACTAATCTGAATGATAAGAGTGTAAGAATTCAAACAAGATGATTTAAACTTTCTTTTTCTATTCTAACATCTGAAAGCGTTTAAATGGAAGAAAAAAATACTACCCGTAAAGATTAAATTACCCGGTGAATGCTTTGCAACCACAGCGATGACATGATATGCAAGACTTGCTCTTTCCTGTAACCACAATAGCTAAATGTTACAGAGTAATCTCTTTTCGTAAGTCAAACAGGGTTAACTGAACCAACCCTTTATGAGGTAGGTGCCATTTTGACACATGATGCATGGGCTTTTCAAATATATAAAGTGGGACTGGCAAAGGGCTGATAAGACAGTCAACTTGACTCAATAATTGACATGGTTTATGTTTATTGCTATCCAGCCATATATATGAAGTGTGTTGTAAATACAAAACTGGAGGTTGAAAACTAATTGAAAAAAAAAGATAATTCAGCTTTGTCTATGGAAGTGGTCAAGGAAGTGTTGCATTACAAAAAAAGTTTGTTTGAGCTTCGGAACTGGTCAGTGAACCACCATTTGGCCATTCCACATACAATGGACTATTAGGTTGTTAACGGTGAACCATTAGGTGTCTTTCTTCATCATTCTGTATACATAGTAGACAATTGGTAGACCTTAAGCATTGAAATTAATTATTTAAATTATTTTTGATAAATAAAGTAGAGATGTTCCTCAGACAGAACAACATACTGTAGGACATGTGCTCGCGCAGATATATATTTCTTTAAAAACAGCCAATTAGAAGACGTAGCCTTCAAGTCATACAAAGTAATGATGAGCCAACCATTGTGTCACCGAAAAAGCTTACACAAATAATTAATTCAGCTCTTGAATATTCAAAGAGTGTTTGGGAAGAATAGGGGGACTATCAGGACTGTAGCAAACCCTGGGATGCCCTCGGGCCTCTCCCCACTACTCAGAAGAAGCACTCCATACCAACCACACTTGGAAGTGGAGCGTAGGTTCTTCCCACCACACACACGCACTATTTCTTACCATAGCAGGCAGGGGTGGCATATTTGGCTATTTAGACTGGGAGAGTAGCATTTGACTGTGACATCCCTGTCAAGTGCCCCACTCATAGTGTAACACTAACATTGAGGAGCAGTAGCTATTTGCCTTATGTGTAAGAAGTTGCTGGCTGTTTCTTCATCATGTCAGTGGCTGGTACTCTTTATGTGGGAGCATTAAAACACTGGATGATGATATTATGTCTCTCATTGTTGTAGGGACCCCCCAACTATTGATGCCATAGGTAGTTGATTGGTTTTGCCAACCTGTAGCAGTAGTCCTAGGACATAAAAGTAAGTCAGGTACAATTGGAGCAATTGGCAGTTATTTGACAATTTGCTATTGATAATAATGGTAATACTTCTACAAAGGTTGTGATACACACACTTCCGTGAACTTGCACCAAGGGTGTATTATTTGTTCTTTATCTATGGTTTATATTTGAGCACCTATTTGAGGTAATCTTGAATTTGTATCATAAATGTCCACAAATAAATAGTATGGTTCAATCTATACCAAGATAAGTCCCGTTTTTCCCAGACACCTAGTAGGTGGTAGAGGCTAAGACAGTAGAGCATTTAAACATGCTTGGGATAGGCACAAGAAGATCCTTACAAAGAACTAAAGAACAAATAGGGTTTAGACTACGAAAAGGTAAAAAAGGGGCAGACTAGATGGGCCAAAAGGTTGATTTCTGCCGTTAAATTCTATGTTTATATGTGATAGGTTATGAACTTGTTCAGGCAGGGAAACTGTACTTGAAACATTCTGGCTACAGCGTTGCTTAAAATGAAGGGGCCTATTTATCAATGAGTTTTATCATTCACAACGCATTATAAAACTCATTGCGTATGATAAATGGTGCTCCAGCCAATCAGCTCTCAACTGTCATCTGTTTGAAAAATGACAGTTGGGAGCTGATTGGCTTGAGCACCATTTATCATACGCAACAAGTTTTATCACTTATTGTGAATGATAAAACTCATTGATAAATGAGGCTCTATATTTGCTGTAATAAAAATATTAAATAATTGTCGAATGTACCAATATATAAAACATATTTAGGGGATTATTCATTATCTATCAAATATTTTCTAAGGTCTAAGGGGTTAATGGAATTGCAACCTTAGTGAGAAAAGGGCACCCAATATTTCATTAACCACCTATGTATATACATGAATAAATACCGGACTTTGATGGTAAAGGCTGCACACATCGAGACCTATACTGATTTGTTGTTTGACATTATGTAAACAAAGCCTGTAAATGTTAATAGGTCTGAGCAGATATACGGGAATTGGAATATTGATCACCTGCAATATTACACGGAGGAGATGCACTAATTGACATACTATAAATAGCATACAAACATGCCTCTCGCTCTCTGACTTTCGCTGCATAAAGTGCTTTGGGGTCTTTTATGAAACACTTTAGAACTTATTTTTGATGCTACAGCTCATCGTGGATTGTTTCATTTATAGGTTGAACGGACTGATTTGAGTGAGAAGGCTTGAGAGTTATTTATACACGCATTTGATGGTTTCTAAATACAGTCCTGGCCAGCGAAATTGTTTGTTCCTTAGAATCCAGAAGTGTGAAGAACAGCATGCCTGTGTCTTTCAGATTACCCCTTCAAGTGTGAATCTTGGTCTGCAAAACTTTTTCCTTAACCCCCTTTCCTGACCGTGGAGTACTGTATGTAACACATTACTGGCCTTTTCTGTTGATGAGGCGGCTGAAACTTTTTGTTCTTTACCCTCCCTCGCCCAAGACTGCTGCAGCCCAAAATCTGAGGACCAAGCTATGCTACAAACAAACCAAGCATATCAAGCAGGACTGCAGTACTTCATAGCCTAATGAACAATGCACAAAAACAAAAGCGACAGCAAGACATCTATTATCTGATCTTCCGTGAAACACAAAAACTGTCTTTTCTGGCACAGGGGAAGTGCCAGTAAGCCTGCAGGTGTGAGCCAGTTAAAAGAAAAGGCTTTGGTTAAATAGATTCTTTGACTGTCAGGGATTAAAATCACGGTACCAGTAGTAACACACATCTTTTCCTTTAATTTACAAAATTTTCTCACGAGTCTGCAAAAGTTCACCCCATAAGGAGATTCTGAGGCCATTGAAGAGTCTTAAGTTTTAATTAAGTTGAAGTTGTCAGAAGAAAGCTTTTTTGGCACAGAGTCAGGGTCATTAATTACTGCTATCTTTGTTTCTTTCTGAAGAAACTTCACTGACTTGTTGGGTTACTAATACAGCTAGCGTTTTCTATCCCGCAGGCCTCTGATCAATTGACTCTAATTTACAACTCGACCAATTGCTTTAATCTTTTCCGAATTCAATCCTCGTAATTTATCATGATTCTTAAAGTTGCGCATGACACGGTAGATGATGATAAGCTCGTAGATAGGCTGCTAGGGAAACGAAATGCAAATAGTTGCTGTTATTCTGTGTTATGCCTTATTCCTCACACTTCAGTTCCTTTGCTGTACCAGCAATCAGCAAACAGTGCATATAACTCCATTTTATTTTAATAATTTAAAATGTATTAATACAGAACTTAAAAACCTGTGCACATTTAATTTCAAGTAAGTAATGTAATCAGTGAGTAGCGGCTGGTGTTTGGTGGGCTTCTTAGGATGTTGTGGTTTTCCAGCCAGAAAAATGCAATGTTCAGCGAAGTGCTCAATGCAGTGTACTTTTCCCACTACAATCAATGGGAAATCCCGTTTCCCTTCAAAACTAAAACGTAGCTGTGAAAATGCCACACGCAACGTTATTCACAGACTATGTGCTCAGAAGCGTTCTCATGTGAAATGGATATATTTAATTACTAGTTATTTATATAGCGCACATATATTCCACAGAAAATATTTGGCCATTCATATCAGTCCCTGCCCCAGTGGAGCTTACAATCTACTTTCCTACGACATGCTCACACACTTACACACTAAGGCACATGTTTTCCAGAAGCCAATTAACCTACCAGTATGTTTTAGGTGTGTGGAAGGACACCGAAGTACCCGGAGGAAACCAACACAAACATATAGGGGTCTATTTACTAAGCAGTGTTAGGAGACAGAGTGAAAAGTGATAAGAAAGTGATAAGGTTCCAGCCAATCAGCTCCCAACTGTCATTTTTCAAACACAGCCTGTGAGAGGACAGTTGGGAGCTGATTGGCTGGCACCTTATCACTTTCTTATCACTTTTCACTCTGTCTCCTAACACTGCTTAGTAAATAGACCCCATAGTGCCTTGGTCAGGAATTAACTCAACTCATGACCTCATTGCTGCATGGCAGGAATGCTGACCACTATGCCAAATATGCTGCAAAATGGAAGATAATTCCAATTAAATCCACTGTGTTACCTTTCTAAAGGGGCTGCCTCATTCTGGGTGCCCAATAGTAAAAGTATCTCCTGTGTAGAAATAATTATTTTGACAGGGCATAGTAAAATATGTTAAGAAGTTGATATTATATTATCTGATACTAATAATCACATTGTGCATTCTTTCACTAGGACCTAAAATATCATGAAGGTCAGTAGTCACCAAAGTCTGTGGGACAGACCCGACATCTGAGGTACAGTATAAAAGTGACATGGCCTACCAAGAAAATACTTTGGCTTTATGGAAGATGAGAGTGGTACAAGAAAGTTAGGGCTGTGTTGTGTTCGATCTGGACGTGATCTAAATCAGTGATGGCCAACGGCAGCCCTGGAGCCTTGAAATGCAGGCTTCAGCTTTTCCATACTTTATTGTCTGTTGTGTTTTTTATAGCCTGTAACACTTGATCAAAATGCCTGCTCATATGTCATTACAAGTAGTTGTCCCTTTCTTTGATTAAATGTTTTCATTTAACTGATTACTAGGATTAAGAATATTGTGTGGCCGTTTAAAAGGTTGGAGGACTGCCCCTGCGGCCCTCGATGTGTATCGGGTTACCTATAACTGGCCTAAATTGGCCTGTTTTTCATATCTGGAATGGTGACTAAGACAAGCAGATGACACAGATTTTTCTTAGTGAATGTCTAAGCTGCATATTCTCAAAATGGCTGCCCCCACTTTGTGTAGACAACACATATACTTTAAATAATGTTGTATAAATGGGTGAGGTCTTTTCACTGACCTTACATATGATCAGATCTATAGTACAGATGTGAACTCATACACTAAGTTTCAATAAGCCGTATGGCACAAGGCACCTGGTGCAACTCAGTCGCGCTGAGCGGTGTAGCATAGCGTCTTTTTTCTTTACATTTTCTCATTTGCATTGCAGACACAGCAAAACATCACTCAATGTGTACTACAGACGCCGGGCTCTAATGTTAACCGCACAGGAATTAGTTTAAAACATGTATAACATTTCAGATGAAGCACAATGGAACTTGGCATGAAAAAAAGCTGTGGCGCTGCATTGTAGCGCTTCGTACACAGATTCAGACTTATTCGCACACACATGTACAAGTGTTGCACATCACATTGATCAGTGCATTCTAGCTAAGTAGTTTTACTGCATGAATTTGTTTTATTTGTGTGAATAAGATGCACATTTTGAATGAATAAGACGCTTGGCACAGCTGAGTCGCACGGGAACTGGCGTGCCGATAGGGGTTGCTTGGCGTGACCGCAGAACAGTGTTTGAGGACAATACGAGGCTTTTGCTTCTGCCTAAGCATACACAAGCTTTAGGTTCAAGTTAATTTTTATAGCTACACAATAGTGTGAGTTTATAAATTTATATTAGAAGAACGCTGTAAAAGAGAACAAAAAACACAACAACAATGTGGCATGAGACTATGCCGGTGCGTCTATATAATATAGTGTTCATTTATTTCACAATGTTTTTAATAAAAACATTTGCAAAATAACATTTGCTCTTGACTTGGGAATTGTGATTTATGTGGCACATTTTACCATTAGCAGACTCTCAGCAAGTGGCTCCATACACGTTCCAAATGTACTTGGCATAGCATAAATTATTATGACACTCACTGGGGTTTCATTTCCACAGACTCAAATGATTCAGACACAAAGTTTGTACTAGTTAAAAAAAGAAGCAAAAATCACTTCTCAGCTGCCAGAAAAGCTAAAAAGCAATATAGTATTAATAGAGATAAGGTTATGTTGTTATATGAGATCATACAGTACATGCACCGTGTATGGTGCTGACAACATACCCAGATCTCTGTTTAGGTCTTGGTAATATATTACATGCACAATTTATTTCATAATATAAGTTGAGTATGGTGCATTTTATCTGTGATTAATTGCATGCTCACACTCAGACTAGACTGCACAAATTGTACACCTTAAAGTCAAAAACACCAAGGGATTGATGCAGAGTTGCACACAACTCTGAATTGCATAGAGATCTTGTGATTTTTTTGCACTGCACATACTAAGTAGAAGTACAAGTGAAGGACTGCAATGAGACTGAGGTGATTTAAATCACAAGGCTGTGGGCAGAGTTTAGTAAAGGCCATGTGTACCTGGTAACCTATTAGGTGGTAGTGGGCGTGTCTTGTGTCTGCCTTTATAATGCTCTGGCTGCTAGGCCAAAGCTTCTTTGATTTGTGATCCTCACAGTGTCATTGCTGATTTCTGACTGGAGTTCTGCGTATTGTGCTCTTGTTTCTTTACTGCATTGTTTTATTGCTGGCCATTTTTTTCTTTCATCCACTCTTTTCTTTTGTGCAGTATTTTTTTCTTGCCCTCTATTTTTTTCTTTCCCCATCTTCAGCTGCTCTGTTTGCCACCCCACCCAGCCTTTTTTTTACTTTATAATCTCTTGCTTTGCTATTTTCACTCAGCAGACCCTGCCCCCAGCCCCCCTACTCAGTTTATTCATGTTGGGGAGGCTACTGCCATCCCCATTTAGAAGTGCAGGTACATCCATGGGCGATTCAGGTTTTTTACGCATCTCATTTGCATCTCCATAAGTGGCTGAATAGGATAAGTGGGACATCCGCAAGAAGGCTTACTTAGTATACTGAGGGCGCTACATGGGGGTGTGGGCTATGCTGCGTTGTGTGTGTACACATAGATCCATCATATTTCTGATGCATCTCTTGCATGAGGTATAGAGATGGTGCAAATGTGCCCTGATAATTATGATGACTTTTTCAATAAGTGGATGGATAGGGGTGGTGCAGATGTGTGCATCTTGGCATATAGGCGAATATTCAATAGCACATGTGCTGCCATGCCAGTTTGCATTGCCAGTTATGGCAGAAGGCTTCTGTTCGCATGTGTATAGGGTGCATGTAGTATCTGCCTTCTGCAGGTGATGAGCACAAGGCGCTGGGACCCGGCAAATTCTACGTCTATTGAAATCGGCCCCGTAGTTCTAGTTTAACACCCAGTCCCGGAGATGGAAAAAACCTCACTGACTGCGTTATGAGAATGGCGACATTTTAGATGTCGGCATTGTGAATATATCGACATGCTGTGGTCCCCACAAAAACAATCAATAAGCTATGCACAAATAACCCTCATAAATCCAGGGTTAGGGTTAGAGGAATAAAAGGGTGAGTTCCCAGGTGGCTGCAGTCTGATCTTTTGGGATAATGGAGTGCCTGCATCTTTGATAGTTAATTGTGCTGGATTTCTTGGCATCCAACCAACTGACTGGCCTGGGGACAGATCATTTTGTTTAACAGTTCATCAGCAGTCCCTCACCAGCAAGCAGAGATGATCACTGATCTCCTAATGTTTCAGAATATATCCTGGCATTAAAATATTTGGTTTATTATTCAGCTGACCCACACAGGTGACTGCTAATTGCAACAGACAAAGGAGAGATATTAATATCTACGCAATACATAGCAAAAAGTAGATATCAAATTAAAGAGGAGCATTTGTTTTAGCAATCCTACAAAAGTTAAGAGTTATTTGTACATACTGTAAGGTTAATTATTTGGTTACTTATCTGGGGATTACTGCGATTTACTGCACATAGGTTCCGAAGTAAAAATAAATCACTAACTGAGGTGTTTCTCTCTCTCTCTCTACGCACACATATACTGTACATACATATCACTCACTGGTCACTGGGATTGTGGTTTGTACATAGGAGGAATGCATGTAGGTGTTACCCATTGATGATTATTTTTTAAATAACTATCAGTGTTTCCACAATCTTGGAAGAAATTTGACTGCACTTTTCAGTTACTATTCAACCATCAGCATTGAAAACATGTCCAGATAATTTACTAGAACATGGGCATGAAATCACTTTAGTGGCAGATTTTATATTCCTGGTGACATTAGTTTTTTATTTTTTAAACACTGATGCATTTTCCCCCAACTAGTTCTTTATATGAATGACTGAAGACGCAGCAAATATTTATCCAATTTTAATTTTTCGGTTATAACAAACACACCACTTGATATCACAGTCTACACCTATACCACACTTAGGGGTATATTTTTTGTTTTTAGAGGTGGAGATGTTGCCAATAGCAACCAATCAGATTCTACTTAGCATTTATCAAGAACCTTTTAGAAGATAACAGCTAGAATCTGACTGGTTGCTATGGGCAACATCTCCACGTCTAAAAACCCGCATCTTAGTAAATATACTCCTCTATAATGACGCTGACAAGTACTGGCATCTTGTTTTACGCTACTACTGTGTAGTAGCATGGGTGTAACTTATGTGAAATAGTTTAATAAATCTGCCAGTCAATGCTGCAGTACTATTTGCACAGCTGCTTAGCAAATGCTGTGTGCACATGAGGGTACAGTAATCTTTACTACTAATAGCAACAGACACAGAAGGCATCCACAGACATTTTCTTATAGTAGAATTCAACAAGGATGTGGTTCAGAGAGGCTGTAAGCTCATTTAATATAACTATATAGACATGTGACATTTGTTGATGTTTGCAGATTGGCTTCTCTATGTTCCATGCACTACGATTGGCTTAATTGTCGATTAGAGTGATATTACATTCTCTTTGGGGGAGATGTACTAAGCCTTGGAGAGAGATAAAGCACTATACATGGTAAGATCTTTTGATAGGGTTGGATTTTCATAATTGCTTATCGCAGCTATAGAAAACAACCTATGACCATAATATATCCATAAAATATCGCAAAGGCAGCTACACAATATTGAGCTGTGATACTGGTCAGGAGACTTAACTTACCTCTTTGCCAGGCCAGTTATAGTGAATATGTGAATGCATGACTGGGTTCCCTGGAACATACATGCACAGTGGGACTGAAAACTTGAATTTGTACTTTCAATTCCAGTTGTTGAAAAATACAGAAAAAAAAGTTTTTTAAAAATAATAAAAATATATTTTTTAAAAATGTGAAAAAAAAAAAAAAATCTCTGATAATTCCTTAGATGGCGATAGCAGAAGAAAGATTACTGCAGTACTTGAAGCACCACAATCCTTTTTTTTTTTTTTTTTTTTTTACTAGAGATAGTGCTCATTACCCTTTAACAGAAACAGCCCATATAGAGTCAGAGGTTTCTTGTCTCTAGCTTAATGCAAAGAAAGCAGGAATGGAGGAATGACACATATCTGACAGACGCTTTGCCTGATATTGAGTAAAGATGTTTCCAAGCCCATTGATTTTTATTTTCAACCAGCCCACCAGAAAACATTTTAGCCTCACATCATATTTTTCATTCTAAACAAGTCTAAATAAATGATATTATATAGTCCAGTAAAGCTCTTTGCTTACACTCTTAAAATTGTTGCATTCTTGATTAAACACAGTCACTGCCTCTACTTAATGATCAATTAGTATTTTAGTGTATAAAATAGACCTGTCATTTACATAAAATAGAGGCAGCCATTTTGTGGGCTGAACCAACACTCAACCTATCACTCCACAAAAATCTAAAGACATCATTAAGGAACTGAAAAAAAAAGGTTTCCGCACATTACATGGCTGTCCAACTGGGTCTGTTTTTATAACCAGAAATGTCCATCTTTTACGTTTTTTGTATCTGAATAAAATGACTACACTATAAAGAACATATATCCACCTACAGGAGTTTATGAATACAACATAATTACGGAATTTTAAGGACTATTCTAGGCTTTCCAAGATTACTTAGTAATACTCCTAATAACCTTGGTGAATTGACATGAATTGAAGAGTTCAAGCTCAGAGACATAAGTACTTTAAAGCTATGTTTTTGGCAAGGTGTTCCCAAAGAGACTATCTATGTCAAAGTGTTATGCTTCTTTTATCCTTTTGTTACAAGGAGACTTGTGCCACGATATATCACTTCAAAGTTAGCCTCCATAGAAAGGTAACATGGAAATAATATCATGTTGGACATTTTTAAAACACTTATAATAGGAATATTTTTGCATGTTATTATGTAGAACTAACATTGCATCAGTGAGAACAATTTGCCTGTTTGCGGGGATCTTTCTTTATCCAACATTTTTGTACTAGTTGCTATTTAAGTACAAAATAAACATGTGCAGGCATTGTGTCCTGTAGATAGCTTCATGACAGAAAAGGACTACAGGTTGTTATTTACTAAGATTGCATAGAATTTTCAGTGCACATTTTTTGAAAAACAATAGCAACCGATCAGTAATTGACATTCCTTGTGTGATTTGTCCTAGCAGCACTAATTGCTGGCTGGTTACTATGGTTTAGTGAACCTAAGTGCAATGTTATTATTTATCTACAGTTATTTATATAGCGCACATATATTACGCAGTGCTTTACAGAGAATATTTCAGTCAATCACATCTGTCCCTGCCTCAGTAGAGCTTACAATCTAAATTCCCTATGGGACACACATACACAATGGGGTTAATTTAAGCAACCAGCATGGTTTAGGTGTGTAGGAGGAAACCGAAGCATCCGTAGGAAACCCAGGGAGAACATCCAATCTCCTCATATATAGGGTCTGATTCTGAGTTGGGAGTAAAGCAAAAAAGAGCAAAAAAATGTGAATCTGGGCAAAACCATGTTGCACTGCAGGTGGGGCAGATTTGAAATGTGCAGAGAAATTTAGATGCATAAGAGAGTGCAGCATCCAAACTGAAATCTAAACTGCTGTGTAAAAATAAAGCTGTCCAGCATTTGTGGGCTAAATGCAACAGCAGCCAGTATTTCCCCTGCAGGGAAAAAAAAATATATATATATATATTTGCATCCCTTGCATTGCAACATGGTTTGTTCCATATGCACAGTTGCTTGCTTCAGAATCAGGCCTATAGTGACTTGGTAAGGAATTGAACTCAAGACATCAGTGCTGTAAGGCGGTATTGCCAACCACTATGTCAGTTGTGCTGTCCAAATACAATGTTAGGTTATGACTATAATATAAGGGCTAAAATGATTGTTCAGCAGTATAGGATAGAGAGACATCCTTGTGCCCTTGACCAAGTCAGTAAGCTTATTAGAAGTAATGTGAAAATGCCATTAATGATATAGTTATGAAAATGTCACTGTTGAAGCAAAAAAAAAGTATTTTCAAAGGGAGCTTTATAAAAGTTTATAAACAGTGTTTATATTGTCAATTTAACCTCAATTTTCATTAATATAAAGTTAATATGCAATATATAATATACCTAATATTGTCACTGAATGTGACATTTTTCACTAAGTAAAGTAAACCATTCTATTTGGATTCTTTAAGCTTTCCCGGATGTTTGCTTTCTTTCATTCTAAATTTTTATTGGAAGTTAATATCTACGATTATAACCAATCACAGCACGGCATTCCCACAGTTACCTTTAAAATCCTTACTGAGTTTTAAATTACTTTCCATTGGACCTCCACTGATTTACCTGTTAACTAATTGGCACAAGCATGGGTCTGCTGTGTATCTTGAGGAAAAACCTGTGCAGTGAAATACTTTATAATAAATGTTCAGTGGACTTTATAGCTATACAGAGGTTTTCATCTTAGTTCTTGGATTACCAACTTTATGAAACAGAAAAGACTAATTTATTTTTTTAAGTATTTTAAACACACACTAACATTATTTGGACTCCGGCCAGATAAAAAAAAACCCAGCAGAACACATGTTACCAGTAACCACTATTGAGTTTAAAGTAAAAAAAAAAATGTAATACTAAACTTTTTGGCACTGAGACACTTGGCATGGTGTCAGAGATTCATAGCAGAGAGGTATAGCTTTCCTCAAACATACATGCAGTTCTATTCATTAATGATTTATTTTACAATTAATAAATAGCTTTCTTATGTTCAAAAAACTGCTGCCAAACTGTAGCAGAGCCGTACTAGATATATATTAGATCTTGAAAAGGATTAATTGTTTGCAGTCCATGATACCTGCTAGGGGATAAAAATCAATGCTCCATTCCCCTGGAATTTCTGCTTCTAAATACATGAAAACTCCTTGCAAAAAAAACATACGAATAAGGTGATTTATACCGAAGAAATGACATGCAATTTATTCTATTTAAGGTGAAAAGCAGCTTTAAGTAACCCACATAGGAAACAATATATGTTCTATGTTCAGTAATTGCATATTGCTGATTATATGATTTGCAGCAAATAAGGAAATCATTCCCCTCTATCAGTCTAAGGATAAACAACGATGATGAAACCATTGATGCTCGATGGTCTCAGGCCAAGGGGCTAAAAACCTTAAAATCCATCAATGCTTTTACCATTGATGGTTGGGGAGAGCGAGAGGCGCAGGAGGCAGGAACTGCGGCCGTGCAGATGCAAAGCAGAGAGCATGGGGACTTCCATCATCGGACTTCAGCATCGATTACAGAAACCATTGCCATTGGATACAAACCATCATTGAGCCTTAATTAACCTGGCCTGTGGGGCAATCACTTTCCAGTCGCCCCTTGCTGACACCCAACTTCTGAGAGATACTTTAGTCTGAATTCTTCAAAAGTAGCCACATGGTGAAAACTATATTCATCATACCATACTTAATGAAAAGACCAGGCTTTTATTGGACACTATGGGGGATAAACAATTCTTAGCAATGACCATGAGTTGGACTGTTACATCACAGATTTTCCTTCCCAGTTCCACAGGTAAACCTGCAATGTTGCTGTGCCATAATTCTCGACAAAGCGCTAATTCACGCACATCTCCAAGATTTGAGCCGCTCCCTATGACTTATGTTTTGTATTTCAATAAAAAGTTTTAGAACTCTCCTTAAATGCACTATATGCAAATTGTCCAGTAAATTAATTTGCAGACAAATGTATGCTTGTGTCTTCCTGGACATTCATATCAAAATAAAAATAGACCTCAATTAGGCTCCTGTATGTACACACTAAAATTTGCAATACATTGTTTAATGATGAGTAGAAATGCATATAAATTACATTGAGTTTATATATTATGTATGTATTTGTATTTGATATGCTTTTCATGTGCCTTCAATCTGTGTTTGTGGTCAAACAGGAAGTTATCTTGTTCAAACCAAACGCATGTAGAAACGCCTCTGCAAATGCTACACTGCAATCCTATTGGGATGAATCCGAGTTTTTAACTGTCAATGTCCATGAGACACATTGAAAGAAAACAAAAAAGAACGTTAATATATTAACTTTGCACATATTAACCATAAAGGTGTTAATATGTACAGTCTCATTTAGGGTGGGCTGTACTAATGCTAAAATGCAGTTAAAACTCTGAAAACTACTGATTTTGGAGGTGTGACCGCATTTCCCAAATATTCACAGCTCCAGAACCTAATATGAACCTAATATAGATGGAGTTGCCTAATAGAAGCCTATGTGCTTCTCACCATAGACTTCCCCAAGGAGGATCCAGTAAGATCCCTCCCAGTGTTCCCCACAGCTTGCGCATACCCTGGCCGATGACTGTGCATGTGCAGGAGGCCTTCCGTGTCATAAACCCGGAGGTCCTCTCTGTCCATTGTGATTTTAATCGCAATTGTACATGCATACCAGCATTATTAACACCACTATGCATTCAGTCAGTGGCAGGATATATTGCATTCAAAATGCGATGTGTGATACAATGGTTTTCTCTTCACATCAGTTTACATTGCCCGTAACTTGAGTTCGAAACACATCTTAAATTCAGAATTTTAACATGTTTTACAATTAGGACATCTTTTTCCTTTAAACACAATTCTAAATGTGCCCCTTATCATTTTAATGGTAAAAAATAATAAAGTGATTGATTGGTACAGTGAACTGACCAAAAAATGCAATGGTAGGTACATAACAACTACGTACAATCACTACCTGCTTTTCGTAAGGAGAGTTGTTCTACTTAAAAATAGCTTATAAATCACAGGAAACATTAAATAGAACAGGAAAGAAAGCCCATTTAACATCCCAATTAATAACTGAATGTTATTAGAAAATATACAGCTGGAAGCCCGAAAGCGAAAATATTTTCATGCTGTATGTATGTGATTTCCTTACAATCTGTGTGCTACAAAAGATTAATTATACATCATTATGTATGTAGAAATGTAGGATGAATCAAATTTACAATTTCAACATTTTTATTCTGTCTAAAGACATTATTGTTAATACCAGTTTTGATTGAAACAGCTGGAGGGAACTCTGCATTCCGTACCTGCAAGACCAGTTAGATAAATGAGTTAAGACTGCAATTATTCCGTAAAAAAAAACCTGTTTTGAAACCAACCTTTTTAATTAAGTGTAAAATACATCACGCAGATGTATGTTATGTTTCTCTATTCTATTGGAAACCTAATGCATCTGGAAAAATTAATTATGGATTTATTTGGTAATATGAGGAAATGCAGCTTCAAGCAACAAAAAACATCTCTTGAGTTATTTTCTTCTACAAATGTATTATTTAACCATGTCTCTCCTGTTTGTGAGCTTTTACAATTTGCTAAGATAAGTTCCCCAATTCAAGGATATTTTCCAACCACTGCTCCGCTAAAAACTAGCAATGGGGCAAGTTTTAGATTTGTTTGAGTAAGTACTTGTTTATAATAGGAACGAAGGGAAATTTTATTGTACCCAAAACATTTCCTTACCAAGTTTTCCTACTTTGCTCCAGCACTAGCTCCTACCTTTCTGTTTGGGGGGGCCTGCAAATGTGCGAATCAAAACAACAAGCCAGCGTCTGTATCGGCTGCTGCTCCAAGAAGCCAGGTAATGCTGGCAAATGGCAGGGGAGTGGCTTCCTATTGGAAGTGCTTGCTACTAATTGAGGTCCGGACTTGCACTCTCAGGGGCAGAAAACACCTCTGCCTGGGACCGCAAACTGTCTGTCCAGAGTTCAATTAGGAGAAAGCACTGCCAATAGGAAGCCACTGCCACAACCAGTGTACCCACTAGGGGTGGCAGTTTTTACTGAGGGAAGGGGGAAGGGAGGCTGCAACCCTAAAAAAAACACCACTGTTGAAAATCCCATTCAGGAGATTAAACAATTGGGTAAACCCATTTACATAGCAGCCATCTAAGCCAAATATGTACCTGTTATGTTTTTAGACAAGGATACAACTATCCATCTACAGGCAGCCTGTTTTGTCTTTGTTAAGACCCCTCAGTGCACTATAGGATTTTTTGGTCAGCATGTAAAGTGCCATATAAAAAGCTTCAGTGAATCAATGAGAACATTTCGGGACATCTTTAAGCTATAAAAGTGGGTAAAGCATTGACTCAAAGGGCTGCCACATAAATTGACATTACCCAGACATCTCTTTTGCTGAAAAGGAGTGGCTTATTCACAAAGGCATAACTAGTACTATAGTAGCAGGAGTGGCAGCTGCTATAGGGCCAACAGCTGGAAAGGTGATGCAGTACATTCAAATAGACAGCCCGTGTGTGCATGTATTTATTTTACCCTTAAGCATTGGATAGAAGCTCATACAAAATTTAGCTCTGTAGCCCACACATATCTAGATGTGACCCTACTTAATTGCACGTTGTCCCAAGAGGAATTTCTCTAAGTCCTTATTGTGTCAGTAGGGCTTACTCTCTCCCGTAACTGATTTCCAAGAGGAGTGGGTTTTGCCCTTCAAAGCATAGTTATGACCTTTTGTCCTTGAGGATTTGTCGCTGTATTGAGCTGGTTCGTTATGAGTGGCTCATTTTACAGGATGGACAGTGGCTGTTACAATTCTTATGACAATCTTCACCTCTGTCGTGCCAAATGAAGTCACTAAACATCATGGGAAACTACTTTGAATCATTATAGGTAAAAATACCGATAGCATATAGCACTAGCATATACTGTACAAGACTAATTCATAACAATTGACAATTTACAATGTTTTACTTTTTTATTATTATATTGACACATTAAAAGAGCCAACACTTTTTGTCTCATCTCTGTTATTTTTTCTCTTAAATGTTGATGCTCGGGACCACAGCAACAACATCTGGAATAGAGCACTAAAGCAAACCTAAATTATAACCAGTGCGCATGAGTATATAAGTAGCCTGTAAAATAATGTTTTCGTTGAAAATAATCCTAATGAATTGCATGTTCTAAATTTTAAATAAAATTAAAAAGATAATTCAGTGAAAATCTACTTGCCACAATCCCAAGAATATTTTGCCTGGGGCCTAAGGGATACATTACATTATTAAAATTGCCTGAAAATACCGTGTACATCGGAGGATAACTGATTACTGAATGTGATATTGTAAACGACAGTAAAGTTAAACATTTCCTGCTCAAAATATTTCTTAAGAAATATAAAGTTTAAATACCACCCTTTGTAATGTGAGGGAATAAATACAAAATCTATAAAAAAAGAGTTTCTTTTAAATAGTAATACATAATCTAAGTGAAAGTGTTAATATCCACTCCATAATATATATATATATATATATATATATATATATATATATATATATATATATTATATACTGTACCATACTTACCTACTTTTAAGTTCTCCTCTCTGGGAGGAACCCAAAAAGGAGATGCAGCTGACCCCAGGGCCGGGCTCACATGTCATGAGAGCTTGTCTGTGGGGAGGGGGCAGAGCTAAAATGACTCGATTTGCATAATTTTAGCACCACCTCCTCTATATACTGGCAATTTCACACACTCCTCTGATATCTATCTGGGGGGGTTAAGAGAGGGGAGGGCCCTGTACAGGCTCCATGCGGGCCCTCTCCTCTCTGTTGCGCAGTTGATTCTGGTATTGTGTCAGAGTAAACTGTGCATGAGCAGGTCTCCGGGAAAATGGCGCCCATGCATGTTCCTGATCTCTGGGAAAATGGGCGTTGCACCATTTTCCCCAGTCATTTCTATTGCTGCTGCAGCACTGATGCGGAACTCCGGAGAGGTAAGTATAACTATATGGGCTCAAGGTGTGCGGTGTGGGCCCCCTGCACAAACTGCACCCAATATAGATACACAAATGCTATATATCTATCTAAAGTATAATAACAATATCAAGTTATAGATCTGGTAAATGTATCCTGTAAGATTCAAATTATAAAGATTTTAATACTATTCCACTTTAGGGTTGATTATGACCAAGATAAGGATGAGCCCTTACCATGGTAAAACTAAATTATGGAGATTAAAATATGTAAACACAAAATGGACATATTCCATTTGCATATTAGATTTCTGTTAAAGTTGATGTTGAAGATTAAGGGTCAACGTTAAATCCTCACTCTCCTAATCCCTAACATTACAAAGACAGCCATGAGTGCAATGTCTGCTGCACTAAATTACCTAGAAAGAAAGCAAATTCCGGATGAAAAGGGGAGCATATTTATATTATAGTGATTTAAAATCTGTCGCCTAAACACATCTTCCCCTGTCTATCCATTGACCTAAATTGCACACTAAAAGCTTGCATGTCTGAAAATGGGCAGCTAACAATTTGAGACAATCCAGAGATTCTTTGCGTTCGCAGAAACAATGCCAAAAGATATTCTGGCTACAGTAAACATTGTCTAGTTCATATTTTGCAGAACCAAGTAGAGGCCCATAAAATAGACCTTTCCTATGTAAAAATAGCTAATTGTTCAATGACTAATCTTTCAAGTTCAGGAAGAAAATTAAGCTTTATAATGGCTCTCATAATACATACAAATTCAAATGCCCATACCAATAGCTTAACCATCAATGTATCTACTTATTTAAAGTTTTTTTTTTACATTTATATGTCTCCTCCTGCAATTTTGATTATATACATTGCATTGTTATTCTTGCACTTCTATGACTTTCACCCATGCATTTATATAATCAGGCAGAGCTTATTCTAGTCGCTCTATTACCTGACAGAGTTCTGCTGTGATCCCTCATCTGTGTCCAGACAGCGGCTTGGTGTCATGTTGTATTACAGGAATAAACCCTCAAACAACAACAATGCAATATACAAATAAGATGATACTTTCACTTACTGCTGTGCAAACCATTTACAACACAAAGAGTCATGTGACACTGACAAGGCAGGGCTATGGATGGCCATGTGTAGGAATACCCCTGATTGATCAACTCGATGGTACTATTGGTGATCCCTGTTTTAATACTGGCTGGGCAGTGGGGGCAATCAGACAGTGCGGACGGGGCTTCGAGGGCTGTTTCGCGTCCCGGCACAGGGAGAAAAACAAAACATTGCTTGGCTCTATGCCATGGATGGGGTGAACCTTTGGATCTCCACACATTGATGGCAAAACCATCAGCCATTGGTGGTTAACAGTGTTTATTAACCATCGATGGCCATCCCTAGACAGGACCTGTTTGTATAACATGAATTGACATTTGTGTATCTTGCTTATGAGAAGACTGTAAAGAGTTACTCTACTTTCTCCCAATTAGGATCAATCATTAATTAATGTTTACCTGTCACCATAGCAACCAGCCTAGCATTTTAATTTAAGCTATTATAGTAAAAATCCTGGTAAAATCTCAGCTACAAAAAATGTGCATGACCTAATGGTTTAATTTTTAATAATGCTATTAAATAATCATTCGCACTTTGCCATTAAGAATTTAAAAATTGCAGACTGAGTAGAAAAAAAGTGACTTTCATTTAGAAACTGTTTTACTCATTATATAGTGTATTTATGAAGCCACAAGTTAACCAGTAAAGACTTGTTAAGTTTCAAAACACATTTTACAAACATAGTATACTTTAATCATGCTATGTGCACATTTTCGAGCAGGTTTAATCCAACATAGTCCTCTCTGTTTATATCTCGGACAAATAGCTTGGCTGAATGATGCACTGACAGTAATTATCCATTTTAAAACATTTAGGGGCAATTCAACTCAGACTGATGAGTTTGGAGTGCACCCAGCATCGTCGCCTAAAATTGCTCCATGACCAATCACTCATTTTCATTTGTACCCCATAGAGATGCCTTGGAAAAATTATTTAAGATTACTGTATTAAACAATAATGCGCACAGACGGACATCGCGGTGATGTATGGGAGCACATTACTCAGAATCGAATGGCTTATATGCAATTCTTTGGACATTTCAACATCATTATTATATATGAAATGTGGAATAACTTTATAAATATATACAAACATTTCAGGAACTGGTCAGAATGTAAAATTATTGAGATTATTGAGATTAAGGTTTTATCAAAGGGAATATCTATAGACCTGTTTCATCGTACTACTCTCTTCTTCTATAAAACATTTGGGGGTCAATTAACTTGCAGGCAATGGCCATAATCCAGGGCAGGCATATTTTGCATTTGCAGTATCCTAGAGATTGTGGCTTGTAACACACATCCCTATGGGGCCGTGAATGGAAATAGGTGATTTTGGGGTGATATGGTGTGCCCTTATTGGCATTCCAACACTGACAATGGCACATTGTGGTATCCCCCTGCAAATAAATCAACCCCTCTGCATGCAAATGTCCCGCCTCGGCTTGAGAAGTGGGCAGCACGTGGCGTAATGCTAGCTTCTGGCCCACTTTCTCACTACCAACCTGACTGAGGGGTGGGAGCTATTACAGCCGCAGCTGCATCATTGTACACAGCTGCGACTGCGTCTTTATGCTAATGCCACAGCCGATAGTCTTCCTACTGAGATGCCCATAGGCTGCAGCGCCAATGCACAGCTGTACATATTAAGATGCACCATCGGTTGTGCCAGTCGCACCATTGGAGATTGTACCTACCCTATGGCAGGTGCAATTTCTCCATTTGAACATGGGCGATGGGTTCAGTGCAACTGCGCCTCTGGATGCTGACCACAACACACTCGCGACAGGCTAGTCACCCCTCTGTTACCTCCCACAAACACCCACAAAAATTGCATGACTCTACATGCTATTGCTGTCTGCGACTTTGTGCTATAACCATCGGGACACATGCGCAGTGCGACTTGAACGCATGCATAGACTGAAATCATCGCCCGCTTGTGCATGCCATCGTCATTAGTAGTGTTCATGAGGCAGAGGGACTAAGTATAGATGCAATCCAGTAGAAAGCATAACGCTGCATATTGCCCAATTCTTAAGTCGTGGCACTGCACAATGTTTTTCTATGCTCTCTCCGATGCAAAAGGCATATGCCAAAAATAAAATCAAAAATCAACTCAAAAGTAGAGATATGCGCTGGCCCCCGTGTTTTGTTTTTGGATCCGGATTCATCCTCGTGTTTTCGTTTTTGGATCTGGATTATTTTTTTTTTTAAATTATAATTTTTTTTCTAAAAACATCTAAAATCATGTAATTTTTGCAATCCAAAACTCAAATCCCAACCACTGGAGGATCAGAAATGCAACTCACATTTATCCGGATCTCCTCAGGAGATTAGAACAGCCACACGGATCTGTCCGGATTCACGAAAATTTGGGTGGATTAAGAATTCTCTCTACTCAAAAATGATAGTTTCTCTTTAAACATCTTGCAGACCCACTATCCCTCTATAACCACTAAAAAAAAATCATCCAAGTGGCTGGAATTAAGCAAATAAACAATTGATTAAATAAGAACAATTTATATAGTCAAACAGACCCTGAGATGCTGTGACAGGGTAGCCAACCGCAAGAATCAAACATACAAGAATTTCACAGTGCAGCATTGCCGCTATCCCTTTGCGTATTTTATTTCCTGTATATTTGTCTAATTTAAATGTAAAAAGAGATCAACAGCAGTGTGCTTCTACAGTAGAGCCACTATTTTTGTTTTCTCCCATAATTCCCATATCTGCAAATTCCTGATGTCAACCACAATGAGAACATGTGTGATAATCCTCTCAAAAATAAAAATAATGTAGGGCATGGTCTAGTGACAATGGCCTTATCTTATCATGGGGACATCAACAGAGCATGCAAAGCTGCCAATGATGCTTTGTGGAGAGCAGTCAATGCAATTCTTCAAAAATAAATGAAAAAGTGCAGAAAATTGGATTTTAAACTGGCATGCATAAAATGATGAATTATATTGTACATATGGACAATACTGCAAAAGTACGGACTTACTGCATTTCTAAGGGGAAAATTCTTAAAACCTGGGTTTGTCCCTGGAATTATTAACAATGGTCAAAAAAACTCAAAAGACATACTGTAGCAGACCAAGAGTTGCTCATAGCCTTTGCAAAGGGATAGATAATACCTATGTCTACAATACAAATCTCCATGTACTGGGCACAATAAGGCCGACCATTTTTTAGGGAATGTAGTCGGCATCCTGGTGCACACAATGCCAGTGGTCAAAATCTTGGTGCCAGAGATCCCGACAGCAGTCAGAATCCCGCTCAAGAATCCTGATGGCTGCGATTCCTATGGTAAGTATTAGGGTTAAGCAGTAGGGGGAGGGTTTAGGGTTAGGTTGTGGGAGGGGCAGGTTAAGCTTAGACCGCAAGAAAGGTGGGTAAGGGTTAGGGGAAGGGTTAGGATACTTACCTTTATGCATCGGGATTTCTATTGTCAAGATTCCGCTGCCAGCATTCTGACCACCCGCATTTTCAGCTCCGAGATCCCGTACCCAGACCCTTTTTAAGGGCTAGAGTGCCTTAAACTTGTGTATGTTCTTTTTTGAATGTTATTTATGAAGGTTTGTATTTTCCTAGTGAAGCAATTTGTATTTTAAGTCATCGGACCATAAAAGCATCAGCCTTCTGCTAATGAGACATTGGATTTTAATGTGTGTCCAAATAACATGTTGTTTAGTTTTCCCTGATGAGTGTGTTTATGCAATAGACCTTGTGCCAGGTATATATCACAGTGTGTGCTCATTTTACTGGAATGTGAAAATATAATCGTAGAGCCTGGGTTTACTTCACAGCTTCTAATTTTGGCTGTGTCGCAATTAACATAGAGGCTCGAAAGATTCCTCCTAGATAACTAGCAATTAGACAATTAACTCAGTAATAGAATAGGCACAGGTGGCTGAGGCAGATGGATTTCACCAAGTCACTGCTAGAAAAGCCTTAGATTGATACAGGTTGTGCTAACTTCAACCCTACAATGAATATGTCTCTAGCTAAATAAATAAATAAATATATAAAAAAATAGATGAATAATGCTAAAATAAGTTAACAAGACCAACTTTAATCAACAACATATACAGAGATATATTAGGGAAAGCAGAGTGAATATGGATGAATTAAGGCCCCCATACACGGTAAGATTCAAAGTTGGTAAGATGAGTTGGACAATTGCCCTTGAAATTCTTCCCTTGAAATTTTTCATAAGATGTGGTCAAATGGAGTAAGATTGATCGTTACGATCATAGGATAAGATGCATAGAAGTGTGTCACATCGTACACGATCGGTTGGGATCTCTCTACAAAACCATTTGATCTGTGATCCAACTAGACGACGGCGGGGATGCGCATCGGGGTCGCAAAAGACTCAAAATACATCTATTTTCAAACAATTGGTCTGTCCACCTTCAGTCTCCTAATAAAGGACAGTTTTTCTATGTTTATTGATTTAAATAATACATGCTCAGGCCTATGCACTATACAGGGCCGTAGGGAGGGGCATGCTAGTGGTTATGTCACGCAGGCCTCTGGGACGGCTCCCTGGCCACTTCATCTGGCTAGCAGCTTGCCTGGAATGGCACCATGTGTCCAGTAGCGATGCTGCAGTGCAGCTCAGAACATCCAAAAGATGCACCAGGCACGCACCCTGTAGTGTGTAGAGACACATGGAGCATCCAGACAGCTCTCTACTTTTTCCTGCTAGTGGCCCTGCCCCCTCACGTGACATGTCCGAGGTGCAGGGCTAGCATAGGGTGGCAGTGAGCCCTGCTCCAGCGCTGGCACTATGGTTAAATTGTCTAGCTTAAAAGGAATGTCCCCTTTGCACAGTACTAACCCCCATAGTGCCAGGTCCTGTGTAATGGTCACATGAGATTTACTACTGTTAGAACCCTGTAGTTATTCATGTAATGGTGCCTGTGATGGCTATGGTTTTTGAATATGTGCATAGTGAAGACAGTGTCAATTGGATTAAAGTTTGGCTATTCAAATAGGTGTGGCCTTCATTAAACGCCTCCTTTACAGGGGAGGGATCTGGTCAAAATCCTGACAGGCGGCATGCTGGCACTTAGAATGCCGGAGCTGGAATCCCAACACCTGTCAGAAGCCCCACCCCGGCATCCCAACGGTAAGTACTGGGGTTAGGGGGAGGGTTAGGGTTAGGCACTAGGGGGAGCTAGTTGATCACTGAGATTAAATCTATTTGTTTAGAGATTTATCTAACATATACATTAGGTATAGGCACTAAGGGGGGAAGGTTAGGGTTCGGGGAGGGGAAGTTAGGTTTAGGCAACAGGTTGTTGGTATGCCGACGTGAGGATTCTGGCCCTGGGATCCCGTACCCAACCTCTTTACAGACATTGTTTGATTTTTATTATCAGTAGTCCCTTTCTGGCAAACTCCTGAACAATTCAAAATAAGCACCAATACTAAGAGCAGAGGATGCAATAGAAATGTGCAGAAAGCTACTGTAGAAGGGTCCATAAAATACACATTTACATTATAAGTTATATAGTGCCAGGCATATCAAGTGAGGACTTACATTTTCAATAACAAAGGAATTATTCAGATTTGTCCAATGCAACTATGTATCCATATTGCTCCTTCTTACATGAAAGAATATATATAAACTGAAATGCAATTGTAGTGCATTATGTCACTGCAAAGAGGGCAGTTTAAAACCTGCAAATGGCTGGCATACAGACCTGCTAGGAAAGGGTGAGTGACTGACAACATAATAGTAAGTAGAATCAATATACTAACTGGCATTGACTATTATCTAAGCAGCTAAAAATATAATTATTTCAGGGCACTTTGTATGTTCAATTGATTTTAAACTTGTGTTTAAAGAAACGAAAGCTGTATTTTCAAAGCAGCAAACTTCCACAGCATAAGCTCCAGCATTGTTATGCTATATCTCTTTAGCCAGTGATAAACACATTGTGTTTGTATATTGCACAGTACAACATTGGCAGATTGATCTAGCAAAAAGCTGCAGATCATTTGAACTGAAACAGGGATAAAAAGTCTTATAGTCAGAAAAATACTCTACTAATTACACAAGGTGATGGTATATTGTCGACATTTACACAAACACTACAAAAGTTTCTAGTATTCACAGTAAAAATAAACAAATAATAATAATAATAATAACTAAATTATCCAATAAATCACAATAAACCTTTGTCCATTAGAGATGTTTCAAGTAGAGTAGTTACAACACTTAACGCACGATTCATTGAAAAATCTAACACAAATACTGTAAGTCAGATTTTTGATAGGTTAGTAACTAGCCAAAAGGGATTTTTCAAAGTATC
The DNA here is from genome assembly GCA_031769625.1 of Taudactylus pleione. NCBI lineage: Eukaryota > Metazoa > Chordata > Amphibia > Anura > Myobatrachidae > Taudactylus > Taudactylus pleione. The sequence goes on along the minus strand of JAUIMM010000113.1, from coordinate 18,441,730 downwards.
CAGGAACCATTTTCTAAACTTCCAAGGGAAATCGGGTTTAAGATGTCTCTGGATACTTTGTAATTACCAAACTGTAGGGTGTAAATTACTCAGGTAAGGCATTCAAAGACTATTGTAATATTTAGGTCTTTAACCTACAGTAATAGGTGATTATTTGTATCAAGAATAGTCATAAGAATTTTGTGATAAACATCTATCGATTTGTTCTATAGAGCCATCTGCTTGCGTTTGAGCTGTGCAAAGTTCTGGGCACATGAAATATGTGCCCAACAACATATCTCCACCGGATGTCGCAAAAATGAATTGCTAACAAATATACCAATCAAAGGAAATCTTTATTGCATCACAGAGCATTTTTTTACAGAGAAGATTAATAGATAAGGTGGTTGATCACTGAGATTAAATCTATTTGTTTAGAGATTTATCTAACATATACACATCTCATAGTTGCCTACCCTCCGGTATCTTGTTGGAGACTTCAGGTTCACTGTAGAGTCTACCGCTGCCCATGTAAAATTAAACAAAACCCCCGGATTTCCACTGCCTCATTGGGAATCCTGACAGAGCTCGCGGGTGGCTGGATGTGATGGTGACGGGGCTTAGCTCTCACTGCAAATCAGTAAGAGCTGGAGGAGGAGGGAGGCAGAGACATCTGGAGAATGGGGGCTCTGGATGGTGACACTTCTATGAGGGGGGGCATAAGGAAAATGGGGACCCAGGGCATGATGACACTGCAAGAGACACCCCAGAGTTGCAATAGATACACCCATAGGTGGGGCTAGACATGGTACACCCCTCAATGGTGTATTCTATTACCAACTATACTCTCCTTGAAATTAGTTTTCAAAAGAAGGCAAGTATGACACATCTGCATATGCAATTGGGTGCACAATGTACCCTAAAATAAATGATAAGAGGCTACAAGTACAGATGTGCCCAAGTCCATTGTGGCTGATCGCGCCACAGACATGCTCGTGCATCACTCTATGCGCCACGATACGCTATGGTGCGTCCCAGATCGCGGGAGTGCATCTCCATTCAGTCCTATGGAGACATAAATTGGCATCTCCGATCGCGGGAGTCCGTCTCGCGCCATGCATGACGTGATTCGCTGCACTACAGGCAAGGATATAGCTGGGCACTTTTTTTGTTTTAACAATTCTACATATACCATTGAATTAATGGTATTTCCTAGAAAATCACTGTTATTATAAGCTACTAGTTTCAAGATTTCAGTGTGACCAGCAGTTTATCCCAGAGGACCCTGTCAGTGTTTAATAGAAATTCAACTATTATTTTTATTGTGTTTCTTTTACCTAGATACATTGTAAACTGATACCTTTTATATTCAACTGAGAGAAGTCTGAACATTGCTATAAGGATTAAGTTAATTTCTGGTGCATATATTCATGTTCTGAGTCATTAGGAAGTAGGATATTACAATCTTCTAGTGGTAGCGCATTTGTGGCACATTGTTGCACAAGTGTAGGTTAAGCTAGTCTGCATACCAGGATTTACTTTCTCTCTCCTGCTCAACCTTCATTTGGCTTCTTTTGTTCTTAGAGAAAATCTGTGTAGTTTGTTTTTGGAGAATGAATTCATCTGTAAAGTTTGTCTCCACAATGGTTTGTCCTTAACCCCTGCGGTTACTTTCACAGGTCACAGTATAATTGAAGGGCATTCCATTTTTATGTTGGTTCATTTATGTTCCAAAGCTGCACATCAAGGTTGTCACAAAATATACAATAATGACTCAGAAAATGTTAATTACTGTAGATAATAGATCCAGGGCTTAGTTGGACTTGGTCAGTCCAGGCTGGATTCTTTGGAAACAATAAAGAATTCCTAAAACCTCAACCACTCTCTGCGTCTATTATCAAATCTTATTCATTAACATAGCGAAGAGCCCAGTGGCTACAGTTAGTATGATGGAGATGATTTTGCAATGGAATTATTTAAGTAATCAGGATTATATGCTAAACTCCCCTAGCAACACGTTATTTTTTTTTGGAATATTCAACTGCTTTGAAATTAGCAACATGTCTGAAAGGTTAATACTGGGGGAAAGCAGCCTAAACGTCACACACCTTTTTCAAATAAAGCTATTTTTAAATCTTTCTGGTATTTGGACAACATTACACGGTTTATATAAATTCTTCATGTCCCAAGCAGAAGTTTCAAATGTGCATAAAAGGCTTTAATTGTGGTTTGAAGCAGAGATTCTGGTTTATATCATGCTTCCTTGAGTATCAGATAGACCAAATGTCCCCTTCTGACCATGCAAACACAAATTAAATAAGTGCAAAGTGAATTACAGGGCAGACGTTTTCTTCATAATGCTTGTAGTGTGACAAAACCACAGACAAAGCGAAGCAGACATGTAAAATCTTCTGCTTATGTCCCAAGTATTATTCAGCTTTACCCGAAGAGCTTGGGAGTCTGGGAAAGAATTGAATTGTTTACTCCATGAACAAGGAATTTAAAACTACCCTTGTGCTGTTCACTGAAGAGAAAAGAGAGAGAGAGGGGGAGAGGAAGGGGTGTCATTGGTGTGAGGGAGATTATGACAGATAAATAGTGTTTCCTGTATTTAATGTATCCGTTCATACTAGTAATACTGTACAGCTCATGGTTATGACTCTTAAGCCGGGTACACACCAGACGATGTGGGTACCCAGTGACGCCAGATGTGACAGCACGATATATCGGGTGGTCCGTACACACTGCACGATCTGGTGTATGACCACCCGATACATTGTTCCCCCGCCATATCCAGAAGCATGGTGTCAGCCGCTGGATCTTCAAATTGGCTTGCATTGCAGGCAGATCTGAAGATACGACGAGCGACGCACGGGATCATGCAATAGTGGGTACCCACTGGGCGATGTGTCATTCCGATTAAATCGCAAAACGACAAATCGTCCAACATATTGTCTAGTGTGTACCCAGCTTAAGTCCATCAAAATGGGCACAAGTGCAGACAGCCAATGCAGCCAAATTCACTACCTTATTCCAGTTCGAGTATCCATACAGTTTCATGCTTATAGTTGCACTGGCCTCTATTCCACAGCTGCAACTGTCATCATTAGTATTTACAGGTACCCCATGCTGGGAACAAAAGAGGCTTTAGAAGCAGGCATCCTGGCAGCATACGCACCGCTCATAATAGCACAGATCTCTGGCTAACCGCCCACAACACTCCCACAAATTGGATCTCTTGTCTGCATGTGTAAGGTAACCATCCAGTTGAGTCCAGAAGTGCCCATTTCATAGACAAATTAGCAACGTCCACATGGAGCCTCCTTCAAGGTGAGTATGTATGGATGATGCGGCACATACGCTGTTTGCTAAAAATCACAATATATATCCGCTTTTGGAGTTACGTACTACTCAGAATCAGGTCCTATATGAGTTTGTATTGGTAGAGATAGGGTGCATTTGGCAAATTTACTCATTTACTTACATATGAATGAGGCGAGGGACACTTTTGAAATGAGAAGAGTGGCAATGTGGTACCTGCATATGATGTTAGTAAGGTAAAGGGTTTATCCTCTTTGGTGATGGGGTGGGATGTTGTTTTAAAGTGGATAATTCCTTTAGACTGTAGGGAAGCAACAGGAAGGATTGACAGGATGAGAGAGTCAGGCTCATGTGGAATGCTTAAGGTGCATACACACACAAGGATTTTTTTGTAACGATTATCATTAAACGATATTGTTTAACGATAATCGTTTGAAAAAAATCGATCACTTTCTGAGTCAAAGAGTGCGCGTTCACGTTTGTAGTTCAGTCAGACTTGTCAACTCAACGATTTTCATTAAGTTACTATGCAAAAATCGTTTGCAGTTAAAAAAAAATCGTTCATTACACTTTAAAAAATCTGACAGATAATCTGACAGAAAATAGTTCATAAAATCATTGGTGACAAAATCGTTGTGTGTGTATGCACCGTTATTAATAACTATTACTCTGTGATACAAAATAACATCACTTATCTCGTGCACTGCTTCTCTGGGAGTGTTTTTAGCGCAGGGCAGAATAGTGCATCAGAAGTTCTGGAAAAGTAAATACGGAGCATGGTTATGCCCTGTGGTATGTGCCCACGACCTATTCTCAATACTTCACTGCAAGAGCACATTGTTATAATTTCTCACAATTTCCAACAATTGCACAATGTGATATAGATAGGCTACATGTCTTTTATCTCTGTATTATATCTTCTCTGTAGTGGAAATGATTCAGGACCATGGCCCTCATTCAGAGCCGCTCGCTAGCGGCAGTACGCTCGTTCCGAGCGATGTTCGCACATCTGCGCATGCGTACGGTTTTTAGTACGCATGCGCGAACCAGTCAGTGTGGCCGAAAATCGTTTGTACGCTATATAGCGAGTGCCTGCTTTTTTGAGTGACAGAATGAGGCGTATGTGGGTGGTAACAGGGGAAGGTGCTTGAAAACGGGGAGTGGAGATCCGAACGCAGGCGTGCTTAAAGGTCAAAACTGGCGTTTTAAGGGAGTGCATAATTAATACATCAGCGTCATTGACCACGTCACTTGGTTTTTTTTAACTCAGAACTGCTCGCAAAATAGCGGTTGAAAACACCAACCACAAGAATAGCGAGCAGTACATACGCTGTACGATGTACTCGATTAATCTAATAAATAGCGGACATGACGTATGGTGCGTGCGGCCAGGGGGCGTTTTTATCAAATAAACGAGCGTATGTTTTGCTCGCTCGTTCAGACTTAGAGGTGTGAACAGACTGCAATTTGCGAACGGATCATTTGAATAGCCACCCCTTGTTTTAGAATTAACGACCGCAAATAGCGAGTGGGTCTGAATGAGGGCCCATATGTTTACATCACTAATGTGAGATCTGCCACCAAAGATGAAAATAGACACAATCAGGTTAAAAAAATGAGGCTTTTGTCAAGGAGAAACATTCTTGCAACTTGACCATATAGAAGTCATTCGGGAAGAGTGAATGGCTAGGTGCCAGATTGAGAGATTTCTAGGTATTTTTCAATAAATATTTGTGGATGGTGGAAATAAAGCTTAAAAAGAACCTTGGCGGCTGCACCAAAACACATCACACAATTTAGCAAATCAGCCTATATGTGAGGGGGTATGTACAGTTAGATTTGCACTGAGGGATGGTGGATTTCATAGAAGCCAAATTGAGAAGCAGTGAAAAAGCTTCCTCTTGTCCAGCCTGATGTATTACAATTTTACAGAAATTAAAACATCCATTAAAAGAAATGGGCTCTCTGAAATAATATATTTATACTAAATTACCTTTCACGTTTACCTTTAATGGATCCTATTTTCAAAGGAGTTTTGCCATTGGCAAGATTTGAAAGGGGACATTAGAAAGAGGGAAAAAAATGTGAATATGATTTCTATCATCCCAGCTAGTCCTTTGTTGGAAAGATTTATAAATGTACAAATATTAAGCCTTTGGGGTGTTCTGGATTACAGATGGTTTCTGTGACCTTAGTAATTAGTCCTTTTCAATGAGTCTATTGGATACTGGCAAAAGCAAACTAAGCAGTTTAAGTGTAACAAACAGAATCTTTTTGAACAATAATACATTGGGAATAAGCTCATTGAGAAGTTGTGTATAGGGAATGTAGCACAAAACTATAATTTACCAATAGGATTCAGTATATTTGTATTCATACAGTAGATACAAATGTTAATGATGATATATTAGGTATACCAGTAAGGATTTAATCAGGAGTGGAACATGGCATTGATAGGTCTTGTAGCAAAATTCGTTTTACTATTCCAAGTCCATAGCTCTGGCCTACAAAAAAGGGGCTTTACTGTGCATGCTGGGAAGCGAGACCACATACTGCATTAGAGCAGTGGCACTGTGGTTTCACCATTGAAATCAATACAGTCCACATAAGGGAGTACAGGAGCTCTGTTTTGCTGCATATCTTTAGAGTAACATGATATTTTTTTTTTAAATGAAATCTGAAAACATATGGAAGAACAAGCCACACCATAGTCCACCATAAGTTCAGACAAACAAATCCCCCAATGTGGTACACTTGTCATGTGGTCAATGATACTTTTCTACCTGTAGTCTAACTGTTTTTCATCCATTGTAGAATTGCAAGTCCATTGTGCCATTCCATTAGGGAATTCTGGGACTTCTAGCTCCATGGTAACTAAAGAGCCAAATATTGTGGCTTTGAAGTCATGCAGATATGGGAAAAATAAGGGTTAATCAAATAAAGGGTCTTGCTTAGAAAAGGGCAATAGATTGGGATAGCATCATATGTGTTTACATTTGCGAAAGGAAAGTTTAAAAGAAAAGGCAATCTTGTATAAGAGGTCACTCAAACAGCCACCACGTAAACAGGATTACCAACAAGTCTTCTGTCCCAAATAATAGTGGCTTCTTCAAATTTTAAGGCCGATCAGAGCTAGAACTGAGTTCGATTTCGGAATCACTTTGAGGTACCGTGCCGAACTGAGTCCCAGTTCGAATCTTCCTGCATTTTTTTTTAAATACACATCTAAAACCAAAACCAAAACATGAAGATAAATCCGGATCCAAAACCAAAATACGGGGGTCGGGGCGCACATCTCTGCTATGCACATTGGTTAAACACAGCTAAATAGAGACCTGTAAGTGTGGTTGGACAATGACCACACTCACTGGCCAATAATGGTGATATTCCACCTGTACAGACTGCCCTGCCTGAAATAACCCTATGTATTACCCTGATATAGCACTGGTTGTGGCCAGTAAGTCTCACTGAAGCTTGCATAAATTCTAATATTGTTTTGGCAGGGGTGAGTTTATAATGGGTGCGGGGAGTGCGGTGCCCACGGGCCCCTGGGTCCAGGGGGGCCCTGCACCACACACCCTGCACCAATATTACACTTACCTCTACGGAGTCCTACATCGGCACCGGTGTCTGCGCTGTAAAAACATCTGGAAAATGGCCTCCGCGGCCATTTTCCCGTCGTTTGCGCATACGCAGTACAGGAAAAATGGCCGCTGCAGCCATTTTCCCAGTGACCTGCGCATGCGCTATAGACTCTGGGCACATTATAGTGCCCAGAGTCTATAAGTGTGGCACTGGTCGCGCACCGCTGCCAGCCACCGGACAGAGACTGCACACGGTCCCCCTCCTCTCTAGAAACGCCCCTGTATTTTGTTTTTGTTTTTGGAGGGGGACAGACCTTGAGAACCATTTATAGCTATTAGCTTCTGTCCCAGTTATATGTATGACTGCATAACTAATTAAATCTTCAGAAGTCAATCTGTTGAATCTACTTGTTCAAACAGGTTGACTGCCAGTATAAAACTCTATACAAATTCCCCATCACTACATATATCTGACAAAGAGTGAACAGCTTGATACAGTAAGGGTTAAAACATGCTGCGCGCTGTAACCTTGTCACCAGATTCCTGGAATCGTTTAGCCTAAGGAGGAATCAAAATCAGACCAGTGAAAATTCATGAGCATAATCTTAAAGAAAGTAAAGTCGGTGTCCTATAAGGTCTATTTCATAGTATTAGGGATTAGTGCTGGAAGGCTGATCTGTATGAGCCATAAGGTAGGTGGTGCGTTGTCTCTCTCCTGAAATCCTGGCCAGCACAGAAACAGGAGGTTAAATGGGTGCCCTGCTTTGTAATCAAATATCACAAGCTCTCTACTTATCTATTCAATAAACAACAAACGTGGAAAATCAATTAGGAAGCAAAAGGCTCCGTTGGAAATATTCCTGCACTGATAGAAAATATACTCTGTGACATAACAATTGTAACGCTGGTAAACTATTAAATCCATAAAATAATGCAGTTATTGAATATATGTAACATAATATCAATTTTCCCATTGACAATTCTCTTTAAAGTGCTCAAGTCACTGTATAAACTGTATATACGTATATATCTTTCTTATGATGAACTGATATATGCAGTCTCTTTAGAAACAAGTCTAATAGGTACTGAAATAGTGTTTATGCCCCCAGAGTGTGTCTGTCTTATCATCATATCACCAATGTCAGTAGTTATTGGGGAATGGTCAGCCTGGACGCTGGTTCAGCCCACAAACAGTAGGTGACATGTAGATTGGGTCCGTAATTTACTATTCTAATGTACACATTTATTGAAACAGAAATGCATTATGGGAAACAAAAAGCCAATGAGCCTGAACTGCAATGTGATGGCAGCAACGGATTTGAGACTTTTGGGTGAGAAACTGCATGTTTTTGAGGATTAATTAATTATCATTAATGACTACATTTCAGTAATGCAGCAACCACACATGGTTTTTCTATGTACTAAGTAATAGGATTTGCCTTCTGTTACTGTGTGGGCTGGCCTACTGATAGGATGATAGGGAAAGCTAGTATTACTATTTAAGGTGTACTGGAGAGTAAATAAATGTTGCTTGCAGGCAACAATAAAACAACATTATTGCTGTATGCACATACTGTATACGTAATGGATGGGTGTTTTGGAAGGTATAGAATGAAGACACACCTGCAGAGCTCTATTTACAGTTGACGTTGCTCTAGACATTTTAAACGAATACATCAAATTATTAATTTTACACACGACTGTATGGACACATTTAAAAGAGGATTATGAGAGCATGTCAAGCTAATTTTAATACATATTTTAATTTATGCCTATTAATATTATATCGTAACAAATTAAAACGCTGCATGTTGTTTCTAAAATATTTCTAACAGTGAAGAAATAAGGGGAAAAATCCACAGGAAAACGTCTAATTAGGTAACGACCATCATTTTTTTTCCTCTCTGCAGACCTTTAAAGCTGTAGCTTGGAAAGGGTTAACACATGAACCGGATGAGCTTGGCTGTAATAATAAATGTAATCCAATTACTAGAGGAAAAAATGCACCAACCGCAAAAAAATATGTATTAATAATACCAGTTCAAACGGAATTCCTATAATTGAATTGTGCTTAAATATAAAGCGAAATATATATTAGCTGGATCATAACAGATTGTCTTAAATTATATATCAGCTGTGATTCGCAATCCTTTTGTCATGCATCTTTCTTTTGTTTGGTTGGCTGAAATCCCAAGAGAATGGGGAAAAAAAAGGCAGCGTCTCCTGTTGGTCTTTGTTCCCAGCAGGGAGAAGGCCCGTTCGGTGGTCCTGAGGTTAACACCCTACCCTTCTTTTCATACCTGTCATTTTAAATTGTCTTCACAGCCCATGCACACAGACTAAGAGCCTGACCTGGTCAGCAAGCCTGACCCGAGGGCGTGAAGAAGATCACATCTGGTTATTAATATTGGGCATTATGACATGAGATCTTCCAGGCATTCAAGAAGTAGGCTAGTAATTATGTACAGTAGTCTGCCTCATATTGTAATCAATACGGAAGTAAGCGAGGCAGCTTCTTTTATATTCCTGCCCATCTGAAATCCCTGCTTCACCTGCAGATGTACTGTACACGCTCTAGAAGATGAGCACTAACACAAAAGTAGATGGGGAACACAGATATCATTTGAGGGTTGGTATTTAAAAGCAAATGATAGGGTGGGTGTAGTGGGTTTTATGCAGGGCATGTATTAAAGCAGAACAGTGTGGGAATAACTGCATTGTAGTTATTATATACACCCATGTTTAGTGAACTAAATCTCCCATGATGCTCAGCATCCTCTGGATGAAAAAAAAAAAATATTGAAGTCCCTTAGGGATACAAAGGTCCCACTGGGTCATGGGGGAAGTGTCCCAAACCACGAAGGTAACAGGCGTGGTTATGCTAACTGGGGAAGTGGAATTTAGGTGAAAACAAACAGCCTTTAGAAGGTAATCCAGTTTATAAAGGAATCCAGTTTATAAAGGAATCCAGGTCTCTACTATAACAATATGCAGCATATGAAAAACTTGTGATGGCAGCTTTGGACACTGCACATGTCTCAGATATAACAGGCTGGGCATACTTGACGACTTTAACGGAACGTCTGAGGTGCACACGAATTTTGGGGCATCCCCGCCGACTCCGGAGAGAGTAGGCCACTCTACCTTAATAGTTAAAGGGTAGAACGGGAGGTGCCATCTTGTGACATTCAGAGAATTGCGGCACTTTAGCCCCTCCCCCTTTATCTAATTCCACAATTCATGTCATTATGCCCCACAGTGATCACATGCACAAATGTAGGCATGTATGGGGCCGGGGTCATAGGTGAGCCATTTAATGTTAGCACAAATACACATCCGGCCCCCTCTCTCCCCTTTCTGCTTCGTCTTGATTCTCATGGAGATATTTACAGTGTTTTGTGCAAGTGCACACTTAGCTCTGGATAACAGCGTAGTTGGAAAGCACATTTCAGTTTCATCTGCATTAATAAATATAGATTGACAAGCCTCTAGGAGGGAAAAAATAACTCCTCTTTAATGGCAAATACTGATGGTGAGCAATATGATTTAATGTATACCTACCAAGTATAACTCATCCTTCCAGTATCCAGAGTCTCATTGCTTTATAAACCATGTAATTGCCGTTTCTATCCTGCTTTCCAGTTTCTTGGTACCCACAGGCACATCCAGAGCATCTGTTTATAAACAATTTCTGCACCCAGGATTTACTTAAGAAAGCCACAATTGAACGAGTTTGTTGAGTTCAAGTTCAGTTGTCTACAGTCTTTTGTTTGTTTGAAAACTAATTTTCATGTAAAGTAAAACCAGATGTAGGACAGGGAAAGCTTTCTTCCATTTTAATCTTTTCAATCATATGTATTCCTTTAAAGTTTGCTGTAGTCTCCTTACACATAGTATATTTACTAAAGTGCGGGTTTTTAGAAATGGAGATGTTGCCCATAGCATTCTACTTAACATTTATTTAGCACCTTCTAGAAGATATCGAGGAAAATAAAACAAAAGAAGAAAGGTGTCTACTTTCTAGAAGATATTGGTTGCTATGGGCGGGATGCAGTCGGAAAGCCAACGGCTGAAATGCCGACCGCCAGCTTCCCGACTGTCAAATCCCAGCAAGGTACTAATGACAGGCGTCGAAATTCCAACGCCTGTCATTAGACCTATGCCAGGAGCTTGACACCCGGCATACTGAACAAAGGTAAGCCGGGCGCAGACAGCCGCGCGGGGGGAGGTTTAGGTTTTAGGGCTCCCAAAGGGACTTAGGGCTAGGCACCCCCCTGGGAGGGTTAGGTGTAGGCTAGGGGAAGGGGGGGTTAGGGTTAGGCACCCCCCAGGAGACTTAGGTTTAGGCTGTGGGAAAGGGGGGGTTAGGTTTAGGCACTTAGAGGAGCGTTAGGCACTAGGGAGGGAGGTTAGGGTTAGGCACCCCTAACAGATGGTTAGGGTTAGGAGGGGGGTTAGGTTAGTTAATACTTACCTTTGGAGTTTTCGGGATCTTCACTGGTGTCGGGATTTGAACCGCCGGACATACGTCCAGGGGTATTACATACCAATCCCCTATGGACAACATCTCTACTTCTAAAAACCTGCACTTTAGTATATACTGTATACCCCTAAGTGTATCTATGTGTAAGGAGACTACAGCAAGCTTTAAATAAACACTTTCCAAGCTCCAGTTTATGTCAGAATTTCAGGTCATGATCATTTACATTGATTTTAATAATAAAAAAAAAATAATAATAATAATAAAAAAACCCTCAAAAGTTCCAACTAGAAGTCTAAGTGGTATAAATGTTCATCGTCATTAGGGTTAACAATGCATTGGGGCTGAGACAGAGTTGGCCGCATTTGCGCCCCCTAATTGCATTAACTAAAAAAGCTATGATTGCGACCATAGGCAAAGTAGCAACTATCTGAAGATGCGTGCCAGTCGGCAACAGTAGTGTATGCGTCTGGTTTATACCGGACATACGTCACACACTCGTATTTTAACCATTTCTTGAGTAATCTGGGTTTGTTATTAGGCTTCAATAAAACATCTTTAATGAATCAGAAACAAATATGCCTGATCATCAGAAAACAGCACCTTTCAGCGGAGCACTCGCAAACAGCCAATCAGAAACTGTTCACTAGTTCTGGTGACCATCATCAGCCCTTGATACCCGCGGCTTTCTCAGGCATCTATGTGTCTGTTAACCCTATTGGGATCTATTTGCAATTGCGTGAACATACCGATATTGTACTCGCCCTAGGATAAAATGCCCCCTCCTTCCCCCATCCCGCCTCTTCAGACGCCAGTAGGAAGAAGTGGCAGAATCACAAAAATGGGCACAGGCGCATATTCAGTATGTGCGCCTGCTTTTCTGGGCATGTGCACAGCGTACGCACTCACTCTCAGACCATCCCTATCATTCGGGTCCAGTAAGGCAGAAGTTCCCAAACTCTGCAATTACAGTCCAGGTTTTAAGGATATCTATGCTTAAGTCAAGGTGGTTAAATCAAATTGACTGAGGTACTAATTAAAGTCACCTGTGCTCAAGCATGAATATCCTTAAAACGTGGATTGTAATGGCGGGGTTTGGGAACCTCTGCAGTAAGGAATCATATGCTGGCTATGTCTTAGGTTTTCCATGTCGGTTAAATGAGCTGTTCCCCTGTGCATCACTAGTATGTGAAGATCACATTTAGCAGTAGGCGCAGGTTTGATCAACTCAGTTACTCTGATGGTAAACAGTAGGCAGGACCAGCACCTATTTTTTGGTATAATTGTTTATTCTTATAACTTATAGTTGTAGGAAACAGGAAGAAATCAGTGAAATTATTTCAGAAATTAATAAAATAAGCGTCTGAAGACCTTTTTCATACAAGAAAAAAAGAAGAAATTCGATCTAGTGCTATTTACTTCCGACAATGGGCCCCCCAGATACATTCACCTAGCATATCTGCAGCACATAGAGTAAGATGCATGGCACAACTTAGGTGCCCCGCCACAGGTAGCAATACATACTCTTTCCTGAACTTTGCATCTTATTCACATCATAGCCGCACACAAAGTCGCTTTCAGTGTACTTGGCACACTACATTAGTACTTTTGTCACCAAGGAGCTGGTATAACATTGCAGAGTAAGCATAATTACTGTAATTATAATGATATTTGGCGCCAGGCATGGAGCGTTCGCTCGTATCGGAGATCTGTCTTTTGTCTATTACCCAGATTAGCGACTGAGTTGCACACAGAAGCTACATGAAATGCCAGCCTCAGTATTCAATGTACCCGTGCATTGTACTTTAGTCGCATTAGTGTTCCAAATAAGATGCAAATGTTAAGAAAAATTCTCTGGCGGGACACTAGGGGGTCTATTTACTAAGCTGTGTTAGGAGATAAAGTGAATGGTGATAAGGTACCAGCCAATCAGCTCCTAACTGCCATGTCACAGGATGTGCTTGAAAAATGGCAGTTAGGAGCTGATTGGCTGGTACCTTATCACCGTTCACTTTGGGGTCTATTTACTAAGCAGTGTTAGGAGACAGAGTGAAAAGTGATAAGGTACCAGCCAATCAGCTCCCACCTGCCATCTCACAGGCTGTGTTTGAAAAAATGACAGTTGGGAGCTGATTGGCTGGCACCTTTTCAATTTCTTATCACTTTTCACTCTGTCTCCTAACACAGCTTAGTAAATAGACCCCTTGGAGTGCAAAGTCCATGGCGCACAAAATGGGGCTATTTAGCTTGATGTGAGCAAAGGTGCATGTGGCCACATCTGTATACTGCACAATATTACTTAACATTAATAATAGTGACAATGAAGGGGGGCACTGGGTGTTGTGGTATCCTCGAATCTACAGTACATGTATATTTATATTCCTACACATGTGCCCCCCAATTCATAGAACAGCTCGTATTCAATTTCCATCCACAGAAGTTTACAAAATAAAACTATTATATATCTGATATATGGACAATGTGATAACAAGAGGGATACTTGTATTTAGAATCATTCTCACTCACAATCACAACAACAATAAATGCTGTAGTCTTGTCACAGCTCATAGATGAGAATATCTTCTTTTGTTAGCAAAATAAGTGTTTTTTTTTTAAAAACAAAAAATATATACAGTATAAGGAGACTGCCCAGTAATACCCATCAACCCCTGCCAGGGACTGATGATATGCAAACTCCCAAGCAGTGAGCCAGAAGTGATTTCCATAACATCAGCATCCTGTGACGGTTGGGCATGCTGTGCATCATTTTGCTGCATGCATCTTATCTGTCCAATTGGAGTTATGTCTGTGGATGTAATTGACGTGTTTGCTTTTTATGATGCTTGTAACACCAAGGTTTGGCTAACAACCTACAATTTACAGCCTTGCTCTAAAATCAACCGTATATTGCAGGGAGTTATAGCTTAATCATGAAAACAAATAATTGGGAAGCAATGCATATGGAGCATTTAGAGACGCCGGGCTTTTGTTAAATTACAATGCTTACAATCATTTAATAGCTATAGAAAGGCTGCATAACACACGAGCATTGTTACAGCTGTATATGCCAACTGCTGCAAAACGTGAGAATGGCTGTAATGTTTATGTTAATTATATAAAAAATAAAATTAGGATTGACACTTTTTTTTCCAATACCCCAGCATGTTTTCATCAGGGTTCCAGTATTATCACACACGTAAATAAAACATGTCATGGTCAATTTTTGCCCAAGATGGCAGGGGGACTAACCCTAAAACTAAAGGTTTCCTATCCCTAAAATAACATTTGGTCATGTGAGGTTTAATATTTTGGTAGCTTTACTTCTTTGCTTTCTTATTTTATTTGCCTATAGTAGCTAGACGGACAGATCTGGATAGAACAGAATGTCACAGACCGATAACTATATGAACAGACAAATAAAAACAGGGTTATTTTTAGTCAAGATGCGCAAATCCAGCACTTGTGTAATTGAATAAAAGCATCTGATTGTGTTATATTTGCTGTGTCTACCAGAGCCGGCACAAGCACTTGGGGGTCTATTTACTAAGCAGTGTTATGAGACAGAGAGAAAAGTGATAAGTCTGTGATAAGGTGCCAGCCAATCAGCTCCCAATTGTCCTCTCACAGGTTGTGTTTGAAAAATAACAGTTGGGAGCTGATTGGCTGGTACCTTATCACTGACTTATCACTTTTCACTCTGTCTCCTAACACTGCTTAGTACATAGACCCCTTGGTGACTTAGGGCGCCAAGGTGTAGTAGGCACCTCAAGCACTGAATGTGTGACATACTGTAGGGGGAGATGTATCAATCCTTTCAAAGAGATAAAGAGGAGAATATTTCCAGTGCCATAACACGGCGGCAGTGTGCCCTGTGCGAACCCCACTCCCTAAGACCGTGACATCATGATGTCATGCCTAGGGGATAGGGCCGCCGGCTCCGGTAAGTACAGCACATCCTAAGGACGCTCCAGGCAGCTTCACAGGCTGCAGGGTGCCTAAACGGAGCATCCCTTGGACTCTCTGGATGGCTCAGCAGTAGCGCTAGAGGCTGCAGGGTACTGTTCTAGGCACCCTGCAAGCCACCTGCAGGTGCCGTGAGTTAGTGGCAGTGCTGCCCCCAGGGCCATGTGCTCTGTGCGGTGTCACCACTCACACACCCCTAGTTACGACACTGAATTTGCCCATAGCAACCAATCAGCTTTGAGCTATCATTTACAGTCTAAAAAATTACAGAAGCTGATTGGTTGCTATGAGAAACTTCTCCACTTTATTTCTCTCAAAGATTTGATGCATCTCCCCCCCTATTGTCTTTAATGGTGCCGCCCACACTGAACTCCGGATGTTTACATGAAAGAGCAGCAGCCATGTTAGTCATGGGATGGAAGTGTGGTGGTTAGCTAGGATGTCACAGCCAACTGCCACACTCCCAGGGCAACGACCAAGGAGGGGCACCTAGAGTGGCCAGAATTCCTGCACCTGCTGCCTACCACGCATATACCTCCATTGGAGGGCAATGTGGCTTGACACGATTGTCACTAGTGGAAACAGTCATCCAACCGCAACATTTAGCTGGCACCATCTGTAAATTGCCTCTGGTAGCAATATTTGTCCTGGCTATGATGTAAATGAATAGAACTTTTATATTTTAGTTGGTGTCAATGTCTCTTTTGAAAGGTTTGCTGTCTATATAAGGTCATATGTCTCAGAAAAGCAAAAATAACATTTTTGTTTATCTCTCCAAATAATTTTCTTTTCCATCTAAATAAATTATTTGAATGCCATTAGGCAAAACACGCCGTGTCTCCTTAGCTGTTCAGACCTATTCCAATTTCCATTCTCACAATGATTTTTATGCAAATGAGCCCTGCACAATTTCCTGACCTCTTTTTACCATCATGCTGGGACAATGACAGGTCAATAATTGCAACCATACATATCTGGAATATTTTTTATTTTAAATTATAATGTTGGCAGAGTCTCCCTGGAATAAGCTAGAAGTCTGCATTAATTCCAAAGTAATCAACCTATCATCACATGCAGGACGGCATATTGCAAAGACAGGAGTGCTGATCCATATACTTCTATTTTTTTTTACTTTTAATATCATTCTAGATTTTTATCTGTAAAGTTTGTGCTGTCAGCCATAGCGCAAATAATGTAAATGAATATAATACAGCACTTTTGTTATCTAACACTACTTGTCCCGTTTTTTTCATAGCAACAGCGAGTCTTGTACTTAAAATGTAGCCATCTCCTTACAAAGAGAGGAGGCAGCCATTTTGTGGCCTGAGGGCAAGATGTAGTTGCCGTTTACTGAGGTTTACCACAATACATATGGAACACCACATGTATTAAAAACTGTCCACGGTGGATATCTACTGTGGTCCCAGGGGAAGGGGAACAACAGGTCCCATACAATTCAATGGGGATGCGATGTGGCCGTATGCAGCAAACTCTAGAAAGGAAACTTTCCATAGCATCTGCACGATAGACAACATCATCTATAGATGGTGTTGCCTATAGAAGCCTATGGGCTTCTTCTCTCCAGCCACTGACGATTGCACATGTGCAGGCCAGTGACCACGCATCTGCAATAGGACTCCCAGTACATAAACCTGGATGTCCTCTATTTGCAAGGGACAGCTTTTATCGGAAGAGCTGTCCCAGGAGGTAGGTATTCATGCATACAGGCGTTACTAAAACTGAACTGCACTCAGTCCAGTGAGGGCATGTCGATGGATCTGCGGGAATTGCAGACCGGGACATAAGCGTAAATACGCCTGTTTCCAAGTGTATTAGCTGCTCCTTGTATAAGCTGATGTAAGTTCACATTGATGATGACAATGATGAAGAGGTGCTTTCGGATAGAGGTATCTCATCTATGCCGACTGGCAAATATACACATATATTTTCATGCACTGAGTGCAGGAGTCAGGGATGGACTGGGAGTAATAATAAGTCACGGCATTTGCAGTGCATGTGAAAATGGGTGTGGCCACCCATCACAGGGAGTGGTCTGTGATGTGTGTTTTGCTTAGAACTTAGAGTTGAATTTATGGTATTTTCTTGAGCAATGTATTCTTCAAAAATCATTGTGGGGTCTATTTACTAAGCTCTTTAAAAGATAAAGGGGTCTCTTTACTAAGCAGTGTTAGGAGACAGAGGGAAAAGTGATAAGGTACCAGCCAATCAGCTCCCAACTGTCATTTTCCAAACACAGCCTGTGAGTTGACAGTTGGGAGCTGATTGGCTGGCACCATATCACTTTCTTACCACTTTTCACTCTGTCTCCTAAAACTGCTTAGTAAATAGACCCCAAAGTGTACGGTGATAAGGTACCGGCCAATCAGCTCCTAACTGCATTGTTACAGGCTTTGTTTGAAAAATGGCAGTTAGGAGCTGATTGGCTGGTACCTTAGTTATTACCATTCACTTTATCTCCTAACAAAGCTTAGTAAATAAACCCTTGTGTGTTATACCTCATACAAGTTTCCTGAGTATTTGGCCACAGAGTAACAGAAATATTTTGCTTTCCATGAATAATATGAATGTTATCTCAGTAGTACAATCATCATTACCCTGTCTACTAACATTGCTAAATAATACAGAAATACTGTATACTATATGGAAATCCCTCCAGACCAATTGGTGATTCAATGAGAATTTCTAGAGAAAAACATGAAAATAAACACTATTTAATTTATACACAAGATACACTGTTGTTTTACATCACTGACTACCCAATAGGATTGTAGATATAATCACACTAATAATAACAACTATAATAATATAATTCCGAATGCACACAGCTGCTGTAAATATAGGGGGTGACTTGCCCTCATCTGAAGAACACATGCTCCATGGAATTTCAATATCTTGCATCAAATACAAGCTTGTAAACTGACCATGAAAATTGCTGGCCTTAAGTGACCCAAGATTACACCATCAATCAATCCTCTGGAACATCTCTTGCTTGTATTGCACTGTTTGCTCTATTGCCTAATGTGTGCGATAATATTTCTTCAGTGTGAACATCCCAAACTAATTGGTGGCTGAGAACAATAATGATACAGCATATGTAATATATATTTCATGAGGCTTTTTTTTTCTTAATTGATTTAAGCTTTCACTTGCAGAATATAATGCGTTTTTCTTTATTCTATAGGATTTAAAGGCAAGGTAATGTCTGAAAATGAAGATGAAGCATACACACACTGTATAAGGGACATGATCACATAAAGGGGTCTTAAACTTATACCTCATCGTGAATGTCATGTGGACGCAGGGCACAGTCAGAATTCCTTTGGTGGACACATGATCCAATATAAATTGCATACCAACATTGTTATAACACGTTTCCCTGCTAGAATGGCAATAGGGTCTATGAAATGTGTAATAAAATTGCTTTGCTTAGTTTTGCCAATAGAAGTTTATTATGAAAAAGTTACTATATAATTAAGTAGTAACTCCCAGAGGTAGTCTCTGCCTTATAGCTGGTACTATTACCTTATAGTAGGTACCGCTCAGGCCCAATGGAGTAAATATTTTGCTGCTGAAGGCCGGGGATGGCCAGGAGATACAAACTGCACAAGATTGAACTCAGCGCCTTATTGGATAGATTCCACTTTAACTTTAAATATGTAGCTCCACCCTCTTAATATCGGCACTGTGTGGTGGCCATTATAAGGTGATGATGTTGTTCAAAAGGGGAGGACCCAGATTAATGTGAAACACTGGTAACGATCATGACAATGAGAGGTGGTTGTCCCAAGGTGGGCATTTCTTTAAGGAGTAGTGAAGGTGTAGCCCACAGAAACCAATCAACTTTTATCTATCATGTATTTGTGTAATCTAGAAAATGGTAGCCAGAATCTGATTGGCTGCTATGAGACACACCTCCAATTTTCTTTTTTCTTTTTTTTTTTTTTTGGAAGTTTTAGGAAACTTAGCCCTAAAGATGACAATAAAATGAAAATATATAAATACAGAGGTGAGATGCAGCTAAATTATTAGTTCTTTGTGACTGAGAACACGGCTGTGTTAACATTCCTGGATAGGGCAAGTTTACAGACATGTCTTATGGCAGCTTCTAGAAATGTTATTAGCTCGGAGAACAGGATGTTAAAATACATATCATAAGCCAATTTCCTTTTATTTGCTACATAGTAACGTGAGCTAGCGCATATGTCTTACATCGTATCCAAAACAGATGTGGCGAGGTACTGGTTGCCGCATAGCGCTGCACCAATAGAACTATCCGTGGACACCAAGCTACAGGATTCCTAAGAACAAACCTTAAGTTTACTGTAAATATGTGTTAAAAGTGAGCAGAAAGGGTAAAATGTGTATATGGCCTTTGTTTGCTTTTTCTATCATCATTGCTAACAGACACTGGGTATTCAGGTATTTAAGTCCATATGGAAATACCATCAGCTCTGGGCTTCTGGGCTCCCGGGTTCCATGCCAGAAAATCTTATCCACATGCCTTCTACCTCTGAACATAAAAGCAATAGGTGTTGTTCTGGTCTAATACAGAAATAATTTTTACTAGCATACGTCTAATGTTAAAGCTGCCCCGATACTGCCAAAGGCATTAAAACACCATCTGTGAAACAGATTTTTTTATTAAAAAAGATCAGTTTAATGTTAAGCATCTGGGCAGATGATGCTTTTCAGTCGACCTTTCACCTTCCACCTATTTAACCCATTATGCTCCCCGCACTTAATTGTTCTGTCTGGTTTGGATTATCAACTACGACTGAGCTGGCAGCACCCGCACAAAAACACACTACAAGGTAAGAGGTAGCAATGTAAAATAATTCTGCTGATCAATTTCCTTCAAGGTCTATGTATCTGAGCAAATCTAAAAAAATAATGATAAATAAAAAAAGCAAATAAAAAAAAATTAAAAAATGTAATAAAATCAATCAATCCATGCATTAAATCCACTATGACTTTATCTACAGCTACAATATATCTTGTCTGTCTAGCAGCCCTATACGCTGATTGCTCATGGTTAGAGTTTTGTTTAGCAATTTGGTCAATCCAATCTAATTCACCAACCAGCCAGCCAGCTAAACACTGTACTGTTTGTCATAAATCTAATCAGATTGGTTTGTATTTTATATCATTAGGAGCTAGCCTGCAAGATCATTTGCAAAGCTGTTTAGAGCTGCTTCAAGAGCGCCTGGCTACGAAGGGGTTAAGTTTCTGTCTGGATCTGCATGACTACAAATACTTTCTGGAATGCAGAATATGGTTAATGCATTGACTTTATTTCCAATAAAAACAGATATTTTATTGAGCTGCAAAATCACATTCCTGCAGTAGTCTTAATTGGACACATTTTTTCCTGCACAGAATGCACAACTTCCAAACACACAAAAATAACAAGTTATTATTTCACCTAAAATGGGTTTTAGTTTACAGATGATTGTGGATTCTTTTCTCTATTTTTTAGCAGACGGTCTGCTCCCATACACAACTAATAGATTCATAGGCCTTACGGAGACTTAGATTTTCACATTTTCATTGGCAGGACTTGCATACAGAAGTATTAGCATCTGTCTGGCTAATGATGAGGGTTATAGTTCAGGACTTTTGTGTTAGGCGAGGAACACACTAGACGATGTGTACCCAGCCCGACATCTGCAGCAACGGGACCCTGCGGGAGAGCCGGCATCGGGCAGCAATGGAGCAATGGAGAGGGGGCATTCTGCATTCAGCACATTGGCCCTCGCTAACGACATCCTCCGTCGGAGGAAATCTTTGATGACCAAACAGTTGCGCACATCGTCAGCGACATAGCGGGTACACACTAGCTGATGTGCCCGATATGTCAGTCCGATCCGCCGGATCGGACGACGTATCGTATAGTGTGTAGCCAGCATTATTGATTGTTTTGGAAGTCCACTCATAGGCATATTTAAAATGGGTGCAGGGTGTGCAATGCAGACGGGTCCCTGGGTCCAGGGGGTCCCGCACAGCACACCGTGCAGCCACGTTATATTTACCTTGTGCCGGCAAGCCGGTCTCTCCTCCTCTCTGGCGTCATCTTCCCAGTGAAATCTGCAGGAAGATGGCACCGCACAGTGAAAGCAAAGACTTTGGCAGTGTGCCAGTGACTTTGCTCTCTGGTGATCATGTGCCGTCTTCCCGAATATCACTGGGAAGATGATGCCGCGGAGGAGGAGGGACCTGCTTGCCGCCCAGCACAAAAGGTAAGATCTGATGCTGCTCAGAGGAGGGGGTGCTGCTGCACAAGGGCTCCCTCGGGCGTTAATATGCCCCTGTATCTATACATCTGTGTTGTATGGACATTTCATCCACACTGCATAAAACATACTGTAGCTAACTAGCTTGATTATACCTACATACAGTATTGTGTGCATCTGCTAATGCACCACAAAAGCATCATATACAGTATATAAGGAAATATAGGTGTATATGTTACACATGTATGTTGTACCTACAGTTTGGTGACAAGAAATGGTTAAAAGGCAACTCCACCTATACATGATGAACTATTAGTTATGTGGCAGCTTAATCAAATGTGACATTTAGGTAAAGGGTATAAGTTAAAATAACTTAAATATTTTTTTAACTCCCTCCCCCCTACACATCTCAGATTACAGGCCTGTAAACTGAGGAAGCCGCACTAGCTGGTTAAAGAACCCTGTAACCTATTGGATGCTGGAACATACCACGAAAAGCACAACATGGACAAGTAATGTAGTAGCAACACTCTGTGCCTGCATTTACTGTAATATACTGTAGATCTCTGCGAATTAACTCTTGCTCATCCACAGCAGCATTTTTATATATGCATGTGAAAATTCGTAGCAGACAAGGCCATAATTATTGATTCTCACCTAATGCACTTGTCTTTGTGTTAGCACATCTCTAAATTGTTATTTAATTGAACACTTGTATCACAAACATCCACGTGTGGCTTGATTTACGCTACATGCAAAAATATGTTAACCAAAGAAAACGGAAAGGTAGCCTGGTTTAAGCTGTAACTAACACTCGACAATTGACTGCATGTTTGTCGGACCATGCTGGACTCGGTGCTCGTCTCATGGTGCTACAGCAACTGCAGCTTCAGAGGTGCATGATGAATATTATAGATTATTGATTGTACATGGGATGTGTAGTTGCTGGTGAACAATTCGCGTTAAGCAGCCGCCAGCAGCAATACTGACAGCAAATCATTTCAGCAGTGCAGAGTTACTTAGCGGAGATGGGTGGGCTTGTTGTACAGTACTTTAGGCAAAGTATTCTGTAGCTGCTGAACTCCCACCGATATTACTAACACAACTTCTATTGGTGCAGTAATGATTGGTGCAAGCAAAACTACAACCGCCTGTGTGTTTATTAAATAGTCAGTATTATACACAAAATATAAATAAGCTATAACAGGATTCCCAGGACAGAACTACATGTGTGCACTGTCTAATTTTTTGTAGAATATATGTATATATAATATAATATTATAAAACATCTCATTCCCATGATAAGGATGCTTAAAGATACCAAACAGCCTTTTGAGACTCGCTATATACCGTAAACCATGCACAAAAAATAGTGATCTAAGTACAGTGCAACAAACAAAAAACAAGTCAACAAGCACATACAGCAGACCATAAAAACACATCCTATTGTTTAATGTAATCTGTAACAGAAAAACAAGAGAAAATGAATAATTGTAAAGAAGTACCCCAAATTAGTGATGAAAGCAATAGTAAGCACTTTGGGGCTCATGCTGAGTATGTGTCCAAAAAGTCTGCTCTAAAAAGCAAAAAATAATGGCGTATTAACACCCAAATGCTGAGTCCTATGTAACTAAAAGATACATCCAGCACTGCATCCATTGCATATGCGCCAGGAGTACATTTGCACCCATCCAAGCTTGTTTTTTTAATTTGCGTTGATAGGGAAAAAACAATCCGCTATAAGGTTCAATTTCATTAAATAAAAAAAAAGCACCTATCAGATTCACAGGTAAACACGCAATCAGCCAATCACAAGCAGATAGCAAACGCTGGTGACCGACAGCCTTATAAGTCAGTATTTGCACCTCCCCTCAGACACACGCAGCTGATACAGCTACAGGCAGGTATATTTGCTGTTCTCTCTAGTCGTAATCGCACAGACAAGCTCTGGGTTTGTGCTCCCCTTCTCCCCCTCCCCCCTCCAAGCATAAGTGTCAGCTCTGTATACCAATGTAGCAGTTTGCTTTTATTTGTGGGCATGAGCAATACAAATTTGCATGTTTTACGCTAAGCAAATTGGTGTCCACCTATCTCAGCATGAGCCCTAGAGTGCCAATGGCACTACATTTACACATATATGATAGAAACCTTCATTGTAATTCTATGCATATATGTTTTTGTAGTTTTATTAAAAAATATGCATATTGGGAGATACAGCTAAGCTATATGTCACACTCTTAAAACAGATCAAACACAAAGACACATGATATTCTCTTACCTTGTACAGCTGCAAGGCCGCCTCGTGCCTGTGATTGGTGTTATGTAAGCGTAATTTATCCACGCTGTTGGTGTAGTAATCACAAGCGTTGCACTTTAGATGCACTGGGTTGCCAATAGCGATGCACTTCAGCCTCCACTCATTGCTCTTGCCCCCTTCTTTGATATGAGCCACCAGTTGATATTTTTGCATATGTTTATCAGTTTTGCAGTGCAGCTGGAAGTTAGCCTTCAGCTGAGTGTTGTAGTTACACAGCTTGCACTGGTAGATGTCTCCGATTACAGCTCTCCATTCCTCTTCAGGGAGAGACCGTTCACAGCTCACATGCACATTCAGGGTCTCCAGACTGTCAGAGGTGAACTTGTTGCAAACGGCACACTGGAAAAGCTTCAACCCCGGGTCACTGATATAAGGTGACAGCTCTCCTGCGGTAAGGAGGGACAGGTCATCACCCATTAGCTGACCACTGGCAAGCCGAATTTCAGGCGGCAGCTCATTATTTACTACAGAGAAAAGGGGAGAAAAACAAATGAAAAGAGAAACCTGGAGACCATAAAGCGAAGCATATGCACAATGGCATCCGTAAAATAAAGCCTCAACCAGGAGTTTTCCTTCTCTGGAGCTTAAACTATAAAAAGCTGTAATAGGATTGAATCAGGATCAATTACAATCATCCCTTTCAACTTCTAAATTCCCTCATCAGATAGCTTTAATTATTCCTACTGGGCATGATGTCATTCAGGAATTTCTGTTTTCAAAGGCATAAAAGGTGATCAATAAAATAACAAAACAGGAATGCTTTTGCCACGTCCTCCAGATTAATTTACAGAGCACTAATTGTAGCTTGACTAAATAATCTACAGTGAAGTACAAACAGCCTATTGCAGACTTCTAACAAACTCTCCGCAAACAGTGCAGTAATTACAGGCGAAAACCCAGTGTGTGTTGTAATTATTACTCAGTAAAATTAGTATCTATATTTATCGTACCACATTTTAATGGCACCGATAAAACAACAGAGACAGTCGTAACCATCTTGGACACGTAACCAAATGGAAAACAAGGACAGTTAGCCTGCTGAAGTGAAGTAACAAACAGTAGTTCAGACAAGCAGTCTGTGTTTCTGCAATTGCTGTTATACTTTGACTCTCAAAATATTCTGCCAGTCAGTAGTTCAACGAAAGATCCACCACACATCTCTAGCAACATCTATGCTATGCCTGATACACTAAGGGGCATATGTATCAAAGCTTGATGTGAGATAAAATTGTGAAGTATATATCACCAACCAATTGGCTCCAAATTATCATTTCTTAAAGCCTGCAAAATGTAACTTAGAAGCTGATTGGTTGGTGATATATATCTCACAATTGTATCTCACATCAAGCTTTGATACATATGCCCCTAAATCTCTAACAAGGGCGATATGTACCAAACCTTCTAGAGATGACAAGTTCCCCGTAACAACCAATCAGGATATAGTTTTTCATTTATCAAGTAGACTCTATAAATGATAGCTAGGAGCTGACTGGTTCCTAAGGGCAAGTTTTCCCTCTGTCCTCTTTAAAAGGTTTGATGATTTGTTGGTCTAGATTTATATTTCAAATACATTGTCTCTTCCAAGACTGGCATCACCCTTGTGCTTCTGAATGCCATGTTTTCTCAGGGACTTTCCTATCGACTGCTATATGTTGGCTCATCAGACATCTATGTTTCTTTGGCAGGAAAAATGCAGTGTTCAAAAACATGAGTGTGACACCAGCCTGAACCTAAGCATTACATTTAGTCTAAGGCCTCATCAAACTGGCAGCCATGTAAATTTCTGAAATCCAAATTACATGATAAACAATGACGCTAGTACAGGGAAATGCAGGACTACTAATATTGCTATAGGCCAGTACAGTTATTATTACAGCTTCTCGAAAGAAGTATAGTTAATATGAATATATTTCAAGATATGTACATGCTAGCGTTGTCAACCGTGGATGTAGCCACTTAATGGACTGAACTAATTAATATTTATGAAAATACAGCCTATTAACTTGCTAGGAGTTAGTGGCTTCACTCAGTCATGAGGCATAGAGTGACGGCACTAATTGCCTGTGAGCTGAGATCATGGGTCGCACACAATTGCCGTCACTCACTCTGCAGGATTCAGATGGCACCACTTCCGCCGACCTTGACTCCACACAGCTTTATACATACAAACAATAGTAGAACTGAACACTCGGGGTTCCAGGTCAGTTGAAAATCATCTCTCTTTATTTTAGCAATTGCAGAGAGTTAGAATGCAATATAATGCGTTTTCACTGTAACTCTCTTTAATTGCTAAACTAAAGACAAATCACAATAAGCTGGGTTGCCAAATGGGTGAATCACCAATTGTCTATATGTATTGTGTGTGGGTGGCAGGTACAATTTAATAAAGAAAGTATATCATACAGTATAATTAAACCCCACGGCACATAAACAGGTAAGAAGTACTGACCAAGTCCTGGAGCCAATGCTGCAGCTGTGGCAGGGTCAAGCTGGAACGGGTTTATCAACATCTGAGGATCAGCTGGGCTTTCCAGTTTCATCCCAGTCAGTCCTATATTTTGGGCTAGGTAGTACTGATAAAGCTCGGCCTCAGCCGGTGCAAGGCCTAAGTGCAGATTGTGCTGGATCTGTTTCATATTTTGCTGCAAGAGCATCATGTTGTGCATGTGCTTCTCACTCGTCATGTGAATCCGGAGATTTCTTGCCACATTGGTTTCATAATCGCACACCTCACAGCGCCAGGTGGGTTTTTGTTTTGGTTTAGATGGAGATGGTGTCCCACAGCCACTGAGGCTTGTGTTAGGTGCTGGGGATGTATGGCCATAGACCTGCTCACCATTCCCATTCTGTAGGTTTTGGACATTATTTAGGTGCTTGTCTGACTGCATATGAATACTGAGGTTGCCTTTGGTAGTTGTAGAGTAGTTACAAACCTCGCAACGGAAGGGTTTATAGCCACAAGTGTAACTTTCACCCCTGGCAAGCCGAGGGTGAGGCTGTCCAGTCTTACAATAAGCACAAGAGCCAGGTGACTCTGGATGTTTCTCCTTCATATGAGCCTCTAGAGTCTGCTGATATTTATAGTGCCAGTTGCATTTTGGGCATTTTAAAGTTTTGCAAGAGTTTCTAGAATGCATCATTGTCATGTGGCCACCCAATGACCTTGAGGACCCCAGGACAGTGTCACACTTAGGACACTCTATGCCATTTCCTGGTGAGCCCTCACGTACACTGAGCATGCCAGGCATCAAGCTGTGCTGGTAAAGAGTATTAGAATTCTCATCTTCTCCTCTAAGTGTTTCATTTGGTGAAAGAGAAGTCGCACAGTCTTTACTGGCGCCAGGATCCTCAAAGTCCTTGCCGCCAATATTAAAGCTACCAGCAACATTGCTATTAGTTCTAAATACAGCAGTTTGCTTTTTCTTTTCTAAATCATCAGAAAGAGTCATAGAGGAGGAAGAGGTACCCTTTTCAATAAATTTTAGCACACTGGATGATAAAGGAGAAATGCTTTGGTTTAAGAGAGGGAAATCTTTGTTACCAATACTATCGGCCAGATCACCTAAGACTTCATCCTCCTCGAGTTCATTAGAATATGAGTCTTCTTCATCTACCCCTTCAGTAGGCTCACTTTTAATAGGGAACTCCCCATTTGGATGCGAGCTACTGGTTTCTCTTGGCCTTTCACAGTTGTTATCTTGGTCTTTGCTGTCCACCTCCTTGTTTGAGTCAGATGGTAAGTGGCTGTGGGACACAGAGGTAATTGGGATGTTTGCTTTTGGACTAGACAGGCCTCTCAGGTTCGTCTCAGCCTTTGGCATTTGGTTGACCCCATGTAACTGCTCTGTTGAGCCTGCAGAACTCGCACTTCCTTTCAAGAAAGCAAATCCTGCCTGCAAAGAGTCACCATTTTCAACATGAAAAGCACTCCATAAACCACGGAAGGTTGAATCTGGGCCTATGAGGTTTGTAGTAGAAAAATGGGGATAAACAGAATTGGGTTTTTTTGGTTCCAGAAAGCTTATAAGAGGTTCTTTGTCCTTGCCAATCCCCTGTATTATGGCAGACACAAATTTATTGTTGAGAAGCGTTTGTTCCTCATCATTGAGGGTCATCCGATGGTCATGCACAGCATGGGTTACAAATGACCTAATATAACCAAACGATAACTTGCACAAGAAACACATTAAAACAGGTTTCCTTTTCCCATCACTAACACAACCATCAAATTTAGACAAGTCCACATTGTTTGGAACATCTTTGGACACACAGGAGTTTTTGGCTGAGCCATCACTGGTAAGATAGTCTTTATCTCTTTTATGTCGGAGATCATAGACACGGAAACTGTGCAACACAGGACCAACTCCTGCTAATGCTGAGGTATTTGGGAAAGCCTGATCGGCAGCAAATGGTTTCCCGAGGGATGAAGCGATATGAAAAGTGTTGATGATCTGTGGGTAGAAAGACATGGATGCTGAAACAGACTGATCACTCTTCTCTCCAGCTGCCGTAAGGGAATCCAGATACATAGCTGTAGAAAAGAGTTTACTATTTGCTCCTGTTTGTGCATTCTGCCCACTATCTTTGGAGTCCTCAATTATATAAGCTGATCCATCAGGCTGGTAAACTATCTCCCCTAGTAAATTCTCCACATCACTGTCCTCTAGTTCGCTTATTTCACTATCATTATCGTCCTTCAAGACAGGAAGGCGAGCGTTAGGGCAGTGGTGTTCCATGTATTTCTGTAAACTGGGAAACGCAGTGGCACATTCGTTGCAGGGTATCTCTTTTGCTGAGGTAACCTGAGTGGCAACTGCATTCTCCACACCAAAACCCAGCAAGATTTCACTGTTGCGATCATCCGTTCTCAGGTTGTCATCTGAAGAGCTGTTTTCCCTGTCAGGTTCCATCCCTGCAACGTTTGCAGACACCTCATTATCAAGTTGTGTCGCTCCATATAGCTTTGACGTGCTCTGCCCATTTTCTTGCCTTGAGATAGTAGGGGAGTCACAGGTTTCCATGGCAAATGCTACATGTGGCTCTCATTTCATCCAGCCTGTCAGGGACCTGGATAAAGAAATAAGGTTGAGAGAAGCTATTTTGTATTACTAATGAAATTGTTCACTACATCAACATACAGGTTATCACTGGCAGAGCTTTAAAAAGGGCAGGGAGCATAGCATTCAGTGGCATAAGGGGTGAAGCACTAAACCTTGAAGAGTGATAAAGTGGAGAGAGATAAAGTACCAACCAATCAGCTCCTAAACAGTCATTTTTCAAACACAGCCTGCAAAGTGACAGTTAGGAGCTGTTTGGTTGGTACTTTATCTCTCTCCAATGTATCACTCTCCAAGATTTAGTACATCTCCCCCATTGAATGAGACATACGTGAGAAGTATTAATTGCAAATGTTGGTTGAACCTTGCTACATACCTTTCTGTAGCAGACTCTAACCCAGGGGTCTTCAACCTTGGCCCTCCAGCTGCTATGGAACTACAGATCCCAGGATGCCTTGCCACAGTTTTAGCATGCTGTATATCATAACGGTGGCAAGGCATGCTGGGATGTGTAGTTCCACAACAGCTGGTTGAAGACCCATGCTCTAACCTATGACTACTAGGATATGCTGTGTGGTGTAGTTCAACAATACCTGAAGGGCTAGTTATCCATATTAAACCATGCTGGAAAAGAACTGTATTTACAAAATATTTAACAATAACCCATAGGTTACTGTTATATCAGTCCTGAGGCATTCTCCCGATTTCAGTGGGGCAGTCCAACTTTTTGAACACTGTATCACTGTCCCACCCGCAGTGTCCTGCAGGTGGGGGGGGGAAGGTTGGGGAAGTATTTGATCACCTTTGCTGTGAGAGTGAACACTAAATAGATGACGTGCGCATGCAAACTACATCTAAATAGTGCATGGTGGAAAGCCTGGGGGCAGCCCAGCTGTTTGGGGAGCACATAACCCCAAATTAAAAATTACAATTGCTGGGAGGTATGTCTAAGGGCCACAATTACAAATCAAAGCTTTTCTTAATTTAACAAGCCACAAAAAAAAGAACACCTTAATCATAATCTAATGTATAAAACAAGTTAAAGTGCCATGTACTGTACTTACGAGTCAGATATTGCACATTTTTAAATAATACCAGTCTCTACCTAATAAAAGCACCCTAGTAACCAATCAAATTTCAGCTTTCATTAATCTGCCTTGCACCAAACTGATAAAAGCGCATTTCTGACTGGTTGCCATTGGCTACACACAAAACTATTTGCTCTGTTTATTTGGTCTACATTCTCACTTCTTACAAGTTTATAGTCTGTTAAAACATCACCCCTTGCATTGCATACCTCAGATTACTTTTTGTGCCAGATGCAGTTTAAGTCAGACTGCAAGGAAAAACTTTGCTAAACAGAGATATTTATTTTAGAGTAGGACAGAGTTAGGGGCAATACCCAGCTACGTTTCTATACATTTGTTTTGTAGTGCACTGAAAAAACACAGGCATTTGCATACATACAGTATAGACAGCACAGGTTTAATACGTTAAATGTAATTAGTATTGTGTAGTGACATATTGATTATTATTGGAAGTATTTAATTTTCAAGTTTCATGAGTTTACAATGTCACACAATCAAACATAAACTGCATAGTGTGTACTGACCAATAGACAACCTGTGATTCTCAGGGCCTGGTTCAGATGTAAATGGTAGTGCACAATAGCAAGGAAGCAGCTCTGCAATATCATCCAACTAAAATGCACATGCAGCAGAAGGTGTCTGTAGGAAATAGACCCTCCTGCATGCATCTGCAATTCTAGAGCAGAGTCCACAGAAGCGACCATTGCCACCATCAGTTGTTGCTTTGGCCTGGCAGCGTAAGCCAAAGCTTACTCAACCTGGCCAGCTCCTGGCTGCCTGCAAGGCCAGGGAATCTTCGTCTTACGACGCAGACCCTGGTCTCTTCACTGCCAGGAATTGGGGGCAACACGTCCCCCATTTCCAGGAATGCAGCCTGGCGCCGCCCCCTTCCCTCGCCCAAACAGCCACATCATTTCATTCATGTGCAGAACAGGTCCTGCTGTTGCTTTAGGGTTTCAAGACTGTGCAGCATCTGAGCACATTTTTTTCCTTAGTGTTGATTTTCTGTTTATGTTAAACTTGGATTTTTTTCCTAATGACATGAAACATGCACCATCATTCTTGGATAAAGGTCAGTTTAGGAATCCAAATCTGTAATCTAAAGGTTTCAACTTTATAGTAATCGTGTCTAATCGTGTCAGTTATGTCAGAAAGGGAAAATTATCAGATACATTGAATGATTTGCATAGATTGAAAATGAATCAAAATTAGTTTTGGTATGCGTGATGGCTAAAATGACAGTCTAATTGCTTCTGCATCAAGCATCACAAAGCTTGGTGTGTAATTTTAATCACTGATGAGTTACAGGTTAATTATGCTTGAGGAATGCATGGAGATTCAAACCCCTTTGAAATAATTTGATCACAAAGAGCATGAAAGAGGAATCATTTTCTAATTAGTAAATAGAGACATGTTTACCTTTTGGATGGGAACATTTTGCACAAACAACATGTGCATAGTAACAAAATGCAATAAGTCTGATGCTTATTGACTGTTGTGCATGAATAAAGCTTAACAAAGGTGCTTTTGATGATCTAGTATAATGTCAGCCCTGGATACGTCATGAAAGGTGAATAATTCATGTATAAGTTTGATAGTACCAGGCTCCACCTCTTTGGTTCATTTTCAGCTGATTTGCAGTTCATTAATGGGGTTTGTCGCTAATGCCCATATCATAATACTAACGCACTCAGCACAGACATAAAAAAAAAAGTCTTCTTGTCTGATAATGCTTAACATGTACAGTGTATCTCAGTCAGGCTGGTGCCGAACGTGCATCTGATAACCTCGAGAAGATTCAAAATGGATGCTGCAAAGTGTTTGACTAAAGCATAATACCTCTTCTGTTTCAGGCACAACAGTAATGGAAAGCCCAGTTGGGGGAGGAGCCAGTCACATACCTAACCATTGCAATCACCATACGTACAAAGTTTCATTCAACTAATCTAACCAGCACTGTTGCCATAACAAACATCCCTACATATTATCCTCGCAGAATTAATCAAACACCCCTAAACAATGACATCAGATTTCAGTCACCATGGTATAAACACATGTGCACTTCACTAAAAAATATATATATATAAAAATAAATAGAATTTCTTTGAACTAATGGGAAACCAGTCGTGGATAGGTGATGTATATTTGTGCAAGTCAGTCAACAGGAGAAAAATATGAGAACGTTTCTTATTTGGTGGTCTGATTAAAAACCTTAGATATAAATAATTACAGACGTTATTCCACAAACAGATGTTACTTTTAATTAATATTCCCGTCAATTCAAATACTTTCTGGAGGTGTCAGTGTGGACAGCCTAGAAGGAAAACTTCACGCTTGACAGGTTGCACAGCCCTTCCCCTCTTCAAAAAGTTCTAGCAAAGTTGTGCTAGAATTGAAAAGCAAATAGTTATCCTGCCACTGCAAACACTTTAAAGTCCTCTGCTGAATACAAAACAGGAGCAAAAAAAAGCACTACCAGCTAATGCAGCAGACTTTCCTTTTCTCCAGCTATCCAGGAGCAAATGACCCCCCCTCTGCACTGTGCAGTATGTTAACAGCACTTAGATCAACTAGTGTTCCATGCAGCAACGTCTAAAATGAAACAGCAAACAAAACAAAGCAAAAATAAAAACTTACCTTCACTCCTAGGAAGCACCTGCGCTTTGCTCAACCAATCGGTAACTTCAACACCCAAATTCTTGCGTCAAAATTGTGGTGATACCATGAAGCAGAAAAATTATGGGCTTCACCATGCCCTCAGCAGTTAGTGTTTTGCATGATTACTGAGCTCTTTAAAAAGGAACCTGCCCAGAACTCTCCCCTAATATATAAAAAAAGGCACTTGCCGAACAATGGGAGCTGAATTCCTCTGTATTTAAAATGCAGAATTCTGATTAGAACAAAAAGAGGCAGAATGACAGTGTACTCCTGTTTTTAATTGAGATTGTCCCCACCTCCTTCCATGGTCCAGTGAGACAGTGTTTGTGAAATGATTAAAAAGAACGTGATCTGATCAAGAGGATGGGATAGAAGGAAAGGAATGCTAGGTTAGCCACACTGCTTAGAACTGAGAGAGAAGACCAATGGGCTCTGCAGCCTATTGTTTTTTTGTATTCCATCCTATTTGACCATCTCCAGATACTTTCTGTCATCAATTCCCTTCATTGAGAAAGGGTTAAAAGTTGCCCACTTGTGACATAATGTGCTACCAACCTACAAACCTTAACGAGAGGAGGGGGGGAAGGGGGGGGGAGTAAATAAATAAAAATCCTTGAATTATATCAAGTTTCCGAAAGGTCATCACTGTCTCTGCTGTGGCCTTTTCCCCGTACCAAATCCTCTATCAATATGTCATAGAGAGTTAGGCAAAGACAAAAGAGAGGCTCAGTGTGAAAACTGCACATATATCTAATCCTGACAAAGGAATGAATAGGCCTTCACAAGTATAATTATACTTGTTTATTTGTTACCACGTACAGAGGACTGATGAAAAAATCCATCAAAGTGGTATTATGCAGACACCAAGAGCTTCTTTTCTTTGGTGACTAAAGCCACATTGAGGCTTAAATTCCTTATTGTTAAATTCAGAAGCACAAAAAAAAAAAGAAAAAGATTTTGGCCGGAGTCCCTTTGCATCAGTCGCTGACAGATCTTTTGTAAAGGGGGGTGTATTATTAGATGCATTAGCTTCAAACTTTCACTGGTACCTTTTTTTAGTAGCCAATAACCTGTACTAGGAAGTCACAAATTTGGTGAAAAAAAACGAGGCAGAAGATTTTTGACTCTCTTGGTTTTGTGATGTCCATCATTAAACTTTTGCCACCACCCAAGATACTACTATAAACAAAGACTAGGCCATGATGTACAATAAGTTCAAAACAAGTGAATTGCTTGCTTCTATAAAGCTATCCTAAGTCTAGCCACTCGGTGAGCATCCCGCTGGAGGCTTAGTCAACCTCCAGCCGTTGCAGAACTACAAGTCCTAGCACGACCAGCCACATTTGGAGAGCGTAAGGTTGCCTATTTGTAGCCTACTGTAGTGCTGCCTTTCAACTCAGCATGCTCAACAGACCTTTGTAAGTGTGAAGAGTATGTGCCAGGCTAATTGCAAGCAACAGTCACCACCCCAAAATTCAAAGCCTCGCCAAAAAAAAAAAAAAAGCGTATTAGAGTTAAAGTTTTCAAGGGCTAACCAGAACAACCCTATAAAATATGAAGGTAAAAATATATAACAGATGAACTATTAAGTAGCCATTACACTTTAAAAGACCTTAAATCATATAACTAAGGCACTTTTTTTTGGGGGGGGGTGGGGGGGTGGAGGGATGAAATAAGCTTTTCCTTAGTGGACAGAAATATATCAAAGTAAAAGCAATCTGCATAGTTAATGTCTTTGTGCTCTTTCCAATTTAAAACAGAAAAGCTGTAATTTTTCTTTGCTGGCAATCTGGAAACACTCTGGAGTTAATTACAGCTGATTCGTAGTGAACCGCACAAACAAAGGCCAGTCTATGTCCAGACAATTATACTGCATTAACCAGCTTAGTGCTTCCTGCTGATGGTTCAGGGTTCTTCCATTACACCCTTCTACCTTCCCAGCACGACAGAAAATGCTTCTGCAAGGAGGAATTAATGAAGAGAACTGCAGAAGAATGTGTGACGACCTCTTCTGACACAGCAAAAAGAAAAAAAAAAAAAACTTTCCACCCATGTCCCGACAAAAAGAGAGAAGGTAATTAAGTTTGAATAGAGGGATGTAACCAAATATAGTATGCCTTTAATAGTAGGCACATTAAAAGAGATAGCTTACAAAGGGAGACTGGAGAGTGCCATTCTACCTGGTGACTACTCCTATCGACCCTCTCATCTTCCTCCTTCGCTCCCTCCAGGCCATAGTAGCTAAAAAGCCCAGATTGTTTTAATTTTCTAATCAAATCTTATGTGACTGATGACTTCTGAGTTTTCTGTTTTATATTGGGATCAAAGGGGAAAATGTACCTTTTGCATAAATGTGCAATGGATTCTTCTTTAAATATGATGAAGAGTATGACAACATCTTGAATTGCTGAAGGTTTTTGGTTTATTTAAGCATTCTTTGACTGAATTC
The DNA here is from genome assembly GCA_031769625.1 of Taudactylus pleione. Lineage (NCBI taxonomy): Eukaryota > Metazoa > Chordata > Amphibia > Anura > Myobatrachidae > Taudactylus > Taudactylus pleione. Next base: position 18,406,583 of record JAUIMM010000113.1, on the reverse strand, counting down.
TCTTCTCAACATCCCTCGAGCTCCAGGTTTCAGCTAAATTCAGCCACTAGCTGTGCAGGTTAGGCAGGAAGTCAAGTAGCACTAATTCTCCTCCAAGGAGATATATTCTTTTCTGCATTTTCTTTCAGTTGACACCAGTTGCAATGTTTAGTGAGTACACTTCCATAATGAATTATCAATTATTTTCAAGATGCCACACAATTTACACAACACCTTAAAGGTAACATACTAGACATGTGTGAGTCCGGATTTCTGAATTCCGAACACACCCAAATTTAGGGGGTTGTGACCCGGTTCAAACCAAGTCCTGGTTCAGATCTGTTGCTCGGGTTGGAACTTGGATTTAAAAGACGAACTCGGGTTTTGGATTTGGACATTTTAGCTGTTTAAATCGATTTTTATCATCTTTTAATCCATTTTTAGAAATTTTTATCCAAATCCAAAACCAAAACACTTGAGGGTAGTTTTGCAAAACTAAAACCAAAACATGAAGATGAATCCATACCCAAAACAAAACCGAAACACGGGGGTCCACGCACATCTCTACAATATACAGGTGATAGGATAAATAGACATACAGTATAAAAGGTCCAGCGAATGTAGTCTGACATATCGTTTGAACAATACAAAGCCTTGTCTCGGAGACTCACTATATCCTGACCGGCAAGGGCATGGTGAGTCACAGGGAATGGAAGGTATCCAATGAAGGGCAGCTAGACAGAGGCAAAATTAGCCTTGATTTGCCTGATGTGTGCTCAGCTTGGAGTTTTGCGCTGCTAAAACTTGGCGTCCCATTGGTTTGAAGCCCAGTCTCGCATTAACTCATACTAGATTACAAGTGTCTATCAGTAGATGGAGACATCACCGTTTGGCCAGAGCTGATTTGGTTAATCAGACAGGACTGCTTTTTGTTAAGTTTATCAAGATCATTCTGCAGCTTTTGCTGTTAGTCTGCGTTTAAGATGTGACTCATATTTCTTTTTCTTCCAAGAACATTTCAGAATCAATATGCAAGAAGCGAGAGCAATTACTTGTAAGTTGCCTCAGTAAACAAACATGCATGAAGCATTTGGAACACCGTCTTATATGAGCAGAAGACAAGAGTGCAAGCATAATTATTTCCATACAATTAACAAGGGAGAACAGCACTAGTCTACAAAAGGCTGCCAAGGGGCCCAGTATTATGAATATATGTTGTTAAACACAAAATACTGTATGTCAATCTTGGTGATTGAGACTATGGTTGGCAAGTCTTAGCTGTATTTCAGTACCTTTTAGAACTGGACCTATCAATAAACTTTTACAATGAACAGTTGCAAGCTCTGAATGTCAGATGTTCCTACGTAGAGTGATGCATTCTCAAATCTGTTGCAAGATGAGAGTCTACAGTGGGCTACACACTCTGCAATAACCGGGTCCATCAACTGATTCTCGACAGATTGGTCTGATTATTGCACAGTGTGTTTGCAGCACCCAGGGCCGATAATCATATACAATGCAGTCGGATCAGGTGGTTTGATCTGATCTGCTGCACAACATTTTCCCAACCGATGAGCTCTATCATTTGGTACATCCTTGAGGTGTACCTGGCTTAACAGGTGAGGAACAGGTACTGTAGTAGCGGAAGGGTGACATTCAGCTAACCAACTCTTTCTCCCCTACCCAAAGTACATATCCCTGCTGCAAACAGTGACAAAACACAGATGGCAGTGATTCATTGCAATGTATGCATGAGTATTCTTCCACATTCCTACCACGCTTCCCTTAACAGTAAGCCAGTTGGTGACAGAGTAAGCATCATGAATGGATTATATTACCATTCAGTGCTCATTAATGCCTCCTGATCAGAACCCTCCTTAAACAATTGGCATTACTGAGAAATTCCCAATAAAGTAATGGATATGAATTTCCTGTCGTCCATTGAACAATTCTGGCCTATACGTGCCCAACCATGTCTCTATTTTGGGGTGATTAGAATTGCCTAATGTTGTCAGTACAATAATATACAGTATTAGTCTAAAAACCTGTAAATAATGAGCAACAAACACTAGTAATGGGAATGGAGATTATTCCTGCTACGATCAACACCAAGATCTGTCTTCCCAATGAATCTAATCAGAGTAAAGTAGTGATAGTGAAAATCCACTAAGTGCACTGAAACACAATGCAAATAATGTAGATTTCTGTAATATAGAGACCTATTGAGCCTTAAGCATTAATCGCATCTCTTGGTCTCGTCTACGCAAAGCAGGATTAGAGCTAAAATGATGACTTCTTAATCCCTTTGATTTTCCTTTACTAAATAAATATTAATCTAGAAATCAGAAAGGTTCTGCCAGGTATTACAATGCAGACAATGTACATTAGGAAAATACTTAACTGTTATGTAAATTGCACTCAATTTTACAAGCTGCTCATTGATGAGACTGGTCCAAATCTATTTCCTCTTCCACCCTCAAAAATCTCTCTCAGATTTGAAAGTTTAAGTTCATAATCCTACTAAACAGAAAGATTAACCTTGGAATCCATTAAGTCTTTCTTGAAAGAAATTCACTGCATTAATCATGTCCGAGAATTAACAAATCATATTACTTTGTTTATTTATATGCCAATACTTCCAACCTGTAAATCCACCGCAATATAATCCTCCTGTTGGTGGAACTTTTGCAGGAGGTAAGTGTTATTCCAAGCCGCCACAGCATACATTTGTGCAGAACCAGTTGTGGTTCTAAATAATTTTGCTTGTTTTCATTACAGTATTGTGTGGATTTGTTTATACATCCTTTGTACATTACAGCGGTGACCATTACAACTTCAGTCCCAGGTTTTCTTTTCCTTTATGTTGGATAATACAGGATCTTCTCTAAAAGTCGCCACTGGAGCACAGTTTCAAGGAATATGTAGCCATATATGGGAAATTCTTAAATATTGGACACTTGGGGGTATATTTACTAAAGTGCGGGTTTTTAGAAGTGGAGGTGTTGCCATAGCAACCAATCAGAGTCTAGCTATTATCTTCTACAAGGTGCTAGATAAATGTTGAGTAGAATCTGACTGGTTGCTATGGGCAACATCTCCACTTCTAAAAACCCGCACCTTAGTAAATATATCCCTTGGACTTGTCTGCAAAACGGATTTAAAACCTTGCGCTGTGTAAGTATTAAAAAAGAACAGTTTTTATGTTCCCTCTGCTTAGGATGACTCTCCTGACTTGTTCCGCATATTGCTCTATCCTCACTCCTGGAAAACTTTCTTCCTATGTTACCATTCTCCAGCTTTGCAAATACCAGGAATAGGGTGAGGAAGCTGAATGGAAGAGATTTGTCCAGGAGTGATGATTGAATAATATGTGGGACACCAGTTATCAGAATCACCCCATTTACGTACAGTGAACATGGACAAAAACTATGATTTTTTGCATACAGTAGGTCTATTTGCTTCCATTTTGACTCATTATAATACCTATACAGTGGTGTATCTATAAAGGGTGCAGTGTGTGCGGGGCACACGGGCCCCCGGGTCCAGGCACCGCACACACTGCACCTATATTTTTTTAAACTTACCTGTCCGAGGTCCCGCGTTGGGTGTCACTGCTGCGCTGAACACCAGAAAAATGGCCGCCGTGGCCAATTTCCGGTGTTCTGCACATGCGCAGTAGACACCGGGCACACTAGAGTGTGCCCGGAGTCTACTGTGCATGCACAGAATGCCGGAAAATGGTCGCTGCGGCCATTTTCCCGGCGCTCTACACATGTGCAGTAGACTTCGGGCACACTCTAGTGCCCGGAGTCTACTAATGCTCCGGTGGCTGGCCAGCCTCGTCAGTCGGCTGCCAGCCACCAGGGAGAGAGGAGGGGGCCCCGCACGAGGAGTACACAAGGGCCCCCTCCTCTCTTAAAGCGCCCCTGTACCTATACTTACTAAAAGATCATGTGCATAGCAAACATTATCTACATATAAATGTTTACACTTGTTCATTAGAAAATATACTAAAATTAGCATGCTGAACTTCACCAGCAAATCCTTAGGGTAATATTTAATATTGGTTGTTCAATGGGTTCATTCCGTATCGCTGTACATTCCGGTGATACACAACGCGTTTTGGCAGCAATTTATCAATCGGGGGCCCGGTGAAAACCCTGCTGCTATGTTGGTAAGAAGGTCCAGCAATAGGCAAATGAGCAGCAGCACATTGTGACTTGTCCCAGAAGGGATCTTGCAAAGCCTAACTGGATTTGCAGGTCCTCTATAATGGATATAGAGTAATGCCATGTCAAGATAGAGGGACCGCAGGAGACACCTGGGAATACCCCTTCCTGTAGCAAAAAAAGTTGTTATCACTGCTTCATAAATATACCTTTATCTTTCCAATTACATTGAAAAACAGTAACCTTTAAGAACATGTGGCGATGTATTTTGCCTACCTCTACAGAAAGAGATGAAATAACTTCAACTGCCTAGTCTTGCCATCATATAATATACTGCAATTACCAGATTATAGAATCTGCTTCTGAGTATGTGCCTTATTTTTTTTCTCCAATTTACAAAATACTCAGTGGCCTTGGAATACTGGCCTAGAGCAGGGAGGGTTCATTTATAACGTTGCCTGGGCAGCATGAGGGAACATGTACATGCATGACTTGGTTAGCCCTGGTTTTGTTTTTTAGGCCTATTTCTGAATGAAAAAACTTAATTGTTAAGTATAAATAAAAAAATTAAAAACATAAAAACCCACACAACTACAATCCAGTAGCATGAGATGGCCATAACAGAACATGGATTAAGGACATGTACCGCCTCTATCCTCGTCATTAAGGCCACTATCTTTGGTGAACTCAGGTGAATCTTATCACTAGTGATTACCCATGGATGTACAGGGCAAAGCATTTTTGCTGGGCATAAGGCTCTTCCCCTTATGATTTGTACAGTATATACCCCTTTATTTCCATGTATAACTTATTTAAGTAGGTGCTGTGCTGGCTTACATAGAGTGTATGCTCCATAATATATGTACTATGGACACGTGTCTGGCTAGTAGAATCTGTGGTACACAAGAGGCGTATAGATATTATTAATTTAGTCACATGTTTGAAGAATCATCGGTTCCAGTGATGTCAGCACAAAACTAGTAGCTGGGACCGCAAGTTTAACTATAATGAAATCCATATCAGCACTGTTCTGTGGCTCAGACTACGATTTCCCTTTGTTTCACTAGACTGTGTTTGTGTGCTGAGTATTTATATAAACGACAAGGTATAAAAAACAAATACATACTGTGTTTGTATGAACAAAAGATGTTAGAAGGGCAGACACACACACAGGCATTGTAGTATCCTTGCAGTAGTGTCCCATTAATAATTATTAGTTTGGTTAGGGAACAGAAGGACATTGAGTCAGCGGGGGTTTTGGAGTAATCATAAGTAATTTTAAGGCTCCATTCTTTGATAGAAGAAGCCTCAGTGATGCTTATGTATATGTATATACTTGGTAGATCTATACAAAGTAGTGTGTTCATATCCACATGAGAGGAGGGACCCCTGTTGTTTTAACAAAGCAAGTAAGAGTTTTAAGGCATCATTAAACAATTAGACGATGAAGTTGGTCCTATGAAACCATAATTTACGACTATGTTCTAACAACATCACAACAATAAACTTTCTATTCTCTGGTTACCAAAAAAAAAACAACAACTTTGTCTGAAGCCTAACACCACTGTAATTATCTTCATAAAACTAATCACCGGCCAGGTATTTCGGGGGAAACATTCCATTTCTATTAGAAACCCTACGAGTCATAGTGATTTAAAAACCAGGCTGTGTAGGACTGGGAGAAAGTATATTTAAAGCCTTTCAGTACATATTTAAACAGTGCATTCAACACCCCTTACTAGTGATGCTAGTCATGCAATTAACAGATGGCGTCCAGACCTTACAAAAAACAAGTTTCCATATGGTTTCTTAGGATTCAGTATTTCAGCTAAGTTGCATATTTTTAAGACCATACTGCATTGAATAATACTCCTATAAGCCATTTTTTGACGGGATGGGGGAAAAAAATCAGTAGATGCCATAATTTCAGAAATAATGAATGTCTCTTTAGTTACAGCATGTTGTAATCCTGCACATTTCTTATTTGTTAATAAGTTATTAATTCACTTAGTGTGACCTGTCCTAATGATGCACAAATTAGAGGAGACAAGTCTACTTCTGGATATTGTCATCTTTTGTCATTTTTTTTTTTACACTGAGACTTAATTTGTCTGTTGTGTAGAAGTGAAATGAACAATTCGGTAATTAACTTTTGTGTTTTTAGATGTATGAACCTTAATTAGATTTCATTATAAACAAACAAATGTCAACCACAATTATAAGCTCCTTGCTTTACCCTCACATTATCCCTTTTCAAACAAACTTGATGTCACACAAATTATAATCAAGCGGACAGCAATTCGGAGTTGAATTCTACATGATTTGCCAGTAACCTGATTACCTTAACTTCAATATCATTACAGGAAAAGTATTTTAAGATAAATAATTACCAGAATTCCAACAGGAGACAAGCTTAATTGTATTGATTCAGGAGAACCAGGCATAGTGGGACTGAGCTGACGGAATAATGTTATCTTAAATCTACCCTTTCTATTAAAATGATATTGCCTGGCAGGAAAAAGGTAATCTGAGATAGGTGTATGAAAAATCAGATACAGAGCTCAAATAATTATTTTACCCAATTATCTCCTACAAGAGGCAACAAAATATCACTGCAGAGCAACCTTATAGAACAGAGTTGTTGGGGCATTATTACAGAGTGGCTCATCTGTTATAAGCAAGAACTAGAAGATCTGCCAGGATGTAATGGAGGTGAATAATTAGTCTTGTAGCACTGTGAGTGAACTTCTCCTCAATGCAATAAGAGTTAATTAAAGTTTACCACCAAACATCAACCAAAGTAGGATGTTGATCGTGTTACAGCATTAAGTGCAAGCAGACAATGGTTGGCAGCAATTAGAACGGCTATCAAATGACCTGCAATGATAATTATACATTCAAAACAGCTAAAAGAGCTGAAAAAAAACTAATCAGCTTTCTGTTCTTTTTTTTTTCTTTCTCTGCAACAACAATTCGAAGGCCAGGAAGCGGGTATCAGATTATTTCAGTTTAACACTGTAAATCAATAGAATTAAACAAGCAGGAGTTGTCTGAGTACATTATCTAGCAAAGAACAATTTACTGTACCTGATGGACGAGATCCTGAACCCATTCACCGAATGTGCACAAAAAGGCAAAGTGGCTATGTTTCAGTAAAATGTTCTGCAAACCTGCTGATTATGAGAATAGCTATTTAGACCGTATATATATTTTTTTTCCCACTTCATAATTAAAGCATTGTTTGCAGACACGATAAAAGCATTTGTCTCTGATGTTGCAAATAGCTACATTATTATTTATTTATTTTGCTTAAAATCAAATATTTTTAATGCTGGCTTTTTATTATGTTACGTGTTCATTAAATACCAACAATTTACATAAGAAAGGACATTTTATATTACTAGAAACTGTACCTCCTGGCGTCTCCATACTAAACCTCTCTGTTTAATGTATGCAAGATAACATCAGTGAAAATTATTTTCATAAAATGGCTCACTGCTTTGCATAGTTATTGGGCTGTTGCCTACAGCTATTTTACAGATTTTATTTTCTGCCCTTCCTAACAAACCTGATTTTCCCAACTAATACTGTTATGCTAGGGATTTGAGCAAAGAGTTGGTTAATCCCAGTATTTCCCTAGAGCTGTATTTAAGTCATGGCCCACTCCCAGCACAAAAGTGTCTCCCAAAAGCCCCTCTGCCCCTTCAACCGTCATACATTCACTGGTTCTGACATCTAGCCTTTACAAATGAGCCGATGGCTGTGATCAGATTGAGCTTTATCTAAGAGATATCATTAAGTCTATCTCCAAATGTAGCTTTTCTCTTTGAGGGGCCTAGTTATCAATTACAATTAGCGGGATATAATTTTTGTGGTGTTCACTAAATATGAAGTATTCTCCGAATGTATGTACAGGGCACGGCAGCAGATATCGGAGATCCCCAATGTTCGGTCGCAAAAGCAGCCCCCATAGGTCCTATGGGGGGACGCTTTTTTTGCCAAAGTTACATGTGCTGTTGGATGTACAGTTATTATTATCTTTTATCCATATGGCACCGCAAGGGCTACGTAGGGCTGTACATAGGAACAGAAAATCGGTGTTGCAGCAATAATTTGTTACCAGTTTCAAATGACCAATTAATATTTGTAGAGTTAACCCACCATCTTGGTTGGATGGCATGAACGTTCAAAACAAAACAAAAACTGTTGTGACAGCTTCTTTAATATTATTATATAATTATTTTGTGGATTTTTATTTGTTCCTGTTTTTTTTAAAGTTTTTGAATAATCGCATAGTCCTGAAGATTGCAGACACTTAGAACCTACTGGTTCCACATGAAAATATAACAGAGTCATTACCAGTTGAAGCCTCTACCTCCCATTTGTCTCAAGCCACAGAACCAAGCAGCCAACTATAAAACAATGGACCTTGGAAATGGAGGTCATTTGCTTTGAGTTAGAGTAGTATTCACTTTTTGGCTCAGCAAGAAGCTTCCGATTTCTGTTCTTATTATCATGAGCCCACCTCCTTCTCATGCCAGAGGAAGAACAAAGCCAAGTGCCTTTGTGAGGTTTATGAATAAATTAGAGATGATCCACTTTAAGTGCTGGCTACAATGTCCTTGTCAACAGTGGACACTTAAAAAAGCTTCTATGAACAGTGACTACTTGCAAACGTTAAATCTTTATCACCTGATTATGGCTGAGGGTCAGAGACTAGTCCATTTGCTTCTATTGGCCTCACCGTTCTAAGGTGTTATCTACAGGAGGCTAAAAGAGGTGTGATAAAGCTTTGTAAACTAGACTCGTAAATGTTAAACTCATTAGTGCATCAAGTGCCCTGTTATCTGTTTCTTGTGGTTAATTAGTGCCACTATAAACTGTACTTAGTAGGCGCGAATGGCCAGCTTGCCTGTTTCCACCCTGGTACACATAAAAGGTTTATTGTTAGACAGGTCACTACATATAAATGCGTGTAAAATCACCCGCTGGATATATAGTATAGCATTGCAGTAATAAGGGAAAGGGTAATGATTCATTTTTCTTGGCTGTTGTGTTTTGTTTTCATTCTATTCACGCTATTAGGGAGGTTCAAGTAGTGATCTTGGCCTTTTGAAATACTTGTTAACATCTAAGTAAATGAGGAGCCACATTCACAAACTCCAACCCAAAGCTACAGCTACTGTACTAAAGGACAGGCTTTTACCTGACGTGGCCAACATCATGCCATACATTCTATTGTGGTGTAAGATAGTCACAAGCAACAACAATGGTACTTCTTATATAAGAAGAGATTCCTGTCATCAAAACCAGAAAATATAAAACTTGCTTTATATATAACAGTTTGGCGCTTAAGTTCTGAACTTTCTTCTGTGGCTTGCAAGACCATCAGTCCAGCAGAAACCAAACAGCACTTTGGAAAATATTTACTAACAAAATTCAAATGTATAGTGACCCATAGTATCCAGCAACCAATCAGATATTTGCTTTCACTGAATGACCCACAGAAGATCAATCACAGCTCACTGCTGATTGGTTTCTCTGAGCTATTGCATATTTGCACTTTTGCTCTTTGTTAGTAAATAAGCCCCAGGGCTATCTGCAGTGATTTCACACTAGTCTGCCTATATTCGATATAATCCCATGATACATAATTTTTATATTGAGATTCCTCTATGTGTCGTTCACCACAACATAAAAACAGAATTTGAATAATGTTTTGCCTTAATCGTACCAGATTCTTAGTCTGTGCAGACAGAATGAACTGCTCACCCTATCCTTGCAGAGGCAGATTAGCATGAAGCCAAGGAAATGCAATATCTAATCCACTTAGCATGTATAATTAAGAAAAAAGATTTGTACAACACTTTTATATTCGTCTGACATGTTGCAACAGGCCTCCACTATGCCATGTGTACAGTTCTACTAGTGCTGGGAAAGCTTTGTGTGGATGATGTATTAATCAGAATAATTAATGTGCATTAGTCAATACTAGTGAGCTGTGCAATGCTTAGGCTTACCAGATCAGCCATGTCAATCTTGACACATATGGAATATACAGGCAGGCTGCCTGATCTCAGTTACAGCCAACTCACAGGCAGGCTGAATGACTGCCTAGCAAAAATTACTGATACACAACATGAATGTGATCTAACGCACCATGTACATGTATCTTATTTATCTGGATTTACATGAAAACACTGGCACTCCCCAGCAGTGTTACCGAATATATACAGTACAACCCTTTGGGTATAGTTCTTGAACAATACAGGAATTACTTACAGTAACATCATACTTGCCAACTCTCGCTCATTGTCAGGGAGACTCCCTGAAATAGCAGTAATCTCCCTGTCTCCCTGAAGAGTCTAACAGTCTCCCTGATTGCACCTTACCCCCATTATGAAGCTGTTATATAAAAAAAATCCCCAGAGATACATACATTCAAATGGGATGATAAGTATAATTTGCCAGAATTGTTTATAAAGCACAACGATCCCTATGGCTACATGCATTTTCTATAAAGTATCAGTGTGTTTCCATCAACAGGTAGATCTTACTAACTGCTTTTGGGTCATTTGCATAGTCAATTTTATGACACGCCTCTCAGATGTAGCAGTACACGCCCACTTTAATGCGCGCTCATAGGTGTTGCTTTCACAATCTCCCTGAAATGCTTTTTCAAAAGTAGGCAAGTATGGGTAACATACCGTATTGATCATGTTATAGAATCTCTTTTGTGTTATAACATTAGAGGTAAGTACAGCACTTAGAACAATAATAAAGGTGTACAGAAATAGTGAAGATGCATACACTAGTAAATTATCATCAGCTATCCAGCAGAAGTTATGGGCATCACTCACAAGAGAATAATATTATATACAAGGCTGACTTTAATACAGTGCAAGCTCATGGAAACTGTAGATACAACTGTGTCAGTTATGGTGGCTACACACCTGCACAATATCAGTCCGATTTGGCCAATTTGGGCAAATCGGAACGACAAATCGGGCATATTGTGCAGTGTGTATGCCTGACTGCGTGCTCCTGCTTGTCACATGCGATGTCATGTGATTGGCCATGCTGCACGGCCAATCACACGATATCGCATGTAAGGCTGTACATATTAAAGAAGGACGGATTAGTGATCATTCCATAGTTCATTAACTCTTTTAAGTGTGTACTGGCAATCTCCTTTTTAGCGGGGCAGAGAAATCGCCCCCTCCATCAGCACGATTGCCGGTCATACAAGTGTGTAGCCAGTCTTAGCCTTCACTCCACCTGATAAAGCTCTGTCCTTTTATTCTGATACGTAGCCCAGATATTTACAGCAGGCTGATACTCCAAATCAGCAGCATATATAAATGCATGAGTGTTTAATATCCAATTATCCTATACTGTAAAGTTTTGCACACTAGAAATTAGGCCTCACTTATGCCAATACTGATTTCCCCAAATCATGACACTGCAATTAATAGCAAAACTCTGATATACCATCAATATTATCTTCTAACATTGCAAAGCGTGATAAAGGAAACCCTGGCAATATCATTATGCTACTATTGAGATACTCCTATAGCTTCCTGCCTGGAATTGAAAGCATTTAACTGTTTTAAGTCTAGAGGGCTTTAAATGCATTGAGATTCCAGAAAAGATTAGCAGCCACGGTTCCAGTGCTAGTACATCCTAAGAAAGCCATGTCATATTTTTGCACACTGCTGCACAGTCTAAAACTGTACTATGCTCTGGGCTTCTGCCCACTCAGTAAGAATGCAGACAGTACATAAGCTACCATTAGCCCATGTGTTATCCAATTCTCCAGCGGTTGGAGAACTGCCAGTGACAACACATGCTGCTTGCTTAACCATGTTTTAAAACAGAAATGAGATTTTTTATTTTTTTTAAATAAAAGAAGGTATATTTTCCTTAAAGAAATCCAGCGCTTGCAAGAGCATTCTTCAGCTCGCCCAGAAAGTTTGTTTTCCACTTGTAATAAGAAGTAACAGAAGAAGGAACAATTCTACAGATGTGGCCTCCAGATCTGCCATTAGGAATGACCTAGTAACACAAAATCTATATATAGAAGCTGGCACAAAAACACAAGGACATGCACTCATTGCAAAAATAATAATAATTATAATATCTGCGGGCATCCATTTAAAGCATAGTAAACATCTATTTCATATCAATTATTGCATTGTCTGAAAAACGGACTGATAAACCACCAAAGTAAAGTAGCAACATACCCTTAACTTTTGGTAGCACGCTGACTAAGTAGGATCAACAGGCAATGTAAAACAAAAACACTCACAAAAATGCTACCAGCGATACAGTGTTCCTAAAAAGCAGCGACGACTGCATTTGTTTATAACGCGCCAGACTCCAAGCCCCCAGTGAACTGACAGCATATGTTAGGCAACTTCTGGGAGTTAGCAATAAACAAATCAGGTCAGCATCTGCCAGATTCTGCCAACACTTGTCTTTCGTTGGTACTAAATTGATAATTATGGTGACTTGACACTAGGAAAAGAGAGGGTGCTTAATGTACATACACATAAATAATTATCCTCACTGTATTTAATTTACAGATGTGCAAAAAGGACCAGTTCCCACCTTCAACAGTGTCTCGACACTTAGGGTATTTTAACTGCTCTAATTACTGTTGAGAGCACATAATTAGAAGTACTGATCACACTGTCAACAGCTAGCCTGCTACAGCATAGATCTGACTTAGTAGGAAAAATATCAAAACGCCATCTAAATCTAAATCATGTTCCTAACAAAAAAAAGGAACACAGTGAATATGATATACAGCGAAAACATATTTAATAAGTTTCAGTGAACACTCAAGTACAAAAATGAGTACGTTGTTTATACAGTATGTTTTGTGAGTAATGAGAAACTGCAAACTTTGCATGCCCTCAGTATACAGTTACTATAAGGATAAGCATGTATAGTTATGTAAAATGTTTGTTTTTTCTTTTATTAAAGTGACATTTTGTTAAAAAAAGCTAAGAAAATATAAATTTGCAAATAATTAGGATAGTGGTGGTTGATTGGCGGTGGCTCTATGTTATTATTATTGTCTTACTACTACATACAGACCTGCTTGTCCCATTTCTTCTACCGATTTCTATCACATGTTTTGCTTCACGTGATGGTGAAAGCTGAAGACATCTATAAAGTTGCTGAAATCTGAGCTTCTACTTGTTTTCCGATGTCTTGGACAAATAAGTTTAAGGAGAGCTAGGCAGGAGAATAAAGAATAAAAAAATAGGGGGTCTCGCAGTTTAATCTTGCTTTCATCTTGGTCATTCAGTCAAGCATTCAGTGGCCCTATTCAGCCGAGCTTTTCATTATGCAAAAAAATGCTAATCCTTTTCCGATGCTTTCACACTTGTATAAACCATCATTCCTTCAACAGAAAAGTAATTATATCAGTTTACCTTCCTGTCAAAAAACAGGATTAATATTCAGATAGCAGAAGCTCCTATTTTTTCTAATTTCTGCAGTAGGAAGCTAAAGATTATTACGTAAAGTATTAGTGAGAGCAAGAGTCCCCTTTCCCTGAATATGAATGTTTTATCAAAAGCAAAAAGGATGTAAAAAAAAAAAAAACCCTTCAGCTGCTGAGGGGACGTCTTTTCAGTCTCAGAAATGACCTTCCGTTTGCTGGGGCCCGAAACAGAATAAGCCTCATTCGGGTCTATTAATCAGAGACAAATTATGAAAGAATGTGGCTGGGCTGGTTGACACTACACTGGTTTGGAAAACTCAGTAACAGCCTTGTAACAATGTCCTCTTCATGGGCAATGAACAGCCATGACAAATGGGGCAGAGCCACTATTTATTTGCATATGCAAATTCCCTCACAAGGGAAACATGTACAAACAAGTGTCATTGTGAGGTGGATTAGGCAAACAACATTTTCTTCTTAGGACATTCTGCAACCCAGAACATTAGTCAACACAATTAAACCAGTCTCCATGGCTACTAATGAAATTTTGCCATGGTATGAGTTAAATTAGATAGCTAGATATGTTTCCACAATCCAACTTGAAATCCATTATGATTGCAGAACAATGCAGCAATAGTGCTTGCCTGATCTTTGCCAGCTCAACGAGCCTCTGAAGTTGACAATTTGCATATGTTAATATAATTAAGCACTAATTCCATGAAACTTGTACATGCACCTTCTCTGAGCACTTTACTCTTTGAACGATGGCCAAGTCCTTAACCCTCTGAAAGGCCTGGAACAGGGAGCTCTGATTGTGGGTGCAGCCCCATGGCAGGCACAGAAAGGCTCTTCTTCTGTAAACACTAAGATCAACCTGGCCTCTCATATATCTGTCAACAAACTGAATGGAGCCTGTGCACCTATACCGAGTGTATAGCGAGATACATACTGACACACGCATGAAGCACAATAAATGTATAGTATATAAACAAGACTGTGTATAGTATATTTATAGTATGTAAATCAGATTATCTATAGTATATAAATAATATAGAATAGTATATAAACAAGACTAGATTACATATAGCATAGTATATTTAGAGTATGTAAACCAGATTATCTATTGTATAGTACTGTATATGTAGTAATTGTATAGTATATAAATAAGACTATGCATAATATAGTATACTGTATAAACCAGGCTATGATTATATGTATATAAAGTAAACTAGATTTTGTATTTTATATGTAGTAAATATATACCATGTAAACAAGACTATATATATAGTATATAAACCAGAGTACAGTATGTGTAGTACACATATAGTATATAAATCAGATTATGTATAGTATACATTGTGGATGTATAGTATAAAAATAAGACTATGTATAATATAGTATATAAACCAGGCAATATGTAAATTGATTGGCACAAATCTATCTATCTATTTAATCTATCTATCTCAATTACTTTAAACAACCAAAATAATAATTGGGCTCGTCACTTTGACTGAAACCCATAACTGAGCAAACATGAAAAGTGTGGATAAAAAGAGCATGCAGTAACTAATGATCTTTGCCTAAATATATGCAGAGGCAATTAAGCAATGTTAATTACTATGACAGCAGTTAATTGAATATAATTAGATATTTTAAACCACTGAATAAAGCAGAGTTAAGATTAATTTTATTGAGATTAATTGTAAATAAGAATAGATTAACTGAGTGTTTTGACATGCATAAAAAGTGGTTCTGCAAATGATCTAGAACAGCTCAGCCAGAAGAAGAGAAAATAAATTCCTATATTATTCTAATGTCACACCTCAGATTCATCTTCTGAATAAACAGTATGTTTCAAACCGAAATAGACAGGAATCTTTAAGAAAAACAAACAGCTTCTTGAGATTAAAGCTCCTTTTGTCCTTTTTCGTGGGCATTTCTTTTACCAGACTAAATTAAGCGAGTCTGCAGTACGGTTTTCGGAAGGAACATTTCACACTGAATGGAAAAAATGTTCTATCACATATGAAATTCATGCAGCTGTGCGGAACTTAGTCCAGCTGGTTTAAGACTATAAAACAACAGCAAATGATAGGTAGAAGGCCTTTGCTAGATTGGGTGGCAGACACAGGTTACAAACTGAACCAATGTCTTCAATATAATATAATATATATATATAATATATATATACACACACACACAGGTATATATATATTTTTTTTTTCAATTTAGCAATAGATAGTTATATTTCCCCTTTGTATTATAAAGAAGGGGTTGTTATTAGGAAACAATTAAATATTTTGAGAAAAAAAAACATTGTAGAACAGAAGCGTAGTAACTACAGTAGCAACATGGTATGGGCCTATCACCAGGAAACCGACAGGAATGTAGTGTAAACATGGCTCACTACTGCTAGTTTAATGCTTTGGCCTGTCACTAGTGGCAAATCGATCAGTCCATTCAGGATATGATTATCTAACCTCCGTACTGCTTTCATTCTCAGCAGAAAACCAGAGCTTCTGTATTCCTTGAACTGGATACAGGAGTGGATGCTATTTAATAAAATTAAGCACACCAGCCACGACTGCTGAAGAAATCACAGCTAGGAAGGGTGCTTCAATTGATTTTGAAATAAATCAATAGGTGATTAACACCATATTTTTAAAGCCGCAGAATGAAGATATATTATGTAAACAAGTGTATTATATTTCCAATATCCATTCATTCCTTACAAGACGAGAAGTCTGTGATATGGCGTTTGCCTTCGCTCCACTCCGATATGGTCCTTCTTTATTTTTTTTTTCCAATCAAAATCCAAAATCAGTCTGTGCAACAAGGCTACAACAAGTCATTCCGCAGTGTAAGATTTTAAATCATCCAACCTCTTCTAATAGACTTGAGACTTATTGAGGTAGAAACCATAAAAAATGAAGAAGGGAAATTTAATCCCTGAAATATTGATTTGCACATTAATATCATATAGGCAGAGGGCAATTTGGCTTCATGGAAATGACACATTGTCGACCCTTGGTGAAGTCAGAGCCAATTTAACTGCTGAACATGTCTGAATCTCCAGAGTTATTACGGGCTTCCCTTCTTGCCTTTATGACATTTCTTCAGCCTACCAATGCAATCTTAAATGTATTATCTTTAAGAAATAATTGTAAAACCTCAGGGGTTTTCCTGTTAATGGAAGGGAGTCTAAACCACATCAGATTCTGAAATGCAACATTAAACCCTTGCAATCAACAAAACCACCTCAATTCTCATCCATCCACTACAAGATCTAATATTGTTATTAGAGATAATCAAATTTCATTGTGTAAATTTAGGCTTGTGGATTGCAGCAGTAAATTCTTCTATATTAATGTGATTCCACAACACCCTTATGCTAAAGTTGCTGGCAAAGCATTTTTATTTTTCAAAACAGCTAGCTACCAAAGCTACCTACAGTAATTGGGTAACTGTTCGCCAAGATTCTGAAATGGAATTGCACTTACAATCAGCTGATGTCCTCACTCCTTATTTTGAGCTCTGCCTAATTGATAACTTCAATTTAAAAGAACAATTAACCAGTGACATTGCATAAGGCAACAGCAGGTACCATGACTGCTTTGCAGATGGTCCACCTGACCTCTCTTTGTTTCTTGGGAGTATATTTAATTTTTTTTTGTTTTTACAGATTTATGACTTTTGTCTATTTCCTTCTTGACATTTACGTTTCTTATCGTAAACAAGGAGACCATTAGCATATGCTTCGACTGGAGATTATAAATCCTAGACCAATTTGAAATAAAGGCAAATCAACTGTAATATGAGCTGATTTGTCTACCAATCACATTAAGTCTAGAAAAATGGGTACTGAGAAGAAATTCAAAAAGAATAAGCTTTGGAGGCCATTGTTGTTAACCCAAGTGCTCAAACAGCTGTCTTGTCCTGTTAGATAGTCTCTGCTCCCCTGCTGAGTAAAGCAGCGATGATATAGAAAGTAAACAAAAATTATTATTATTTTTTTTGCATATCATTATTATTAATATTACTTTCATTACTATTACTATTATATGCTGTGAGTTTGCTGCCATGGTCCTCATGGTGTTGTCTAGATATGAAGAAAAAATTTAATTGAAATGCATATTTTATATATCTTCTATTTGTAAAGCTTTCCAAGTCAGAGCTCTGTCTGGACTGCAAAAAAAAAGGAATGTAGATATGGAAAACCTGACCCAAAGCCCAGTAGGTTCCTGTCAGAATCATCTGTAAACAGAAAGTAGAACAAGTGCTGATGGCACTGAGAGTGTTACATACCCAGGCTGTGTTTTTGCATTGCTTTCAATGGAAGCGATCGATGCCCATGTCACTGTCGTGTCCCAATCGCAGCCAAGTCTCTACCTCAATCTAAGCAGCAGCCCCACAGACTGGGCTGCATATTTCACAGCCTCCACTTCCACAATGCCACAAATATTATATTTTCTGGGCTCTTGAGCGTTGATTGCTCACAAGGACCAAGCCACTGAAAATCCATAGGAAGAGGAGAGAATGCATAACCTCTTTTGCCTGCCATCTACATGAGCTTTGATTAAAAAGGGCGAGGGGTTAATAAAAAAAAAAAGGAAAATGGAATGAAGCAGAGGAAATGCAACTGTCAGACAACGGGATGACCAGACTTCCGTCACAGCAGCCTGTTTGGATAAATATTAGCCACCATCTTCAACACGAAGTTGGCTTTGTTTTATGCAGATCAAGACCCCCTCCCTTTTGTTTTTCCTTGGGTGAGCCTCATCATTTTATCCTATTCATTTTAAAGAAACATGGATAAAACCCTGAAAGACCCACTAGGGTTAATAAGGAATGGAGGCGACTGCTCTGCCCTCTCTAACTCCTCTTGTCTCCGGCAGAAGCCGATAAACTCCCCCCCTTCCTTTGCACAACTTGCAGGTAACACAATAAGCTTGTCTGCTACACTACCAACTTCCATCCGATTGCAAGGCTGGTTTCACAATCAGATTAAGGGAGATTGGAATTGGAGAAAGGGAAACAAGTGGGCAAAAAGAAAGGAGCAGAAAATGAGTATGCAGTGGCAAATTATACTGATGAAAACAGGAGCCTTAATGTGGAATGTGTTTTCTATTCATCATAAACTGTATCAAATGTGTTCTAGTGATAAAGAGCATTTCAAATTGACTCGACTTTTTGATGCAAGTCGTTGTTAGCTTTCTTTTCCTCTTCTTGTAGTTTTTTTTTTTCTCTGCTATGTTGGGAAGCCAGTGACTTTTATGTCCGCTTCATTGTGTGCACAGCCACTGTGGCTGATAGCAGGGAGTGGAGAGATGAGTTATGCCTGCCCCTGAAGCCTACAGCCAGCACAGGACAAGAAAGCTCCAGGAGACAGTCTAAAAACCATCCCCCACGGCCTTTCTTTGCCGGCCACCCCCAGCTAGGTCATCTAAAGCTAGCAGACCGTACCATGGACAGAGGAAAAAAAGAGACAGCAGATCTGCATATTTCTTTGTAGAAAAGCTTAACAGCATTATGCAGAAATTACAACCAAGAGGAAAGAAGAAAAAAAAAGGGAAAGCTATTTTTTTTTTTTTTTTTTTTTTTTAGCAAGACATTTTTAGAAGATAATAAGAATAATAACTTGTTGGTGATATCCACATCAGGACTAGCACTTTTTTTTTTTTGCCCCTTAGAGCAAAACACATACCTGCAGTCTGAAATTGCATGAAATAAATGTAGATCATTGTTCATACTGGGAGGAAAATGTGGTGGTAGAGTCACGCTTCAGAATTTTTATTTATCTTTAGAAGGGAAATGCAGCTTCCAGACATCCCTGGCCGAGAGATGTGGAGCTTTTCCGTTTTTTTTTTTTTTTTGACAGCCAGGCTTCTCGCTGTCTGACAGTTTTTTTTCCCCCTGCGTTGAGATGCCTAATCCAAGCTGCGACGGAAGGAAAACTGGAGTGGGAAAAGAGGAAAGAAAAGAGAAGCGGACACCCAGCAGTAATCAGTGTGGACTGCTCCCTGGTATGTCAGTTCGGACGAAAGAAAGGAAAGGGGGAGTTAGCTGGGATCTGTGCAGATGGGGAACGTGTATGTGTGTGTGTGTGCGTGTGTGTGTCTGTGTATGTGAAAGAAACAAAGTGAGGCTCTGAGCGAGCAAGCAGAGAGAGAGAGAGAGAGTGAGAGAGAGCAAAATATCAAAGATTGTGCAAGATCAGCCTGGAAAGATAATCAATACCCGACCTAAATTTAACACAAACTGCTCAATAAAAGTTAAAGGAAAAAAAAAACTTACTTTCCATTTCCCTCTCGCAGTTTTCACTCGATCTTCTTGTATAGACTGTATGTGTCTCTTTCTTCAGCTTATTCACAATAGCTGATCCCATCCAGTAAAAGGATAACGTTCATCAAGAGGACAAAAAAAAAAAATCGGAATAAAAAAAGGACAATCTTGCAATAAAAAAGGAATAATCCTGGAACTTTTTGCAGGAGTGCAGATACGAGGAATAGAGCGGAGAGGGGGCTCTGCTTGTTGTTCTAGGTCCGCTGGGTGTGAAAGCATGTGCCATCCGCTGCCTCGCTGTTTGCTTGTGAAGGGCTTGGGAAAAGGAGGAAAGGAAATGAATGTCTTTATTCTGCTAATTATTATCGTTTTAGCCCTGTTTAAAAAAATGGCTGATTAAGTTGAGTGCGCATGTCTTTGTGTGTCTGTTCCTGATATGCACTCTGGGAATGAGAGAGAGAGAGCGAGCGAGAAAGAGAGAGAGAGAGAGGAGAGGAGAGAGAGGGGGAGGTGTAATTAGTGAGGTGATCAACAGTCTCCAGATTGCAAATGACGTGCAGCCCGGACTTAGAGCCGCTCACTGAGGCTGTAGAAACCACAACAATAATCAGAAGCAGGATCACAGAGCAGCCCATCCACTCCTGGCTGAAGACTTAATTACTAACACACACATGTATACAAACTATAGGGCTGGGGAGATTGAGCAGAATCGCAAAGATAATCACATACCAGAAGAATAAGAAAAAAAATCTTGCACATTTACCTTGCAAGGCATTTAAATGAAATGAGGTAGGAACCTTTCTAGACCACCTATTTTAGAGGTGTTCACATGCCAAGTATGTGTAAAACAAAAATACAAAATATTAAATTAAAATCTCTAAGTTATGTTATAAAATTTATTGTATTATTGTGCATTTTTTTCAATAATCAGATTTATTAAAAAAAAATCATTGTAAAATTAATATTGAAAGTACATGCTAATGTTATATGTTTTGACGGGTGTACTCTCTCTATGATAAGAAAAACGTATACAGATCACTGTTTTTCTACTTGCCGCACGCTTTCAGACACGGACATTCCCCGGAGCATTTTTTGCGCTGAAGGAAAAATTGGCCATGTAGAAGATACAATTTTAAGAAAATGTTACGTGTATTTAAAATGTTTATGTTTATGTTTATTCAAAATCCCAATAACAATATCTACATATATTAAGGCTGACTAAGTGAAGTTGGAAGGTTACTTGGCAGTGGTGTGTCTAAATTACACAGATATAGATATTTTGCTTAATCACACAGTTTCAGCAACAGGAGTTCCACAAAGCAAAAGTAAATACAAGTTGAGAGCAAGGGATGTTTACAGTGTCAAAAGCCTAAGCAGGTGAACCATAACCTCATGTTGGAATTGACGTGCCTTTTAAGTCCAGGATTCCTGGGCTACGCGTCAAAAACTTGTCTTACTGTAGGCCTTAAGTACCAAGTCTGCCAAATGCCAACAGAAAGGGTTAGCACCATTAATGCTCCAGGACTATTTCAGAGAAGTAGAAAAAAAAACTTACAACACACAGACAAGAATTTTCCAGAATCTAAGGTCAACCATATGAATATTTTACTAAAAGACAATTTTGGCAAATCTTTTAGGTTTACCGTTAGCTGTGCTTATAGGATGCTAATATTTTCAGAATTTTACTTACTATGGGTATCAAGGTAACATGGAAAAATATTTAGGGAGTAAAGTGAACACAGAAGAAACAGATTTGCGTGATGGTTCTACCAGACCAAATATGTACCTTAGTAGCCAAGAAGATGAGAGAAGATACTGCACCGCGTAGCTGTAAAATCGCTCCCAGCCTTCCCAAGTATATTTCTCTGAAAACCTCAAGTGGACCCTAGATTTCTCTTTATTATCTTCATACACACCTACACACCACAATTGCACAGTAATGCAATATGGGTGTGAATATATAATAGAGACACACAAATAGGTATGCAAAAGCTTCGGAGAGTGGTATATATATATATATATATGTATGTATATATATATATATATATATATATATATACACTGTATATATATATATATATATATAAAGGCATAATATTTAATAATGTACATATTATTTTATCAATACTGTCTTATTGAAAATGTTTGTCTTTCTTATTTTACTATAAGTTTAATATATATAAACATATATATATTCTAAAATGTATATGTGTATATATTACCATAGATATATAAATGTACTGTAGATGAATGTCTGTGTGTGAACATTAATTAGTTCTTACTCTTTAAATGCATGATCAATGAAAAATTATAAACCTGTCCATGCAAACAATATCTGTGTATTAATAAATAATAACATTTTATTTTCTGATACTGGCCCATTTTATGGAAATATCCATGGCTAGAAAAAGCACTACGAAAATACAAAAGGACATATCAGTACTGTCATCCTTATTGTTGTAGCTTTCTTTATATCTTTTTAAGTATGGTTTGAGTGTTACTGAATTATAGCTAAATGGACAAAAGGGAAGGCAGGGAATGTGAAGAGGTGAGTTCCCATTTTCATTCTTTCCCCTGTGAATGTTTACTGCCCCTCCTAACCCTTTTATTCTCTGCCCTCTCCCTCTCTCTCTTCCTAAAAATAGTAGCTCTGGGGAAAAAAAAAAAAAAGATACTGCGGGAAGTTCAGTTAGAAGAAAATCAGGGATGGCCAGGAATCTAGGAAAAATCGAAGAAGGTTAAAACGGAGAGAGAGAGCCAGGTTGGCAGATGTGAAGGGGACGATACGAAGAGTGCAAGAGAAAGGACAGAGAGGAGGCAGCAGCGACCCGGGAGAGGAGAAAGGAGGGGAGGGAAGGATGGATGAAAGCGAGCAAGGAAAGAAGCAAGGAGGCAGGCAGCGTTAGGCAGATTCATTCAGGTTTGTTCTATCAAACTCTATCATGTTTATTGTTTATGTTTTATTTCACTTTGATTTCTCACCCATTTCCCCTTTATTTCTATATATTTTTTTTCTTTCAATATATTTTTAGCTTGATTTTTTATATAGCTCTTCATTCCACAAATCATTGAGGTATGCTGTTTTCATACAGATGCTTACTGTCCAAAATGTGTGTTCATTCCCTCAATCTTCTGCCTTCAACAATTTCTTAAGTTCATCAAGTTCATTTCATTATTCTGAGGACATTATTTTCCAGGGCAGTTTTATAGCCATGCATGTTGAGTTTAAATGCTGCTTCCCAGTGTATGTGACACCTCCTTCTTACTTTTACTGTTCCTTCCATGATGTGTGCAAATAACCTCTTGTATGTATCTTACCTATAGTCTGTGGTCACATGAGAATATTCCTCATTTGTGCATTTCATTTCAATACTGCTTCTCTAATGCCTGAATTAAAATTTCTTTTCTCTTTAAAAAAAAGTCATTTATTTCACTAATTGACTCTACATTTTCACTCCCCTTTCCTTCTGCTCCTGTTACTGTCATTTCCCTCCCCTCTGGCTTACAATCCCACACAAATGCATCAGCCACAGCCTCTGATCTCTCCTCTTATTCACATCCCATTCTAACATTTTTAAATCATTTTGTGACTTTACCACAAGTGCTTTAAGCACCTAGGTAGGAGTAATGCATCTTCCCAATCTTTTTTTGATATACTGTAGTATGTTCTGGGCCTTTTCAGCAACTAATGGGTTAAACATTGAACATTAGTTTTATAACCAGAGCACGACTACTCTTTTTATGGGACGTGTGGTCACTTTATGTGGAAAATAAAGGCAAACATTTATTTAGTCTGTAAATCGATCTCAGCAAACAACTAAAAAAAAAAAAAAGTACTGCAAGGACATGCTAAAACCTGTAATTACATAGCATCTCCCTTTTAATAGACGTCCCATCACTAATAACTGTCCCAATTCCCTCCCACCCTCAGCCCAAGGGAAAGAGAATCCATGTCTTTTGACGGTGTTCACTAAGTCTATAGAGCAGCTCAGTTTGAAACGAGGTATTACAAGATTTCAGTGTTAGAGACCCTTTGTCTGAACTGGAGACACTTTCAGATCCCCAGCCCCCTCTTCTCTGGCTTTTTTTTCTGTGTTGCCTCTCTTCCTCCCGGGGGCTATTTGACAAAGCAGTGTGTTAACTAATGTTTTCTTAAAAGAAAAAAAAATATATAAATATATATATATATATATATATATATATATATTGTCAATAAATAAAATAATAAAAAAATACATCCAACAACTTCTTATCAATATATTTTAATTCCATAATAATTTGTCCCATATTTGTTTAAATAATGTCAATGTTTAGGATAAACCCCGTAATTAATTCTAATTGCCTGCAACATACGCACATCATTAACACCCACTGACATGTACATATGTAAATGTGTTGTAAATACAGTTGCCCGGACTGTCAATTACTGCCCCCTGTTTAAGTAACAGCTGATCCAAACAAAACAAACAATTAAAACAAACTTATTGCTGGTAACAATCACTCACTCGGTCCTCTTGCTGACTTTTGATTGGAAACAAAATGATCTCAAGAGAAAGGAAAACACTTGGCTAGAGAGATTTGGAGAGGTGAGTACAGGTCCCAGAGAGCCTTTCTTCTAGCTTAATTTTACTCTTAAGATGCCCATAGAATGCCAGTTCCTCCGAGTAGGATGCTCTCACATGTAACTTTCATGCTTCTTCTATCACCCACTGGTGCCTAAGGCAACATGTGAAACATTTGTGGATGGGAAGGCAAGGTGATATGTAAAGAGATTTAGGGAAGAGTAGGCAAGTGTTCTTAATAATATACTTGTAAAAAAATTGAGAATGCGATAGTGGGGAAATACTGAAAGAGGGGGAAAAGAGAGCAAATGTTGCATTAAAGAAAGCAGGGAAAGCGGCGTTACGAACAAAGGGACAGAGCATTGGAATAAAAAGGAAAAAAAGATGACACGGAAGGGAGAAGGGAAGGTAGAAAGAGCCAGGGCGCAGACAGGGTTATGGGTTCAGGAGCCCTCTGGGC
This sequence comes from Taudactylus pleione, assembly GCA_031769625.1. Taxonomy (NCBI): domain Eukaryota; kingdom Metazoa; phylum Chordata; class Amphibia; order Anura; family Myobatrachidae; genus Taudactylus; species Taudactylus pleione. The sequence goes on along the minus strand of JAUIMM010000113.1, from coordinate 18,381,677 downwards.
TTTAAGAGGTCAAAGCTCTCTGACAGCAGCACCCCCCCCACCATTCCAGGCAACCATCCAGTGTTTATAAACAAATCACATCACTGCAGTCTCAGACCAGCATCCTACTATCTCCAAAGCACTCTAATAGCTCTGACACAAAAAAAAACAAAAAACATTGACTTAACTCTAACAATTACACACTTTTTCAAATCCACCAAAAATCCCTGGAATAGAAATATTTAAGAAAAAATACTAAACATGTTTCACTTTTAGGATTCAAGCAAGAACTAATTAAACATTATAAAATGACTAGCATACAGCAATAATAACAGTTAAATAAGAATTAAATTGACCTGAAATGTAAATTAAACAGAACTATTTAAAATTAATCTGTAAACAATACATCTTAGTGCATGTATTTAATTTACCATAAACAAGCCATTTAAAAAAAAATTGCCATAGTCTGGACAAATTAATAAAATCAACTGTACAAATGTTTGTATACCTTGAAAACAAGACAGAATTAAAAATAATGTACCTTAAGCTGTTTGGCATAACTCCAAACATTCATCATAAAAACGACAAAAATCTACAAAAACTAAATGGATCAATACTTTATATAAAGATGCTTACCCAGAGCCTACATTTTAAGTAAAAAAAAAACAATATATTTCTGCTTCAAAAATTTGCATATGTGAGCTAACTGTAACCGTTTTAAATAGTTTTATATTTTCCATTTTTGAGAAAAAAAAAACCAAAAACGAAAGATGAAAAGAAACTATACCTCAGGAGAAAAAAGATCATCTTCTTTCCTTTGTCTATCAGCCTCCTGTTAAAGCATATGGAAAATGTTTTCAAAATGCTGAGATTTGGCACATTGTCATTGCAAAGAGAGGAGCGCAGTGATGCTGTTATAGAAAATGGGAAATAAATTCAGGATTGGGTGCTGCCTCCTTCAATGCGGATTTATCTAAGTTTAATTTAATATTCTGCAATCACTGTATGATCACATATAATTCACCTGGATTTTTAAGGGCTCCTCTTAAATACATTGACCAAGACACAGCAGCATTTAGATAGATCAATGTATTTTATTTGCATTCTTTCTTTTTTGGGGGAATTTGAAACCATTATTAGTACTTGAATATATATATATATATATATATATAATAAAAACTGTTAGCATGCAAAGAGCATACCTTCATGCAGAGAACCTTAACATCTAATGAAAGAACACCTGATTCTGATACCTACAGTAAATGGCACAAAATGGTTGTTTGTAAAACACTAAACCTTTAATCAAACTATTGGCATTTCAATTGATTAGATAAACTAAAATCTATAACAGACTACAAGTCATTTAAAATATTTATCTATCTAATTTTTAAACAAACCACCCCAACCCCCAAAATGATTATCAAAAGGCAAGAGAGACATTCTTAAGATATTAAATTACAATAATAAAATTATTTCCACCTGGAAAGGTCTAATAATATAAAAACGACAATGATGATAGTAATTATAATAATGAATAATTCAACAACCCTTTGACATACATAAGAGAACATAGTTCAAAAGGCAGCATTTGAAGAAATTTTAATACCATTTTTTTTAACATAATTTTGTTATAATTAAAAGAAATAGCTATGACCTCTTTCACCCAGAACCTATGAAAAAACATTATAATAAACATATTAAAGTTGCTTTTGCAGCGTCAGAACCTCTGAAAATCCATTCAACTGCAGCTGACTTATACCATTCACTGTTTTCAATAGTATAACGAAGTCTTCTGAGCAATTATCATTTTTTTTGTCATTTTGTGCCACAAAATGCAATTTATTTAGAGGGGAGGAATCTACAAAGTGATGAAATGTAGGCTGCATGCTTGTGGCATTCTGACTGCGAGAAGAGGAAGTGTTGCTGTAACGGGTATTATGTTTATTTGATAAAGAAAATCAATGGAAGTGGCTGTAAAGTAGTTAGTGAGGCGTGTGTTTGGGACTCGGGTTGAATAGTGACTCCGACGGGCTGGTCGATCAGCTATAAGAGCTTTGGAAATCTAACCTAACCCTCAGACCATGCTACTTCTTACTCACTGCAACACATGCTCCAGTCTGTCTCATCCCCTCCTGCTCCATCTGTTAACCCTTTCCCTCTACCACTCATTTCACTCTTTAACTCCTGCTGCTATTCTATAACTCTTTCTTTCAATCCAGCATGTTATTTTAAAATCAAATTCATTTATATTTAGTTCCACCAATCCAAATATTCCAAATTGTGTTTATGTAATGTGCTCTGGTGGAACAACTAATTTTTTTATCCTTTTAAATTTACGCTTCTTGGGATTTTAATTTTTTTATTGAATTTATTATTTTCTGTTTATGAAATTTGTTGTTTATTGTGTTTCCTAAAGCTTTCTATTATATGTATTTTTTATAGATGATTGTTCAACCTGTTCTTGCTGTGTTTAATATATATATATATATATATCCTGCGATTCAAATGTATGTATTGTTTCTGTGGCCTACAGTATGATAGCCATGTAAGTAAGTTTAGTTTAGTGTAACTTAAACATGGCTTACCTGCTCTTCTGTCCATTTTTTTGCTTGTTCTACCTTGTTGTCATTTGAAGGGTCACCTCTAGGTACCTATAAGCAATATCCGGAGCAGAGCTTACCTCTGACTCAGACTCAGAGGCTGGTGCATATGGCTGATATTATAGCTTTTATTTTTGCAGTGCAGATATTTTAATTTCTGAAAGTAACCAGCTACTCACGTACTTACGTCCTCTATTTCTTTTGCAGAACTAAATGCACGTCCTTTGAAATATCTGCCATATTCATGATTTGTCACTGCACATTGTTTTCTTTGACTTGATGTCTTCAGCTGCAGAAATACACCCCCCCCCATAAATTTCTACAGACTATGGACTAACAGCAACAAAACCGTACTATGTTAAATGTTCTTTCTTTGCCTTTATCATTTATGATTTCAGTATCTTGGAGATATTATATATATATATATATATATATATATATATATATATATTAGTTTCCAATATTTATAATATTTCAAATATTTAATTTTTACCATAATCTGCTCCTTTATTGCAATGCCATAATCAATGCCAAAATAGACATTTCATTTGGTGTCACTCAAAGTCGTAACCTAATTGTGCCACTAACCATTGTAAATAAATAATTTTTCTTATATTAAATGCTAGATTATTTTTTTCCATGATATTATTTATATATATGTTTAAAATTATGCAAAATGTATATCTAGAGAAAATTTTTATCTAGAGAAGACAAAGTATATTTACAAGCATTTGATATTTTTTTTACATTATCCTGTATTAATTAGTGTTTTTGTTGAATTTTGTGTATATCCCTTTAATTTTGCATTCTACTCCCAGGTTATCTCTCATAAATTACCATTTCACTTCCCAACACTGTCTAAGACTGATGCACTTGTAAAAACCACTGATGTTACCATGAGAATATGAGGAAGAGGGAATAGATAAGTGATGCAGAAATCACTGCAGAAGTTCCACAAATCTGCATGGTGTAATGGGTTTATATAAATGACCTAGCTCATATCCAACTGTTTATACTATGAGGTTTATCAGAAATGTACATTTGTGCTTCTAAATACCTGTCTTTTGGTTTATAAAATAAATGTAAATAAAGAAACATATCTTAAATGTGGAACAACTATTTGTTTTTCCACCAATTCTACAATTGGTGTGTTTAATGGTTATCTTGGAACTTCAGCAATATTTCAATATGGACAAACCTATGATCAGGCCCTAAGTTATGCATTAGGAATGTTGGGTACTACACCGGATCTTTTACTTTGTGGGATTTGGGCCTAGTTTTACAAATATAATATAAGGCCACCGAGCAGTAAAGGTATTATATCAATGGCTTGAATGCTGTTACTTCACTGAAAATCCAATACATTGGCTTTGCATAAATCAGTTTCCATTGTGTTTTTCTTTTTGATTAAAAAAAAATATATATTTAGAACCCTCTGATTCTAATTTGGAGAAAAGTTCTTTAAATATAAATTATTATTATTATTATTATTATTATTATTATTGCATTGCCAGAGATGCAGCATGTATCAGGTTTACCTGGAACAGAAGGGTTAGCACAATCTGATATTTAGAAGGCTGCATATGGAAGACAAAAAGGTACCTTATTATTATTATCCATTACTTATATCACACCAGAAGGGATCCGCAGTGCCTTACAGAGAACATAAATAAACAGTAGAAGAAAACAAGAAAGTGACTTGCAGTACAGAATAAGTATAGTGATGGAAGGAAAAGCACATAAAGGAAGAGGGCCCTGCTCGTGACAGCTAAGCACTCTGATACATAAGTGTTACATATATACACACATACACACATATAAAAATGTACACAAGTGTTATATGTAATATGTAAAATGGAAGTGTGTTTTAAGTGTATATTTATGGGTAAGTGGACATTAGTTTGTTAAATAAATGCTTACTATCTTAGGGTGTGTATACAGGTGTGTCTTTAGGCCATATGGTGCGAGACACCTGTCATGGCTGAGATGCTTTGAGAGGAGCAAGTACCATATTTTTCTTTACATTTTGCTTCTTAGTTGCATCGCAGATGCAGCCACTCACAGTGTACTAAAGATGCTGGATTGCGCCATTAACCGCACAGGGAATGGTTTAAAGTCGCAGATGACGCATAACGGAACTTGAGGAAAAACAGCGGCTGTTTGTATCATAGCTCTTTTTATATAAATTCAGACTCAGTCGCACATAGATGTACAAATGTCGCAGGCCCCAGTGGTTTGTGTACACTAGCAATGCAGTTTTCTCACTTCTAGTTGTTTCATATATGTAAAGGAGACGTACATTTAGAGTGAAAAAGACCTGGCGCGCCAGGAGGGGCTTTTTGGCGGGACTTAAGCCACAGTATAAAAGGACACATCTGTATGTTTATATAGTATTTGCTTAGTGTAAACATATCACTTTCAATATAAAATAATTTTGAGCCATTTTAGTAGCCCACCTCGCTTTTTAGAGTACTGCCAATAATGTTTGGGTAGCCTATTCTAAACCCAAGCCTTGAGGCCGACTATTAACATTATTTTTGGAGAGCCTTACTATAATTGTAGGCAATTGTGACATTTCTGAAACCTCTAACAGAAAATAAAACTGCTCCGGTTATAGGCAGTATAAAACCAATACAAAATATCCTAGTAATAGGGAAAAATTATTACAGTACCTACCACTGCAAAACATTACTACCGCCCAGTTCCATCTAGTTATATACATAATAAATTATCTCAACGATTTGGGAATAATGTGTACGGTGTGTTGTTTAATTGTTCAGTGTGTAGTCAGTAGTAGTACATTGTGTTCTGTACGGTGATATCTCTCCTACCACCTTCTACCAACATAATCGAAATCAAAATTAAACTAATCCCTGTCATGTCTTGGCAACTTGTAAAGATGATCTTCGTCTTGTTTCACATAAGTCCTAATAATAAGAAAATCCAGCATGCAGTTATCTCCGGGAAATTTTAAAAAAAAAAACCTCTTAGTCATTTTCTTAACCCCGTTTTTGCCAGTCCCTAAATAGGCCATGCTTATAATTGGGCATATTCAGCCAGGTAACATATGGGCATTTCACTTAAAAAATACTCAATTGTTTTTATCATCTTTGTGATGTAGAAAATGTCATTTCAGAGAGTTAACATTACATCTAAAGGATTGAACAGCACAATGCTTTCAAAATTTTACATCTGTCCAACATCAGTGGTCAGAACTGGAAACATGGAGCGTTCGTATTGCTGTTTGCTTGTTCTTACTATACGATGGAACTTCAAACTTAATGCCACGAACCTGCAACCTCTTGTCATGATGAACACAGTGGAGAGAGTGGCTCGCCTAGCACATCAAAGTGGAGCTATTGTAGAGAGGCACCAAGACAGAAGGATGAAGTGTTGAGGATTATAGTGCAATGAATAATGTCCCTGCAGCCGCTACTACTACATTAAGTGGTGTATTCAATAAGTCCGTAAAAGCAAATTGCATGGTGATTGGACCAAAATTCAGCAGACTTGTATGGGATATAGAATGAATGGAACAATAAGACACTGCCATTTCATGAGTAAGTGCAGCACTTGTACCAGTGACTTTGTGCTGAAATGTAAATACGCTCTGTACATATTTCACAACTGGAGACCGAAGTGGCACAATTGACATGAGAAGAGATGTCTTATTGATGGTGCACTGTTTCATGTTCCCTGTTTTCTGAATGCAATCTTCCCTCTGTACCATATATTCATAACAGGACAATTGTTATGACCAATCATATATGTTATGGCAAATTGATTGATTGGCTGTATATTTCTATAAACCAATGCCAGCCACTCTGCAGTTTTAATTTAGTTTTACTCTAATGTTTTCTATACAGGGATCTCTTTCTATAATGCTGTGCTACGCTCATTGCTACCCTGTGTGTTTTCTCCACATAAGTGCATTAAAATATATTCACCACCTTTATAATGCTACACTTAACTTAAAGCTAGTTTTGTGTTGTCTTTTATGCTGTTGTATGCACAGTTTACATCTATCTATCTATCTATCTATCTATCTATCTATCTATCTATCTATCTATCTATCTATCTATCTACAGTATCTGTCTATCCATCTGTTTTAAATCTATCTTTCTACAGTATCTATCGGTTGTCAGGTAACACTAAGCTAGAAGACATATTTCATTTGATCTCATACCCAACATACAATAATGTAACTTAATTGAGCGATATGTTTAAGTGTAATTATCGCTGGAATTAAATCCCAGAAGGCTTAGTTCAGACAATTATGCTTTTTCCATAAGCATACCTCATTTAAGAGAAACTATGCAGCCTCAGGTAACCTTTGGATACCACCAATTATGACATTATGACCCGCTATATCAAAGAGCGCTCAGGTTTACAACAGTTAAAGACAAGGCTTGCAAAAACACATGTCACAAGTAATTAACATAAAACAATGGTTAGCCTACCTTTTAAGCACACTTTTTGTTCTGTTGAACAGCATTATTCTGTTCTCCACTGAGCCCAATAAACTCTATGGATATTTTCTTAGCTTACTTTTTTTTAATAAAATGTACCTTACATGGAAATTATTACTTTATTGTCAATTACATTTATTTAATTATGTCATAAAAATACGTAAATGTAATGTGGCAGGTTCTTTGGATAGGACAGCAAGTCTCTTTGGAGGATAATAATAGTCATAAAAATAATAATAAAGCTAATAAAAATAAAATAATATATATACAGATGTGTAATCACTCGTCTTTGCTGCAGTCGCGCCAAACAGGCCCTTCTGGATCTGGTCTTGTGAGACTCTGCTAGCATCAGGCGTCTTATTTGCGTCTTTTTCGCTGAAAATGCACCAATGCGATGTGACTAGGATGCACCAGGAGACTGCACTGATTGATTTGATATTCGACACTTGAGCTATGATGCAGCGGTCGCAGCTTTTTTCCACACCAAGTTCCATTGTCAGTCTCAGTCGCACACAGATATACAAGTGTCACATATCAAATTAATCAGCACAGTCTCCTGGTACATCTAAAGGTAGGTACACACTATACAGATATATCTGCAGATGATGGTTGTTCGTATACACTGAACGGCCATAATCTGTGTCTGCCCGCAGGTCCCGGGGACCAGGGGGAGTGTCCCGGTGGGCGAGGGGCGTGTGCAGTCCTCCTCACGGCTGCCGCTGTGTCTGCCGACCGCCTGTACACACCTGCCGATGGACAGATATGTCTGCATACATAATTGTCCATCAGCTTTGCAGCACAGCCAATGCGATTAGTCGGTGAACGCCGACGTTCACCGACATATCGCGGGTACACACTGCCCGACAGGCAGCAGATACATTGGCCGATCAATTGATCGGCCAATATATCTGTCAGTGTATACACAGCTTTAGTTGCATCGCATTGTGACATAGATTCATTTTGGGCAATAAAAGACCCCCGATGCTAACAGAGTCTCAAAGGACCAGGCAGTACACTCACGCCAAGCATATGATGCTGCATGGTGTATTGAGGCTAGATGAGAAATGACACTTCCATATATATATATATATATATATTTTTTTTTTTGTCTAATTAGTACAAACCAGAAACTCTTTATGGCAAAATAAACATCAGAACAAAGTTATCAATTTGTTGTGATTGTTATCTTGAGAAATGGAATATGGTCAGTGCAGTATGATATCCAGCCACACTGGACTACTCACAGGCTTACTAAACTTACTTACTAAAGTCAGCAGCGTACATGCTGATAACATTCTATTCTTTATAGAGTGTTACATTACTATTATTTACATATTAGATTAAACTTATTCTACGTAAGCCCATATACCCATCTCAGATGATGCTAGGCGTGTCAGACAGAACATTTGGCTGAGATGAGATGGGTATAGTGGATATTGGAATACTGGCTATATCATGTCGTCACTGTGAATCCAGCTGCTAAATGGTAGACACTAAATGATTCAATGTCAGCTTCTTTACAGCTGTGTTTACTTCAAATATGTGACAGCACTGGCATCACCTGTTTGTACCCCTCCTACACATAGATGTGTGCACAGTAAGAACTGTCTTCGTAATATAGGGACGCTTTAACATTTGCCTGATTCCAGGACTGCGTGAAAATGTGCATGGAGTTAAGTACGGCAAAGTCACTTCAAAGACCTGCCGACTTCTACATTAGGGCAAAAACAGACAAATAATGAAATGTATAGGACAACTCCCAATTACTGTCAGTTAATACAAACAACCCTTTATAACCCTTGGATCTATTTTAGAAAATTAATTTTAACTTTACACACCTTTACAGGTAAAGTTAATCATAATGTAAAGCCCTTCATACAGGTAACCTGGATAATGGTATGTTATTAGGGATATGTACAGTAGTCTGATTCTCAGCTCTTACCTCTGGCAGTGCCAGCGCTGGAGTCTTGACAATCAAATGGTAATGAATGGGGCTTCGTCCACCACAGATTGACTCAGGAAATCTCTGCTCCCACACCGCACAACCCAAACTTTATTTATCATGGGACACACAGTTAAGGTAAAACCACCATGGCACGTTTATTTAGCATGAGGAAGACAGGCAATGGTGGTCAACTTTTTCACTGTCCATTTTATACAAAACTATAAGGGCCGGATTTAATTAGCAGCGAAATGCCATGGTTTGGCGAAAAGTTTTCGCACATACGAACTTCTCATACAAAAATGTGTATCGTGCAATCCTATTGTCGAAGTCTTTGCATGTGCGAAATCTACATAGACAAAAACCAGGAAACTGATTTTACCATCTCAGAGCAGGTGAAAAGTTGTGCAAAATCCTTATTTTTGATAAAAACTGTGAGGACTTCGGGCCTGATTCATTACGGATCGCAACTGCAACAGCGTACGCAGATCAGTCGATGGTGTGTACTGCGCATGTGTACGCATCGCAGTGCATGTGCGTGAGGTAGCATTGCGATTGCTTTGCGATCACGCACACAGAAAGAAAGCCATCGCAGAGTGAGTAATGGGAGGTTAGCATTTGGGGGTGGTGATGGGGGAGTGGTTGGAGAAATGCCAGTCCATTTGAATGCTGTTGCATGGGCGTGCATAAGTTAGCCACTGCGACGGCATATGCAGCTTGAGTACTCACTGCGTGTGATGAGGTTAGCAATTTCTGAATAAGGTCAGACCTGCTGTAATTGTGCGTGAGGGGCTGATGTTACTCGATGGACTGCAAGATATTATGGATGTGAGATAGTGGTAGTGGGCGGTAATGGGCGTTTCTATGCTGGCTGTGCGACGGCTTTGCGTTTGCATTCATTAGCATATTTTCGCAGCAGACCTACGTGCGTAATCGCAGCCGCAATTGCAATAGTGATCCTTAATGAATCAGGCTCTTAGTTCAGAACCCCTTGGACACCCCCCCTAATGACAAATTAGGCAATTTTTTCTTAATTAGCTTAATTTGGCCAACAATTACGTCAATTTTGGGGTGAAAAAATTAAACGTACTTGAAAATGGGTTTATAGTATTGGGTCAGGAATTTGGGGGGGCTGTATGGATGGGACATGTGTTTTAAACATTGCAAGTGGCTGCATCTGGTGCATTTTTAAAATTTTTTAAAAGTGCACTTTTTGGACTCAAAAATATACTTGCACCCATTTTAGTGTATCCCCAATTTAATTTCAACATTTTGTAAAAAAAAATAAAATAAAATAGCTTTTTATGATTATTCCACAATTTAAGAACCCCTAATAATTTTATTATGGCCTCTTCTAAATTGATTACCTATGTCAGTTCTTAGTTTTAAGGGGTACAGACAGATTTCCATAAATTCACCTGTATTTTATAATTGGATAGTGCGAAAAGCTGCAGTGCATAGACAAAAGATACAAAAATATCGCACCAAAACATGCAAATTGTGCGAAAACTTCTCCGACGTTAAGTTTTTGGTTTATCACGTCTAATTGACTTCCCCCCTAAATGTTGCAAAACCATGTAACAAGTATATAATAAATACCCATATAGTATAGACATGGAGCAGTAGCTTAAGGCACAAAAAGGTTAACACAAATGTAAGCATTACACTCTCAAATACTCTTTAACTAAAGTAACGTTAAACTATAGTAGTTTGATTCACAAGTCTAATACTATACCAGTGAGAAGCACGTATGATTAGCTAATCTGGCTAAACAGGGTAATCCCTCTCTAAAGGTAACTTATGTATTTTCCTACAAGCCTACAGCACTGGATATAGTAATACAGATGAGTCCTCATACATGAAGCCAAAATACGCCACACGGCATGAGATGCCTGGTATGACTGAGCACTGCTGAGTGGTGTAGTGTAGTGTTATTTTCTTTAAATTATGCGTCATAGTTACATCGCAGATGCAGAAAAATACCACTCAAGACTTAATAGAGATGCTGGGCTGTGACTTTCACCTCACTGAAATTAGTTTTAAACACGTACAAAGTCGCGTATAAAGCACAATGGAATTTGGTGTGAGAAAATGCCGTGGGCGCTACTTCGTAGCACTTCATATACAGATTCCGTCTCATTCGCACACAGATGTGCAAATGTTGCATATGAAATTCATCAGTGCAGTCTAGTGAAGCGGTTTTGCCGCCTCTGATTGTCTAGTTTCTGCAACTAAGATGCACATTCAAGTGAAAAAGATGCTCGGCGTGCCGTGAAGGACTGTTTGGTGCATCTGCAGCAATTTTGTATGAGAACAAATCTGTACTCCAACTTTACAGTTTAAACACACCCAGTGTCAGACTGGGGCATTAAGGGCCTATCAGGGAATGCAGTGGTAGGGGCCCAACCTTATGGGGTATGGCTAGCCACTGCAGGGGGTGTGGCCAATCACTACAGAGCCTTGGCCTACCAATAGAAAAGACAAAGCCTGCAGACAACATGAATACTACAGTGCATGGTCTAGTGCCCCTTTATAAATATATATAGTAAATACTGATAGTGCATGCATGATAATGTACCAGATTATGCATTAGAGTAAATCCACCATAGTCCTGGGAGAGCTGTATAATGTAACATATGTATAATAATAAAGCTTGTGCTGGTGATCCTATCTATATATACCACATTAACATACACTATATATTACAGTAGACCATCGTATACACCGGCCAGTGTCTAAAACTCAATAAGAACTGCATTAGTAAAGGCCAAATACATGTCACTATACAATGGTTTAACAATCAAAGTTATTACTACTAGGATGAACATGTTGTTTTTACAACTTCATTCATAAGTCTGCAATATGCTATATTTTAAAGGTTATTTTGGCAGGAGGGCAAATCTTGGCATAATTTCCATAGAAATAAACCAAGCACCAATATACATCCATGTTCATGCTCCACTATGTAACTGACTATCTAAACGAGTGACAATGTATAATTTAAATGCACAATCTAGAACCTGATCCCTAGAGGAGAGTGTGGTTCCCACCAGGGATTTCCCCTGTACCCCTGTGTGCTAGTCTGACCCTGCCCTTATGCGATAGGACCCACTGATGAATTCGCTGGTAACCCAGTGGGCAGACATGAGCCTGTCTGGACTGTTCTGCCTTTCTCTGTTTTCACTATACTTCCTTTACAACATTATGGCCTTTGACGGGCGCTCAAAAATAAAAAAAATATCTAGCTACTTGATTTCTGGCCTTTTTATCCGCTGTGACACAGTACATGGGCCTGGTAAGCTATTTGGACTGCTAATTTTTTATATTTCTATGAGTATCATAATTCAGACACATCAGTTCCTAACCCAGTAGAGCTTACAATCTATTTCCCCTGCCACTAGCACATTACATGTACTGAAATGAAGGCATCTGTTTTCTCTTATCACATGTTAGTTCTGTCCAACATAACAGCATAATATTTCTATAAAGTGTTGAGTCAGAAATATAAAGAAACTGAAGGTGGTTTCTGGCTTGTTGTCCCCTCTGTCTTTCCTTTCATTCCCCCTGATCCTCTCTCCAGTGTCTCCCTTTCTCTTCTCTTTCCATGAGGCTTATGTAATAGGTTGGGAACTGCAGCCATTGCGGGAACTCCTGCGAGTCTTCATGTATTTTTAAAGGGGCAAATCTTTTTAAGGGCAAAACCAAGCTGGGTTAAAATGATTGCCGCTTTTAAAATACGGGAAGAATCAAAGGAATTCGCCCAGCGGCTGCAGTTCACAACCTATTACATAAGTCCCTCAGTCTCTATGTTTTTTCCACCTTTTTCTCCAACTTTCTCTGACAGGTTTTAAGCTGGGTACACACTAGGACGATGTCGGCCCGATATGTTGTTTCTGGACGAATCAGAACAACATATTGGCTAGATCATCCAGTGTGTACGTACTATCTGCACACTCCTGTGGTCACATGTGTTATCATCTGGTTGGCCGTCCTGCATGCGGCGCCGTTGCAGGTAATGAAGGACGGAACAAGGGATTGTTCCGTCTTTGATTACATCGCTCAATGATTATATATTGTCCGGTACACATCACTAAGTGTGTACCCAGCATAAGATAAGGCCACAGAGGGCACAGGGTCCCCCTGCTAGTACGCATTTACAGCACACACTTTTAACAAGATGTCTGTGCCTCCGATTAACAATGGAACATACTGTCCTGTGCAAATTTTAAAGTGCTCATTGTAATGTATCTTTCTCCAAGTGAGGGCAGCTGGATGAGGAGTGGGAGTGGACTAAACAAGTAGTGAGGACATGCTGCACAAGTAGAGTAGTCAGACTGAATGAGAGGAGTAGGCTGGAATGAGAGGGGGCAGGCTGGAATGAGTGGAGCAGGCTGGATGAGAGGGGCAGGCTGGATGAGAGGGGGCAGGCTGGATGAAAGGGAGCAGGCTGGATGAGAGGGGGCTGGCTGGATGACAGGGAGCAGGCTGGATGAGAGGGGGCTGGCTGGATGACAGGGAGCAGGCTAGATGAGAGGGGGCTGGCTGGATGAGAGGGAGCAGGTTGGATGAGAGGGGGCAGGTTGGATGAGAGGGGGCAGGTTGGATGAGAGGGGGCTGGCTGGATGACAGGGAGCAGGCTGGATGAGAGTGGGCTGGCTGATTGACAGGGGGCAGGATGGATGAGAGGGTGCAAGTTGGATGAGAGGGGCAGGCTGGATGAGAGGGGCAGGCTGGATGAGAGGGGGCTGGCTGGATGACAGGGAGCATGCTGGATGAGAGGGGGCATGCTGGATAACAGGGAGCAGGCTGGATGAGAGGGGGCTGGCTGGATGACAGGGAGCAGGCTGGATGAGAGGGGCATGCTGGATGAGAGGGGGCAAGTTGGATGAGAGGGGCAGGCTGGATGAGAGGGGGCTGGCTGGATGAGAGGGAGCAGGCTGAATGAGAGGGGCAGACTTGAAAGGCAGCCACTGCCTGTTTTTTTTTATAACTAGCCAAATAAATTTAAAATCAAATATTTCCTCCTGAGTCCACTCTTTATTCCTTTAATTACTAACCTTATTGTCTTAAGGCCATTCAGGCTGCCAGGTGCATATGATGAGGCTCAATGGATTCATGTTCTTTTCCAGGCTCGTCTGTGACTGGGCTCCTCTCCCCGCTGACATCACGCTGGAATCAGTGTAATGTGCTGGATCAGCAGAGTGCAGCTGCTGCTGTACAACAGTATATTAATGTACTACAGCCCGCTGCCTGCCCAATCGCATTGACACCCCCCCTTCCCCCGAGCTTTAGAAGTGAGCACCTGTGGTAAGCTCCTCCCCCGTGGCATCACCACTGATTCCATCTTCTGGAATCAGTGGCTTGAGAAGAAGCCAGTAATTCGGCATTCGCCACTTACTGACCGCATGTGAAAATAATGGTGCTGGTTACAGGAGCTAGGCCACGCCTTCCTGCAATAGTGGGTGTGGCCATAAATCACCGGGGCCCACAGGGGATTTTCCTGAATCCCCACCAGCCCAGTCCGAGCCTGAACATACCTTTTGGTATTGTCAAAAATGTCACTATATTTCTCTTATCACAGCATTATCTCAGCAATTCATGCAGGTAATAATCATCATACGCTAATAACACAATTATTGTAAGATAGAAAGCTTACAGTTTCGTTGGGTACCATTGGCTTGCATGTAGATAACTTCAACTCTCTTGTTAAGTCTCTGATGCTAATAGCTTGGATCACAGAAGGATGTGTGCTTTCAGACCTGGTAGGAATTGACTAATATGTGTCTATCCTTCTAATACAGTCAGATACTTTATCTGATACTGTCTGTAATGTGCACAGGTGTGAGTGTCATTTACAGATGTAGGGGTGCACTTTTCTGTTCCACAACATAGGAATGGCATTGTTAGCAGCTCTCTTCTCCTCTCTTGCCGGACGTTATTCTCTGGTCACACATGATTCACCAGAGCCTCCTTTCAAGTGCCCACTATCTCAAATACTGGCTGAGCTCTCCCAAATAATCACACTCCTCAGATCTGCAAGACTGCTCTTCAGTTATCTTCAGTGTCTCTATGCAAGCTTATGTGATGCAGCTTGAAGCACTTGCCACCTCTGCCCTCACAGCTGCCAGGAAGGTCTGGTTTCTCCCTGACAGCCAGCCCCCTGCTCTCCCTCTGCTGTTGGATTGGCACCATCCCCTTATTCGGTCAACCACTCCCTGGAGCTTCCAGTAAAGGCTGTATGAAATCCTATTGGTGGCCATCTTGGTGAAGTCTCTCCTAGGGACTGCCATTTTGGGTTAGTCCCTGCAATCTGGTAGGTGCTGTCTGTAAAAAGAGACAGCGGGCTATATCAATTTTTGCATGCAATTTGCATGTCAATTACAATATAAGGTGCATGAGTCTACTAAAGGCAGCACATAGCTAAAAATGTCTCAAATCTTTCAGCTCCTACTCTCAGAAGATTCAAACTGCACACTCCATAGTGGATTTGCTTGACACAAAAATATGTGTGTTTCTTAAGTAAATTAGCACAAATGCACAGTATACCATGAGAATTTTTTTTTGCATGTTGTAAATCAGCCTGTGAATGGACCTTAGGGCCTGATTAAGACCCGCTCGCTATCTGTGTACGCTCGCTGGATGCATATGCAAATTTGTCAAAGTAACGCCACCGGAAGTGAACGCTCGCCAAGGCATAAGCATGGGCACCATGTCTTAGCGAGCGGCCACTTTGTCTGGGCGTATGCCCAATCACACAGGCAGAACCGCCCACCAGCACACATCATCTCCAGGAAGTGTATTAAAACATTGGTACATCAAGCACCTTTGGATGCTAACGCAGTGCTTGCGGTTGCTTTACCCTACCACAAGCATTGCGAGGAAATCAGTGTAAACAAAAGGCAAGTGACGTGTACTATGACGCTGTCTGTTAATTATGCACGCCTCTAAAATGGCGTTGAAACACTCAGGCACGCCTGTGTTCGCATCTCCAACCCCCCGTTATTAGTGTCCTGCCCCTGTTACCACCCACAAACGGCCTCTCCTGTCACTCATTACCCTGGTCTGCCTTTGCTGGGTGAGCGAGAGGGTTGCGATCACAGTGTGTAGTTCGCGCACGCACAGAACGAAGCATGCGCGTACGCAGAACATTGGGCTACTTGCGAACGCACAGCGTGAGCGAGCGGCTCTGAATTAGGCCCTTAGTCATCAGTAATTGCCAAAATGGTAAAAATCCCTGACCACATTGGGCCAAATTCTCCACTTGGGCACAGAACGACATCTTATGTCCTTTTTGGCTACAGGCATTAACAGGCACAGCCAAAAACAAAACAAAAACAAGAAAAATCCCTTAAATTATACAATTAAATACAGTTACCTTAATTATATCCCATGGGACAAATATATTGCCACACAAATGACAGCCTGCCACTGAAGATGAGCAAAATTTTGCCAAAATCCTACACAAAGTCCGTTTTGCATACAACACAATACATTGGTTGATTCTTTCTTTTCCGTTTAGTGTAATGCCCATTCTGCACTGTATTTTGATTATCCTATGTTGTGGAATTAAGTGTCCATGAATAAGCTGGGACAACAACTATCAATTCATTCTACTGTCTTGTGTGGTTCATGTAGGACTAGGAACACTGGAGGCCAACATTCCGCCAGTAGAACTTGCAAACTTTCACGACCAAATGTGGAATGAGGAAAATGTTTTACTTAATGGTTTTTCAAATGTGGTCCCTTTCTATGTGCAGTACATGTACTACTGGCATTATTTATACAGAGAGAATAAATAAAATAAATAAACTAGGTTTTTTTAATACAGTTTTAGACACAGTAGTACCAGCTATCACACACACACACACACACACACACACACGAATGCACGCACACAAACACATATATGGAAAGTCCTTAGTAGAACTAATTGAAAAGTAAAACTTTTTTCAGTCTAACTTTTCATTTTTTCATAATGAATTTAATTTACTAATATACAGTACATCATGTACTATTTACTCAAACAACAAACCTCAAGTGAGGTATAATAATTGCTTCTAACATTACTAGGCTTGAACATCAGGATATAATACACAGATAGACGTCTTAAGGTGAAGAGTTCAATTATTGTCATCTTAAATAAATCTCTCATGTAGTCGTGAAAGAGTTCCCCAACATTCAGAGCATGCCAACGCATTTCTATTCCTTTAGAGTTTTTTCCCAAGGAATATATTTCTAATATATTTTGTATAGGTTAAAAGAACTTACAGTCCAAATTTCCACCACTCATTTTAGTGACATTTTTAGTTAGAAGTCAAACACCCTATCAATGTCTTTGTCTCATGATAAGAAATTGGAGAACCAGAAAACCCCACCAAAACACAGGGTGAATAAACACAACCCTCTTGCAGATATCACCCAAGTCAGACTTAAACCCATGGGCTCAACACTGAGCTGAAGCACTGCTACCACTGTAGGAATATACAATGGTAGGTGGTGGACTGCTCAAGTTCATTACTTCCACAATTTGGATATTTTTTTCATATAAACGGAAGAATCAGATTTAATTTTGCAGGGATGGGATTATGTAAATGAGCTTTGATTCACTCATTGTTCTGATATTTCTTAGCAATGCTATAGAATATCATTTTCCATTATATTTGAACATTTGCATTCTGCAGAATTTACAGTCTATGAATAAGATGACTATGAAGGACGAGGAAATCTTAAGGCCAAGTACCGCCAGAAATAAACATTCATGGAATTGTGCAAATATCTTGTTGAATAGTTCCTAAA
This sequence comes from Taudactylus pleione, assembly GCA_031769625.1. NCBI lineage: Eukaryota > Metazoa > Chordata > Amphibia > Anura > Myobatrachidae > Taudactylus > Taudactylus pleione. The sequence goes on along the minus strand of JAUIMM010000113.1, from coordinate 18,363,891 downwards.
TATTCTCTCATTTCTGTTGCAGGAGGTAAGAAAGTACATTTCATGGGGTGATCCACTGCATTTTACACCTTCCAATATTGCATTTTCAGGCATACTCTGCCCAATGTGATACAGAGACTTAGACACACACACACACACACACACACACACTTACCCTTGTGAAATACTTAGCATATAAATTAGGCAAAATAAAGCAGTATATTTGTTAAGGGAAGTATGGGGAAGTTCTGATGTAATGAAGAAATGTTCCTAAAGGGTTATTAAGTTGGACGGGTTAGTATTTCCATCGTGCGCATTTAAGGTGGTATCCATCAATCTGCAAATGTAGGCATAGACAACTTTTACTGTGGAATTTCCGAAGACTGGAAAGTACAGTGTATTCTGAAATGCATCAGGTGGACAAGTAGAGGTTGATGTGCCAAAAAGCACTATATGGTGCATTTTTAGAACATTTTATGTGCTAGAATTTAATAATCTAGTTCTAATATACTATACTATACTATACCTATCCTTATAAGAGCAACAACATCTTAAACTTTGTTAAGGGCAAATCCATCTAAAAATTAAGTTTTATCTGCAATCCACCTCCACCCTATCTCCAGCTCCTACAGTTCTAGTGATCTACCAACTTTCTCCATCACTATGAAGCCTATTATCCAAGCACCAAAGTTTCATTGTGTTACTTTGTTCATTTTAAATAGAGATTCTTGGGGGTGCCATTTCCAAGTAAATGGCACCCCCAAATTGACTTCTTCTTAAATTTAATTATTTACCTTTAAATGGAAACAACACACAGAAATGACTTTGCCTAATTACAATTATTATGAGGGGTTCCAAAATGTACTGGAATTTATATTGATGCTTGCATAGCACTTCTGCCTGAAATCCCCTGTTGAAACCTCAGAACAAAATATTGCTACAGCGGTAACCATGGAAACAATCATTTTCTTCCCAAGATTTATAAATGTTGCTAAGAAAGGTCAGTTATTACCAAATATATCTGTCATATTGAAGCAAAAGTGTGCTTTGAAGTTTCCCTCGGAACGTGTGCCAATCGCATTCCAAGGTCCACTCCTACTTTGCAGTCTTTAGAAACTCTTATGTAAAAATAATCTGTTACACAGTATTGCAGGTTGGCATGGTGAAAAATATAACAAAATCCAAATGTCTACCACTTTCAGATCACCCCAATTCTTGTGCAACTTAACAATGTAACGTGCACCTCACTTTATGTATGTGGAAGACTCTTGATTTCTTGTGACAGAGAATAACTGTAAAGAAAAGCAATGCATGGTCCAATAAAGCATGGAACTCCCCTGTAATTGAGCCTTATCCACCCATTTATCTTATTTAAGTAATTATTTCTACACCTCTCAGTAAAAATAAGAGCGCTTGTGCATCTAATCCGCATTAAGCAAGGGACACTCTGAACTGACTCTCCTTCCATTGGCTGGTGGACAGTTTGTGTGCTGTCCTGTAATACAAAGTGAAGTACAAATGAAGCTTGCAATTATAATAATTCATAGAAAGCTACACCTGACTCGGAGTTCGTTTTTGAAAATGACTGAATGTTTTTTTTCATCCCCTTTAGCAGAATAGGGGAAGTGGAGATGTTGCTATGAGAACATTTCCCCAAATTAGGAAAGTTAATGTGTTACTAGGAATAACTAAATCCAGTAGAGCATTGTGCAAAATCCTTCAGATAGAGTGTATGCTGTATTCACCATTAAACGGCAACTTCAGCTAAATTTTTTACTCAACAATCTCTCCCCTATCCAGTAGAAACAGAAAATGAATGTTTAGTTCAAGGCATCCCTGCAGTTTTTGAAGAATTCATCCCTGCAACACCATGAGTCAATACATCTGTGGTCACATGAAGAAAGTTTTGTCAGTCTCTGGAAGCCTTCAATGCCAGGGGCTGGACTCCCACTGCTTTACAAACTTGTTTCTTAAAAGTTTGTACTAGAGAACTCACCACCGCACAAACTACAGTCCTTCTTGTACAGGCGTTGACAACCAGGGGCAGTTCAAATTCATCTGTGTCAGAATCTCTCGTTTCAGATACTATTGTAAAAAATGGACACTGCTATTTCAACACCACATTCCCCTGGTTGTTAACACTAGTACAGGAAGTATTGCAGCATTGGTGATGGTGAGTTCTACCAATTTGGGGGGGGGATTATTGGGAAGAGGGGTGCTGTTGGGTAAAAGTTACAATATAGCTAGAATTATTTTTTAATTGTTAAAAAGCTTCTTTTATTTAATCAACCAAGTGCAAGTTAACAAAAGAATTAAAAGGAACCTATTATGTATGGAACATTGCAGCTAATGATACTCCCTACAGTCCACCCTATGTTCACTATGTTACCATACAGTAGTTTCCATTTCTCTCAGTCTTACATATGTATATGGCTCACAACAGGGACACATTTGTAGCCAGTGTTTTCCTTTAGAAAAGGAAAATTAAAATAAAATCTGCTATGCTAACATTAATTGTTTCATATATTTAACAGAGTACATTGTCGATGTTTTATTTAGTTACAGTTAAAATAACAAATTATGCAATATTAAATGTAAGGTGCCAAATAAATTAATCAGAAAATTTAATTGTAAAGTAAGAATATATTACCCCAAAAATATTAATAAATACAACATATTCTTTTCTTGACGGTGTTGGTTACCAGGTATACAAAATATATATAGGGGTCTATTAATCAATGCTTTTTTTTGATGATGATATATTTAGTACCTACTGCATTTATGGTGTAACAAAGGAGACATTGCAAATATTTCCTGCGTAATGGAAGAATTACCTGAATACTACTGTTCCCATCCCCTCTATGCTTTGAAAAGCCCTGCATAGTAAATGTACCCCCAAGTCAATGCAAGTCAGATGAAAGATTCATAGGGTAGAGGTATTGACAACAACACTATCTGCCCAAACATCCTAACATTTAGTATGGGGGAATTGGGCATTTCTGCAAAAAAAGTGCATCATGGTGGGGGGCATGATCGCTTGTCACACCCCCATTGCTCGACATGCTGGGGGCTTGCCCATCACATCCAGAGCCGCTGGATGGCCCCCAGCCTCTCTCTACACTGATTAGAAGCAGAGCTCATGATTGTAGCATCAATTCAGCAATGCTCTGCTCTCAACCCCCCTCCCCGCAGGACACTGCCGAAAAAGTGAAAATGTCCCACCAAAATTGGCACAGTTGGGAGGTATGCCTGTATGAAAAAGGTGGGCTATAGTAAGAAAGTCCAGCTGTGTATTATGGAGTCTTTAGTGGAACCGTCTGATTGTGAGTGTGCATAATATGTTGCTGCTCTTTTAAACACTTATACTAATAATTATAATAAAATGCATAATTCTGCCCATAAAATATATATAAATATAGCAACTGTATTTTCTAGTCATAATGAACTGCATCCAAAAATAACATTTACAATTTCATAGTTTTATTATGTTGTATATTTATGATATATTGTAAATGTCCTTGTAGACCACTAGGTATATTTTATATATGTATATGTTTTTTTATATGTTTTATAGGCAGAAATTTGTATTTGTTATTCTTATTGTTAGAATTTTGTTTGAATACTGCCAACATATTACACAATACTTTATACAGAATATTTAATAATTCAGTCCCTCTGCAAGTTGAGTGTAAATTATTTAACCTCACAAATGCACACACAATAGAGTAAATTTGTCAGATGTCAATAAATTTAGCAGGATGTTTTTGAACTGTTGAAGGGACATAATACCCATGATAACATTGGAAGAACATGCAAACTTCACTGGTGGTCAGATCAGACCAAACTTTTGAAAAAGCATTTCAGGAAGATTGAGTCAGGGAGATTACTGCTATTTTAAGGAGTCTCCCTGACATTCAGGAAGAGCTGGCAAGTTTGGATCAGACTCTAAAACCTGCCAAGGCAGTCAATGACCCGTTTAAACAGCATGTATAATTAATTTAAAATATGCAAGTTTATTTTAAAATAGGTCTGAATAATTAGTTTCTCCCTATTTGGTAATTGAATAATAAAAGAGACAATGGGATACATTTACAATGCAGGGCTTTGCAAAGTTGCTGCATCATTGGCGGTTTCAGCCACTGGATATAAAGCAGCAATAATATTAAATACAAAAATGTACTCCAAAAAGTTTATCAAAGTTTATCAAATAACTGTTAATTCCCTTGATGCATATTACAACTGAAAAATTTATGTATTCAACCTGGTAATAAAGATAAACATTCTAATTTGGATAGATTAATTGTACCAGAATAAAAATGACTCTGCTAAACCTAGAAATTTACGTACACTGACATCTCTAAATTAAAAGCATCTTAAACGGATCTATGGTCTCTTGATGCAAGTTTGGGAAAACTCACAGCATAAAGTTGTACTGAGCTCATAAACCAGCCCCTGAAAGAATACTACACAAATCACCTGGGAGGCAAAAATCAGATTTGGTCTCTTAGTTCCACTGATGTGAATTTTGTTGTTCTCTAAAGTTTGAAAAATAGATCACATCCTAAAATATATTTAAAAACCTTCATTAATTGATATGCTTTAATGGAAAAAAATAATTCTGAGATGACGATTGCAGAGGCATAAAGTCAGTAAATCATATCGCTAACAAAAGCTGTTACCACCAGCATAAGAAAAAAGCCCTGTCACCAACTAAAACTACTTGTCCTCTGATAAATCTCACCAAACTCTGACCTTGTCCTCAATCTCTATCTTCTCTTAGTGACCCAACAGTTGAATTATTTTTGAATCATTATCAATTAAAAAAGTTCTGTTTCTAATATGGTGCTTAATCGCTACTGTACTTACACTCAAATGAATCTCAGAACTAGTGTTTGCTACTGTAAGTGTATTTATGCTACATCCATGATCCCATTCTAGTCAATGAAGGAATGTACAGTAGAATTGTCCCCTTTCGCAAATGTATTAAGCATTTTTCAGAGTTTGTAAATGTTGCAAGTGTGTAGCTTAACATTTTTGCCAAATAAAATGATTTTCTGGTACCCAAACTGTTTTTTAATTTACATTTTTTGGTAAAACATAGAAGAGACCCAAATGACTCAGTTATGTGCATTCCATCTTACTTATAGCCACAAGTCAATCATTACACCCAGCTAACACATACATAGGCCATTCTGTAATATGTTTCCTACTTGAACCACTTGCCTGGTGTGGTCGCATCAGAAGCGACCATGCCAGATTGGTCTTTTAACTGACCTGGTCTCATCTGATGCAACCAGTTAGAAACGCCTACTAGTCGGCTGCTGAAAGAGAATATTTCAGCAACCAGCTATATTAGGTGAATTACTGGTCCCTCTGCGCCCACAGCTTCCCCTCCACGATTTTCCCGATCACTGCTGACCATGGGAACCGCTGCTGCAGATGATGCATTTGAGTTATTAGTTCCAGCACCAATGAAGATCATGTGTTACCATTGTACACTGTTGTAATCAGTTTTCATCTACATAACATGAGGTCTTGATAAAGGTTCATGTAGGAACCGAAACGTCGACCGACCAAATCTTTTTACCACGCTGTCTGGAGATTGGTTCACCAAAACATGATGTGTAATCAAAAATAAAACTGACTTATTGTAACAAAGGAGAGTGCCTCCTTTCTTCAGTGGAAACCCCTGGTTATATATATATATATATATATATATAAAATGTCTGTATATATAATATATAGACTATATTATAGATATGTAGATATATCTATAATGTATGTATGTATATAATATATATATATAACATATACACACACATTATATATACCTACTTCTTGCTCTGCCTATCCCCAGCTTTTTTTTTAAAACTAGAAAGATATTTTTTTCAAAAATGCCCCCAAAATAGTCATTTTTTTATTATCACATTATGTAATTAATAGCTATATAAACTTGATTTAACATTTTTGTTAAAAAAATATATATTGAATCAGGTTTAAATAGCTCTTATTTACGTAATTTGTTAGAATAAAAATTGACAATTGTGGGAGCGTTTTTTTTAAAACTTTTAGCCAGTTAAATGGTTAAGCAGTAAAACAATCTCACTTCAGGAATAAAATACGCTTATTATTATTAGTGGCATGTAATAGAAAACAATGTGCTAAGAACTGTAGTTTATTTAAATATCTGCTTTATGGAATGCTTTGATCAATGAGAAGAGAAAGCAGAAATCTGTTCTGATTATGTGAATTTTCTAAAATGAAGAGTAAAACTAATACAGTATACTGTTTTCATGGTACACTTCAATCATCAATACATTTAACATTCGCACATATATAGGTAAAGGTTTCAATAACATGGCTGTATTGGAAACAATTAATCTGAGTTAATTAGGGAAGGGAACATTTTTTTAAACATATCTAAGCTCCTTTTTTACAAAACAAAATATCCTGGCTTAAAGTTTTGAATATATACTAATGAAGAATTGTACCCATATATGGTAATGTGTTTCATCAGGAAAAATTAAACATACATAAAAAAGTAGGATTAAAGTGGTATCTTGAACAAAATTATTTTTTTAAGAAAATAAACAACAAATTCACAACATTTTTCATAACAAATTTCTTTTTTTTTACTCAAAATATCTATTTATATAACATTTCTCTGAGAAACAAAAACAAAACTTTTGAGAATTGAAATATCAAGAATCCAATTTCTGGTAGGTAATTGCCAATGACACTAATCACTAAATACTAATCTACAGTTATATTTACATCAATAGTACACAATTTGTTATCATGATATTCTTTTTTACTATGGGAGAACCATTATTTTACCAATGCATTATTTGCAGAATTGTATTTGATTAGTATGTTTTGAATGTTGAATATATCAAAGTTGTGTAAATTGTGTGTAACAAGTAACACAACTCCAGAGCAGTGTGCATATTGCTGAAATTCATTATTGTAAAGATTGGAGAGGCTAAATGTTGCCACTCAATCAAAGAAAGTAAAGTCGGCTATAATTACCCACTTGTGGTTATCATCGGGTATTTTATCAGGGGAAAAAACCCTTGAAAACTTGAACCAAAAGTTATGGAAAATGAAGCTTGTTCTGTCATAAGAACATTCTTGAGAGGCAAATACACCACTCATTTTACAGATCAGGAAGTGCAAACATACAGTATTGGATGTTGTGTTTATATTATTTTTTTGCTCTCTCTCTCTCTCTCTCTCTCTCTATATATATATATATATATATATATATATATATATACACAACACAAAACACCCAGAGGGCACCAATAGTGTTGTGGAATAGGTAGTCCTTTAATCTCCTGCTCATGTTTCTCAATGTATATCACAAGCCAGTTGAGACTTCCCTCACTTTCCAACCTTCTGAAATAGTCCTATTAAAAGACCCTTGCACCAAAAGCACCCAAAAAAGGCCAAAGGCCAAGTATTTTGTGGTATTTGAACAAGTTGTATTTACAGTATATCAAAAACAGCAAAAATATATAGTTTGATTGTTCTTCCTTCTAAAAATAGTTTTTTGCAAAACATGTGAGTTATCCTCTTTGGGAACAGGAGTTATAAAGTCCACTCCACCCTTCCAGCGGATGTGATCTCCTGATGGACCTACTTTAGTTGCTTATTGGAGAGACCCCATTTAAGTGTGAGATCCTGTGGTCCTAGTTTAGTTCCTTATTGGAGGGACCACATTAAAGGTGGTCCCTGGTGGACCTACAGATGTGTCTACATACATTTTACCTCCATGATCTACAAGTTGCGCTAAACATAATTCATGAGCGTGTGCGACTCGGTAGCGCAGAGTGTATTTTCGTGGGACTTTTTACTTTCAAATGCGTCTTATTCGCAAAGTGATGCGAATAGAATGCACAATCTTCCGCTGTTTAAAATTATATATGGCATGCCTATATTCTGTGTGTGACTGTGGTTGTATCTGCATGTGAAATGATACGGTACAGTGTCAGCGGCTGTGACACAGTAATGTTGCATTTCACATGCAGATACATCAGCAGTCACACACTAAAAATAGGCAAGCCACATATCATTTTAATCAGCAGAAGCTGCTTGTGCATCCGGCTCACATTGCTTTGTGAATAAGATGCATTCAAATTAGTGAAGAGCGGATTCTGAGGAATCCGAGTCCACCCGAACGCAAGTTCGGGTGTTCCGCCTGACTCGGATTCCACCTCGAGGCCGAACGTCACCCGGCCGGCGTCGGATTCACACGAGACCTCGCGAGAGCCGGTTGATGTTCGGCCTCTATAAAAGGTGCAGCGCCCGGCTGTCGGCGCCATTTCGCTTGACTGTATCAGACGGAACAGTCACGCTTAGTTAGTGATAGAGAGGGGAAAAGTGAGACTAGAGTTAGATTACAGTTAGAGAGAGTAGTTCTTCCCACTGTGTGCTCCGTGACTGGGCTTAGCCCACTGTGTGTGTATTATACAAGCTCCGTGACTGGACTTAGCCCACTGAGTGTATTATACAAGCTCCGTGACTGGACTTAGCCCACTGTGTGTTTTTATATTATACAAGCTCCGTGACTGGACTTAGCCCACTAAGTGTACTATACAGGCTCCGTGACTGGGCTTAGCCCACTGTGTGTATTATACAAGATCCGTGACTGGGCTTAGCCCACTGTGTGTATGATACAAGCTGCGTGACTGGGCTTAGCCAACTGTGTGTATTATACAAGCTCAGTGACTGGGCTTAGCCCACTGTGTGTATAATACAAGCTCCGTGAAAGGGCATAGTCCACTGTGTCTATTCTACAAGCTCCGTGACAGGGCATAAGCCCACAGAGTGTGTTATACAAGCTCCGTGAAAGGGTATAAGCCCACTGTGTGTATTATACAAGCTCCGTGACAGGGCATAAGCCCAGTGAGTGCATACAAGCTCCGTGAAAGGGCATAGCCCACTGAGTGTAATACAAGCTCCGTGAAAGGGCATAAGCCCACTGAGTGTATTATGCAAGCTCCGTGAAAGGGCATAAGACCACTGTGTGTATTATACAGGCTCCGTGACTGGGCTTAGCCCACTGTGTGTATTATACAAGCTGTGTGACTGGACTTAGCCCACTGTGTGTATTTATAATCTTATACAAGCTCTGTGACTGGACTTAGCCCACTGTGTGTATTATACAGGCTCTGTGACTAGACTTAGCCCACTGTGTCTATTATACAAACTCCGTGACTGGACTTAGCCCACTGTGTGTATAATACAAGCTCCGTGAGTGGGCTTAGCCCACTGTGTGTATTATACAAGCTCCGTGACTGGGCTTAGCCCACTGTGTGTGTAATCCAAGCTCCGTGAAAGGGCATAGTCCACTGTGTCTATTCTACAAGCTCCGAGACAGGGCATAAGCCCACTGAGTGTATTATACAAGCTCCGTGAAGGGGCATAAGCCCACTGAGTGTATTATACAAGCTCCGTGAAAGGGCATAGCCCAGTGAGTGCATACAAGCTCCGTGAAAGGGCATAAGCCCACTGTGTGTATTATACAAGCTCCGTGACAGGGCATAAGCCCAGTGAGTGCATAGAAGCTCCGTGAAAGGGCCTAGCCCACTGAGTGTATTATACAAGCTCCATGAAAGGCATAAGCCCAATGAGTGTATTATACAAGCTCTGTGAAAGGGCATAAGCCCACTGTGTGTATTATACAGGCTCCGTGACTGGGCTTAGCCCACTGTGCGTATTATACAAGCTCCGTGACAGGACTTAGCCCACTGTGTGTATTTATAATATTATGCAAGCTCCGTGACTGGACTTAGCTCACTGTGTGTATTATACAGGCTCCGTGACTGGACTTAGCCCACTGTGTCTATTATACAAGCTCCGTGACTGGACTTAGCCCACTGTGTGTATTATACAAGCTCCGTGACTGGACTTAGCCCACTGTGTGTATTTATAATATTATACAAGCTCCATGACTGGACTTAGCCCACTGTGTGTATTATACATGCTCCGTGACTGGACTTAGCCCACTGTGTGTATAATACAAGCTCCGTGAAAGGGCATAGTCCACTGTGTCTATTCTACAAGCTCCGTGACAGGGCATAAGCCCACTGAGTGTATTATACAAGCTCAGTGAAAGAGCATAAGCCCACTGTGTGTATTATACAAGCTCCCTGACAGGGCATAAGCCCAGTGAGAGCATACAAGCTCCGTGAAAGGGCATAGCCCACTAAGTGTTTTATACTTGCTCTGTGAAAGGTCATAAGCCCACTGAGTGTAATATGCATGCTCCGTGACTGGGCTTAGCCCACTGTGTGTATTATACAAGCTCCGTGACTGGATTTAGCCCACTGTGTGTATTTATAATATTATACAAGCTCCGTGACTGGACTTAGCCCACTGTGTGTATTACACAGGCTCTGAGACTGGACTTAGCCCACTGTGTCTATTATACAAGCTCCGTGTCTGGACTTAGCCCACTGTGTGTATAATACAAGCTCCGTGACTGGGCTTAGCCCACTGAGTGTATTATACAAGCTCTGTGACTGGGCTTAGCCCACTGTGTGTAATACAAGCTCCGTGAAATGGCATAGTCCACTGTGTCTATTCTACAAGCTCCGTGACAGGGCATAAGCCCACTGAGTGTATTATACAAGCTCTGTGAAAGGGCATAAGCCCACTAAGTGTATTATACAAGCTCCGTGAAAGGGCATAAGCCCACTGAGTGTATTATACAAGCTCAGTGAAAGGGCATAAGCCCACTGAGTGTATTATACAAGCTCCGTGAAAGTGCATAAGCCCACTGTGTGTATTATACAGGATCCGTGACTGGACTTAGCCCATTGTGTCTATTTTACAAGCTCCGTGACTGGACTTAGCCCACTGTGTGTTTTTATATTATACAAGCTCCGTGACTGGACTTAACCCACTAAGTGTATTATACAGGCTCCTTGACTGGGCTTAGCCCACTGTGTGTATTATACAAGATCCGTGACTGGGCTTAGCCCACTGTGTGTATGATACAAGCTCCGTGACTGTGCTTAGCCCACTGTGTGTATTATACAAACTCTGTGACTGGGCTTACCCCACTGTGTGTATAATACAAGCTCCGTGAAAGGGCATAGTCCACTGTGTCTATTCTACAAGCTCCGTGACAGGACATAAGCCCACTGAGTGTATTTATAATATTATACAAGCTCCATGACTGGACTTAGCCCACTGTGTGTATTATACATGCTCCGTGACTGGACTTAGCCCACTGTGTGTATAATACAAGCTCCGTGAAAGGGCATAGTCCACTGTGTCTATTCTACAAGCTCCGTGACAGGGCATAAGCCCACTGAGTGTATTATACAAGCTCAGTGAAAGAGCATAAGCCCACTGTGTGTATTATACAAGCTCCCTGACAGGGCATAAGCCCAGTGAGAGCATACAAGCTCCGTGAAAGGGCATAGCCCACTAAGTGTATTATACTTGCTCTGTGAAAGGTCATATGCCCACTGAGTGTAATATGCATGCTCCGTGACTGGGCTTAGCCCACTGTGTGTATTATACAAGCTCCGTGACTGGATTTAGCCCACTGTGTGTATTTATAATATTATACAAGCTCCGTGACTGGACTTAGCCCTCTGTGTGTATTATACAGGCTCTGAGACTGGACTTAGCCCACTGTGTCTATTATACAAGCTCCGTGTCTGGACTTAGCCCACTGCGTGTATAATACAAGCTCCGTGACTGGGCTTAGCCCACTGTGTGTATTATACAAGCTCCGTGACTGGGCTTAGCCCACTGTGTGTGTAATACAAGCTCCGTGAAATGGCATAGTCCACTGTGTCTATTCTACAAGCTCTGTGACAGGGCATAAGCCCACTGAGTGTATTATACAAGCTCTGTGAAAGGGCATAAGCCCACTAAGTGTATTATACAAGCTCCGTGAAAGGGCATAAGCCCACTGAGTGTATTATACAAGCTCAGTGAAAGGGCATAAGCCCACTGAGTGTATTATACAAGCTCCGTGAAAGTGCATAAGCCCACTGTGTGTATTATACAGGATCCGTGACTGGACTTAGCCCATTGTGTCTATTATACAAGCTCCGTGACTGGACTTAGCCCACTGTGTGTTTTTATATTATACAAGCTCCGTGACTGGACTTAGCCCACTAAGTGTATTATACAGGCTCCTTGACTGGGCTTAGCCCACTGTGTGTATTATACAAGATCCGTGACTGGGCTTAGCCCACTGTGTGTATGATACAAGCTCCGTGACTGTGCTTAGCCCACTGTGTGTATTATACAAACTCCGTGACTGGGCTTACCCCACTGTGTGTATAATACAAGCTCCGTGAAAGGGCATAGTCCACTGTGTCTATTCTACAAGCTCCGTGACAGGACATAAGCCTACTGAGTGTATTATACAAGCTCGGTGAAAGGGCATAAGCCCACTGAGTGTATTATACAAGCTCCGTGAAAGGGCATAGCCCAGTGAGTGCATACAAGCTCCTTGAAAGGGCATAAGCCCACTGTGTGTATTATACAAGCTCCGTGACAGGGCATAAGCCCATTGAGTGCATACAATCTCCGTGAAAGTTCATAGCCCACTGAGTGTATTATACAAGCTCCGTGAAAGGGCATAAGCCCACTGAGTGTATTATACAAGCTCCGTAAAAGGGCATAAGCCCACTGTGTGTATTATACAGGCTCTGTGACTGGACTTAGCCCACTGTGTGTATTTATAATATTATACAAGCTCCGTGACTGGACTTAGCCCTCTGTGTGTATTGTACATGCTCCGTGACTGGACTTAGCCCACTGTGTGTATTATACAAGCTCCGTGACAGGGCATAAGCCCAGTGAGTGTATTATACAAGCTCCGTGAAAGGGAATAAGTCCGCTGTGTCTATTATATAAGCTCCGTGACAGGGCGTAAGCCCAGTGAGTGCATACAAGCTCCGTGAAGGGGCATAGCCCACAATGTCTATTGTACAAGCTCTGTGAAAGGGCATAAGCCCACTGAGTGTATTATACAAGCTCCATGAAAGGGCATAGCCCACTAAGTGTATTTATACTAGCTCCGTGAAAGGTCATAAGCCCACTGAGTGTGTTATGCAAGCTCCGTGAAAGGGCATAAGACCACTGTGTGTATTGTACAAGCTCTGTGACAGGGCATAAGCCCAGTGAGTGCATACAAGCTCCGTGAAAGTGCATAGTCCACTGAGTGTATAATACAAGCTCCGTTAAAGGGAATAATCCCACTGCATGTATTATACAGGCTCTGTGACTGGACTTAGCCCACTGTGTGTATTTATAATATTATACAAGCTCCTTGACTGGATTTAGCCCACTGTGTGTATTGTACAGGCTCTGTGACTGGACTTAGCCCACTGTGTGTATTATACATGCTCCGTGACAGGGCATAAGCCCAGTGAGTGTATTATACAAGCTCCGTGAAAAGGCATAAGCCCACTGTGTCTATTATACAAGCTCCGTGACAGGGCATAAGCCCATTGAGTGCATACAAGCTCCATGAAGGGGCATAGCCCACTATGTCTATTGTGCCAGCTCTGTGAAAGAGCATAAGCCCACTGAGTGTATTATACAAGCTCCGTGAAAGGGCATAGCCCACTAAGTGTATTATACTAGCTCCGTGAAAGGTCATAAGCCCACTGAGTGTATTATGCAAGCTCCGTGGAAGGGCATAAGACCACTGTGTGTATTATTCAAGCTCCGTGACAGGGCATAAACCCAGTGAGTGCATACAAGCTCGGTGAAAGGGCATAACCCACTGAGTGTATTATACAAGCTCCGTGAAAGGGCATAAGCCCACTGTGTGTATTATACAAGCTCCGTGACAGGGCATAAGCCCAGTGAGTGCATACAAGCTCCGTGAAGGGGCATAGCCCACTATGTCTATTGTACAAGCTCTGTGAAAGGGCATAAGCCCACTGAGTGTATTATACAAGCTCCATGACAGGGCATAAGCCCAGAAAGTGCATACAAGCTCCGTGAAAGGGCATAGTCCACTGTGTCTATTCTACAAGCTATGTGAAAGGGCATAAGCCCACTGAGTGTATTATACAAGCTCCGTGACAGGGCATAGCCCACTGTGTGTATACAGGCTCCATGACTCCAGTTCATAGTTTTAAATTAATATGGATCATGAGAATGAACCGAGAGGAGAGCAGAAACACAAGCAAATGCTAGCATTGCAGCAGCTGGAAATCCATCACTTTCATCTAAAGCTGATGCTCAAGGGCGTAGAGGCTTTAAAAACGTAGGGAACCTGAAATAAAAAAATATAGATTTCACAGGGGTAAAGACAAAAAAACCTCTGAAGACTACTACTATTGCAGAAAAACAGAAAATTGGCAACATACCATTCACCACACGTAGCGGCAAGGAAAGACTCAGGCTTTGCCCTTTATTTCTGAGTGGTGGTTCTGCAACTGTCAGTGAGGCATCTTGTGCCTCTCATAATGATAAAAGACCTTTTCAATCAGACTATAGAAGTGTGAAAAAATTTAAAACCAATAAGGCAGTAGATCAAACTGTGTTTTTTGAAACACAAATGTCTGAAATCCTTGAGGAGAGTCTAAGTGGGTCCACGAGTGGAATTGCTATGTGTAATCCTGACCTTTCAGAGAAGCCGCCCTCCACAGTTTCTTTTCCATCTGTAGTTGTGGGAATGAGCAGTATTGCTGAGGACATAGAAATTGAGGATACAACCCTGGAATTGCAAGAGGATGAGGGGAATATATGTGCAGCTGACCTTGGTACTAATGAGGATGTTGAGGATGAGGATATTATTTGTATAAGTCAGTCACCAGTGGAAGCAGCTCTTGGCCAAGATAAGAAGACCATTGCCATGCCTGGGCATAGAACCAACAAATCCACATCTTTTGTGTGGAATTACTTTTACCCAAACCCTGACAATGTTTTTCAAGCCATTTGTAGCCTCTGTGAGACCACAGTTAGTAGAGGTAGGGACGGTAAGCATCTAGGAACCTCTACGCTATTACATCATCTGCAGCGAGCTCATGACAGGTGTTTGATAACAGAAACTACTGCTAAAAAAATAACAACAAGCAGTCCAGCATTAGCTAGATGCCTTCTCTCTACTAAATCCCAGCACCTGCAATCTCCGCCGACAACACCTTCCTCCTCAATATCCTCAGGAATGGTCAGTGGTAGTACAACATCCAATTTGTTAATGCTAAGTCACGGTGACTCCTCCAATTTCCAGGACACCTCAGAAGAAACTGAATCTTTGAGCAATAGACCTGCTGCTGCTGCTGCTGATGGATCTTCATCCCAGAAGTGGACCAAGAAGACTACTAGTAGTATACCAAAAAAACAATTGACTGTTAAAGAATCTCTTGCAAGGGGAAGCAAGTATGACAGCTCTCACCCTGTCGCACAGCGGATCACTGACGCCATGACAGCTATGCTAATATTAGATCTGCGTCCAATATCCGCAATTAATGCAGTGGGATTTACACAGTTAATTTAGGTCATGTGTCCCCGGTACCAGTTTCATTTTACCCGAAAAGCCATTCCTTGGCTGTACCAGGACATTAAACAGAACCTAGTTATTGGCCTGCAAAATGCCATTGTACCCACTATCCACTTAACCACAGATATGTGGACACGCGGTAGTGGACAAACTAAAGATTACATGACTGTGACGGCCCACTTGGTGGGTGAATCACCTTCAGCAGCAGCAGTATCTAACAAACAACACCAGCTCATTCAGAGGCAGGCAACTCTGTGCATCACCGGATTCAATAAGAGGCATACCACTGACAACCTCTTAGAAAAACTAAGAGATGTCATAGAAACATGGCTTACCCCACTTGGACTCTCCTCAGGATTTGTGATTTCTGACAACGCTACAAATATTGTGAAAGCATTACAGCTGGGTGAATTCCAACACATCCCCTGTTTTGCTCACACAATATACTTGGTGGTGCAGGGTTTTTTAAAAAACGACAGGGGTGTGCAGGAGATGCTGTCTGTGGCCCGAAAAATTTCGGGACATTTTCAGCATTCAGCAACAGCATGCAGGAGATTGCAGCACCTGCAAGAGCAGTTTAATTTGCCATGCCATCAACTGAAGCAAGAAGTGGTAACGAGGTGGAACTCAACACTGTGTATGCTTCAGCGGATGGAGGAGCAGCAAAAAGCCATCCATAGCTATACGACAAGCCATGACATTGGGAGAGGAGGGGGAATGTACCTTAGCCCAGCACAGTGGAGAGTACTTTATGTCTTGTGCAAGGTGCTCAAACCATTTGAAGTTGCCACTTGTGAAGTGAGCGCTGACACTGCTAGCATGAGTAAGGTGATTCCCCTGATTTCGCTTTTGGAAAAGCAGCTGGAGAAATTGAAGGATGAGATTAAACAAAGTGATTCCGCAAAGTATGCTGGACTGATAGATCAAGTCCTTTGTTCGCTTCGCCAGGATCCACGGGTGGCCATGATCTTGAAATCTGATCATTATATTTTAGCAACCATGCTTGATCCTAGGTTCAAGTCGTATGCTGTGTCTTTTTTTACAACTGACCCAGATCTTAAAAGAACCAAAGCACTCCTGGTGAGCAAGTTGGCAGCTGAAGTGACACACGGCACTACGATGACGTCTCCTCCTACGGTTTCTCCAGCAGCAGCCACAAAAAAAATCACCTTTTCCAAAAGACCCAGTGGTGATGCAGATAAGTCAAATCAACATTTTGACATCTGGTCGGGTCTAAAAGATTTGCCCAACACCAGTGACACCTCTACCGTAACACCATCTAATACGATTACCATCCAAGGAATGGTGGAGGACCATTTTCAGGACACCATACACGTAGACATGTCACAGAGTCCATTTGAATATTGGAAGAAAAAAAAGGCAATTTGGAGACCCTTGTATAAACTGGCTTTGCATTACTTAAGCTGCCCACCATCCAGTGTGTTCTCGCTGAGAGTTTTCAGTACAGCCGGGAACCTTGTGAGCGAACGACGAAGGAAGCTACTTCCACAAAATGTAGAAAAAATGATGTTCATTAAAATGAACTAGAAATTTAATGAGGAAAACCTTCTCGCCAATCACGTCACAGTACAGATACTTCTGTAATGGTGGATTCCAGCGAGGATGAACTGATATTGTGTGAGGAATCGGATGATGTACACACTGATGAGGGTGAGGATGACAATGATGGTGACATCATGCCACTGTAGACCTGTTGCCTTTAGTAGATTGGAAGATTTTTTTGTGGGGGTCTAAACAAACCAAGCACTTCAGCCACAAAGTGGCAGTACCTGTCGCTGAAATGCTTGGTTTATTAAAGTGTGCATGTCCTTTTTAAGATCCATCATAAGGGTGGGAGGGCCCAAGGACAATTCCATCTAGCACTACCTTTCATTTCTGCCACTGCTGTGAGGCATAGTTTCATAGATGTGCTTTAAACTGTGGTGTCTGTGCCACTGCGCCGCAACTCTGACGCTTGGTAACCAGTCAGCTCACTGCATCCCTTGGCCAATAATGGTGAAAATTAAGCTGTGAGGTGGTCTAAATTGACTGTAAATGACTGTAAATGAATGTTATTGAGGTAAAGAACACTCTAGTAAGAAAAAAAATACCAATTTAAGTCATTTTAGATTTTTTTGTGAATTTTGGCAAAAAATGCAAATCCAAATCCAAAGCCAGTCACCGCAGTTTGGCAAATCCAAATCCAAAGCCGGATGACGAATTAGACCCAAATCCAAATCCGGCAAAAATGGTCCGGCGCACATCCCTAATTCAAATATGAGGTAAGTTGATAGCTCATTAAACACCACCATACCTTAAAAGTGAGCAGCACCTGTATCACTGTGTAAGAGACAATAAAAGCATCACAGGGGGAAATTACTGGGGACAATGTACTGTAGGCGTACAGTATGTTCACACTATGTTTGTGACCATTGTTATTATATGACTTATACAACTAAAAGTGATAACACTTGTTAAATTCTTTGAGACAAAACCATTTAACTATACTTATAACAACCACCTTTCTCATACAGATATAGGCTATATGCCTTAGATACAGCCATGACTTCCACATGGAAAGTAAGAATTTTAGCAAGATTATGGAAATTCAAACAGTGTAATGGAAAATTTCACCTCTTAACAACTTTTATCTCACTTTAGTGGAATGGGGTAACAATAGTAAACAATCCAAGTGGAGGTAACATACAAAACAACCAATGACAACCAGATAAATACACTGAGACTGTATCCAGAACTGCCAGAGGGTAAAGCAAGCTGAGTACAATAAAGGATGAACTAAGTCAAAAATACAGTCAAATAGATCCAAGGTCAAAGCAGGCAGCAAACAATTTTAGGCAAAGAAAGTAAGATGTGAGAAGCACAGGACCAGAATACACTGAAGTGCCAAAAATCATGGGATATATATGCCTAGTATCATGTAGGTTCCCCTCTAGACCGGCGAAGTGTAGCAACTCAACATGGCATAGATTTCAAAAGTGAACGGAAGACCTCTGGAGAGATGTTGACACATGCTGTCTGGATAGTTTCCCACAGATCCCTGATATTTGTAGGTGCAGGATCTTAGGTGTGAATGGACCTCTCCTCCACGTCCCATAAATGTTGGATTGAATGTGGTGGCCACACCATTCGTCAGAACTCCCCAGAATGCTCCTTGAACCAATTCTGGACAACTTGGAGCTGAAGACATGGTATATTATTCTGCTGGAATATACCAATGTTGTGGGGGCACATGAAATCCATGAAGGGCTGCAAATGGTCATCAAGTAATGCAATGTAGCGGTTACTGGTCAATTACATATTCAGATGGACCAATAGACCCAAACCATGCCACATGAACACACCCCACAAAATTATGGAACCATCACTAGCCTGCTCAGCAACTTGTTGACAACTGAGGTCCATGGCCTCATGAGGACTGCTCCACACTCAAACCCTACCATTAGTCCAAAACAACTAGACCAGAGACTCATCGGACCACACCACATGTGACCAGTCCTCCAGTGTCCAATTAGTGATGTCACAAGCCCAAGTGAGGCACTATGTCTAGTATCATAATGTTAACAGTGGCACTCTAGTGGGTCTTCTGCTCCTATATCCATTGGAAGCTAAAGCACTGCACTGACCTTATGGATATGCATCTGGTACCTCCTGCATTGCATGTGGATGATTTCAGCCAGTATTGCTTGTCAGTTACCATGGACAATTCTTGCCAGACACCACTGGTCATGACCATTAAATACCTGTAGTCGGCCACTGCGCTATCCACGGTTGGTGGTAATGCCTTCCATGAGGTATTGCAGTTACACACATGACACCATAAATCGAGGAATGTTGAATGCTCACACAACTTTGCAAATGGAATGTCCAATCCGTTTGGGTTCCCACTATCATGCCCCATTCAAACTCCTATAATTCATGTTGCCTTGCCATGAGCAGTCTAGCCGGTGTTTAAACTGACTCACAAGATGTCAGATTACAACCTATGTAGGTCTGGGCATTTTAAAGATGTCACAATACGGTGACGTCACCTACCATCACCTTTACATACTGCTATCCCATGACTATGGCAGCGCCGTAGCTAGACGGCAGTGCGCCCTGTGCAGCACTGCCGCCCCTCTCACTCCCTCTCCGCCCCCCTCCTCCCCCCCTGAGCGCTTACCCTAACTTCCGAGGGGAGGAGGGAGGGCGGGATCTTCTGCCGATTTTCAGTGTCCGGCGCGCACCGCTGCCGGAGGCCTCTATCTGCAGACCTCCAGCACAGAGAAGTGTGTGTCCGGGGCCGCTGGAGGATGGCGCCCGGTTCACATGACCCCTCAGCCCCCCCCTAGTTGCGGCCCTGACTATGGAAGCACACCACAGCTAGTGGCTGTTCCCTTCCAGTGCCATTGATTCCCGTACCACTCTCCTCTCCCCCGTGGTTTTTGTCCACCTGGTTCCTAATAACAGACTCTATTGACTCTATTGTCTCTTACCCATGATCCTCGCTTGACATGGCTTTTTTTCCTCACTGGTCTGCAGTGGTACTCTTTCAGCCCTCTCTCCCCATGTACCAGAGGTCTCTCCCTTCTAACTCCACTCTAATTTGTACAGATATGCCCAGCTACATCCTTGCCTGTAGCGCAGTGAATCGCACTATGCGTGACAAGAGATGGACTCCTGCAATCGGAGATGTGCATTTGCCTCTCCATAGGATTAATTGGCGATGCACTCCAGCGATCGGGGATGTGCCATAGCGTATTGTGGTGCATAGCGTGATGCACGCGCATGTTGAACCTGGGTGCATTTGTACTTACTTGTGCTTTCTTTCATACCCGTCATTCTTACTTCCATCCCCATTGTTTCTTTTGTTTTGAAATACATGTTTTTTATGTTTATTAATTGCTCACAGCTCCAAATTTGTTTATATATTTTATTTTCCTTTTTCTATTCTGTTATTCTTGGAGATTGTCAGTGATTTTTTTTATTTGTTCATGTTGGGTTCTTCTCCATTATTTTGTACCTAGTTAGATTGTAACTGCTAATTTCTGTTTGGCTTAATAGACACAGATTGCATAAAACCAAAAACAGGGATCCTTTTTAGATGGTCTCTTCCTCTTCTCTCCTAACAGGAGGTCTCTCTATGACCTTCCACTATGCTAAGCAGGGTCTCACTGTGCAGAAGCTCTCTCTCCATAGTAGACACACTATTCCTTGTTAGCATTCAGCAATGGGCAGCCTTTCTACCTTTCTCATTGTATGGGGGTGATTATCCCTCTTCAAAACTCTTTGCAGCCATGCTGCATCCAGGCAATGCTCCCACTCTTCTTCACCAATTTGAGTAGCTTTCCTTGACTTATAGGAGGCTTCTCAATTAATTTAAAACAATATTACAGTATGAGGCCCAGCCACTCATCCCTCAAATGCCAGGATACAAGACCCCTCTCTTGTACTAAGATGGAAAACGTCCCCCTCTAAGGAAAAACCAGAGTCCATATTGCCTCTGGCTCCATATCACTGGCCATTTGCAATGCAGACCGCCTTCGTGCTGCACCTTTGGCTAGTCTCCTCCTTGGCACTCATTGTGAATGTGACTTTAGTCTCCGCGGTACATGGTCAAGTAAAGTTTATGCATGAGCATAGATAGAAAGATTGGGCAGCACAGTTGGGTTCAATTCCCTTCAAGGCTCTAACTGTGAGGAGTTTGTATGTTCTCACCATGCGTGTGTGGGTTTCCTCTGGGTACTTTTCTTTCCTCCCACATTTCAAAAACATACTGGTAGGTTAATTGTGTATGTGTGTGCACATATGTTAGGGACTATGGATTGTAAGCTCCACTGGGGCAGGGACTGATGTGAATAACCAAATATTCTATGTACGCACTATATAAATGTTAATAAATATATATAGATAGACACAGTGACTTTATCTAATGTAAAGTTCCCAAAATATTATTCAATCATCTCAAAATAAATAGTAATGTGCAATTCTACTATATAATATACTTGCTACAAACATAATATATCAATTCAAACCAGTAACGGTTATCATACTGTAGGTAGATTTACTGTATGTCTCTATATACTCCAGTCTAACACTTTCCAAAACTTAATATAATGACACAAGAAATGCGACAGTATTTTGGTTCCAATAGCTTACATTGAGCTATACAGCTGTACTACCTACATGCCACTGCATTCATGTCCCAGAAGTATTGTAGTGAAATATGTTAGAAGAGCATCTTCAACATAAAGGGTTCTTTTTGATATGGCTGCAACATAATGAACTATATATTAACGTCAGATTAGCTTTGAACTAATGACCTTTCAGCATACGGAGAGTTAAATATTTAGAAATTGCTTTTTAGTACTTTGGCAAATTCTGAACAGTGAAGAGACCAAGGTTCAAGTTTAAATTCCACTTAACGTTCAAACATTAAATTCTGGGGAAAAAGGCATTTTATTGATCTTTACTGAGTTATAATACAGTGCACGGTTGTATAACTGTTATAGTGAATTCTCTCAATGTAGTGAGCACTTTCTTGATCTGTAAAATCCTTCAAGTGAGATTCGTCACAGAATAAAACATTTCCTATTTTTGTACTTTAGTATTCCAGGTTATTTTAAATTAGCCATTTATCTTCCAGTTGCATGTGCTGTAATTAACACTGTTGGTGACTGTACCATTATGTAATAGTAATTTCTCAGAAAATAACTGTTAATGTGATGTGTATTTATCATTAGCAGCTTTTATACATTTAGAAACTTATACAGTATGTTCATTAAATATATATTGCGTTATATTTTGCATGGCAGTAAGTTATACAAAATGACCAAATATAAGCAGACCTACGGCTGTAACAGGGCTCAACAGCGCCCTGTGTTGGCTCCGCCCCCTTTACACATGACGTCGTGACATTGCACATAGGGTTTGGGGCCACCAGCACCCAGAAGTACAGCAGTGCCTGGGCGTCTTCAAGATGCTCCGGTACAGCAGTACACACAACAACCTGCCTGCATGTAGTGTCCAAAGCACGCAACGGGAGGCACTGCCGCAGCAATACCATCTCCTGGATGCTGTTTCAGGCACCCTGGTAGCATAAAGCACCCATGGTAGCATGGGTCGCATTCCCCAATTAGATGAATGAACACAAGCTAAATTTACTGTATGCACGTCATATTTTAGTATGTTTATGATCCCAATCGGCCTGTATTAGTTTGACTGCAGCCTGACAAGCTACTTTAAGCTATTGTGAGTGGGCTCTTCCTTATAATATCAAATGATTCTCACAGAAAGACCATACTTTCCAATTCTCCCAGAAGGTCAGGGAGAGTCCAGAATTTTGGGTGGCTCTCTCAGCCTTTCAACAAAGTTGGCCAGTCTTAAAGTTCAGCTTGGTAATGTCCATCATGCTGGCTAGGGTAGCAGTGCTATTAAATATCTGATTAGTTTACTTCTATTCAAAGCAGCTCTAGCAAAATGAACAGATTTATCCTACCCACAAGTTCGCTACGTGTCTCCTAAAATAATCTGTGCTGCTGTGAATATAGTGGTACTTCCAAACTAGGGACAAATTAATGAGTAGATAGATTATTAAATACACATTAACAAGTGACAATCGTTTTACAATTTGGTAACTTTGTGTAACTGTGAACCAGTATTCCTGACAATTATTCAGGTCAAATGTACATGAATATATATTTCTATTTCTAATTAAAAACACTAAGGGGTCAATTCAGTTAGGTGCGAATTGGGTCCTGCTAGCTGTTCTCATGACTTTCTTGCACCGCAAATTACAATTCAATTCCAAACTCAAGTGCTTTTTTGAGGAAATTTGTGGGGGGTTTTAGCGTACCCCCTGAGCAAGAGCAAAGGTAGGGAAATATGATTTTATGATAAAAATGTCAGGACAAAGTGTAGAACCTCTTGTACGCCCCTACCAATAAATAACCATGCACTTATATTGGTTTAAGGTGCAGCATTTGGGCAGTTTTCAGGTGAATTTCTCTAAAAAGCTCAATAATGGGTTAATTGATGTGGGACAGGTATGTGGAGGTGTAAATGATGTGGGACATGTACAGTATGTGGAGGTGTTGTAATGATGGAAAAGAGAGTTTTTAGAACTTGGGGATGAGAGCTAAAACACCTGAGCTGGCCAGTCCATCCGGGTTACCGAATTTCTGTTTACCAGTCCAGCGTCGTCATGGAAACATGACAGGTGGCATTGTCGTACTAATAAAAACATTTGTTGTTTCCATAGAACTGGGCCTCCAGTGCATGGGACTCCCTACAAAATGTTCTAAACCGCCACATTAGTGGCCATTTGGAACGCGTGTGCAATGGTATGCATGGTGTACATATTGCTTGTTCAGGGGGTGTCCAATCACTTTCGTCTACAATACATAGTGTATATGTTCTGCTATCTCAGTTGTCACTTTTTGGGTCCAGGATGGTATTTCCAATTCTTCATGCACTTCTCCCAGGTTGCTTTTACAGAAAAGTTGTGCACCCTCATTACGAGTCCCGCGAACTGGCATTTATAATTGAATCTTGCATTTTTTGTGTGCTCGATATAAGCTATATATGCAAGTTTCATTATACAAACTGCATTTTGCAAACTCGCTCCTAATTGAATTGACCCTTTGTTTGTAAAACAGTGCCTAGTAAGAACAACGAAAAGCATATGCTGATATTATTTTTACAAGATGCCTCTCTACGAGCAACCTTAGGGAATTCTGTCTGCCTTCATATTGCCAACACACAAATTTTCACACTATGAACGTAACCACAAAGAGCAGTCCTGGGAGAGACAGGGGTACTGACAATTTCCCGGAGGAGTAGCAATGCATCTTCAGGAAAAAAAAACTATGAGGAGGGGGATCGTTCTTCTCTATAGCTTGTTGGGCCCCTCTGACAATGGCAGGCCTGGTAATTAGTAATCCCCCTTTAACCCCACCTCTAACTTTGTCCTGTGGTGCTCCAAAGACCACTAGGCCACACCCTCTGGATGTTTCATTGTAAATTGAGCATTGCATATATAGACAGGGGTGCTGGGGGGGGTACATTAAGGCAGAATGCACAATTGTCACAGTGAATGTTTACACAATTGTGCGTGCGTGCGTGTGTTTGTGTGGGAGGGGAGGGGGGTAGAATTGGGGAAATTCCCAACTCTGATTTCTCAAAACTCCAACTCAAAGGACATGCGAGTACACCTTGCATAAACCCTGGGGGAAATAATTGGGGCAAAGGAAAAGAGATTAGAATAAATCCCTAATAACGTCATACTGTACTGAAGGCATAGCTTATACCATTACTTTTAGGGGTTTTTATAGTTATGTGGAGGTTGCCAATAATGTAAAAGCATTTTTTATGCTTTTACTTTGACGTCATCGATTCTATTTCAAACCACCATGCAATCCAACTATCATTTGAGAAAATGCAGATGTTACAGGTGTCAGACAGGCATCTGAAGGATCTGGTATCTGTAATAAGTTTAACAAGAGCACACAGAAATAGGGTTCTCATTGAGCTTTTTTGTTTTTTTCTTACAACATTCCCATTATTTAAATATAATCGTTAACAGCATTCGGGCATGTTATTTGCACATACACACTACTCATTTCTCTTGGCTAAATAAACATACTATTACTAGAAGAACCTTGCTTATTTTGTTAATTTGTTGTTTAGCATCTTCTTCTGGTGCAGCATGTAGAGTTTTTATAGCTTTACTGACCTGTAATAAGTTTAATAAGAGCACACATAATAATGGAAGTTACTCTTGTTGCCTCTCCAGAAGGTTATAAACTGAGCCAGAAGGACTGCTCTCCAGTATAATCTGATTCTCCTGCAGCGCCCTCTACTGAACACTCCACAACCAACAGCTACTGTACTGTGTTTAATCATGCATTACCCAGGACAAATGTGATTACAGACAAAGACAGTACTACTTCTGCTAGAATTCGGGCTGCAAAAATAAGAATAAATCCTGCTTGAAATAGTTGTTTTTTGCTTTGAGCTGTTTTTGGAATAAGACAACCAGTTGTTTTTTCCAAGTAAGAACTCAAATTCTTCCCAACTATGGGCCTAATTCTGATGTGGACAGTATTGCACAGCCGCACTATAGTGGTTGTGCAATACTGTCCAACTAAAATGCAGATGCAGCAGGAGGGTGTCTGCAGGGAATAGATGCCTCCTGCATTCATCTACGATCTGAGTGCAGCGTCCGTAGACGCTGCTTCAAATCACCATCGCGACCATACTCATATGTGATATGCTCCCACAAAGAAATGAAAACCAATAGCGCTATTTTGTTGTGTGCTGCACTAATATTTCTATAAATATTGTAATAATGTAACAAAATTGTTGAGAGGTGGCAGAATTAATTATCAGTCAGAACCACTTTAAAGATAAATTTGATATATAATTTTTACTAAAAAAAACCCATTATCATCAAAATACAAATGAATCACACATATATTATAAATATAGCAGCATAAAAGAAATAAAAAAACACATATTTTCATTTAACAATGTATACATCTATATATAAATTGGTCCTATGACCATATAACTGCTTTGCAAAATAAAAACAATCCCAAAAAGTCCTTTATATAAAATTTTTTATCACTCTTGGAACAAATGGATATCCATACGGCTTTTAGGTTGAAGGCAGAATATTCAGCCAGTATTAAAATATATCCTCTATTGGACTTTATATTATGAAGACATCAATGTAATCTCTGTCCTTATAACAATTATGATCACCTCTCTGACACTCCCACTTTTGGCTATTCTGTAGCCGAGACTTTAAAGGCTCATATTGTATTATCAGTTCGATCCTGCTCATCAGCAGGAGAGCTACCTTGTATTTGCTACACACCACTCCCATTCTTTGCCAGAATGTACCCAGCTGGGTAATATCGTTGTTACTGTGTCTCTCAAGCTGTGAGCTACTCACGTTACTCTGCCAGGACGGATACAGCTAGGGAGTATTAGCCTGGTTCTCTCCTTGCTGGGAAGCAGACAGTTGGTATGGGATGACGAGAAAATGCTGAAATGTCAGCGCCGAGAGCCGTTCGTCTCTACCGCCCACAACAATCAGCTGTTTGGTAAGTGCCGTAGTTTAAACCAAGATATTCAAAATCCAAGGACCAACTGATGCGTTTTGCCTCTTACCACTGGAGGCTTTTTCAAAGATTTTTTGCTATGGACAATTTCTTCACTTGTCCACTTTTTAAGTTTGATACATCTCCCCCATAAAGTTAGGAAGGAGCATGTTCTATTCTAAATTCCCAAGTAAAAACAAAGATGCCCAGTATTTGTTCGCTACATACAAATTCAGTCAGTAGTTTACCTTCATGCAAAAAAAATTAAATGTATTTGCTATATGGTTTGTAGACTTAATATAGGCTGATGTCAGCCTACATTTCTACAATAGGTTAGTAGTAGAAAAATAAAGACACAGAGACATATTGGTGGGGAGAAGGGCCAGCTTTATTTAATTATTTATTGAAAGGAGGGAAATGGTATAGTGGCGAAGAAAGAACGGTCCTACACACAATATCGCTAGCTTGCCCAAATAAACCAATAAAAAGTGTAGATGGGGGCCAACTGCCAGCCCATCATCAACAATTCAAGGCTTAGATGGAGGTCGATTGGCAGCCCATCACCAACAACTCAAGGCTTAGATGGAGGTCATTTGGCAGCCCATCACCAACAACTCAAGGCTTAAATGGAGGCCAACTGGCAGCCCAATGACAAAAACTCAAGACCTAGATGGGGGCCAACTGCCAGCCCAAAACCAGCAGCTCAAGGTATCCACACCCCACTGCCAATGACACACAAAGAGGCCCACCAAGGCCTGTGGTGTCACTGAACCAGTAGGATAGACTCATCCTAAACCTGTGTATTGGTAGGGAGAGTTTCATGACACTAGGAGCATAGAGACTCAGGTTGGGACCCTTTGGACTAACTGGATGTACTGATAAGTTAAACAAGCTTAATGGCCTGATGATGCTGTTTCTCATGTGGATCAGTAGAGGGCAAACAGATAGACTGCTGCAGCACAGAGAACACCATTATTGCATTACTACTAGAATGAGTGGTATCAGTTTTGCAGAGGGAATTAGCCAAGGCATAGACACTGTAGCTGAATGCAGGTATATGAGATTGCCCATATGTAGGCACTTGGAGTTGGTTTTTAAGATATTCAGTGTAGGACCACTTTTGCAGGATTCCCGCATATTCAGTGTAGGAACACTGATGTAGGTTAGCAGAATCTCGAGTATAGGAACACTGATGCAGGAAATTAAGGGCAGGATGCAAAGCAGGAATCTGGAGTGAAAGTACTGCCAGGTCTTCCTGCTTTAAATAGAGCCCTTTAACTGGTGACCAGTCCCTTCAGTCACATGCCAGGGACCTTCAGTACTCTGAGTAGTCATGGGAACTGCCTGTAGAAGACACCAACTACATGTAATTGAGTACTGGGTACTGTGGTGCGGCCCATGGGGGGGACCTGCAGGAACAAAGGGTACACCGCCAAACCTGGTAATGGGGCCCCAGCATTTGGTGTGTGTCAGAGAGCACCTCAAGACCATCAGTCACTATTACCATTCAGTCCCACAAAACAATAAAGTCGGCAATCATAATGACCAGGAGTGGAAACACCCCTTACATTTTTAACCTTTGCTCCTAATGTATTTTAATACAGCATAATATTTTAAATTCCACCAGGCATATACAATGCCTTCTGTCTTCCTTCTAGGAGCAAATTGCTAATTATTTGTCCCTTTTGTTTAATTTGCTCCTAACTCTGATTCAGGTCCAATGTGAGGAGAAAACATATAGATGAAAGGTTTTTCATCATTGTGATAATGTGAAATGTAAATATTAGAGCCGGCTTTAGGCAAAAGCAGTATAGGCAAATGCATAGGGGCATCTGGAAAAGTCTAGGGGCATCTGGGCAGGCTGGATATCTAAGCTCTGCTGCATCGGCTCTAGATTTCAGAAGTCCCGGCTGTCAGTGGCTGTCCTTCAATGGGATGTACAGGTTTTCCGACACTGCTGCCTGTTGCCTGTCATTTTATACTATATGACAGGCAGCAGCAGGAGCAGAAAGCCTGTGCAGCTCATACACCTCCTGCAGCTTCCATCAGTGTGACGCTGGCATGACCTAAGGTCAAGTCAGTGTCATTCACAGCAGAGAGCACGCTGCAGACAAGAGAAGCAGAGGAAAGACAGCAAAGGTAAGTAACTTATGAGAGCTTGTTAAAGAGACAGGTTGGGGATTGGATGGCTGGAGACACACAAGCGGGAGAGATTTGATGGCTGGAGACACTAACACACTCTGCCTCCCAAGTCACCCAAGGTCACAAGCCCATGCCCATTCTGTGAAGCCATGTTACCTTCTCAGATGTGAAGGCGCTCGCAAGGGGTCCCACATTGATGGGGGGGAGCAGCAGCCCCAATCTTACCTGGGGCATCAAATTGGTCAGGGCCGGATCTCGGAGAGGAGGAGGAAAAGAGGAGGAGGAGTGGAATAGGGGAGACAGATGGGAGGAATAGAGGGAAAAGAAAACAAAAATTCGCAGGGCCATAATAGCAACTCAATGAATGACAGGTATGAATTACTAGTAAGGATATATTCTAATATGTTTCCAAAAGGATGCGTTATGTGTCTGCAAAAGCTAATAACAATATAAAATGCTCTCTCCTAGTAAGTAGAAAAAAAGCTCTACAAGATGAAACTGGCAGATTGCCAAAATAAATCAAATAAATATCCATCTTGTCAAGCAGAGGTCAACACCCTCTGGACATAAAAGGGTTAAGACACCACATCCTTGTTGTTGTAAGTAGATATATTCGAACTCATGGGTGTAAGGGGAGAACAAGACGTGTTTCACTAATGTAGTAGGTATTTTAATTTTACATTGCACTGTTTTTCAGTGTGCAAGCCACAACATGTCACCTGGGTTCCGCCGGTTAACAGCTCTGAAAAACTCAATGACAGGAAGGGAGCACCTGCAAACTTGGCAGATCAACTAGCATTTAACGTTATTTTTATTTTAAAGACAAGGGTTAGTCTTGGTCTACTGACCACTAACCCAGTAGACTTGTGTGGTTTTCATAAATCGAAGCATTTCCCGTCTTTCTGGATGGCTGATAAGCCTTCCACGTGATTAGTGCTTGACACACTAATCTAATGTTAATATATTCATGAATAAATATGAGTACATTAAAACCTAGAGATGAGCAGTTCGGTTCTATCTAGTTATATTCGTATCTGAAAAACGGCATCTTATTGGCTATCCGGCTCTCACGTGTTTTGATTAGTCAATAAGATAAATCCAAACTTGGCAAATATGGCAAAAAGAACCGAGTTCCGAAACCAAATTAAGTTCACATATCACCCCTATTTCAACTTGCAAGGTTTGTGAACGTGTAGATGTGTGCACCAATTGGTACATTACATGCTTAATGCAGTTTATTCCATCTCTCTAGTTTTCTTTTGATGATGTATGTCACACGTTCCCTCAGAAGTCCCCCTTTACTACACAAGGAGACAAACAATTCCCTTCTGAAGGCAAAACAGTTATTGTTTTCTCATTTTTTAATATCAAAGCAATATGTCGCAAGAATAAATTAATATTCGCTTGTTTAATATTCCTTTTAATATCCCTTTGTTTTCCTTTCCTTTTTTTAATATCCCTCACTGGAATGTTTAGAAAAGTAATATATAAAGCCTCAAATGCAGACTGTTGACATATACTGTGCTCCGGTCCGCTGATATTATGGGATTTTAGTGTAGCCCTAGAATCTGAGAAAAAGCAATGAACATAACAAACATGTGTTTCACTGTTTAATTCTCTAGTACTAATCTCCTTAAAACAGTAATTCCACAGTGATTATCTAAGGAAAATTAGGTAGATATAAATGCTTTAGAATCTATTAAATCCAGCACTGTTTTACATTAACCCCTCTAATGCTGAACACTTACATAATGTTTGAGAGATTTTATAGAGACAACACAATATCAGAAGAAAATCAATAACACATACTCTAGAACAAGTGATTACACTTGTGTGTTTTTGTGAATAGCAACTAATTAAATATGCACAATAGTTCAAGTCCTATAAAAGATACAAATGTCCCGAAATTAGTGATTCCAGTTAGTTACATAAATTAGTAATGCAAATTGGACTTTCCACCCTGTTTGTTTGACCCCTCTGCCCTTTTTATATAAGCACATGTGCTCTTTGTGAAGTTACTTAGCTTTAAGATAACGATTAAACAATATTAATAACTGGAGGCTGTCTAAACTCTCTATAAGACTGTGATTTTTCCAAATAGGGAAAATCCAAATGAAACCTAACATTGTTTGTTGTTGTTTGATTTATTTATATATTTTTTGCTCTGCAGTATATCCAAATAATAGCATTTTCTAGCATTATTGTGAGATTTGTGCTAATTATTTTACTTTTCAGAGTTTATTTTGAGCGTTGTATATATCTTATATATAACGTTGTGTATAGGGCAATACGGATCAGACATGGCATTGGAGGTATACATAGCTTGCTTCTGATATATTAAACACAATAGTACTAGCAATAATAATAAAAATACAATGTATGTTTATTATGTAAACATATTTCACAGCTGAGTACTTAAAGGCAACATAAAAGTAACAAACACAACAGACAACAACACAATGCTTATAACCTACATTTCATTCTTAATAAACTATTTTGAATTCTTAGGGTATATTTATTATCGGATTCGGGCAAAAAAAACAATTATGAACATTTATTTATAGCACCAACATATTAGGTTGCACTTTGCAATTGGGAACAAGGCAATAATAAAAAGAGATTGAGTAATAATAATAGACAAAGGTTATAGGGCACTGCTTGTAAGCTTACAATCTATATGGTATCGCCAGTGATAGTTTTCACTGGCTACCTTTGCCCATTTAATAATGAATACTGATAAGTACAGTATAAAAATATATACAGTATAAAAATATATTTTATTACTCTTTTACTATTATTTTATTTTCCACAAAAGGGCAACGGGAAGACCAAGTCTGGGCAAGCCGGCTAGCACAGGAACTTAAGTTCCCAAGACATGCTGGGGAAAACAAACACATGTGCAACCTAAATGCATTTGATATGTTTTTACCAGCTTTTTAGAGATCACCGTAGGGTTCTCAATATATGTAAAAGAGTCAAACACAAAAAATTAGTTCAGGTAGTTTCAAAAGCATGACCCCATCAGAACACAATGACAGTGAAAACACTAATGAATTTTTGCCTCAGATCTACATTACCTGTATTTACATGCAATTAACAAATGTTTTAAAATGAAGATCAACGGAACAAAGGAACTTTATACTTTTATCTTATTGTACAGGATGGTTTCTGTAATTTCTGCTTCCTTAGGATTTGTCTCCATTATGCTTCTGCACTGTAGCAATAATCCACTTGATAAATTCACACTTCTAAATGCTAATATGAGGTTTATTTATACATACATACTTACACCATATTATATATATATATATATATATATATATATTATACACTAATACACAGACAATAACATATGTACATATAGCATTCACATCATCACGTTTGCTAGGCGTTCCTGTAAATGATTGGTGAATGCCAATATCAACTTAAACCCTTTGTAAGGAGCATTTAGCCCAAATTCATCCCAGCTGAACAGCAGATCTCTAAGTAGAGTGGCAGATGTTAAGCCCAGAATATGTATGGGGGAGGATCACTAGTCTTCTATTCCTTCCCCTTTCAGACAGCAGTGTATAATGCATTTAGGATGTCCAGAATGGACACTTACTTAAAAAGCAGACTGTCAGCAGTGCAGACACATAACATGCAATTTTCACAGGCGTCACATTTCAGATTGTATCAGGCCAGAATGACACTACACAGCTCTTACCTTTATATGGGTCTTCACCATAAACATCTGCACATGCTAAGGCATTATAACCTCTGAGAGTTTTGTTACATATGTACTTGCATACTATTCTGAAATCTCATGATCTTGTTCATTGAATCAATGCAAAGGGGCTCATCAGAAAAGGAAAAAAAATGGGACATGACTGTCAGGATCATTGTCAACTGCTGCACCCTTTCCTCCTCCCCCTTCAATAGGCCCAAACTCTTACAGGTGAACTGAGTGTTCCACCCTTATGGCAGCCCTGTACAGGACGATACCCAGACATATCAGATGAATATATACCAAGTTATTTTTCTCATTCTAATTCCCCTATATTCCATTGCTGTTTTCATTGCATTTGCACTGTAAAGGGGAGAGAGAGAGGGAGAGGGAGAGGGAGATATTGATTGATTTTTCATCCTCTGCAAATGCTAGGCCTGAGTTTTGCTGTGCCTAGTGCAAAATCTGGGCCTGTACAAACTCCACTCAACTTGCCCAACAGGTGTTAGCATCCTTTGATGGTTAAAAATAAACTCTAGAGGGAAGTGAAAACCCAGCAGCAAGGTGTAGGGAACATGGCAGAATGATACAAAACATGGGCAGCCTAAAAATTCTTGTTATACTGATACAGCCATCATTTCAGGCTTCCTTTTAATCTTCTGTCTAGCATACTGCCACCTACTGCTGGGAAGTTTTCACAATTAACACACAGTAAATCAGCCAGGGTAATAATAATAATAATAACCTAACAAAATATATTTTCACCTGTAAGCACCTGTTCCCTAGCCCCATTCACAGCAATAACATATATTGGAGGTGATTCATGGTCTAATGCTATTGCTATCGCAGCTGCTACCATGGTAATAGCTGCGATAGCACTATTATGGTAATGTAGCAGGAGGCATCACGCCTCCTGCCTGCATTACTGCTCTGAGCTGCATCCATGGAACATCTGTGTGTTCCTTTGCTGGCTAAATGACCATGGGGTTACTCAAGCCGGCGAACGCAGTTGCTCTAAATAGGCCAGGAAATCTCCGTCAGCAGATGGAGATCCCGGCCTCTTCCCTTCCTCCCAACGGCGGTGATGTGCCTCCGTTCGGGGTAACTGTGGCCGTTGCCACCCCCTCCCTGCCCAGAAATGGCAGCAAACTGTCAATCACATGTGCAGTATGGGTCTTGCACCGGCACAGAATGGCACAATCAGTGATGTTCGCTAACCATCTCTGAATTAGCCTCATTGTATACTTACGAGGATATAGCTTTATACTATATATATATATATATATTTATTTTGCATTACAAGGCTTTGGTCATTTCTTTACATTGTATGCAACAAAATAATCCATAATTGGATGGTTTGTCTATACATTCAGCTGTCTCCCTTTTCCTGGAGCTGAAATGCATGGTGTTTCGTTATATGTAGTCACAGATTTCAATTGTTTCCTTTCTATCACATTATATCATATCA
Source organism: Taudactylus pleione (assembly GCA_031769625.1). Lineage (NCBI taxonomy): Eukaryota > Metazoa > Chordata > Amphibia > Anura > Myobatrachidae > Taudactylus > Taudactylus pleione. The sequence goes on along the minus strand of JAUIMM010000113.1, from coordinate 18,330,004 downwards.
TATTGTATCCCCCTGCGCCACTGTCCCCTATTAAGGTGACAACATTTACATATGCCTTAACAAAATATTGGAAACTTTCTGCAAGTAATAAACAGATCCACCTTTATTCCCAGGTTTTAGCTGCTGTATATTCTCCCGCTAAATAGATACATTGTTTTTAGACTACATCTGTGACCTTACCTGGTTCTTTAACTTAAAGTATGAGATGCACCTAAAGGGGGGTGATACATTGAGTTTAATAGGAAGACAGTTAATAACCTTTTTTATCCACATGCACTATCAATCATGGCTGTCACCAGTCTGCTGAATCAAAGCAAAAGTGTTCTTCACAGATGACTGATTAGAAACGCAAAATCACAAGATTCATCTTCATGGTCACTTTTATTACAGTCATTTTTAAACTGACAGCAACCTGCTCAGTTTCAGCACACTAGGCTTCACAAATAGTGTCACTCAGTGCATCTGAGCATGCCAGGATACTGGTCGGATTGTACTTAAAAATAATTAGGCCCAAAGCCTTTTGTCAATTCCGGATGGAACATTTTCTTGATCTCCAGAGAGCTACGTATACCTGCACCTTTTTGTATGCTGGGCTACTGTTTAAAAAAAAAATCATTTTGTTTTCGTTTTAGAGACTTTGCGCCATTTCAGGACTGACGAAGAATCTTTTTCAAAGTTGATGGTCTGCTGATATCTGTTTTGTACGAAAGTAAACTGGCAAAACTATGCTTAACCCCATGATTGTACGTAAACAATATAAAATATCATTTTTCCCCTCTATTTCTCAGGTTCGATTTATATTTATTTATATTTATTTATAGATATATATGTTTCTTTTTTCTTTCCTGTGTTCCGTATGTGTCAAAAAGTATTTAAAGAGAGTAGCTGTGGGCAGCACTGTAATCATACCAATTACATTATATGATGTGGTGACTAAATTTGCTTATTCTAAAAAAGAAATCCAAATGATGTCCCTGGCCCGCTTGCCAAAGCGAAAAGACTTAACCCTTTCACTCCTAAGCAGACAGAAAAAGCATTTGTGGAACACACTGTAGTTTGTCCGTTCCAGCAGGAAAATGGTTACACCTATGGCTGGATGGTAATCAAACTGAAAAGATCTCCGTTCTGCAATCAAGGAAAACCAATGTATAGTAAAAGCATTATAACCTGATTTTAAGAATAAAATAAGGAATTTTGAAGTTTGATGGTTGACACATGCTATATACAGAAGTTATTTTATATATATATACACAAAACTATATGTGCAGTATAGTTTAAGTACATATATACATACATTCATATATTATATATATATATACATACATACGTACACACACACACACAATTGAACACCAGGGTTTTAACAATTTGCTCAATACTTTACATTTTAAAAGTTATGGGTCACTGCTTTTGTTCCAAACAATCCCTGTATAACTGTGTACATTGTTTTGCATGATTCATATACATTTTTTTCTACTTGCAAAAGTAATTGCAGATGTGTAATCTGTGCAGGTCTTTAGTATGTATGCTTTCGGATTGTATCTTTTAAATAGCTATTTCACCATACGTTTTTCATAAACCTTGTTTACATAATGACAAACTAATTGTTTATAATTAATAAATTACCATAAAGTGAACTGTTTTTTTGTGAATTTATTATCATATTCTCTGTGCAAGTGGCACAGAATACAATGTGTTCTTTTAAAAAATAAAAATAAAAAAAATGGGTCAAATTAATCTTCACAATGCTCACCAGCCACATTTGTGAGGGATGGTTCTAGCAAGCCCTGAAATAGAGAGAATAAATAGGAAACTGAAATACCGATAACCTTATAAGTAAAAAAAAACAAACATTTATAGCCTAAATATTATATAAACTTTTTTTTCCATATCAAAACTAAACAGTCACATCAGTTTTTGTAACGTAAACCTTGGAGATTCATATAATTAGCTGGATAGGTACGATCATGCGCCTGTGAAAAATTGGTGCCCTAATGCTGAGTGACATTTGTCAAAAGAAAGCACAATCTTGGTTACATGTCCAAGATTATGTGTCGAGAAGCAAACCTAGTATTAAGACCGAGGAAAGGCAATAACACTTTTTTTTGTTATCAATTCATTATCAGCAGACGGAATTAAACAGTAGTTAATCCAAAAATATTAACTTCTTGCAGGTCTGTAAAAAAATGGCAGAAAAATATAGCAGGACATTGTAGTTAAAAATGCAGGGATCCGTCATTGCAAAAATAAAGCAGATCTATATATTAAATAAAATGTAATTTTATTTAAATAAAATATTTACAAGGCAAACTTTATAATTTCACACTACAGCAATATGTGTCCCCTGATGTTGTTTTCATTTCCGATAAATCACAATAACAAATTACATTTTGATCATGGATATAATAACATGCTTTTTTGGTATTGCGTAAATTATGACCTAAACATTTTTAAACAGTGCAGTGATTACATTTAGGAATGTACAGTAACACTGAGACTAATAGAACAATCAGTCTTTCATATTGTCCTACTGTTTACATATATTAAACTGCATAATGCCATCTACATATCAGAATACTCATTATAAGGGTCCCTCATAATACAATACAAAAAAAAGTGAGCATCTCCTGCAGGTGGTTATTAAAACTGAAACTGGTAAGACACATCATACATTGTTTTAAATTGACTTATGTACAAGCAAAAAACGAAAAGACATTATTGTTAGTTGTTGTGACTTTTACTTACATAGATAAGCAAACATATTTTAGGTCCACAGTATAATGACCTCCACCCCTCTCCACAGCAAACACACAGCATCAGACAATACAAACACTAGGAATTCCCATACCACACCTGTCTTTGTGTAGCCTGAATGTGCAGTTATTTCTGTCCTTGCTGCTTATGGTTTTTTTTCCCCTGAATTGTTCCCTGTAGAACCTTACTGGGAGAAAATACTGCTCTATAAGCGTCAGGAGGAGATAAATGTGAGGGGAGATCTGTATCGAGTGCTAGACTGGTCATCTCTCAGTGTCTTTTTCTATCAGGGGTTCCAAAACCTTAGCTCCCTCTCAATGAAAGAACAAATCTCATGGCAAATGCTCCTCATGAAAAGCTTGCACATTTTATAATAATAATAATAATAATAATAATAATAATAATAATAATAATAATAATAATAATAATATAATATCATCATCATCATTATTATTGTTATTATTATTATAATTATTATTATTCTCATTATTGTTATTAAAAATGATAATAATATATGATTTTCATAGGTCTTTTTAAATATTTTTTTATTTAATTTTTTTCAAGCTTTGTTAATATCATATAATTAGTATAATTAATTAGCCTGAAGAAGTATTTAGATGAAGGGTAAACAGAATCCTAGTTAACTGATTATCAACATAAAAAAACAACCCTTAAGTAAAACCTCACATAAGAGTGATGTACCTCTGGCTTTATAAGGACTATACTTGTGCTGTCCTGTAGGTTAGTTCCTGGGGCATCCATGTTCGCTTTCATTAAAAATGGGATTTTATAATTAATTATAATTAGGTCTATACAGCACTTAATGATTCTTAGTTTGGCTTGCAAAGTATTGGCTATAGGGTATATACTAATGATGTGAGGCACAGACATACCATTCATTTAATATACGTAACCCCTTCATAACTGGTATTGTAAATGTGACATTGTTAACAGAGTAGGCAAATCGTTCTTCACAGGGTAGCATGGCGCAAATATAGCGCTAGTGATTTCACTTTCTGGGAGATCTATTGATTCGGCCCTTATATTTAGGGCCGAATACTACCAGCGGCATATTTAGTTTAGTATCACTGCGATGCTAATAAATATTTGCAGTTATGTAACATAACTTACCTGGCCGGCGAGGTCCAGAAGTGTCTCCTTCCTCAGTGATGGCTTCTGCTGAGTTGCCAGCAGCATGCCGCTGCTGGCGACAGGCTGCTAATGCGCATCGCAAGGGACGTACAGTACTGCAACTCAGCGGGGACTGAGCAAAGCCTAGAAGACATAAGCGGAAGTAGTACAGTAATAAACAGTGGTTAGCTTAAGTTATCGCTTTTTGCAATTCTAAAATTCTGAATGGAGATCATTACCCTTTAGCAATTGCTAAAGGGGTAATGACTATTTCTAAATGGAGCCATAGTGCTTACCACTGCTTCCTCTGTTTACAAAAAAGGATAGTGCAGATAAGTCACTAATATCTCTTGCGTTTCCACCGTTAGGTTATGCCATCTTTTGAGGGTATTACCTACCCTTCATTGGCAGGGTCTGCAAAGCCAAAAGCATATTGACTGAGCTACTTGCCAGCAGCACCAGGCCCACGCTGACAATATCACCCGTCGATTCCGCGGGTACACACTGGCCGATGTGCCCAATATATCGTCCGATCCGCTGGAGCTCTTACATTTATCTGATTATTTGACACTATTTTAAAACCTCCAACATTCCTATGGTCTAGCTGGAAACTATGGGGGTCATTCAGACCCGCTCGCGAGCGGCAGTACGGTCGATGTTCCCCACTGTGCATGCGCACGACGGAGGGAGCTCCGTCGTGTGCATGCGCGAGACCCGGGGAGCGACGGGCTTTCCATCGCTCCGGGTCTCGCACCAAAGGGGGCGTGCTGTCGATGTTGATTGACAGCACGCCCCCTTTGGTGGGCATGCCGGGGGCGTGCCTGCCAGACGGAGGCGTTCCCATAGGAACGCCTACCGTCTGAAGCCGGCCCCACTGACAGCACTAGTGATGTCAGTGGGAGTGATTTTGGCTCTGATAGAGCCAAAATCACTCCAGGGCTTGTGGCAGGGAGACCCTACCGCAGGGTCTCCGTCGCAAGTCCGATGGTCGCGATGGTCAAGACCATCGCGACCATCATCATGGACGCTCGCTATAGCTGTGGGTGGTCACCCACAGCTATACGAGCATCCAGGAGGCGTCAGAGCATTTAGCTTTGAATCAGGCCCTATGTCTTTACATGCCTAAAGGGACTTGAGGTCTTTTCTCTAATCTGTAATCACAAGTCAAAAGCATAGTTGAAAACTGTCCTTACTTTCCTCAGACAGGCCCAAGTCGTAAAGATTTGTCCCTGAAAATGTTTGTCTCTGGAAATATCCCTAAATATTGAGTAACAATAACATTTCTGCATGCTAAATTCTTAGCATGTATCTTATTTTCTGAGTTAATATATTATTGAGAAGTATTTCAGATGTTGAAAACTATATTCTACACAAATGCCAATGCCAAGTACACAAATCATGGAGGGGATTGTGGAATCTTCAAAGTCCCCAGAGATAGTATTTTGGGTGATGGGGCCCATTCATCAGCAATCAGAAAAAAATAATTCAATGATTCTGATTCTTTTTTTCCCTCTGATTTCATGATTCTGCAATTCACCAGTATGCGCCTATACTTTACATATAGCTTTTAGCGATTTACAGATCATTTTCAGCAAATAACCGACCTTCCAATCGTGAAAGGCTCAATTTACTAGTAACGGTCAGCAAATCAGCTGATTGTTACCACACACTAGCAATCTACAGCCCCAATTGGTGAGTGAACTCCAACATGTTGGATACCCTGATTTACCGATTCTGATCACTTTTTGGTCGGAAACAGCAATCGATGAACCCCATACATTGCAGCTATTTTTACACAATCATTTGGAATACGGGGAATTATCCCAATTGGTTGCTGCATGTATAAGCCCCATAAGTTGCTTTGGTGCAAAACACAGTAGTAAGTGCTCCAGGAAATTATAACAAATGTTGTCAGCTGTGCACATATCATCTAACTGTTGCTGGTCTACTTACACCTATATAATTTTGAGAGAAATGTATTAAACCTTCTAAAGAATGAAGAAGTGGGCAAGTAGAGAAGTTGCCCATATCAACCAATCAGCTTTGAGTTAGCATTTATCAAGTACATTCTATAAAATTATAGGTAAAAGCTGATAGGTTGATGTGGACAATTTCTTCACTGGTCCACTTTTTAGAAAGCTTGATACATCTCCTGCATTTGTCTGTTTTCTGGAGTTTTGACTGCAAGAAAAAGAAATTGGGCCTGATTTTGCATTGGAATTACACCTGTTTGACCTGTTTGTGTTTTCACACTGAGTTTGCTCTGCAACCAAGTGTACACAAGTACAGGCTACGCAGAGCCATATGTATTTTGATTGCATCTATGCTTACAACTGAAGGGGCAGGATTGGCTTGTAACAGAGCATTCTAACATAGGCAAAGTCATGCAGATGATTATCCGTTTAGTCGACATCGACTTTCGGACACTTTATGGATCAGTGAACGCCACACTTCTCTTTCTCTGACCACTTCATTTATGGGCATGTTTGTGTCAGCCTTTATTGTGTCCAGCCAACTAGTTATTTGGCGTCCTCTTCTTCTGGACCCGCTGACGAATCCAAGCATTAGTCCTGTTTCTAGGGAATTAGCCCACATGACATGTCCAAAATATGAGAGTCGTTGTTTGGTGATCTTGCCTTCTAATGATATTTTAGGTTTGACCCACTCTAGGACTGCCTTGTTCGTATTCATTGCTGTCCATGGTATGCGCAGCATTCGCCTCCAGCACCTCAATTCAAAAGCGGAGATTCTCTTGCGATCTGCCTTCTTGAGTGTCCAGGTTTCGCATGCATACATAAAGATTTGAATAACAATTGCATTGACCAACCATGCTTTTGTTGCGGTGCTGATATCGTGCTCTTCCATATCTTTGTCATTCCTAGCATAGCATTGCGGCCAAGTGCAATTCATCGCTTTATTTCAGTAGATGATTCTCCGCTGTGATAAATCTTAGAACCCAGAAAGAGGAAAGTCATGCAGACATAATATTAAATAATAAATACATAATATTTTTGTACATAGTATTCACTTATGATGATGATTAGTACCAAACCAAACATATGGATAGGGAGTTAGCACACTGCAAGGTGCCTACAACTCTACAAACTGGAGAATATATGCATTTTATGCCATGTGGGAGCACATACACCAGATTTTCGGACAATTCTGCATAAGGCCTATTGTGTCCAATGGTGGTAATCATATTGGCATGTCAGATTGTAAGTAGTATCTATACAAATTAAAATGTGGAAGAAGGAAGCTCACAATAAGTGCAAATGTGAACAGACCTTAAAGGGAATGGCGGATTTAGGCATTCATGAAAATACCAGGACCGTAACTAGGATAGTGCGACCAGTGCCTTGGCACAAGGGCACTGCAGGGCAGGGGGTGCTGTTTGTGCCTGTCAATTTTCCTGTTTATTATCATTTTCCCTTGTAGCTTCCTCTTCTTATATATCCAGCATATCCTGGCCTTTCCTATCTGTTCCCTGGCCCTTCCCCATGAGGCCATGGCCCATTTTCAGGTGCACTATCTTATGTCCCTATTTAAAAAAATGGGGAGAGGGGGGCGCCAATGCTCTCTCTGGCACAGGCCATCAAAAATTTTAGTTACGGCTCTGGAAAATACTGACATGAAATGTACGACTTTACTGTTTGTGCTCTTCACAGGAGTTAAAGACGGAGAATCACCAAACCTTCTAAAGAGGACAAGTATAGGTGTTACCCAAAGCAACCAATCAGCTTGTAGCATCATTTTCTAGAGTGTACTAGATAAATGATAGCTTCAATCTGATTGGTTGCTATGTGCAATACATCAATTTGTTCTGTTTGATAAATTTTCTCTGAAGTAGCCTGAATTTAACAAAAAAGTTAAGGTGAAAATGTATCATATTTGTGGGTTGATCCCATATGCAGCCTATTAATTCACAAGTAATTAGTTAATTAGTGCCTCATGCCTCAGTATTGTCACTAATTCCTTGATAGTCTGTATCGTCATTACCTACAATTCTCAATGGGCCCATCTAGCTAAGAAAAATAATCTTCAGTAAACCAGAATTACCTTATTTATTGTGACTGTACATCCCGATGTGATGTTGTGTAATTACACTGCTTGCATTTTCTGTCAATCTTGCCTGTCTAATGCTGAGAATGCACATGCATTGGAAGCAAACCAAGAAGAATAGGGATGCCCACAATAAAGCCCCTCACTCCATGTGTTTTCTGGTTGTATTTTCCCTGTGCATACTTCCTATCAGTCAGTGTATGCCACTAGGCCACTGCAGCCAGAGGAACTAATACATACCACAGGGGAGCCCGGATGCTGGGCTAGTTTAATAGTGGAGCCTGCTATTTCATGAGTGTTCATTCCTTTTGTTGGTTACTGAAAAGTCTCTCACCGGTATTGTTATGCATGTGTTGCTATCTGCGGCATTCCCTTTAAAAAGCATATATCCTCTAATTGATATTGGCATTTGTTCTATATGCATTAGTTTTCAGACTAAATTACCATGTTAGAGAAGGTGTTTTATTTTTTTTATTCTCCTTTATGCCTTTTGCCTTACCGACCACAGTCCCTACCCCTGCATCACTGTCTTGGATATATTTCATCATGCAATTTTAGTGCACTACCGCAATGGCATGTGTGATTTGAGTTAATTTTACACACTTAATCCAGCACCACCCCCCCCTCAACAAAATAAAAGCCATTTGTCTTCTGCTCTATAGCCAGAAACAAGTAATTATATTTCAGATTCATGATTATTTTTTTTCCCTTTGAATGCTATGGACTACAAATGCTTTGTAAACAGTCCTCTTGGGATTTTTGTGGGATTTTTCTAATAATTTAGAGAATATAAGTAATAAAATAGAAACCTCTTTCTCCGTTCTCCATCTCTTTTCAGTTATGAAAGCAAATCTGAGGTTTTATCATTTGTTTATATGTGACCTTTATTGGGAAGGGAGGAAAAAAAAATCAGTTAAGTGTTCTTTGAATGCATTTTCATCTGTAGTAAGTATAAGGTTTTCCTTTAAAAAAAAGTTTAAACCATATCTTACTTTAATTCGGTTTGGCAAGAGAAACACCCAAGTTCAATCTATAGACCTCCATTCAACATAATTTAGCTAGAACTTTTCTAAGAAAAAAGGTTTTCTGGTTTTCATTTTCACTTCATATTCCCAAATAAAAGATCCTTTGTTGTCTACCATTTGATTGGACTTAATGAAAAACACTCCATTTTGACTTAACAGTATTTCCCTTTGAATTTATTATATATAAGGACACTGTCAAAACCATGCATTTAATCTCTCTGGCTTTTTTTTTTTTATGCTTAAACCAATATTACTATCATATGGTTCATTGAGGTGCTGTAAAAAGAGTATTGGAGAGATGTCAAAAATAAAACGAAAAGTGAAAGTCTAGTCTCATTTTAATATGAAACTAAATACGAGGACTAATGTGCAGATTTCGTACGGTACTTGACTTTAAATACTAACATGTGACAGGGTGCCAACAGCAGTATTGACTGAACCAGATTCACTGATTCCTATTGAGGCTAATATCTTCTTTAAACAATTGTGTGTAAATTGTGCGTATAAAGTCATTGGAAGCTATTCCTCAAGACAGCTTTTAAGACTAGCTACCTGCTGGAGTAGGGAGGATAATCAATAGACAGCAATAGAGATGAACAGGAGGCTTGGAAACTGTGGTGCAGTTAGTGTGGATAAAAGTAGACAATGTCAATATTTGGGAATAACACAGCACCAGGATAACAGACAAAAGAAAAGTGCATATGTTATAATGTGTTCAAACAGGGACCGAATTAATGCGTAAGTGGCAGATGTTGCCCCAGGCTGCAAAAGACATTATATATTCCAGGTATTGTTATGTTTCAAATAATTCATATCTGCATAGGCTGCTGTTCTTAAAATGCAATTGTGAAGGTGCTAGGACATTTGACTATTGCTTGCCTACAGGAATATCTTAGTTTATATTGCATTTTGTACAGGGGAAGGGGGCAAGGGGATTAGAAGACAGGGCATTTGTCAAATTATACGAATAATCCTGTAGAAGCACAAATTATTCAATCTTGTACATTTATCCACAGTCTAAATTCAGGCTTCTGTAACAAGCCCTCATATTAAACGACAATGCAGTAACATTGTACAATAACATATATAATATTAGCTCTAGTAAGGAACACATAAAAATAGCATCAACTTTTGACTCCTGTGAGAAGGAAGGGGGATCTGTTTTGTAAGTGTACGCAACAAAATGTTAATTTTAAAACGACATGCATTTTATTCCCATAATCTCATTTCTAACCAAATGTTGTCTTTACTTGGTAATTTAATGCAGCAACCAGTTTCTCCTCTGCTGGCAGACAATGCAGTTTTGTTCTTCAGCGCTGGTCTTTCAGTTGATGTATTATGACATAGTCTGTCAACATGAACAGATATGTGAAAAGGTGACTGAGACACACAACCCGAATAGGCCTCATCTTGAATTCTAAGCTTGCGTCTATGTAGGATAGCAAGTACGTACATATTTACCAAAGCATTTTTTATTTTTTTTGTTATCGTCATTATTATGATTTCCACTTTATCGTAAGAAAGACGGGTGCAAATTTACAGGGTTGTCAAGCCAGCTCTGTAGGGCATTTATACATAAATATTTCAGATTAACACAATTATCTTATATATATATATATATATATACACACACACACACACATATATATATATATATATATATATACATATATATATATATATATATATATATATGTGTGTGTGTATATGTATGTATATTACACATAAAGGAACTTGCTTAACTAGTGTTCTCAGTTGCTCTGCATTTTCTCACCCCTCGACATTTAAGGGCAGCGCTTCCATTTTCCACCCTGATATTTTTTTTATTATTTTTTCAGCTTGGCAGCTGTGTTATGAATAAAATGAGATTAGAATGATTGCTGGAGAGGTCAGGCGACATCATTTTAAATCTATGTAATTGTTGGATATGAAGACATATACGTCCTATGCCCATATTTGATTGCATGCCTTCTGCAATCTACGCTCATGCTGTTAAAGAGAATTATACAGCTTTAGAGCAGGAAGAATGCTAAAAACTGCATTTTGCGTGAGACGGGATCCTGTTTGGGCAAATATTTACACTTTTAGAACAGCAATGTTTTATAACACCCCTTGATAACACCCCTTTATGTGTACCATTATACAAGATAATCTTTGGGGCAAAATAAGGCTTTGTATATATAATATATATATATATATATATATATATATTATATATATAACATATTGGGCATTTCTGCTTTAGGGACAGAGCAGAATAAAACGAAATTGAAAAATACTTCAAATAATTTCCTAATCTTGAGCCACTTTCAGCATTTGTCACACATATAGACCAAGAAATTGCCTCCATTTCATTCCAGCTCTGTGTTGAATTAAAAAACCTCTGCTGCAAAGAGGTGCATGGTGTTGGGAAAGAATACATCTCTTCTTTCTTTAGTAATGCACATACATTTCCATACATTTCACATCCTGAGGGAACCTGCAAATGCATTCAATAAACAGAAAACTATAAACTACAGTTTGTATTGAGAAAAAAAAAATCAAGTGGCACAATAGCGCCCATTTACTGCAGGGGAAGAGTTAACTATATTAACATTTTTCTGTGCAAGCAACGTTGGAGTTGTGACAGCCAATATACAGTGGTTTTGTCAACCAAAAGATTAAAATAGCTTTTATACACCAAAAATCTCAAACATCATCTGTGAACAATGGTAATGCACAATCTATAACTGTATTTACTGAACCAGTTCATATGTATATGTTTTTATGTTTAACTAATGGCTTTAAATATAGCCATAGATAGATAGATACAGTAGATAGATATATAGATAATAAATTAATATGTAAATATATGGATTTATAATAGGTAGATAGATAGATAGATGTGATATAGATAGATAAAGATGATAGATATTAGATAGATAGATAGATATGAGATAGATAGATAGATATATAGATAAATAGATAGATATTTGATAGATAGATAGATAGATAAGATGATAGAGTGATAGATAGATAGGTAGATAGATATGACATAGATAAGATGATAGATAGATATTAGATAGATAGATAAAATGATAGTCATATAGATAGGTAGATCGATAGATACAGGGCCGTAGGGATGGTGGTGCGGCTGGCTCCTCACACAGGGCGGAATCGTCCAAGGTCACCGGTCACACACTTCCCGGCTCAGAAGGTCTGCAGGAAGAGACCTCCTGCAGTGGTGCGCAGTGCACCAAGATCGCCGGCGAAGGTTCCCACCCGCCTTCCGCCCCAAGAGGTAACGGTAAGCGCTCGGGGAGAGGAGGGGGGCGGGGGGAAGGGAGAGGGGCGGCAGTGCTGCACAGGGCGCACTGCCATCCAGATACGGCGCTGGATAGATAAATAGATAGGTAGATATGAGATAGATAGATGGATAGATAGATATGAGATAGATATGAGTTAGATAGATAGATAGATAGATAGATAGATAGATATGAGATAGATAGATAGATAGATTGATAGATATGAGATAGATAGATATGAGATAGATAGATAGATAGATAGATAGATAGATAGATAGATAGATATGAGATAGATAGATATCCAAAATGAAAAAGTATCATATTCCATTAACAATTATACAGTAAATGTAATGTTCCAGTACTGTGATAGAATTCAATTTGACCTTTAATATTTTCTACCTTGACAGTATCTTACATTTCAAAGCATTAAAAAACACACATCACACTGTCTTCCCATCAAATACATTTGGTATATTTAAGCTTCTGTGCGACCTTATATGCAAATCCACTCAGTATGGTGGCGCACACTGTCAGTGACAGCTGTGGGTTCCAGGGAAGTGCCCAGGAACCATAGGTAATCAAATCAAAGTGAATGCTAAATATAACTCTGTGAGGAAGTGTGGAGTTCCCACTGATCACAGGAAATAGTGACATCATCAGGGATATCCCTGTGGATACAGTGATCCCTGGAGCTACCAGGTAGGTCTTTTTTCAGATGTCCCCAGCCTGTCATCACCTATATCCATTATATGCTGGATTTAACAGGTATGGAAGCAACTATCAGATACAGCTTACACTGAATCTATCAGTGTTACCAATAAGGAAGACAACAAAATAATCATCACCATTGTATTTAAGCCAGATATATTAATATTACCTTATATAATATAAACATATTTGGTATACCTATACTCGGTAAAATGTGTCTACTTTTTTGGGTAATTTTTCCAATGTTTCATTAATTGTGTTATAGTAACCACAAAGAAAGTCATAGAAATATGATGAATGTAATTGTGCTAAATTGAATTTTTTATGGCAATATTTAAACAAGCTTTGATAAACTTTACCATCAAACTTGTGTTACCTCTCCACAAATGTTTTATTTAATTGTAATAGCATGTAGCCATATATACCCCTCTATATGTGTGTCCCCGATAATTTTACAGAGTCTACATGAGCTATGCATAAATCTAATTTATACTTATTTATTTACAAAATAAATACACAATCAGCTGATGCAGATTATGGCTGAAAAATAAATGACAAATGTAAGGAATGATATATTCTTTGTGTATAACTTAGGTTACCTGACAAAAAAAAAGAACTACAGTATGATAGATTTATGAAGCTTTAAGGTATACCGGGCAGCAAAAATAATGGTATACTTGTTTAGAAGAACTGTGAGCTGAAAGATCCCTGATTTACAGTGACATACATCTAGATGAAAATATACTTTGCAAATTGCCTAAAGGAGCCATCCTTTATTAAGTGTTTGATGGGTATAGAAATGTACATATCTATTCCAACAGATGAGGAATACTGATGTTGAATTTACAAATATGATCTTCACATTTATTTGATTTGCTTCCATTTTAGCATCTGATTTTGTCATTCAAAATGCACATTTTGTACAGCTTTTAGAGTGACAGCGAGAGAGGTGCTAGATGAAAATGTAAATGTGGGTATCTTTAGCGTAGTATCATTAAAATCTGAGACATTCTCTAGAAAAGATTTGTCTTGGAAAATATCACTTTTCCTTATAAAGAGAGGCTCCGAAACATCTCTGATTGAAACGAGTGGATTCATTGCTCGTTCTTGTAAAAATATATTGCTTTATCCCTGTGGTACAATGCACAGCTCTCTTAAAGATGTTTATTGCGCTTTATGTTTGCAAAAAAAAAAGCAAAGTGTAACATTAGGTATGGAAAGCTAAGCCATAGAGCACCTTACAGGACTGGCTTGCTATCTAAATCAAGTGAAATATTTGACTGGTTTGAATGAAGCTTAATGCCATAGTGCAATTGTTATCAGTGGATGTAGAGACCTTAAGCTTGGTCAGGTGATGGACGCTAGGAAAAGGGTAGTTGGACCGCCTCCTTAATGCAAGGCGTGCATGAAATATTCATGCTACATAGGAACAAGCGCATACCAACAGTATGCATTTTTCATAAGTGTAAAGATTAAAGTGACTCTGTGCAAAGCCATTTATTCAACACAAACACCCTCCCAGTTGTCATCATTGAAGGATAAATAGTGTGGAATGGTAAACAGGACCCTTGCAAATACATACACAAATATAAATATATATATATATATATATATATATATCACACACGCACACACAAAGCAATAATAAAATGGCATATAAAAAAGAAAATGCAGCTTGTTTTATGAAGAAATGTACAGTATCAGTCAGAGCAAGCACTTTTATTAAGATAATTAAATAATAAACTGCTATTTCTACCATTATCCCAACAGTCCATATGAGGGAGGATGCAACTAATGCTATTACAATACAGGTACTTGGCCTTGCACAACTTTGGAAGTTACTATTTTATCTATTTATCTATCTATCTTATATGTTAACAAAAAGGTATGCCTAACGTAGCAGATCTAAGACAATGATGAGAAAGAGGACCAAAGTTAATGAATTGATATGTTGAATCATAATGGATATTGGTCCATTTGTGTCTCATATCTCAGTGGTGTCTATGGTTCATAGAAAATAGATTTAGTATTTTTTTAGAATATTGTTCATCTCACTGAAAGGATGATTCCATTAGGTTTAGATGAAAGGTATACATAAACATACCTTGGCTGAGTAAGCTACCTTGGCCTCCAATATCATCTTTGCGCTGATGACACTTAGCTCTACCTCTCCTCTCCTGACCTGCTATTTCCTCCTGGATGTCCCAGCGCTTTTCTAAACTTAAAATGTCTAAGACTGAGCTGATAATCTTTCCACCCTTCTGAATAACATCACCTTCCACAATTTCACTATCTATTGACAGCACCACCGTCTCCTCTAGCCAACAAGTGCGGCGCTGTCTTGACTCATCTCTTTCCTTCAAACTACACAACCAGTACCTCACAGTCCTACCATTTTCATCTCAAAAAAATTTCTCCAGGATCAGACCCTTTCTCACCCTGGAGCAACAATGACCCTCATCCACTCACTGGTCATCTCTAGACTGGACTACTGCAACCTCAATATAGCATCCCTGACTCCCATCTCTCTCTACTCTAATCTATCCAAAATGCTACTGCCTAGCTCTACTTCCTGTCCAAACATACTACTTCTGCCTCCCCCCTCCTACAAGTCCTACACCGGGTCCTCTTCCCCTTCAGAAACCAATTTAAACTTCCAACTGCCAACTTAAAAAGCCCCCACCCAATCCTCTCTCATTTACATCTCCGACCATATCTTCCTGCACACTTCTGCCTGCCCATTTAGTTCCACCCATGAATACCACCTTTACTCCCAGCTTATTACTCCCTCCCACTTCACGCCTCCAAGAATTTGTCCATGCTGCTCCCTACTTCTGGAACTCTCTCCCTCTTTCTATCAGATTCTCTACATATCTACAAAACTTCAAATGGACTCTCAAGACCCACATCTTAATCAAAGACTCCAGTTATTATCCTAACCCACTGCTCCATGCTCCTTGCTCACCGTCTATCCTCTCTGTCTATCTGTCCCTCCCTTTAGACCGTAAGCAGGGGCATATTTTCTCATGCGCTTTTCCCTCCCTCACTTATGCCATCATCTCCTCCCTGCTGCTAGCAAAGGCACCTATCTCTTGGATTCTTCCACCCTGCGACTTATTTGAGTATCCGCAATCCCAAAGTCTCCCCCCACCACTTACCAACCGCGCCACACCTATCTCTTACATTTATGATGTCAATTTTGTTTTTGTTATTGCTCAGCATTAACTTGACAGATCGAGATGAAACAAAGTGCAGGTTCTAGGAGTTTCCACTACACAATGATGCAGTTTTAATAAAAATCGATTCAGTAGTTTTTGTGCCAACTTGGAACAAACAGACAGACACAACGTTCTTATTATATTTGTATAGATAACATGATTACGGATTTTAGTATTCCAAGGTCCACCTATGTGACATGCTTAGATGCATCATGCATGGACTAGCAACATATTCCTGGGAACTATTTTTATTTGTTGACAACTATGAATTTGGCCCATTCTACAAATATTCCTAAACAATACATATACAGATGGTTCCATAATTGTGTGTTGACGGGCGTTGTATATTTTGTCAACATACTCAAAATGTCAACATTGACCACGTCGACATTTACCATAACCCTCCCCTCCCGCAGCCTAACCCTCTGTTGCTGACCCGAGCAGAATGTTGGCATTTCACGTATTGAACATACTGTAAATGTTGACATCCTGACTACATTTTGTGTTAACGTGTTCGTGTTGATACTCTTTTCACTGCAGCTTTGTTAAAAACTTAAATATAATTAAAGGAGGTTTTTACTTATTTTTATGTAATCTCCTCTCTTCCATAATAAGATAATGGGAATTAATTCAATACATGCTCCCATAGGAATGAACTGAATGAAAAAGCTCATAGGCCAAGAGACCACACCTGATGGTCTGCCCAGCTAACCAGACCTTAATGTATTGGATGTTCCTTACTAGTGGCTAGTTTGGTACATAGAGCATTTTTTCCATTCCCATTTGAATTACCCATCTTCCCATTGGATTATACCGAATAAAACACAGTAAAGATGTTAGGTATGAATCTACTGTGGTTGAATTTCTTTTCTTTTTTTTAAAAGTTTGCAACATATACTTATAACTTATGGGGCAAGTAATTTTTTATATCAATCCTATGGGGGCACTTTTTTTTATTTATTTCAATCCTATTGGGCCACTTGTTTATATCATTCTTATGGGGGTACTTATTTATTGATAACAGAGAAAATTAGTTTGCACTCATATACATAGCAAATATAAATACAATTATTTTTATTAGCCTTTATTTATATGGAGCCACAAAGGCTCTGCGGCTTCTTACAAAGTACAAAACAGGAACGGTATGAACAAAAACAGGAATAAAAGTGACTTATAGTACAGAACAGTGCAGAACATGGACATTGTTTATAAACATTGCTGCGACCGCAGTCATAATACTCAAATAAATAGCAGGGTGGCCAAACCCAAAGATTTGGTGCCGTTGCAAGCAGTGGGGAGGAAATGATGGTAGAAATTAGATTTTAAAAAAGCATGAGGGAAGAGGGCCCTGCTCGTGAGAGCAAAATATTTATTATCAAGTTATGGGTTTTATATATATGTTATTTATCGTAATTAAAATGAGAGCAGTATATCAATATGTATATATTCAACTAATTATACAGTGGTGTTATTAATCCATACAGATATAGTACAACCGAAGTAGAAACTAAGTGGTGGTCCAGATGGGCACCTGACCACCCATTAGCTAGATTGTCAGGTGGGCCACGGCAAGGACCGGGAGGACTAACACAGGTCTTAGAGCCTCCCATGCTCCGCCTCCCCTATCTCTAAGCAACAGACATTTTACTGGGAAATCTGCGGACTACTGGGAAATAAAGCATAAATTGGTCAAATAGAAAAATAATATCTCTTTTGAATGGAGTACATTATATATAGACATTGGGTTCTATGTTGTAGACCTTTTAATGAGCTTTGAGTTACTCAAATTGCTTGTGCATAAAATGCTGTTGGCAAGGACTTTGGTGAGTGAAAATTGTCAACAAATTTTGGAATTTTAAATATATAATTGTTTTTGTGGCCAGTGAACTTCAAAGATTTCAGAATTGTGGATTGTCTTTTAAAATGTACATTTGTATAAAATGTTTTTTTTTCTCTGAAAAACAAATTCTCTAAAATAAATAAATAATAAAATACAACAATTTAACAAATGTAGAATAAAATTATTTGTCCTACTCTTAAAACAACTTATTTGATTCATAAATAAAACATTTATTGAAAATACAATTGAGAACCGACCTGCAGATTTGTTTATCTATATTGTAGCAATAAACCTTTGATCATCTTTAAAGAAAAGAAAAAGCAAGCTGGAAATGGAATGGAATAATGCACCTGTGACAGAGATAACATTGAATAGGGCCGGTAAGAAGAAGAGAGAGACCCTCACAGAACACATCTAATAATAAAATGACCCCCCTGGTTAACTACTGATATTAGTCAGAGGTTCCTTCTATGGCTGTGTATTTGGTTTTTACATTATCATTATCTTGGTCATGTTCCGATCTTGTCCTTTATTCTGTTACTGATCACTGTATTGAAGTGATGGCGTGAGAGTAGGTATGTGATGGTATACCTCTTACTTTATTTGTTTTATTGGCAAATATTTTCTAAACTTGATGGATTTAGAAACCACACTCTGGTTCACCATAAACTGAATTATATTTAGTGACCAATTCAATTTGGCATACTAATTGTTTTATTTGGGGAGTTGGGGGGGCATGGATAAATAGCAGTATGTATTGTGCCAAAATGCCACCTAACATTTCAAAATTCTACCGCAATTCAAAGGAAGTACTTGTTTGCTGGGTCTTGGTGAATAGCGATAAATGAGCAGGAAACTTGGATGGGAAATTAAACATTTTCCGTGCAACTTTGAACATAACTCAAACTGAAATGAATCAGTGAATGATTGAATCAATTGGCCAGCCAATGAATGCTGACTCACAAATAAACAATAAATAGGGCAGAATGCTGTCCCCCAAATTCCCAAATGACTGACAGCCTGGGTTGGTTTCCCATAAAACAGGGAGACAGTAAGTTCGGTGTGCATCTAGTGCGGTACCATTGTTAAAATGAAAAAACTGTCCCAGGTTGTCTAAGCATGATAGAAAAACATTCCCTGGGTGGTCGTGGATGTCAGAATATCAGCATTAGAGTTAGGCTGCAGATGGGAGGATTAGGGATTAGGCATAGCAGAACAATACTCACCGGAACGCTGGAGGATCACAGGTTTGACCTGGAAGTGATGGTCACATGACTGTTGGAACCCGGAAGCCACGCTGGAGCATCTGCAGCTGTCAGGAGCAGGTAAGTGACCACTGGGCCACCTGGGATGATATGTTGACACTCTAATCAGTGTCTACATAATGAATGTTGGCATGTTCAATGTCAAAGTTATGACCATGATGTCAATGTTATATATGTGGACATATCATACCACAATAACTTTTTATGTATTAAAGCTGATTGCAGTAGGCTTTTGATATGATTACTCATATGCCATTTGTACTGATCCATGTGTACGGTAACTCCTTCATGTTTTTTTCCCTTTTTCTATTTTCTGTAGTCAATTAAAATGAATTGTAAAACATAGATAAATCACAAAATGCATTACAAAATTAGAGATGTGTGCGGACACCTGCGTTTTGGCTTTGGTTTTGCCAAAGCCACCCTCAAAGGTTTTGTTTGTGCCAAAACCACTTTCAAGTGTTTTGGTTTAGATTCGGTTTTGGAATTCTTTAAAAATGTATAAAAACAACTAAAATCATGTAATTTGGACCTGTTTTTGTTCCTACAGTTTTATTAACATCAATAACTTAATTTCCAGTCATTTTCAGCCAATTTTTGACCATCTCACAGCACCTGAAATCATGAGGGAGGGACTTAAATGCAATACAAAATATGAGAGATCCGGATTTTCAATCTGAGTTCTGAATTGTGAGAAGACCTAAATCAGAACTTGGTTCTTCTGGGAACCCCAAAGGGATTCCGAAAAGCCCTACAGAAGGGCTGAGTATCCCAACAGAAAACACATGTATCATAAAAGAGAGAAAGCTATAATATTAATAAAAAACTGTTATCAAAATCTTGCTTTAAAATGGATATGAGATGTCAAATATTATTAACTACACAGAAACAAATGTCCACAAAGTTACTGATTTAAATTGTGTATCCAATAAAATGTATGCAAAGTAGATTGTGAGTATTTAATAATAATAAAAAATGTTGTGATTGTTTAGTAGTGTTATAATATCAGTTTCTGTATGACAAAAGACCCAATGCTTCTTATGGGTATCCAAACTGAAAAAATGAATAAGCAAGTCTTCGTGTTAAAAATTCAAGTCAGAATTGTGATACAAAGCCAAAATGTGGACTTGTTGCCTTCGCTGTGTATCACAATTACATGATACACATAATAATAGAATGAATGATTCTTAGTAATAAGTGTATTATCAAGAATCCTCCATAACAGCACCACCAGGAGGATAACCCATCATCAATGAATTACACTCAATACAGATTCTGCTTCATATTAAACTTTATTAAGAGATAAATAAGGTTATTGATATGGAAGATTAGATGACATGGAATTATCAGTAATTATCAGTAAGAATAACCCAGATTCCAGATGAACTGACTCCACACAAAAATGTTCTTAGGAAGGGACAACTGCTTCATTGCATTCCATTCAGATGCTTCATTCTGATTAGCCTACACATTCACCTTATATTGTTTTATGTGTATGAACATTGGGTCAGGTCTGTCCAATGAAAGATGAATCTTTCGTTGCCAATGAGATCGAAGCTGCTCTGATATGTGCTTTAAGTGTATCAGGGAAGAGTTATGTTGATGGCTGTATAGCTCTCACAAATGGAAGCGTAATATGCTTGCTAGTTTTTACTTTTGATGCCTCCATAAACCTTGTTAATTTCCTGGAGCATAATAAGGTTCTTGTTCTTTCTCCAGTCTTCCATGTCCATTAGAAATATATCAAAAGACAATACTTCACATAACGATGGAAAACTTTTTCTTATTCTGTTTCTGATTGGATTTTGGACAAAGGTATGGTAGAAAAAGGTTCAGCTGACTATGAAACCTGGCTGAAATTGGGATTTCAATTTAGTGCCACAGTCATCTTGCTTTCACAAATCAATAAATATGGTATGTATTAAACCTTCCCAGGGCCATATCTAGGTTTGTGCAAGCAGTGTAATGTCACCTGAATGTGGCTAGCAGGGTGCCTGGAATAGTACACTGCAGCCAGTAGGGCTACTGCATCCAATGGAAGCTCTAAGACATACACACTGCAGCCTGTAGAGCTGCTTGGAGCATACTTAGGATGCTCCAGGTAGTGCTCTACTTCCTTGAGCCATCACCCCCATCCCCTAGAAGTCATGTCATTATGTTACAGGTTTAGGAGGCACTGCCACCCTGTTATGGCATTAATCCTTCCCCACCCTTCTGGCTGAGGTGACTGATGTGAGACCAGACATCAGCATTCAGAGAATAAACCTCTAAAACTAGACTGGTTGTGATTTTAGAATTTATCAACCCCTTTTCCTTACACACCAATACTTAGTTGACACCAGGTTGTAGGTATGTAATAGGAGCTTCTTCTGGAATTGCCAATAGTTCGAGATATATTGAAGATTCATGATACTATGAAATGATGCAAGCACTCATAAATGCTAGAAGCTGAGTCTGTTTAGGTCAAGTAGACTTGAAAGAATAGTTAGAGTTCACCCAGAGGTCAAAACAGGCATCAAGTCAAGATTCAAGTAAAAATCAGAAATGGCAGTGATCCACAGCAAAGATCAGGGCAGACAACAATCCAAACACAGTACTCAAAGTTCAAAGTAAAAGATTAGGGCTGACAGCAGTCTAGGGTGAAGCTGAAACTGGGTATAAAGCCAGAATCAGGACTAAATATATTGTACAGACAAGTGTCTCACAGAAAAGTGTAACTGCAAATATAATTGTCAGAGGTGCAGGTGCTCCCAGTTCCATAAAAAGTAGGAAGCCAATAAGGAGGCACCTAGTGAGTCCATTACCTTGCCCTCCTTACCATTGATATGAAAGGAATTTGGAGAGTGTAGAGGAGCGCTTCTGCTTTACATTTGCCAGAAAGAAAGATATTTTCATTGTCAGTATTTTGAAAGGTGTTTTTTTAAGTGATCTATTTGTCTATTTGTCACAATGGCAACAATACCTACTTTGATGGAGAACCTTACAATAGGGACAATATGCACTTGGGTGGAGAACCTCCTTTCTATGCAAACTTTAATCAACGTAAAAAAAAAGCTACAAAAAATAAATGCATAACAATTACAGTAACATAATCTTATGATAAAACAAAATCATAGTCATAAAATGAATAAAAGAAAAATCATTGTCTCACTAGCAAATATGGAAAAGTGGAAAAGATAGAATAAAATATGATTAACGTAATGTACTTTCTTTATAGACTAATGGCAAAGTGGACAATCTGTTTGGAAATGTGACTATTAACTTCCATAAGGAACCCTCTACATCACTTGTATGACAATAATCCACTCACTTGTCTAACTATCATACCTAAGATTATATATGCTAAATATAAAATCTTATACCAGAAAGAAAAGTCTCAAAGAGAGTGCTTAATTCTAATATTATTTTAAAGATTTAATAATATCACATAGTAAAATACCATCATTTAATAATATGACTTCAGCCAAGACTACCAATACCCAACCAGCACCCTCTATCTTGCTGAACTTCTGCAGAAAGCCATTTGAAACAAAACAGAAATCCAGGGATTAATTCTGTCCTTGCATTAACGGTAAGGACAAGAATATGCTGAGCTAACAGGGATGGAAAGGAACTCTTTAAATTCTTCATTTTTCTGATTGGAGCAACACAAGGTCTGGGACCACCTCCTGCTGGTTCTATGAGGAAACTGAAGTAGAAAATAATAATAATAATAATAATAATAATAATAATAATAATAATAATAATAACAAATCAAACAGCTATTTTTATATTCCAGTATTCACAAGTTAACTTTAGTTCTTTAGTTCTGCAGTGCTTTATAACCATTAAAAGATGAAATTACAGTAGATCTACAAATGGAAACAAAGAAGATCCTACTAGATCAGCTTCTATTTTAAATTTGTTCTTGACTCAAAATGGCCGCCAACACCAATATAAATCTATTTCCTGGTGTACATATATTATATATATATTAATACAGTACATCTCTATTTGCCATGACAAATTTAATATCATATCATATCAGATTAGTTTATTCTCTTTACTGAAAATTTATAGAAACTTGACGTTAAGTAAACCTAACTATTAGTAGGTTATATTTTCCATTTAATTGCTCTGTATTGTGTTAAAGTAAATTCTGGGATGTAAAACACAAATTTTAGGTTAACTAATGCTATGGAAATAAATGGCAGGTTCTAACAAGTACTGTGTGGAATTAATAGTATATGTCACATGCACAGCAAACCTCTTGCTATTACTAGAGATGTGTGTGGACCCCTGTGCTTTGGTTTTAGCAAATCATCCTGAAATGTTATGGTTTTGGTAAAACCAATCTCAAGTGTTTTGTTTTGGATTTGGTTTTGAATTCCATTAATATTGATAAAAAAAACTGCTAAAATCATGTAATTTGGACCTGTTTACATACTAATCCAAAATGGGAGATTCGTTTTTTAAATCCGAGATCAGAATTTACAGTATACCCGAGCCAGTCTGCTTTTCAGTATGCCAATTATGAATTCTAATGACTGTCATTCATTTAGGCATCAACCATTAAACATGAAGAAATACACCAAACACCTTTTTCATGAGACAGGCTTTATAATATTAATAATAAATTAAATTTTGGCTTCATTTGGCAAGCAAACAGACATGGAAGACTGCATTGGAATATGATAGTCTGACCTCAAGAAAAATAATTAAAAAAATAGGAAAAAGAAAATCACATATTGTACGTCCTTTTATTTATTTTTTATTTTTTTTGTAATATGCCTGCTGACAAACTGGTAAGCACTTTGATGGAGTGTAGTACCTGATATTAGCTTGATGGTGTCACTTTTTTCTATTACTGCCAATTCCATCAATTTCTAGAATTACAACAGTGACACCTTCAGAATGCACTATAAAAATGAGGTGGATGGCCGTATATAAAAAGAAATGCTTACAATCAAAGCTATGTATTTTTTTTTGTTTTTAAATAAACTATAGAATTTAGTTTTATTTAGATAAGAACAATACTATGGCGATAACTTCACTTAATTATAATTGTTATCTTTTTTTTGGATATAATCCTTATTTTACATTTTTTCAAAAAAGTATTTAGAAGAGAAAAAATAAACAAGTACAATGCACAAGAACGATGGAAATATAAAACATCAAAGCGTATATGTGCATTCAAAACATTTCACATTATGTACAAACAAAATATTTTATTATTATATTTTACTGTATTTCTAAGGGACCAGAAGTATCCAGACAGGGAGTAAACATAAAATTTTTTCAGATAATGGAGGGAACAAGCATGAGTACTACATACAGTATAGTACAATATGTAACCATACCATCACAGCCGTAAAGAGTCGGCCTGGGCCCCACTACTATCAAGGGGGCGTGGGCTAATCATGGGAGGCGTGGTCATTCCCCCTTAGATAAAATAAAATAAATCAATTTGCAATGCTGGGAAGGGGGTACTGTGAGCCCCTCAGCCTGGTGCAAATCCGGGGGGGGGCACAATCAATGTGATCGCACCTCCCACAGGCAATGGAGGAGACTGCTGTTGCTGCTCAGTGGCAGCAGTAAGAAGTCTCTCGGGTCTCCCACTACAGCCCAGCACACAGCAGTGTGCTGGGCTGCTAACAGGTAAGAGGGAGGGGGCGCTGGGAGCCCATCAGCCCGGCACAAATCCAGGGGGGGCCTGATCAGTGTGATCGCCCCCCCCCACAGGCAGAGGAGACTGCAGCTGCAGCTCAGTGGTCTCCCACTGCAGCCCTGCACACAGCAGCATGTTTGTTAGTTTGTTGACTGGTAAGAGCGAGGGGGGTGACGTCAAACCCGTGTACCAGCCGGGCCTCTCCAACAAGTCCAGGCCAGGGTAATTAGCACTTGTGTCCCCCCCCCTTCTCGGCGCCCCTGCATACTATAAGTCAGAGTTTCCCAAACTCTGCCATTACAGTCCAGGTTTTAGGATATCCATGCTTGCATCTGGATGGGCAAATTAAAATGACTGAAGTACTGTACTAATGAAGTCACCTGTACTCAAGCATGGATATTTGTACTACCTGGACTGTAATGGCGGAGTTTGGGAAACTATGTCATAAGTACATAGTTAAATGATGTAGGCTTCCAAACATCATTCTTAAAATTTAATCATTTTAAAATGTTACTATACTTATTTTGGCAGTTTAAAATTCCACAAGTTCGGTAATTGACAGACCAGCAAACCACCAGCATAAAAATAGATGTTTTTTTCCTTTTTCTCCAATTATCCTATTTGCCCCTGCTGTTATTTAGAAAGGTGGTGCTGATAGCACTGTTTTTGCACACTGTACTGATGTCTCCTTGTATGTGGACATACTGTACAGCTTACTGAAAAGTCAGAAGGTGGATTTATGACCAGTCCTGAAAAAGAAGACTGCCCACATTTTCATGGAAATAGACATAGTGGCTCCTACATAGTGCCAGATTATGGTCCTCATGGGCCTGGAGTTGAAATTTCTGAAGGGCCTACTGTGTTCCAATGCAGGTTGGTGTGGCCAGTGCCACGGGAGTATGGGTAACACTACAAAGGTAAAGTGATCGCAATGCTTATCTGATTTCTCTATATGGTGTTTCTCAGAGAATCCTAATGTGTGCATAGAAGTCTGTATCTCCAAAATTAAGTACAGAGGGTAACATCAAGACAAAGACTGTCCACATTACAGCAATAGC
Organism: Taudactylus pleione; assembly: GCA_031769625.1. Classification (NCBI taxonomy): domain Eukaryota; kingdom Metazoa; phylum Chordata; class Amphibia; order Anura; family Myobatrachidae; genus Taudactylus; species Taudactylus pleione. The sequence continues at coordinate 18,304,012 of JAUIMM010000113.1, read as the reverse complement.
CCACCAACTCTACACATCACAGCAATTGGCAATAGCAACCCTACATTACATAAGTACCACACAATTACCGCACATTACAGCAATACTGCTATCCAACCCAATATCCATGCCCCAATACTATACCACAATCACCCTAAAACCACCCCAAAAAGAGGTGCGAGGGAAAACTTGCAATGTTGGCACTGGTTGATATGTGCACAGCAACACATTACACTGAAATTAATTGTCCACTATGGGCCGGATTCAATACCCCGCTGTTATTTACCACGTTGGGAAATGGGTGGTATCTATTCAATTGCAGCCCCTTTTCCTTGCGCAGTAAATTACCCGCTATCGCGCGTTATCCCATAAGACCCAGGATAAGTTCCCGGAGCTGTGGATTAACACGTACATGATCAGGGCACTTCCTCCTCGGGCTTAAACTGAGGTCTGTGCTAACTGCAGATCACGGGCTATAATTGAATAACCCCGGCAGATCAATTAGCCAGTGATAATTAACTGTGGCTAATTGAATCCAGCCCTATGTGTTTAAAATAAATGTCACTTAATACACAGAAATAATTAGTATACATAATATAGGCACGCTGTATGAATACTCTGATTCAGAGGTGTACACTATTGCAGCTGTCACTGCATCTGTTGCCCCCCAGTGGTCTTCCTACAGAGATGCCCACCTGCCTAGTCGCTAAACCACCGCTGTGCATACAAAGGTACACCACTGGTCGCACCATCAGACATTGCACCAGCCTTAGGGGGGTGCAGAATGTCTGTCTGAACATGGTCACCGGTGCCAGTGCAACTGTGGCAAAAGACTTTGTTGCTGGCCGCGACGCACTCGCATCTAGCTAGCTACCGCCCTATCACCTCACAGATGCGCCACTAAAATTGCCATGTGACTCGGACGCATACTGAAAATATCGGGCACTTGCATGCGGCATCGACATGGCTTGCACCTTTGAATTAGGCCCTCTGTCTTTTGAGTAAGACTGTATTGTTAAACTCTACTAATAGTGGGAAAGTATTTCAAATATAAGATGCTAATAATATAGACTACCTTAAATATAAAGCTAGGTACACATTAAATGATATGTGTACTGCGCCGATGGGCCGACATATTGGACGGCCGCGGCTGGTACACATTAGACAACCCGGTGCCCGACTGCCTGATATGTCAGGCCCTGCTGCACGGAATCATCAGTCACATTGTCAGGTTGCACTGCATGTAGGGACAACCTGATGATTCGACCCCACTGGAGCGCGCAGTGGTCGACATAGCGGATACACATTAGACGATTTTGACAATATGTCAGGCCAAAAATCGTCTAATGTGTACCCAGCTTAAGAAATAGTTAAAACATATTCGTCTAACTGCCCACATATCCACCCACCACCCTTCTTCACCCCCACACACACACCAATTCCCTCCCTAGAGCGGGATCTACTAAAGTGAAAAATGCAATCCGGTAAAACCCCTGAAAATGCAGTTTTCTGAGGTTTTACCACATGTACTTAGCACCGGAATGTGAAGAGCATGGAAGATGAGAGAAAAACAGGGAGAGACATGAGGAAGACAGGGGGAACAACATGGAAAGACAGGAGGAAGCAGGTAGAGATGGGAGGAACATGGGGAGTAGAAAACACACACACACATATATACATATATACACACAAATATCTTTACATCTATACACACATACTATGTGGGGTGCTGGACCCCGAAATGTTAATTAAAGCACCAGTTATGTTTCACCACTGCCATCAGCCTTGGAGTGCTACCTTTTGTTCTTTGGATATGTGAGAGGGATGTGCTAACCCTGGGAAGGCACCCAAGCAAGTAATTACCATGCATCAGCTGCCTCGAGAGCGCCTTATTGTTGGATTGCTATATATATATATACAGTCAGGTCCATAAATATTGGGACATTGACAGAATTTTCAGATTTTGGCCTCTATTCACCACCACAATGGTTTTGAAATGAAACAAACAAGATGTGCTTTAACTGCAGACTTTCAGATTTAATTTGAGGTAATTGCATCCAAATCGGGTGAACGGTGTAGGAATTACAACAGTTTCAATATGTGCCTCCCACTTTTTAAGGGGCCAAAAGTAATGGGACTATCAACTCAAAAGCTATTTCATTGACAGGTGTGGGCTATCCCCTCGTTATTTCATTATCAATTAAGCAGGTAAAAGGTCTGGAGTTGATTCTAGGTGTGACATTTGCATTTGGAATCAGTTGCTGTCAACTCTCAATATGAGATCCAAAGAGCTGTCACTATCAGTGAAGTAAGCCATCATTAGTCTGAAAAATCAAAACAAACCCATCAGAGAGATAACAAAAACATTAGGTGTGGCCAAATCAACTGTTTGGAACATTCTTAAAAAGAAAGTTTTCCCTGGTGAAGAAAAAATCCCTTCACAACAGTTGGCCAAATCAAGAACACTCTCCAGGAGGTAGATGTATATGTGTCAAAGTCAACAATCAAGAGAAGACTTCACAAGAGAGAATATAGAGGGTTCACCACAAGATGCAAACCATTGGTGAGCCACAAAAACAGGAAGACCAGATTAGAGTTTGCTAAACAACATCTAAAAAAGCCATTACAGTTCTGGAACAATATTCTATTGACAGATGAGACACCAGAGTGATGGGAAGAGAAGATCAAAATCATGATCCAAAACATGCCACCTCATCAGTGAAGCATGGTGGTAGTAGTGTCATGGCGTGGGCATGTATGGCTGCCAATGGATCTGGTTCCCTTGTATTTATTGATGATGTGACTGCTGACAAAAGCAGCAGAATGAATTCTGAAGTGTTTCGGGCAATATTATATGCTCATAGTCAGTCAAATGCTTCAGAACTCATTGGACAGTGCTTCACAGTGCAGATGGACAATGACCCGAAGCATACTGCAAAAGCAACCAAAGAGTTTTTTAAGGCTAAAAAGTGTAATGTTATGCAAAGGCCAAGTCAATCCCCTGACCTGAATCCGATTGAGCATGCATTTCACTTGATGAAGACAAAACTGAAGTGAAAATGCCCCAAGAACAAGCAGGAACTGAAGACATTTGCAGTAGAGGCCTGGCAGAGCATCACCAGGGATGAAACCCAGAGTCTGGTGATGTCTATGCGTTCCAGACTTCAGGCTGTAATTGCCTGCAAAAAATTTGCAACAAAGTATTAAAAAGTGAAAGTTAGATTTAGGATTGTTTAGTTTGTCCCATTACTTTTGGCCCCTTAAAAAGTGGGAGGCACATATAGAAACCATTGTAATTCCTACACTGTTCACCCGATTTGGATGTAATTACCCTCAAATTAAATCTGAAAGTCTGCAGTGAAATAACATCTTGTTTGTTTCATTTCAAAGCCATTGTGGTGGTGAATATAGGACAAAATATGAAAATTCTGTCAATGTCCCAATATTTATGGACCTGACTGTATATATATATATATATATATATATATATATACGTGTATTCAGGTCAGGGGATTGACTTGGCCATTGCATAACATTCCACTTTTTAGCCTTAAAAAACTCCTTGGTTGCTTATTTAGTATGCTTCGGGTCATTGTCCATCTGCACTGTGAAGCGCCGTCCAATGAGTTCTGATGTATTTGACTGAATTTGAGCATACAATATTGCCCGAAAAACACTTCAGAATTCATTCTGCTGCTTTTGTCAGCAGTCACATCATCAATAAATATAAGGGAACCAGTTCCATTGGCAGCCATACATACCCACGCCATGACACTACCACCACCATGCTTCACTGATGAGGATCATGAGCAGTTCCTTTCCTTCTCTTCTCTTCCCATCACTCTGGTACAAGTTGATCTTTGTCTCATCTGTCCATAGGATGTTGTTCCAGAACTGTAATGGCTTTTTTACATGTTGTTTGGCAAACTCTAATCTGGTCTCCCTGTTTTTGTGACTCACCAATGGTTTGCATCTTGTGGTGAACCCTCTATATTCACTCTTGTGAAGTCTTCTCTTGAGAGTTGACTTTGACACATATACACCTACCTCCTGGAGAGTGTTCTTGATTTGGCCAGGGAAATAATTCTTCTGTCATCCACCACAGTTGTTTTCCGTGGTCTTCCCGGGTCTTTTGGTGTTGCTGAGCTCTTCGGTGCATTCTTTCTTTTTAAGAATGTTCCAAACAGTTGATTTGGCCACATCTAATGTTTTTGCTATCTCTCTGATGGGTTTGTTTTGATTTTTCAGCCTAATGATGGCTTGCTTCACTGACAGTGACAGCTCTTTGGATCTCATATTGAGAGTCAACAGCAACTGATTCCAAATGCAAATGTCACACCTAGAATCAACTCCAGACCTTTTACCTGCTTAATTGATAATGAAATAACGAGGGAATAGCTCACACCTGTCCATGAAATAGCTTTTGAGTTGATAGTCCCATTACTTTTGGTCCCTTAAAAAGTGGGAGGCACATATTTACACTGTTGTAACTCCTACACCGTTCACCCGATTTGGATGTAATTACCCTTAAATTGAATCTGAAAGTCTGCAGTTAAAGCACATCTTGTATGTTTCATTTCAAAAACATTGTGGTGGAGAATAGAGGCCAAAATCTGAAAATTCTGTCAATGTCCCAATATTTATGGACCTGACTGTATATATATATATATATATATATATAAAATAATATATATATATATATATATTTATGCAGACATTTATACACACACACATCTGTATATAGATGTACCTGATTTAGGGCATATTCAATTAGATGCAAAAAGTCGGAAAGGTTTCGCCTGCGGTACTTTTCGCCGACTTCGCATGTTTTGGAGGCGAAAACTTTTTGTGCATGGCCCCGCTTTTCGCCCTATTCAATTCCAAACGAAGTGAAAATGGGACCCGGCGAAACTCAAACAGGCAAAAAGTGCTGTCAGATTTGGGGAAACCAGCCTGGCACGCTCCAAAAGATGCACTAACATTGGGGATCATTGTAGAAGCCCCCGAATAGCCCTGCTGAAGCTATTTGGGGTACTTAAATGCTCTCAATACCTGCTAGTTAGTGTCTTTGCACAAGTGGTGAAGAATAGCATTTAGCAGTTTTTTATGGAGAAAATAAGTAGTCCCAGCAAATTTGGGGTACATGAAAATGGGTGCAAAAATCTCAAAAGTGAAGTTTTAAAAACCTAAAAAAACGTACCTTCAGTAAGCACCTGCAATCAAAAAAACACCTCCCCCATACTTGCAGACCCCCCAAAACCTTTTTTAGCTAGTTTCAAGTTTGTACCCCAACTTTGTACTTTTCCGCCCCCTTTTTCAAAGTAATTTTTTGTGGTGTTCTTTAATTTTTTCTGAATTTGTGACGCAGTTAACCTTTGGGGGCCTGTCCTAAGGGTGCAGGTGGTTTCCCCACCATTGCATCCCAAAACCGCAATACTGCACTTTTTTCTGCCTGCTTTTATAGGTGAATCTTTTTGACCTATTGCAATGCATTGATTTTCCACGTAGGTGAAAAGTCTTTGGAATTGAATATGGGGATAAGTTTTCGCCTGGCGAAATGGCGAAACTTTTCCACTGAAAATGGCATATCGCAGCTAAGTGAATATGCTCCTGAGGTGGTCCTGGAATCTGGATTGCTGAAGCTGGAGCACTCCTTTACTGAAGATCATAATGTATAAGAAGTGCAAACATTATAGGGGAATTTAAATATCCCGCGTTGCCCAAGTTGTTCATCCATCATTAGTTACAGGCAGTGCACACTCACTACTTCACACTGCAGTGCACAGTCATCATGGGGGCGTGGCTGAGTGGAATAGAGATGCTCCAGGAAGTAGTGGAGTTGTGCTGATGCTGCTCTTTGCTGTGACTGGTCCCCTCAAGACAGTAATTCAATACTAATTGAAGCAATAAATAATTGCTGAGGCCCATTTAATTAAACCCCCGGTGGGGAAAGAGGGGGGGACGTGGCCCGTGGGTGTGGAAGGGGCCTCTGTAAGTGGGCAGGGCCTAGGCGATCACTGGCAGGCTGCTGTAGAAGGGAAAAAATCCCATCTGCAGCAGCAGCAGCACAACAGAGACACTTTTTAGAGGTGCAGGAGAACCAGCCCGACGCGTATCATCCTTTTTGGACTTCCTCAGGGCCAGACCTTGGGTCTGGCTCTACTGCACCTCTAAAAAGTGGACTTTCTTCTGCTAAACCATATACAAGATAAGTAATATTTGAATACTTTTTTTTGTGTATTACTCTATGTCGGTCTGTGTTTCCTGTTTGGATTGTTAATAAATATCTAGTATTTAAGGAGAATTTTCTCCATTTTATGATCTGAGGTCTGCTGTGTGTGGTTTATGAAGACAGAAGTTGGTCATTAAAACATCAGGAACATGGAGGAGTGACACCTCTATATGTATTATTTATTGCATTATCTGGTAGGCAGATGTATGTATGTCTACTGTTAAATATGTTTGTATAGAATATACTACACTATATTGCATTTATGGGCTTGATTTTAGCCCATTTTAAAGGTCTGTTCAAGCAATATCATCCCTTGGAATTAAATCCTGAATACGTTATCGCTACGTGCTTCCTGACCATAGGAGTGTGACCTGGACATCAGATAAGCTTTGAATTTTTTATTTTTTGGTACGCACAATACTTACCTTTGAGCACAAGTTCTTTTATATTAACTACTATACTATTAGGCATACATCTTTATTATTTTTCAGCATATATATATATATATATATATATATATATACACACACACACATGTTTATATACATCCTTCTGATAGCCTTTTTAAGAACTCATACAAAATTATACAAAAACATTGCATTCTGTATCAAAGACATTCTACTCTTCTGCCTAGAAAAAAATGTCATATGTTTTGCATGATTTAGTTAGATACTACTATGTGTACTCTACTTTAGTAAGACGAGCACAATTAAAGGAAGTGATTGTTATACAGTAAAGGAAAAGCAGCAAAGATAATTGTTGTAGAGTGTACGTGGAAACAATGTCGAGTGACTTCTTGGCATGAAGGCCAGTTCATTCATATAGCACCACTTTTTTGTTTTATACTAATTTTTGTATTTTTTTCTCATTCTAATTATTGACATTTGATTTTATTATATTGGTATTTATGGCAACAGTAATCAGTTTTTAGGTTAATTACATGGGCAGTCTTGTATATTTCTAAAGGGTGATTCATATAAATGTTCACCCCCACATTGTGCATGGTCAAGGTCCCCCTAGACATCTTGTTATTGTTGTGGTTAAGATTTGCGTAATACAGGTTGAGTCTCCGATATCCAAATATTCCAAAACACGGAATATTCCGAAATACGGAATATTTTTAGCATGACTGAGATAGTGAAACCTTTGATTTTTGATGGTCCAATGTACACAAACTTTGTTTAAAGCACAAAATTATTAAAAATAAAGTATAAAATGACCTATAGGCTGTGTGTATAAGGTGTATATGACACACAAATGAATTTCATGTATGTACACTAACTTTGTTTGAGCCACAAAATTATTGAAAATATTGTATAAAATTACTTGCAGGCTGTGTGTATAAGCTGTATATGATACATAAATGCATTCTGTGTTTAGATTTGGGCCCTATTCCTAAGACATTTCATTATTAAATGCAAATATTCCAAATTACAGAATATTCCGATATCCAAAATACCCCTGGTCCCAAGCATTTTGGATATGGTAGACTCAACCTGTAATAGTATATAAGCTGCCCACTAGACACTTTAAAAGAACTTCTCATATAAACCCTTAAAATACATAGTTAATAACAAAAATTAAATGTCACAACAGGTGCTATTACTAAATTACTAAATACATATTCTGATAACATAAATGATTACACTTCAATATAAATACCTGTATATAATAAATAGTAATCACCCTGTTCAAAAATTGGTTTCTGTCCACTTTATTCCCAAGAAATAATTGTCCATGAGGTGTTGCTCCACAGTCATTTGAATAGTAGAACACCTTCCATCAAATTCAATCTGGAAGATAAAAATGTATCCCCCACTTTCCAAATAAGAGAATAGGGGAGATACGCAGAGACAAAAGTGCTAGTGCAGAGACCTTTTTATAAAAGGGTTATTTTAATTTCTATAATGCACTCACAATAGACATAAATAAACAGGCATGCAGTACTCATAGGTGAACAAGCATGTAGTACTCATAGTCCAGTTGGGATATCATGGATTGTGGGTGTGGCTACCTAAAGCCCAGTTGGAACTAGAACCATGATATCACACTCTCTGGGATTGGTGTGTTCGTTTCCAGGAAGTCATCCACGAGTCCCAAAAGTTGTCACTAGTTATAGTCCACATATACAGGTTAACGTGTTTCAGACATAAAATGTCCTTCATCAGAATCTGGTCTTAGACCCATGGTTAGCAGCACTGTTTCTCACAAACAAAAGCGAAGTTAGGCAAACTGCCAGGCTTATGGCAGGCAGAAGCAGGGTGATTTGTGAACACTGCAGAGAGTTTTATTGAACGGTTTCTTTTTCTCGTTCTTTATGTTCTTTGTCTCATTTATGTTTAATATCTTTGAGTTTTGTTTATGCCTATTTTTATGCCGTTACAGATTGATAGTGCATAAAACATTATTGATATATTGTTATACCTAACATTACCTGTCCGGGACAATGATACTTGGGATTTTTTGTTCATATCTAGCATTACCTGTCCGGGATAATATTTGGGTATAATTGTCTGGAAATGTTTATATTTTATTATCATTATGTGGATCAATAGTTTCATTTTTGTACTCCTTGCTGTATTCTATAGTTACTACATTGTGATACACATCTGATTTTGTTTTCTGTGGTTACCACAGTAACGGTATTTGATCCTGCCCTCCCGCTCTGTCTGGCTTTATTTAAGAGTCAACTTAACAAACAATTAAGCTGACGATGTTGTATTATTGGGAACTATAGTGGCTGACTGAGTCCTTTTTATAATTATTATTAATGTTTGACAGCTTGTCTGTCCCCATATTGCTACAACATAGACTCTGTACCGTGACTCATAACAGCTCCCGCAGTCACTATGAGGACGGCATTGTATTCCGCCCCCTCTGATTTAGCGTGTCTCTGAATGGCTCCTACCTCTATGTCAATTACATGACTTGTTTAATCAATTGTTTGGCGGTACTGTTTATATCCGACTCTTGGTGTACAGTTTCCATGGCTACTAAGAGGACGGTACTTTATCCCGCCCCCCTCCATTTTAGTTCCACTCTGATTGGCTCCTGTTAATATGTCAATCACATGACTTGTTCAATCAATCGGTCGCCGCTACTATTTACATCCGGCTTCCAGCATTGACAGAGACAGCTTCCTTGAGAAAGCCCGCTTCCGGCGAAACGCGTGTCGACACCAGCTGTGGGATCCCAGTGCGCACTGAGGACCCCTCCACCCCACACCCCTTGGAGAGTTTATCTGTCAGGTACTACTTTAATCTTTTTCCCTGCTCTCTCATTAGTTGCCCGCTATGTGGGTCCCTGCGCTGCCTTGAGCAACAGGGACACTACATTTACTGTGGCACTAACAGCAGAAGCAGGCTGCACTGTTTCTATGAGTGCCATGCGACAGTGATACTCATTCCTCGTCCTCTGAATCTCATGAAGTGGAACAGCAGAGTCTGACCAGTAAGAGCACTTATCCTGTCTTTCATATCTATTTAAGTATTGACCCTGTCTGATTGTTTTACACTCTCCTATATGTAATAGAGGGACGCCTCTTTATCTCATTCCAGAATATTTTTGGGTTAAATTTGGGGTGTGGTATGCAGCTTTTTAAAATTATGTTATATATGTCATTTTGTCAATTTGTATATGTTATGTTTTGTCTAATTTTCGCCTACTGATGAGGATTTATCCTCTTTGAATTACATATGTATATCTAATTTCCTGTAAGCTTCCTTGCTATTTGTGGCACATAACTAGTCTACTGATTTATTATTATATGGTCCCTGTGATTAACGTTATAGAGGGTTATTGATAGGTACTCGATTACCTAGATATTACTTCTTTTAATATCTATTTCACCATTATCCTATTGCACTGATGTATATGATTACCTATACCTTGTACTCTGTTTCTACATCAACAGGAGTAGACCCACAGTGCCACATTTTTTGAATCATCTTGCTGTTTGTCTACGTCTTTTTTGTCATGTAGTTTTATGTTAGTTGATACCTTGTGCATTGGTTTAAGTTATAGCTTTCTATTTTAGATAATCTAATAAAAGTCATTAGTTTTATATTCACTCATTTGCGATCTCCTACCACCATACTCTATATCCTTTGTCTGGGTGTGCCTCATTTATGAAGTCCCTTTTCTCTCCATTTGTTCCCACTGCAGAGAGTTGCAATATTTATACGCTGTAATAAACAGATGCTCAGCAGTGAAAATTTTGTCTTGTTGCCTTGAGGGACCTGCTCCTTACCTAAGGGAAGTGGGGCTGACCTAGTGTGTATGTTTATGTGTGTGCAGTGTCACAATAAGGGTGGCAGGTTAATAGTCAAGCTGGCTTCATCTCCCGACCGACAATGGCAACTTGAAGAATAGGAGCCATAAAAGCACAAACTGCTTTGCTGTGAAGAAGTTTCTTCTATCACTGATCACGGACATCCTTGTCTCCACTGGCAACCTGAGTCCAACCGACCCCAGCCAGCTGTTAAAAAATACAGTGGAAGAGGGTGAACGAACGGGACAGAACAGATGAGGAACAAGGTAAGTAAAAAGGTGGGGAAGGGGTTGTCACAACTTTAATAAATATATAATATAAGAAGGGACAGGGGTCACAAGTTAAATATATTATATAAGTGGGGACAAGTGGCACAACTTAAATATATAAGTGAGGGAAAGGGGGCACCTCTTAAGTAGAGGGAGACTGGGGGCACACTTAAATACTGTACATACTGTGCATCTGGAAAGCATTCACAACGCTTCACTTTTTCCACATCTTGTTATGTTACAGCCTTATTCCAAAATGGAACAAATTAATTTTTGTCCTCAATATTCTACACACAATACCCCATAATGACAATGTGTAAATAGTTTTTTTTGCGATTTTTGCAAATTTAATAAAAAAAAACAACTAAGAAATCACATGTACATAAGTATTCACAGCCTTTGCTCAATACTTTGTTGATGCACCTTTGGCAGCAATTACAGCTTCAAGTCTTTTTGAATATGATGCCACAAGCTTGGCACACCTATCTTTGGGCAGTTTCACCCATTCCTCTTTGCAGCACCTCTCAAGCTCCATCAGGTTGGATGGGAAGCGTTGGTGCACAGCCATTTTCAGATCTCTCCAGAGATGTTCAATCAGATGCAAGTTTGGGCTCTGGCTGGGCCACTCAAGGACATTCACAGAGTTGTCCTGAAGCCACTCCTTTGATATCTTGGCTGTGTGCTTAGGGTCGTTGTCCTGCTGAAAGATGAACTGTCACCCCAGTCTGAGGTCAAGAGCACTCTGGAGCAGGTTTTCATCTAGGATGTCTCTGTACATTGCTGCATTCATCTTTCCATCTATCCTGACTAGTCTCCCAGTTCCTGCCACTGAAAAACATCCCCACAGCATGATGCTGCCACCAACATGCTTCACTGTAGGGTTGGTATTGGCCTGGTGATGAACAGTGCTTGGTTTGCTCCAAACATAACACCTGGCATTCACGCCAAAGAGTTCAATCTTTGTCTCATCAGACCAGAGAGTCCTTGAGGTGCATTTTGGCAAACTCCAGGTCGGCTGCCATGTGCTTTTTACTAAGAAGTGGCTTCCGTCTGGCCACTCTAATATACAGGCCTGATTGGTGGATTGCTGCAGAGATGGTTGTCCTTCTGGAAGGTTCTCCTCTCTCCACAGAGAAATGCCGTAGCTCTGACAGAGTGACCATTGGGTTCTTGGTCACCTCCCTAACTAGGGCCCTTGTCCCCGAATCGCTCAGTATAGGCGGCCAGCCAACTCTAGGAAGAGTCCTTGTGGTTCTGAACTTCTTCCATTTATGGATTATGGAGGCCACTGTGCTCATTGGGACCTTCAAAGCAGCAGATATTTTTCTGTACCCTTCCAAAGATTTGTGCCTCGAGACAATCCTTTCTCGGAGGTCTACAGACATGCTCTGACATGCACTGTCAAGTGTGGGGCCTTATGTAGACAGGTATATGCCTTTCAAAATCATGTCCAATCAACTGAATTTACCATATGTGGACTCCAATTAAGCTATTGGAACATCTCAAGGATGATCAGTGGAAACAGGATGCACCTGAGCTCAATTTTGAGCTTCATAGCAAAGGGCGTGAATACTTATGTACATGTGATTTCTTAGTGTTTTTCTTTTTATTTAAATTTGCAAAAATCTCAAAAAAACTTTTTGCACATTATCATTATGGGATATTGTGTGTAGAATTTTGAGGACAAAAATGAATTTATTCCAAATAAACAAAATGTGGAAAACTTGAAGCATTGTGAATACTTTCCGGATGCACTGTATATACTGTATAATGGTGGGCAGGTGCACAACTTAATTAAACATGTGAGGGGCGCATGTGACATAAATTAACTAAAGCACACATTAATTTAACATAAAAATGGACTGGTGGCAAACATTAAACGTTATATAAATGGTGGGGTAAAGTGGCATAAATTAATTAAATACTGTATATTATTAAATATATGCCGCCATCTGATTTCACTAAATATACTTTATATGCAAACTGACCCCTCCAAATACCAAATATAGATACATATAATGTTTATAAATTGATTGTTAAACTATATTTATGTTCCAGGCCACGGGATATAGGTAAGGAGGAGGGGCGCTGTTGCTCTCTCTCGCCCAAGGCACTAAAACAGCTATGCGTCACAATCTTGGTTTCACTGCCAGCTGAGGAGAGGGGGCAGAACTTTCAGATACCTGGCCGGATTTCCATTCCTGCAAATGCCCACCAACCACCAGACTCCCAGAGAACGACTAATTTAAAATCCGGTCAGATATAGTGGCCGCACCGTGCTGGTCAGCCAGTCTCTCTATGACTCCCGCTGTCACCCACTGCCTCCCCAGTCATCCTCTGCCTCTCCCCACCATCATCTGCCTCTCATTGCCACCTCCTGTCACCCACTGCCTCACTCTGTCACCCTCTACCTCCCACTGTCTCCGTAGTCATCCTCTACCTCTCCCTTCAATCCTCTCAATGCCAACCACTGCCTCTCCCGTTGTGAGGTTCTGAATTTGTTGTGGACCCGGGGTGGTGATAGGAGTAGACTTAAATGAAAAAGTGGAGTTTTTAATAAGTGACTTAGAAGACATGGGAATGGCAAAATATAAAGTCCAGGTATAGCACTAAAGTGCACTTGATAACTGTAGTGGGGGTTAATGAGAAAATGTCCAGATAGTGATAGGCAGGAACAGTCCAGTATACAAGTATAGTGAGCTGAAACAGAATGCAGGTATGATGAGCTGTAACTGAATACAGGTATGATGAGCAGTAACTGAATGCTGGTTTGGTGAGCTGTAGCTGATGCAGGCAGAGGTAGTGAAGTCCAGCTGGGAGTGAAATGAGGCAAGGTGCAGGGAAACAGCAGGTTCAGGTACTCAGGCAGGTGGGAAGGTATATGGAGGGTGCAGGGTAAGTCCAGCATATTGGAGCAGGCAAGGTTCATGCTAGAAGTGTATAACAAGCAGGCAGGAAAGGCACAGGTACTCTCTCTCAGCCGCAGCTGAGAAACACGTTGCACTGGCAAAGGAAGGAAGGCTCTGGACCTTCCTAAATATTCAGTGCCACGCTGTGACTGGCTGGAATGAGCACATGACCTACCAGGATTGGACAGCCGGAATCACATGGCCGCAGGCAAGATGGCGGTGCCCATGTCAACGGCAATAGAATGGAAACACCGCCAGACCTCACCAGGCCTAGTGACAATGTGCCCGCACAGAACCACGTGCAGCCAATGCCCCTTGCCAAACACCAGCACCGCTGCCAGAGACCCCCCGCCATAATAACCTCACAGGTAATACCCGGTGACTACCATGCTGAGAAACCCTGGCCGTGACACCCATCACCCACTGCCATCCCTGTACCCTCTGCCTTCCCCTGTCACCCACTTCCTCTCTCAGTGGGGCAAAGGAGAGGGAACCCAAAGCATATTTTTGCACCTGTGCCCGCCACTCACAAGTTCCATCACTGCTTCTCAGTTGAAAATAAAGAAACTGGGATGCATACAGTATATAGCTTATGCAAAATAAAGTATATTTTTTATTTAAAACTTGAGAATAAAATTGAGACTACAATTGCGATAAATAATCTACACTGATAAAACAAACACATAATTGTAAGACTAAATATCAAAAAGACGAAGGTATGCATTGACTAAAGAAGTGCATCACTCAGGAAATAGTGCATAAGCTATGCAATCTGATGGACTTTGGAATGATTGTTGGCACTCAGAGCAGTGGTCAATTGATGAATTGTACGAGGGCGACAGTTGTTAAAGTGTACACAGAGTGGACCAGCAGACAAAAAACTGGGTCTGAGCACAAGGCCTGTCATCGTAAACAGCTACTGAATGCTTGAGGAATGGAGAATGGGCAGACTTGTTGAGCTCCACAGATGGCCATAGTACATCAAATTACAGGATAATCTAAATTGGGGACCAATTCAGATGGCCTCTCAATGAACATTATGCCGCTACTTACATTGCTTGGGATACAAAAGCAGAAGGTCTGTCCATACTCCATTGCTATCTGCTGTAAAAAAAGTGAAAACCTCCAGTTTGCTCAGGAACACTGGAATTGGCCAGGAATTTTAAGCTGGGTACACAACGTGCAATGGTGCAACCCAGCGATTGTGCCATGTCGTAAGGTCTAATACCGTGTAGAGAAGTTTGATGGGCATGTGCAGGAAGTCTGATGCATGAGGGAGAGGTCTGATAGCATGTGGGGAGGTCAGTTGGGCATATTTAATATTTTTGGCTCTTAGTTCTTGACTAGTTGGCCACCCTGCTGTAGACCACCCTACCCCCAGCCAGCCACATTACATTAATAGTGCTTTTTGCTTAATAAAAAAGCATCTTTCCCTCAGTGTCAAGTTAATATCATACAGATATCTCCCACATTTAATAGAGCCTTCACTTTACATTAATAACACCTCACTCAGTTTCATATACCATATTTCAGTTTACTTTCAGTGCATTTCAATGACATAATTACATATAGCCCAGGGTCATTTTCACAATCAATTTTTTTGGTACAAACTGCAGTGCATACAAAGTGCCATTTGTTGCTTGCACACACCTCACTGCACATACTTTACTACAAAGATTGCAATATTACAGATCCCAGTATAATTTATCTTAAACACCTACACTAGTAAGTAGTAGTTTACTTACCTGAGGATCCACTCAACTTTCTGCCTACTTTCTCACTATTTCTCGTTCGCTTTGGCTACTGACAGTGATAGTCCTGTCAGCAATGATACAGGGACTAAGCAGGGATCTGAGTTCCAACTGTCTCTGTTCTTTGTTGTGGCTCCTGTCTGACTGCAATGTCCATATCTACCTAGCAGTTGGGTGGTAGGACCAATTCACTGCTACTCTATGCAGAACAGTAAATTGTGCTTACGGTAATAAAAAGATTTTGCAAGGCATGGAATTTGGGAGAGACGGGACAGCCCAGCACTTTTTAGAGAAGATGCGCCTCCTCAACATCGTAACACATCACCTCTCCCAATCTAGGCTCACAATATGTTTGGAGGTATGTATTAGTGCACACACTTTTAAGTTCTTGCATGGCAAAGGATTAGAAAAATACTAATGTCTAAGTATAGTTCACTTATGTAACAAAACAATAGTACTACTCAGGGTCGGATTGGCCCACAGGTTAACAGGGGAAATCCCCAGTGGGCCCTACTGTATGAGGGACCTTCCTCCTCCTCAAGGGTTAGTAACTTGGTGGAGCAGGACTGTGGATGAATTTGTGTGTTTGCTTTGTTTCTATGGAAACTTTTACTGCCAACAAAAGTGGGTGGTCCTGACACAACTCTGTCACCTCCTTTATAAAGGGGCCCTCTTCTTTGCATATCCTCACAAATGGTCAGCCAAGTCCTTCTGTCGTGGCTGGCCACACCCCTTCTGGCGCCTGGCCACAAATATTAAGCTTGGTCCCTACCACTGCATAGTCCAACACTGGTTTTACTTGATGTGGCGTCCAAATAGAGATCCGCTATAAATCATGCTAAAACAAACTAAATAAAATTGAACATTTAATTGACTGAGAACATGCAGCAAAAGTCAGGTTAATGTAGATAATAACAATTGTAAGTAAGCATTTTACACTTATTATTTATTTTTAAAAAAAGAGATAACTGATTTTAAAATACTTATTGAATTAAGGGCCTGATTCAGCAAGGAGCGCAATTGCAAAGCTGCACGCAGGCATATTTGCATTTGCGATCCTTGCAATTATGGTAATGCAATAGAAGGCATCACGCCTCCTGTTGCATTACGTATCCAAGCTGCATTGTCCAACGCAGCATCGGATACTCTGCAGACCATGTGCCGGCAGCGCGACCCATGGGGTCCCATAGCGGGCCACTGTAGATCAGAGTAACAGGCCAGGAAATCTCCATCAGCCGACGGAGATCCTGGCCTCTTCCCTCACCCCCAATGGCGGCGACATGCCTCTGTTTCAGGAAAGGGAGGCCATTGCCTCCCCGCCCACAAACACCAGCAAACTGTCAATCAATGACCTGCGCAGATCCCCGATCATCAGGAATCTGCATTCAGCAGTGCACTTGTGTGCACTGCTGAATTAGGCCCTAAGTAACTAAATTATAATTATTGTGATTTTTAATCTTAATTATTTATACAGTAGTTTTTTTTAAAGGAATTATTGATTCAAATAATTTTGGTCTCATTTATTTACATTATTACCCCAATTAATCCCATCAACCCAATCTCTATTATTAAATTTTTTTTTTCCAAAATAAAAGTATTCCATTTTAGAGCTCAGATTATGTGGTGGCCTCATTCTGGTCTGGGTCTCACTTTGGTTAGTGCCAAGGCCAGTGGCACTGCAGACCAACATCTACCTAGAACTTGGGGACATCACAAAGGGGTCTATTCATCATCACTTAATTTATAGAAAAGCATGTGAAAATTAACAATTTCACATACTTTTGAATAAATTAAGTGTCAGGGATATTCAACAAGTTCCGAAGAAGCATTATTTTTCAGAACTTGATGGTGTTACTGTACACCATCCTCAGCTGGTGTACAGCTCCTGATAATCTACACAGGCTGCTGTTTTCACAGCAGCCTGTGAAGATTTACATGGCAGACACTGCAGCCAGCAAAGTGATCTATTCAGATCCCTCTCTGCTGTAACAGCACTGCAGAGCTCTGGGAGCTGAGAGCTCTGGCATACTGCAGCTCTGTGTACAGCCCATGCTGCCTCTTGCTCCTACTCACCTGTCACATTTTTCTATCCGACCACAGCATCCAGGCTCCACGGCGCCATTCCAGGTAAGAAGAGGAGACAGATGAAAGTTTTGGCGGGGGCTGGAGGGGAGGGGGTGGCGTGCACACTGGGGAAAGCATGCAGGAGTTGGACACAGCAGAGAGGTATAGTAAGAACAGGGCACACACCACTGAAAACATGCAGGAGGAGGAAAGACAGAGCACACCAGGGAGAGCACCAGGGGGAACACAGAGCGCATAATGGTGTAAGGATACCGTTGCCAGAACACATTAGCAGGGGGAAGAGAGATGGGGGAGACCACAGAGCAGACATCGGACAAAATTATACACTAAGAAACAAAACTAAATTGCAGCTGACAACAGAGGGATTCTGTCTGTACCCACAAAATTGAAACAAATAAGAAAGGTAATACAATTTAAAAGTTAGCACTTTCCAGATTACGCACACAGGCAGCTGAAAGTTACATACCCACAGGGTGTTATCCTCACCCAAACAAACTCATACATAAAATATAATTGGGTACGTCCCTTCTGCGCCTTACTTAACAAATAGAGAATAACACTTATCTTTATTGTTGTGAGGTCTGTAGTTTCTTTAGACAGCAGCACTCTTTGCAATTGTTTGCTATAATGATAAATGTATATCCCGAGAGTAGAATATGCAAAAACACAAACACATAGAATCTAGTGCAGCATATTGACAAATGTCTTTCTAATGCATAGCAAGTTATAATTCCAATGGAAAATTTAAAAAGTGACAAATTTTAATAAAAAACGGAAAGGATTCAAATAACAAAGTCCATACAAGAATACAAACTGATGTTCACAATTGATACATCCCAAAAATGATGAGGGTTGCTTCCTACTAGATTAAGGGGTAAAAAGGTGCATATAGAAATCGAATGGATGTTCCAACTCCCAAAGAGATATACTGGTTCCAGATGGATACCCCGTCCTCTTTTGGTCTGGTCAGTCTGCCAATCCCCCTTCTCTTATCCAACGTGTTTCAATCAGTCCTCTGATCTAGGCATGTTAGTATGTCTGTTCATCCAGGATATATATACCCAATGGGCTAAAAATCCTAATTGCTGGGAGGAGACATCCTTATTTACAGCAAATGATAATTACATATATAAATTCCTTGTAGAACTAATACATGTTTCTCCTATCTAATGAATAATGCCCATTGTAAAATCATCATAAAAAGGACAATTTTTTACTAAAAAATAAAAGGTTTAAAATTTCCGGTAATCAGAACTAGTATTTCAGTTCCACCGCTATGCCAGTAACAGAGGTAATGGTCCTAGCCCCTAAACATGTGACCGGTGCCTGGTAGCGGAACTCAGTCTGTCTGCGGTCATCTTTAAAACAGGCGTCTGGTGATTGTGGGGAATAACATAATCACTACCTATAGTATCTCATTCCCATAGAGGTAAAAGGCGTGGGACTAAAAATACAAAGAATAAGCAGAGGGGGGGAAAAAATAAATTAAAAGAACATGAATCAGGGAAATTTTTGTGAGCTTGTGAAACACAGAGTAAGATTAATATCTTTAATCCAAGTAAACATATTTTGAATTAACATAAAATATCTTTGTTGGAAAAGAGTTTGAAATTCACCCTATAAGCAAAATTAAAATAAGTTTCATTTGGATGTGGATCTCCAGAAATATCTGTGGAAATTGTTCATAAAAAGGTTCTTTGCTGCAAAAAATTCATCAGAAACTGAGGCTGTAGACAGTGAAATTCCTACTAAACCATTTAAACAAAAACCCTACCCATATGAAAGGGAATTTTGTGGAAATATTTGGCCAATTAGTCAAGGAATCATTGGTACCAGAAAAGGGTCACTTTAATCTTACAAAGAAGAAGGATGAAGCTTTAAGGGAATTAAAATTAAATAAGAAATTGTTAATTAAACCTACAGATAAAGGAGGGGGGTTGTAATTATGGACACAGATAAATACGAACATGAAGTCCTAAGACAACTTAACAAAATTAGGGTAAATAAAAATTTGAGAGGCAACCCCACCAAGAGGATTTTTATTAACCTTTGGTCTATGGTAACTACCAATGTAAGAAATGGAACCATCATGGAATCAGAAGGGAAGTTCCTAATTCCAGAGGACCCAAGTATACCGGTTATATACATCTTACCAAAAATCCTCAAAGATGTCCAAAATCCCCCTGGGAGGCCAATAGTCTCGGGAGTTAATTCAATAATTGCAAATCTTTCTAATTTCACTGTAAACAATAATAAATCATGATATTGGAATAGAGGCAGTAATCTCATTTTTGGAAGATAGTGGGTTTGAATCAGAACTGTGTAATTTTTTTGGTCGAGGATATAGATTTTATTTTGTGTAACAATTACTTCCACTTTAAGGATCAGTTCTATCTACAGAAAATGGGGACTATGATGGGTACCAGGTTCGCACCAAGCTACGCCAACATGTTCATTGGAATGTGGAAGACTGAGCATGTTTGGCAATACCATCAGTTTGGGGCAAGCCTAGTATGCTGGTCCAGATACATCGACTATATTCAGTTTGTGTGTAAATGGTGTAGACAATCCCTGTCATCTTTCTGTGATCACTTGAATTGTAACAATTATAATATTGTGTTATCATTTCACATCAGCAATACCATTGTTAATTTTCTAGACTTAAACATCTATGTAGAGGAAGGTATACTTAAAACCCGTAATTATACCAAACCTACCAACTCTGGATTGTATGTCCATTTTACCAGTTGCCACCATAGCAACTAGTTAGATTAGATTCCAGAAAGTCAATTACAAAGGCTTAATAGAAATTGCACAGACAATAAAGTCTATGAGCACCAGGCAGAGGCAATGTTAAAGAAATTCAGAGGAAGCGGATATAGGGAAAATAAACTGGAGAAGGCAAGAAAAAAATATAAGAATTTAGATAGAAATAATCTTTTGGTCAGGTGAGGAATGATGAAATCTGTAAAAAGGACAACAAAGATTTCTCTATGGCATTTATATCGGGAGATAACACCCAATTTAAACAGATAGAAAGGATTTTTAAGTCCCACTGGCCAATTTAGAAAGGCAATCCACTTTTTGAAAAATTCTATTCTGGATAGACCACAGTTTATTTATAGGAAGGCTAGGAATGTAAAAGATAACCTAGTAAGCAGTGCTATGTCCCCCCCCCCACAAAGAATAAAGAATAAAACTACCATACTTTCAAAAGGTTTTTTCAGATGTGGATGATGCTGCATGTGTAAAACAATTAAAGGAATAAATAAGTACATGGAGATAACGATAATTGAGCACTCTAGAAATATAGATGAATTCCTAACATGTACCTCAAAGAATGCTATTCTGGAAACTCATGCCCTTTCCTCTCACTTTAAAGAGTATCATAATAAAATTTGTAAAGAAATAACGAAACTCAGGGCTCTGAAAGGGGTCAAAGGTAGTTGAAGATGTAATAATGTAGCCAAGGTTTTGGGAAAGACAAATATGGATTATATTTACTCCTTAAAAACATTGGTCCTGGGAGGTTGAAATAAGGACTTCGAGATCAAATGGTTTTTGGAGTAAAATAATTCCTTATTGTGTTTACCTTGTTAAGATATTAAGATCATTTCCCCTTTGACAATGATATATTAATATAAAGTTAAGTGTTTATTGTGATACATTTTTGGGAATAAACTGTTTTATTTGTTAAGGTCCCTTTTCGACAAACTATTGGACAACGATGAACCCTTTCACCATGTGACTAACAAAGGACTGCAATTTCTGTGGACATGACTCTATTAACATTCTGGAAAGGAAAGCTATTGCCTCTGGAAACATTTCTATTATCCTTATTTGGAAATAAGATGGCCACAGATGAAGTTTTGATTTGATTTATATCCACTATATGTATGAAATTATACTTTTTCTCTGCTTTTCCAAGCTGAGTGATATCTGTTTAATAAATTTAAATTATGTACTAATATTTACTGTTTTATATGTGATGGTTTTACTATTTTAAAGATATCTATGTATGTATTTCCAGTGTTTAGACTGTGGGGATAGATCACGTGATTTATATTTATACTATTATAAAGGGACATTGTGTATATGTTGAAGGGCTCATGTTTAAATAATGCCACCATTATGTAATTTAGATAAGAGTGATTATTTAAGTGCTGCAGTGTCCCTGTTCAAATATGGCCGCAGGAGAACATCCGGCACCGGATGTGGGTGCCAGATGCCTGTTTTAAAGATGGCTGCAGACTGACTTCCAGTGTCAGGCACTGGTCACATTTTTAGGGGCTGGGATCATTGTCTTTGTTACTGGCATAGCGGCGGGACTGAAATACTAGGGCACCGAGAGGAATGGACTATAGAGTGCACCGGAAAGTTCCAGTTTCCAAAAATTTGTAACTTTTAATTTTTTTAAAAAATTGTCCTTTTATGACGATTTTACTATGGGCATTATTGGCAGACTGACCAGACCAAAAGAGGACGGGGTATCCATCTGGAACTGATATTTCCCTTTGGGAATTTGAACATCCATTTGGTTTCTATATGCACCTTTTTACTCCGTAATCTGGTAGGAAACCACCCTCATAATTTTTGGGATGTATCTATTGAGAACAGTAGATTGTATTCTTGTATAGACTTTGTTATTTGGATCCTTTCCTTTTTTATTAAAATTCATCACTTTTTAACCTTTCATTGGAATTATCCCTGGCTATGCATTAGAAAGACTTATTGTGCTGATATAGCATTTCATTTGTAAACCGACATTATTTGTCCATATGCTGCACTAGATTCTATGTGTTTGTGTGTTTGCATGTTCTACTCTCGGGATATACATTTATCATTACTGCAAACAATTGTGAAGAGTGCTGTCTAAAGAAACTACAAAAAAGAAAGGTGTCTGCGCTAGTATGAACACTCACAATTCCCAAAAGCTGTTACTCAATAACAATTAATTATACAAACAAGACTGAACTGCAGTTCAATATATAAAATATACTTAGTTGCATATATTAGAGACAGATGCACATTGCAACAACATATAACCGTATTCAAATTGCCTCAGCACCATCAATCACAATGTATAAATAACACATAAGTACCCTATTACTGTGGTCTTTCAAACCGAATGTTTAATTCCTATAAATGTAACTCATCGGATGGGAGAGTCATTGGTGATAATATCACAGCCAGTAAAGAGTTAAAAAATAGAATTAATATTCACAGGTCCATAGATGGATAGTAATGGTAGACAGCACTGTAAGTCAAAGTTAGTAACTCCACATTAGCCCTCAGGTTGTGATTAGACAGCAGGACAGTCTCCTGTGGGTCTCATGTACCTCTTAATCGGCAGCACACCTCATGTGTCTCCGGGCAGGATCTCCTCTCCGGGCCACACCGAATATGCAGCACCCGGCCACGCTCCATGGAGTGCACAATATGCTGCGGTTCACAGTACACTGAGCCCGGCTATCATTCCTCCCTTACGGACTTCACATGCAGGTGGATTGAAATAGTAATGCTCTCCTCTTAGCCACAATTGAGTCCTGAGTGAATGTTCAAGTTATGGCTAACCAAGGTGCACAAAACCTGCAGCCTATTTACTATCCCAACATAATAAGTGTCACCACACTTGTAATAACATATATGACAGAACGGTTCTTGGGTGAGAAAAATGGCGCTGGATATCAAAATGAAAACGAAAGATATACAAGGAAAAAATATGTAATACTCAATCCTTTCGGAAGTTGATAGTCTCAAGATGCATTAGTGTAGTTGAATGTCTCGATGTATGATTTTAAATCACAGTAGTGTTCTCCATGTGTACAGTACATAGGAAAAAATACAAGAAATTTGTAAACAGTTTTAGTATTTAAAGTACAATTTAAGTGATAAAAAATCAAGTCGTCCGCATTCACGGCTTGCCGTCTAGGGCAATCACGTACCCAACTTCCAAATCTGTAAGTGGGGTTAAAAGTATCAGGGTATCTTTTGTTATCCCTGCCCACAATCAGATCTTCCAATCTCTTTATATAATGATATTATAGTATGTCATAGAAGAGCAAATGCGTACCATTACTCACACCACTCATCAAGATTTCCCATCTTTCCAACATGGAGGAAATTTTCATCCACAAATCCTCCCAATCATTTGGTACACATGGATATGGGGAGATGGATGTGTATAAATTGTACAATCCAATTTAGTAAAAAAAAAATATCATAAACATAAAGAATACTAGCCTTTAAAACACAAAATAAATGATAAAATTAAATAAAATATACAAAAAAGGGCTATTCACAACCTGTTTGAAGGTAAACTTAGTCATTAATTCCAGTGATTAAAAAAAAGAAAAACTCGGAAAAAAACTCCCAATATTAGTCACCGTGAAGTCCTGTATAGAATAAAATGTCCAGAAAAGTAGTCCTTGAGTCCTGGGTGTAGCTTTACTGAAGTGCCAGTTTTTAAAAGTGGAGCTGTTGGGCATAGCAACCAATCAGAGTCTAGCTATTATCTTCTAACAGGTGCCAGATAAATGATAAGTAGAATCTGATTGGTTGCTATGGGTAACATCTCCACTTCTAAAAACCTGCAGTTTAGTAAATATACCCCCTAGTTCGGAATCACTTTGGGGTTCTGAGTCGAACCAAGCACCGGTTCGGTTCTGCAGTCAGTTTGGAACTTGCCTTTAAAAACCGAAGTTGGGTTTTGGATTGCATGTAAACAGGTCTAAATGACATGATTTTAGCTGTTTTATCAATTTTTTATTGATTTTCTTAGATTTTTAAGGAGTCCAAATCCGTACCAAAACCGAATCCAAACACTTGAGAGTGGATTTGCCAAAACCAAAACACGATGATGAAATAGAACCAAAACCAAATTTAGTGTACAGTATATAGTTTGAATAATCTATAGCAACAGAATCATTACATCACAGAGTATATAGGTAATTCTTGTTTTTTTGGATAGTGCTCTTGTTTTGTATAATTCAGTAGGTTGGACTCTTTGCAAAGCTTTCAAAAATTAAATATGTTTCAATTGGGGCTATTTGCTTGGTATTGTTTTTACTCTGTATTTTCCCTCTGCGCAAATGCATAACTTTGCTGAAAAATATAAATTTCATTTGACAGGAAAGCACAAATGCATTGTGACATTTTAGCATCAAAATGGCTTTGACATTGCAATTTCTTGAAAAAGTTTCTGTTAAATTGAGTCACTGGAATGGAGTTTTCAGCAAATTACTGTTAGAAAACACTTTGGACAGACACTTGTAGCATTTTACATCTATACAAGATGAACAAAGATTATGTGGATTTCAAATCTGAACTTACTCTAGTAAGAATGACAGTTTATTGCATACACGATTCTACACAACTGACAAAATGCTGGGGGTTGTAGTTAAAGAGGAGTTCAAGGGCATTAGGATACTCACAACAGATATGAAAACATCTAACATATAATTATCTTTTAAAAATGTGTATAACCTGCCCTAGTTATTATTTTAAATATACAGGACTCATTTATTTTTATTTTACATTTATTAAAATAGCTATGAAAATGCAAAATAACAAGTACACAACACATACTACCAGGGGATTATCATTCTCTATAGAGGATTCAATGCAAGGGGGAGGACCCTGTGTAGGTGTTGTTTCCAGGATGAGGTGCAGAGTGACTACAGTAACTGCCTGGTGAGGGAACCTCAGGAATATGAGGACTTTGGGCCTGATTCAGTACTGATCGCAATTGCAACTGCAATCGCCTACAGATCACATCTGCAAAAAATATGCTAATGCTTGCCAAAGCACATCTGGCATAAATACGCCCACTGCTGCTTTCTCATATCCGTCCAACCTCGCTCTTCTGCGTATACATCAGTACCATCGATGCACTTCGGCCCGTCACCAACATTTAAACCAGGTCTGACCAGCCACAGAAACTGCAAGTCTCGTCGCACATAGTGAGTACTCAAACTGCGTATGCAATCGCAGTGACTAATTTATGTCCGCCCATGAAACAACAATAAAAAGGATAGGTTCTTCCCCATCATCACCCCCAAATGCTGACAGCCCGTCACTCACTTTGCGATGGATTTCTCTGTGCGTCCATAATCGCAATGCGATCGCAGCGCATGCACAGTGCGGCTTGTACGCATGCACAATGTCAAACAATCGCTTGATCTATGTCTGTATTCGCACTTGCGATTGGTACTGAATTAGGCCCTGTGTTCGCATGTGCAGCCTATAAAAAACCTTGGTAAGCTGTCAAGCTGCGCAGCGGTTACAGAGGCGCAAAGAAGTGAGAAAATGCTCTGAATGGGGGCTACTTTTGTATACTTTGTTGCTGACAATGAAAGCATCTTTACATATAACCTGATGATTGGTATGAACTGAAACACTATTCTGCTAATATGTTATGGGCCCTGTAATCACATGCTAGCAGTTACCATCTTTCTCATATTAAACATCTCTCTGATCACCAGGCTAACACAAGAGGGATCTGTTTCAAAGGAATCGGTATGAAATACCGCCGGCTGCATGTTCGATTCCCGACATTGGCAGGCCGACAGAAGCAGAGTTCCCGGCAGCGGAAGCCTGACAGTGCTGGAAATCCCGATCGTCCCTAAGGTAAGTATAAACTAACTTAACCCCCTAACCCTAACCCTCCTTAGGGGTGCCTTACCCTAACCTCCCCCCCAAGTGCCTAACCCTAATCCCCCCTCTGTGCCTAACCCTAACCCCCCCTTCCCCGCTGCCTAAACCTAAATCCCCCGGGGGGTGCCTAACCCTAAGTCCCCCCCGGGGGTGCCTAACCCTAACCCTCTCTCCCCCTAGCCTAACCATAACCCTCCAGGGGGGTGCCTAACCCTAAGTCCTCCCCGGGTGCCCTAAACCTAACCCTCCCCCCCACGCCTGTCTCCCGGCATCGGAGAAATGACAGGCATCTAGATACAGCATTTCACCCTTGCCGGGATATGACAGTCGGGAAGCCGGCTGCTGGTATTAAGGCAGCCGGTTTCCCAATTGTATACCGTTTCAAAGCTATCACCGTGCACGTATCCGGCTTTGCTTAAAGTGGTCCTAGAGAAGTGGTGGAACTCACCGATCCCCCTCGGTGCAATGTCAATAAAGGGACAGTGCGTGACTATGACGCACGCTGAAAAAAAGGGGCATGTCTCATAAGAAAGGGGAGTGGTCACATAATAGTATTCTCGATACAAATTACGCCACACAGTAGCACATTCTTGATTCACATTATACCACATAGTAGTGTCTCTTATTCATGTATGACACACAGCAGTGCCACTTTTACACAATGCCCACATTTGTGCCCCTTATACACAATTATTTGTCTGCTAAAACAACATATTGTAAACACTACACATCCTATCTTTAAATCCATGAATCATTGTTGTATAGAATACCCAATATGTTCATTCAACTCCTCACCAATTTATATACCCCATTTAACCCCAGCAACCCATTCAGCATTCCTGCCAACACCCATTAACCCCTTTATCACCCATTATCTCCCCCTCCCCACCCAGCAGCCATACCTTTCAAGAATCCATAAACCATTTCCTCCCACAATATGCGCTAACCTATTCCTGTCTAAGAACCCATTATTTAATCCCCCCTCATCTATTAACCATCTCTCCCCAATTCATTACCCCTTCCCAGCACCCATTAACCATCATTCATCCGGCCTATCAGCTCCCATAAAACTCCCCTCACACAGCACTCATTAAAATCTTATCCATAATAAATCTAAGTACCGGTTAAGCATACCATGTGTGCCCACCAGCACCAATTACTGCATTATGCATCTAATCAACATCACTCACAACTGGTCAGTTATATTATCCTCTGGTGTATCAATTAATCTGGAGAACTACCGCTACCAGAAAATTCCCCATGCTCATCACTGAAACAGTTTACACAGGGCAGTAACTAGGGTTGTGCGAGCGGTGCCATCACTAAAAGTGCAAGTATCTGAGGACAGCACTGACGCTACTTCACGGCCCCTGCATCTGGCTAGCTGGGTGCCTGGAATGGCACCCTGAAGCCAGTGTCACTGCTGCAGCATTGATGGAGCATCCACTGGCGGCTCTTCAGATATGCAGCCGGCAGACTGTACAGCACCCTGGGGTATTCAAGGGATGCTCCGGCAGTGTTGCTTACTGACACTGGCAGCCCCATCTTTTTCGGCATGACGTCATGCGGCTGTGGGGGCGTGGCTGGCACAGGGCACCGTGAAGCCCTGTTATGGTTTTGAATTTACACTATCACCTGCTGTCACCACCATTTCTGCTAATATATCCAAAATATGTAAAAAAAAAAATAAAACATAAAAACCCTTGTATGATTGCTCTAGGACTAAACTATGGCAAAACTATGGCAACATTGTAAAGGAATAACAATAGCTGTAGTTGCAAAATGCTTTTCAACATAAAAGTTCATAAATGTTTTTCTAAAACAAGATTAAAAAACCTTTCATCTTTGGATCTAAGGTTCTAAATATTATCTGTCAACCACCTTGTGTTGGAATTCAGATTTCTTGGTGCAAAACAAATTTCCCAGTGACAACAGAACTAATGTTAAATGTCAAAACTCTTAAGTAGATATGCTTTTACATTGCTTGTTTATAGTTCAAGTCTCCGCAGGAGCTTTATTAAGTTCATCCACTTAATAGAAACTTGTTCCCCAAAAGGCCCATATTCCTATTTCGACACCGCTATTGTGCTAATCTGATTATAGGCCTTAGTTACCCATTTGTTGCTGTGTCAGCCTCCATTGTCCAACTTCCTCAACAATCTATTTCAGCCATTACCTGGCTGTTGATTGTATGGTTTCCAGTTCTCAAAATACTTGCAAGACTGCAGGTAATGAAAACCCCAGTAATGAAAACCCTGGTATAAGTACTGTTACACCTGCTGGTCAAGTGACCATCACTGTGCTGTATATAAAGCCCCATAAATCTTTTGTCTTGGCTTTTACTCTCTGAATAGCTCAATCATGCAATCTATTGGTGCCTTCTCACTTACTATAGACACCATTGTTTGTACTTAAGATGATATAACCGATTGAGCATCCAGTTACATATAATGGTAGGTCTGAATATACCTAACTGTTGGGTATGGGATCCCGGCGGTCTGGATATCAGTGGTTAGAATCCCGACAGCAGCATCCCGACACCTCAGCGTAAGTAGCCAAACCATAACCCCTAACCCTCCCCCTAACCCACCTTTCCCGCAGTCTAACCCTAACCCTCCCCCTAACCCACCTTTCCCGCAGTCTAACCCTAACCATCCCCCTAGTGCCTAACCCTAAACCTAACCCTCCCCCTAACCCCAATACTTACCATTGGGATGCCGGGGTCGGGATTCTGAAGCTGAGATTCTGACTGCTGTCTGGATTCCAGCACTGGTATTCTGAGAGCCGGCATCCCGACCACCGTGATTGTAAATACATCCTATTGTAAGTATACATGATGAAAGTTGTTAAAAAGTCTGCATACTGTATATCGGTGATATGCATATCTAAATTAATTCATAATAAGTTCGTTCATCATTACAGGTGGTGCGATCCGATGCTTGTCATGCAACATGAAATGCCGATCACCACTCAATCCATACCACAATCACGTCTATCTATAGATACGCCCTCATTCTGAGGTAGTACCACTTTAAAGCATGTGATTCATCTTAAAATTATACATCCTATTGTCCTATTGTTATCTTCCATTTATCTTTATAACAGTTGAAATAGCAAATATAAGATCTATTCAGTGAAAATTGAACACTTGTGCAATTTGCTATGGAAACTGGAACAAAACTAACCGTATACTGATTAGAGATGTGTGCAGATCCCCTTGTTTTGGTTTTAATTCTAAATCATCATTGTTTTGTGGCAAAACTACCCTTAAGTGTTTTGATTTGATTTCGGTATAGGATTTCTTTAAAAGTTTATAAAAATAGCTGAAATCATGTAAACTGGACCTGTTTTTGTTCTTAAAGTATTATTAATAGCCACACATCCATAACATTAATTTCCTGTTATTTCTAGTCAATGTTGACCACCTCACAGCACCTGAATCCACGAGGGAGGGACTTAAATCATACTTTGCCGACTATCTGGCTGCTCCTTCCGGGAAGGAGCAGCCAGATCGGCAGGGCAGGGGGCGTGGACGACAAAAGGGGGGCATGGCCAGGCGGGCTGATGACATTTGCGGCCGTGATGGGGGTGGGGTTACGCGATTGCATAATTTTGGCCCTGCCCCCGCTACACTATGCTGATAATACAGGCATTGAGAAGCAGGGGGCGGGGCCAAAATGACGCGATTCAGCATGAATCGCATCACCGCCCCCCCTGCTTCGGGGGTTTAACAGGTAATTGCGGGTGGGGCCGGGGGGGATCGGCGGCAGCTGGGAGGATTGCCTGCCTTTCCAGGGGGCCGGGAGCTGCACCCGTTTATTGGGAGGCTCCCGGACAAATCGGGAGTGTACATAACCCTGACTTAAATGCAAACCAAAATACACAAGAGCCGGTTTTTAGATCCGAGTTCTGAAAATGCTGGAAGATCTGAGTCAGGACTCGGTTCTACTCTTAACCCCCAAAGTGATCCGAACCGGGATTCGGAACCCCAAAGTTCATGTGTGATCGGTTTTCAGCAAAACCGTACTGTTCATCTCTAATACTGATAAATAATTTATACCATTTATAGCTCTCACTATATTAGGATTGTTTACAGATGATGTTATCATATCAATACAATGCTATGCTAAAAAGAGACATTCATTTCAATTGTGACGTCAGATTTGACGTTACATTTTTTCTAACATAGATAAAACTTAAAAGTACCAGTAACAAGGAATCTGAAAAAGATTGCCACAAAAAACAATTCATCTTAATTATTTGAGCATAAAAATGTTCTCATTGACAAACACACAGACTGCAGATTTCTTTTGATCTGCATTTTTTTTTAGCTCTTAAAGGTAATCTCTGTAAGCAAGTTGCACATCATTTATGCAATAGAGATTACTTAGAAATGCACGTTTTTCTGATTCATAACACCTGTTTTTCTTTTGTGTGCGAAAGGTGACCTCCAGGGGTGTCTTAGGAATCTGAAAAAAGTCCAGAGCATCGATTGAACTGCCTAAAGGGATATAGCAGAAGATTTTTAAACATTAGTGGATAATTCTTTGAAGTGCTGTGTTTTGCGAGCATTAACATTGCCTATATTTCATTCACCCAGAGCCAGCCGCCTATAGAGTCCACTAGCTACAAATTCTCGAGATCTATTTTAAATGACACGGTGGAAACAGGGCAAGGATTAAAATGGTACAGTTAGAAGGGAAGCGCGCATAATGTTGGATTAATAGTTTGACCAATATTTTTTTTAACTTTTGCCCTTCCAACATTAAACAGATTGAAAGAAAATCTCCTGCACACAGTATCAGTCACTCCTGCTGGAAAAAATGTGTGATGTAAAATAGGATTTATAAAAAAATAAATTGTACTTTAGGGGAATCTTTGCCAGAACTTGAGCTTTTTAAAAAAGACAAAACAATCTTAAAGCTTTCAGCATTCAGGCAATTTGCTGTCGAAGTCCCAAAATTACAACCAACCAGATAATTATACTGTAGGGTAACAGCAGCCACAGATCCACAGGCTATAAAACACCTCTTCATGGAAATCTTTATTTTTTAAATAAAACCCTCTTCCACCACCCGACAGAACTAAGGGTTCAAATTTTTTTGTATACTGTAAGTTCTGCAGGTGCCTAAGGTCCCATAATCTTCCAGGGCTCACATCCAGGAGTGAATGTTATGTTTTCATAAGCTTTTTCATTGAAAGATGATTGTACGAGGGTGGTTCAATATATAAGGTAACAAGAGCTCTCAATGTGTAACTGTTTCATCTCATACATATACATACAATCAATAATATGGACTTGGCACAGATTATTCTTCTGCATAGTCTCCATAATTGTCTAAGCATTTTTCCAATGGTACACCATGGTATCTATCTGAAAGAAATCAGCATCAAGGGCCTAAAGCCAGGTCATGATGGCTTGCTGAACGTTGCTGCTGGTTGTGTATCACCTTCCACCCAAGTGCTTATACAATAGTCTGTGCCAGGTCAGGGCTGTAGGGAGGATGTCCAAGAAGGAGGGGGCACTGCAGACAGCCCCAATTACTATACTAGAGGCTGCTAACTAGTGCCCCAGATGTCCTGGCTGCAAATGAAGGTAGACTGGAATCCAAGATGTTGCAGTCTGAACGAGGAATGGAGGAGTCCGTGGGATTCCTATGATTTGAACTTGTGACTTCTAGGCCTTGAGGAATTGTGACTGAAGCAATGGACATCTGAGGGCAGAGGAGCCACTGGATACCAGGGACAGCTGTCAAAAGGCAGGCTGGAGAGGGTTCGGTGGAATGTATCCAATTGCTACATGGAGCAGCAGCCTTTTTGCTGACAGCAGATATGAAGTGGCAATTGTCAAAACAGAATGTGCAGCAGCACAGGATAGATGAGAATCCCAGAGGATGCTTGTGTGACAAGGATTGGGGGAGCACAATAGAGATGCCAGGAGCAGTCGTTCTATGTTTTAGTTAGGCACCAGGAAGGAACAGGTGCAACAAGGCAATGGCGTGCAACGGTGGTGGTGCCACCCATTGGCCTTGCCTCAGGGCTGTAGCCCCGGTCACACTGCCCTAGTTATGGCCCTATCTATCTATCTATCTATCTATCTATCTATCTATCTATCATAAAATATAAGCACACCCACCCATTACTGCTAGTGCTGCCAGATTTCACCTTCAGTATTGATTGTATATACTGTAGATTATACATGATGCTTGGTTAGATTTCAATCAGTACAGATGCATACTGAATACCTACTGGTTTAATTATGCGATGGGCAGCAGTCAGACAAATTTATTATGGTTTAACCATGTATCATGTCTGTACAAAACCAGTATTGAAGGGATTATCAGGTTAAAAGTAACTATAGACCATTTTGATATATAGAACATTATTTGTGGGTCCAATGCAGGTCACGCCCCCTCCGTGTGATGTCACATGAGGCGAGGCCACAATCGCCGGTGATTACAGCAATGTCTGGAGCATCCTGAGGATGTTTTGGGGAGCTGTAAGGGCAGCGGTGTGACCGTCTGAAGCATCCTAAGGATGCTACAGGCTGCACTGCTGCATAGATTCTGGCTGAGGTGTGCCAATCTAGGCACCCTGCTAGTCAGATGAGGCTAGCAGAAAAAAACTCAGAGGGACAGGTCAAATGATTCAGCGGGCCTTATACGGCCCCAGGGCCTGAGGTTCCCCATCCCTGCTATAGACCATCAACAGTAACTCATTTATGACAACGCCCATAATTGCAGTATAAAGCAGAGCAGAACTGGCAGTGGGCCAAAATTCCCGCTCTGCATACATAATGATTCTATATACAGGGTTCCACTAAACAGCAGATTGTCAGATTATGTGACGCTTAAAACCTTTCATTGCCTCAGCACTCATGTTAGAGGTAATACTCCCTTCTGGTTGGCTCCAAGTATTATAAATTGTTGTTTTTTACCGTTTCACAGTAAAGTTCATGAAAGATCCCTGGCCCCCATTATCGTATTTCCTGCATACATGGCCAATGAAGTGGATAATAATATTCAAATAATCCCATCGATATGTGAAGAAAGAAATCTGCGTGTATATGTACTTTGTGTTCTAAAGTTATATCAGAGGTGATTTGCAACCTTCAAGGAAGCATTACTTATATTTCTTAATTATTCACCTCTACTATTATTTTATTATTATTTTATGTAATTTAATTATATCATATGAAGCAATATTGACATTCAAGAAATCTTTAAAAGGATATGAAGATTTTGTAAATGTTTAAATTGCCAAGCAGAAAACTGATTGATCACAACCTATTTCTCTTTCACGTTACGTTAGCGGGAATGTGTGCAAAACACGTCGCTTCTCTAATTTCCTTGTAGCTCCATCTCCTGTATCTGTTTCATCAAGCATACTTTATTTCAGTTTCCAGGGACTGAATTGTTTAGGAGAAGTGTGGTACCTTTCACCATATAATCACGCACAGCAGAAGCAGCTGCCAGTGGACGTAATCTTTCCATACAGGATCTGAAGGCACATTCAAAGGAGCAAAGGTTACACCTTGTTAACATTATTTGAACTATACCAGATGGTAGCTTTGTTCTGATTATTTAGACATTATACTATGGGGATATTCACACTCTCACTAAGCAAATGTAATGTTGCCGGGGAAACAGAGGGTAATATGTAAGTTTTCACAAAATATTTGAGATACACCCAATATACTGCACCGGTAACATGTTACCATGCTCCAAAGTCATTTTTGACTGATCTGGTTTTTGTGACTTATCATAACTCATCTTTCAGTGACTCCATCGATGCACATTGCACCTGATACTGCAGGTGGACAGGTATTAACTATGACTTGAGGGTTACATTGGTGTAAGAGCAAAGACAAACTGCACATATGCGTTTTTGCATCTGTTTCAGTGGGTTGTGTGTGTCTGAAAATACATACAGCCTAATAAAAACCACACAGATGCATTCGAAACAAAGGTATGGCCGTCACCCTCCTCAACTTTAAACGTGCAAGCGGCTCCAGGGTTCACAAAAATACATCGTGTATAGGGCTTATCTAAACATATGTCACCCAAAATAGGACACACATGGTTACTGTACTAGGCTTGCACATGGGAGCTTCTGACCCACCTCTGAAAGTGCAAGTGGTCATATACTGTATGTGCAACACAAAATATGAACACATGACATTCACATACAGAAGAATTCATTTTATGCAAAACAAAGTGAAATTGTGTAAATTCACTTACATATGACTCTAAATCAGGCTGTATATATATTTTTGTTACTGCTTCTTAAATGTGCATTTCTCAAGTTGTCAAACCATAGTAACTTTCACCGTATAATAAGTTTCCATGCTTGGAGATACATTAGAAGTGAACTTATTTAATATCTTAACAATATTTGACACCCACTTACAATTAAGGGGGCTCCTAAGAAGGAGGGCTCCTCATCTGACAGTGATGTGAAAGTACTGTTGATTTGGCAATGCAGCTCTACAGGAAGTCTGCCATGTGAAAATCTTTAAGGACACAACCATTACTGGTGCAGTTGTCATGGAGATATCCGTTATTTTAGTGGTGGCCATTTATGTTTTTCAGTACAGCTGTACTGTACATTGTGTTTCTTTACCAGTAGGATATTGCATGTTAGTAGCAGAATAAAGTAACACAAAGTTGCGCCATCTTTTTCTTCAAGGTTGATTTGCAGTAATTTAGATGACACAATAAAAAAGGGCACATGAAACAACAGTTTGTGCTGATTGAACTTTTCCAG
Organism: Taudactylus pleione; assembly: GCA_031769625.1. Classification (NCBI taxonomy): domain Eukaryota; kingdom Metazoa; phylum Chordata; class Amphibia; order Anura; family Myobatrachidae; genus Taudactylus; species Taudactylus pleione. The sequence goes on along the minus strand of JAUIMM010000113.1, from coordinate 18,269,096 downwards.
TTAAAACATATTTATTTGTAAGGCAACAAACATACAGATAGAAGTAGAAAAACTGCTGTGAAGAACACTGGAACAGCAGGATTTTGGAAGTGATCTACCAGCTCTGCAAGGTTGATACACTGCACAGTAATTTTTTACTTAATATTGCAAATACAGGGAATTGGGTCTTTGGTTATTGGGGACTTTTCACTAATATTTATAAATATGCCCCTTAATCTATGTTTAGGCTAGTTAGTACTTAGTTACTGTACTTAATTTGTAAGTTACATTTTAAATATATATATATATATGTATAGCCACACCCTCCAACGCTATTCCTTCCACCGTTGGAAGGTGTTTATGTATTTATATTTTATAATATTGCATAAGTGTTAATTGTCTTACATATTTAAAAGTGCATATAAACTTCTCTAAATACTGTAATATGTGTATCACTAGTGATTTCTGATGTATTCAGTTTAAACCTGTAAAGTCTGATGTCACTAAGTTCATATTATAAAGAATATTGCACCTCTTACTGTAAATTATCAAGGGAAATTATAAGTCACCTCTGTATCCTTTATCAGTACAGGTATGTATATATGGCCTATAATGATGCCTGTGCTTGAGCATGGGCTTGTGCTTAATGGCTCCAGATCTATTTGCACCAGAGTGCTACTGTACACTAACAATATTATAGTAATGTCACAACCATTAGTATTAGAGTGATACAGTTTTTTTCTTTAAGAAGCATCATGTATGTAAGGTAATGATGTTACGACTATTCTTTGCAGAGGAGCCTTTGACAGCTCTCCACAGTGACAACAGTGGAGGGGATCTTGGAGACCCATCTGGTTGACACCTTATGTAACTGTGCACTGGAACAGTGACGAAGGATGCAGGATGATGATGCTGATGATGATAATGACAGCATAGAGAGAATGAACAAGAGGCATGTTGATAGTAGGATTAAAAGGAAAGATGTGATGAGGGGGACAGTGGGATGGGGACATATAATGAGGTCACATGGATGATACTGAAGAGAGGAGTAAATTTCAGGAGTGAGAGGAGGCAAATGTAATAGACTTGAGCTGGGAATAGAGAAGTGAGATGAAGAGGAGTTATGAGATGGAGATACAATAGTAGGAGATAGAGAAGGGCTATAAAGTAAATAAAAGTTGGAAAGAACTATCTGTAAATGGGGTAAGGAGATTGTATATAGTTGCCATTTAATAGCGGATGCCATTTAAAAATGTTTTAAAATTCACTAGTCTATGTTTTTGTGCTGGCTCTTGGAACCATACATATATTTGAGGAGCCCCGTTTTATTATGTTTGGCACTTTAGGGGAAAAAGGGAGAGAACTGACTAATCACCATATATAAGTCCATTTCAAATAATTTTCTGATTACTTTTTCTTTCACAAATCTATTATGCTCATAAGTTTTGACATGAATGTACCAGGCTTTTGTCATTAAGGCTCACTATGCCTGCTTGCCTGTTGTAACCTTAACCACTTTGTTACAGGGGAACCACAACCACTGTCCATTGCTGATGACAACTGCCTGGTCTAGCTTGCTGCTTTGTACAGCCCTGCAAATTTATTTACACATACTTCTAAGGTAATCTTTTTTTACATATTTGAGTCTATCCACAACCCCAATGGCGATGGCTACACCCCCTCCAGTGGGACAATAGTAACCCTGTAATGGTTATTGCACAGAGCCTCACATTAGCAAAGGACAATTCTGCCTGTAACAAAGGTGGCCAGTCATTTCAACATGATGCTGAATAGCCCTGGGAGGGAGCTCCCGGGGCTATTCAATTCAGCACGATGCTTGGTCCGAATAAAGGATTTCTTCTTGCACCCTCCTGAGAGTGCGAGGAGAAATCAGACAAAAGTGCCAGCCGTGTGGCTGTTTGCCGGCTTAGTGAGGCGCTAACAGCCTCCCGACTGGCAACATTCTCACAACAACCTGCATTGTAGGTGGCCACTGTCTAAGGTACACAAACATAAATCAAACAGGGTATCGACTCGATCCTCTAACTTGACTATCCAACTGATGACACTGCCCCTGCCAGGGTGTTACAACCAACACACCAGTCAATGAAGGTGAGCGCACTGAAAACTTAAAGTATTGCTCCCTGACTGATGACCTGCTATTCTTTGCCACAAAACTAGCCACTCCAAAACCATTAGCAACCTCCAAATATAAAGTAACAAACTATAAGACCCGAATTAAAGAAGCTTTGGCCCACACAGCCAGATCCTTAAACCACTTCAATCAAACACACCCCTAAATACATAATTGGTCAAAGGCAGGATGTCATACAAACCAGCACCTATCCTATAGGTTTTACCCACCTTACTCTTATTGCAATCTTCCGGTTATTCTCATTCTTGCAGTTTTACTTTAAAAGAAGCTCATACTCCCTAGAAATAAACCAGACAATGATACTTACTGGTTTGTACAAGACCTTAGACCTAAGTTAATAGAGCTGTGTTACATGCTTTTATTATTCCAAATCCAGAAACTATTCTATTTTGTATACCACCTAAATCTACATGATGGTTATTTGTGATTCTCCTTCTTTTCTATATCTATTTACCCTAACAAATAATTCCTGTTTGCATTTACTTATCAGGAGTGCCAGTATACTTCCACAATGCTATATCTCTGCCAGTTCTTTCATATCTTAAAGACCTATCGACATTGTTTTTCCAGCAGGTTATACCCTTGTGCAATATGTAGATGATTAGTTGCTACCTCACTGTCTTTGGAAGCTTGCTAAGCTGATTATTTGCATATACACAAGTGCACTCATATAAAATTGCTTACCTAACGTGGACTATCTGGGACATGACATTTAGGCAGGGCAATTGTCTGCCTTTGCTTATAGAATAAAAGCTGGCCTAAAGATGTCAGGCCCACTTCTGACCCCCAGGTGAGCACTTTTTGGGTGTTGCCAGCTCTTGCCACCACTGGATTCTTTGTTTATTCAATTGTCAAACCCCTTTAGACTTTGGCTTATTTGGGCAAACATCTTTGGCCAAACATATGCTAAGAACCTCTATAGAAAACCATATTAATTGATAGTTTATTACATACAGTCAGGTCCATAAATATTGGGACATTGACAGAATTTTCAGATTTTGGCCTCTATTCACCACCACAATGGTTTTGAAATGAAACAAACAAGATGTGCTTTAACTGCAGACTTTCAGATTTAATATGAGGGTAATTACATCCAAATCGGGTGAACAGTGTAGGAATTACAACGTTTTCAATATGTGCCTCCCACTTTTTAAGGGGCCAAAAGTAATGGGACTATCAACTCAAAAGCTATTTCATGGACAGGTGTGGGCTATTCCCTCGTTATTTCATTATCAATTATGCAGGTAAAAGGTCTGGAGTTGATTCTAGGTGTGACATTTGCATTTGGAATCAGTTGCTGTCAACTCTCAATATGAGATCCAAAGAGGTGTCACTATCAGTGAAGCAAGCCATCATTAGGCTGAAAAATTAAAACAAACCCATCAGAGAGATAGCAAAAACATTAGGTGTGGCCAAATCTACTGTTTGGAACATTCTTAAAAAGAAAGAACGCACCGGAGAGCTCAGCAACACCAAAGACCCAGAAAACCACGGAAAACAACTGTGGTGGATGACAAAAGAATTATTTCCCTGGTGAAGAAAAACCCCTTCACAACAGTTGGCCAAATCAAGAACACTCTCCAGGAGGTAGATGTATATGTGTCAAAGTCAACAATCAAGAGAAGACTTCACAAGAGTGAATATATTGGGTTCACCACAAGATGCAAACCATTGGTGAGCCACAAAAACAGGAAGACCAGATTAGAGTTTGCCAAACAACATCTAAAAAAGCCATTACAGTTCTGGAACAACATCCTATGGACAGATGAGACAAAAATCAACTTGTACCTGAGTGATGGGAAGAGAAGAGTATAGAGAAGGAAAGGAACTGCTCATGATCCAAAACATACCACCTCATCATTGAAGCATGGTGGTGGTAGTGTCATGGCGTGGGCATGTATGGCTGCCAATGGAACTTGTTCCCTTGTATTTATTGATGATGTGACTGCTGACAAAAGCAGCAGAATGAATTCTGAAGTGTTTCAGGCAATATTATATGCTCATATTCAGTCAAATGCTTCAGAACTCATTGCTTCACAGTGCAGATGGACAATGACCCGAAGCATACTGCAAAAGCAACCAAAGAGTTTTTTAAGGCTAAAAAGTGGAATGTTATGCAATGGCCAAGTCAATCCCCTGACCTGAATCCGATTGAGCATGCATTTCACTTGATGAAGACAAAACTGAAGGGAAAATGCCCCAAGAACAACCCAGCGTCTGGTGATGTCTATGCCTTCCAGACTTCAGGCTGAAATTGCCTGCAAAGGATTTGCAACAAAGTATTAAAAAGTGAAAGTTTAGATTTAGGATTGTTTAGTTTGTCCCATTACTTTTGGCCCCTTAAAAAGTGAGAGGCACATATAGAAACCGTTGTAATTCCTACACCGTTCACCTGATTTGGATGTAATTACCCTCAAATTAAATCAGAAAGTCTGCAGTTAAATCACATCTTGTTTGTTTCATTTCAAAGCCATTGTGGTGGTGAATAGAGGCCAAAATATGAAAATTCTGTCAATGTCCCAATATTTATGGACCTGACTGTATATTTTTGATATTTATTATTCTGAGTACTTAGAGTGTGCATATGCTTCCCCCTTTTTTCTGCATTAGAACTACAGGTCCCAGCATAGTAGCACCTCTTATTATGTTGAAATTAGGATGTGCAGCCTATCCCCCCCTTTTTTCCTATGTATGTGTGTATTTAAGATACACTTGAAGGTGTGAGACCCCTTCTCCTGGGCTAGCACTCCTCCTACCTGCCCCAGGTGAATTTTATTAGTATTGGTCCTGTGCATTTCAGTACACACATGTAATGGGCACTAGTACAGGTAAGTCCTAGATAAATGTATACAATGTGTCAGTATTAGGGATGCTAGGGACCCACCTGATGAGGTCACTGTGACGTGGTAGGTGGGCAAACATCTTTGGCCAAATATGTACTAAGAACCTCTATAGAACACCATGTTAATTGATAGTTTATTATATATATATAATTATTTGATATTTATTATTCTTAGTGCTTAGAGTGTGCATCTGCTTCCCCCATTTTTTCTGCATTAGAACTACAGGTCTCAGCATGGTAGCACCTCTTATTATGTTGAAATTAGGATGTGCAGCCCAGCTTCCCCTTTTTTTTATTTGAAAACCCTACAACCTTTCCTTTGGAACACAAAATACAGCATTCAAATCCATTCACTTGTGTATGTACTTTCCAAACTACTCTAAACTTATTAACTCTTTATGGGTTTCTATATTGGGCATAAGGACATACATTACTGTAGTACACACCTTGACTCGGTAGCCTAGAGTTTCAAGACTTGTTTCAAGGCTGTTGTATAGTCTTCAACAAGACTTATTCCATATTCTTCACTTATAATAGATGTTACAAATATGGTAGCTGCTTTTATGATAAAAAAGATGCAGCACAGTTCTGTGTCTGACTGATCAAATATTACATTGTTTTACAGTGAAAACATCACCAACCCATATTAAGCCAAAGTAGCATTTTACCTTTACCTACCACATCTACTTAAAATGTGATCATGTGTGGCACTCTCCTGTCATATAGGGGTCTATGGGGCAGATGTATGAAGGTCTGTGAAGTGATAAAGTGGAGAGTGATAAATGACCAGCCAATCAACTCCCAACTGACATTTTTCAAACACAGCCTTTAACATGACAGTAGGGAGCTGATTGGCTGGACGGTTATCACTCTGCACTTTATCACTTTCCAGAGCTTCATACATCTGCACCAATGTACTAAGCAGTGATAAGAGACAGAGTGACAAGTGATAAGTCTGTGATAAGGTGCCAGCCAATCAGCTACCAACTGTCATTTTTCAAACACAGCCTGTGAGATGGCAGTTGGGAGCTGATTGGCTGGCACCTTATCACTTACTTATCACTTTTCACTCTGTCTCTTATCACTGCTTAGTACATAGACCCCTTAGTGGTGTTTCATGTAAATGCTATTTTTTTCGGAGTAGCAAAAATGTGCAAAGATAGGATGATTTAATCAGTAAACAAGGATTATTTTTAATCAGGATTATTTTTAATCAGTGAACAAGGATTATTTTATTAAACTGCCTCCAATTTTAAATCTGCTGCTCAACATAAATTCCAAGCATGCTCTATTTGCCATGACATGCCATAATGGCAAGATTGAGAAGACATAGAAAGCAGCACAATTCTGGTGATCTTTCATAAATATTCAAGTTAATTTAATTCTAATGAAGAAATGTTGTAACTTTTCAAGGTATATACTTAATTTGCATGTATAGTGGTTAGGTTGAAGCTTTACCTATTTGCAAAGCAAATCCAGTCACTCTCGAAGAAAATAAGAGTTGCTTAAAATTTTATTCCTTGGTTTGGGATACATTTGATCATCTACTCATACTGAGACACCCACTTTACCTGCCAGCTAAAAAAAATAATGATGTAACGTGTAAAGGATAATACAGAAATGCAGGAAAGGAAACACAATGGTATCTTCAGAAACTAATTTGTGATGTAATTGGCTTATATTAAATATGAATGTTAATAATATCGATGCCATCCTATCCATATCATGTATGGCTTACCACTAAATTTCCAAGGGCATCACAGTGGGGTAATGGGGTTAGCTTGCTTTCAGTTGATTTCCAGCAAGACCCCAAAAGTGTGGAGTTTGTATATGCTCCCGATGTTTGTGTGGAATTCCTCCGGGTACTCTGATTTCATACCACAAGCCAATAACATACTGATAGGTTAAATGGCTTCTGACAAAAAAAAAATAACTCTAGTGTACTGTACATGTGGTAGGGAAAATGGATTGTAAGCTCTGTTGGAGCAGGGACTGATGGGAATGACTATTTAAAGCACTGCAGAATATGTTTGTACTGCATAACTGTTAATAAAGACACACATAAATATATGCATCACAGTGTACTAAATCGAAGTTCACCTGCTATGATCAGTCAGAAATGTCTGATTCAGTCATGTATGGCTGTTTGTTTTGCTAATGTCGCTCATATCACCTGACCATCAGGTCACCGGTTCTTTCATTGGTTGGGTGTCGGCCCTTTATCTAGTCTTCTAGAACTCTCAATCAGGTGCTGGTGATAGTGTTTACCTTTCTTCATTGTTGCTGTGTCCTATTATTCTGCTCATTCCAGTTACTGACCTGGCTTGCTCTCACCACTATCTGATTGATTACTGGCTTTGGCCTTGGCTTGCTCTCTCCATTTTCAAACTGACTTTCATTCACGGACTGCTATCTGGCTCTGACCCAGGCTTGCTCTCACCACCCGCGGACTGATTCACTGTCTATGACACTAACTTGTTTCCACCACTCTCATATTGTTTCAAATATTTGGCTTGTATAGATCCAGTACGAGCTGTTTTGCTACTGATACTGGCTCATCACTGGTGTTTAGTGTTACACATAGCAACTTCATTCAAGCCTCAGCTACACATTGACTGCACAGTGCATATCACCTGAGCATTTCATCTTTTAATGAATCACTTAAAGACATGTACTTTGTATTCTGCATCACTTGGTGTCGGTACAAATAAGACTGATCCGGTGTTATTGATACCTGTACTGTCTACTGTTGTTCAGTTGTCAGTATATGCTATAGCCTCCTATATTACCTTTCACCTACTCATTCTAATAAGCCTTTACAACTCGAAGTTAAGTTCTGGCACCATTTGAGTATCTGTGAACGGGTGCTATAGGCTACACTCTCAGAAAGGCTGTTCTAATGTTGACTGATTCTAACACCCCTTGCCAGTTTTAGGGTCTGAAACCCTATACAGTAATAAGGAAAGGAGAGTGTTTTGTGTAATAGGCTGCCCATTACATTCTTATTGTCCTTTGTTTGCCTCTTGTGCTGTTGTAGGCTATGTTAACCATTATTTTCTTTCAGTTTCTATTAAACTGCATCAATAAGCCAAAAACCTTAACAAAACTGATTATACGAGTACCTTACCATTTTATAGGAGGTCTACTAGAGATGCATGTTAGCAATAAAACTGCAAGTACAGTATACTACAAAAGATCAGTAGGAAAAAGTCTGCTTTTACACCTGTGACACAACACAACAGAACAGAATGACATTGCTGACCGGTAAAGGGGATGTGTGGGACCTAATCAGAAAGGAACATCGTGTTTATATTCCTCATGACCGCAAGGCCACCGGTCACAATCCCAACACCGGAACTCCTGCTAAGGAGTTATGACAGGTTTTAAGATACCGATGCCTGTCATAATCCCGACGCCAGAAAGTAGAACGACGCGGGCCCAATCAAGGTAAGTACGGGCTCCCATTCTACTTAGCTGCAGGGGGAGGGTTAGGTTTAGGGCACCCCGGGGGGGACTTTGGGTTAGGCACCCTCCCGGGAAGGTTAGGGTTAGGCTCGGGAGGGGAGGTTAGGGTAAGGGAGCAGAGAAGGGGTTTTAGGTTTAGGCACTAACGGGTGAAGGTTAGGGTTAGGCACTAGGGGGAGGTTAGGGTTAGGGAGCGGAGAAGGGGTTTTAGGTTTAGGCACTAACGGGCGAAGGTTAGGGTTAGGCACTAGGGGGAGGTTAGGGTTAGGCACCCCTAAAGGTGAGTTAGGGTTAGGGGGCAGGAGAGGGGAGGGTTAGACTGGCTTACCTGCGCTGTCGACTTTCTGTCCTGCCGGGCTCTCCCTGCCGTGATTTGAAGCCGTCAGTAAAACAATCCCATTCTGAACACATTAGGACAGAATTAACAATACATCAAGATGGATAATATCAAACTCAAACAAGAATTTGCATTGTTGGATCGGAGATGTAGGTTCACAAAGATTTGATGCTAATTTCATATTTGTCTGTGTTTTCTCATGTATTTGCTTATCAAATGTGCAGCAAGATGTCTGAAGCTTCTGTCCCACTGATGCAAAGAAAACAAGATGAACCTATTATGAATTAAAGAGCAGCTAAAAAGAAAGTGACAAATCAATATTGGCTTTAATGGCGAAGTTTAGCTGGAAGATGGGAATTTAGAAGGAGGCCTTTAAAGTCTGAATGGATTTCTGAAAATGTATAATATCATCAGTACTTGCTTCTTTAATAACTTATGTAACTGCTTAAAGGAGTATGGTTAATTAAATACATTTTTATGTGTAGAAAATAATAAGTTATCCTCAATATATGGTAAGTCAAGTTTCAACTCAAAAGATGTTACATGTATATACCAACAATAAACTCACCAGGGACTGATTTTATCAGCAATTACGTATCATATATTGCTCAGATAGAGCTGTAACTTAACTAGACTTTTTGGTGCCCTATGCCAGAGAGAGCATTGGCGCCACCCCCCCATTTTTTAAATAGGGACATAAGGAAGTGCACCTGAAAAAAGGTCCATGGCCTCATGGGGAAGGGCCAGGGAAGTAATAGGGGAGGCCAAGAGATGCTGGGGATAAAAGAAGAGGAAGCTACAAGTGAGAATGATAATAAACAGGAAAATGTACAGGCCCAAACCGCACCCCCTGCCCTGTGGTGCCCTGTGCCATGGCACTGGTCGCACTGCCCTGGTTACGGCCCTGTGTTCAAGTTTTTAATTTTCTTAGTTGCATTAGCTGGGTCATGCTAAGCAACATGCATAATTATACTGTATGATAAATACCCTTCAAGATGCATATCTGATTTCTAAACAGATATTATGACTGTATAATAGCGTCCTTACCTTAATTTCCTTGCCTTATAAGTCCCCAGTGATTTAGAATACCCATATAATTACATACAATGCATTATCCTGTATATATTTCTTATTTTTTTACATGCTTAGTTGCTTTCATTAATTGTTTTTTTTTCCTATCTACTGGTCTACAGGACAGATAGATTTTATTCATATGTGGTGACAAAAATACAATATATTCGTAAAAAAATTGAATAAATAAATAACATTTTAAAAACCCATCATGTCTGATAAAGATATTGTTAATAAGTGCTCTTTGCACAGTTTACTAAAAATAATCCTCTTACTGTACAAATGTATTGCTCTTGCAAGGCTGCCCTGTGGTAGGGAGGATGAATTTGTTTCCACTGACAAATTTTGGAATACGCATAGTGAATGTAGAGGCATTTAGTGCTCCCTCCTGTGCATGGGAAACTTTAGAGAACTTGGTTCTTTTTAGTTTGCACATCGTGCACAAGGTACTATATATATGACGGACTTTATCTCAGAAATGACAGATCCTCTTTAAGTTGTAAAAATAATAAGTCAGAGGTAATATTCTATTTTATACATTTACCATTTTCCGGGCTGACAGCACTGTTGACACCTGCTGCTGTTTTGACTCCTGCCACTGCTGACATGTGTCAAGCAGTATTCATGTAAAATGTTTTAAATGCATGTGTGCATAGAATCGGCTTTTCTCTGTAAAAATGTGTCAAATTCTACTCTTCCAGGGATGTAAATGTGATCTTCCTGAGAACTTAAAACACAAGACGCTCTTTATATTTTACAAAGACACCCGCAAATTTGTGCCTTATGTGTAAATACTAATAAATGCTAGACAGCATAATTATACATTGTAAACATTTTCCCTCCAATGTATAGTAGTAATAAACATTGATTATCATGTGTCTGGGAGAAGACTGACATGTGGTCCTAACACCAGCTTGCAGAATTGCTCTGTTCTATTTAATCAAGAATTGGAATGTTATCTCAGGTGCTGGAAGTTATCAACATATAAACTAATCTCTGCTAAAGCTTTTCTAATTATCAGTTAAGGTGTCTTTATTGCCACAAGGTGTGTGAAGGATAAGCCCTGCTGTCTTTCTGTTGCATATAAATGTTTTGAAAGTTGACCTTTCTTTTACCTGTAGGTCATGAATTCAATAGTAATAATAAACACAGAATGATTTATGTCTATAATAGAGAGAAAAAAACACACCACTATATAGTAGCATGTACTATGAGAACATAACTCAATAATACTACCTAGACCTAAAGTGCAAGAAGCCAGTTGAACATGAATGTAGAAGCATAATCTATCTATCTATCTATCTATCTATCTATCTATCTATCTATCTATCTATCTATCTATCTATCTATCTATCTATCTATCTATCTATCTCTGTCTGTCTGTCTGTCTGTCTGTCTGTCTTTCTACATACATACTGTGTGTATATATGTATGTATGTATATATGTATGTATGTATATATCTATAACCCTTCCAAAATACTCGGCTCTTGGACCTATTACTTTACTTGCTATAGTAGTTACCTGGGCTAAATTAAATAATTGATGAGAATGTTGACATGAACCAACGAAGTCCAGCAGAAAAATATATTTTTCTAGGTGAAATAGGTGAGGTTGGAGGGTCAGTGATTTCATCCTTTTCAAAAGAAAAAAAAGAAAAAAAACTTACAATGATACATGATCTAACCCAGAGGCAGCAATAATTTAGATTTTGACCAAGACGAATCTTCAGCATACTACAAAGCATCTCATATTTGCCTGCAGTGTGGTTATTTATTGAGAGGATTATAATTCAGAGGTGGTAACCGCAGAGCAAACCCGAGCCACTTGAATATGTCTGGCAGAGCACTCTCTTATTTTTCTGTCCGGAAAGGTGAGTTTCCAGAGAAAAAGGACCCCATATATATATGCCAGCCGTTTCCCCGATGCAACTGGAACCGCCAATTCGCCAGTTGGAAATGACAATCGGCAGCCATCGGTAATCGACGATCCGTTGGGGAAATTCCCTGAATTGCCAATCCCGATCATATTTTGGTTGGGATCGCCCAAAAAAATACACTCTTCTATTACAATTAGAGTCTAAGAGCCGTATTCAATTTGATTCGCACCTGCAATACTTTTTCGACTCCCGGACTTTCCGCCTACTTCGCTTGTTTTGCATGCGGAAAAATATTGCGTGCGTGCCCGCTTACCCCCGTATTCAATTTAAAAGTACGCAAAAACAGGACCGTAAAGTACTGTCAGATTTGGGGAAATCAGCCTGGCTTGCTGAAGGTATTTGGTGTTTTTAAACGGGCTCAATAGCTGCTAAATAGCGTTTTTGTACAAGTGGTGAAGAATAGTATTCAGGAGGTTTTTTTGCAGAAAATAACTTATCCCAGCAAATTTGGGGTAATTGAAAATGGGGGTCAGCATATTTTAAAGTTGCTAAAGTAAAGTTTAAAAAATCGTGGTGCCGCAAGCAACTGTGAGGAAAAAAACACATGGGGCATACTTGGGGACCCCCCTAGAGTCTAGTTCACTAGTTTTTAACTTTGTCCCCCAACATTTTTTTTTTTCGCCCCCAAAATGAAAGTGTTTTTTTGGGGTGTTCTTAAGTGTCTTCTTAATATGTTTTGATGCAGTTTACCTTTGGGGGACTGTTTGAAGGCTGCACGGGGGTTGCCGCAACGTTGCACCACAAAACCCCAATTCTGCACTTTTTTCCGCCTGCGAAACTTTTCCGCCTATTACATTGCATTGACTTTCTGCCTAGGCTGAAAGTCTTTCAAATTGAATACCGCGATACTTTTCCTCCTGGCAAAATGACATCAGCGAAAGTTTTTAGCCGATTCTGGCTTTTCGCTCCAAATTGAATATGGGCCTAAATGGATCTTTCATTTAAGTACTGTTCAACCATTGGGTCTAAATGAAGTGTTGTCTTATAATAGTTTCCTTTAGGTAGTATTCTCTTGATTATGTATCTCATATAGGGGCAGATGTACTAAGCTCTGGTAAGTGATAAATTTGATAGTGATAAAGTACCAACCAATCAGCTCCTGTCATATTTCAAACACAGCCTGTAACATGACACTGAGAAGCTGAGTGGCTGGTATAATGATGGATCATTATAGTATGTTTTGATAACTAGCTCAGCCCGAATGAGAGTTGGGGCACCACGTGATTTTACGGATCCAGGGCGCAATATCAAGACGTGTGTGTACGCTATGGTGATTCTTCTATAAAAGGTAAGCATTTTGTTAGACATGTGATCCCTGATTAATTTTTTTAATACATTTCAATACTGGAACTATTCTGATCATTCCAGTCCCTGAGTGCCGCCCATATTGCCTTTGCTACTATAATATATATGAAAGGCTCCTGGGCAACGTGGAAGTTATTTAGTTTGTGAGTATCGACCTGTTACATTTGTGTGTATAAGCACAAGTGTAACAGGTCGCGCACACACACACACATCAATATATTTATATTATTTGTTGCTGAAAATCAAAGGAACTAATAATGAAAACCCACCAAAAAAATTTAAACATTGTGCTGAATATATTGTTACCTTATATCAGGGGTGAGGAATATTTTTTCTGTCAAGGGCCATTTTGATATATATAACATTATTCGTGGGTCCGGTGCAGGCCACGCCCCCTCCGTGTGGCATCACACGGGGGCGGGGTCACAATCGCTGGTGATTACAGCAATGCCCGGAGATTCCTGATGATGCTCCAGAAAGCTGTAAGGGCAGCGGTGTGACTGTCTGAAGTGTTCTAAGGATGCTGCAGGCAGCACTGCTGCATAGACTATGACTGCAGGGTGGCATTCTAGGCACCCTGATATTCAAATGAGGCTAGCAAAAAAAGGCTCAGAAGGCTAGACCAAATGATTCCACAGGCCTTATACGGCCCACGGGCCTGAGGTTCCCGATCCCTGCCTTATATGAATAGGCTTACATAGGGACTTTATCGTTTTGGATACCTTTTGTGGCAAGCTGGCAATGTTCTTACATTTAGCTATCCATTGTATTTATTATTGAGTTATCCATTGTATTTAGTATTGAGTATTGGGAACAGATGTATGTAATGGTCAATGGGGTAAGAACCGTAGGCAGATGGTAGGTTTTCCGATGCTATGATAGAGGGATAATATAAAATTTGGTTAATTCAAATTACTTGGGGGTTAGTTCATGCCTAATATATATATATATATATATATATATATATATATATATTCCTTTTTTTTTTTTTGGGGGGTGTTGGAGTATAATTGTTTGCAGACCTGAAATAGGTGTGATTACTCTTCACCAGTGACCCAATAATCACTAAAGCCAAGTGAGACCCTACAAGACCACTTATCAGAAGTACTTCCTCGCCAAAAAACAGTACAGTGCTGTAGATAAAAGTCAGATAATTTATCTGAAAGAGGATGTTGGAGAGCTAAACATAATAAGAGCTGCTACCATGCTGAGACTTCTAGTGTTATGCAGGAATAATAAAATACAGGTGAACACTCTAAGCACTAAGAATGCTGATTGTCAAAACAATTATGAAAAACTTTACAATAACATGGAGTATAAATAAGGTTCTTAGCACATGTTTGGCCAAAAATGCTTGTCCACCTACCACGGCAGGGTGAACCTCATCAGATAGGTTCCTAGCATCCCTAATACTAACACATTATGTCAATTTATCCAGGACTTACTTATAGTAGTGCCCATTGTAATAGGTAGAAAGCAAAGCAAAACCTGTGATGATTAAACACTTCTAAGGATAGATGAGAGAGGTGCTGGTACCAGCCAGAGGGAGCCTCTCCCTTCAGGTGTACTTTATGCCATGTGCCATGTTACCATATGATATTTTTCATGCTCTTTTTTTATCCATTGTTTAAAAGACAAGATCAGTCCCAAACTGGGCTGCAATAATTCCCTTCTCTCAAGTAGTAGTAACACACCACATTATGCTTTTAGAAAACACAATGCACTATTTCAGGGAAATCTCAGTGTTTTTATAAGTTCCCTTAAACCCATTTATAACACAGTTTAACATGACCCTATGTACACAAGCTTATTATGGGCAAAAATGTTTCTATAATATTTCTTTGAAAACAAAGACCATTCATTATCATGTTACATGGTACATCTCATTGCTGATTTAATATGTAGCCCCAGTAAAAGTAAAATAGCCGAGATTAATGGCTCTCTCCTATTCTTGATTTATTTCTTGGGAGCTGGGCTTTCTGAGGAATGAGTGTTTCCTGGGCATATGGGAAGTATTTTCCAAGTTGTCTGTTCATACATGTTTGGAGGGTGATTTGTTGTTTCCTCAGAAATTTTTCAGCTGCTATTCATAACAGGAGGTAGCAGACTATTATTCTGAATCACTGCAAACATCCTATTCAGAATTCATTAGAGGCAAGTACAGTACAGTACGTCCATAAAGGAATATATGGTGGTGACTTCTGCTTTGTCTGTAAATGTCGGCCCCACATGGAATATATTTTGTCGATGTTCACAACGTCAACGTTCATTATGTCGACATTAGAATGTCAACACGGATGTAATGTCGGCATTGTTGAAATGTCGACAATGTGCTTTTTGTCTAATTCTATCCCTTACCCTAATGGTAAGCCTAATGGAAATGTCAACAGTATGACACATTTGCAGTGTGGTCATTCTGCCAATGTCGACAATTTACAGGTGTTGACATTACTGATGTTGTAACTTTAACCATGTCGAAATTATCAATGTCGACATTGTGAATGTCTACATTTTAATCTAAGACATTCTCACTGCATGCTCACTAAACTTAAAAGGCCTAAGTATATCTGTCAGCCAGTCTCACTTAGATTTGGATGCATTTGTGCACAAATCATACTGTACATAGAACTAACCTAAAGCCACATACACACAGAACGATATGATCCATGAGCGATATTGTAAAGTGTTTCCCCTTCACTGCTGGGCTCAATGTCGTTAACGACATTGAACATACACACTGAATGATATCATTAACGATATCGTTCAGTGACAGCACCCTCCCACATCCCCATACTTGCAGAACCTGACGATATTATCAGTTTACCCTACAAGTATGGGTGATGAAAGACATCATTAATGATTCGCGGAAGCGTGCATCGTTAATGATGTCTTGCATACACACTGGACGATATTGAACATGACGAACGATAACGATATCATTATCATTCATATCTAACTTATCATGTAGTGAGTATGCGGCTTGATGAAAGAAAGAGAGCAAGCTTACATGGTTTTGTTGAGCTAAACCTTATCTCCAAATGTGTTAGTATTTGCATCAGGTATACAAGTGTATATACTGACTTACACCTAACAACAGTGTAGAGAAGTGACTTGACGGTGTTAGTAGTAAATGCTAAAGTCATATTACCCTATTTGTAAACAATTTAATGTGATGAAGTTTCATATACACAAGACAGAATAGTATCTTGACTGTTAATTTTATTTCATTATATTCTATGTAGAAATGACTAACACCCCTAATTCCGTTGTTTACCATTTTAAAAATTCATTGGAATGCTTTCCTGTAATAGTCCAATATTTAATAACAGCGCCTTGATACAGTATAGCAGTGATCCTAATGTATTAAGGGGGAGTTGCATTAAACCTTCTAAAAAGGAAAAGTGGAGAAGTTACCCATAGCAACTAATCAGCTTCTAGCTATCATTAATCAAGTACTTTCTATATAATTATAGCTAGAAGCTGATTGGATGATATGGGAAAATTCCACACTTTTCCATTTTTAGTTTGTTTCATACATCTCCCCCTTAGATACCAACAGCTGAGGGCATCAATAACTGTTAAGATGCATATCTGGTGATTCACATATACTGTATATGTCTCACTTACAATATATGAATATACCCTTACTGTACTCAGCTTGCTCGCCCTCATTGTGCCTCACAAAAAACCCCAAAGTATGGCTAACTCTAAATGAAGTCCTATGTACCTCATGCCTCAGTTGAGTCATTAGTTCCTACTAAATAGATAGGTGTAATGTTTGTGTCTCATGCCTTAATTGTGTCACCAGAGTCTAGTTAATTAATAAGATGAATATTGTTTAAACCCATAAAACTGTATATGTAGCTCAACGTAGAGCTCAAAGGTTTGAATAAACTAAGGTCAACCTGTAATAATTAGGATGCAAAGCAGAGCCTTCACAAGGAGCATCATGCCTTATGGGAAACCCTCCTCCACACTCACATTTGAGTACTAAACTTCAAAGTGCTGAAAATAAAACCTGCTCATTGTTTCAGTGCATTAAAGTTTAGCGTGTGGTGCAGGTTGTCAAAGAGAGTTTCCCATAGGGAACAATGTCTACATGGCTGTTATAGGTTGCCTCCAGTTTAAGAGTCATTTGTTTGTGTTTAAGGCATAATGGCCAAATGCATCTTTAATAAAATGGCGCTATGTGCACAAATGTGTAACCTACTGTATTCTGACAATGAGACATTTTGCTTCCATTTTCTGCTCTAGTAAAATAAAATTAAAACTAGATTGTGATTCATTACAGAACATTTATCTACCCAGCTCTATTTTATAAGATAAGCCCCATTGTGTAATACAGGAGGAAGAGCCCTGATTCATGAGTTTGTAGCTGAGTGTTTGAAATGATCAGTCACAGTTCTGGAAGCAACAGGTAAAATGATGCTTCTATCTCCATGGATTTAATTGAACTGAGCAGGCATGTCATTGTAGCTCAAGCATACGGCACATTAAACCACTACGTCAAATATATCTCATAACAGGAGCATCATCCTCTTAATATTGCAGATCTCTCAAACACTTATCAATGGAAAACTCTATCTGTGTACTGGTATAATAATGTATTAAAAATTGGAGAGCCTACTCATTTACAATACTATGATGCATTTGATATGGCTGTTGAATTGGCACGAAAAACGGTGTCTGTACAATATTTCTCAAGGATAAGTTTGCGGTGTGTAGTGTATACGGAATTTGAAATTTGTGAGGCATTGTTACACAGATAGGCATAATACAAAAAGAACTACACCAAGACCAGAATGCAGATGCAGACTAGGGATGTACTTCGGAAACTGACTGGTTCGTAACCATTGATGTTCCTGGATTGCAATATTTGCCAGCCATCGGATGCTGCTTTGGATGCCCAATCTGATGGCTGATTGTTAGAATTGAGCTGCGAACACCACAAACTCGTATGGTGCTTGCAGCTCAACTTCTGTGCCCGTGTGCAAAGCTCCGGCTGCTACTGAGCATGCGCGCAGTATAAACATCGATGGTTATACCATCACATGTTTTGATTTTCAGAAGCACGGCATTCGATGCCGGCTTCCAATGTCCATCCCACATGCATACTGTTAATTACATATATGCCTCTAATGGAAACTATTTTTTCTTGTTCGAGAAACAAATATTTAAATTATTAATTAACTGGGCATGTCCAATAATGCACTTATATCACTAGTAAATGTTTGTAATTAGCTGATGGCTTTCTAAAAACATTATTTTGTTCCTAATGAGTGTCTCATGCCATTTAGAAAAGAGATGCCCATGTCACAATACAAAAATGGGGAGCGACAAATATTTATCCTTTTACTAAAGCATAATGGGGGTCATTCAGACCCGGTCGTTAGCGCTCGGACCGGGTCGATGGCCCCCCACAGAGCATGCGCACGACGGCGCCATCGTGCGCATGCGTGAGACCCGCTACGACCGACAGCACTGGTCGTAGCGGGTCTCGATCCAAAGGGGGCGAACTGTCGATGTTGATTGACAGCTCACCCCGTTTGGAAGGCGGGCCGGGGGGATGGCAGCCCAAACGGAGGCGTTCCCATGGATGCAAGTGGCCGCCCAGTTTCTGAGCGACCGCTTGCATCCTCCGACCGCCTCTGAATGAGGCCCTATGACTTGAGAGAAGATTCCTTGGAAACAAAACTATGCTGTGGACATGCTCCACTCTCTAACCTCATGCACAATCACAACAAGCGCTCCACGTACACACAAGTACACTATTCCTTATAACACACAAGGCACTTACATAGCATAAACTCTAAATACGTGTACATTCATCACCCTTTTGAAGTAATGCTGCAGGTAAAAACTCCTGTTGCTCACTCCTCCTAAGCAAACTCCACTCTCTATCCTGTTCTCAGTGGTGACTGCAGTTCCAGTACCTTGTCTTGTGCAGTCCTTGTTAGCCATACATTATTTCTTCTAAGTGCAAAGGATTCAATATTACACACAGAATTTGGAATGCAAGGTCGGACAGGCCGAAAAGGGCTACAGGGGAAAACCCTGGTGGACCCCAGGGCCAGATTATTCCCAAGGTGGTACATCTGCCTACGGCTCAGAGGACTCTAAGGGGCCCACCAGCCTCTTCTATGTTTTGAAAACAGTATATATAGTTTTTAATGTAATAAATCTATAGTGTATGGATGTGTGTTAAGGATATTGAATTTCAACCTCTATACGCACCTACCTATACCTTCTAAACCCTGCCTATAAACCTCTAAAATTGACGCTATTTGCGTACGCAGTCATACAGTAAAATAAAGACTTTTGACCTTGAACATGTGTTCCAAAGCACAAAGTATTATTCAAGTAAAGTACAGTCAGTTACACGCTATGATCTAAGTACAATTTAGCGCAAAGAATTATATAGACCCACGATACAGTCATACATACGCACGCGCTCTGGACCAGATACCGGCATCAGCAAGAAACCTCTGTCAATCAGCAATCAAAGAAGACTAGAAACCCAGGGTCAGAGCACACATATTTATACCCCCCCAGAAATAGACAACACAATAGATGAGTTTGTTGCTGATCCCATTGGTTCCCAGTGCGGATGCATTTGTTACAGGGCATTTAACAGGTTGGTTCAAATGGACACAGAACAGCCTCTAACAGCTTGTTGCCTCCTCTATTTCCCCTGCTTGCAAATCTAGACTGTTGGTTTCACAAAATACATTTTGGTTCTTTATGTCTTTACGGTCCATAAGTTGCGAACGCATGTTCCGATTTTCACACCGATGGGACCGGAAAGCTGTGGATAAAGTGCGGATCAGTATAATATCAAACACAGCTTACTTATCACGTATTAAACCTTAGATACCAAAATAGTCTTTATTTCACAGCATTTGTAATAAATGAATAAAACTTGGATCTTTTACTTTATAGCTATGGAACCTTTTGTGTAAGTGTGCATTATGTAAGTATTAGGGATATGGGAAAAGACGCTAGTTAGGTTTATCTGATTTGGGGCAGATGTGCACGCATGCAGCTAATAAACAACGTTCGCATGCAGGATATTGTGCATTCGCTACTGAGCGTCATGTTAGCAGCGCAACTGTGTGTAATGTGCGGTGTTTATGCATGAGATTCTATCTATGATGGACTTAACATATATATATATGTATATATATATATATATATATATATATATATATATATATATGTATATATATATATATACATATATATATATATATATACATACACATATCTCATTCCTTACTTACAGTTTCAAACTGCACATGTGTTACCCCCAGCTGTGAAGCTGGGGCCATTCTGTCTGGGAGTGAGACTAAAACCTGTTTAGGATTCACACAAATTAAATTGTGTAGATCAATGTCTGGGTTATATTACAATTGCCGCAACTATACTTGTCTATATACAGGGATTCCCAATTTGTATGTAAAACACTCACAGTATTCTGGTGTATTGTCTATTCTATTTACTTTTCTCAGGAGGCTGTTTTTCTAGTTGTTTTTGGTAGATTATCAAAAACATTGCCATCTGTACTTAGCTCGTGAGTTGTAACTTAAAATGGCGCTGGTCGCAAAATGGCATCTTGCAGATTCTTATTTTTAAGATGAAGTCTAGCTGCCATTCGCAAGATGGCGTTGCGCACACTAATTTTTACGCTGATTCCATCTCAGCCACTAATCCAGCTTCGACAGTCCACCCTTTGATAGTGAACAACATGCTATCACATCCTAATGTTAAAATTCATTTTAGGAATACATACATATATAACTTAAAGTTATTAGGGGATGGCACAAGGTGGTTCTTAATCCATCAATAATGTGTCTCTAGGAGGGAACATAAAACTACCATTATACGCACACCGCGGACCTTGAGAGATCATGTGAAAGATGTGGGGATGCACCAGTCCTATAAAGGAAGTCTTGAGGGGGATCAGGGACTTACATTATTTGAGATGTTTGAAAATAACATTTTAATAATAATACATTTCATGCACGTCTAAACATAATACATTATATGATGGTATTCCCAAGTTCAGGGTTGTAATGCAGTTCTATATTTACCTCAGTATGCATATTGTCATTACTGACCACCATCATAATTTTGTTCCTTCATTTTACCTTATTCTTACATTTTCCACACTTCAACACAATAGGAGCACACCGGACACATATGCCAATTACTATGATGATGACCAGTATAAGGATCAGGAAGTTGCCTACGTTTGCGATCATTTCCTGGGCCCATTTCCCTAGGCCTGAGAACCATTTTACAGGGTTCAACCATGACACCCATTCCTCTACCTTTTCCTCTACTTCAGCCACTGAAGCATTATAGTTCTTCCGAAATTCCCATTTCAGCTGCAGAATTCATACTGTGTGTGAAGATATGGTGATGGTGTGTTTTTATGAATACCGAGCATTTCAACATGTGTGAGGGTCATAACCTCTGGGACTACTCTTCCCAGGTAACACAAACCTTCGGAACTCAGGGAGAGCCATTTATACGCTTTTCTTCCACATATAAAATATGCATTATCAGGGAGAACATAAGGGATAGAATGCATCATTATCATTAAACACATTTCCCTTGCAAACAGTCCTATTTCAGGCTCTTCCAACTGGTACATGCAAGTTTCTGGTTGTATTATCTTAGCACAATATCCATCTGGTACCTTACCAATAATTTCTTTAGTGGAACTCAATGTATAACAATACCTAAAGCTTCTCCCATTAGATTTAATTGAGAGTAACAGATCATGATTTGTAGATTCATTATCAGCTCTCAGTGAGAAGGTCATCGTCTGATTATTCCCGGTCACTTCCCAATTCCCTGATTTATTGGGGTTGGTTATGTTCAAACACAAAAGTGATCTATCTGCTTGGAATTTATATAATTTGAAATGAGGTGGTTTGGATGAGAGGAATTTTCCATCCAAGGTTTTCCCTTTTTGCAATTCTAAAATTTCCGTGGTATTCAGCGGAAATGGCACCAACCCTGCATTATGTTGTCCCTGTGGCACATGTGAGCACACCCAACGATCAGTTTGATTTAAAACTTTGGCTATCATGCTATGATAATCCTCTAAGGGATACCCACCCCAGTGCGGGTTATATTTAGGTTGGCACCTATGGATACAGTTTTCATCAACTAGGGACCCACAAAACTCACAAATGCAGAAATCTTCAGACGATAAACCTCCACACCATTCCCGAGTATCCGAAATAACAGCTCTTTTAACAATTACAGTGCTAAGATTGCTCAAACACTCCCCTGATTGGCATATCAGTCCTCCTGACTCCACTCCATCAGCGCTGCCATCAGCTCCCATCTCCTCTATCGGTCCTCCATCACAGAAACTGGGTATCCCCAAACAGATATCACGACAGAAACTGTAGAAGAATGAACTAGGATGACCACAGCAGACCACTCCATTGCTGGAAGCACTGATCTACACATTTCTTTAGCTCAGGTATCTCACCGCAGCTTTTAACCCTCCAGGAACAGGCTCGCAATCGACAGGTTCACGTTATCTGCCTCGACTCCGCCCCGTATCTCCACCAGTTGGTTTACCTTTCTACAGTGAGTGGAATGGACCCAGGTATCTCTCTCAGCCTCCTTCAGCAACACCTGATTCGGACCTTCCCAACGATCAGTCAAACAACCTGACTTAAAAATAATTTGGATCATAACAAATTCCCCAGGTTTGACATCATGACAGTTTGCATCAGATATGTTTGAAAATAACTTTTTCAATTTCAGTTGTTCTTACTCATCTTCGTGAGACACTGCACAGTAACCTCATTATCATATTTTCACATGAGGCTGCCTGTTAAACAGTATCTCAAAGGAGGACAGGTAGACAGATGGTCTGGGATGATCTTGATATTAATACCCATCACCTTACACAGGTTATAAAAGACATTACTTGTGAAACGAGTATCCCTCCTATATTCAATTTTTCTAGGGATACTGTATTTGTACACAAATTCCTGCAATTTAAATTCTGTTATCAATATCTACTGCTCTAAATATTGCCTGGGTCCCTGGGTTGGACAGTATTCCGAGTATTTGACCTTAACCTGGCATGGCTGCCGTTTGTCCTCAGCGATCTTGTGTCCTGTGTGTGAGAGAAAAAGCACAACAGTTTAATATCATTTAAACATGACCTAAATACAACAATAAATCATCCACATTTTAAATTAGAACAGATCCATTGGCAGGTTGAAAAGATTGTAAACAGTCATATAAGGCCTGGGAGAAGATACTGGGGTTGTCTATGAACCCATGGGATACTCGTGTTCATGTGTAGTGTACACCTCCCCCTAGGTGGGAAAAGAAAAATACTGACAGTCAGGGTGATAGGGCACAGGGAAGAAAGCAGAACAGAGATTGGGTATCAGTTACATCAATTACCATTACAAGTTTTTCCCTAGTACTTCCCGTCAACCTGTCTATCTGCAGACCACAAGTATGACCCGACTCCTAGCGTTGGTTCCCACTCTCCAATAAAGCATTAATGGCCACAATTAGAGCTGGTGCCTGTTGAACATTTGCTGGTCTCTGTGCATATCCCTTATGGGGATATCCAGGTACTCCCTGGTTTGGGGGTCCTACCGTCTTTGCCATGCAGCTCTTACTTATGTGTCCTGGCTGGTTGCAATTAAAACACTTTCATGGGAAAGATTGTTGCGTGGGTTGAGCAGGGGAGAAATGTGGTGGGTATGGGTAAGGATATTGAGGAAATGGATATTGTGGGAGGTATGGAGCTTGTGGGTAGTATGGGACTGTGGTTGTGTAGGATAAGTGGGATAAGGCTGTGTTTGCTGTGGTGTAGGATTAATGAGGGCGTATAACTGTTCAGGTGCAGGTGTGGGTATGGGTGCAGGTGTGTCTGCTGGCTTTGATGTTACCGTCATTCCTTCCAGAGCTTGAATACTGACAGCCATTAGTTTCTCGCTCTGTCTTTCTTTGAGATGTTTTTATCATGTTCTATGGCAGATTCTATGAGGGTATCTATTCTGACTCTCCTCCAGCCAGGCTGTGAGGTGTGAACCTGGGTTTTTAGGTTCTCTTTAAGGCCATCCATGAGTATGGTGACAATTATCCCCCTGTGGTGAATGCTATCTTTAATATCCTCTAACCCAGTGTACTGGGTGATAGCCTGCAGAGCCCAGTCGCAATAATCTTCTGCAGATTCACTCTCCTTTTGCTTTATGGTGAAAATTTTGTTCCAGTTAACTACTACTGGAAAATATACACCCAATGGAGTTATAATACGGGAAATATTACCTTGGTTTACTTGGTCTGTTAAAGGAACGTCACCATCCAATACACAATCCGTGATAAATTTTGTCACGTCGATATTGCGTGGTAGACAGGCCCTTAACACCACCCACCAATCTTTATTGGTGAGCTCATGAGAACTACCCAAATTTCTCAAAATTTTTTGACTTTTGGCTAATTCATTTTTGGGATCGGGGAAATCATTTATGATGGAATTTAGCTCTGCTCTTGTCCAAGGACAATGCATTACCACATCCCTTGTAGGTACAACTCCGTTCTCGTCCGCATTCCCATTCGGAACAGTGATTGTCTGAATGGGATGCAGACCGGCCGCAGTGCTACCTTTTGACCTAATTACCTGGCTGGGGGTTTAGTCTGTTGCTGCAACGTATAGTATTAACAACTTCCTCCACGGGCGCAGAGGAGTTTAACACTTCCCGTGCTGTTACAGATGGAGATGGTGGCACCTCTTGAGCTTGTCGTGGTGTCACATCTAACATGTGCACAGCATGGGAAACGGCAGACATAACAATAGGCTCATCATCCACATCATAAACATTTTCTTTATGGTTACATAAGAGAGGGTACAAGTTGCTTGTTACATTTTTATGAGTTTTTTTCATGACTGTATCTGCACCTCCATCCACATAAGGTGGCGGTGGTGCGCGTGAACTACTGGCAATACCTTCAACAATGCTACCTTGTCGAACGTGCACGCCATTTTGCGGATCGCACGCATTGCAATCCAGCGCCGCGGGTGTATTTGCTGGCAATGTGCTCGAAACGCTAGTTTGTGTCGCTTGCACATTTTTAAGCCACGCATCCCCTTCATGCTGCCACAATTTTAAACATTCATAATATTTAACTTTTTTTCTCTCGAGAACGCATCAGACTGATGTGATCCCAGACATTATCCAATACATCATTATCAAAACTACCAATCTTGAGAAACAGTCTAACACTCTTCATCATTATTTGAATCGTTATTTCATACATCACAATACCTTATTGCATAAGTACCGTACTTAGTATGCATAATACGATGGACCGATCCAAGCGGTGCCTCCATTAGCAGCACATCATTGTCTAACATTTCTATTGTTTGCGTGGCTCCCATCTTGGGACAACTCCTACGTTTTTCAATAAAAATTTAAACTGGTGAAAGACAATTAAGATACTTTCACTTACCTACGAACGTCTTGGAAAAAGGGTGAATCTGCAAACCCTATGGAGGACTTCTAGACGCTTCCACTCACCTATGGAAGTAAAGGCCGATTCCGCTCAGCAATCCCTTTTTGACTACCTTTCAACTGCTAGGGGGCAGTAAAGTATCCTTTGTATTCCAGTTGATTTCGTCCACCCTCCCACCAGCTCACAATCATAATCTAACCAAAATTATGCGGTTCAATTATAGTGTTCAAATAAGCAGATCACACACATTGATTACTGAACGCTATAATCACGCTGGGGGCCGAACCCTAACAAAAATAACAACTCATACACCTGCTTTGTGTAAAGTAAATGGTAAGCTGCTACCGAGTCACTAGGCCAACTCCTGCGCCTAGCACTTAAGGGTCCTATGATACCCTTAACATTTAGGTCCTGTGTTACACCCTAAACAAATACTCACTGATACACACTTTTTTTCCTGCACAGAAAAATACACGTTAACCCAGATATTAGCAACAATTAATAATGCAAACTCAATGGCTATGTTTAAACACTTGGCAGCACAACCGGAAAATGCGTATACGCTATTGTGCGACTAGTCACATACATAATGATGTGACTACCACACAACCGTATGACGTACCCTTAGCTGCGTACGCAAAAGTGCGTCCCTATTGCGCGCAAAAATGTGACAGCCGCGTGTGCAATACTGCGACACCCCTTATAAACGCAAAATACTATCAACAAAGATTAACATACTTCTTCCTCTCTTGACCCTGGATTCTAGTCAGCATCTCTTGGTCACACAATAACAGGTAGGGATCTCTCAGCATCGAATGGTTGCAGGTAAGACTGCTTGTGGCCACTATCCACCCTTTGCTGAGATATAGATATCCATGTATATATTGTGTGATTAGGTACGTGACTTCACTATGAGCCCCCAACTAAGGATATTGAATTTCAACCTCTATATGCACCTACCTATACCTTCTAAACCCTGCCTATAAACCTCTAAAATTGACGCTATTTGCGTACGCAGTCATACAGTAAAATAAAAACTTTAGACCTTGAACATGTGTTCCAAAGCACAAAGTATTATTCAAGTAAAGTACAGTCAGTTACACACTGTGATCTAAGTACAATTTAGCGCAAAGAATTATACAGACCCAAGATACAGTCATACATACGCACGCGCTCTGGACCAGATACCGGCATCAGCAAGAAACCTCCGTCAATCAGCAAGAAGACTAGAAACCCAGGGTCAGAGCACACATATTTATACCCCCCCAGAAATAGACAACACAATAGAGGAGTTTGTTGCTGATCCCATTGGTTCCCAGTGTGGGTGCATTTGTTACAGGGCATTTAACAGGTTGGTTCAAATGGACACAGAACAGCCTCTAACAGCTTGTTGCCTCCTCTATTTCCCCTGCATGCAAATCTAGGCTGTTGGTTTCACAAAATACATTTTAGTTCTTTATGTCTTTACGGTCCATAAGTTGCGAACGCATGTTCCGATCTTCACACCGATGGTACCGGAAAGCTGTGGATAAAGTGCAGATCAGTATAATATCAAATACGGCTTACTTATCATTTATTAAACCTTAGATACCAAAATAGTCTTTATTTCACTGTTTCACAGCATTTGTAATAAATTATTAAAACTTGGATCTTTTACTTTATAGCTATGGAACCTTTTGTGTAAGTGTGCATTATGTAATTATTAGGGATATGGGAAAAGATGTTAGTTAGGTTTATCTGATTTGGGGCAGATGTGCACGCATGCAGCTAATAAACAGCGTTCACATGCAGGATATTGTGCATTCGCTACTGAGCATCATGTTAGCAACACAACTGTGCATAATGTGCGGTGTTTATGCATGAGATTCTATCTATGATGGACTTAACATATATATATTTATATATATATATACAGTCAGGTCCATAAATATTGGGACATTGACAGAATTTTCATATTTTGGCCTCTATTCACCACCACAATGGCTTTGAAATTAAACAAACAAGATGTGATTTAACTGCAGACTTTCAGATTTAATTTGAGGGTAATTACATCCAAATCAGGTGAACGGTGTAGGAATTGCAACCGTTTCTATATTTGCCTCCTACTTTTTAAGGGGCCAAAAGTAATGGGACAAACGAAACAATCCTAAATCTAACTTACACTTTTTAATACTTTGTTGCAAATCCTTTGCAGGCAATTACAGCCTGAAGTCTGGAACGCATAGACATCACCAGACGCTGGGTTTCATCCCTGGTGATGCTCTGCCAGGCCTCTACTGCAAATGTCTTCAGTTCCTGCTTGTTCTTGGGGCATTTTCCCTTCAGTTTTGTCTTCATCAAGTGAAATGCATGCTCAATCGGATTCAGGTCAGGGGATTGACTTGGCCATTGCATAACATTCCACTTTTTAGCCTTAAAAAACTCTTTGGTTGCTTTTGCAGTATGCTTCGGGTCATTGTCCATCTGCACTGTGAAGCGCCGTCCAATGAGTTCAAAAGCATTTGACTGAATATGAGCATATAATATTGCCCGAAACACTTCAGAATTCATTCTGCTGCTTTTGTCAGCAGTCACATCATCAATAAATACAAGGGAACCAGTCCCATTGGCAGCCATACATGCCCACATCATGACACTACCACCACCATGCTTCACTGATGAAGTGGTATGTTTTGGATCATGAGCAGTTCCTTTCCTTCTCTTCTCTTCCCATCACTCTGGTTGTCTCATCTGTCCATAGGATGCTGTTCCAGAACTGTAATGGCTTCTTTAGATGTTGTTTGGCAAACTCTAATCTGGTCT
The DNA here is from genome assembly GCA_031769625.1 of Taudactylus pleione. NCBI lineage: Eukaryota > Metazoa > Chordata > Amphibia > Anura > Myobatrachidae > Taudactylus > Taudactylus pleione. The sequence goes on along the minus strand of JAUIMM010000113.1, from coordinate 18,240,699 downwards.
TCCTGTTTTTGTGGCTCACCAATGGTTTACATCTTGTGGTGAACCCTCTATATTCACTCTTGTGAAGTCTTCTCTTGATTGTTGACTTTGACACATATACACCTACCTCCTGGAGAGTGTTCTTGATTTGACCAACTGTTGTGAAGGGGTTTTTCTTCACCAGGGAAATAATTATTTTGTCATCCACCACAGTTGTTTTCCGTGGTCTTCCGGGTCTTTTGGTGTTGCTGAGCTCTCTGGTGCATTCTTTCTTTTTAAGAATGTTCCAAACAGTTGATTTGGCCACACCTAATGTTTCTGCTAACTCTCTGATGGGTTTGTTTTGATTTTTGAGAGTTGACAGCGACTGATTCCAAATGCAAATGTCACACCTAGAATCAACTCCAAACCTTTTACCTGCTTAATTGATAATGAAATAACGAGGGAATAGCCCACACCTGTCCATGAAATAGCTTTTGAGTTGATAGTCCCATTACTTTTGGCCCCTTAAAAAGTGGGAGGCACATATTGAAACTGTTGTAATTCCTACACCGTTCACCCGATTTGGATGTAATTACCCTAAAATTAAATCTGAAAGTCTGCAGTTTAAGAACATCTTGTTGGTTTCATTTCAAAGCCATTGTGGTGGTGAATAGAGGCCTAAATCTGAAAATTCTGTCAATGTCCCAATATTTATGGACCTGACTGTATGTATATATATATATATATTTATATATATACACATACACACACATATCTCATTCCTTACTTACAGTTTCAAACTGCAAATTTGTTACCCCTAGCTGTGAAGCTGGGGCCATTCTGTCTGGGAGTGAGACTAAAACCTGTTTAGGATTCAGACAAATTAAATTGTGTAGATCAATGTATGGGTTATATTACAATTGCCACTAATCCAGCTTCGACAGTGTCTGTCTATCTGTCTGTTTCAGTCATCAGGGGGTGGAAACGAAGTCAGATGTTTGGAGTCAGCAAGGATGGATCATGCAGGTCAAACCACAGTGCTGGGCCTGAGAGGCAGGTACTGCTAATGTGACTGAGCTGTGTGGAGGGGGAGCAGTGAGGCACCAGTACCTGCACCACTCACTGACCAGCAGAAGGCCAACACATCATAGACATTTGGATAGGACACTGAACTGACTGCTGCTGGACCACTGGAGATGGTAAGCTTAACAAAGTGAAGGGAAGCTGCATTCAGCAGACAGGGAGGAGGGTGGTTAGGGGTCATGGTGGCTGGGAGAAGCAACAGAGGGGGTGAAATAAAGAAAGGAGAGTGCAAAAAAGGAAAACTGGCAGAAAAGGACACAGATAGAGGCACAAGGGGGCACAGAGAGACAGAAGGTGGTACAGATGGAGGCGGTCCGGGACACAGAGATGCAAAAGGGACTATAGATAGAGGCACAGAGAGGCAGAAGGGAATCCTATAGAAGCACGGACAGAGAAAAGGGGGTACAGATAGAAGGAAATGTGTAATTGGTTGGTCTTAGGTTGGTAAGTTGTAGACAAGTCACTTGACTAATTTTTTATTACATAGATGCAAGTGTGATGTGGATTCAGAGGCTAGGGTCACATGTCTGCCGGATGTGCCAGCAGGCCGGCACCAATAGGGTTAATGGTAGTAAAACAACACAAGCCTAGCTATACTGACAGTGCGGCAGGGTCAGTTCATCATGCTACACTATTTCTAGTGACTCAGTACCTCTGACCCCTGAAATGGTATTTACCTTGTGCATGGTGTGGAAGCCAGCTTCTGACCCCTTTGTGGGGATGGAGTCCAGCACTTGGTGCTGACATATTATTCCAGTGCTGCACTGCCAGCCTATTGCCAATAGGAAGGATCTGCCCTCCCATTTCAGAGGCTGATAAGTCACATGGACACATCTTGGAAGTAATGAAGACATGTGACATTATCTTACTTATACATCATATTTACAGAATATCCCCAAACCACAAGTTTTCAGGGGGGGGGACCCTCAAATATTATGTTTTCCCTAAATGTACCTGAGGAGACTGCAGGAGATATCCAAGAAATGGGCTGAGATCCCATGTTTCATTTGCAAAAGCAGCCACATAGGTTTCTATGGGGGCTGATTCACATTACGGAGCTTGGCCCTGGTAACTAAGCCTATGGGCTACTTACTGTTGATTTCTGATGTCAGCACATGTGCATTACCAGCATGGGGATGAGGCAGAAAGAAGAAGCAATGTGATTACTTATGTCATTATTTTATTTATAACTGATTACCAGGACCGGCTCCTTTGCCAACCAACCCCTGTCCCGTCAACTCACGCTTGATACATTGCCGCGAATTGTAGAGATAAGGAATCTTTGATATCGGGGGCACACAATAATTAACAATAATTATCCCCCATAGTGTTTTAGTTGTCCCCTAAACCCTGGCAACCTAGGGGACTAGGTTTCGCTAGTAGTAGTAGTGCCAACTCTGCTTAGAACACCTCTCTCCAGTCCTTATATTATCTGGACTTGCAGATGGCCTCGCCCATCTTTGCTCTCACAATCCACCCCACTATCTGGTGGCTGCTCCACAGCTGAGATCTGGGTTCTTATATGCAATTTCTAACTTTACATTAGTACATTTATGTCTCTATAAATCTCTACCTTTATTCCCTGCTTTACAGGTCCTGAGGGGGGTGAGCATGCATGCATGAGTGAACTGGGTGTAGCGCTACAGCCACACTTCCCCTTGAGGTGTAACCCTCTGAATGTTGTCACTATGGTCCATAAAGTAGGTACACTACATGGATTAGAAGTGGAAAGCACTGTAAAAGAAGCTACTGGATAGATTAAGTGTGTGGTAGGTACTTCTATTGAAGTGAAAAAAATTTAACTTACAACTGTAAAGCAATAAACCAGCATATCAGTATGAATAGCACTGGTCAGGTACTCGCGTCCTCCTCTCAGCTATGCATTTCAGATCCTTCTTCTGTGATCCGTAGTAGAACAATGAGCAATAACACAAGGTGACTGATATGAAAGTTCCCAGTAAGTTAGTCTGCCATTGCCTGACAGACAAAGAACAACTGGGTGCCAGGAAATTCTTTAAACTGTTTAAAACTTTTTGTTATATGGGTTGAAATCATCTCTAGTTGAAATGCACTTTACAGGAGAAGGGTAACTGTGAGGAGCAAACTATTTTGCATTGAAGGAAGAGGAAAAGACACAATCTCCAAAGTGATGGCTGAAAGGTACTTTGTAGGGAGAAAAATCCTGTGCACTTGGCTTCAGAAGCCCCCTATCCAGGCATCATCCTACAAAGCTAGGCATACTCATACAGTATGCCTATTCTGTACTCAGCAATGGAATGCCTCAGATCCGTCCAGCTCCTCTAATCAGCCATAGCACCCTTCTGCATCACTGCAATCCCAAGCACTGCCCAATAAAACCAGGTGCATTTGGGCAAAAGTAGATGACTGATGGCACAAAAGAATATCGGGCTGTCTGACTGCACTTTTGCAGTTCATAAATGACCCTTTCTGTCTATACGTGGGAAAAAAGCCCTTACTTGGGTGATATGATTTACAGTAGTCTGTGTTCAGTAGAGAAATACATAACAGAATGTCAGATGTCCTGTATCTTTTCGCATGAGCAGCATTTTAAAGTTGACAGCTCCTTATACAGCCTGCTAATTATAGCTGATTTTAAATAACATGATGAGACCTTATAGATTGCATTCGCACCCATTTAGAACACAAGCTTGTCTTGTTTTAATTTAGAAGAGAGGCGGAATATAATTCACTGCCAGCTGAGCTTTGGCACATACAAACATTCAGCAGATAAAACCACTGTACTTTCTAGACATATATCAGCCATGACCCCTATACTATATATCTATTGACTTGCTACATTTACTGCATTTGACTTGTCGATTGTGACAGTTTTGACCCTATTACACCATGTTCTTGCAACTTTTGTGGCAGGGCTAACGTATGCTGTCTACGTTGCTGTTATATTATGATGTTGAATGTCATGACTTAACCTAGATAGACACATCCGTTATGTTACCATACTGAGGGTGAAAGACGTCACAATAGGACAAACAAAAAAATGGCTTTTCAAGAACTTTTCAGCGTATTCTAAAGTCATTTCACATGTGAACCAATGATAACATTGTCTCATTCAAATAAATCCACAGACCTCATACAAAATGCTACATAATTAATATATGCATAGTTCATATTAATTAACATTTAAGCATGTAAGGGACAACAATGCAATAAGGGAATGTGCTGGCACCAATTAAATTTGAATTTACTTCTATGTTATCTTTTTTATTTTACTTAATATCAGCATTACTGCAGAAACCGTATGGACATGGCACAAGGGGGTATATTGCTGTTCAAATAATCGTCAATGAAAACATTTGTCCTCCATCATGTAAGACCTAAAATATAATGATCCAAACAATGGGAGTAGCTTATGTCATATATGTAAGTAACAGTCAGGAAAGGGGTATGCAGCGTGAGTGTTAGCTCCCTGGTAGTAATTTAGTTATAGGATTCATCAAACTTAATAGTCTAGATCAGTGGTTCTCAAACTCGGTCCTCAGGACCACACACAGCTCACGTTTTTCAAGTCACCCAGCAGGTGCACAGGTGTATTCATTACTAACTGACACATTTTAAAACATCCACAGGTGGAGCTAATTATTTCACTTGTGATTCTGTGAGGAGACCTGGAAAACATGCACTGTTTGGGGTCTTGAGGACCGAGTTTGAGAACCTGTGGTCTAGATTCAGGTGGTCATGCTGAGTTGGATGCAAAGTGCATTTTTCCTGTGTGTAAATACAATAATATATATATTCTAATACTGTTAATGCATACAGAGGCCTATTTATGTTTTCTGAATATCAACAGTTAGACGGGATACAGTTGAGACCCCGGCAGTTGGGATGCCGGCGCGGGAATACTGACCCCAGTCAGAATCCCGGCACCAGCATCCCACATACTGGGGTTAGGGGGACGGTTAGGATTAGGGTTAGGCATTAGGGGGAGGGTTAGGGATAGGCTGCAGGGAGAGAAGGGTAGGGTTAGGATTCTTACCAACAGGTGTCGGTATCCTAACCCTGTCTGGATGCCGGCGTCGGGTTTCTGACCGCTGGGATCCCGAGTGTCGGCATCCCGTACCCAACCCAGTTAGACACCTTACACACTAATGACCATTTCTGTCTTCTAACGATTGAAGAGACATGGAGGGAAGGAAGGAGAGTGAGTATAAGCCTTTCCAAAGTGCAACATGGGTGCATTGGTGCAAATGCAACCTATAAAGATTGGGACAAATGTGTTTATGCATCTGTCAGGAAACAGGAAACTTGCAGTCACTCCCATTGTCCGCTATAAGTTATAGCTATAGATACCAATTCCATTTAGTAAACTCTGTTAGTGAATTTCCCATCACCAGCTCACATGGTAATTGCGCTACTTAACCATCCTTACAGAAAGGGCCCTTTATTTATGGTGAAACTATCTGTCTTCCATCTGCAAATGATGGCACCTTGTCCTCAGTATGATACTTGACATGAAATGTTAGACAATTTGTTATATTTTACATATATTTTCATATGGGATGTATTCACTGTCCCAGCGCTCAGAACACCAGCCCTGGAATCCTGACAGCAATCTGAATCCTGGCTCCAGAATCCCGACCGTCTGCTTACTATCGGTAAGCATTATGGTTAGGAGGAGTGTTAAGTTTAGGGTTAGGCACTAAGGGGAGGGTTAGGGTTAGGCTGTGGTGGTAGGAATAGGGTTAGGCTGCGGGACAGGTGGGCTAGGGTTAGGGAGAGGGTTAGAGGTCAGGGTTTGGCTATTTACATTAAGGCTTTTGGAATGCCGCTGTTGGTACCCAACCCTTTTAAATAATAAGTAGGTCACCGCTAAGGTGTTTTTCTGTAAAGTAATCAAACCTAGTATTTTTAACATTTGTTTTTAATTTTAAGATGTGTTTGAACTATTGATTTGACTTATGATAATATTATTATATTTGCATCCCATGTGTGTTTCCTTATTATTAAGCATTGTATGCTCTTTTTCAGCCGATGCCTGGCACTGTAAGCTGCTACTCAATTTTATGTCAACTAGAATTCCTATGTTACTATCTTTAATTGCAACTGATTAGTGTTTCTGCAGTTGACATAGAATATGAGAGACGACAGAAACACTTTCCTAGCCTGGAAGGTAGGAAATACCTGTGCAATGATACACTTCCCTCCTCCCTCATTTCCAGAGGCTTCTAATTGGGCCCCACAAGAATTTTACACATAGGCTCCTTCTGTCACCTAGCCAGAGCTTGCACACAGACCAGAAAATAAATAATATTTTACAAAACACACAAACACAACACAGTATGAAAGATATAGATGTTGCAATAGAAGATCAACTGGTCAAGCACATCTGGAGTCCCAATCCACAGATTAACAGCTGTACTGCCACTAGGGACTCAAGTACCTGTGGTTGACTACCTAAAGCCTTGTAATTACAACTGTCAACTGACCAGGAGCCTAGAAATTACCAAAAATCTACCCAAATTGGCCCCACAATAAATTGAGGCTTATGCTTCATTTTCGGTATTCCTAGGCCATAACGCCACAACAAAAAGATGTAATTGCAACCTCAAAATCATTGGCACCTCCCTTATTTTCCAGACAATTTTCTGAATGACTTACCAAATAGTTATATGCTCTACCCCTAATGATAAAACATTTACTGATTAGCCTTTAGTTAGTCTGTGTCTTTCATTCAACTTTAACTGGACTTTCACTTGTACATCATGACTTCCAGAAGCAAAAAAATGAAGCACCTCAGACACAAAATGTATTTTCAATAAAGACGACAAACAATCCACAGAGTTGCAAAGTCCTAGAGGATCCCCAAGACCACAACCACTCTCAGAAGTCTAGTTACAATCAGGAATTCAGGGGACTGATAACCAGCTTATTACAAGACATCACAGACACCTTTCAAGTCAAAATTAGTGAAGGGGTCCAGGAATTCCAAACATAATTTGTCAAAATTGAGGAACGTTGAAAATTGCATATGACCATGGATTAGGACCTGACCTTCACCATTTACAAGATATGGTTCTATCTGAGAAGTGTGAAGACATTGAAAAAGGTGTTTGCAAAAAAATATTAATAATAATAATAATAATAATAATAACTTGTATTATTATTATTATTATTATTATTATTATTATTATTATTATGCAATACATTAAATACTCTGCTATACCTAACTGCCTATATGGCCTGTTTGTAAATATATTACCAGAAGTGTCTGATGAGCATATTCTAATGGACAGAGGGCCTGATTCAGCATCGATCCCAAATACAGCTATGTACACAGATCGAGCAGTTGTTAGCCATTGCGCATGCGTATAAGCACACTGCGTGTGCGCAGTGATCGCACTGTGATGATGCACGCACAGAGAAATCCATCACAGAGTCAGTGATAGGCTGTGTGCGTTTGGGGGTGGTGACGGGGGAGTGGTCATAAAAACGCAGGCGTGCCTGTCAGTTTCAACTCCGTTCCTTGGGCGTGCATAAATTAGCCACAGTAATTGCATACGCAGCTTGAGAGCCCACTGCGTACAAGGAAACATGCAGTTTCTGCATACCTGTGCGATGTGCGTCGATGGTACCAATGTTTATGCAGAAGAGCGACTGTGGATGGATATGAGAAAGCAGAAGTGGGCGTCTTCATGTCGGCTGAGCTTTGGAAAGCATTATCATAATTTTGCTACTACATTCTGTGCGAAATCGCAGCTGTGATCGCATTAGCAATCGCTGCTGAATCTGGCCCAGTGTCCATCGTTTCTAAAGCCTAAATTGGCAGCTGGACAAGTGCCCCAGGTCATAAATCTCAGGATGCACTAATTTGATGTCAAATAGAAGCTGAATTTAGCATTGAGCTCTTCAAACTCCTATAAATATGACAAAACACATAGAATCCGTGATAAGTTTACGGACCTATGTGTTTTCTCTACCCGATCCGCGAAAATGGGATCATTATCTGGGATTTTTTTTCAGAGCCTGCTGAGGTCCCCAAAAAAAAATCTCCGGTAAGTGCTGCGGGCGGCTACGCTTTGGGGGTTAATTGGATAGCCCCAGGGTTCAAATAGCCTGCAATGAATTTCCCCTTTAGATGTACAGTACTGTAAATGTATTGTTATTAACAGTTTGCAGTTGGTCATTTAAGTAATATATTTGTTTGCATGAATTATTCTGTATGAAAAATTTTTTGTGAGTCTGAAGGCTGTAAAATGTGGATATATGAGCGATTCAATACATAAATCACTCAATGAAGAATGTCATACTGTAGGTTGTTATGGAATGGTCTACCCCCTTTAAATACTGTAACTCCAATGGACACTTAAACATGGTGGAGATTCTATATGCAGGTATGCACTTGACATAAAATATAAATTGCATCGAAGTGAAGTTGTTTATCCATCGATGTACTGACTGCATGGTTTATTTGCTGTGCAATTTTAGACACCTCCCTGAAGAGACTTGTATGGGAGTAAAACCCCTTATTATAGTGTCCTATTCCTATATCTGCTAACTACTATTTTTTTTTAATTCAAATTGAGCTTTTGTGTTTACAATAAAAATGTTAATTGAAAAAAAAAATAACTATTTGTGATCTAACAAAAAAGTGGTCTGAACTCTTTTGCACCAATACTCTTAGAATTATCAGTCTAAACTTTTAACATAATAAAATATATATCTTTATATTATCTAAAAGAATGAAAGTTTCCTTTGCATTTGAACTTGTGCCATTTAGTCCTTATTCTCTATGGACAATACATGATATGTTTTCTTAGACACTTCCTCCTAATACATTTGCATGTACTGTGAAGATAGTTACAATCAGAATAGTAGTACCCCCTGGTTTAATCTATATGATGGTGTACCATTTGTTCCTTTATCTATGTGATGGATAATAGGTGTCTCTGACCTATCTCATGTATAAAACATCTTTGCAAAATTGTCAATGAATTTTAATGAATCGTTCACAACACGTATTTCGAACAGTGCAAAAAAAATAAAAAATAAATAATATGGAGCTGAACATACAGCCACTATGTACAATTCCTAAGTAGTAAGCACAAAATATCTTTAATATCTATGAGAATAAACCTTTATAAGGATTTCATATTCTGATTACTTAGATGTCTTTGCAGTAGATTATGTTTTACTTTTGTAAAGAAAAAAATAACATTTACTGATAGGAGAGCATTCTTTGCTAGTTAGAAAAAGGAAAATACCAGAGATGGGAGAAATTGCCCTTCCTGCTTTGTGCTTCTGTCATATTCTGCATTTGATTTAGAGTTGGACTTTAGTCTGCAACATGCGTGCCATCCTTAAGCTTCAGCATGCTCTGCCAGCCACAGGCATACTGACACTTGTAGTTCTGTAAGCTACAGCTCACCCAAGCACACAGTCACTGTCCGGGCTTGCTGGGTATTTTAGTTCCATGCCTGTATTTATTGATGTATTAGTTTTTCTTTACAGTTTAAACTAGGGATGTGCAGGCTCGGTTCTACTCGGTTCTGTTCGGTTTTTTTTACCGAATCTTATTGGCTATCCAAAACTCGTGACAGCTGAAACCCAATAAGATTCGGTAAAAAAAACCGAACAGAACCGAGTAGAACCGAGCCTGCACATGCCCTAGGGAATTGCTTCTCATTCTCACCAAGTTGGTGCTGTTATCACTTTATAATAAGGGGACCCCATTCTTTTGGTTTTCTAATTACAGTATGCCCTGGATTTAACCCCCAAAAAGTATATTTTATTGTAGCATTTAAGAAACAATTTTATTGTGCAATGTATTAAAAAATGTTTTACAAGGACACAGGTTCAGTAGGAAGACAAAATAGTACAGTGATAGCTTCAGATCCCTTTCCTAAAAAATCATGAAGTTGTAGCCCTTGGGCCTTAATGGCTAGCCATATATAAATATGGCGTTACCACATTAGGCTATTGTCCGATAAGTGTAGCTCTTTGGAGCTTATAACATTTCAGAATATAGCAGCCCCTCACATACCAATGGAGGCTACTTCTATGCTAAAAAAAAATGGAGGAACACCCCTTAATACATTCTGGGAATACTTAATTTCATTTTTCAGAGAAACAGCAGTTTTGGAGGTTTTCCTGCAATATGGTGTTAATCAGTGGTGGCTCCAGGGGTTTCAACACAGTCAAAAATGAAATACGGGAGCCACACCAACTGCCAGTGAGTTCCAGCCATCTATGTTTGGCAGCATTTGAAATGGCAGTTGGTGTGGTTCCCCTGTTTGAATTTTGGACTGCGCTGCAGCCCCACCTCTGGAGCCACCATTGGTGTTAATAAATTGACCCTAAAGAGCTCAATCTCTGGAAGGGAAATTGAGATATAAAAATATTAATGCTGAAACACGTCCTTAAATAAGCAACAAGACCGTGTGTACAGTAAATCGTGATAATATCGGATAGGAGTACTAAGTTTGGGTGCAGGTTTTGCAAGGTCACCAGAAATATTAAAGCAAAGCTGCAACTCATAGATGTATAAGTACATCGGCATGGATGTAAGCATTACCATCATCTCCTCAGGGAATGAACACTCAGAAATCCTTAGTGGCAAAATCACAGCATTTAACCACGGCTGCCTATTCTGATTTCCCACAAACCCAGCACAGACACCTGAAGGAAACCACAATTAGGGTATAGGCTTTCTCTGTTTATCATTGTACTCTTAAGAAATTGATCAATAGTACAAGCACTGGGGACATATTAAATATCACTACTTTTGTAAAGAAGAAAGTTACTCTTTGTAAATGGATAGATAATATGTACTGTATAACAAAGAAATCGACTCTTAATTGTATCATACCGTAGCATAGAAGGAAAGCTTACTTTTTTGTATATTTAATATACCACATAAATTTGTATATTTGATTGATATATTTTGGTGGTACTATATTTTATTTTTATGGAGTAAACCAGAGAGATAATTCACAAAATAGAATTAAGAAATGTTATACATTTATTCTCCCTGTACGTCATTTTATAACACAAAACTCTTAAATAGCATGGTGCAAATATATGATTGGTATCAATCAGTCATATATTAGAATTGACTGGCATAGTTCAAATTCAAAATAAACTAATAAATGCGCATAACTGATTGGTTGTTATTTGTTACAGCACAATAGATCTGATAACACCTGGCCATTAAATAAACCTTTGAATTTAACTTTCAACAGCATTATTTCCCTGTAACATCTACATGTAAGAACTCTTTTATAGAGTTTTCCTAAATAAAGACCCTGCAGCCAAACGTATGCAGAGCAATACACATCTCCTGATGGATAGGAGAAATAACTTGTTGGTGATGGGAATGCTGACCTGGAGGGTCAAGAATAATTAATTGTGCACATCATGCCAGAAACCCCCAAATTTTGGACAAATCCACGAAGTGTGAACAAATCACCCTGACAAAGGACAACTGTGCAAACAGTGGTCAGAGGAGTATGGATGTATTTTAGTCAGTCTTGTAGGTACTTAGTACCATCTATACCATCATTTGTAAGTATTCTTTATTCTGCAGTGTTTTCACTCACTTTCATCCAGTCTTCATTGTCAAGTCTCTCATTCGAGTCTCCCAAACCACTTATTGGGGATCATGAGAATTTTAATTTGGTGTTGTCAGCTTGGAGTATAGAATGGAAGCTTTAGTGGAAGCTTTTCTTAGATACAATAATTTTATGATTGAGAAGGGACAATGGGGAAGATGCACTAGGCCTTGGGGAATGATAAGGTGGAGAGTGATAAAGTACCAACCAATCAGCTCCTAACTGTTATTTTTCAAACACAGCCTCTAAACTTAAAGGAGCTGATTGGTTGGTACTTCATCACTCTCCACTTTACCACTCTCCAGGGCTTAGCGAATCCCCTCTTTATGACTTTTATGTGCTTTAATCTTCTATGAAAATTTCTAATTTGAAGAAAATAGAAAAAAAATTGCATTCAGGATATCAAATTTGGAATGGGAATGAAGGAAATTAAGTGTCACAAGTCAAATCACTCGTATAATGAATACCTCCTGCAAACCAGTACCCGAGTAATCCCGAAAATTACAATTATTATAAAGTGCTATGATTGGGGAATGGTGAGTAGAATGCACAAAAAGTCTATTAGCACAATCCAAGAACACCAAGGAGTGTGAAATAATTGGGTGACGAGAAGCCATTTTTGTGCGCATGGAGTGAGGGAGACAGAGGATGGCAACAGCATTCCCAGACTCTCAGCATCTATTTGCATTTAGATTCCGGTCAGGCACTGAGCAAGTCTCACCGCCGTGTGATAATGCTTGAGATCAGGAATGCCAAGACCTCCCCCCAGGTAGGACTTCTGTAGAACATTGATGCACACCTGTGGATATCTATCTGCCCATATAAAAGGCATGATATGGCACCACAAACATTTTAATACATAAGAACTAAGTAATATGGTTAAGAAGGGTTTGGAATACGTACAAAACTCTGAACAGTATGTTCATTTTAACTGATGTGATACGTTCGATCCAAAAAATAAAGTGATGGGTCCAACTGATGAAATTTGTATTTATCTGAGACAGGAGTGGGAGAAAGTATGCCTGGAAGGTTTGATGATGGCGACTAGTGATTCATTTTATAGCCTGACATTTGGTGTGGAAGAGAATACTAAAGTATTGTTTAATATATCAAAACTACAAACTGAAAAAAATAATATATATATATATATATATATGCTTGACATAGCTAGTCCATATATTTTTATATACTTTTGTACTTTCCTTATTATTCAAGATTCAGAAGAGTTATCTAAAAACACAAACAGTAATAACCCAAAATAAAGAAAAATCCTAGAATAATGTATTATTTTTCGCATCCAAAACAATCTAGCTCCTGTTGGGGATTCATTGTCAACAGACGAAGGAACTACTGCACAAATGATTTTATATGTGTTATAGGCAATCAACAACATGAAAGAGTATAGGGTTGCACTCAAGAGGCTTAATGACATAAACGTAATGCGTGTTTCCACATCATTTCTCTTGCGGTACTCCTGCAAAAACATGCCAAACTCAATTGCCAGCTGCAGATAAACTTTTTCTTTTTAATTCTCCATCACAAGACCCAGAATACATTACATAATTAGTGAATACAATAAACAGATGACATACAGCGAAACTTAGTTCACACAGTGCAAAGATCACGTGTGTTTCTATGGCTCACTGTAATTTGTGCACTTAGGAGCACTAAAGACCTTTATGAAAAACTTGGAAAGTGAGAAGTGCAACTCTGCTGATTGAATTTTCATGAACACAATTTATAACTCATTCATTTCCCCAGGGAAATCTGTATATGGCAAAAAAAAATGATTCTACAAAGTTTGAGATTTTCCAAATTTGAGTGAGAATGAGCTGTCCAAAAACTTTGCAAAGTTTACACTGGAAGAAATCTACAATAAAATATGCTATAACCTTCAAATTACTTTCTAAGACACTTTCACTTGATCCAGTGATAAATGATTTGTGAATCTATTTGCCAAATATCGGCCCAATATCATTGATTGTTCATCATCTCTAGGGCCATTCTTACAAAGAACTGTGCTAGTAAATGAAAAAGTATTTACTAATATATTGCACTTAAAAAACACAAGCCTGAAAATCAATCTATAAAGCAATCTATAAATCCGTGTTTGTAAGGATGTTATATTGCCTTTGCTTAACCAGTACAAACAACCCTAACCTGCTTCTTATAGCAGCTATTGTGATTCCTGTGCCTAAAATCAGTAAATAAACAAATGAACAATAAATATGTAATTCTTAAAAAAAAAAAAAGTAAACTGCAAAAAGCAGAAAACAAAAACATAAAACACTATAAACAATTTCATATATCATTACAGTCAATTTGAGTTTTATCAAGTAATCATAATTAGCATTTTAAACATATATGTATATATCGTGAAATGGGACCTGATTTGGTGGTGGCCTAAATAAGCTACAGTTTGCTTTCTACCTAATACACTCAGAATGTGCTTCAAACATTTGAAAAAAAATCTTTTTAGACACAATAATTCAATAAAGCAAAACATATTCACCAAATGTACAGCTTCGGTGGATAGATCTTGAGTACCCTAGGGAGAACCCATGTTGTGTTGTCGAAATATTTTCTGTGCATTACTTTTTAAGAAATAAACATCATTTTTTATTAAGCTGTTGGCTCCATATACCACTGAAACCCCAGCAATCTCTTCCAATATGTTTCCTCTTTGAATATAATGCCCAAATATGTCAAACAGACAGTCAACAGAAACCTCTATAGATTCATTAAAGCAAGCACATTGCATGCTCAATTGACAGTAAAGTGAATACAGGTTTCCTTGTGCATTTTTGTGAGTTTAGCTGACAGTTTAGAGGCTTCAATTTACAATAATATACCCTTCTTCTATGTCACATTTCTCCCAATCTAAAACATGTTCAGAATTCTATAAGTCACATTACTTCCACACTCTAAATTCCCAAGTATTTTTGATACGAACGACCTTGGAGTAATGTTTAAGATTTAAAGAAAAATTTATTTTTACCTCAGTTATTTGGGAGGGGAGGTTTACAAAATATAGTTAGATTAAAAAATAGTTTTCAATAGAATCTAAGCCTAGGCTCTATTATATATTTATTGCTGTCTGTTGCTGAATTGATGATTCACATAAACAGGTTTTTTTCAACCAAAATTCTCAAACATTTGTCCTTGAGGTAAGCTGTGGGCACACTGGTTGTAAAGCATATTTGATTATATGCCAAATTGCCTATTTTCTACCTAATGCCCATGTTCCCCTTGGAAGACTACCTGTCTGCTGTCACTTTTGTGTAACTCCATTCATTAAATTCAGTTGTGGTGAAGTTCTGCACAAATAGATATCTGTAGCAAAACAGACCATGTCACAGATTCATGAAAGTCCAGAAAACATGTTCAAGTTTGACTGATCTTTGCTATTCCACTGAAATCATGGGGCTCAGGTGACTACCAATTCATTCTGCTGTATTTTCTGCCTAGGATACGACTTGGGGTATTTAAGGTCAAGTTCTCATGGCGAAGAAAAAATGCAGAATTAGCATTGGGCTTCTGGGAAATGGGGAGAATTCCTGCTGGGCCAGGCCCTGTGCTCACCTTGATGGCTTTCTACATACCCTGTCTCCCCTCTCCTCTGCTCGCAGGCTGATTCATAACTGGCTGTCGGCTGCTCCGATTGAAGCTTAGCTCTCTGATCAGGCAGCTTGAAGCCAGTGGCTCCCTCACTTCCTATTCTCTGACATCTCCACTATCATCATGGGTGATTTCAATATCCCTATTAACAGTCTTCATGTCTCCAAACTACTTCCTTTAATCCCCATCTCTTGGCCTCTCCCAATGGACTGACTCCTCTACTCATCAGGAGGGCCACTGTCTTGATTTTGTGTTCACCAAACAATGCTCAGTGTCTTAATTCACTAATGCTCCTTTCTCTCTCTCAGATCACAACCTTATCACATGCACACTCTCCTCCTTTATGTCAACCTCAATGTCACTGAAATCAACCAAGCATCCCGAAACCTGCAGAAATATTATTATTATTAATTTTTAACAACCATCCACCTCTCTGAGACAACTATACTCACCAATTTCTACATTGACTTCTCCTGAGACTGCTGCATTACATCTGAACCAGAATCTAGAAAAAGCCTTTGATGAAGTAGCTCCAGCTACCCATCATGTTCCATGTAGACTTAGGCGTCAACCGTGGTATTCCAATTTAACAAGACACCTACAAAGACTCTCACAATAAGTAGAGAGTCAGTGGCATAAATCTCCAAGTGACTTCCTCATATATAAGACTATCTACCACTGTAATGCTCTGGACACTGCCAATCAAATATATTTCCAATCTCTCATTTCTGCTCAAACAACTAACCAAAAGCAACCTTTTAATACATTTAACTTATTACCCCTCCCTCACCCGACCTCTGCTACTTTCCATGTACAAGATCTTGCTTCCCATTTCAAGGACAAGATTGATAAGATGCAAAATTAAATGGTATGCTCTTCCTCAGACAGTGACCTGCTCAATTCCCTACCTGAACCCACTGGCACATTTGACCCCACAAATGAAGATGAATAAGCTACAATCTTCTTATCCTCCTACTCTACTACCTCTCTTCTTGATCCTATACCCTCAAAAATCTCTCTCTCTTTACTGGCATCTTTCCTTCACTTTTCAAGTGATTACTCCCATTCTAAATTCTGACCCTAACTCTCTCTCAAATTACTGTCCCATATCCCAGCTCCCTTGCCTCTCCAAGCTACTTGATAGACTTGTCTACACTTGCCTCACACACTTTCTTAACTCAAACAACTTATTGGACCCACTTCAGTCAGGCAGTTATTCCCAACACTCCACAGAGACAGCACTGATTAAGGTAGTGAATTATCTGGTCACTGCCAAGCCTAATGGCCATTACTCACCACTTATTTTTCTAGATCTCTCTGTTGCTTTTGACATGGTTGACCACTCTCTTTTCATACAAACACTAAAATCCCTAGGTTTTAAGGACACAGCCCTTTCTTGGTTCTCATCCTACCTATATAATTGCTCTTTTACTATTCATTTTTCTGATTCTGCTACCTCTATCAGTTGGAGTACTGCAAGGCTCTGTTTTAGGTCCTCTGCTTTTCTGAATCTATACCACCTCTCTTCGCAAACTAATCAGCTCTTTTGGATTTCAGTATCATTTGTACGCAGATGGTACTCAAATCTACCTATTCTCCCCAGATTTGTCCTCATCTATATTGGTCCATGTCACTCCATGGATTGTATTTTCAAGGTTCTCGTGGCATGTTCTACAAATAATAGGTCACACCCACATATGAGTAAATATATAATGTACATCATATCATAATTGTTAAATCTCTTGGTACAAACTCTTGAGAAAAGAAACAAAACTTTGTGCTATGGAAAGATCCCAGTATAACAGCCATAGAAGACCAGATGTACACCAATGTTGGCCCCCTCCTCATACATGAAGATCCTCTCCCATTTACTGTATAGGTTGGCATAACTAGGCATGAAACTAGTCCCCATGACTGCAAAAAGAAAATAATTGTGTGTGATGATGAAAGGAAATACAGTTTAAAAGAAAGACCTTGTGTTCATATCTAAAGTAAGAAAGGCATACAGTATGTGTCCTTCCATACAATATCCTGTATTTTATTAAGAAAGTGGGTAGTGTCTTTAAGATGGGTATTCAATGAGGCAACAAGAGGATGAAGAAAAGAATCAACATATTCTGATAGATTGGAAGTTATTGATTTAATACCAGAAATAATAGAATGCCTGGCAGGTGATGTGAGGTGTTTGTGAACTTTAGGATGGTGATAGTACATGTATATTGAAATAGTTGGATAGGGAATGAATTGGAATTGCCATTCCTCCCTGTATGACCCCATTGGCCTGTGCTTGGTCCAAAATATTTTTCAATTCATTCTGATATAGGGATAGGTAGGTTCTTGGTTCAAGATTTGGTGATAGGAAAAATCATTTAATTGTTTGTAAGCTTTCTATCATTTCAGTATCAGTATATAGTCACTTCTATCCTGAACTACCAGACCCTTATCAGCATTTTTTATAATAATTAAGGTCCACTATGTGAGTCTTTTTATAGCTGTAATTTCTTTTTGATAGAATCAATGGTTTATTGGTCCTTTTATGTGCTATAGTACACACATTTCTGAAATCCTCTATGGATACTATGTACAATGATTTGATATTAGTATTTGTAGCTGATAGGAAATAGTTCTGACTTTAGCTTAAAAGCATTATTCCATTTATTAATGTTATAGATCTTTCCAAAATTATCTCTATCATTAATTCCAGATTCAAGTGTTTTTAGCTCCTCCCATAGTTCCTCCAGGGTAGATAAAGATTTTTTTTATCCATGCTGCCTAAGATAATTGGAAGAGTCATCCTCATCCCTTTTTAATCATTTATTTGCAAGATATCATTTGTGACATAATGAAAAAATATACCCATTGAGATCTACAAGTATTTTAAATGTATTTGGTGTTGCTGCCAGTGAAAATTTTATTCCTTACTAAGTAAGGTGGTTTGGCTCTTATCTAATTTTTTGGAAGAGTGGTTGATTATATTAGTACATTTGTTAGTTGATTAATTTAAAATATTTTGAGATATTTCTTTCGATTTAATTCCCCCTCTTCATCCTTCATCCATCCTAACCACCAGTCTAAATCCCACCAGTAGAAGCCTGACACAGGACTTAAAATAGGCGTAGAAATACCGATGCCTATCTTAATCCCGACGCCGGAATCTACACAGATGCTTTCCTGAATGAGGTAAGTCAAGGGCATGTTAGCAGTTAGCTGTGGGGGGAGGGATATGTTTAGACACCCCCCGGGAGGGTTTAGGGTTAGGTACCCCCTGGCGAGGGTTAAGGTTAGACTAACGGGACGGGGGTTAGGGTTAGACGCCACTGGGGAGAGGTTAGGGTTAGGCACCCCCCAGGAAAGGTGGGTTAGGTTTAGGCACCTCCTTGGGGACTTAGAGTTAGGCACCACTCCAGGAGTTTTAGGGCTAGGCTCCACCATTGGAGGGTTAGGGGGGGAAATGGGAGGCTTAGAGTACTTACTTTCCCTCATCATCTCCGCCTGTTGGGCTTCCATGATTTCAATACCATTCCGATTTCTAGGCTACTTGTTTCATCCTTATATCATAGTTGGGTTAAATGAACAACCTCCCGTATTTCCATCTATATGACTACTAATGAGCATGATGACTAACTATGGTAATTGAAATAAACCCATTATGTGTTGGGAGATTATCTCCCAGAATGCCACACAGCCCAGGATCTCAATCAGGTTGGGTATGAGATGCCGGCGCTCGGGCTCCCTTTGGGTAAGTATTTTAATCCTCCCCCTCTCCCTACTCCTAACTGTCCCTTCCCACTGTCTAAACCTAACCCTCCCCCAGTCCCTAAACCTAACCTCCCCTCTGCAGTCTAAATCTAACCCTCCTCCTAGTGCCTAACCCACCCCCTAACCCCACTTCTTACTGTCTGGATGCCGGCAGTAAGGATGCCTGTACCAGAATCCTGACTGGTGTTGGTAATCCCGCAATGGTATTCTGAGTTCCGGCATCCTGACAGCCAGGAATCGGATTATGACTACATCCTTACCGATCATGTGATCCATGTTTACAATACATAGAAACATAGAATTTGATGGCAGATATTAAACACTTGGTCCATCTAGTCTGCTCTTTTTTAACCTTTTGATAATCTATATGATCCTTAGACAGGGCCTCACGTACACTGACCACTGGGACTGTAGCAGCTTCATTACATGTCAGGAGTTTACCTCCCAGAACACCTTGCAGTCCAGGTTTGCAAACAAGTGATCAATGTTTATTTAATCTGTCGTAAAGCTTTGAAGTTTTAAATAATATGAATATTTGACTGCTCTTGCATATGTCTGTTTACCAAGGATAGGATTGCCTCATGAAGCTTTTTTTAATCTGTTATACATGTGGATTGATTATATGTTGAAATGACACAGCTGTGATACATTTATGACTAATAACTGGGTATATAAACCAGCCACATTTTGGGTATTTACACATTTTCATCTGAGGAAGCTGAGGGACAATACCTCAGCGAAACGTATCAAGCAACAGTGCAATTGTGTGCGCCAAATGCTAAATGAGCTTCTCTCATCCAGACCAATGCAAGCATTTCATCTACCTATGCCAGTTAAAGGGACTGCCAACATCTGCCAACAATCCAGCTGGAAAAAAGACTTGGTAATAACAAACTATAACTATTTCAGAGTGCATATATATACTATACTAATATAGTATATAAATATACTAATCACTAAGCAACTAATCAGCTACAACCTACTATTTTATTGAATGCACTGAATAAATGCTACCTTGAAGCTGATTGGTTGCTATGTGGAACTTTTCCACTTGTCCCCTATGCTACTCTTTACACTGCTTTATATATCTGTCCCTAAGACTGTAATTTCCAATAGGTCAAGGACTGAATGAATGATCGAGAAGAACAACTGAGTTCTTCCAAAATGTGCTTTGAGTTCTGATGATGATGATGATGATGATTATGTTAAATGCTATTTAGTCGAGCCTCATGTTTGCCTTCAATTAATCATGAGCGAGAGAACATTGTAACTCAATTTTTACATGTGTCCTATAATACTTTGTAATGTTTTTGTTATACTAGTAGAATTTTGTCACATCCGCTGTCTGTATAAAGTGCACTTGGAAGGTGCAAAAGGCAGACTGTTGGAGGTAGAGGCAGATGTCCAATCTGCACCATCTCAGAGGTCATGATAAAATATTCCCATAGTCACAAAAAGCTTTGCAGCTCACAATTACTGGGGAGCACCACTTACATCTTATTTAAATATACATTCAGCAAGGATACCTTGAGCTACCCAGCTATTCCCATCAGAAGTAGCACAATTCTGAAAGCCCTATTAGTGACCTGTCTCTCTCACAAGATGAAGTGCCTAAAATTAATGAAATTATAATGAGCTGTGATATCATTTGCTGAATCTTCATAGAATTATTAAAAGACAAAAGCCCTATTATTGTGAAAACTATTTTTGCTGAGTATGGTCCTATACATCAAAGAGTTAGCAGCACTATCCAGTGGTATCCACCACCTGCAGTAAGTGTCACAGGCTTTTACTGGTGATAGTTTCACCCACGCTTTCACTGCAATTAAGGGTTGCCTACCTTCCCGATTTTAGCGAGAGTCTCCCGGTTTTTAATAAACCCTCCCGCTCCCCCGCAAACATTACCTAAACTCCCAGTTTCTGCAACCCCCCTTGAATTGCATGCGCAAACCGGACTGTCTTGGGGCAGAGCCTGCGGAGGGGATGTCATGACATCACAACGTGTGACGCCATTATACTTAAAAGACGGCCACCGTGGGGTTGTGGGTAGCAGTGGCCGGCTAGTCACAATCTGTGTGCACACTGAGTATGCTTGGGCATTGTGGCAGTGGCAACTGGCAGAGCGGAGCCAAACCAGCAGCGTTGCACTCACTGATCAGCAGTGCTGCACTGTGTGTGTGCAGAGACAGATGTGTGGTGGCCTCAAATATAATTATAAGCGGCCAATGAGACGTGCGTCATACTATACACTGATGGGGGCTGGCTGGGTGCTGAGTGTCACAGGCATTAACTGCACATTGAAAGGGTACTCACTGACAGCCAATAAATGGATGGCTGTCAGTGAGTACCCTTTCAGAGTGCAGTTAATGCCTGTGACAGGAATCTGGATATATCACAATAAGGGAGCTCTGACTAATACAGCTGCCCCTAATCATTGGCAACTATTGTCTGAGCACATTTAATGGTTAACAAGTCCATATTTGATTTATATATTTTTTTTAAACAGGCAGCTGTACTTTCAGGAGCCTCCTGCTAATATTGGGAGGGTAGGCAAGCCTGATATTAACCATAAAATGTCCTCGAACAATATTATGGTAGTATGATACCCATAGAAAAACTAGCTCTGGTGGCATGCTGCTCTTAGTACTATAGTTTTCACCTGCCACTGCAGGACACTCCCTAAATGACAATAGACACACCCATAGGTGAAGCTAGACTTGCCCCCTGGGGCGGAACATGATCCGCCCCCTCAGCGGCGTGTCGTGCTTCGCGTGGCACATTCTGCTACCACCTACAATCTCCCTGAAGCTAGTTTTCAAAAGTAGGCAAGTATGCCGCAATTAGAGATACAACATCAGCTTCATTGTCACAAAAAGGGACCATTTGCTAATATAAGTATTGCAATTAAAGCACTATAAGCAGTGGCGGAACTCTCGGAGACAATGGAGTCATTTGCCGGCGGGCGTCAGCCCTGAAGGGGGCACCTGGCTCCATTGTCCCCGGGAGCTGCATGGAGAAGGAGCGCCGTTGATCGGCGCTCCACCTCCATTGGCGTAACTACGGAGGATGCAAGGGGTGCGGTCGCACCCCCTGCACCCACCATCTGCCAGGCGCCTGGCTCCTGGTGTGTTACCAGCGGGCACCCGGCTCCTTTTCAAACCCCCAGTGGCAGCCGGAGAATGGAGCTCCCTCTGTCTTCCGGGTCCCGCAGTGTACTATGGGAGTGACATCATAACATCACTCCCATAGTGCAGAGGAGCGGACTCCGGGGACGGAGCTCTGGAGTGAGCTCCGTCTTCCAGGTCCCGCAGTGCACTATGGCAGTGACGTAATGACGAGGAGCGGATGCCGGGGATGGACGGCAGCAGCACTGGAGCGGGCATAAAGGTAAGTGTTTGTTAGTTTGTTTTTTTGTGTGTGCGCGCGCGGTGGGGGCCATCACTGGGGGCAACTACAGGGGCTCACTACTGGGGGCAACTACAGGGGCCTCACTACTGGGGGCAACTACAGGGGCTCACTACTGGGGGCAACTACAGGGAGCTCACTACTGGGGGCAACTACAGGTGGCTCACTACTGGGGGTAACTACAGGGGCCTACTACTGGGGGCAACTACAGGGGCTCACTACTGGGGGCAACTACAGGGTGTTCACTACTGGGGGCAACTACAGGGGCCTCACTACTGGGGTTAACTACAGGGGCCTCACTACTGGGGGCAACTACAGGGGCTCACTACTGGGGGCAACTACAGGGTGCTCACTACTGGGGGCAACTACAGGGGCCTCACTACTGGGGGTAACTACAGGGGCCTCACTACTGGGGGCAACTACAGGGGCTCACTACTGGGGGCAACTACAGGTGGCTCACTACTGGGGCAACTACAAGGTGCTCACTACTGGGGGCAACTACAGGGGCCTCACTACTGGGGGTAACTACAGGGGCCTCACTACTGGGGGCAACTACAGGGTGCTCACTACTGCAGCAACTACAGGGGCCTCACTACTGGTGGCAACTATAGGGGGGGTCACTACAGGGGGCTCACTACATGGGTCTCACTACTGGCAGCTCACTACTGGGGTCAACTACAGGGGGCTCACTACTGGGGGCAACTACCGGGGCTCACTACTGGAGGTACTGCATAGGGGGACCATCACTGGGGAGCACTACATAGGTGGTCACTGCATAGGGGGACCACTACTGGGGGCATTATATAAAAGGAACTGCATAAGGGGGCGGCGGCAGCTGGGGCTGGCATAGGTGCTGGGGTGGTACATTTTAGATTGGGGGGGCACCAACATTTATCTTGCCTCTGGGCACCTGGGATGAAGTTATGCCACTGACTATAAGTTTTATCAACAAAGTAAATACCACCAACTGTGTAGAGGGAGACTTGCTTCTTCATACACATACTTCTGGTTGCCACTTCCCTTTTTCCATATTCATCAAACTCAGGTTGATAATAGCACAGACAGTAAACAATGGGCCTCATCCAGCAAGGATCGCTATTGTTAAAGTGTATGCAGATGTCTGATTGTTGCATTCTGTGCATGCATATGCATCACATGTGCATGTGCCCGAAGGCACCACTGCAATCACACTGCGATCATGTAGACCACATAGAGCCATCGCAGAATGATTGACAGGTAGTGAGCGTTTGGGGGTGGTGACGGGGGGTGGTGACGGGGGGGGAAATGCAGACGTGCCTGTCCATTTGAACGGCATTGCATAGGCATGCATAAATTAGCCACTGCGATTGAATATGTAGCATAAGTACTCAATGCATGCCACGAGGTTAGCAATTTAGAGGTAAGGTCAGGGCTGCTGTAATACTGCATGAGGGGTCAATGGTACTCAATGTTTCCGATGTTTGAGGAGGTTTGCAAGGTATTATGGATGCGAGAGAGGGGAAGTGAGTGTCTGCATGTTGTCCGTGCGAGCGCTTTGCGATTGCATGCATTACCATACTTTCGCAGCAGACCTGCGTACGCTATTGCAGCCACAATTGAATCAGCGATCCTTGCTAAATGAGGCCCAATTGTAGCTTCTGAGCTTTCTTTGATCATGGAAGCAGGTATATCATGCATGAAATGTAGTAGTGGAACTAATTTTACAAATTTTAGTAGTATATTTTACTATTCTTCTGCTTTTTAATATTGGCTAACCTAATACCTGTAACCATACTAGTGTGGATTTAGCAATTATGTCAAATTGTGCCTATAGTACATTATAGGTTAAAGTGAGATATACTAAAAGAGGTCTCCACATTAACTAATAATGCTGTATTGTCTTTCTAATAACTGAAGGTAGTCATGCTCCCTAACCGGTATACAATCGGGAAGCCGGCAGCCTTAATACCGGCAGCCGGCTTTCCGACTGTCATATCCCGGCGAGGGATGAAATGCTGGGCGACTAGATGTAGATGCCTGACATTTCCCCTATGCCAGGAGACAGGCGCCCGGCATCCCGATTGAATGGATGCCGGGCGCCGTTAGCGGACAGCCGCGGGGGGGAGGGTTGGGTTTTAGGGCACTTAGGGTTAGGCACCCCCCTGTAGGGTTAGGGTTAGGCTAGGGGGAGGGAGGGTTAGGGTTAGAAACCCCTGGGGGGACTTAGGGTTAGGCACCCCCCCGGGGGACTTAGGTTTAGGCAGTGGGGAAGGGGGGGTTAGGGTTAGGCACCCCTAAGGAGGGTTAGGGGGTTAGGTTAGTTAGTACTTACCTATCCACGATCGGGATTTCCAGCGCTGTCGGGATTTCGCTGCCGGGAACTCTGCTGTTGTCGACCAGAGCACACATAACCTCACAGAACAAAATAAAGCTCAAGATTAAACTTTACTGTGAAAAGTCTCTATGGATATGTGCAAAATAATTTCTTTATGACTTATTAGGTTCCCATATATAAAAAAACCACAAAAGGTAAGCTAAATATTTGTTTACATCTTGTGTATTAATATTTACATATTTATTGTATGCAAACATATTGGGCCTCATTTATCAAGCAGTGGGTTTTGAGAAATGATGATTTACAGTGATTTTTCTTTGCCAGTGACAAATTTGTGATGTTGTTAAAAAGAAAACCGACCATGTTAGGTTAGGAAAATTATTTTTTGCAGCCCAACACTCTAGGTTTTGCCTTTAAGAAAATTGTTATTTTGTAATTGACTGGAAAAATCATCAGCAATTACTGGTTTTAAAAAAACTGTTGCTGATACATCAGACCCATTGGATTTGATGTGATGTTCTAAAGTTATACTATTAAATATGATGTAATTCAACTGGCATGACCAAATAATATATCATTAAAAGCACTAAATAGTATGGCTCCTCATACTTACCGACCTTTCGTTTCACCCTACAGGTAGAGTTCCTGGAGGGGACATGCCAGTTGCTGATAGGCCCAAAGAGACTCTCCGCACCGGGCATCCGTCACAGGTGGTGCCCACATATCGGCCAAGTATCTGGCTGGCAGCTCAACAGAATGCTTGGAGTGGGACATCATTAACAAACCGAAAAAAACAAGCTGACAGAAAAAAAAGAAAGGAGAATAAAAAAAAGAAAACCAAAAGAAAGGAATAAAAAGAAAGACAATAGAGCAAAGATAAGAAATAAACAAATATAAAAACAATAAAATATAAATATGCAGATAATTTGCTGAAAAGCAGATTACAGTTGCTTCCCTTTCCAAAGACTGCAGTAAGAAGAACAATCTAGAACAGGGGAATGGTAATATAGAAAAAAAGGGACACCACTGACACTCCCACTGGTCCCTGATTGGAAAAACCTATAACATACCACCCATCAACAATACTATAGAAAACATTAACCCTTTGATCCTAAATGTGAACTGACCCTAGCTTAGAGGTTAAACATCTGTCAGGCATAGTTAAATGCTTTCTGTTCCCTTTCTGAGGGAGATATAGAAATAGGGTTCTTTGACTGATGTGAAACCTTAGCTAAGTAAAGAACCGACCTTGAGCAAATGCCCTATATAAGAATACCAAGGGCACCATTGCTCCAGTGGGGTATCCAGTAGGCAAAGTTGCCTGGCCCCATGCTGCCCAGCACACATTGGCTGCAATTTAGAGAGCACCAGCTAAAATCTTGCTTAGGGAACCAAACTTATCAATTGTGGGAGCGTGGCCACATTCTGAATTTGTACAAATGTGCATTAAACTGCCTAATGGGGCATTACTCAGGCACCCTAAATGACCCGGCCACCTGCCAGGACCCTCAGACGGGCTAAGGTAATCTGTACTCACCTCACCTCCATCTTGATGCCTCTTGCTAAGCCTAAAGAAAAGGATTCCAGTTTGTCCTATCTCCTTGCAGATTTGTCACACTCAGAATGGAATCTCATTCAGATGGCTTAAAATCTACCACTAGAATAATGTGCAAATTCCAATCCTCCCCAATCTGCCTTTTATCCAGAGCAAAAGATTGCTGCTCTGTAAAGGGCAGTAACTTCCTGTATAAATTGGTGTGTAGCCAAAGCTGATGACATGATGTAGGGAAAATGCATTTGTGACGTACAATGTTCTTATTTTTTTCTCTGTATATGAGCCTGAGCTGGACGGGACTAGTTTGGCAGCAATTTACCAGTCTACCCCTTAGAGATGGTACCTCTACCATTGGGTGTTGCACCCATACATCCATTGATTCTTACCTTAGCAGATTGAAGGTGGTGTCTCCACTCTTTGGAATGGGAGTGTAAGTCTTAGCTTTGAAGTCATAGGCAACTACCATAGATGTGGAAGAGCAGCAGTTGTAAGCCTTAAAGGTAAGTAGCTGACTGCTGCTTCTCCTCCATGTCAGCCGCAAGTGCTCTTTATTGGGTTGAGGGACATTAAAACACTGGATGAGGGAAATTATGTTATTCATTCAGTGTTTCAGACTACAAATAAGGGTGCATATAAAGGAACATATCGCCCACAGAAAATAATTAGCTTATCTGCTGTAGGGCAGACTAATGACAACTATTACTATCCAATACTATTTTAACTGCAATATTTGTTAGTAAATAACCCAGATTGCCCTGAGAGCTTTCATTAAAAATATTACATATATTAATTTACAATCTTCATGATCAGAAAGATTGGGCACATAGTAAAATAATAGTCTTGAATGCAAACAGCAAAGACTGTATACTTATTTAGGCTTCAACTTAAAATAATGGAAAAAAAATAGAGATAAAAATGATGAATATACTGGCAATTCTACACATATGAGGCAGTAGGGATGTACAGTATTGGTAGTTAATCTTAGTTTAAACATATGACTGCAGGACTTTTACATATAAATCTATGCTAGGTGATACATATGAATGATGTTTCATTGCTCTACTTTTCAACTCACCTACACACAATTTATTCCACACAGACTAAAATATATCAGCTCAGAATGAAACATTTTGGATTGGATGTACTACAGGGTGATTGCAGAATTTTTATTACTATAGCTGTATATATATATGTATATATATATATATATATATATATATATATATATATATTATATTACTGCCCTCACATCCACAAGGGTGATCCACGGGGTGCTCCACTAAGGAGATAACCAAAAGGTGCTCCAATTATATGTCCATAATTAGGCTTTTTACAGCCACAGAGGGCAATCACCGCAATGTATAATCAAAAAAGAAGTTTTAATAGAAAAAATCACATCACCAAATCCATGTAGCAGTCAACGTTTCAACCCCTTAAGGGTCTTTGTCAAGACAGGTCACCATGTGTCAACCATCCAGCTTGCTAACCAGGAGCATACTGACCTGACCACTAAAACTCCCTTAAGTACTATCACTAATCAGAATAATCAAATCACTATTTCAATCAGAAAATTGCTCACAAGATCACAATGCACAGCAGTGATGACACGCATCAAGTAACCAAAGCAGCACACCTGGCCGAGGGGAGGGAACTCCTACATATCAGCCAGTGCATCCCCGATGCACCATATGCATCATCACTAATCGCCGTATCAGAATCACACCATTGACTTCTGTGAGCGTCATCGCACAGGAAGCGCAGTGCACCACATGTCTCACCGCTCAATCTGGTAGAGCCGGGTGCAAAGGCATCCAGTCCACAGCGCACCGCTCAAGTAAAGACTCATAAGGGGGCTTTCTCACACCTTCCGTATCGTCAGCAGGCACGGGTGTTCTGACACTGCCATCTACTTCTGTGAGTGTCATAGCACCGGAAGTGAGCTAAACAGTGTATCATCATGCTAGGAGTTGAATAACAAGCGAAGCAAAACATCAGTCGGGCTAATTTTGCATAAAAACACAGCTTAAATTCTCAAAATGTGCCAAGGGAGCTTTAGATAGACTGTACAATTCCACAAACTAACCTAAATCAATAAACAAGAATTATACATTTAAAGATAATGTACAGAAAATAATAATCAAGATAGAGAGCAAAATAAAGAAGAAATCAATAAATTGAAGTAATAAGATCATCAACCAAATATAAACAAAATAAGAATGAAAAAACACCTTAAAAAATAAGTGTCATAAAAATCTATTTTATAAATCTCAAAAGATATTCAACAATCTGCCGTGTTCCATAGAGTTACTCATTACCAGCACCTCCTTTTTATTTAAATAATGAATTCTCTTAATAAAGAAAAACTCTAAGTGGATTATTTTCATTTACAAAGACAATAATAATAATAAGAGGCGCTGCTCAAATATAAATAATTTATTGGAACTTTTCAAAGTTATTAAAAAATGTATATATTTTTATTATTAGATTAATAATCCTTTCTGTTATTTACATCCAAAAAGGCCATATAGTAAACATGCACATATATACATTTACCACATAATAAATATTAATCTTATTAAAACCAATACATTCAACATATTAGGTATACACCACTTAGCCACATTAATCGCAATTTTTTTTATTATTATTAATAGTTAGTATCCTCCAATTAGTAGTGATTAGTAGTCTCAGTTCAATCCAGTAAGATTAATAGAATCCAATGTTAGTAATTAAGCATGCTTATTACTTATGATTTGTAATAATTACCACATAAGACTTATCCCGCGTTTTTCCTGCGGTCTTTTCTTATTATATCCAAAACGATACTAATTATTCGCTGTTCATGAAGTATGTCAGGCCAATACTTATCTACCTCCTCTCAATCTGCTGCCAGCGTCTCCACAGTGCAGTCTGGAGAGGGAAATGATTTAAATAATCCACACCTCCTTTTCTCCACAGCCCACAAATTGGCTACAATAGCCTGTTATATTGTTTCCACTAGAAAGTCTTTGTGGAATATGATCCACCTTATGGAGGCAGATATCTTACTCCTCCTCAGCGAGGGTTACAGGCTGGCTGTGTAGACTCTCTACCTGATAGCGGATCTCTCACTCCTCCACAGCGTAAATTGCAGGCTGGTTAAGTGTGGTCTTAGCACTGTCCTTCCTCGTAACGCGTTTCCCCGCCTCCTAGTCGGCGGCTTCCTCAGACGAAAATCACATTATTTTCGTCTGAGGAAGCCGCCGACTAGGAGGCGGGGAAACACCACCCACCAGTAGCTAGACACTTTACATTATTTAAGCATTCTCTAAAGGATTTTCGCTGTATGCCAATTGACTGTATCCCACTGCTTAGAAGAGGTGGGGATCGCAATAAGTTACTACTACAAGGGAAAGCCTGTGGATTGACCATTTGGACACCATTGTTCCCAATGGGCTCAATGAGGGACAGAATCTGAATTACTATCTGTAAATGAATACACTCATTGAACATTATTGTTGCGCTGGATACTAATATGTGATTTTGTTTTTCATATTTTTTTTCATATTTTTTTTTATATTATTCTTATTTGGATTTTTTCACTTGTTCCATATCTGTGTTTGTCCAACCGTGCCTATATATGTATGTATTTGTCTATGTTTGAGTCTTATGCTTACGGCCATCACTTTGAATGCCCACCTGTCTTTTCTAGCACTTTTTCTAAGTTGGCTAACATGCGCAGGATCCCTCTTTTGTTTGGCTACTGTTGTCGCCTAGGGATGTTTTCCTGCGTTGGCCAGATCAGTGTAGTGTCTGTGTTGCTAGGCAACGTGGTTGCCGAGCAGCGATGATGCGGTCTGGCTCCTGCCGAGTTCGCACTTCTGGTTAGCTGACTGCCGTGTCATGCGATCTCCGGAGGGTGAGGTGGAGTTGGCACTCTTACAGTTGAGTGCATTTCTATTGATGGTTGTGGGTATAAATTTAGCTCTTTGAGTCCTTTCTACCCAGTCCATGATTAAGGTGCAATGAATAGCACCGAAACAGCTGTTGGGCTGAGAGTGACATCAATAAGAGGACGATATGATATGATGGATTGAATAGGAACTTCTGTGTTCTCTGTGACCACCCTGACATTTATGCTGAGTACCATTTTTTATCATACATCGTTACTCATGTGTTCTTGCTGCTATATATCTATGTCTTTATAAAATATATCACTTTTGCATTTATTGGATGTGCTGGCTCTTTTTTGGATTCCATTAACACTATATATGTTCCATGCACCCCTCATCATCTGGACTGTACTGTGTGCAATGGGCCTTCTTTGTCATATATATATATATATATATATATATATATATATATATATATATATACAAATAGCCGGCACACCACATTCGAGCAAATGCAAATGCCCTGGTACCCTCCTAGGTGTTCAAAATACCAAATACAACAAAACGGACAAAGGCGGCACTCACAGGTCTTGCGGATCAAGAATCATTCTGACAACTGTGTCAAATCATGTTTGACGTTTCAGTTGCTATGACTTTTATCAACAACACATATATAAATGAAAACATACATACCTCTACACCAGCATATCCACAGTGATAGGCGCAACCTCCCCCTGTGAGCCACTGGGTGTGAAGCCATGAGTGTGATGTCATCCGCATGTGTTGTTGCTGACATCATCAGCGTCATGACATCCCACTTCGCGCCGCGCACACAGGACACAACACAGGGCTGTCAGGTCAAGAGGAGTAAATATTGCTAAATAAAATACATCAATATGACATGAAAAGTGAAGTGTATACAGTATAACCTAAATCTGGGTATGCACAAATAGAGAAAGCACCCTGGTGTCAAGTACATATTTACAATAGAAAAATAGGGGACAAGGATATCAACAAAGTAGAAAAAGAAACTAAATGGAAAGAGAATATGTAGACCATGAAAATATGAAAAATCCATAGAAAAAGCTTATAAACACTCATCCAGAGTGTATTCCATTGGTGTGAGAAAAAATTGACTTTATATGGTTAATTTTTTTTATGAAAAGCAGGAATGCAGGGCAACCAATATACTGCACATCCTCTTACCCCACCACCTAGGCTTCCAATATTGATGTATACATCTGTATTACAGCACCCAATCTACTTAGGAAGTCTACCATCCTAATACTGGTCAGACCCAGCACTGCTCGGCTTCCAAAATTGGCCAAGATTGGGCATAGCCAGTATGGTATGACTGTAACTAGACAAACATCTGGATGGATGCACTAGTGGGGGTAGATAAGGTTAACAGCCTCCCAAGTATGTTCTATGTGAGATGCCTGGCCAAATTGGGAGCAGTTGTAACCAAAGTCAGGAATTCCAAAATGCCAATAGGTCAACCCAAAGAAGAAAACAGAAAAATTATCAAAATGAAGCACTCAACAAGAGTGTCAGATAGAATATTCCCAAAAATAGCATGAAAAAGACAGTCTCGTTGAATCCAAATGGAGTGACTGTGTTCAACATGTGAACCCACTGTGTTTCCAACTGTAGCAAACACTTCTCTCAATCCCCACCTCTCGCAGTCTATTACATTTAGCCCTAAGGCTGGAGAACAACTGGTGTGTTCACAAATTTCACAGATTGATCAGGAAAGTTTAAGGGTGTCCATGAGTGATATATGCAAGTCTCACATTTCTGACATTGTAATCCCAGAGAAACCTCCTTCTACCCTTTATGAACCCTCTGCAAATCTGAGGATGAGTAGTAGAAATAGTCATGATGATGACTGTTTAGGAATGGAAATTGAGGATGCTATTTTGGAAGTGCAACAGGATGAGGGGGATAATTGTCTATTTGACACTAATGAGGGTGTTGATAATGAATGTGATGGACAAGTTGAGAAAATTAAGGAGAATGATGTTGTTTGTGTCAAAGTAAGTCAGTCACTAGTGGCAGCTAATCTTGCCAGTGAAAACAAGAAAATTGTCATGACTGGGCATAAGAGTAAAAAGTCACCTTTGTGTGGAATCATTTTTACCCACATCCTGACAACATTTGTCAAGGCATCTGTACCATTTGTTATGCCACACTATCACAAATGCAAGAACAGTTCTATTTGCCATGCCCTCAACTGAAGCATGAGGTAGTAACCAGGTGGAATTGCACCCTTTATATGGAACAGCAAAAACCCATCCAAGAGTACACATCAAACATGACATAGGCGGGGCAAGTTACCACCTTACTGCAGCACACTGGAGAATACACTCAGTTTTATGCAAGCAACTAAATCCATTTGAAATTGCACTTAATAAAGTGAATCAGGTTACACCCTTAACTAAACTACTGAAAAAGCAGATAGAGAAGCTAAAGGAGGAGATAAAACGTAGCATTCCGCCGGGATGGCACTGTTGGGATTGAGACCGGCAGCCATGTGGCCGCTGGTCTCATAACTACATCCCCATTTTGGCAACCATGCTTTATCACAGATTTAATTCCTATGTAATGTCACTCTTTCCAACTGACAAAGATCATAAGAGATGCAAAGAGCTCCTGGCGAGCAAATTTTCAGCTCAAGTGGCACATGGCACGATGTCTCCTGCTTCAGGTTCTCCTGCAAATGCTACTGCCAGGAAAATACTGATCTTTTCCTGGTGCTCATTAACTGATAATATGCTTGGGTATGGTTCTGTCTCTTTAAGCCAGTACCTGAACCCATGGAAGAAGCATAATTTGTATTTAAAATCTATGTGATAGCTGGAGCCAAATGAGGCAGAGCAATGCTCATATTTTTGAGTGCCAGTGTAGGCACTGACCAGAAGGGGAGACAGCGTCATGGTTGGTCAGCTTGACAAGTTATTGCAATATTTTGGAACTAACATTCCCTGAATTTAAAAATGTAAATAAAGTACAGTTTGGAATATAAGTAGGTGAGTTTGTATGATTTATATATATAATTAGTTATTTTCTTATTAGTTATTAAGGTTGAAAAAGAAATGTCTATGAAATTCAGCATTTTATAAATTGTGTTATTCCAGATGAAGATAAAACTAAACCCCCAGTGTGACAGTATTCAATAAAAGTAATAATAATAATAATAATAATAATAATAATAATATTAATAAATGAACCACCATATTTGTGTGAGGGCACAATCCAATATATTGTTCAGATAAAACATCATATAAACAATTTTTTTTTAAAGCTTGCATGGGTAGACTTAGTTTTACTACTCTCACATCATTCTAAACGTATCAAAGCTTTTTAATTTCCAAAGTCGGTATGTGGTGCCACTGATTTAATGAAAACATGCTAGGACTGTTGGGTATAGATAGTTCCAGGCTACAGGCTGCACGTTGCATCTTTGAAGACTGCAGACAACAAGCCAAGAGACATCATAGCTGGTTGTAATAACAATAACATAACTTTTCTGAGACACCTTAGAAGTTATAGCTCAGTTCCAAAAAATAGAGCGCTGGGAATACAGAGGAAAAGAAATGAGTCGAAACTTCTTACAAATGGAATTATTTCATGTATTCATCTTTAGCATACAAGATAACCTATTCAATTGATGATTATTTCATAAGCTATACACTGATGTGTTTTTTCCAAAAAGTTAAAGATCCATTTCTACCATGGATCAAATTATGTGTTCTCTTTTGTGCCTAATGGCTTATTTGCTTTAGCAAAACCTGCCATAGGTTTATATATATATATATATATATATATATATATCACCATATAAATACAGGGTTAAGTACAGTTTATAAAATGATAGTTAGAGGCTGCTTGGATGCTATGAACAACTGCCTCCACTTGTCCCCTTTAGAAGCTTTTTGACAAATCTCCCCCTTAATACGTTCATAAAGCTTATATATATTTATACATTCAGTTGGGTCCATACATATTTGGACACTGACACAATTTATATTGTTTTAACTGTTTACCAAAACATATTTAAGTTACAGAAATATAACAAATATAGTTTTAAAGTGTAGACTATCAGGTTTCATTGGAGGATATTTGCATTCAAATTAAATGAAGGGTTTATGACTTACAGCTGTAGTCCCCTCTTTTTAAAGGGACCAAAAATAATTGCACAATTGACTGAAGAGCTGTCTCATGGACAGATGTGGGCTATTGCTTCATTGTTTATTTATCAGTTTAAATTGCAAAGGGTCTAGAGTCGGTTCCAAGTGTTGCATTTGCATTTAGAAGCTGTTGCTGTGAACCCACAAAATGCCGACAAAGATGCTCTCAATGCAAGTGATGCAGGCCATCCTTAGTCTGAAAAAGCAAAGAAAATCTATCAGAGAGATAGCGGGAACCTTAGGTGGCCAAATCAACAGTTTGGTACATTCTGAGAAAAAAAGAACACACTGGTGAGCTCTACAACACTAAAAGGCCTGTATGTCCACGGAAGACAACAGTGGTGAATGATAGTGGGATTCTCTCTGCGCGAAAGAAAAATCCCTTTACAACATCCAGCCAAGTGAAGAACACTCAGGTAGACATATCATTATCCAAGTCTACCATAAAGAGAAGACTTCATGAGAGCAAATACAGAGGATCCACCACAAGGTGAAAACCATTCATAAGCCTCAAGAATAGAAAGGCAAGATTAGACTTTGCCAAAACAAACATCTAAAAAAGCCAGATCAGTTTCTGAACAGCATTCTCTGGACAGATGAAAATAAGACCAACCAGCACCAGAATGATATATAATTATATATACAGCATATATATATATATATATATACTCCAATGACGGCGGCACTCGGTTGTAAACAATATCACAGGCACCTTTTATTGTATCGTTCTCAGGGTATAACAATTGTTATACCCTGAAGACAATACAATAAAAGGTATCAAAACATTGGTGTTTAATAACCTGCGCCTGTGATATTGTTTACTACCGATTGCTGCAATCATTGGAGTATATGTTTGGACCCAGCAGTGGGTACCTGCGGAAGGCACCGGGTTGAAGTGTGAATATCTGTATAGGAGTGCCACCCGACTTGGTCTCGGTCTCTTCTCTCTCTCTATATATATATATATATATATTAGACATGTGCAGGCTCGGATTAGTTTGGATTCTCCCGCCAAAAATCAGGTCTCAGAAAGAGGCAAAATGTCATCTTTCATGGACAAGCATCATCTTTCATGGACTTTTGTCACCAAAGCTCTGTCCCATGCTAAAGGATCCAAGTGGTTATGTTAGGTTCATAGGGGAACACTCTGTAAACTAAAACAGTTAATCCTCCCACCTTAGTGCCTAACCCTAACCCTCCCCCTAGTGCCTAACTTTTACTCTCCTCCTAACCCCACTACTTACCTTTGGGATGCCGGCGGTCAGGATGCCTGTTACGGTTCTCGCATGGTTGTATAAGACCTCTAGAGCCAATGAGAGGCTCTTCCACCACTAACAGCCACCCGTTGTTCCCTTAGTGATTGATACACCGGTACAGGTGGCTGTCTGGATTTAAGCCTCCCGCAGTAGAGACTAAAGCAGCCCATACATGGTGCGATTTTTTGCACGATGTGGATGATTTCGATCAATCATAACGATCAATCATGCACCTCGTGTGTTGATTCTGTGTGTTTACGATGCCGATGCACGTCCCAGCAGTCATATAGCTGGATCGTAGATCTTACTGCAAAACTGTAAGATTATGATCTATTGTATACAATGTGATACATATGTATGCATCTTATTGTATAATCTTAACGATCAATTGTACACCATTTGATCACATAGTATGGAGAATTTCAAGGGAAGAATTTCAAGGGCAATCGTACAACACATCTTACCAACATAAAATCGCACTGTATATGGCCGGCATTAGACAATTAACAAGAGACCACAGGACTGCTAATTGGAAACTAGATGAATCTGAAAAGAAGTATTCCTTCCACTACTAGGACTAGCTGGAGTGAGGCTGCAGGCAGATGGTACTTTCAAGGGAATAGTGGACAAGGTACACAAGCAGCGGTGTGGTGCATATGGGTCACCAGACATGAAGTAGTTAGATAACAATTCAAGCTGTGGAGCAGGAGTGACCTGGACTGTGGTACTGCAGGTTTTACAGACTAGGACAAGATATCTGATGCAGCGGAGCTGCGGGCTGTGGAGTGGCTTGATCGTTGGTCTGGAGTAACCAGGCTGCAGAATGCACTGAAGACAACAATGGTAATGCGGCGTATGGCCTTGAAGGCCGAGATGCGACACGAACAACATGGTGCGGCCTTGAGGGCCAAGGTGTGGTTTTGAAGGTTGAGGTGCAACATGAACAACACAGAGAGGCCTTGAGGCCGAGGTGCAGCCTCGAGACCTAAGGTGCGACAAGATCAACACGGTGCGGCCTTGAGGGCCGAGGTGTGAAAAACCTCTGACTGAGGTATGGCCGACAGGAGATCACATGAGCGGCTTAGAGGCAGTGAGGTAGAAAACACTGCTGGCTTGCAGCGGCTGAACACTGAACATTATTATTATTATTATTCCATATATATATTTATATATATATATATATGGAATAATAATAATAATTATAATAATAATTATAATAATTTGCACACAGTAACTAGCAGATTACATTGAGGTAATCATTAGGTTGCTTACATAAAATAAAATTCCATCATGCTAAAAATTGAAAATATTTTATGTTTGATTGAGATAAGAAATTCTTTGTTTAAAAAAAAGTGTAGTACTTGTATCTCATCTATAATATTCTGGTAATTGTGGATTGTCTAAATGTGGCTTAGTTGATAGAGATCTGTCCTTTCATACTTGGACTTGGTGCAAGTCTAATAGACGATACCTTATGAAGAAATCTTTTGTGTTGCATTTGGCCTAGAGACTAAGGCACAAGCCGCATCATTCAACAGAACTGCAGAATTTGTCAGATTTTCAGAATTCAGAAAAAAAGAAAGAAAAAAAAAATGTCTTTGTGTGGATACCTGTGGTGACCAGACTACTGTTATAGGAACAAAGAAACCTCTATGAGGGATATACTAGTCAACAATCCAGACTACTTTCAGGTTGTGTTACCTTTTACAAGAATATGTGAGCTGGAGTGAATGGGTCTGAAACTCCCACTCAGCACATGCTCCAGTGTACACACATACACACACACTTGTATATATGTATTTATATTTCTGTATATATATATATATATATATATATATATAAATCACAGGGGCTTTGCACTCACCATAATAACTAACAATAATAATAAACAGTGGGGTTTTGGTTCATGAATTGATCAATGCATTTAAGCTTGCAGCCCTCATCACAGGACCCCAGTTTTCTGGAAGTCCCTACTCTATTGCTCAGAATTATAACATGGAAATAGCTATCACATTAGTGTTAAACTCAGGGTATGCTATCAAGGTTTAAAGCCCACAGCAACTTTGCTTTTAAATGTGAGACAGTCACCATGTTATAATTCTGAGCAATAGAGTAGGGACTTGCAGTAAACTGGGGTCCCGTGACGAGGGCTGCAAGTTTAAATGCATTGATCAATTCATGAACGAAAACCCCACTGTTTATTATTATTGTTAGTTATTATGGTGAGTGCAGAGCCCCTGTGATTTCTATTTAAACAATGTGGTCACATACCATGTTGCACCCCAAATCTAGGAATGGTGAGTGCCGTGGACTAGTGCTTTTTTTACACTATATATATATATATATATATATATACAGGGTTAAAGTGGGCAGGAACGGGGTGGAACTGAGTTCCGTCACCTCTAATGGTAGTTGGAACTAGTTCCACCTCCGCAATGTCCCTGCATAGAAGTCCCACAGACAGAGAGCCACTCTGTCTGGGGGCGGCCGTTTCCAACTCCTTGTTCAAGGCTCCATATTCCTCCTCCTCTGCCCATGGCCTGCCCTGCCTGTCACTCACTTTGTGGGCCTGCATCCCGAAGGCCCCTTTTGTGGCATAGAATATGTAACGTCATGAGGTCGCTGCTGCTGCATAATGCACTGAGGAGCTGTGAAGAGGAGCAAGGGCCAGGGCAGGCATGAAAGTGAGCAGCTGCCAGAGGGACACGGGGGGGGTTAAGCTGCAGGTGGGAGAAGAGACACAGGGGCAGGGAGCTGCTGCTAGAGGGACACTAGTGGGATAAGCCGCTGGTGGGAGAGTAGATACAGGAGATGGGAGTTGCTGGTGAGGGACACAGGGGCAGGGAGCTGCTGAAAGAACATGATGGGATAACCTGGAGAGACACAGGGGGATGGTGTTAGAGTGAAGACATGGGAATGGCGCTGGTGAGCTGATGTTAATGAAACACAGGAAGATGGTGCTGAAGGTGGGGGGATTGGAATTGGAGAGACGTAGAGGGGATGAAGCATGTGAGATGCAGGTGCTGATGAGTAGCAAGGGGGGTGGCACTGTAGAGATGTAGGGGGATAATGCTGGAGAGAAGTAGGAGGATGCTGTCTCTCCAGTGTAAGAGTTACACTGATGATGTAGAACATTTTTTTTTCTTTTTACCTAACATTGTAGACTGAGTCGATGTCAGGATTGCTAAAAAAATATCTAACATGTATTTCACACTGTCATAGCTCCCAGACCTTCTGTTCCTATACACAACAGTGTGTGTGCGCTTGTGTATATGTGTGTAAATAACAGTTTTCACAGTTGTTCTGGCTGTGAGGGGGAGATGGGGAGGGGGAGTAGACGGAGGGGGAGATGAGTTCCACCACCTCTCCAGGACCACTTTAAGCCCTGTATATATATATATATATATATATTATATATATACATATAAAATTACAGACACCCTATAAATATATGGTTGAGGTTTGACCATAACTTGTGATTAGGGAAGTATTGTTTTGTTTAGGGAACCCTATGATGCTGCTCCCAAGTTTCTATTTCCATCCATTACTATCATAACCCAGTGCCAAAGACACAGGGTTAATGGCACAAAAGTGACACACAATATACAGACAATGCAAAGTGGAGCAGGATAGGTAGTAGGACAGGATAAATTCTACCGAGACTGACAAAGAAAAACAAAACAAATACTGAATCTAACTAGAAAGCACACGATCTAGGATAATATGCAGTATTAATCAGCCTAATGCATAGTAGCATGTTTTAGAGCAGGTTTCAGGCTTTATTTAGACCTTGAGGTTGCTGGAAATTGACAACAGGTGACATTGTTAAGTTAATGAAAGCCACACAATAAACAAATACACAACCAATAGAAGAAGCAGGTTCTGTGTTCAAGTCCAGACAGGACTTAACACTCATACAGCCACTGCAGGAGGAAGCCTACAGAGATTGTGCACTTTCTATTTTACCTGTACTGTATGAGAAACACACCATTGACTGATAGTGGGAATAGAGAATTACAGTATAGCAAGGATATCTCTTATGAGTCACTATAGGAGTAAGAACATTGAGATAAATTAACCAATCACTTGTGCTTCCTCTTTCACCTGTAAGGGAAACATACCATTGACTGACAGCAGGAGTAGAGAATTACAGTATAGCAAGGATACCTCTTATACAATCACTTCAAGAATAATTACACTGAGATAAATATACCAATCACTGTGCTTTTCCTCTTTTACCTGTATGGGAAACACACCATTGCAGGAGTAGAGAATTACAGAGGGTAACTCTTATGCAGTCACTGAGGAACGGAAGTGCATGGTAACTGGTCTGTATATCTCTGTGTGAGGGGAAAATTGTCTCTGTATCCCCTAGTATACTGCCACCTCTCCCCTTTAGAATGTAAGCTCTTATGAGCAGGGCCCTCTACCCTCTTGTGCTTCTCCTTACTCTAGTTTCATCTACTTCTCACTCTCTACTAGGGCACCTAACACTTGGTTGCTTTGCATTGTTGCTTATCCGGGTGTTATGGTCACAAATGTAGCAATGTATATTATCCATGTCCTGTATTGTATTGTACTGTAAGTCACTGTAAATCAACCTATTTGTTTATTTTCTTTGTAAGGCACTGCGGAACACTTGTATTGCCATATAAATAAATGATAATAAAATAATAATAACCTCAGACAGCTTTTCCACATGGCCGAATTGTATTGACAGCCTTGAAACTTGGTAATACAGGTTGAGTCTCCGATATCGAAAATGCTTGGGACCAGGGTTATTTTGGATAACGGAAAATTCCGTATTTTGGAATAATTGCATATCATAATGAAATATCTTGGGAATGGGACCCACATATACACACAGAATGCATTTATGTGTTATATACACCTTATACACACAGCCTGAAGGTAATTTTATACAATATTTTTAATAATTCGTGCCTTAGACAAAGTTTGTGTACATTAAACCATCAAAAATCAAAGATTTCATTATCTCAGTCAAGCCAAAAAAATTCCGTATTTCGGAATATTCCGTATTTCGGAATATTTGGATATGGGAGACTCAACCTGTAATGATAAGGATACAATGTTTTTAAATCTCTTTTTTGTGTTGTGTATACTTTTTAGTATCTTCACATATTCGTCTCTCTTTTACATTAACCTGCATCATTAAAATTATGCTTTAACTCAATCCAGGCTCCCTTATTTATCTCATACTGCCAACGGCATGTTCTTTGTGCTGAGTAATTGATCATGACATATTTTCAATATTCAGCAATTTTACTTGTTAAAAGTTCATTATGGAGGGAATCATTGAAATCATGTTAAAAGGCTTTACCATGCGTGTCCTCCCTCCTGTACATACCTGTTTTCTGCTCACTTATTCAATTATGAAAAGTTCTAATCTTAACTCTCCAATTTTTTATATAAACTTTATTGATAATGAAATTACATGGGAAAGGCTGTATGGGATAGATAACACAGCCATTTGCTCTGTTTCCTGCTTGACTGATATCTATTTGAAGACAGAGTAAAGCTATTGTTATATTCTTTATGTCATGATAACATTTTTTAAGGTATTGTCCACTTATGATTTCCACGGCTCAGTCATACATACAGTATGCACTGGGAAAATGGATAAAACGGTGTAAAAAAAAAATGTGCTTCAGGCTTTTTAGCGAATGTGGGCTTAGGGCCTGATTCATCAGCGAATGCTAATACAGTCATAGCTACAATTCTGTACCGAACGCAGCAGGGAAAATATGCTAATGCCTCCTAAAGCTTACCTGAGCATAGGGACCCCCACTGTTGCCTTCTCATATCAGTCCGATGAAGTACAACAGCATAAACATCGGTACCATCGACACACATAGGGCAGTCATGCAGCATATGTCATGTCTGACCAGCCGCAAACACTGCAGCTCTCCTGACACGCAGAGAGGTCTCATGCTGTGAAGGAGATGGCAATGGCTAATTTATGCACACCTATTATACAGTGTTTAAACAGTCAGACACGCCTGTGTCTTTCTAATATCACCCCCCCTCCCACCGTTACCACCTCCAAATGCTGACTACCTGTCACTCACTTTGCGAATGGTTCCTCAGCAGGCCCGCCAAGAGCCGCGTCGGGCCCTGGTAAAAAAGGGGGCGTGGTCTAATATGTTTTGCAAGGGGGGCGCAGTGAGGCCCCTTAGCCCAGCGCATAACCAGTGGGGGGTGCAGTCAGCTTGATCGCTCCCCCCAGAGGCATAGGAGACTGCTGTGGCTGCTTCTTAGCAGCCGCGAGCAGTCTCCCAGTGCAGCCCAGCACATACTTGCCAACTCTCCCTCATTGTCAGGGAGACTCCCTGAAATAGCAGCAATCTCCCTGTCTCCCTGAAGAGTCTGCCAATCTCCCTCATTTCACCTTACCCCCATTATGACACTGTTATATAAAAGAAAAAACAGAGATATATACATTCAAATGGGATTATTAGTATAATTTCCCTGCATTGGTTATAAGGCACAATGATCCCTATGGTTACATACATTTTCTAAAAAGTATCAGTGTGTTTTCATCAACAAGTAGATCTTACTAACTGCTTTGGGGCTCATTTACATGTGGATGTAAATCAATTTTATGACACGCATCTCAGATGTAGCAGTACACGCCCACTTTACCGCCGCGCTCATAGGTGCTGCTTTCACAATCTCCCTGAAATGCTTTTTCAAAAGAAGGCAAGTATGGCCCAGCACACAGCAGCATGTGCTGGGCTGCTGTGATTCAAGAGGGGGGGAGCAGTGCCGGACCCGGGCCCCCGCCAAACCCCTCTAGCAAACCTGGGCCGAAGTAATTAGTACCTGCCCCCCCCTGTTCCTCAGTACGGATGTAATCGCTGTGAAAGCACAGTGCATACGCAATAGCAAACAATTGTTCTATATTTACATGCATCTCCAATATTTGCAGGTCTGCACATGCACTGGAGCCACACTGTAGGTGTGCAGAATTGTTTCTGCAACATCAGTCACAGAGCCCCAAAGCCGCAGCATCAGTAACATGCTGCTGGCATTCAGGGGCGGTGACGGGGTGGCGACAGGAAGCTTTCCAGAAAATTAGGGGC
Organism: Taudactylus pleione; assembly: GCA_031769625.1. NCBI lineage: Eukaryota > Metazoa > Chordata > Amphibia > Anura > Myobatrachidae > Taudactylus > Taudactylus pleione. Next base: position 18,197,997 of record JAUIMM010000113.1, on the reverse strand, counting down.
ATGTGAGCCTCACTGGCTCCAGCAGCGATATTTGACCTTGAGGGTTACTCAGATGTCCGATGTTCACGCACTTGATCTGATGCTGCGTGTTCGGAGAAGCACCTAAGACACTTTTGGGCTTTGGCATATCTTTTCAAAAGCCCCTGCTTACAAAGACACAGTGGCTGAGCTATAGCGTGCATCTCTGATTCAGGTTCTAATGTGCTCTCCACATTGAGTTGTACTATTACCACTACAACATTTATACTGGAGAACAAATGAACACAAGACAAGTCTGAAAGGCGTTAAAAAAATGAGAACACAATGCGGCCATGCTGCCTATTCATCATTACATAATTATCACCAGTGATAATTATGTTTCAAACTCGCTGCGAGTATAAAAAATCTTTTGTAGGCATTCATTATGCCTCACTAACAAAAGTATCACTTCCGAAAAGCTGCTCTTATTGCAGAGTCATCTTTGCAGCGATCGCAGAGACTATGCAGACCCATCACCGAGTGATCGACAGGAAGTGCCATTTGGGGGTTGTGATGGGGGGGAGGTGGGTGGTCAGCGAAACGCAGGCATGCCAGTGCGTTTGTACGCCATTGCAGGGGCGTGCGTAAATTATCCACTGCGATGCCTTGTGCAGCCTGAGGACTCATAGCGTGCGATAAAGTTAGCAATTTCTGAGTAAGGTCAGACCTTGTGCAAGTGTGCGTGAGGCTGCGATGGTACTCGATTTTGGTTTTGTAGTCTTGCTAAACATTACGGATGTGTGTAAGGTAAAGTAGGCATCCTTGTGTAGTTCTGTGGTGGCATAGCCTGCGTGCGTAATCACTATTGTATTCGCAGTTGCGATCGGTAGTAACTCGGGCCCTCTGTCCCTCAGTTTCATCAGCCAGCTCACTGCAGCAATTGGCCAATATTAGTCAGAACAATATTGTGAGCTGTGAGGTGGTCAACATTGACTGGAAATGACTGGAAATGTATGTCATTGAGGTTAGTAATACTGTAGGAACAAAAACAGGTCAGAATTACTTGTTTTTAGCTGTTTTTATCAATGTTGAAAAAACCCAAACCAAAATTAAACCGAACCAAAACACTTGAGGGTGGTTTTGCCAAAACCAAAACATGACAATGATTTAGGACCAAAACTAAAACATAGGGGTCTGCACAAATCTCTAATAAAAATTGCTTCATGTTGTGAGGAAAATTTAAATACCATTTCAATACTTATGATTTATGCCCTGCAGTGTGGCCAGCTGGGTGTCTGACCATCATACGGGGCGGGAGAGAGCAGCAGAGATGTGGGCAGAGCAGGAGATAGAGAGGAGGTCGGGGGGAACAGAGCGAGGGGCCGAGCAGAATTGGGGACAGACTGAGGTGACCCAGTCCCTGCATATGCTATTTATGTTACTTAAAATATTTGGAAAAGCTGGGCTGGTGGCCTTGTACTTGTCATGTCATCAGCCATCTTGATGCTCTATTGTCTTACAAGGACACTTCAGCCAAATGTCTTCTACCTTAATACAGCTGAAACTGTATTTGGGTGCCACAGTTAAGGTTTAAATACTGGGAATATCTACTTACATACGTCAGTAAGAGTCCATCTATTGGCAGTCTGTGAAAGTGTCTGTTTGTTTTGCTGACGATCTGCATAATTGGATGTTATGCAGAAAACTACAGGTTACACAAGCTGTAGAGTGTTTCATTTGTTCCTTCCCATGGCAGGTCACACCAGTTTATATGACCTCAAAAATTATATGATCTCAAGAATTGCACCTATTACTTTAGATTTTATTACTCATATGGATGTAGTTCTTCAAAGAAAATATAGAAATAAAATAACTTTCAATGCTGTATCCTGTTTTTTTTTTTTTTTCATATCCACTCAATTAGCCGTTTCCTTTACTGAAATTAAAGATTGTAGCTCTTTGGGTTTTATACATCTAAGAGCTTGTAAAATATCAACATTCTTTTTATAAATAATGATGAAAAATAAAGCTGATGGGTGCATTTCCAGGACAGAAAATGTTCCGGTTGATGGAAAACAGGAAAATGAGGTCAGTAGCATGATCATGGAACATGCTGTGCTCCTGGGTCATCAGAAAGCAAGAAGATTAGGTACTCGGGTCAAGCATAACATTCAGATTTTTTGAGCTGGCATTAAAAAAATAAATAAATCTGACTTAAAGTAGCATTTGATCATAAAATGACTGCCCACTACACACAGATTATCACTCTATGAAATCATTGTAGCATGTTTCACTGATATGTACAGTACATCAATGTTTGGCAATTTAATAGCAAGAGTTTATAATGTACTAAAAATAGAGTATGCAGATATATGTTCAGTGACAACCTCATATTAGGCAGCACCATCCTTAAGGCAGCAGAGATGAGGTTCTTACCTCGTCTTCTATCACCCAACATGCCATCCATTCACCTCCCCTGGTGCTCTGGTCAACGGCCACTCTGCAATAATTGATTGCTGAAGAAGCACATGGTGATATAAGGCACCTGCACTCCATCCTGTAATAACTAGCGTCCAATCACTATATTGAGTGCCCCCACTTCTTCAACTGTTGGAGTCACTGCTCTTCCTCCTGCAATAAGAACCCGATGGGAGGAGGCAGGACCTTTCAGAAGTTCATAGAGAATAGAAAAATAACTAAACACTGTCGCTAATAAGTTAACATCCATTAAATGAAACCAATGGTGCCATACATAGGAAACAATCACACTCTGGGAGGGATGCATGAAGAATTGCATTTTGCATGTGATGCATTCGGCCACTTATCGCATGCATGCCGTCGTAAATAACGGTGGTATGCATGAATAAAATTGCAAAGAACAGCTCTCCCGATCAGGCAACTCATAGCCCCTTCTGGCGTGCAGCTTTGCTGTGCACCTGAAAATGGTGTGTGGCCTAATTACCATAGGCCACACCCCCATAATTGACATAATTTGGGGGGTGCCCATATGGCATGCCTCCCGTTAACATCAGGCTGGGGGTGAGCCCAGCACTATGTCAGTAGTTGGGCTGCCCCCAGCCCTCTTCCTGCATCCATTCCTCTTCTCCAGGGCCGGTGCCCAACCTCCCGACTCCTGTGGGACACTTCATCCCACGGGTTGAACAGCGGGCAGTGCCCAAAAAACAGGACTGTCCCACTGAAATCATGAATGGTTGGGAGGGGTGCGCCCTTTATGGGGTGGCAGCCCTGATTGACCACACTGGTCGAACATGCCTCGAGCCGGCCCTGCTCCTGATAAGAGCTGTCCTTTGCAAGAGAGAGATTTCCAGGTTTATGACCCAGAAGTCGCTCTGACGTCCTTTTGCGCATGTGTAGAAGGACTTGCACACTGCGGGGGACACTGGGTGGGATCCATTTGGATCCCACTCAGTGTACTTTGCAAAGGGAAGCCCATAGGCTTCTATTGGGCAACACCATCTGAAAATGGTGTTGCCCACCGGCTACAAGCTGGTGCATATGAAAAATGCAGTCAAACCCCTAAAACTGCATTATCAGGGGTTTGAATGCATAATATATCATAGTGCGTCCAGCCCCCTAAGTGTCAATGTCAATTTAAAAAGGTGAAAGATGTCCCCAGTTCTTGAGTACAGTAGAAAGTTAGTTGTTTTATGCAAAAATTCTTACTCATAAATGGTTCATCCAATTGTGGGGAGTTATTGGTATCGACCAAATCAATCCTCCTGGTTTTGCCAGTTATCTTTATTCAATAAAACCTGCTGTCTGGAGGATACTTCCACTTGGAGACATGGATCCCATAATCCTTATTGATGTATGGTTCACTCTAAGGACCTGATTCAGACCCGGACGCTAAGTTGCGCTCCCTCGCTCTGAGCGATTTATATAATTATGCAGTGCGTGTGCGCAAGCCACTGTTTGTGATCTGATTTTGGTTGCTCATAAGCCACTATCAGGTCGCTGCTTTGAGTGACATACAGTGCCATTTGTGGGTGGTAACAGGGAAAGGTGCTTGTGAACGGGGGAGTGGATGTGCGAACGCAGGCATGTCAGATCGTCAAAATGCCGTTTAAAGGGCATGCATAATTAGCAACGTAGCTTCAATGTACATGTCACCTGCATGTATTTCATGCCGCACTGATCGCTGTGCTTGCGGTGGAGGAAGCCAACCTCAAGGGCTGCGAGCAACTCCGATGGCTCTCGATGTTACCGATTAAGCATACAATTCCCGGAGATGACGTGTGCTGCGAGTGGAAAGGGGCGTCTTTAAACATTAGCGAGCGCTCATTGCCGTAGCTCGCTAGGACATAGAGGGCGTCCTTAAATATCCGGCCCCATATTGCCTGCGAGTGAACACATCTTGCGAGTGGGTCTGGGTGAGCTCCTAAATCTCCACTTGAGTACTACAGTACAAGACTCGAATGAGTCAAGGGAAACATAAAATCTAAAAATGTAATGCAAAACCCTTTAGATTAAATTATTAACGATTTATCTATCCATCAGACTCACATTTAAAATACCAATAAAGGCATATATCATCACCCCTACAAGGATCCTGGTGTGGGTATGGCTCACCCCTCTGAGTCTCAGATGGTAACAACCTGCCCAAGGTCCCGGAAACCAGCAGTGTCTCTCAGGTACAGCGTTCCACAATCCCAATAGTCCACCAGAAAATGGTCGACTATATATATAGTCGACCATTTATATACAGTCGACAATATATATATATATATATATATATATATAAGCAATTTAATTGTATACTCCATTATGGCAACACAAATCTTTTTCAGTCTGATTTATAAAAAAATACTCAATGCTCAGCTTCATGGTAATACTGGTTAGCAGCAGTAGGAAGAAAATGACCACTCACCAGGCCAGTCCGGGTCCCCAATTCACATTTAAGATTCAGTGTTGCCATGTTAAGTTGCATACACACTAGACAATTTTGTTTAACAATTTGCCAAATTCTGACGCATCGGAACATCAAATCGTTCAAAATTGTCTAATGTGTATGCGCTATGTTGTGCGGTGCACACTCCCGTTGAGTCGTCAGCCACATGCAGGCCAACATGACAATGCGGCTGACGACCCCATGCTGCGGGAATGCGGCTGGGGCCAACATATTAAGCGGTCGGGCACCAGATCGTCTAGTGTGTACCGGCTGCTTAATATGTCGGCTAGTCGGCAGGGGGTCATCAGTCACATCGCTGGGTACATGTATCATTTAATGTGTACTCAGCTTTTATATATGTGCTCTGCAATGGAAGCCCAAACATGGGCTTCAAGTAGCAGATTTTTTAAGAACTAAACAAGAGCATAATAAAAAGAAATTTGTAAAAATTAGGAAAAACTAAAGATTTTTTAATTTATTTAAACAGTGGAATGCTACCTCAGCCAGCTTTTTTTTCTGACTCTGTTACATCCCGTATGACCGAGCTGTCCACATCAGTCCCCTTGCTGTTGGTGAGTGTGTTCCCCTTCTACTTCAGTCCGCAGGCCTGTGGGCGCAGTGCCAATGTAGTTAAGCAATGTTTTTCTTCTGTGCATTTGCGAAAAAGTCCAGTTATCCCTTACTGTGCATGAAACCATGTGTCCTATGCCGTTCGCAATTACGTACAGCATTACTAACACTTCAGAAGAGGTTTGCAATCCCTGGGAGTTTCAGGATGGAGAATGGGAGGTGACCTAAATTAATCGCAAAACGTGACAGTTTCAAGGGCGTGTTATGAGAGTGTCACAGGTTTGTCTGGGAACGCTGCTGCATTCTCAATCGCAAATCCACAGCTTCAGAAGCCATCTTTAGTTGGATTTCAGGTAGGTAGACTCTAGGCTACTGCAAATGTTGATGGTGCAACTGATGTTCCATCAATGTTAGAGTGTTTACAATCTCCATTGCAAATGCACAGACCATGGAGCATGAAAGTGATCGCCTGATGAAAAGACCGTCCTCGCCTTGAAACGTCGGCCTACTCAATAAACCACCTCACTTGAATATTGAAAGTCTGTTGGAGTGCCACCTGATCCTTCTTTTGGGGAAATTAGCCCGCTATTGTTACTTTCAAAGAAGGCACCCCAGCCACTACTATATATTTCTGTGAATGCTCATCTACATGAAACTATATATATATATATATATATATATATATATATAGCACATTTTTACATATTTACAGATGTGTCCTTGATCATCCTTAGATAATGTCTCTGTAAATTAGCGTTGATGTAATACCAAATAAGTTTAATTAGATGAATACATAAATTGGTCTGGGGCGTCCCCCTAGACCACAAGAGCCCAAAGTCAAACACTCACGTAAACCAGGCTTGCAAGAATCCGAATATCAGAGGGTATGTCCCGGGGTCTTATGCAGGAACTGATCCACCCATACTTGGCTCCAAGGCACTGTGGCTAAATGGTTACAATAGATGGTGGACCACCCACACTGTGGTCTTTTGACAGACCTAATATCGTAATATTGTAATAAGGTGTAATATCAAGGTAAGCTCCGGGAAAGGGACACACCATGCACAGGCCCCTCTAGGCAGTCGCTAGTCACACACCAATGTGAGACAGTAGGCACTCCACACATGCAGATAACCGCTTTGAATTCAAAGCTCCAAACAGTCCTTGTGCAATATGCCAGTCTCTGCTATCAGCGATGCGACTAAAGGCCCCCATACATCAGAGATTGATTGCAGCAATCGTGCAATTTGCCATCGATTGTGTATAAAAATCTTTCCCTTTTCAATCGATTGCAGATTGCAGAATTGCCACAATCGATTGAAAAAGGGAAAGCTTTTCACACACAATCGATTGCAAATTGCACGATTGCTGCAATCAATCTCTCATGTATGGGGGCCTTAAGACACACCAGGAGGCTTTGCTAATTAATTTGATATGCAACACTTGTATATCTGTGAGCAGTTGAATCAGTAAACGGAACTTGGCATGGAAAAAAGCTGCAGACTGCATCATAGCGCTTTGCATGCTGATTCAGAGACTCAGTCGCACACAGATATACACGTGTCACATATCAAATTAATCAGCACAGTCTCCTGGTGCATCCTTAGATGCATTTTTGGCAACAAAAGGCGCAAAAAAGACGCGGAACCAGGCGTGCCAAGCGGCTGTTTAAATGCGACTATCTCTTCCCAGAGCCTGACCGAATGCTGGTTCACATGAGAGGCAAGGAATTTGCGTCCACTGATGCAGAACCTGGACTTGTCCCTCCCGCAACGTTTACGGGAACAGTGACCAGCCACGCCCCCACTTCGCCAACCAAATGCCGCAGCATGTCAATCATGCTGCTGCTTGGGGGGTGTGCGAGCGTAATTGCAGGACCCGTTCTGCACATGCGCAAAACTGGTCCTGTGCAGGCGCAGACCCGGAAACATCGAAGATGTGCATTCATCATCGGATGAATGCACATCTCTGAACCAAGCCCTCAGTGTCCATGGTAATCATGGATTGTACTTTTGTTGAATTTTTGATGCGACTAAGATGTAGCTCGATGACTGTGCAAAGCGACACGAGTGGGCAGCACAAACACGTGGCCCATCTAGGAGTGACACTGCAGTGGCAGACAGGATGGCAGTTTGAAAAACTAGCCCCAAACAGTACATAATGCAAATAAAAAAAGAGGTGCAAGATGGAATTGTCGTTGGGCCCTCCCACCCACCCTTATGTTGTATAAACAGGACATGCACACTTTAACAAACCAATCATTTCAGCGCCAGGGTCAGCCACACGACTGTGGCTGAAATGATTGGTTCGTTTGGGCCCCCACAAAACAAGCTGGCAATTAATCTGTCCTTGCACAAACTGGCTCTACGGAGGCAAGATGTCGTCCTCATCCTCCTCTTCCACCGATTCCTCACCCTCTTCAGTGTTGTCTACATCCTCATCCTCACAGAGTATTAATTCGTCCACCACCACAGGTCCCTCTGTACGTTCTGGAGGCTGGTCTCCCTGGAAGAGTTGATCATTCATTTTTATGAACATCATCTTCTCCACATTTTGTGGAAGTAACCTCCTACGTCTTTTGCTGACAAGGTTCTCGGCTGCACTAAACACTCTTTCGGAGTACACACTGGAGGGGGCAACTTAGGTAAAATAGAGCCAGTTTGTACAGGGGCCTCCAAATTGCCTCTTTTTCCTGCCAGTACAGGTACGGACTGTCTGACATGCCTACTTGGATGCTGTCACCGATGTAATCCTCCACCATTCTGTCAATGGTGACAGTATCATATGCAGTGACAGTAGACATGTCAGAAATTGTTGCCAGGTCCTTCAGTCTGGACCAGATGTCCAAACCGGCCCTTGACTTATGACACAGGTGCACGCTTGGCGCTGCTGCTGTGTTGATGCACATGCGGCTACTGCACATACATTTCGCACACAAACAGAAAAAAAAGAATTGTTTATTTTTTGTGGAGTGCACTTTGGGGGTTACACCACCCTTTAACAGACTTATGGGACACAGGCGCATGCTTGGCGCTGCTCCTTTGTTGATGCACGTACAGTGCACATAATTCACAACCACAGAAGAAAATGTTTTATTTTTGTTGGAGTGCACTTTGGGGGTTACGCCACCCTTTAACAGTCAGACGCACGCTTGTCGCTGCTGCTTTGAGAAGCAGGTGAGGCTACAGCCCACACAATTCACAAAGACAGAAAAAAAAGAAGTATTTTTTATTTTTTGTGGAACGCACTTTGAGGGTTACACCAACCTTTAACAAACAGGCGCACGCTTGTCGCTGTTGCTTTGAGGATGCAGGTGCGGCTACTGTGCATACATTTCACACACAAACACAGAAAAAAAGATTATTTTATTTTGGTTGGAGCGCACTTTGGGTGTTACACCACCCTTTAACAGACAGACGCATGCTTGTCGCTGCTGCTTTGAGGATGCAGGTGTGGCTACTGTGCATACATTTCACACACAAACACAGAAAAAAAGAAGATTATTTTATTTTGGTTGGAATGCACTTTGGGGGTTACACCACCCTTTAACAGACAGATGCTTGCTTGTCGCTGCTGCTGTGTTGATGCACATGCGGCTACTGCGCATACATTTCGCACACAAACACAGAAAAATAATAATTGTTTATTTTTTGTGGAGTGCACTTTGGGGGTTACACCACCCTTTAACAGACTTATGGGACACAGGCGCATGCTTGGCGCTGCTCCTTTGTTGATGCACGTGCAGCCACAGTGCACACAATTCACAAACACAGAAAATGTTTTTTATTTTGTTTGGAGTGCACTTTGGGGGTTACACCACCCTTTAACAGACGAACCAGCTGGCCCTTTACTTATGACACAGGCGCACGCTTGGCGCTACTTTGTTGATGCACGTGCGCCCACAGTGCACATAAATCACAAACACAGAAAATTATTTTTTATTTTGTTTGGAGTGCACTTTGGGGGTTACAGCACCCTTTAACGGACAAGCCAGCCGACCCTTTACTTATGGGACACAGGCGCACGTTTGCCGCTGCTCCTTTGTTGATGCACGTGCAGCCACAGTGCACACAATTCACAAACACAGAAAACATTTTTTTATTTTGTTTGGAGTGCACTCTGGGGGTTACAGCACCCTTTAATGGTCAAGGCAGCCGGCCCTTTACTTATGACACAGGCGCACGCTTGGCATTACTTTGTTTATGCACGTGCGGCTACTGCGCACACAATTCACGAACACAGAAAAAAAAAATTTTTTTTTGGAGTGCACTTTGGGGGAGCACCCCTGATGCACAGATCACCCCCTGGACAACACTACAGCACCCCTCTAGGACTACAGCCTTTATTGGACACTGCACAACACAGTCCAGCCAGCCCCTATAGACTTTGAAGTGGACAACTGATTGCACAACACAGCCCAGCCAGCCCCTATGACAGCAGCACAACATAGCCCAGCCAGCCCCTATGGACAACAGCAGCACAACACAGCCCAGTCAGCCCCTATGGACTAAGTGGTCGCAGCCCTTATGGACAACAGCAGCACAACACAGCCCAGCCAGCCCTAGCTCCCACCCTCCCTCTTCACTGTCCGCAGCCGGAGTGAGAAATGGCACCGACTCTGGGACCTTTTATATAATCCAAAACCCGCGAGATTCGGAAGTCGGGATGATGACGTTTTGCCTCGATTTCAGTTCCGAGTCAGGCGGGAAAAGTCGAGCCTGACTCGGATATGACTCGGATCGGGGGGGCTCGGGGGGGTTCGGATTTCAGAAATCCGAACCCGCTCATCCTTAGTATATATGTGTATGCGTGTGTTTGTGTATATATACAGTATGTGTTATTGTGTGCATACTGTGAATGTGTTAATATATGTCTATATGTGTATGTATGTGTTCATTTGTATATATGTGTTAGTGTGTGTGTATACGGTGTATGTATGTGTTTATGTGTGTACACTGTATATGTGTGTTAGTATGTATGTAATATATATATATATATAATATATTGCTACATATACTGTATATATGTGTGTGTGCATGTTTAACACGAGACACTAACCTCGCCCCAAAGTGTCTGAACTTAACCTCCTCGCACCCTAAACCTAACCCCTAAACCTAACCCTAACCCTCCCCCCAACCCTGCTACTGCCTTCGGTATCCCGGCGATCGGGATGTAGGCGTCGGGATTCTGACCGGCATCAGTAATGTAAGTGTCGGCATCCCGGCTGTCGGGATGCCGAAAGCATCCCATATTAGAACCCCCCAGAAAATCCTGCATTTGCCCCTGCCCACATAGTGTTGGTGTGAGCTTGGTGGGGGCCCCCACAACTTAGTTGCCCCAGGGCCCCCACAAGCCTTAATCCAGCCCTGTATATGTCTATACATTCTGTTTTGTGTAGCACTTTATAATTAGGAACAAAACAGTAATACAACAAGACTGGGTGATAACAGGCAAACAAAGAAGTCAGCAGGCCTTGCTCACAAGCTTACAGTCTATAGACTTTATGATGGACTTGCATAATAAAAATAATAATATAATTTAATATGTTTTCATCTGCACTAAACAGACAGCAAAATAAACAACACTTGAATTAAGTTTATTTAAAGGGATATATGCAGTAGACGGGCCTGTCTGTTGGTAAACACTCGCCCTTGTGACATAGCCCAAGAAGTAATGTATCTTTGATTTATCTGCTCATCGCATTGCTGAGATTTTTCTGAGATGTGGTAAACTGCAATTTAAAACCATGTCCACCTATTCAATGTCTTGCTGTTCCCTCTGCTCTGATCTCATGTTAAAAGCCAACAGAGAGAGAAATTGCTGTAAAGATAATGATACCTTTGGAATGTTAATAACACAAAACTTTCAAAAGCTAAAATTATTTCTTAACTGAACTGGTAAAGAAGCAGATTTACGTAGTCCAATTTTTTTTCTTTTTGCACCTTTGTGTCGGAGAATCACTAGGTTTAAATTACAGCATCTTCTTCCTTTTCTTTTCAATCCCTTAATCCTTAAGGAGCAGAGGTTTCAGCTCAAGACAACTTCACATAGATCACAAGAAAAGACTCAGTGAGTTTTCTACAAGTATGGTGATTTTTTAAGTTGCAATCTTACTTGCTTACTATAGTTTTTTTTTCCCTTTTAGGGGAAACAAAGTCAATTAATATATTTTCAATGAGAGTTTCTTACTTTAGCAACTGAACAGGTGAATTAAAAAACAATATATTGCTTAAAGCCCTCAACGGCTTATGCAGACTGTGAATTACTAGACCACAGGGCCCTTACTAGGGTAGTGCGACCTGTGCCACCGCACAGGGCACTGCAGGGCAGGGGGGGAGCTGTTCGAGTCTTTCAATTTTCTGTTTACAATCATTCTCACTTGTAGCTTCCTCTTATTTTATCCCCAGCATCTCCTGGCCTCCCCTATCTCTTCCCTGGCCCTTCCCCATGAGGCCATGCCCCTTTTTCGGGTGCGCCAATGCTCTTTCTGGCACAGGGCACCATAAAGTCTATTTACAGCTCTGCTAGACCGTTATATCAGGATGTAGTCATTATCCCAGCTGTCGGGATGCAGGCACTCTGAATCCCGGTGCTGGAATCCCGACAGTAAGTATTGGGGTTAGGGGCTAGGCACTAGGGGGAGGTTTAGGCACTAGGAAGGGAGTGTAAGGTTCAGGCTGTGGGAGGGGTTAGGTTTAGGATGTGGGGAGGGAGGGTTAGGGGTAGCAGAAGGGTAATATACTTCCCCTTCCCCTGTGTGACCACCAGGATCCTGAGCACCTGTAATAAATAATGGCATGGGCACAAGTATTGGCATAAAATTTGCCCATCAACTTATTGATAACTCAAACTAGCATGGTGGGAAGGAGAAAAGTGAGCATTTTGTGAGCATATCAGACTACACCCATGAGGCCCTGCAATCCAACAGTGGCTTCTAGAGTATCCAATGGTGCCTTACAATGGATTCCACCTACTTCATCTAATCACGACTTACCTGGCAAAGTGGTGTCGCTGTCCCCCAGTTGTCAGCCAATGCCCTTCTGAGAACGAGAGTATACCATTCTTAGCATGGCTCAATTTTTATCTGACGTTCACTCACCCAACAACTACAAAACAAAACATTAGGGAGAGAAGGTGAGGATGTCTAGAAGAAGAGACCTCCGTCCCGAGAGCATAATCCCTAATACAGACCCTCCAACATGAACCCTTCCATCCAGGTACAAAATGCTCTGCTCTTAGACATCCCCTTTTATGATTGCAGCCACCTCTGTACCACTAGTTTATTGATAAGAAAGGTGTTTCCACCCAGCTGATGGCAATCATAAATTAAGAGGGAATTCCAGGAGCACAGCATTCTGTACTTGATGAAAGGGATCATGCTGGAGGGTCTGCTAATGTTGACTCTCTTCACCAAACCCCTCCTCTTTTTTGCTATTTTTCCTTAAGGGCAAACAAACTGGACTGGATGCATCAATGTCATAAATGCGGTCAACCCCCTGAAAATGCCATCTTGAGTGCATTTCTCATATGCACCAAGCCCTGGAATGCAATACATTCTGGGGCTTGGGTGCAGTGAGCAACGCCACATTTAGATGGCATTGCACAATAGAAGCCTATGGGTTTCTATTTGTGGTCTCTCCACTGGAAGGGATCAAATCAGATTCCTTCCAGCACCCACCAGGGTGCATCCTTCTGCGCATGTGGAACAGTACAATGCCCCAGGGTTTAGCTCTCTTCAAGCCGAATGTCATTGTCAGCCATTAGTGAGCACATATGACTTGACTGGAATAACCTACAGTATGGTTATATTCATGGTTTGTAAGGGCTCTGTTTACTACAATCCGCATTTGTAATGCAGATTGTAGTGTGATATTGTAGATTGAAGGCAATATCACAGGGACTTACTACAAATCCCTTGCAGGGACAGAGCTTTCGAGAAAGCTCTGTCCCTGTGAATCCCCTCCGCACACTAGTCACAGTATTTTCACAAAAAAATATCATTACTAGTGCCCCACGCATGCGCCGACAGGCCACCGCTGCTACCCCCGCAGCGCTAACCCCCTCCCCATCAATAAGCCCTGCCCCCTGCAAACTCTCCGTGACCTCTCCCCCCGCAACCCCCCCTCTCCCTGCAACCCCCCCTCTCCCTTAATTACACTTACCTGCATGATCTGGGCTCCGGTGATGTCTTCCATGTCCTCCGGTCATGTGATATCCCATTCTGCACTGGGACCCGATCACCTGATGACCGGGCTGTTGTGCCACATGGGAGACCAGCTGACTGGAGGGGAGACATCACCGGAGTCCCTGGAGTCAGATAAGTAAATTTTTTTTTTACTTTTTTTTACACTGTATCAGAGTGTGGTCTGTTTAGACCACACAGCTGATCACTGGGGCTCTCGGCTCGGCTCTCCCTGTTAGAGCAGGGCAGGAGTCCAGGGGAGACCCTGGATAGCACCACCTCCAGGTGGCGTTATTATCACAGGGCTTTCTCCAGTATTTTTTACAATTTATTTTTAGTAACTTTGGTCGGATCACATTTCACATTACAATTATGGGAAACGCGATCTGATTACTAAAAAAAATAAGTGATACTTAGAGGTTGGAGTAGAATTTTACGAATTTAACTGTAGGTGAAACTAAAATAATGTGAAAAGGGTGTGAAAACACAAAATAATTAATTGAATTCCTCCGACAGACACCCAGTAATTATCGCCATCCTAAAAACAACTGATCCACCCCAATGAAATTTCTATTTAATTACCTAACATCTAGGTATTATAATCTGAGTCACCAGCTCCTTGCAGAGCCAAGTTGTTAACCGATACTATCTGCTCCTACCCTGGGAGCAAAGTTCTGTGGTTTACCCAGTGAGTAGACCCCTATCAGGCCCCAGAAGGACTCAATTCAAATAAAATAACATAAAGAGGTTAAGACCAATGGCGGCATCCTGTTTGGCAAGACTTCCAAGTGAATTTTGAAATAAGGAGCTGCATGTACATCTATCAAATCAGGACTGCGGAACCAATTGATCGTCAGCCAATCCAGCCCAAGGTACATCCTTCTAGCTTAAATTAAAGTAGACACTCTATTTACAAACCATGGACATCCCAGGAGGATGTACAGTATAATGAGTCTGTTTTATCACAGTCTGGGCTCCAGTGATTGTCAGCAGACTCTGCAAAATATATATTCACTCCAAACTTGTTTGAAAGGGGTAACTTTTTAGAAACAATTATTAATTTAACTCTGTGCAGCAATGAATTTGGCATAATAAATCTTAGGAGAAAAAAAAATAGAAAGGGGGGTGTTCCCCAGATGACCCCCAGCACACAAAATTGTACCTGCAACAATACTTGAAAACTATATGGTAATAGAAATTCAGAGATATTTGTTGCATGCATTTGGTAAGCCACCAGGCCAACTTCACAGCTTCTCTTCTACCGGTGGTCCCTACACTGCATGATTACAGTACCCACTCTGGGTCATGTAATTGTCATGTAATTGTATATTGTAAGGCCTCATGGTAAAGGCACATACAGAATTACATCCAGATTGAGAGCCAGCTTACCTCGGAGTCACCCCTAGGACCTCCAATTAGCACTATAAGAACCAGCATGCCCTCCAAACTCTGGTTCCATCTATGCCTCTCAAAACAGCAAACATAACAAAGTGGAAGCCACAGAAATCACTTTGGCAATACTCTTCAAGTGCATGAAAAGGAGGGGTCATACTAAACAAAAAAACTGAAAACTTAGGAAGCCCTGTGTATTTTATTTCATTTATGTCCAGTTTTGGTAATAACTCCTGAGTGCAATAGGAACATTTAACCTTTATATATATATATATATATATATATTTATTAAAGCCTATTAGAATCCTTATTGATACATCTCTGCATTACACCTTAATATCTCTGAAGAAATCTATACAATAAGCCAATCAAGACAATTAATATTAAAAACTGAACTTCCACTGATATTTTTGTGCGCTAAGCTATATAACAAGTATATAAAAAGACTTTCACAAGAAAACATCTGTAAGTCTTAAACGTTTGATTACCCTGAGTCAACATAGACTATTAGTAGGAAATATTTACCAACCTAACCAGTTATAGTCCTTTCAATCAAGCGTTTGTTGATCTGCTCTATACAGTGCTACTTACCCAATAACACAAGTACCACATTGAGCTTTGAGAGCTACAGTACATGTTCCCAAATCTATGCTGACTATACAGTATATAAAATAATACACTATACTGTATGCTCTAATCATGAGAATTTGCTCCATTCTCTCATTGTCATTAGCTAATCATGTTGAACCTTAAATAGCACATTGTGCAAAAAAGCACATCAGGCATCATGGAATCTAGCCTCTAAGTACACAACACAGGGCCTGACTCAGAGGTGCATGGTATATTGATGCCGCCAGGGCCGCCATCAGGGGGGGGACTGCCGGGACTGGAGTCCTGGGCCCCAGACACTCGGCCTAATGGGGGGCACCACCCGCTCCTCCAATTGCCTCACAACCCCCTTGAGTGAAAGGCAGGCCGACTGCTACTGACCGCCGGTTACCCCCTGCATCCGCCCTCCCCATTGTTCAATAAAGTTTTTTTGTTTGAGTCAGCGCATATGAAGTCATGCTGTCACGCTGAAAGGGAGAGGTCAAAGGAGCTGCGGCACGTGAGGAGCAGCATCAGCCAGCCAGACCAGGAGCACAAGCCAGGAGGAGCCTTCTTCAAGGAGATCAGGTAAGGGGGGACAGGGGGCCCGGCCTAATTTGTCAGTCCTGGGCCCCACAATTTGTGATGGCACCCCTACAAGCTGCACACAAGCGGCCAATGTTTTCAGCCTGCATGTGACCCGATGGTTAATGACGAAAAACGCAGAACGAATATGAAGAGAGGCAGTTTCAGTAGGTGTTTCTGGATTGAAACAGGGGAGTGGCTAGCCAGACATGGGCATGTCGTGGGCGTGTTGCATTCAGCCGCTGCAGCTTTTGATTTGTCTGATTTCAGCGGCTATGTTGAGGTGAAAATTCTGCGCCTCCATGGGGCTGGTGCAATGTTCGATGCAGTTGCCGATTTGCAACCGAATGCACATTTTCATATGCAAAGCGGCGGATTAGTTCCACAGAATCCGATCAGCTATGGCATTAGCATAAAGACGCAGTTACGCCGCGGGAAAAACAGTCGTGGCTGCATTAGCGCCCACCTTGAGTCAGGCCTTGAGACATCTCATGTTCTAGAGCAGATTATCTACAGGGGTAAATTAAGTTCTTATAGGATAAAACAGAAGATCATGAGAATCGCAAGTGCAGGAATACTCTATGGATATTATTATTATTATTAGCATTTATTTATATGGCACCACAAGTGTTCCGCAGCGCCTTACAAAGTACAAAAACAAATTGTATACAAGTGACTTACAGAACAATACAATACAGGACATGGATAATATATATTGCTACATTAGTGACCATATCACCCAGATAAGCAACAGAGCATAAGCAACCAAGTGTTAGGTGCCCTAGTGGTGAGTAAGAAGTAAATGACACTATAGTAAGGAGAAGCACAAGAGGGTAGATGGCCCTGCTCGTGAGAGCTTACATTCTGCCACATACCAGCATTTGTACCTTGCACACTGGAATCTTATCTAATTAGATTCATTAAATGAGTATTTACTTATTTAACAGACTAGCATTTACATCTATATAGAACACTACCACCTAATCTAATGACACAGAGCCCCCAATGAATGTAATGAAATTCCTGTCATTGAAGATTATAGATGTCATATTGGCTGCATGCAGGAACTCACCGTATGTTTTTCTTTTCTTTAAATAACTAGATCCAATTCTTCCAAGATCTTGCCCGATCTACAACCTGCAAAATGTGGTCACTTGCTGTATATGCTGTATATCACGGATGCAAAATACGTATAGTAGTTTTCTTTCAGTCTCGGTCTCGTTGTTGACGTTGAAGGCTGGCAAATGAGCTCTGGAGATGCCAGTGAAGACATGGGGCTTGCAGCACAAACTAATCCTAAATTGACACACTTTAGAGAGAGCTCCTCTCTCCAACCAGGTCCTTTTTGGACGCATTCAACCCGCCACTCACCCTGATACAATAACTTGTCAGTTAAGATAAGAGACATTATATCTGCATTTTATAGTTGTTTCTCTGTGGCTTATTAGCAATGGGTCCAGAGTGTGCAGTACACATATGCCCTGGAGCCAGGGGTGTCCCTGTACAAATCACCATGAACTCACCATATCCTATATGGGGAGGGCTTGGACTGCACACGCTAATTCTAAAAATAATAGGAGGTGCTACTATTGCTCTGACTTTTAGGGGTCTATTTATTAAGCTGTGTTAGGAGATAAAGTGAACGGTGATAAGGTACCAGCCAATCAGCTCCTAACTGCCATGTCACAGGCTGCGTTTGAAAAATGGAAGTTAGGAGCTGATTGGCTGGTACCTTATCACTGTTCACATTATATCCTAACATAGCTTAGTAAATAGACCCCTTAGTTCCACAAAGAGAAAATGCAGGTGCACACTCCAAATACTAAACACTGCCAATCAGAATAATTCTAATAGACTCTGCAATATAACATAGTGTCAATTTGAGGTGCTTAGCATAATTTTGGCCAAACATATAGGTCCACTTACCGCATCCAGGAGACCTCTTATCAGGTGGGTCCCTAACACTAAGGTTCAAGTCTAGGGCACGGAGCTGCCACTTGTTGACAGTTACTAGACAGCTGGTACAGGGATGAGGGGGGCAGGCGCCTGGCACAATCACGGCCCAACTGGTTTCTTAAAATGCCCCAGTTATTTGTCATATGTAATCTTATTTTAGCCTAACATTTGCCCAGATATTTATTTGTATAAGTATAAATAAAAATATATGTTAAATATTTTTTATATAGTTTATAAGCTAATCTTCAGCGGGCTGTAACAAGTACTACCACAATCCTTCTGTTATTGCCATCCCATGATGAGGATAGTAGACGGTACTTTTTAATTTCAATTATTTTTTCACATGTGAATTATTACAAAGTAATTATTATATTTCTAATTTTATATAATTTGTTTTATACAAGTGGACTGAAGTACTAAGTCTGGCATATCTGCTTGCTGGTATATATTCATGTAGGTATCTGTGTTGGCTAGTATATAATCATGTAGGTACTGTATTTTGCTGGCTGGTATTTATTCATGTGGGCATCACTTGTTGGCATATAATAATAAATATGCCTTTTTCTGGCTAAGGAATGGACATGTCACAGATTACAGATCAGAGAAAGAGCTGCATTTAGTACTAAATGGAATTACAGTGTTTGTTCCTGTGTAAATGAATCTCTATTGAGTATATCAAATATAGATTGGTTTTGCATTTCTTTCCAGTGCATGGATGAGTTTGTATCTAAAATGGGAACTGTGCTAGTAGTGTCATCTTTATGCTTATTTTATCCATTTTCAAAAAATTACACATATAGTCATGGATGTATCTATAAAGGGCGCAGGGCATTTAGAGATCTGCACATGCACAGTCTAGTAATCACCAGGGAAATGGCATCTGCACCATTTACCCAGAGATCCACACATGCACAGTCTATTAATCACCAGGAAATTGGTGCCTGCACCATTTACCCAGAGATCTGCACATACACAGTCTAGTAATCACCAGGAAAATGGAATCTGTACCATTTACCCAGAGATCTGCACATGCACAGTCTAGTAATCACCAGGAAAATGGCATCTGTACCAATTACCCAGAGATCTGCACATGCACAGTCTAGTAATCACCAGGGAAATGGCATCTGCACTATTTACCCAGAGATCCACACATGCACAGTCTAGTAATCACCAGGAAAATGGCATCTGCACCATTTACCCAGAGATCTGCACATGCACAGTCTAGTAATCACCATGAAAATGGCATCTGCACCAATTACCCAGAGATCCGCACATGCACAGTCTAGTAATCACCAGGAAAATGGCAACTGCATCATTTACCCAGAGATCCGCACATGCACAGTCTAGTAATCACCAGGAAAATGGCATCTGCATCATTTACCCAGAGATCCGCACATGCACAGTCTAGTAATCACCAGGAAAATGGCATCTGCACCATTTACCCAGTGATCTGCACATGCACAGTTTAGTAATCACCAGAAAAATGGCATCTGCACCATTTACCCAGAGATCCGCACATGCACAGTCTAGTAATCACCAGGAAAATGGCATCTGCACCATTTACCCAGTGATCTGCACATGCACAGTCTAGTAATCACCAGGAAAATGGCATCTGCGTCATTTACCCAGAGATCCGCACATGCACAGACTAGTTATCACCAGGAAAATTTCATCTGCACCATTTACCCAGAGATCCGCACATGCACAGTCTAGTAATCACCAGGAAAATGGCATCTGCACCATTTACCCAGAGATCCGCACATGCACAGTCTAGTAATCACCAGGAAAATGGCATCTGCACCATTTACCCAGAGATCCGCACATGCACAGTCTAGTAATCACCAGGAAAATGGTGCCTGCACCATTTACCCAGAGATCTGCACATGCACAGTCTAGTAATCACCAGGAAAATGGCATCTGTACCACTTACCCAGAGATCTGCACATGCACAGTCTAGTAATCACCAGGAAAATGTCATCTGCACCATTTTCCCAGAGATCCGCACATGCGCAGTCTAATAATCACCAGGAAAGTGGCGCCTGCACCATTTACCCTGAGATCTGTACATGCACAGTTTAGTAATCACCAGGAAAATGGCGCCTCCACCTTTTACCCAGAGATCCTCACATGTGCAGTCTAGTAATCACCTGGAAAATGGTGCCTACACCATTTACCCAGAGATCTGCACATGCGCAGTAGACTCTGGCACCTTCCCAAAGTTTACTCAGCTAATGTGCTGTTTTTTTCACATTATATATACCCCTCCCCATTATGTTGATCCAATGAAATGCAGCCTTCTACATCACCCATTATTATATGTAATATAAAATTCCAAGTTATGTTATTGTCTCATATATGCCACAAGCTGCAGCCCATTTAATTCACAGTAGCTTTACCCCTTTAAATAGCTCTTAGTGGTGATGCAGAGAACACAAATTGGTCTAAGGCTGTAACTGTCAGACATCCCACAGGAGAATTGCATTGGGTTGTCGCCAAGAGCATTCCTTGCACTGTTATTGACATCTGTTTTACTATTTGTAAATGATTTCAATATCTTACACATTTAGCCTAAGATTTAGACTCCATGATTGTGGATAATGGCATTGCTACTTTATTGGATCCCTTGAATAAATGTTTATTGAGTGGCTGCGCTAATGAAATTCATTCATTCGACTATTGAAATGAGGAAGCATTAATGAGCTATGACTGATTGTAAAACTCGTGATGAGGGAAAATTAACAAATTGCGTGTTGATTAATTGCATTGATTCATGTTAATGTAACATTTTTACCAATCTGCCAATTTCACATTCAATATTATCTGAAATGAATGCAGTAAAGTGAATTGTCTGGATTATTATGGGTATCATTCTTTGCATTGATTTCAGGAAATAAAATATGCATAATAATAAACACTGTCATACTGTAGAAGATACAATATTTTACACAAATGAAATAGATTATAGTACTACAATAAAACAATGACACCTATTTGGGAAAATGACTTTATAAAGTTATTTTTTTTTTTTAGAAAGTTAATACAGCAGTCATGATTTTTAGATTGGGTAAAATCTATTCTTCAGGGAAATACACACAGTATTTTGTTTGTTCAACAAATAAGAATAATCGTTATATTTTATTCTGAGCAGTAGCCGATGCACATGAAGATACCAGTAGATGTGGAGGTGCACAGGATTGTGCTAGGTAATGATTATATTGGATGATCAGCAGGTGTACCTATTAAGAAAGTACAACATTAGAGGTGTACAGATCGATACAGGTGGTGTGGCCACATAATGAGAGGCGTGTCTGTGTCACAGAGTGGACGTGGCCATGCCTTGGGGACATGTCTAGCTCTGAAAAGGCTGATGCTTATGCCTCTCCAGTGGCCCATCAACCAACCTTTCACTGCCTAACGCACCAGTATGTGCGGGACCAATTCATCACTGCTGTGCAGCGCTAAAATGAACAGAAATTTTTCCCAACTGCCCAATTCGGGAAGCAGTCGGGAAGCCGACGGACGAAATTCCAACTGCCGGCTTCCCGACTGTCTAAACCCGGCAAGTGTCTAAAGACAGGTGTCAAAATCCTGATGCCTGTCATTAGACCTACGCCAGGAGCCCGACACCTGGCTTACCGATCGCAGGTAAGCTGGGCGCCGGGCGCGAACAGCCATAGGGGGGGAGGGTTAGGTTAGGGACTCCCAGGGGGGAGTTAGGGTTAGGCAACCCCCGTGAGGTTAGGGTCAGGCTAGGGGAAAGGGGGGGTTAGGGTTAGACATCCTCAGGGGGAGGTTAGGGTTAGGCACCCCCGCGGGAGGGTTAGGTTTAGGCAGCGGGGTGGCGGTATTACATACTGATTCCCCCAATTCATTCCCGATCGTAGCAGGGAGACAGAACCCTCAGACTGTCCTGCTGAAATCTTCAGGTATTAAAATCCCCCCAAAATTTGTACCTCTGAGCAAAGATGTAGTTGACTAAGCAAACCCTGTAGATTCCTCTTTATTTGGGAAACCTTTCTCTGGTATGATGCATGCAGGCATCTCTCTCTAGGCCCCTATTTACTACAATCCGCATTTAAAATGCGGTTGTAGTGTGATGTTTTCGACTAAATTTGCATTGCAAATTTAGGAAATATCACATGGATGTATTAGCATCCACATGCAGGGACAGAGTTTGCGATAAAGCTCTGACCCTACAACTCCCCTCCACACAGTTCTATTCACAGTTCTTTTTCGGGAAAAAATACATGTCTGTGCATGCGCCGCCATGTTTGCCCCCCCACTTACCAAATAGGGGAGTCACACCAACTGTCACTCCAACTGTTGCTAAACATTGCCAGCCAGGACTCCATGGCAGCTGGTGTGGTTTCCCTATTTGAATTTTGGACAGCTCTGCAGCCCCACCCCTGGAGCCGCCGCTGCTTACCACTATATTCTCCTTGCACTCTGTCTCTTTCCTCTGTACCATCCCTGCCAGCCTGCCACTCTCCTATAGATTGTAAATTCTCACGAGCAGAGCCCTCTTCCCTTATGTGCTTTTCTCTCCCTCACTTATACCATCATTTCCTCCCCATTGCAAACAGTGGTACCAAATATTTGGATTCTGCCAGTGCTGTTTTTGTGCTTATTATGACTGCAAATATAGGAATGTTTATTTAGTTTGCATCCTATTTTCTGCAATGTTTTGGATTGAAAAACTTGTGCATTTTTATTGTGTTTTACGGTGCTACATAAATAAATAAATATTAATATTAATAATAATAATAATAATAATAATAAACAGTCATCTCCTATTTTGTTAGCTTATTATTATTATTACTATTATTATTATTATTATTATTATTATTATTATTATTATTATTATATGGAGTGAAATAAAGCTCTGTTGAGGCTTATTGGCTAATATTTTTTATAAAAAGTCACAGAATTAGTCTATTTTTTATGTTTTTATGATTAAATTATATAAGAAAATACATATTTTGGTCCAATCAGCCACCAGATCGCTAGCTATTGTACTCAATGTGTCAGGTATTTTTTTCCTCTGTCTTCTTCTACCTTTCCACCTTTTGCCAATATCACCTCTGCCCCTCCTTTTCCCCCTCTACCGCTATCTGTCTCTTTCTTTCTTGCTCATCTGTCTCTCTGTCGTCTCTGTCATTCCACCTCAGCCCATCTGTCTCTCAGTCTGTCTCTCTCAGCTCTCTCCCCTCTTGTTCATCTCCATCTACCTGATCTCTGTTACCCAAATTCACCTTCTCACTTTCTTACTCATCCTGAGGCTTGCAGGTAGGGGGCCACGTGGGTGTAGGGGTCACTGGCTCTATGCGCTGACAACACTAAGGGAACTGTCTTGGGCATTCAAAGAATGCTGGAGGGAGAAGAGATGCTCTGTCTGTCAGCTGTGAGGGGAGGGAGAGGGTGCGGACTCCCAAAACTGCACATCAAGTTTCCAGCAGCAGTGGTAGGAAGTCTGGGGATCACCCATCACTGTGGCTGGGCCGAGAGGAGTGGGCTGGGGAGAGGGGTTGCCATGGCTGCAGCAGAGGTCTGGAGCACTGTGAGTCTGTGGTTGCTGGAAGATTACCTTGCAGCAGCCACTGGTGATGGTTTCTGACAGGTTGCATCAGTGCAGTAACAGGGTGACAGTGCTCCCTGTGCCACCCCCGCCCCCTGAATGCATGACATCATGACGTTGGCCAAAGGGAAGGGGCCACTAGCATTTTACTTGTACGGTAGGTATTGTACTGCCGCTTCCCTGTGAGTGTGCAATACCATCCATCTCATAATCAGGCCCCATATTTGGTGTTTAAATGGGGACAACAAAATTAACTCCATACAAATGTTTATCCAGCCCAAGTTTGCAATGTAATAAATGGCCCTTCTACTATTCACCTTTATAAAGGAAAATGAACAGAAAGGGGTATATTTTACTAAAGTGTGACTTTTTAGAAGTGGAGTTGTTGCCTATAGCAATGAATCAGATTCTACTTATTTATCTAGCACCTTCTAGAAGATAATATCTAAAATCTGTTTGGTTGCTATGGGCAACAACTCCACTTCTAAAAACATGACAGTTAGGAGCTGGTTGGCTGGTACTTTCTCTGTCCACTTTATCTCCATCCAAGGCTTAGTAATAGACCCCTATACCCCTAAGGGGTTGTTTTCATTGTTACCCATATTTTGTCATGTACTGTATGGAACTCCTCTGGCTTACATACTGTTAGAGAGAATGTGCAACAAAATTCAGGGGCATTGTGTCACCACATAAATCATCAGTATGGACTAAATTATACCTGCCAGTAACTAATCATTTGGTTGGGATTGGCCATTATCCAAATTAAAAGCATTTTCATATTCCTGAGCACACATCTATTTACAGAGGAGGTAATGATAGGGTTAAGAGACTCAAAATATGTGAATTGTATTAAATTAATCAGTTACAGACTTGAAGCTTCAGGGGTTTGTATCACGGTTTTGATCGGTATATGTTTCTGTGGCTGTGTGCTTACTTGCTATTTATCGGATCTATTGTCAGAATAATTTAATAGTCTATTCTTTTTTGTGTTTATGACTTTTTTTTTTTTTGTTTCTGTTCTTTTCTCTATATGTATCCATCTATGGTTCATCCATCCCATGAAATGAAAGAGATTCGCTATATGCATATTTTGAAGTTAACCCCATCTTGTTCGGTGATTTAACACCTTACGGCTGGCCAAACCTTTTAACAGTGGACAGATGTGGGCAGAGCCCATATAAAGACCATATGGGGCCCTAGGCAGGGTACTGCCTTTGGGACTCCCCTCCTCTTCCAATCCATATATGTCAAAATATTTTTCCCCTGTTTATTCCCTGGCCTCTTGCCACCATACTATAATATTTACAGTATTTAGCCAATGCATGTCCCAACATTATATCTTCTCTTTCCTCCTCATAATCAACATTATGACACATATATGCCTTTAAACATATAAAGGTCAAGATCAATTTACTTGGGATGGATGCCAATGTTCTTTGACAGTTGTCCTCCAGGAGTACTAGAATATGTCATGGACTTGTGTTCAGGGATCTGGCAATGATACATAAAGGGTTAATGTGTGACTCAATTCATATCACTATAATCTCTCTGGAGAATAACAAGGTTTGAGCAAGCCCACTGAACATTTGACAAACAGGAGATGGATAATTAATTCCCAAACATTGCAGGGACCTGCACAATATGTGGAGCATACTTGCCGACATTCAGCTCCCTCGTTCTGGGAGGGAGCTGAATGTCAGCTTACAGCGGGGGGGCATGGCTGGATGATAGTGTCATTTTGGGGGTGGAGCCAGGGGTAGGACTGAGAGATTGCATCATCATGGCTCCGCCCCCTCTTCACAATGCCGGAATAAATGACGTTGTGAAGCGGGGAGCAGGGCCACAATGACGTGATTCAGGAAATATATGGTTGGCTCCTCAGTGAGTAATCCCACAGACTGTCCTAGACACAATGTAAGAGTTAGTCACCTAACTAACACCTCAGGTGTTGTGGAATATTGGAAGGCATTTGTGCCTCACCTGGGACTGAGGCCTATATAAAATGTTATTTAAAACAGGCTGCATTTGTTTGGTCACCAGAGCAAGTGGATACTTTGAAAGCTGCAAAACAAGCCATATGGACACAAAACACACTGGGACTACCTGCAGTCTGATCGACCATTGTACAGTGACAGAACATGGAATGTCATGGAGCTTATGGAAAAGTCCCCCAGTGTAGTGCACCCAACACGTTTTGGGCAAGCAATTTTCATCAGCTCAAATATGATATTTCCCATTGGAGAAAGAACTGCTAGCTACATACATTGCATTGAGAAATTTTAAAGTCTCCACCAAGCAACAACCTGTAACAATTATAACAGATGTAGCCATTGTATTGTGGGTGCAACAAGAAGGTCTGGGTGCACGTACTGCAGGAGCACAAAAGCCAACCCTACAGAAGTGGAAGTAGTATCTGGGTGAAATAGGAGAAGGGTCCTCACAAAAAACCAGTGCAGATCAGCAGGCAAGTAGCTAGCATGGTGTTTTTTGAAGCTAAAGATATAGAACTAACTATTCAACAGATAGGTGGAGCCCCAGTGATGGAAGTTCCATTCTGGATGGAGCTATAAGATGATCTCAAGCAGGTATCATGGTATTTACTGATGGCCCTTGACAGCTTACATAAAAGCTGTAAAGTTGGACTGCTGCAGCGGATCAGTCCTCTACAGAAGTCACTTTTCTTGAGACCGGAGATGGAAGGTCAAGTCAGTATGCTGAACTGCAAGCTGTTGCCATGGTGATGGAAGAGAGCACAAGTGCTGTTATCATCTATATTGACAGCTGGGCTAGTTGCAAAGAGTCAAGTACATGGATGGCCACATGGCAACAATATGCTTGGATAGGTAAAGGCAAAGAAATCTGGGTGCAGTACTGCTGCACTGTTGTGGACAGACATGTGCTTAGTAATGGTTCCAAGGACATCTGCTGATCAAAATTGTATGTTGAAGATGCTGGAACAGATTGTGACTTTTATTATTGTTATTATTATTATCCTTTTATTTATACAAGGGGTCCACAGTGCCTTACCAAGTACAGAAACAGAATGAACAAAACAAGGAAGAAATGACTTACAGTACAAACATTGTAGGCCATGGACATGGTAGAAACATTGCTGCATCAGCAGTCATAATACTCAAATAGGCAACAGGGCAGCTGAATCCAAACATTGGATGCCATTGGATGCAGTAGGGAGCAGAAATTGGTATGAGTTAAAGTGCCTACACACATAACGATGTGCTCACGATCAGCCGATGTGTACGATTTCCCTTGAAACTCTCCCCAGCAGTTCTGCACATGATCTGCACATGATTTGATGTCCAATCTTCATACAATCTCTCCTGAATCCAGACTTTTACAGTGCATCACGTCCTAGATTGTCAGATCTACCCTACAGCACGGCAGATCTGATTATGCGATTTGCGACCAGCGGGGACGCGCATCGCATCATGATCGTGAGTGGGGACTCACGATTTGGGCATTGTTTTACACGATTTGTCGTTCCGATGCGTCGGAATCGGACAGATTGTGTAAAAAATCGTTATGTGTCTTTCCTTAAGGAAAGATAAAACACACAAGGGAAGAGGGTCCTACTCGTGAGAGCTTACATGCGAAAGGGAGGGGAAGACAGACATTGGTGACACAGATAGGGAAGACAGTGTTCACAGGGGGGTTCCCACAAGACAGCAGGAGAGAAAAATAAACCTTTTTTGGGGGGCACTCTTCAAGACTTAATGATAAAGAATATAAAATATAAATTTTTTTAGAGATACAGTAAAAAGGTGAACAAGCTAAATCTAGCAAGGAGCAAAGATTAAAGGATATGGCTCACACGTTGGCCTAGGTATGTCCTTTTTAGTATAAATCATATAATAAGAGCATCCCGTACCTATCCTATACCCAACCCCAGCTGATAAGTGATTCATGAGTTTCATCACTGCACTTAGACTATGTTTGGATTTATTCCTGCCTTTATGTGTTCTGATACTAATGTGGATTCTTACCATGGTGCCTGCTAAACGTATAGCTGAAACCTTTTTATAAACAACTATGATACAAATATACTAAATTCTATATGCAGCTGATATGTTATCTGTGTGTTCCATCTGGAGAGCAGCACTACAACATATTTACAATCACATGTTTTAAGATTATGGACACAAATAACAAACAACAGACTGTGAATAATTTATGATTTGGTGGTTCCACTGCCTGCTGAAACTGCACTTGATGCACTGACACAGTATACTCCTAGCTAGACTGGGATATATTTATATGATTTATACTAAAAAGGACATACTGTACCTTGGCCAACATGGGAGCCATTTCTTTTAATCTTTGCTCCTTGCTAGATTCAGCGTGTTGAACTTTTTAATGTATCTCTAATCTATCTCTTGACGAGCACCACAAACCCATATAAACTCAATATTAATAATTATTTCAGTTGCTGTTTGTTTAGAAACTATCAGCTTATGCATACTGTCTTGTACAGGATCATTCCTCCTTCCCCCTTTAACAGGGAAGACAGTGAGCAAGGAGAAGTGGCTTAGGGTGAGAGCTGGACTGCTTTGATAAAGAAGTGGGGCTTGAGAGCCAGTCTGACGTTTTGTAAAGAGGTGGAGAGTCTGAAAGCAGGAGGGTCCTTAGGTAGGTAGCGGCATGGGCAAAATCCTGGAGGCGGGAGTGGGAGAACTTAGGAGGAGAGGTGGCATTCGTTTATGGAGTAAAATGGGCAGGCGGGAGAGTGAAGGGAGATAAAGTCAGTGAAGTAAATAGGAGTGGATTGGGTGTGGATTGGAGTGGATAGGAGTGGATTGGGTAAGAAAATTTGTAAGTGAGTGTAAGAGGTTTAAATTATTACTAAAGGGGAGCCAGTTTAGAACATGAAGGAGAGAGGAGGCTAATGTAGCTACAGTAGTTTGGAAAGAAAGATGAGAACAGATTGAAGTGGAGAGAGATAGGATGCAGGGATGCCAGATAGGAGGAGGTTACAGTAGTCCAATCTGGAGATGACCAATTAGTGGATGAGGGTCTTTGTTCCTCCGGGTTGAGAGAAGGTCTGATCCTAAAGACATATCTGAGATGGAGACAGCAGGACTGCGA
Source organism: Taudactylus pleione (assembly GCA_031769625.1). Taxonomy (NCBI): domain Eukaryota; kingdom Metazoa; phylum Chordata; class Amphibia; order Anura; family Myobatrachidae; genus Taudactylus; species Taudactylus pleione. The sequence goes on along the minus strand of JAUIMM010000113.1, from coordinate 18,169,182 downwards.
GAGGCACTGTATGTGTGGTTTGAAAGAGAGTGAGGAGTTGAGGATAACTCCAAGAAAGTGCACTTTAGAAGAGATGGTGGTGCTGTCAATAGATAATGAAATTGCAGGAGGTGAGGTTATTTTGGAGGGTAGGAAGTTGATCAGCTCAGTCTTAAGGTGCGTACACACTGAGCGATTAAATTGAGAAAGTGAATGATTACAACATCGTAATCATTCAATTGCTTGTTAATCGTTCAGTAATCGTGTAGTATAATGTTGAAAATGACCAGCGATGCGCGCTCCCGCTGGTCGTTTTCGACAACAATCATCGCCTGAACATGCAGGCCAACCTGCCGATAATGACAGGTTGGGCAAGTTTGGGGATGAGGGAGGGTGTAGGCACATTATCCCATTGCACAGGAAGATAATTAGGCCAGAGAACTACTCCAGTGACAAGAAGAACCTGAACTCAAAACAGTATAGTACTGACAGTCTGGACCTGGGAACCAAGCCAGGAATCAGAGACTTATGTAACCAGAGAAGAATTAATGAAGCTATATCCCTGGTACAGCTCTGACGCAAGACCTGGACCATAATCCGAAAGGGGAACTAAGGATAAAAAGACACTTTAGGCACACACAGTACTGAACATATTGATGCTAAAAGACTGTGACCCAATCATGCCCTCCAGACCTGGAACCCCAACGCTGACTGTCAGCCCAAGACAAGATAACCAAACAGTACAGGATAACCAAAATAGTCAACCTAGATTATGCAGTAACCCACTATAGCCAGAGAGTGTAGAGATACTTGCAACACAGTCCAGATGATGCCTGCACAAAGCAGAGTGGAATCCACGCAGGTGATAAGATGTGTGGTAACAGCAGATGGTATGTACCGCAGATACACTGGCAGAACTGGAGCTGGAGTTAGAAGCGGTCTGTGTGCAGCGTGGGAGCCGCAGCACTGATAGATGGTACACAGCAGTAGATGGAATGCAGACAAAGATGATCAGTCTGTGTGTGGCGTGGAAGTCGCAGCAATGAGAGATGATACACAGTGGTAGATGGAAAGCAGACAACAAGCGGTTTGTGTGCGGCATGGAAACCGCAGCGCTGAGATGGTATACAGCGGTGATGGTAAACAGTCCTGGTGGTTATCTGTATGCTGCATAGAAGCTGCAGTGCTGAGAGGCAAACAGCGATGGTACAAGTGGGTAATGGTTGAGTCTCAGCAAGGAGAGTATCCACGGTAGAAAGCTCTGGAAATACAAGAGACACTAGGGGGCCTATTCATCAAACGATAAATGGCCCGGTAACCATGCAGAAACGCTAGTTTCTGCATTTTTAAGTTACCGGGCCATTCATCATTAGGGGTCCTATCGGACCCCCCGGTATTCAGCAGTTTGCTGCCGAGAACAAGCGCCATCTTCAGATGGCGCTTGTTCTTGGATCCCAGTTTACTTGAGAATGTTTTGCTATACCCAGAAAGACTTAAGCTAGAAATGTAATACAGAGAAATCAAAAGATTACATTGGCAGCTAGTAATTGCTTTTGGTCAAATATCCCTTGTGATTTCACATAAATCAATATTACTAGTGGTTATGAAGGGGACAGACTAAATATTACTCCTTTATTTATACACAATTGCCAGTGTACATTAAGGGGTAAATTTACTAAAGTGAGAGTATTTAGAAGTGGAGATGTTGCCCATAGCAACCAATCAGATTCTAGCTAGAGATGTGCTGTTCGGTTCTCCAGAAATCCAAATCCACCCAAATTTCGTGAATCCGGGTAAATCCGAGTCGCGGTTCTAATCTCCCGAGGAGATCCGGGTAAATCCGGGTCGCGGTTCTGATCTTTTTGCAGTTCGGAATTCGGATTTTAAATCCGAATTTCGGGTTTTGGATTGCATAAATTACATGATTTTAGCTGTTTTTAAAACATTTTATTTATTTTTTATTTAAAAAATTCAGATCCAAAACCAAAACTAATACACTTGAGGGTGGTTTGCAAAACCAAATCCAGATCCAAAACCTTGAAGGAGATACAGATCCAAAACCAAAACCAAAACATGGAGGCGGTGCACATCCCTACTTCTAGCTTTTATATTCTTGAAGGTGCTAGTTAAATGTTAAGTAGAAATTGATTGGTTGCTATGGGCAACATCTCCACTTCTAAAAACTCTCACTTTAGTAAATATACCCCTAAGTGTAAATCAATGAGCATTTAACAATACCTTTTTTTATTTTTTTTTTACCTGTTTTATACTATACTGCTACAAGGACATTGGCCTTAAAACAATACGAAAAAAAAACAGGGTGTTTGAAGGGAATCAGTATGATTTACCGCCGACCGAATGACCGGCGGTTCTAATCCCAACAGCGGCAGCCCGACAGAAGAGGAAATCCCGTTTGTCCTTCAGGTAAGTACAACTAACCCTATTCTACCCCCTAACCCTGACCCTCCTTTAGGGGTGCCTTACCCCAACCCCCCTCTAAGTGCCTAAACCTAACACCCCCTTCCCCACAGCCTAACCCTAAGTCTCCCGGGGGGTGCCTAACCCTAACCTCCCCCCTGGGGGTGCCTAACCCTAACCCCCCCTTCCCCTAGCCTAACCCTAACCTCCCGGGGGGCTGCCTAACCCTAAGTCCCCCCCGGGAGCCCCTAACCTAACCCTCCCCCCCGTGCGGCTGTCCGCGCCGGCGCCCAGATTACCTTTGATCAGTAAACCGGGTGTCGGTTTCCCAAGATAGGTCTAATGACAGGCATCGGGATCTCAATTCATTTCTGGTAGATGGCATAATTATCAATAGCACCAATGCCTGCTCATATAATGGTCAAATCTAAGGTTAGACATTTATTTAATATGCCATGGGTTAATCAATAATATTGTATTAATTAGACTTTTTCTTTAATTATTAATCTCACTGACTTGACAGATATCATTACAGAAGAGTTTGATCAAACATTTAGACTAGTACAGAATGTGAAATGATCCACAAGGAACCTATGTAACATTGGCTAGTGCTGAATTACTTGACAGTCTCTCAAATAGGGATGAGTGTAATTATAGGACCCTCCTGTTGTAACTACATTCACAGCTCATATGAGGTTGAAGAAGACCACTTAAAGTACAGCAATTGCATAATCATTTTGCATATGGAAGTGCCTTAGATCAAGTGGCTAAACCAAGGTAATTAGTTCAAGAGGATAGGAGGATGGTTTTGTTGCATCAAACACACCCTTTTGTGACACTTATATTTCAATATTCATTATTATCAAACTAATATTGAACGTATAGGGAAATGATGTTCACAGATGTAAATAGATTAGCGAGCCAGAGAAAGGTATCAGCAGAGTGGCATAGCTATGGGGGGTGCAGGAGGACGACCGCTCCCCCTGTTGAATATTGGCACCTGATCGGTGCCAACACCAGTTAGTAGGGCACTATACTTTTAGTTACCGCAAGTAACTGCACCAACCGTCAGTGCAATACCAGTTCTGCACCAGAATCCGGTGGGCATGTCAGCACTCCATTGTAGAGGACTGGATGGGACCACACAGCATAGTAAGACAGGACTGGAGGATTCCATGCGTAAGGTAATTGCCCATGGGGAACACCTGGGCCTTAGGAGCTTATTTTGCTATGCAGTGGTAAGTGATTGTTGTGAGCTACTGTACAGCTGACTTTCATCTATGAATACATTAGCTCACACTTCAAATGTATATTCAGATTTTCACTAATATTCACAGTTCTTTTTGTGTACTCCTCTGACTTTATTATTGGTTTATGTTACAGGCATGTGTAGCTTTCTAGTGACATCTGCCTCTCCATAAAGCACTTTAGGCCTGATTCTGAGCCACATTCATTGTCCATGATGTACGCAATTGAGTGATTTTTTTCTACTGTGGTTGCATCGAAACCCTTGCGATACCCAACATTGGGACATTCATATTCTACCAGACACGCTGCAATTTATGCACTGCAGGTGAAGGCTTATCTACTGGCAAAATATTATCACTCAGAGGACACTTATTGAACACCGATTGAGTGATTAACCTTATGTGTGCCATCTAGTGTTCTATGTGCATTGACTCGTTTTATTCTATATGTGATGTATCATTGAATTCTTACTGGTTGCACTGCTTATGACATTAGTAAACTTATTTAGATTATTTGTGATTACTTGATTATTTCTGAACATACTTACGCACATAGGGGTTTGAGCACAGGATCCAAACTATTCTGTTTATATCAACCTAAGGAGTGGCACTCTTCAGATCCCGCAGCGCACCCCGCACAAACAGCTGTCTCTCAGTGCACAGTTTACTATACCTATATTTCATAGTTGCATTTAAGTTGCACAGCGCATGCACAGTGAGATCTGTGAAAGTTTCTGTGTGTAAAAACTTAATAAAGTGAATAAATAAAAAAAAAATGACATGGGGCCCCCCAAAAGCACAACCGGCTCCAGGCTGTGTGAGCCTTTCCTGTTTGTGAAAATACGGAATAAAAAGATGTAAGGATCCCCCATTTTTACAAAAACCAGCACCACGGTCTGTGAGCTGGTCCTGGTTGTGGAAATAAGGAAGACAAAATGAGTAGGAGTCCCCCATATTATCCACAACCAGAACCGGGCTCCTTCTAGCGAGAATGTAATGCCGTAGTGGTGGGATACACTTCACAAGGTCCCCCGGTCAAAGCATTCTGCACCCCACGCTAGACAGTCCAGGCCAGGGATTCCTGGGGAAGTGGGGACCCACCCAATAAATCCCTGGGCGGTTGGTGCCAAGTTGATATTGTAAAACATTGTTAAAATAATATTGTCCTTTATAGGAGAACTAGAGGTCCCTGAAAGGCTCCCCCACATGCTGGTACTTGATGAACCACAAGTACCAGTATGCAAGGTTTTAAGGGCCCATTGGTATCTCTAGTTCACCTGCAAAAGAAATATAAAATAAAGACAAGACTCACACCGAAGGTCATAATATTTTATTACGCAAACACACTCTGTGTCCCCTTCTCCGGTAGAATCCAGATGGTGGGAATGCACTTTAGTAACCTTGCAGTTCCCACCATTGAAGTCAATTGAAGCTCATTGGCTGAGAGGCGGAGGCTTGCCTTTCTCTATGTGAAATGCAGTGGCTGCAGCTTCATTCAGGAAGCAACGTCCTCGTTATTTTATTTTAAGAAGACCGTGGATGCCTACAGGGAACATAGAGGACCGAAACCAAAGGGGAGGTGAGTAAGTTTATTATTTTACAGATGGTGGGGGAGATGTATCATCGGCGAAATCGCTGATGCGGTACATCTCCCCACGACTTTGCGTACATACTGCGGTTAATTACCGCAGTATGTACCAAGAATATCGCAAAGAACAGCTCTCTCGATGAGAGCTGTCCTTTGCTATGCTGCCGGGCAGAGGGACTTCCGGGTTTAACACCCAGAAGTCCTTCTGCGCAAGCACAGAAGGACGCAGGCTGCGGGGGCTCATGGGAGGGATCTGTTCGGATCCCTCCCAGCCCCGAGCATTGCGCTAAGAAGCCCATAGGCTTCTATTGGGTAACGCCACCTGAAGGTGGCGTTACCTAGCAACGCGAAGCAGCAGAATGCAGCACATTCTGCTGCTTAATACATACGGGGAATGCGGTAAAGCCCTCGAAAACTGCATTTTCGGGGTTTTACCGCATTTTGCCGATGATACATCTCCCGGCTACTTTTGAAAAAAGCATTTCAGGGAGATTGTGAAAGCAGCACCTATGAGCGCGGCGGTAAGTGGGTATGTACTGCTACATCTGAGAGGCATGTCATAAAAAAGATTTACATCCACATGTAAATGAGCCCCAAAGCAGTTAAGGTGCCCACACACATACCGATCTGCCCACGATCAGCAGGTGTGTACGATTTATGTACGATTTCCCTTGAAACTCTCCCTACAGCTCTGTACACGATCTGCACACAATATGCACACAATTTGGTGTCCAATCTTCAAACGATCTCTCCTGCATGTAGACTTTTCACTGTGTATTGTATCCTAGATTGTCAGATCTGCCCTACAGCACGGCAGATCTGACGATGCGATGTGCGACCAGCGGGGACGCGCATCGCATCGTTTCATCGTGAGTGGGGATTCACGAGTTCCTCACAATTTTCGCATATTTTACACAATCTGTCGTTCCAATGTGTCGGAATCAGCCAGATCGGGTAAAATATCGCTATGTGTGTGGTCACCTTTAGTAAGATCTACTTGTTGATGAAAACACACTGATACTTCTCAGAAAATACATGTAACCATAGGGATCATTGTGCCTTATAACCAAAGCAGGGAAATTATACTAATGATCCAATTTGAATGTATATATCTCTGGTTTGTCTTTTATATAACAGTGACATAATGGGGGTAAGGTGAAATGAGGGAGATTGGTAGACTCTTCAGGGAGACAGGGAAATTGCGGCTATTTCAGGTAGTCTCCATGACAATGAGGGAGAGTTGGCAAGTATGATCTGGATTTTACTGGACAAGGAGACAGAACGGTGCTAGGGATAATGTAAGTATGTAGTGTGAGCGCAGGGGAGTGTGCGTGAGTGTATGTGTAATAAAATATTACAACCTTCGGTGTGTGAGTCTTGTCTTATTTTAAATATATCTTTTGAAGGTGAATTAGAGATACCAGCGGGCCCTTAGTGACCCACATGCTGGTACTATGGGCCTGATTCAGAGCCGCTCGTAAGCTCCGAGCGATGTTTGCCCAACTGCGCATGCGTACAGATCGTTATACGCATGCACGAACCAGTCAGTGCGGTCGAAATTCATGTGCTCGCAAAATAGCGAATGCCTGATAATTTGAGTGACAGGAGGAGGCGTATGTGGGTGGTAACAGGGGAAGGTGCTTGAAAACGGGGAGTGGAGATCAGAACGCAGGCGTGCTTAAAGGTCAAAACGGGTGTTTTATGGGTGTGCATAATTAAAACAGCAGCGTCATTGACCAAGTCACTGGGTTATTTTATAGCCAGAACTGCTTGTAAGATTGTGGTAGCAAAAACCAACCACAAGAATAGCGAGCAGTTCATACGCTGGTCGATGTACTCGATTAATCTAATAAATAGCGGACATGACGTAGGATGCAAGCGGCCAGGGGGCGTATTTATCCAAAAAACAACCGCAAGTTTTGTTCGCTCATTCAGACCTAAAGGCGTGAACAGACCGCAAAGAGCGAATGGTTCATTTGAATAGCCACCCCTATTTTCTGGACGAGTGTGCGCTAATTGCGTCCGGCTCTGAATCAGGCCCTATGTACATGTAACATGTGAGGTAGGCTCGCTGGAACCACCAGTTCTCCTGTAAAGGACAATATTATTTTAACAATTTTTTACACAATCAACTCGGCACCCATCAAGCAGGGGTGCTGGGGATGACTAGCGTGGGGTCCTGAATGCTTTGGCCAGGTCCCACGGCTGCGGCATTACACCTCCACTAGAATGAGCTGGTCCTACTAATCTTGACCTTCTAATTTCCACAAACAGCTCCGGCTCACTGAGCCTGGTGCTGGTTGTTGAAAATACAGGGTACCCCTACATCATTTTCCCCCATATTTTCACAACCAGAACTGGCTGACACAGCCCAGTGTTGGTTGTGCTTTTGGGGGGGACCCCATGTCATTTTTTTTCTTGATTTTTTACACTTTATTACATTTTTACACACAGAAGCATGTGCGGTTCTTGCTGATCTGTGCATATTGTACTTCTGTCAAACTCGCACCTTGTCATGAAACTCACATGACAAGGTGCGAGTTTCCAGAAGTTTAACTCGCATGTACTCGCATGTTGCTGTGTTCATATCTGAATCAGGCCCTTCATTATTGAAGTGTTGAAGGTAGAGCATCGATCAAGGGCCACACCACTAGTCACTTTAGTTGCAGTTGCACCTTGGCATGTCCTAGTGTTAGACTGTCAAGGTTGTTGGATGTTACTATCACATCTGTAATAGCCAGCATTCAAAATGAGGGTACTCTGTGTCCTTGTCTCTGAGCACTATCATCATTATTATATTATATAATATATACAGAATAATTTGCTCTAGTCTGTCCTGTCTCCGACATGCACAGTAGGAGCTGGAGAATGCCCCTCAGTAGCCAACAGCTCCCACTGTAGAGATAGGACAGACCTTAGAGGACAGAAAGTGGCTGGAAGAAGAGGACCACTCTAGTCTGTGGCCACCGGGCACAGGGAAAGTATTAAGCGGGGACAGAGTGGGGAGGGTGCAGATCAGGGGGCGGAGAAGGGAGGCGGACCAAGGTGGTCCAAAATCTGCAGGGTCTCTTACTAGTTATTATTACTATAAGTTCACCTTTGTATATGAGTGTATATTGGATCGTGCCCATAAGAACAACTAAACAATTTTGAGTATTTGGCTAACCGAAATAGCGTGGCCCATGTCATCATTGGGTATCTTGTCATATTGTTTAGCTGTGGTATTGTATATTGCATGTTTTGTTTTTCATGTGCTGTATGATTGAATCTCAGCATGGTGTTCAACCTATCAGATATGCAATCTAGTAAACTCACAAATAATTGGTCACATTCTGCAGACTGGGGAAAAATACTCTTCTCTTTGTGAACTTTATCATTAATAAATAACAACTTTCTTATAATTGAGATACAGTGCATAATATACTGTTCTGGAAGACATGACCATACCGTTATTTCCAATATTTATTTTATCATACCCTGACAGATTTATCCCTATATTTCTATTCCTTTTATTAAAAGTAAGTTAAAAAATTGAGCATCTGGAAAGGAGTCATGAAAACACCATATAGAAAGACTTGTACCTATTTTTAGAATCCTCAGTACACAATACAATAACACACACTGAGGGAATTCATCCTGATGGAAGAGAAATAAATCAGCAATTTACACAAGTCACATGAAGATTTCTGTGGGTCTGTATAATTATTTGCAGCATATAAATCCTTGGAACTCCTGCAAGCAATAATGCTGTGTTGAATTTAAAAGCAAAAATCAGCAGAAATGCTGATGATGAAGATATTTCTTCAGCCAACACAATTTCAGGTAAATAGTAAAATGGAAAAGATAAGTGCAAATATAAACACATTACTTACAGGTATAAATAAAGAACATGAGAGGGACAAAAGAAGTCTAGAGACTATAGTCCCAAGCAATATCCTTTATAGAATATGTCAAGAAGTTCTTATTTGAAACGCTCAGCAAGTTCTGGAATAAGTAAATACACAACTTGTATTGAAAGACACTTCTTGGAAATCCCATTGTTATCACCATCCATTCAGTCTTATGATTTACTCAGCAACTCTTCTGAGCATGGCCAGGCCTGCCAACACTTTGAACAGGCCCAAGTACTAGGAATGGCCATCGATGATTACCAACCATCGATCGTTAACCACCGATGGCCTATGGTTTTGCCACTGATGGCAGAGATCCAAAGGTTCTCCACTATCAATGGTGAAGAGCCTCACAATGTTTTTTTTTTCTGCCTGGCACTAGAATAGCTCCGCCTCCTGATCTGACCCGTGATGCCCCACTCCCAAACCTGATTGGCCCACTAACTAATAAAGCAGGGTTGACCATCGGTGGGCCATCCCTACACAGTACTAAAAGAGCGAAGCCAAGTCTGGGGGTGCAGCCATGCTCAGGGCTACATGTGAACACAGCGCCGAATCTGGATGGCAGTGCACCCTGTGCAGCATTGCCATGCCTCTCGCTCCCCCCGCCCTCATCCTCCCCCTGAGCACTTACCTTTACCTCCAGGGGTGTGGAGGGTGGATGGGAACCTTTGCCAGCATTCTTGGTGCGCCACTGCAGGAGGTCTCTTCCTGCAGACCTTCGCAGCCGGGAAGTGTGTGGCCGGTGACCCTGGAGGACTCCGCTCTGTGCAGAGGCATCAGCCGCACCACCCTCCCTACTGCACTGTGTGAACATCCAAGTGAAATAGGCCTCATGGGAGTATGATGATGCATCATCATGGACCGGCTCAGGCCATGATACTGCGATTTGAGGGGATTGTGGGGGAGCTGTGGTGTATGCAGGGGGGTTTCCTGAGAACCCAAAACACCCTGCCATGGGCTGATTCTTTTTTTGCACAGATAGTGAAGAAATGGAGACAGCTGTGTCTCTGTTTCTACACTGTGATAACTAGCCATGGCCCCAATCTGAGCGACAACACATGAGCAGCAGCTCCACAAACAGAGAGTTCTGATTGCAGAGCTCTATGTTCACTGCACAGATGGCCGAGGGGGGACTGCATCAGCTCCTCACATGCCATCTACACTCTGCAGTGCTGTGCGGCGGCCAGTCTCCTCCTTTCCGGGTATGTGCATGCATGCAATATTTGTGCAGAGTGTGTGTGTGGCTGTAGACAGGAGAAACATTAGTAATCGTTGTCCAAGTTACCAGCGGTCCCTGCATCAGTGCCATTTGTGTAAGTGTCAGACTCCAAACACCGATCTATACATAGAGGTGCCTCCCTTTCCTATCATCCTGCCAGCACTGCCCGGCTGCTGCTTCAGAAATTTTAAGATGAATACAATATATATATTTATATAAAGACCCCCCCTCCAAAACATATCCTGCTTTTCATTCATGGGGTTGAGGGCAGGGCCCCATAATGTTGCAATTTTCATCGCCAAACCACTCACAGTGGCGACTTGTATCTCCCTTCCTGGAACTCTCCTAGACAGAAAAAAAAAAGCCCTGAATAAAATATCCAGTACTGCAGCTCTGAAATACTTACATATGCTTTTGTATTACTAGTATGTATTTGTTTATATAAAAAGAAAAACGGCATCCTAATCATTTTGCTAAATTGAGAAATTACATTTTTTTCTGACTCATAGTCACAAATTAGTAAAGCAGAAACATTTATTAATTTCAGTTAGCTGCAAACGACACCATGTCACCTTCCTCTATACCGAAGGAAAACAAAGACTTTCAAAAATCGGTTCTTCCACTTTAAACTGCAATAGTAAGTAGCTTGTTATGTTAGTCCTATTAAATGCTAAGCAGATGTAGGGGCATTGAAGAGTGTTTAAAATTTGTATTTCTGTTCTATCACAAACATTGTGTGACCTTAATTACTGCCGACCATGAAGCTTTAAGTGACATAACCCTGCAACCAATACGCAGGTTCTGAAGTTCAGCTTCGGAATAAAGAAGCTGTGATTATTAGTCCTCTGTGTGATCTTTGTAGATTGCACTGATGATAAGATGAAGTTTAATCTCGTTTTCTCCCTGCTCTTCAGTACAGCACCACAAACCGCAGGCAGTTTAAGGCAGCTCGGAAATCTCTCACATCTGGAAAAGCAATAACTCATAGGATTTCTCCTGACAGCCATGACAGGCAGCAAGACAGCCAGAAACAACTGTCTCTTATGTTTTGCTATTTGCAAAAAATCAGAAGAGGCGGAGCAGGCACGGGACCACATCCTTCTTTAGCATATGCTAGAGGAGGAAACGCTTTTATTTTCTGCCAGATTCGCTGTGAATAGGCCCTAAAAAATTACATAGACAGTAGCTATCACTTCCAAACAACATTCCTCTGTGTCTGCTTAACTGCAAAGCATATGAATGCCTATTGTCTGCCAAGGGGTCATGGTTGCATTTGCACAGATTTTATTTAAAGATATTTCAGATTCTACATCTACATTATGATTTATAGGCATTTGCACACCCTGCTGTGCATAAATATGATACCATCTTCTAAGCAGGATTACTTCATGAAATGTATATGCGGTATAGCCATTGTAACTTTTACAGGGAATCCTAGACTGACCAGCAAAGTAGTAGAATTTACTGCAATGTATTTGGTACTGTCAGGCTTATAGCTGGTGTTTATGATTTCAGGGGAAGCAGAAATAAATCATCGAAGCTCTTTATGTGTAGGTAGCAGTAGATATCAGGTCTCTCAAAAATAGTCGGTGTATTTGTTTGACTTATTTCACGTGCCACCGATGTCTACCAAATGCCTTCAAATTAGCATTTATGTTTCACCGTGTTTCTGTTAGAAAGACACTGAGAATAGGGATGATTCAGCTGCTGATATTTAGAAGGTTAAGCATTCCTTTCTATATCTTTCATCTTGGCAGTGAAAGAAACACTTACCAAAAATGGTCAAACCATTCAGGAAGGCAGAAATAATTTAATGATATTCATGTCTTGCAAAGGGATTTCATGTGTTGTCTCATGAACACAATAGACTGCGGATAATTCAGGAGCAATGTTAATCTGCAGTTATAGTACAGTTATTGTGTGAGATGTGATGTCATCATATATAATTAGTGAGTAGTGACAAACTAACCCTGTACTGACATGTCTCAAATTGCAGAGAGTAAGTACTGGGCAAGTCACTGCAGATACAGCTAATCTCTCTGCTATGTGTCATACGGTATGCAGCATAATGGAAAAACATAATGGAAAAAACATTTTGTGTGAGTTTTAATTGTATTAATTTAAAAGTTCCTAAAAGTTACAGTACTCCCAGTCCTTTTTTCATAGGTACAGTCCGGTCTTAAAACTCCAGTACAGTTTTGAAGTCAGTTGGCCATAAGCACCTAAACAGAAAATTGGTTTGCACAGAGAACTTGGTTACAGTCACTGATGCACCATAGCCCATGTTTCCCTAGTTTTGCCAGGCCTTTTTGAATATCATTCAGGACAGATCAGTAGGAAGTTGGGACTTCTGCGCATATGATGGATGGAGCTATGGGTTGTAACAGTCAGAAGTGTCAATCTACTGCCACCCATACTTACTGTAGGCCATTTTGTGGTGGGTAACTGGGGATGGTTCCTTAGCCCAGCGCATACTGAGGTAAGTTGTCTATGCTTCCAATTATCCGCACACCATCTGTTGGCTGTACCTGTTGAATCTATTATATACCTGCATTGTTTTCCTGTTGTACATACCAATATTAACCATGTGTTTTCCGGCAACCGATTCTGCCTGGCTAATAAACAAAAGACCTGGTTAGGCTGTGCATCATGTGAACTGACCTCCATCACACACTGCTGACACCTATCAAAGCCATTGGTTCTACTATTAGTTTATAAGCCCAAGCCACCAGTGCAGGGCTGCCAAGAGAAATCTTGGGCTCCGGTACAGCAACTTCCCGGGGCCCCCCTAGAGGAGGTGTGGCCACAGCATGTTGGGGGCATGGCTGCACCTCTTTGGGGGCATGTGTAGCATGTGAGAAACATGAGAAACACCCGCTACTAGGAGCATGACATACCTCCCAGTAGCTAGGACAAAAACAGTAATTATTCGGATGGTGGGACAATCCCATAAAAGCTGCATTTTTAGCAGGGTGAGAGCCTTCTCCATAATTAAATGTTGAAATCCTTGGTTTAAACTCAAGATTAACATTTCATTTATTTTCTTCTTCTTAGAGGCCCAGTTTTCTGCAGCTTTTTCAAAATCAAAGTCTGTAGGATCTGGTCCCCCTAGTGACATCAGCATCAGATTATATGGTAGTTGATAATTTCCCTTCAGTAGATGTACCTTGACGTCATCAGTTAGTGTCCAACATCATTATTTACTATCCACATGCACATAGAGGGGGGATATAAACCTGTAGCAAGCGAAACGAGCCACCATGCCCTAAGCGTGGCAAGTGGCCTTTATGGGCATGGAACCGCACTTCTGCCCTCACTCCACGTCACTTCCATGTACATTTACAGAAGAGGATCTATACACTATCCAGATTATATAGTGTGCTCTTCTTCATGTCATTACTTAAAACAGTTTTTAATTCATTTTAGAGTAGAAAAGTCTCTTAGGGGGAGATTTAATAAAGCTTGGAGAGAGATAAAATTGGAAATAAATAGCACCAACCAATCAGCTCCTAACAATCACGTTGCAAGCTGTGTTTGAAAACTGACAGGGGCTGATTGGTTGGTGCTATTTATCTCCAATTTTATCTCTCTCCAAGCCTTATTAAATCTCCCCCTTAGAGTGGCCCAGACACTGCCCATTTACTTTTTTGGACACAAATATATTTTTTAAGAGCTGACCAGATACTTCCCACTCGCTTTTTACACAAATACTTTTTTTTTTTAAGAATGCCCCAGGTATTGCCCAATGTTTTTTTGGACACAAATGCATTTTTTAACAGCGGTCAGAATTATGCACCACTTACTGGCCACACATACTCAGTAACATATAACACGTGTCCACTGAAATGAGGAGAGTGGACGCAGGCTGTCTATCCACTCTCTTCATTGGTTAGAGACTATTTCCGCTTCAGATTCTGTACCTGGAAGTGACGTGGACTGAGGGCGGAAATGTAGTTTCGTGCCCACACAGTCCACCAAAAAAAGAAAGTTGACCCGTCGTGGGCTCGCTTTGCTTGCCACGCTTCAGGCACAGGTTATATTCCCCCTCTTTGCCCACTTGGATGGTAGGGAATGATGTTGGACACTGGCTGATGACGTCATGGTCAATCTATGGAAGGGGATCTAGCTGCTTCCCTCTTCATTGTTTACCTTCAACCGCATGCCCTTTCTTGCCCACTGGAGGAGGGATCTGCTCTGCCCTCCAATTTGACGCCTTCCGGGAGCTATGATGAGGCCACTGATATGGCCAATAAGTTGCGCTGATGTTTCTAAATTAAATTTCAGCGCACTGTGATGTTTCAAAGTGCCGGGCAGTAGGGGAATTAAGCATGGGGAGAACACTGATTGATATAGATAGATATATTTACATACAGTATAGATACAGTATATATATATATATATATATATATATACACACAACTATATATAGTTATGCATACACACATATATAATATATATATATACTGTAAATATATCAGTCTTGGGTATATGGGTAATCAGCATGTACACCTTATGTGGAAGTATGTATATATAAAATGTATCACAACAGTGACTTTGTTACTCACTCAGTGTGCTCTTCCCTTGTACTGCACACATGAGCCTTCACTGAACTGAAAGATCACCCGGCCGGTCCCACTCTGCATGTTCATTCCAGACCTGTCACCTGGAGCTGGCTAGAAGATAGATACACTCGGGGGATGATGATGTCATCATCTCGCAAGACCCAGTAGCTCCGCAGTGGAGAGGTGCATACAGTACTACTGGGAAGGTATACAACAGTCCGGTCAATGGCACTGACTTGCCATATGACTGAACCGGACAGCTCCACTCCTACCCTGAACACTCTCCCTCTCTCCGTGGCGGTACACTAAAAATAAAATCATTGAATACATTGAAAAAATATTAAAGAGAAAAAAAACTTGTGGTGGGTGCTAGTGTGCTCCAGGCCCCCTAACATGTCCAGGTCTGGGTAAATAGTACCCACTCCATCCCTCTCGGCGCCCCTGCACCAGTGTGTGAAGAATAATGATATCATGAAAACAGCTGCTGCAAAATGGAATAAAAGGATCTGAGTGTGTACAGAAAATACCTTTATTCATACTGATGGTGAAAATGTACAGTGCTGGCACTATATGAATTTTGCCAAGTTAAAGGGTTCAGAGAACTACACTACATGCAAATTTGCCATGCAGATGCAGTTAAAAGAGGAAAAGTAATGTAAAGTCACTAGTGATCCCGGGGATAAATACAATCCTGATAATGTGGATAAAGTCATGAGAACCATGGGTCTAGCTGTAGAGCAGCATGAGGATCTAGCAGGAAGGTGACAGCACACAAAATGTAGGTAGCTTTGAAGATGTCTTATGAAGGCATAAGCTTAAGGAGAATAACCAGTGGTGCACTCTGTACGGCATGCAAGAAAATGAATAAATATCTCAGCAGTTGACATCAGAAGGTGTCCAAGTGGACAACGAGGAGGATGCAGTTGGGATGTTGCAAAACCTTACACCAGAGTATAATTTTCTAATAATAGCTTTGAAGTCATATGCTCCCAAGCTATCAATGGAGATTGTATGGGCCAATCTACTGCAGTTTCAACATGTTAAGACCAATGCTGAGAATTGTATTCTACTGTCAAAGGGCACAAAACCCAAAACACACAAGTACAAGTGCTTCAAGATTGGACATAAGGCCTCAGAATGTACAGCAAGTGAACCAAGTGGTACTTCATCATGCAAGCATGACAGAATGAATGAGTCAGCATTAAATGTAGCCAACAGTTACCACAAAGAGTGCTGGTACATGAACTCAGGAGCCAAAAGGCAATCAGAGAAAGGCAAAACAGTTGTCACAAACATTGCAGATATACCATTTGTGCATTGTGTGTACTAGAGAAGAATGAATTCATGGTCTAATTTGCAAAGCAACATTGTGTTCTGTACAATAACAAAGTGACTGTAATTGCAATGGTAACCTGGTGCCAACAACTGTATATCCTGGACACTGAGGAGTGTTGTGTGATGGCAGCTTCAGATTCCAACCATCTTGGCACTACCATGGCGTGACTTGGCAGTGCCAAGCATTTTTTGTGTAACTTTTTACCAATAAAATGCATCTTATTTGCAAAAGAAGCAAAAACAGCTTCTGCTTATTAAAATGATATACAGCATCATGTTTGCGACTATGGTTATATATGCATGTGAAATGCTATGTTACAGCATGAAAGATACTCAGTGTTACTGAGTCGTATGGCGCTCACATGTTATGTGTAACGTGACTTGTAGCACATGGAGGATAGATGTATGTGGACACATCTGTATGTCATAGGAAAGTAGGTCACCTAGGGTACAACAATGTACAGAAACTTCAAGATGGAATGGTGACAGGGATTTCAGTGAACAACCCAGAAAAGCCAGAGTGCAAAAGTTTTGTAAAGGGTGTGCAAACAAGTTGCCCCTTTCCAAAGTCAGCATCCAGAGAGAGACCACCATTGGAGCTAGTGAACATACTGTAGATGTGTGTGGAACAATGGAGGTGGAGCCAATGGACCTGATTCAAAGAAGGAAGCAATGGTGATATTTATACAGATCTAGCAATTGTTTGCCAGTGTGCATGCGTATAAGTCTCAATGCACATGTCCCGAAATCTTTTTGTAATTTCATTCGCACAGAGGATTTATTTGCAAAGTGAGTGACAGGTAGTCAGTGTTTGGAGTGGTAACAAGGGGGTTGTCAGAAAAATGCAGGCATGTCTGACCATTTCAATGCATGAGAGCTCTCTGCTCTGAAAGCACAGCTGCATACCATTTGGAATCACAGCTGCGATTGCATTACCGTCCATCTCTGAATCAGGCCCAAAGTCAAGAACCATAGTGTTTTTGTAATAGCTTCAATCAAAGATAAGCTGGTTGCTACAACAACACAAAAACTTGTGAACCTGGTATGCTGACTGCTAGAAACATGTCAGAAATTTAAGCCACAGACTCAAGTGATCAACCATAGAGTAGGAGCTCTATGAGCAGCAACAAAGGAAAACCACCTAGAAGATATAGCGAGGAATTTTCTAACTTAGGGCCTGATTCAGACCCATTCGCTATATGCATGCGTTCTCAAGCGGCCCGATGTTCTGCATACGTGCATGCGAATGCATCGTTCTGCACGTGCGCGAACTACTCCCTGTGATCGCATACCGCTCATTCGCCCTGCAAAGAGAGCCCACTGTAATGAGTGACAGGAGAGGCCATTTGTGGGTTGTAACAGGGACAGGACACTAATAATGGGGGGGTTGGAGATGCAAACGCAGGCATGCCAGTGTTTCAATGCCGTTTTAGAGGCGTGCATAATTAACAGGCAGCGTCATAGTACACGTCACTTGCCTTTTTTTTACACTGATTTCCTCGCAATGCTTGCGGTAGTGTAAAGCTACCTCAAGCACTGCATTCACATCTGATTGCGCTCGATGTACCAATGTTTTAATACACTTCCTGGAGATGACGTGGTGCTGGTGGGAGGCTCTGCCTGTGCAATTGGGCATAAGCATACACAAAGTGGGTGCTTGCTAAGACATGGTGGGCGTGCTTATGCCATGGCGAGTGAGCGCTTCCCGTGGTGTCACTTTGACAAATTTGCATACGCATCCAGTGAGCGTACACAGATAGTGAACCGGTATGAATCAGGCCCTTAGTCTGCTGTGAATCTCAATCTATAGAAGAAGCAAAGTCAAACAGTGACTGGGATAAATGGATATCTGCCATAGAAGTAGAGATAACAGCTTTGGATAACAATGACATATAGACTATTGTGGACAGGACGAGTAACTGCAGAACAGTCAAAAACAAGAAATTAAACACTGATGGAAGTTTTGCTTGCTACAAAGCCCGACTTGTTGACAAGGGTTAAACCAAGAAATCAGACATTGACTACAGGGAGATTTTCTCATCTGTTGTAAGGTACAGAACATTAAGTATGGTCATTGTTATATCTGCTGTGTATGATTTACTCCTGTACCAACTAGACCAGTGGTGTCAAGCCTGGGCCCTACAGCTGCAGTGGAACTACACATCCCAGCAAGCAGTGCCACAGTTTTGCTATTAGGGCATGTTAAAACTGTGGCAGGCATGCTGGCAAGCTCAAGGGCCCGAGTTTGACACCACTGAACTAGACTTTGATTAAGCCTTCATAAACGGTGAGCTAGCTGAAAAAAAATTACATGGAGCCACCAGAACACTACAATTTTAACGCATTTCCAGAGGTAAAATTATGACTATTAAATAAATAATTGTATAGTATGGGCTAAAGCAAAGTGGCCACTGCTGGTAAATCAAATTGACTGTGTGCTGTTAGAAATTGACTTGGTACATTCCAAAACTGATCACTGATTCTACTACAAAAGAAAATAAGCATATTCATCATACTTCTGTATGTGGGTGATTTATTTCTTACAGTGCAGGACATTCTAATAGCCAAAGTGAAATTGTTGCTAAGTAACAAGTTCAGACTAAAAGTCCTTGGGCCTGCACACCAACAACTGGGTCTGAGGATTGTACAAAATTTGAATGCTGGGACTGTTACTATTGACCAACAACTTTGGTATGACCGATGCTAAACCTCTCAGCACATCAATTCACAGAAGTACAAAATTACCAAAATTTATGTACAGAGGCAGAGATAGAAAAAATTAAAAGAGTTTTTTATCAAAGTGCCACATCCAGACATCACGCATGTTGTCAGTCATGTTAGCCAATTTGCAATAAATCCTGGAAGGGACAATTGGAATGCTGGTAAATGTATCCTAAGATGCCTGAAGGGTACAAGTTCCTTGAAAAAAAAACTTGTACATTCGGCTCTACAAGCCTTCTGTGATGCTGATTGGGAGCAAGATGAGGATGATAGGCATTCCTTCACCTTATATCTGTTTGCATTGGCAGGTGCAATCATTAGCTGGGCTATCAGGAAACAGCCTATTGTTGCCTTGTCTACCACCGAGTACATGGCACTCACAGAAACAGCCAAAGAAGAGTTATGGCTGAAGAAGACTTTGTGTGAACTAAGGGCCTGATTCAGACCCGCTCGCAAGCTCTATGCGCTCGCAAGCGAGTCGATGGCTGGGCAGTGCGCACACGTGGCGTGCACACTGTGCGTGCTCGAGCGAGAGATCACTCGCTCCGGCGCTCGCATCCAAAAGGGGCAGCTGTCGATGTTGATCGACAGCTCGCCCTGTTTGGTAGGCGGGTCGGGGGGCTGGCTGGCCAAATGGAGGTGTTCCCGAAGGAACGCCTGCCATTTGGGGGTGGCCCCACTGTCATGTCTGAGTGATGTCAGTGGGTTAGATTCCGGCTCTATAAGAGCCGAATGCTCTTTGGGGCCAACGCGACCATCACCTGGCCGCTCACAAAAGCTGTGGGTGGTCACCCACAGCTATGCGAGCGGCCAGGGGGCCATTTTTTTTTTTAAAAGTGGCCGCTCTGATTCAGAGCGAGCGCACGCTTTTTGCGTGCGGCTCTGAATCAGGCCCTAAGTCTTCTTACTACAGATGACTCCATCAGCATTGCATATAACAATAAAGAAGCAATTGTTTTGTCTTCCAGTGCCAGACATCATGGTTGTTATAAGCACTTTGCTTTAAAACAGTATTTCATAAGACGGAATCGGTATGATTTCCCGGCGGTCGGGATGATGGTGGTCAGAAGACCGACAGAGGGGTCTCTTTCTAGGTATGTGAGTACAGAGGAGTGGTAACCACACCCCAAAATGCCACCACTATGCCCCCCTCAGTGCCCCGCTATACTTGCATAGTGCACAACAAGGGGTAGGCACACTCTCCATGTGGCCAATATTAGAAAGTGAATAATCACAATAAACATAAGGGCCGGTTTCTGCATCATACATAAAGTGCCAACAACTGCAGACATGTGCAGCAGCCAGATATACTGCCTTATACCAATACGATTATCCAGCCATCCATGAGAATTTTCTCTGATCGTCTTGCTTATGGTCGCACGGCTCACTGTTTTTCTGTCTGCAGCTGTCATCATTAGTACTGGGACTTACACCCACCCCATACTGGGTTCTGAAACAAGAGTCTCATCTCCATCTGCCCACCTTAAACAAATACGGTAGTTGGGTTATATGCCCTCTACACTTCTACACTCCCATGATACTCCCATGAGATGAATGTGTTCCATAAGTCTTCACAGTAACTACCCAGTTGCTGCCCAAAAAAATCCTGTTTCACGGTCCGAAAGAAGCGATCACGCCTGGGGCAACCTACCACTCTCGTATCCTCCATGAAGGAGCAGCAGATGCGCAGTCAACCATTGATTTACTCGGTGCATGCGCACTTATAATCGCAGGATGCATCTGCTTTTGGGCTTGCACCCAGAAAAGTCAGGACTGTTCCTCTGAAATCAAGCATTATATGAACCTTAGCAAAGTTGTACACACACAGTTCTCCAGTTGAATAATTATGGAGACTCCTCCCGATGCAGCCTGTTCTTAAATAGCCCAAAGTAGAAAAAGATGGCTTAAGAGGGAACACGTGGCTTTGCCTTTCATTTCATTCAATTTACCAAGTCTATCTATCTTTCGATTAGATAAACTGATCATATTCCGTTGTTTAAAAAGAAATGTCTACAAGCCTAACCGTCTTATTGAAATAGTTTTCATTAACAAATGTTTTATAAAAGAATGTCACTCTGCATTGTATATACAAGCAGACAGAAAATATTTTTATTTAAATGAGACAACTGCTGTATGCCAAAGGAAAACAATCTTCCTGCCAAGCTACACATTGTTAATCTAAAATGTGTTCCATGTGGAAACAAGGAGACTGATATGACGGGGAGGCTAGCGATCTCAGCTACGCTGGCTCCCTGCCTACCATCTACACATATTGGCTTCCAGTTTTACAGTTAGGATTGGAAATGCAATGCAGTTTCATTTATTTTGTGTGTGTGTCTCTCTCTCCCCCCCTGCCCCCACTCTTTCTAGCTCGGCTATAAATTTGCCAGTCTCCATGTAGCATGCGGTGAATAGCTTGCAGTTCATAAGTAAGGAGGAATCCGTGCACATCAGATAACATAAGGTGTCCATGGCGACAAATGTGTATTATTTATTTAAAATATTCCACTAGGAAAAATTTATTGAGATGAATATCTCCTTTCCAACTCTGTCCTCAGTTACGTTACAGAGACAATGTACAGACAGGCATAGCTGAAAACCAAATCAGCATTTACTGTATAGGCGTTATTGAAATGAGACCCTCAATGTAAATTGCCCAAGAGATGTGCGGATGAAGTTTACGTTAATTTTAATTGCTAACAGCACATTAAATATCTGGTATGGGGCACATTAGTTAGTACTTGTGATGCCGGCAATATAGACAACCAGATAGCGCTATACAGTACCAAGCACTTCATATTATTTTTCCTGCTTTAAGGTAATAAATCCGTTCTCACTGCCCACATTCTGTAAAACATATTTACTGATGAAAAACGATTTACTGACTTGTGGTGCATTTGCATCGTAGGAATTTCCGGTACATGAGCCAAAACTGACTGTGTGCAGAGACGCTGTCCATATAGTATGTGACATGCTTATTGACATTCAAGTTCTGATTTAACCCCCTTCCTTTATGTATATATAATGTCACAAATGTTTTCTCAGTACTTCATTCACAAATATGTTGTGGAATTTTTACCACACTGATCCCTCGCTCACTTTGCAGGCATCTCAACTTTTTTTTTTCACAGTGCTACTTTGTAAGGCGTCCATAACTTTATTGCTAAATAACCAGAAGACAATCCCAATTGACCTTAGAAAAATGAAATAAACAAGGACACATTAAAATGACTTAAAAGGTCACAGCTTTTTTTTAAATGTGATGAACTAAGTGTATATATACAGAAGGCGGTACAAACACTCAGCTCTAGCCTAATCACTTTAAACAAAATGGGGGACAACTATCACGCCCTCTAGGCACAACCAGCATTGTGGAAGTCTCACTCAAAGGGTAGATGCACCACAATGACCTCTTGCAGCACTGTGGCTGCGGAGTTCCTACATAGCTGCGCCTCCTCTAGTATATGAAAAAAAATATTATTAAAAAAAGGATAAACAAATATAAAATTGAGCAAGGTTTTTGGCGAGGGACATCCAAACTGAAAATAGGCTGAACCAAATTCAAACCAGACATTTATATACTAACCTAAAAACCACACCCTTGCAAAATATGCTACACAAGTAACTGTCATTTTACAGTGCTCAAACATGGGAACCATACTACCTAGTAACAGGGTTATACTGTATTTTATTGAGCAAACAAAAAAGCAGGACTCTTAAATAGAATTAAGCCTAGATCTGGGTTTCCCAAAATCTGCCATTACAGTCCAGGTTTTAATTATATCCATGCTTCGGTCCAGATGGTTAAACACTTAACTGCCAATTTTTTTTTCCAAAAACCGCTCAGAAATTGTTTTTTTTATGACTAAATTAGGTCTAGAGCATCCTTTCATATGTATCCAACTCAATTTTATATATATATTTTTTAAACACCATATATCATCAAAATTGCCATTTTTATGGTGTAGTTTAATGATGGCCAATGGGATCAACCATCAATAGAAACCATCGATTGTTTGAGGCCACTGATGTTTCCTTAACATTGGTTTGAAAACCATTGATTGGTCCCACACCCTTGCTGGACCCCCCCCACCACACCGCTGGACCCCTTCGCAACCCGCCACTCATGCCACTGGACTCACGCACCCTGCCATGAATGCCGCTGAACCCCCGCAACACAAGCCGGACTCCCACACACCATCGCCTATGCCACCAGACCCCGAGGTATTCTAAATACTGAACAAAATCCCATATCAGAAATGCTCCTGGTCCCGAGCATTTTGGAAATGGAAAACTCTCGACCTGTACATATATATATATATATATATATATATACATATATACAGCAGGTAAAATAAGTATTGAACACATCAATATTTTTCTCTGTAAATATATTTGTAATGGGGCTATTATAATGAAATTTTGACCAAATGACAGCAACAACCCATGCAATCCACACATGCAAAGAAATCACACCATAGATGTCCATAAATTAAGTTATGTGTAAAAATGTGAAATGACACTCGGATAAAGTATTGAACACATGAAGAAAGGGAGGTGCAAAAAGGCATTGGAAAGCCAAGACACCAGCTATCAGTAATTAGAAAGCAATCCTGCCCCTTGTCAGTGCAAATTAATATAAGCTGGTTCAGGCCCAACAGATAGCCTATAAAAAGGTGTCTCATTACCATGGTGTCACACAAGAAACATCTCATGATGGGTAAAAGGAACGAGCTCTCTCAAGACCTTCACAACCTTATTGTTGCAAAACATACTGATGGCATTGGTAACAGAAGGTTTTCTAAACTTCTGAACATTCCAGTGAGCACTGTTGGGGCCATAATCCAGAAGCAGAAAGAACATAATTTCACCATAAACCAACCACAACCAGGTGCTCCTCACAAGATTTCTGAGGAATGAAAAGAATTATCAGAAGAGTTTTCCAAGAGTCAAGGATCACTTGTGGAGAGCTTCAGAAAGACCTGGAATTAGCAGGTACAATTGTTTTAAAAAAAACAATAAGTAATGCACTCAACCGCCATGGCCTGTATGCACGCTCACCATGCAAGACTCCATTGCTGAAGAAAAAGCATGTTGAAGCTCATTTAAAGTTTGATGCACAACATTTGGACAAGCCTGTGAAATACTGGGAAAATATAGTCTGGTCAGATGAGACCAAAATTTAACTCTTTGGATGCCATAATACACACCATGTCTGGAGGAAAAATTACACTGCTCATCACCCCAAAAACACCATACCAACAGTGAAGTTTGGAGGTGGGAACATCAGTGTGTGGGGCTGTTTTTCAGCATACAGTACTGGCATACTTCATGCTATTGAAGGTGGATGAATGGAAAAATGTACTGAGACATTCTTGATAAAAATCTGCTGCCATCTACGAGGATGCTGATGATGAAACAAAAGTGGACATTTCAGCAAGACAATGATTCCAAACACACAGCCAAGGACACTCTCAATTGGTTTCAGAGAAAGAAAATAAAGCTGCTAGAATGGCCCAGCCAATCACCTGACTTGAATCCATTTGGAAATCTATGGAAACAACTGAGGATCAGAGTTCATAGAAGAGGCCCACGGAACCTTCGAGATTTGAAGACTGTTTGTGTGGAAGAATGGGCCAAAAATCACACCTGAGCAATGCATGCGACTAGTTTCTCCATACAGGAGGTGTCTTGAAGCTGTAATTACCAACAAAGGCTTTTGTACAAAGTATTACATAAATTTCAGTAAGCGTGTTCAATACCTTTTCCTTTGTAATTTCATGTTATTACACATAACTTATATATGGACATCTATGGTTTGATTTACTTGCATGTGTGGATTGCATGGGTTGTTGCTGACAACTGGTGAAATTGTCATTACAATAGCCCCATTACAAATATATTTACAGAGAAAAATGTTGATGTGTTCAATACTTATTTTACCCGCTGTGCATATATATATATATATATATATATATATAAAGAATATATATATATATATATATATATATATACATACAGATCCAAGAAGGCGGCACTCATAGACTTGAAATGCAGGTAAAAGTTCAGTTTTATTAATCAACGTTTCGGAGGATACGCCTCCTTTCTCAAGAGACAGACATACAAACATATAAAGCAAACAGAAACAAATAAATACCTTGCAGACATCGTAGAACCACCTCCCTGTGACGGGGTGGGCAAACGAAGTGGTGAGCAAACAAAGAGGCAGAATAAACACCAAACCTCCGAGAGGAAGGAAGATGTAATTTTTAATCTGTCATCGACCCCTCTTAATGATTCTGAAGTTTCCGTGTTAAACAAGGGATTGTCTTTTGTCCCAACAAACCAGCATGATGAGTTTCAGTGGAAGATTGACACCTTTAAATTGCACCGTACTTTGAAATTGAAGGAATACTTTGGCAAAAGAAATACTACTTCCATTGTGAATCTGGAGCCACCTGTCCCCCTACAATTATGTAAAATTGCCCCTCGTTCTCAGTTTGAACCTCAATCCTTTAATGCGTCTATAAAAACATTCACAAGACTTTTGGAACAGAGTACTTCTGATTCGGTTCCACCTGTGTATTCCAATTTAACAAAGGATGAATATAATTCTTTGATTTCTCTCAGTAAAAGGAGGGATATTATCATCCGTGGAGCGGAGAAGGGAGGGTCGATTGTGGTGATGGACTTACAGATGTACAAAGATGAATGTAGTCGTTTGCTTTCTGATAAGTTTACATATTGTGCTCTTTCGTCTGATCCCACCGTATTGTTCAAAAATGAATTGGATATCATTCTGGCTGATGCTTTGTCCATGAGATTGATTTCTGAAACAGTGTATAATTCATTAAGTGTTGAACACCCTGTTGTTCCGGTGTTCTACACGATTCCTTAAGTACATAAAAATGCACAGAGTCCCCCGGGCAGACCTATTATCTCTGCCCGTGGGTCTCTGTGCCAACCTATTTCCATCTTTCTGGATGTTTTTTTACAACCATGCATTCAAAACCTCAAGTCCTATTTAAGAGATACTTCAGCTTTGCTGCTTAAGTTATCATCGATTGCACAGTTACCAGATAATTGTTTCTTGTGTAGCATAGACGTCGCAAGCCTTTACACATGTATTCCACATGGTGAAGGTCTTGCGGCGGTTAAACAACTGATCACTAACAATGTATTATATGAGGGTCCAAGTGTCCCGTTGTTTTTGAGCGTATTAGAGTTCACTGTTCTGCACAACTATTTCTTGTATGATGGGTGTTTTTTTGTCCATTTGGCTGGGTGTGCGATGGGGTCCTGTGTGGCCCCATCGTACGCTAATGCCTACATGCACAAGGTGGAGCAGCAACTGTTTTTCACTGATCCCAGTGTTACTCAGCATGTGTTTCTCTACCTGTGTTATATTGACGATATACTAATTTTTTGGACAAGGACAGAACAAATGTTTAATGACTTGATTCAGGCACATAATTCCTCTGATGTAGTTGCAAAATTGACGTATAATATTAATCTTCATGAGATTACTTTTCTTGATGTCAGGATTAAATCTGTTTCTGGTCAATTACAGACATTATACGTTAAACCCACAGATCGTAATACTATTCTTCGACATAACAGTTTTCATCCTATTTCAACCTTAAAGAGTTTGCCATACTCACAGATGCTCCGAGTATGTAGGATCACCAGTGAGAGTGGTGAACTGCATCAGCAACTGGATGTTATGGTAAAGAAATTTATTGATAGAGGTTATCATCTTAATGAGCTACTTCAGGCCAAAAATAAAGCCTTGACTATTAGCCGTAAAGAGCTATTGCACCCCTGTTCTAAAAATTCTGATCAGAATGTGATTACATGGGTCAATAGATATAGTACAAGCAGTAAGTTTAGTAATAAAAAAGTTAAACAATTGTGGCCTTTGGTCCAATCAGATCCTGAATTGCCTTTTTGACAAATACTAGAATTCGCACCGTGCTATACTAGGGGCCACATTTAAAGGATTTTTTAGTAAAAACTGATATCACTGGATTTTCTAGGGACACTTCCGCGCATTTTCTGCAACGAAAACATGGTTGCTACAAATGCACGGGATGTTTAACCTGCAGGTACATGGTTGTGGGCAATAGTTTCTTGCACCCATACTCTGGCAAGAGATTTAAGATTTACCATACGTTATCTTGTAGTTCCAGATTTGTTGTGTACCTTCTGTCTTGCCCATGTGGGTTACACTACGTGGGCAAGACAGAGAGGCAATTCAAGGAACGTATGGCCCAACAGCGATCCGCTATTAGGGCGGCAATTACAACTGGCTCTAGTGAGCAACCTGTGGCTCGTCATTTTGCCCAGGCAAAGCATGGGGTAGCCATGATACGGTACCGCATTATAGATCATGTCCCGTTGTCATCACATGGGGGCAATAGATCTAAGCGTCTTTTGCAACTTGAATCCAAATGGATTTTCTTGCTGGATACGGTTGTCCCTAGGGGACTAAATGATTCACTTGGATTGAGCTGTTTTCTTTAACTATGCAGTAAGTTATTTTGGATCTAGTTCGTGGTCATCCTGTGGCATTATGTGTTATAGGATATATCCGGTTAAAGTAGGGTGATTATTTTCTGCATAAATACGCTATTCTTCATGTGTGTTCTGTTGACAGCTTTAGCTTTGCAACAACAATTGGTTGTTATTATAGTGGTTATTATGCTGCAAATTTGATGTCCTATTGGTTTTATAATTATTTATCATTGAATTCTTTTTGATATTTCTCTTTCTGATATAATATGTCATTTCAGTGCACAGTGTGATTTATATAGTGCTATGTTGTGTTTGTCATGCTTTTATGCTTCTGTATTTTTAAATGGCTGGTGTTGCTGTCTGTTTACCCTGATATCTGTGTGTTTACTGGTTGCCATGGCTGCAGTTTACAGTAGCACAGGCTGTTGTTGGGGATGCCTGACGCGTCTGTCGGTGACGTATGCGGATGCATGTGACTTGTTCATGTGTGTGTCCATCCGCTTTGCCAGAAGTGCGCGCGGCGTCCTAAGTCAGGGGGAGTTGGTTCTACGATGTCTGTAAGGTATTTATTTGTTTCTGTTTGCTTTATATGTTTGTATGTCAGTGTCTTGAGAAAGGAGGCGTGTCCTCCGAAACGTCGATTAATAAAACTGAACTTTTACCTGCATTTCAAGTCTTTGAGTGCCGCCTTCTTGGATCTGTATTTGGGACACTCTGTTGGCACCCTATGGGAAGGCACCAGAGCAGTTTATATGGTATGCACCGTTTGCTGAGTGCCGGTCCACGGAATTCTATATATATACATATATATATATATATATATATATATATGTGTGTATATATAAAACATAGAAAAAAGGGCACTCACCAGGTAGTTGAAAGATAAAATCACATCTTTATTGAAAACTCACTAAAATGCCT
Organism: Taudactylus pleione; assembly: GCA_031769625.1. Taxonomy (NCBI): domain Eukaryota; kingdom Metazoa; phylum Chordata; class Amphibia; order Anura; family Myobatrachidae; genus Taudactylus; species Taudactylus pleione. The sequence continues at coordinate 18,140,785 of JAUIMM010000113.1, read as the reverse complement.
GTTTGCATCTATGCTGCTGTCCTGATAATGGTTCCTGAGAGAACCAAAACGTTGACTACTATGACGATTTTTTAATGAGTTTTCAATAAAGATGTGATTTTATCTTTCAACTACCTGGTGAGTGCCCTTTTTTCTATGTTTTATATTTTTGGATTACCATTTTGAGGAGCACCACTGCAATTTATATACGGATTAAGCTTTGAGTGCGGACTTTGACTTTCTTATATATATATATATATATATATACATATAGTGGCAGGTATCGATTCCCTGACAGTGCATATCTCAGAATATGTAGAGATATTCTTGAGAATGTATGTATAGAAATTAAAATCATATACTAACGATACAACAACCATACTACAAGTATTGGAAAATTTTACCTGAGGTGATGATTATCATTCGGTAACAATTGATGTTCAATCATTATATACATCAATAGATCATATGAGAGGTATCAAGTTGTGCAGAGAGTTTCTCGTTGCTAATCCAGAATTGAGTGAATCATCTCACAAGGACTTTATTTGTATCTTAATTCATTTTATATTGAAACATAACTATTTAAAATTTTTGAGCAATTTTTATTTACAGATCTGTGGAATAGCCATGGGAACTATTTTTGCACCCAGCTTTGCCAATTTACATATGGGAAGCTGGGATAATGTTTTAATCTATGGGGATACTATTTTTAGAGATAATATTATTTTGTACCAACGTTATATTGATGATATTTTAATTGTATGGAAAGGCACAAAACTGAGATTTGAAGAATTTATGAGGTTTATTGGTGATAATATTTATAATTTATCTTTTACATATAAGTTTGAAGATCACCAAATAGAATATTTGGACCTAGTATTGATGAATACTAATGAGGGTATCCAAACTAAGAGTTTTGTTAAATCTGTAGACACTATCTCTTATGTACATTTTAATAGTGGTCATGCCTTGAAATGGAAAACTAACATACCGTTTTCACAGTTTTGTAGAGTCAAGGATAATTGTAGTGCACAGGATCAATGTGAAGAACAACTTAAGTTGTATTCCAATAGATTTAAGGAAAGGGGGTATCCTGATGATCTCCTGAAGGAATCCATTGTTAGAACAAGGAATACAAATAGGTTAAATCTATTGAGATATAAAGAGAAAACGCATTATAAAGGCCACAAAATTTTATTTATCACCCCTTTCAATAGAGATGAGAAAAGGATATGCAAAACCTTGATGAAACACTATTTTGAAAATGGATGGCATCTTAAACACTATTTTACCAGATAGACCAAAAGTGGTCTTTAAAAAGCCAGAAACTTAAAGAATATACTTGCTCCTAGCCAACTGAAAGCTAAGATGTACAAAAATGTAAACCCATGGGATAATCAAAGAAAAGGCTTTTTTAAATGTGGCCATTGCAATATATGTAGGTATATACATCCAAGCACTAGGTCATTTATGAATTTTGATGATTCTAAAAGCTTTCTGATAAAAGGATATATGAATTGTATAACCTATGGGTGATTTATGTTTTAAAATGTCCCTGTAAGCTGAAATATATTGGTAAAATGAAACGACCATTAAAAATGAGGATTCAAGAGCATGTGCGGGGTATTAAGAATAAACAGGATAATCATAGTGTTCCCAGACATTTTAAACTGTTCTACAACTCTGATATAAATGGTTTTAAATTTAAAGCTATAGAACATGTGGAAATTGGGGAGCGAGGAGGTGATCTAGATAATAGATTATCAAAACATGAGATGTTTTGGATATATACACTGTATACCCTAGTTCCCAAAGGATTAAATGATAATTATGAAATTACTCCCTTTTTAGAATAACCTTTTAATTAGATTTTGTATGGATATTTTTAATTGTTTTTTAAAATATACAATTTTTAAGGAGATCATATATATTTTTTTTTATTAGCATTTATTATTTTAATTCAATAGTGCATATTCCATTGATGTAACTTTTATTTAATGTCACCTTGTATACTATCTTTTTACACTAACTGTTGTTATTGCTACGATAACTTATTTAATTGTTATAGTCTATTCTGCGTCGGGCATAATTTATAATATACACTGGAGCACTTTAGAAAAGTTGGATTGCTACCCCATAAATAGCCATATAATTGCATATAAATTGGAACTATATGCGGTTCTCATAAAGAGAAAACTATGGGAAAATGGTGATTAACAAACACTAAAGGGAAAACCTCAACAAAATGGCAACCGCTAGAAATGCGTGAACCTTGCTGGAGCTACACGCGGCAGCTGGAGCTGATGGCATTATGACCAGTCCAGCTTATCCAGTGCGCTAGTGGGCTATGAAGGGCACACATGCACTTGTTTGGGGCAATGAATGCCAGCTGGGGAATTATGTAAAACGGAGGCCAAATACCATTTCCGGTGATTGGAACGTACTTCCGTGTTACTTCCAGATCTTTGTAACGCAATCACAGATTGTTTTGACGGTACTCACGCCTACCAAGTAGGTAAACTGCTTAGGGTATTTATAGCCAACTGACATGACAACTAGTTATCCTCCTGATGAAGTCCAGATAAATTCGAAAGGAGGAAACGTGTTGAGGTTTTATGCTATGACAGATGTTATACTCTTCTAGTGGGTGATGTGGTGATGAGTATTCACAGATAAGCTTTCATATTTTGTTTATAATGTACGGGCATTTTGTTTTGTCCTTAGTGTTGAATAAAACTTTTGTGTATAGTATTACACTATGGTTTTTCCTCTTTTTTCTTTCTAATGTATTTATACTGTGGTTGGTGATGTATGATATCCAGTTGGATCAAGAGAGTGGAAACTGAGGATCTTATTGGTTGTTCATGCTGTTAAATAAGTAGAGAATTCCACTTTATAAGGTACACCTCCATCACACAGAGGGTGATAATATCTGGTGAAGGGTACCCCGTTTCTTATGATATTGCACTAGGAGGCACTCTGTTTCCACCTTGTGTTTTATATGTATATATTTGTATGCATATATACATGTATATATATATATATATATATATACACACACACACATATATATATATATATATGTATACTAGGCTGCCCGGGTACAGAGCACAGCCGCGGCTACCAGAGCTGCGACTCCTGCTTCTAGTTGTCAGTGATCACTGTTCTGTTGCTCCAGAGCCACAGCGGGAGGGTGTCCTGCTGGCGGCCCGGGTTCATAGCAGCAGCCGCGACTACCAGAGCCACGGCTACTGCATCCTACTGAAGGGGGTGATGCCGGCTGTCCGATCACTGCTGGCCACAGTGATCGGGTCACAGCACCCGCAGCTACAGGAACCGCGACTGCTGCTTTTATGTAAGTGTGCTGGGAGTGCTGCTGGCCACATGGATCGGGACATACAGGAGGGGGAGCCACAGGTGTAGAGGGACCAGCAGGTCCCTCTGACATAGGCGGCTGCGGGAAGATTAGCTTACAGCAGCCACCTAGTGGACATTTCTGACGGGATGCATCATGTGCGACCATGTCAGGGAAAGCCCAGCCCAGTGTGGTCGCATCTGATGCGACCGTGCCAGTCAAGTGGTTAAATCAAAATGACTGAGGTACTAATTCATTCACCTGTGCTCAAGCATAGATATTCTTAACGCCTGGACTGTAATATCAGAGTTTGGGATACTCTGGCCAAGATGGCTTTGGTCTAATCCCAACTCTACCAACTCTCAAATTGTAAAGCGCAACGGAATTTGCTGCGCTATAGAAGAAACTGTTAATAAATAAATAATAAATAAAACTCTAGTCCCTCAGAGACTCCTAACAATTAATGTTTTGCAGATCTCTTAGCTGGAGCACAGGTGTATTTATTAAAGGCTGGAGAGATCTGCAAAACATGTACTGTTAGTGGTCCCTGAGGAGTGGAGTTGGGAAACACTGGTCTAAACAGGCTGACATCCAAACTATATCTATCAGTATATTTTACTTCCTGATGTAGTAATTCCATTTGTTTAACCATTTGCTGACCACATTACATATTGAAAAACGAAACAGTGGCCGAGTAACCCTGCATTCCAAGCAGAACATGGCATCTCTCTTCTTCTGGAAATGTAAACAATGCCAGCCCTGACATTTATTCAGTTCCTTGCACCCTGAATGAAACATCATCACTGCATATAATTTATTTATACAGTATCACAAGACTTCCCCAAGCAAAAGGCAATGCTGTACAATCCTGTGTCAAGACCATGTCAGGGAAAGCCCAGCACGGTGTGGTCGCATCTGATGCGACCGTGCCAGTCAAGTGGTTAAATCAAAATGACTGAGGTACTAATTAATTCACCTGTGCTCAAGCATAGATATTCTTAATGCCTGGACTGTAATATCAGAGTTTGGGATCCTCTGGCCTAGATGGCTTTGGTCTAATCCCAACTCTAGTCCCTCAGAGACTCCTAACAGTGAATGTTTTGCAGATCTCTTAGCTGGTGCACAGGTGTATTTATTAAAGGCTGGGGAGATCTGTAAAACATGCACTGTTAGTGGTTCCTGAGGAGTGGAGTTGGGAAACACTGGTCTAAACAGGCTGATATCCAAACTATATCTACCAGTATATCTTACTTCCTGATGTAGTAATTCCATTTGTTTAACCATTTGCTGACCACATTACATATTGAAAAACGAAACAGTGGCCGATCAACCCTGCATTCCAAGCAGAACATGGCATCTCTCTTCTTCTGGGAATACAAACAATGCCAGCCCTGACATGTATTCAGTTCCTTGCACCCTGAATGAAACATCATCACTGCATATAATTTATTTATACAGTATCACAAAACTTCCCCAAGCAAAAGCCAATGCTGTACAGTCCTGTGTCAAGATACTCAGCTTAGATCCAATTAACCTGGATCATTTATACTAAATCATTTATTGCTGGCAAACAGAATACTACGCACACCAACCAGGATCTTCCCTAGATAAAAATTGCAATAAAAAAGGCACAAAAGTGAAAATAAATACATTCAGCTTTTAAAAAATATATATTTTCAAATACAGTTTCACAACAGTTGTCCATATCCAAAGTGGTGCCAGTTGTTCCAGCAGGTAAACAAGCCTTAAAGTGTACAAAGTAGTGGGCGGGATTAGACAGTTTAAAATTAGAGATGAGCGGTTCGGTTTTACTCAAATGTGTTCGGATCTCAAAAACAGCATCATATTGGCTATCCGGCTGTCACATGATTTTGATAGCCAATAGGAGAAATCCGAACTTGGTGATAAGAACTGAATAAAACCGAAAATGCACATCTCTATTTAAAATAAGTTACAGTATTTCAAGACCTTGTATATGCAACTGACACTGACATACAAAAATACAAACCCAACTTATTGGAATGCACAATGGTGTGTTGTGGACACAGGGTCATATAGGAAAAGTGAAATTGAGGAGGGGAATTAGGGCAAAAAACATACATCTTTTGCTTGCAACCCCATCGGTCCTTAAAATGTAATATAAACTACACGTATGTGGTATCAGTATACTCAGAAGACCTCAATGATTACAACTTTTTCATAAATTAATGGGCTTGCACTTAACTATTTAAACACTTCAAAGGCAGAATCTAGGTGTATGCAAACAAATATTAGGTAAACTATGTAAAAATTTGCTTAGATAAGCAAAACAAAACAAAAATCTTTTAATGAAATACAGTAGACAAAGCACAACTGAATAAAAAGGTATTTGCAAACTAATGTAAAGAAAACTCTGTCAAAATTCACTTACTGTAGGTTAGCAAAACAATATTATTCAAATGAAATAGACATAACCCAACTAAATAAATAAATAAATAAATAAATAAATAAATAAATAAATAAAAAAGGATGTAAAGCATTCACTCATGAAGTGGTTAAAAAATGTCTTCATTTTTCTTTTATTTTCTGTAAATGTTGTAGTACTGGATTATTTATGTTTTTGTTGGTAAAACAGTAGAAAACAGAATGTATTAATTAATTATAATGTGTATATTATTTTCCTAGGATAGATACAGTAGCAAGCAAATAAATTGCTGTAGTGCCTTTAAATTAAAGTCCCAACGCTATCTTTGCAGTAGCTGTCAAATGGGAAATTGCTGTAGGATTTAATCTCAGAAATAGCGGGAAGGGAGGAATTTAGGGGTAAAATGTGCAACCAAAATAAATTGGCAGAATAAAGCACTATGCACAGATGAAAAAGAAAACATAAGGATTATCTAGTTACGTATGTTAAAGGTTAACTAGCCACTTGTCTTCTTTTCACATTTTAATTATATTTATAAAGGAGAAATGTTTATGTTACATGCATCTACATATTTTCTGTAAAAGTATTACTAACTCTACTTATAGACCAAACCATTGTACATAGATCTCCTTATTCAGTCTTTCCCTTCTGTAAATGCCCAGTAATACACTTACTTTTTTTTTATACATAGCCCTCTTGCCAATCTTATTCTTGCAAGTTTAAACCTCACGCAGTGAAAGTACTTGTTGGCATGGCTTGGTGCCAATGGATGTTTTACATGACGGAGGGACTGGTATACCGTACAGTATTGGTGGAATGTCCAGTTTGAAAGAACCTTAAAATGACAAATACACAGACAATCCAATGTCTTAAGTGTACAGTACAGCTCCATGCCCCATGCATTCAACATAGTCCCACACCAACAAAATTTGGTTTAGTTCCATGCTACAGTATACAGTATAACACATACTGTACCTATGCCTCCAATTCCCTGGTGTTATTCCACTTACTTCTGCCGTTTCAGCACAGCTTCAGCAAAGGGTGCCCAATGATAACAAAGGGAAACGCCCCCACATGCAAGACCACACCTCCTATAGTAACCGGTCATCTTATTTCATGGAGACCCTACATATATAAATGACATGGCTGCAGAGTAACCTCTATTGATATACTGTACCTGTCTAAATGCTACCATGATACATTTGTGATTTTGGTTGTATGATTGAATCAACATTTATTGTACAGTATTGTCCAGTACAATAAAAATAAACCACCTAACAAAATGTACATACAGCACATACATTATTCCAGTCTATGTTAAAATAAGGTACAGTATATGCCTACCAATGCATGTAATGTATTCTAGAGCAATGTCCCTTGGAAGGAAGAAGGCTGAAATGGTTGGAATTGTGCAGTCTTCTCTGTTCATTTTCTGTGTCTGAAACATTAACTGCTCTCCAATTCTCAGTGAGATGTCCATTCATCACTTCATTTCAGCCAAAGAAAAAAAAAATAGCGAACAGACACAATGCAACAATGCGGCTTGTGTATAGGAATGACACAATGTTACAGTACGGCTGTACTTCACAATACTTGTATCAGAAATGTTCTAAATGACCATGTAAAGGAGATGTAAAGTAACAGATACTATAATAGAAAAACCAGCATCTGGTAAAAAAATAAATAAATAAATAGTTTTAAACAGAGGAATCTATCCCATAATATTTTTAAAAGGGGTTTTCTCAACCTTTACTTCCTCGACATTTGAAGCTTATATCCGCAATCCTATTTAAGTACATAGTTTTCAGCACATCATGTATTGTAATTAGGAACACAGAGTGCTCTATTCATAATTGTATATCCTTGTGACCCATTATACGTGATAAAATGGCTGCTGTTAACGTCTGTTTGTTTTAACTAGAATATTACATCTGCACACGTTACAAATAAATAAATTTTTTAAAAGACTTGACTGTTTAACCATTCATTCGCAATATTCAATATACATAAATCTATAGTGCAGATGACATCGGGCTTTATTCAGCAAGGATCGCAACTGCGATTATGCACGCACTCGGCTGATAGTTGCCTTCTGCGCATGCATGTGCATCTCAGTGTGCTTACGCGAACCAGCCGCTACGATCAAGTCGGCAATTGTAGTGACTACGCAGATCCACTGCAGAGTGATTGACAGGAAGTACTGTTTGGGGAGGGGGGAGGGTTGGCGAAACGCAATCCTGCCAGTGCGTTTGAACATCGTTGCAGAGGTGTGCATAAATTAGGCACTGCGATGCCATATAAGGCTTGAGCACTCACTGCGTGTGATGAGGTTAGCAATTCCTGAGTAAGGTCAGAGCTTGTGCAAGTGTGCATGAGGCTGCGATTGTACTCGATGTTACCGATGGTTTTGCAGTCTTGTTGTGTATTACAGATGTGTGTAAGGTAAGGTGGGCGTCCTTATGTTGTGCTGCGATGGCATAGCGATCACAGTGGATTAACATACTATCGTAGTGAAACTGCGTATGTAATCGCAGTTAACAGGTTTGATGCAATGAATAAAATTAAGATTATTAATTTATATTCAACAGCCCAAGCCTGAAATTATCTGCTTTTAGTGTGGAATGCTGTTTCAAAATATTGTGGTGTTCATTTCCAATATTTAAGTGCATTTGGTTAGGGTCAGCATACCTATTGTGTTCATTCTTCAAAATTGGTTACACTTTTACATGCAGGATATGAGGTTGGTGGGGATAGAACAATTTACAGCCAATTGGGGGAATTAGAGTGTTAACAGCTAATTATAATTTTATTGTTTTTTATTATTTTTTATATTAAGGTGACTTATTACTGTATGCTATGATGGGTTGTAAGTGACTAAACAGTTTGGCTTCTTCTATGGTTAATGTATTGTAAAATTTCTTTAAGATAAGTTTAAGCCATTCATATTTTTGTATTATAATGTTTAGTCTTAATTTATTGTAGTTTGTAAAGGTTTGACTGTTTAATCGAACCCTATTGTACCACTTTATATAAATAAAAGCAAAAATTGTTAAAAAAATAAGAGCAGAAAAGAATATTTCAGCTTGTCAACTCATGTAAAACTAGTGTAAAGCAAATTAGTAGTAGGAAGGGGATGTAGTCAGCATCCCAGCTGATGGGATGGCAACAGTCTAAATACCGGGGGGAGGTTAGGCACCAGGAAGGAAGGGATAGGGTTAGGCTAGAGACAGGGTTAACATACCGACCAACAAGTGTCAGTTAATTAACCCTGTCGGCATCCCGGCATCGGGATTCTGACTGCTGGGATCCCGACTGCCGGCATCCCATACCTAACCTGTAAGAAGGTTAGATCAATATATTTCTAATCTGAGCATGTAAATGTTAACAAAAGCACAGTTTAGTGATGTGAGACTACTGTGGAGCTATTTGGGAAAGATTGTGAAGTGAAAGACAACTCTGTGAAAGTTTGAAGCTCATAACTAATAAGATTTTTTACTGTTCAAGATTAATTCTGTAAATGTCATTGGTTTTGTTACTGACCAACTTTACTGAGTCACTTCTTTTATTCCCATGGTTATGACATTGTCACAGGCTTAGAGCCTGAGTTACAGCAAATGTGGACGCAGGTCTGGAAGCCTCCTGCAAATTAATTTTGGTGTGCTAATGTGACTACCCGCCCATATTCTGAGTAGCACGGATCTCAGCGACTGCACCTCTCCCAGCTCTCTGCAGCCGCCATCACTATCATCACGCCTACCAGATTCTGGGTGCAAGAGATCTGTCTGAATATAGGCATCCCCTTAGTATATGCACAGCTGTGGCAATGCACCCATGACATTCCATGACACTCACCTGAGACAGTTCTCTACCATGCATAGACACAGTTGCTGCCCAGTTGATGTCCAGAAACACCCAGTTCACGCCAAGAGAGAAGTGGCTGAGTCCCATCTGACTCAATCGCTCAGAGATACACAAAGATGCGTATGCTCACAACAGCATATGTCCAGTTTGCTGAAACTTGTTAAATAAATCATGAGAATGAGAGATCAGAGCTGTTTCTATTACGTGTGACAGATGTGAAGATTTTTATGTCTCGTTGTGAGTATAGGATGGGACTTGGGGCCCGATTCAGTGCTTTACCCAATGCTGATGTTTGCAGTGTTGAGCGATTGTTTTTGTACTGCGCATGCCTATGAGTGGCACTGCCATGTGCCAAGTTTCAGTACCGTCGTCAGTCGCAGCGAGGACTTGGACTCAGAGTGATAAACAGAGAAGGAGTGCTTATCGGAGGTAACAGGAGGGTGGTGACCATTTTCTGGGGGGTGTCTGTGCCTGCGACTGCAAATTCATACGCAGTGGTCAAGGCTCCGGCAGCTTACTTCCGATGGACATTTTTAGCGATTAGAGTGCTGCTCAGAACATTAGTACTGCCACCAATGGTGGATCCACCTCTAAATCTTGGGTGTAAACCCAATAAATGTAGTATATTTTATTTTATTTTCCTAATATTAGGAATCTAAAAGTGAGATGAAAAAAGCTTACATTATATCCTGTCCCACACCCACCTGACACTACAGCACTCCCTCTGTATGTTCTATCAGCTACAGACCCATATTCACTCACTTCTATTGTCTCAGCATTGTTCTGTCCCCTACACTGCTGTCTCTAATGAGATGTCTCCCCTACCCTCTGTCCTACATCTCACATCTGCCCCTTCTTCATCAACTTCGTGTGTACCTGTTATTTTTGTTGTGTGATTTATTTTTTGTTACATTTTAGGACTTGTCGCTCTGATTGTCAAGCGCTGAAGAGTGCCTTAAAAATAAACAATTATGAAGATAATGAAATATAAATGTGTTAATCATATTAGAAATGGATACTAGCTAGCGGAACGATAAACAGGCTACAGTGTGTACTGACGTCTAATGCTGAGTTTACTGATTTCAACTTATGGCCACCTGTCCTAGTTTGATATTTGCTGCTTTCTAGTAACCTGTTCTTGGCCAATATATTCTTCAGTGTTTTTTTATTTTTTATTCATCAACCAAATGTATCATTTGATTACAAGTCTTATTTATCCATGCCCTAATAATGTGTTTATATATACAAATAACCCATCTGGGTGCAACACTATTATCCAATCAAACATTGACAAAGTGATACATCTGCCGCAAAACCAACCAACTAATGCTAGATGATGCTTGCTAATTATTACCGTGTGATGACTCTCAGCTTAAATGGTATTTTAGATTCATTTTAATTGATACTATTCAAGCTATTAAACCATTAAAATATCTTCAGTTCTAAAAAGCTATTGTTGCTGCGGTATGAAACTATTACATGCCTGTGAAAGCAATGCTTCAATTAAACAAAAAGGTTAATTTTTAAGTATCTTATTTTTTGCAAGTATTAATCATTGATGAAATGTTGAGCCTGGTAAAAAAAAAAAAACCTTTCTAAAGAAGTAAAATAGATTATTCAGAAGTTGGATTTCAAATGGAATATTCAGCTTTTGTACTGTATGTTTCTGAACATTCAATGGCATTTTATACTAAGTGTTGTATTATCGAGAACTGTGTTTATATCATCTATAGTTGATTGTTTTTCTTACATAGGACTATAACTTGCTTTTTATAAGGTACATTAATAGGGTAAAATTACCTTTTTGTTATATTGCCTTCTGCTAGTTTATATGTCTGCTGTTTTCTAATGAGTAAGGATAAGGAAGACCAAACGTTGGTCCAGTAACAATATTCTGGATCGATACAGGATCACATTTCAAGTGATACAAAAAAATATCTTGAGAATAATAATAATATTTCTAAATATTGATCTTGGATGCTGCACATGCACAACTGCTGTCTATAGCAGGTCCACAGCACTGTGCAACTGTGCTGGAATTCTCTGATAGGCTGAAAGAGCTCAGGACAGCCTGAAAAGGAAGGCAGGGATGGAAAAAATATATCATAGCGGCAAAATCGATCCATCTGATATATCAAGTGTACTGTATCGGATGTAATATCACAATTCTTCGGACATATATCAATAAGTCTAAAATATCAGATATCTATTCCCATCCCTAGGTAAGGTTAGAACAAAATATAGCCAATCGGTTCTTTAGAATGATCACTGTAGCATATCTTGCATCAGAAGATGGCTGGACGGGGGAAGGCAATGACCAGTCCACTAGCTTGTGCTGACTGAGCCTCATAAGATAGGGGCAGTGTCATAATAGGGAATGGAAGCAGGTGGAAAGCCACAGACTGATAAGTGCAGGGTATTCCAGTATCACAGATGCTGTGACACTGTGAAACTGATGCAACAAGATTGGGAGATAAAATGCACATCTATATGACACCATTTTTCTAGATCTAAATGTTCTTTTTTTAATTGTATTGTGGGCTTGGTTCTATCTTAAGGTCAGGGGAAGACAACATGTCATTTTTTTCTTATTTATGTATATTAGAATTATTATTATTATTATTAGCTAAAGTACCCGGCGTTGCCCGGGTTTAAATATTCAAGTTGTTAAGTTTAATTATGTGATGTCGTCCAAATCTATCCAGTGGAAGGCCCAGAATAGGCTCCCTGGGTCAAAGTTCTGACTGGTGCACTTCGCCGTGAGGTCTGACCGGGACCTCAACCACTCCATTTGGCATCCCAGACCAATTGCGACCCCTCTGTGGAGTTTTCATGCAAATCCATCCAGTGGAACACCCAAAACAGGCTCTCCGGGTCAAAATTTTGTCCAGCGTACACCAACGGGAGGTCCAACTGGGAGCTCAACCCTCTAGTATGCCTTTTGGGATCCAATGTTACCACTCTGAAGTTTTTGTCCAAATCCATCCAGTGGAAGGCTCTGAACAGGCTCTCTGGGTCATATTTCTGCCCATAGTACACCAACGGGAGGTCCGACCAGGACCCTAGCCCCACTAAAGCCTTTCCAGGGTCCAACTAGACAACCTCGCGCTGGTTTAATCCAAATTGGTGCAGAGGTGTCCGAATGCATAACCGGACAGATAGACAAATAGACAGACAAACAAACAGACCAATTGATTTTATATATATGATTATTATTTATATACTGTAGCACAGAATATTCTGTTGTGCATTACAACTGGGAGCAACCCAGTAATAAAATTATAATGGGGAATAACAGACAGACAGAGACTAAGAGGGCTCATAAGCTTACAATCTACAGTAAAGAGAAATAGTAATTTGATACATGAGGATAAATGTACTTAATAACATAAACTTTTATAACCATATCAGGTGGCCCCTGGAATTGTCACATAAAATAAAGACAGATGCATGTCAAGCACTTTTTCTTACAGGTTGGCTTTGTGTACAGAAAGTTGGCCCCACTGAAAATGTGTTTCCATCCGTAGCATATATTTTATGATAGCTAAATTTTGAATTTAACATATAGATTAAGCTATTTAAAAACATTGAAAAAGAACGAAAAATGAAGCACAACATATTTAGGGCATTTCATAGTAAGGGCTTGCATAACATTTAATTTAGATGATAACATACGATAATTACCAGTGTAATGTCAGAATTTGAGCCCAGGACTCCTCACAGCAGCTCTGTTGACTGAACTCTTCTGGCTGTTGGCCAGCTTCTTGCCTTTGCTTTTTGTCTAAGCTCAGTCATACTGCTTCCCTGATTTTCAATTTTCTATCATGTTCTAGCCCCACCAAGCCCCTGCCACTTACTCCTTGCCAGACTGCCATTCAGACTCCCATTAGCAGAAAACACTTTCAATATGAAGCCACTAATGGCTCTATTACACCATCTAAGGGTTGCTCCCATTAGATTTTTTGGCGCATATGCAGTGGGTGGTGAAGATTCCAGGCCTCCTGAACTGCAGCTCGAGCAGCCCCCTCTCACTGAAATAGGAAGGAGCCACCACTGCTGAAGAGTCAATCTTGTATAAGTAAGGATAGGAAATGTATTGGATGGGAAGAAATATAAACATTCATTTTATGCCCATTATACCATGGAACATTTTTCTTAAGTTATTTTTGATGTCATGAAAACTATACCGAAGTCTCAGTAAACTTTAAAATTACCCATTGTGGTACAGTATCATGTTCTGTATTATAAGTAAATGACAATTGATGGTATTCTTGAATGTTTTGTGTAACTTTTTTTTTGTGGACTTGAAATGTCACTATAATTATTTCCATCTATCAAGTAGCTTGATCAATGACATTTTTGAAATTCCACAAAATAGATAAAAAAAAATGCCTCCATTTTTCTCATCTGTGTTGAATGAATTTGTATTTCGATGTTAGTAGCCCATCTCTTGTATATGAAAGCCATCTACTGTGTTTCTCTGTCAAAAGTTTAACATTTTTCTATCAAACATATTTCTGTTTACAAATACTCAAAATACTAAACATTTGTATCCTCTAATGTCTACATATAATTTATATATATCTCTATACTAGCTGTTGTTCACAGTTTCGTCCACAATAAAATCCCTTCTTCCAAAATTTTTTCATTTGAGGAGTTCTAGTTGTATTGCTTTGCATAGTGGCCCTGTCACTGGAGTGACCAGCAGCACTATACAGACTAGTGGCAGCAGCTCCTTCACCCACCACTCACACCAATGTCACTGTGTGCCCTGTGCACAGCCTGCTATGTAGCCTATCCTATTCACCCACCACTCACACCAATGTCACTGTGTGCTCTGTGCACAGACTGCTATGTAGCCTATCCTATTCATCCACCACTCATACCAATGTCACTGTGTGCCCTGTGCACAGACTTCTATGTAGTCTATCCTATTCACCCACGACACACTAATGTCACTGTGTGCCCTGTGCACAGACTGCTATGTAGCCTATCCTATTCACCCACCACACACTAATGTCACTGTGTGCCCTGTGCACAGACTGCTATGTAGCCTATCCTATTCATCCAGGACTCACACCAATGTCACGGTGTGCCCTGTGCACAGACTGCTATGTAGCCTATCCTATTCACCCACCTCTCACACCAATGTCACTGTGTGCCCAGTGCACAGACTGCTATGTAGCCTACTATTCACCCACCTCTCACACCAATGTCACTGTGTGCCCTGTGCACAGACTGCTATGTAGCCTATCCTATTCATCCACCACTCACACCAATGTCACTGTGTGCCCTGTGCACAGACTGCTATGTAGCCTATCCTATTCACTAACCACTCACACCTATGTCACTGTGTGGCTTGTGCACATATTTCTATGTAGCCTACGTAACTAGCTGTGGTATACAGACTGGTGGCAACATCACCTTCACCTACCACAGCAACGCCTTCACCCCATATCAGCCTGTGCCCTATGCACATACTGCTACAGTATGTAGCCTATCCTATTCGAGTGAACATTGGACCAAAGCACCTCTTCTCTTACTCTTTACCAGCCCCGCGCTAGGTGCCACACCTATCTCTTGCTTTGATGATGTCAATCAATGTTTTTTTTGTTATTGCTCAGCTTTAACTTGATGGATGGAGACAAAATAAAGTGCAGGTTATTTATAGGGGCTTCCACTACAAAATGATGCAGTTTTCATGAAAATAGGTTCATTAATTTTTGTACAAACTTGGAACAAGAAAGACAGGCACATCGCTCTTATAATACTAGTATAGAGATATTATAAACAGCTGACCATGAAGATGAATAAACCATTTAATACTTTGCAATGACTGTAAAAAAAAATTAAGAAAAAGGATAAAACCAATGTCATCTTTCAGGTGCGATCAGAGGATACAGTGGCTCTGAAGATATTGCGATTACCTCTTCTTCCATAGAAGGGTGAGCATGACTTGGTGTCATTCATAATATTTTTCGAGAAATGTGCCAGGACACATCCCACTCCTTTTTAATAGGAACTTGGTTTGAATGCTACAGTACAGTCTACATTTTTTTCCCTGAATTTTGCTACTCAACTGTGTTCATTACTTCATTATAGTTTTACTTTGGAGGGCACCTTTTCCTAATGTTGGTTTAATAGGTGTTGTGACCAACTGAAAATCCAAATCATTACTCTTCAAAAATATAATGTATTTTTTTTCCTATAGCACGATAATAAGTAGTTAAGTATTCTGTCAAGCGGTACAATATACAAGGGAAATCAGAACATTGTACAGTTACTAGTGCATAGTATTCTTGGTGCAATGGACCAAATGTATGATTTTCTGAGCTGAAGAGGATAGCTAAAGTGTCATTATTGCTTCTGCCTTCTCAGCATTCCCAGAGGCCGTCATACATCATTTGCTGTACTATGAGAAAGATAGGCGTCTTTAAAAAATTATACAGAATACATGTAGTAGGATGACAAATATATGGACAGATAAGTTTGCTGAATTACCAGCAAGAATAGAAAATTGTACAAAATACTTATTTTAAAGCAGTAATGACTACGGAAAGATGTGATGTAGAGATGCACAAATGTATGTTTTTTTTTTTTTTTTATAAACATTAGGCAATATTTTATTAAATGAATAGAAATATGACCAGTTTATATGACATCACGTGCCTAATGAATGACATCAAGTACTCCTTGGTGAATTAGCTTCCACAAACAAAGGTACCAACCAATCAGTTCCTAACTGTCAGCTTACAGGCTGTGTTTGAAAAATGACAGAAGCTGATTGGTTGGTACTTTATCTCTCTCCACTTTATCTCTTATCATGCTTTGATGAATTTCCCCTTAGAATGATTTTGGTTTTCTACATATTTTTGGAGTAGCTGGTGTCTAAAAAGAAAAGCACAAAGTAAAGTAAATAAAAAATCAGTAAATGTAAATCTATACTGACGAATAAGTGTACAAAGAGAGCCATATTGTTGCCAGTATTCCCATGTATAAAATATTGAACACTAAATGGAAATAGTATTATTGAAACATCAAAAGTTTGCTTTAGAAGTCAATTTCATATGCAACCAGTACACATAATAAACAATACTAATATGTTAAAGTATAACTGAATACATATCTATCTATCTTACTTCTTTAAAGTGTGCGTGCTTTTGGAACAAGAGGATTGTATAATAATAACGCTAATTGGGCTTCATGGGGAGGTAACATTTTTTTAACAAACTCTGAAGTCAATTTTCTTTAAATAGTCTTTTGGTTTCTCCCTAGCATTATTTATCTGGTTTGAAAAGGATGCAATCAACACAGGTGGCCTTAAAGAGAATATGCTGTAGTTACTTGAACAGTGATGTGTGACAATCAGTGGGATTGTGTTTTGTGAAATGTTTTTGTTATTATTTTTGTTTAAATGGTGCGGGTT
Source organism: Taudactylus pleione (assembly GCA_031769625.1). Classification (NCBI taxonomy): domain Eukaryota; kingdom Metazoa; phylum Chordata; class Amphibia; order Anura; family Myobatrachidae; genus Taudactylus; species Taudactylus pleione. The sequence continues at coordinate 18,123,760 of JAUIMM010000113.1, read as the reverse complement.
TTTAGAAGTGTAGTTGTTGCCCATAGCAACCACTCAGATTCTATTTATCATTTACCTAGCACCTTTGAGAAGATAATAGAAGCTGATTAGTAACTATGGGCAACAACTCCACTTCTATAAACCTGCACTTTAGTAAATATACCACATTATTCTTTGTTTTCCAAAAATCCCTGCCCTAATTGTGCTTAGTCTAAATTTTCTTCTATACAAACACACACTAGGGGTATATTTACTAAAGTGTGGGGAGGTGTTACCCATAGCAGCCAATCAAAGCAGCAACACTAGCCACTGAGCCACCATGCAACCAATAGAGTAGAACTCGCTAGGTGAACCTTTTGTATTTTAGTATTATGATGCCACTTATTATTTTATTATAAGGGAACAAAAGGGTATTATGTATTTTAATAGGATGCATTTTTTTTAAAGTATCTATGGGGGCTGGATTTATTTGTTACACATATATTGTAAAGGCACCCCCCCAAAAAAAAAACTTATTGAGAGGTCACAATTTTTTTATTACCCTGGTATCCATAGCCATGGGGTAATAGGAAGGGCCCAATGCCATATTAACTGGTTTTATGTAGCAAGGGGGCCTTTAACACCCTGTACAGTTGCAAGCCTCTGGTGATTTGTGGGTTATAAACCTACCACACATTGTGGCAATTTTGAATTTTCACCCTCCAAATGACTGGGAATTACATTTGGCATTTTTGAAGGCCAATTTCATGTAAATTTAACACAATTTGCGGTGACTTAGCAGTCACTGCAAATTTGCACTATTGTCACAATACAGCTAAAGCTATCACTGTAACTACATATCCTTTAGCATGACATTCTTGTCAGCGCCTTATGTCTATGACTTTGCACTTTGTGATGCACTTGGTGATGTTGTGACTCTTGAACCACTTTTGTGTCTGAGTTGAAGAGTTCTACATCATCAGATGTCAGCAAAGCATGAGTGAGGACGAGTTCTTACCAAGAAATTAAAACCTCCTGCTAATATCACATGTCCATGGGAAACACAAGTGACCGAGCATTAGTGAGATCATGACTTGTCTAAGTGCTACTTGCTATAGTTCACCGATTGCGCCCAGCGTACTATATACAGTATAGTAAAGCTTTATGGAATAAGCCAAAATATCATAGCAAACTGTTAAGTTAAACCCAACGTTAGTTTTGTACATAGGACAAAACATGTCATTAATAGAAATTAAAACTATTACTATTGTTATGTTTTCTTTACATGGCTCCACAACAGTACAGTAGCACAGTACATAAGGGTAGAACAGACAACAGAAGTACACTTATATCTTCATGATCAAAGCATATTGTACATCTGTTGCAGGTATACTGTAGCTCATTATGCATAAAAGCACTTCAATACTTGGACTATCTATTTAAGAACAATGTGCTCATAGCTTTATTGCTCAGTACATGTTTGCAAAAAGCCTGCCTCCAATAATAGGTGTGAAACACCAAGTCTGTTCCCCTAGGCAGTACATCTGTTCACAATTCTTTTATACTGAACACTTACAACACTAGATCTATATTCACTAAGCTCTGATAAGAAGTAAAAGTTGGCTACCACAATTTACCAGTGCAAATCATTCCATGGTGAATGATTCCATATGGAGAATTGTTTTCACTTAAACTTTTTTTGTTCTTACTGTAGAACTTTGTATGTCACCTTTATTACAATGCAATGCAATGCAATGCGCTAATACAACTTATGTGCGGATAAACATATGATACACCAGCGGGTGCAAAACTTGGTACAAGAGGACAGGAAAATGAGAAGGTGGTTGTTACTAAATAGGAATAGGCATTAACAAATGTTAAAATGTGTTATGAGTATTATACTGTACAACTGTATTATAAAATAAAATCTGTACTTTGAGGCAAGACAAAATGACAAAAGTACCTTTGAGAGCTACAAAAAATACTAGGGTTAATGTAGCATTCCAGCAAATCATCACTTGGTAACCGTACCATCATACACATGCCAGGACTCCGAGAGGTGGGGATTAATTACACAAAGTACCCAGCCATAGGTCTCGGTAGGGGCCTGTAAGAGCGGGCGAGTTACAACCACACGCACTTTCCCTGCATGACCATGTCCCCGAAGCATGCGCTGTAGCTTCGCAGGTGGGCACCCCATAGGAATCTACATCATTACAGGTGGATTCTCATGCCCATTCCGGTGACCATGCCCCCCGGACCCGCCCAATGTCTATGCAGTCTTGTAATAATCCATACAAAGACTGTAAGAGGTAAATGTAATAGGCTGTGGTTTTGAGACATTGGCGAGTCCCGTGCAAGACTGCCCAGTGTATTAAAGTAGCAGTCTTTTAGTAGGCAAAACCAGGTTGATTTTGCCTATAAAGACTGGTACTTTAAAACATTGGGCAGTCTTGCACGGGACTCGCAGATGCCTGAAAGCCACAGCCTATTACATTTTCCCCTAGATATGAATTGCTTGTGTTTAAGGGGGGTAAATGTCAAAGCTTAGAGAAAGATAAAATTGTCAGAGATAAAGTACCAACCAATCAGCTCCGAACTGTCAATTTAAAGGCTGTGCGGTCTATTTACTAAGCCTCGGAGAGAGATAAAGTAGATGGATATAAAGTGCCAACCAATCAACTCTCTCTAAACTTTCATGAATACCCACCTTATTATGATATGTATTGTAAGTCAGTGCAAACCCAATTCTAAAACAGTGATCATATTTACTTTTGGCTTTTGTATTAAAGACATCCAGGGGAAGTGGCAATCAATAATTCAAATGTCAAACCCCTTTTTTACGATTTCAGCGCACTCGACAACATTAGTGTAATATACTAAAGTATACTTGAAGGAAAACCTTAAAAAAACTTGAACTTCTAAGGAAAACCAAAAACAAAGGCAAATTGTTATTGTCCTCAGTGGTTAACTGAATGAAACAGTCTGTTCTAGAATGTACAGTAGATCAGGGGCGTATTTATAATGGGTGCAGGGTGTGCGGTGCACACGGACCGCTGGGTCCAGGGGGGGCCCACACCGCACACCTTGCACCCATATTATACCTCTCCAGCGTCCCATGTCGGCACTGGTGTCAGCGCTGTAAAACGCATTGAAAATGGCCGCCGCAACCATTTTCCCCTCATTTTGCGCATGCACAGTACAGGGAAAATGGCTGCCATGGCCATTTTCCCGGTGAACTGCGCATGCGCTATAGACTCTGGGCACACTCTAATGCCCAGAGTCTATCAGTGCGGCGCTAGCCGCGATGAGATCAGTGCGCTGCCGGCCGCCGGACTGAGAGGAGGGGGCCCGTGACAGAGACTGCACACGGGCACCCTCCTCTCTAAAAATGCCCCTGTAGTAGATAGATATAAAACATATCTGTGCAAGAAAACAAAATGTTAACTTGAAGAGAAAAGTAATAATCATTTCCTCACTCTAATCAAAGTCATCTACTGTAGTCCTTAATGCACTATTTTGGGACATTTGCACTACCAAAGCATAAATGTACAGTACCTTATTGTACTTAACACCAGCAATACATACAAAGAAAAACAGCTGTACAACAATATAAAAATGTGATTGTGTAAAACGAGGGTAGAGTCAATGTAAAATTAGAGTTACTTGGCCTGATTCTGAGTTATATGCTAATTATGCTGCTACTGCGAATGTGTACGCAGTGGATGTGTGAAAATATGGAAATGTTGCAGACGCCGGGCTTTATATTGAGATGCCCACTGGTGGCTTTGCAGATCCAAGCATCTGTATACAAAGATGCAGCACTGATCGCAGATTATTCTGTTATCGCAGCCCTGAGTAAGTCTATGGTCAAACAGAATAGCCAAGGAAACTGAGACACCAGCGCCAAATTTCATGCATACAGGATCGCAGTTGCAGCCTGAGAAAAATGGTTTTGACGTGCCTATGTTTTGCAGCCACTTCCTGTTTCCTCCACCAAATGCTCCCTGAATGCCATTCACTTTGCGTATAAAGAGTTTTAGGGATCTATTTATCAAGCAGTGAAAAGTGTGGAGAAGTGGACCAGTGGATAAGTTGCCCATAGTGACTAATCAGCTCCTACCTACTATTTTATAGATTGTACTTGATAAATGCTACTTCAAAGCTAATTGGTTGCTATGGGCAACTTCTCCACTGGTCCACTTCTCCACACTTTTCACTGCTTGATAAGTAGACCCCTCAGTGTGCAACTATGGTAATTATTATTATTATTACATTTTATTTATAGGGTGCCACAAGAGGTCCGCAGCGCCATACATACAGTAAAGGGTACACAGAACATTACATTACAATACAGTAACCAACTTATAAACAGAGCACAAATAACAATTAGCAATTCAATTCTCCATATACAATACAGCTGGGAAGGTGAAGGCTGTCATAGAAGTGCTAAAGAAGAAGGCTGTGAGACAGTGGGGAGGAGGACCCTGCTCCTAAGAGCTTACAATCTAGGGGAGACGGACAGATGACACGAGGCAAGAGTCTGTAGAGGGGGAACTGAGTGCAGGAAGTAGGCGAGGTAGAGATGGCTGAGGCAGGAGGGACATAGACTTGGTGACGGTTATGTGCTGCAAGGGTAATGTAACCTGACGCATGCGCCTTGCGACTTGGGGGCGCATGCACAGATTACCGATAATCGTTCAACTGCGAAATCATCGGCATAGTGTACAACTCCAAATCAGGCCCATAGTCTGAAATACATTATCAATTGAGGGAGCGATAAAAAAGTGTACATTTTGTGAAAGCTTAAAATCAAGGGATGTAAAATATGAACCCTTGCACCAGCAATGGCTTTATATTTGCCCCCATATTTGCTTAGTAAACTTCTCAGTTGCTAGTTTTATAAACAACCTTGATATTAATTTGACTGTGCACCCATTCTCGCACATTGATGGCTTGTGAAAACTGACTAGTGACGACCTATATCACATGCAAACATTGAGATTCCGCAATCTTTCAAATAATCAGCACAGCATCTCTCATCAAGTGACATTGGCCCTCATTCAGAGCCACTCGCAAACAGCAGTACGCTCGTTGCGTTCCGATGTTGAATAACCGCGCATGCGTCGGTGTAACAGTGCGCATGTGCGTACGGCAGATTGCGAGCTTTTTTGGTCTCGTTCGTCAAATAGCGTACAGGAAGTGACATGTCAAATGTGATTGACAGAACAGGGCGTTTTTGGGTGTTGACGGGGGTGGAGATGGAAAAACGCAGGCGTGGCGAGGCATTTTTGGGGCGTACATACATTAGCAAATACGAGCGTAAAATGTGTTCGGACCGACTCATACGTCACTGGATGATCCTCTTTCCCTTCAAAATGCTCGCACAGCTTAGGGTCTGGATTACTCGACCACATTGGCGATGGCCTTCTCCTCCGTCCCGGGACTCCACGATGTTGTTGCGATTAATCGCGGGAGGGCTGAAAAGCAATTAGTGTTGGATTGAAAACCGGCTTGGTATGTGTTTTGAAATCAGTTTTTTGGGATAGCACAAAACCGTACGCAGGTGGAAATCAGAGCTGCTAATGTCAGGATGACACAATCAATTTGCGTACATTTGTGGGGGTTTATTTTGCCCTCAATTTGGTGGTTAGGGCCTATTGTAACAATAATGTCATCATGTTTTAATTTTCGCACCATTTTATTTTTGCCTCTTGAATTTGCCTCGTTATATGATTTTTTAAACGTTCCTTAAAGAGCCCATTTTTTATTTTATTTTTTTCCCAGTTTTTGCCTTTTGGTCCAGGATTAAATGTAACCTATTTGTACCATAATTTCACAATCCAATGTCAGATTTTTTGTTTCAATTTATTGCTCAAACAAAATAAAAAAAAATAATAAATTTGGGAACATCTTTTTTTGCCAAAGATATGTCCCAAAATCAAACAAATTGGCCCAACATAACTGTTGACATAAACATACAAAATTTTTTTTAAAACATTTCACAAGAAAGGAGAGGGAAGTTTTGACCAGAAAGGAATATGAGCCAAGCACAGAAGGATTGTGGGAAAAGTCACCATTGCTGTCATCGTTTTTTCACTCGTTTGGATGGGGGAGGGAGGGCGCCAGACCGGGTCCGGGATGTCATCGGGCTGGCCTGTCCAGAGGCAGATGTTGTGGCCTCTGGACTAGGCACAGGGCTAGGCACATTTGGAGGATTGGCTGATGTTTTGTGCCAGAGGATCCTGATGTTCCGGCAGGAAGGGAGGTCAGCTCCACCATGTGCTGGCGAATGAGCTGCCCTGGGCATTGGCGATGCGGATGTTGGCCCTGGTATTTTCCGCCAGGCCCTGACCAATGGTCACGTTGGCCGCAGCATTTTGCTCCAGGGCCTCAGCCACCCGTAGCAGACTGGCGTCCATCCTCTGCAGAATCTCCGTATGGAAATCTGATTTGAAATTGAGTTCTGTGAGGAGGGACACTGCCTGCGAGGGGGATTGCCCTGGACTGGCTTCTGCAGGGTCCTCAGCCGGATGTACTGGTTCCTCCCCTGCCGAGCCAGCAGAAATTCGGCGGCCAAGGCTCCCCTCTGGAGCAGACTTATCCGCCTGTGTCTCTGTTAGGAAAAAAGAGAAAAGCCTCACATTAGAATCTACATGTTGGCACAATAACATTTCAGAGTTGATGACATCCAAAGATTTACCTGGGACAACATGAGGAGCCACAAAGTCTGGCATGTCCGTATCCATGTTGGACACGCCAAACACCTCCACAGGCTGCACACACCCCTGTGCCAGCTCTTCTAAATCGGTCAACTCCAATGACACAGGGGTGGGACCCCCACCTGTCCCCCTTGCATGCCTAGCCCTGTCCGCGAGTTTTTGCTTTAGGCGATATTTGAAGTCGCCCCATCTGTGGGAAAAAATGGAAGCCATTATCCTTTTGTTTAAAATGGTGTTTGTTTTTAGGGGGGGCAAGTGTTTACTTACCGCCGTTTGACATCCCGGGCTAGACGGACATAATCACCCACCCTATTGACAGCAACGGCTACCTCTTCCCACATTCTCCCCTTCTGGCTTAGACTCATATTCCTGTCTGCCTGTGGCAGGATGTCCACACACTTCTGTATCAAAACCTCCATCTCCTTTCTTGTGAAATGTGGCTGCCTTTTTTTTTTGGCAGCTTTGGCCGGAATACTGGGCCCGGCAGCCTCTTCCATGTCATCCTCCTCACCTATTTGTGTAAATATTCAGATTTCACAAAATCACAACTTGCCCAATCTTATGTTTCAAATTAATCATTGATACAAAATGCATGAAAGACTTACCGCCTGACTCTTGGGCATTGTTTCCCTGGTCTGTCGCCATGTCTGAGGTCCAATCAAGAAATACACCAGAATTTTAATGTGTTTTCATGACGTATTTATACATGCGTCCTTATTTTGCGGCCGCATCATTGATTGTGCGTTCCTATGATCCCTCCTTAATTTGTGCGGGAAACGAAACACTATTTATGGCTTGGTGTGGCTCGAGTCGAGGTGGCGTTTTTGGATTGTTGGAGGTTACCTTGGTTGGAGTTTATTGTTTGCGTATAAAGGAGTTGGCGGTTGGAGATTATTTTGTTTGGTAGATTTGCGTTTTTATTTTCCGTTCTTTTTTTTTTTTTTTTTTTACCTCGTTTCTTGATTTGTTAAGTTTTGTGAAGTCTAACTTTTGATCAATTGTTGTTTCATTGTGTTTCTTCATTTTTGTAAATTTTGGATCCATAATTTCATATATTTTAGCTTTTGATTAATTTCGGACCCAAAGACCTTTTGATTTGGACTCTTATATATTTGCTCTTGGTAAGTCCATTTTTTATCTTGTATTTGTGAACTAATTAGCGCATTTTTACTACTTACTATTGGGACTTGTATTTGCGAACTAATTAGCGCATTTTTACTACTTACTATTGGGACTTGTATTTGCGAACTAATTAGCGCATTTTTACTACTTACTATTGGGACTTGTATTTGCGAACTAATTAGCACATTTTTACTACTTACTATTGGGACTTGTATTTGCAAACTAATTAGCGCATTTTTACTACTTACTATTGGGACTTGTATTTGCAAACTAATTTGCGCATTTTTAAATGCTTATTAATCATTTTAATTTTTTTGAGGTTGCCCTTTCGCTTTTTGGGCAAACATTTCAACCCATTTTGATGTACTGTGTGCAATGTCGTTTTGCTCTTTTGCCAAATGTGTGTTTCGCATATCTTAAGTTTGGTCTAGCACAAAATTTAGAAACAAAAATGCACAGAGTGAAATTTTTCAAATAATTTTTGTGATTAATTTCAGTTTGGACGTATCATGACAATACCCCGGCATGTAAGCAGCAATGGATGGTATCATCAAGCTAAGTTGTTTTGAATTTTCTTTTGGGGTGGGTCCAAAGCCTTACATTACAATCTTGCCATTTCAGGTTGATCTAGGGCGGATAGTTCTGGCCATGCTCCCAGAAGCCGACCAACCTCAATCTCGTCCCAGGCGTAGGCATCGTAGGCGTGCAAGGCCCCCGATATTTCGAACACGTGTCACCCTTTTTGGAATGCCCGATGATAAGGTTTTAAGACGCTACCATCTTCCTCCCAAAATCATCATAGACACTCTCTCATTAATAGAGAGTGATCTTGAGCGGCAAATTGACAGTCCTACAGCAATACCACCACTTACGCAATTTATGGCGGTGTTACATTTCTGTGCCTCAGAATCGTTTCAAACAACAGTGGGAATAGTGGCAGGCATCTCACAATCCTCCTTTTCCCGGATCCTGAGGGCAGTGATGGAGGCACTTTTCAAGCACCTCCATCATTTTATTCAAATGCCTTTGGATATGGGTGCCCTTAGTGTGGCCAAGGCCAATTTTTACCAAATAGGTGGCTTCCCACACATCATAGGGGTTGTGGATGGTACTCACATACCACTTCAGCCTCCAGCATGGCTGGAGGCCATATTTCGAAACAGGAAACACTATCACTCCCTGAATGTAATGGTGGTATGTGATGCCTCCCTCCAGATCCTGTCCCTGAATGCAAAATTACCAGGAAGTGCACATGACTCCTTCGTCATCCAGCAATCAGGGATATGGCACAAATTAAACAACCTACAAGCTGGTGATGCATGGCTTCTGGGTAAGTGGAGACCTTTAGTACATAACAATGTTAAGCTTCATACACAGTGATCCTGATGTTGTCTATTCTTTTTCACAGGAGACAGTGGATACCCTTGCATGCCCTGGCTGCTCACTCCTTACTTGGCTCCCACACCAGGTCCACAAAGTGAGTTTAATACTGCACTTACAGCCACCAGGCAAGTGGTGGAGCGCTGTATCGGCCTTTTAAAAGGCCGATTCAGATGCCTCCACCGCTCTGGTGGTGAGCTCATGTATTTGCCGGATATGGTTTCGAAAATTGTGGTCCTGTGTGGGATCTTTCACAACATCGCCATAAGGAGTGGTGTTCCAATGCAGCCAGAGGATGCCTTACCTGAGGATGGCCCCCCCGAGGTTGGTCGGAGGTCAGTATATGGGGGGGCCATACGCGATGATGTGGTGGCCCGATATTTTAGGTAATTATTGATCAAACAACAGTGTGTATACCCAATGTGTTACGGTTTTTTAACGTTTATCTTTTTTTATATTAATTCTTGCACCATCTTCTGTTTGTTTGCATAATCTTTGGCACTCCCACGATGACTACTTCCTGCTACCCTTCAAAAACCTTTCTGTGGAAACTTCGGGAATATATTCTGACACCAATATTGCAATGCCATATTTGTGAAATCATGTGGGCATGGACCTTCGTCAACCAGTTCTTGATTTGTTGTGTGTTTGTTTAGTGTTTTTGGTATGTGGAGTTTTTCTGATTATCACTGTGTGTTTTGTTTGTGAGTGACCACTTTGTATTTTGATTTCTGTTGTGAATAAATATTTGGAGAGTGTAATTTGTTTCCTTTTTGGGCACGTTAGAAGCAAGTGTAAACAAAATCCCAAACGTTAATTTTACCTAAGGGGTAACCCAGTAATGAAGCAAGTGGAGCTAAAATGTAATATGTTTTCGGGGTACTAACCAACACAACAAGGAATCGTGTACAATCAGTTGCCTTCGTAAGATTGTCCTAAGCAGTTTGGCCACCAAATAGGAACCTGAAAAATGGTGTAAACTATCATGTTGACCACCACAAAAAAGGAAAATGACATTGGTACTGGGAGGTGTTTCTTGTGCCTGTTTGCATTCAAAATACAACACACAATCTGTAGTGAGTTTCTGGGGCAAACCTTGCTTGAAGAGTCTACTTATGTCAGTGTAAAGAATCTTGGATTTACTCCAAACGCATGAGACAGAGCTTGATTTTAAACAGATTTATTAAGAAACAATTTGTAAAAAAAAAAAAAAAAAAACTAATTCCGAAGGAGGACCAACAGATGGTCAAGGCCCTGCATTAGCCCGGTGACCTGCTCCCGCATACGGCCCACACAATTCACAATCTGTTCCCGACGCCTCTGTTCCTCTGTGGGTGACAAAAGTTTGGGGATTAATAAATCGATAATGAAGCAACATTGTAAAAAAACAAAAAACAAGCAAACACAAACTTACAAGCTTGTGGGCCAAAAATAAATTACACGGATAAAACCCAGAACCCCAAAATGTCGTATGCCAAAAATACAAGGGCCCTAACAAAAGGCACACAGGTGTGATATGTGTATGGTGACATCAGCAGGAACCGGTAAAGACAACCCCCAAAAATACCCTAAGGCGAAAAAAAGACAAAAAAAATGGGGACGACACATGATTACATACAAACAGTTTGTGGTGTCCAAAATAAACTTTAAAAACATACCGTTCTCCAAAACGAGAGAGCCAGAAGCCACTCCCTGGACCACCTCGGAGGTGGCTACATTCCCCAACCCGAGGGGCAAGGTGTTTTCGCGATCCTGGGAGGGGGTATTTGGAGGAGGGATGGATGGAGGAGAGGGGGAATTGGGCTGGAGGGGAAGTAGGCCAGAAATTTCGGTCACAGGGTCTGGGGAGGAGGGGGGAATAGAGGAATTGGGGGTTGGAGAGAGGGGCCGGGACCGGCGTCTTGTGTGGCGATGCCGCCGTAGTGTTTGCTGTGCCCCTAAAAAATGACCAAAAAATTGTTGTTAGTTTCAACAGGAAACAAATAAAAAAAAAAATTGAAAAAAAAAAAAAACCACAATAGGACAGACATGAAAACATGCACATGCAGATATGACTACAATGACTCAATAGGACAGACATGAAAACATGCACATATGACTACAATGACTCAATAGGACAGACATGAAAACATGCACATGCAGATATGACTACAATGACTCAATAGGACAGACATGAAAACATGCACATGCAGATATGACTACAATGACTCAATAGGTCAGACATGAAAACATGCACATGCAGATATGACTACAATGACTCAATAGGACAGATATGAAAACATGCACACGCAGTTAGGGCCCACAAGATAAACTTGAAAACCACAGTCCAGAACACTTACTTTCCGCAATCTGCATGCGAAAGCATGCCAGCAAGCGGGGCGTCTGCCGGTGCAGGTCCGACCACCTGCGCTCCAGCTGGCCAATATGTCGGCGTGAGCCGAAGGAGCGCAGGCGTCGACGTACCTCCGCATATGCGGAACGCTTGCGCCTATTGGAGATGGGTGGAGGCTGACTGGTGATCCTCCTGTCCATCACCTCCGTCAGCACCAGCAGTTCGCGCCTGGAGAATGCGGCGGATCTCATGATGGCAATGGTGTTTTTTTGACAAAATATTTTTAATAAAGCACCACAAAAAAATTGGATTGGCTAATGTATTTGGGAAATTAACAGGACAAATTCTATTGGTTAGTGTATGAGTCATGTGTTCGACAGGGCCACAAATCTCTTGAGAGTTATGATAGGCTTGATGCAGTGACATGCGTAAGCAAATTTAAATATAGAAATGAACAACAGAAAAATTGTGGGGAGACAAACAAATAGAACAATTGTTTAATTGGGGCTAACATGTCTTTGGAACAATAAAAGCGAAGGTTTGAGCCGTACGTATTCTGCGAGCAAATACAAACACGGACAAGATTAAAGTTTATTGCATTGTGTTGAAAAAAAACAAACAATTAAGCTAATTGATACATTGATTGGCATGATACGATTGAGGGAGGTAGGCCGAAAAAACGAGCAGATAATCGGAATCTGACAGTCCCACTTCCGGTTTGTACTTGTGCGTGCGTTCCCTTCAAGCCATTTCGGGGATGTACGCTCGCTATTTGGCACTCTCGTTAGTCAGAGGAGGGGTCGCCTGAGTTTGGGGCGGATTTTTAGCTGCGTAGGAAAAAACGAGCGAGTGCTTGAATTTAAATATTTTTTTACGTACAGCGAACGTGCGTACGCCCACTTGCGAGTGGGTCTGAATGAGGGCCATTGTTCCGTAGCCAACCAAACCTATTCTGAAATTACCGACAAAGCACATCCTGCCTACCAACAATATTCCTATTTATTTGAAGACTGGTCTTATTATCTCACTATTGCAGACTTCACATAAGCTCACATTTTCAGGCATTTCTAAATACTGATGTCCTCTTGGATCTACAGAAAAAAAAAGAAACCTCTTAGATCTTTCGTCCACTGCTAATCTGTATCTTACAGTCTTCACTTGCCTAATAAAGTATTTTACCACCTAAGATTGTTCCGAAAGCCAGCATGATAGATATTTCACAGCATGTCCATCAAATTAAAGAACAGCAAATGTCTCATCACTCCGGTACATAGTGCTTTACTAGAATTATTTGATAAAATTTGGACATCATTTCTTATTTTTATTGAACTTAGAAATATTTCCTATAACCAAGGGGATTTTAAGAGAGGAGAGGGCCCATGTGCAGACCCAGACTCGTGTGCCCCCTTTCCTCTGACGGTGCAGTAGATTCTGACTTATTTCCGGGAGACATCAGCACTGCGTATGCACGAGTCAGCCGCCATTTTCCCAGTGATTTTTGCCGCTCTGCAGCGCCAGCCCTGTACTGCAGAGCAGCATTCTGGAGACTACGGATAGGTAAGCATAACACTATATGGGTTCAGGGTGTGAATTGGCAATGTGTCTTACCACTTCCACTAAAAATGTTAACACATGCAATGATCAAGGTATTTACTGAACTACATCCAATAATTTGGCTTAAAGTTATCCAACAAGCTGGGTGTTGACCATATATAGCCCTCCAGGAAGTACATTTACTAAGGGTCGATTTTCAGTGGTTATTTTGACAAAGGAAAATCTGCATCAAAATCCTCTCAAAATTCACATAAATTAAACTTCACACACAAATAGAACTTCAAATAGATCATTGGTACTGTACTTCCAAATAGTCATCAGTAGAAAATCCTTATTTACTAACAGTCGATTTAAAAATTGACCAAAAATCTACAAAAAATCGACCCAAAATCAACATTTTCAATAGAACCATCAGAAATATTTGATTTTAAATCATGTAGAATTGTCTGAAAACTCAATATGAGGGAAAAAACATGGGAAACGTGTGGCACTGACTCTGGCTGTATTAATCAGACATTTAAAGGCATAGCAATGATTTTAAAAAGTAGTGGTTATGCAAATTAGCACTTGGATAAAGGTGTTTGTGGATAAACTGCATGTGACATGTGTTGACCAATAGGAATGTTTTTGTATAATTTTGGGTCGATTTTTGGTCGACTTTGGTGAATACTTCAAAGAAACAAATGCACCATCAAAATCTGAATGGAGCCCAAAATCGCCTCTTTGTAAATTATCTATTTTGAATAGAAACACTGTGGTCAATTTTGTGGGGATGTTGGTTCTGTTTTGGTTGATTTCAAATGAAACCATAATCGAATTTTAATAAATTTACCCCATGTCCTTTCTCTGGATGTCTGATACAATTGTGTTTTACGTATTTATTATTTATCTTTATTTATACAGTAACATGTGATGATGTGGAGATAACATAAAACCATACATTGGTCCACCTAAATGTTCATACTGTTTGACTTAATAGATAATGTGATCAAATGTATTACTGTAGCTAAATTAACCGATAAGCCACTCATTTTATATTCTTTATACAACTACTCCCACTGTTTTTGATAGTAAATTCCACTAAAATAAAAATATATTCTTTACAGTCAATGTACCACAATAAACTGGTATAATCTGAGCGGTGTAAATAGCCTTCAATTGTTTTTTTAGTTTTTTTATATAAATCATATTATAAAGCCAACCTTACATATAATTTATTTTGTAACAAGAAATAATACATAAACATACACATACAGTTTGTATTTCGTTTTTATGTTTGGTGTCACCAAGGTTGTTAGTATGCCTTTGTTAATCAGTCTGTAAATGTCTGTTGAATTGATGACCTTGCCCTCTTAAAATAATGTTTATCTTCCAGAAGTCATTATGACACTGATTCTCTGAATTCTCCTCCATTACCACTTATTCTTTGCTCTAACACCAGGACTTAAATGTACACAGTGGGAATTCTAAAAAATAAATAAATGCTATGTTCTACTCTATTACTATCAATAAAACATAGTCTGTAGGGCTTTGGTTCCCAAACTTTCTTGAATCACAGCGTCTGAGAGTATCAGCATTTTTTTTCACGGCGCCCTTAGGCCAACAGTTTCTTATGGAGAAATTCTGCAAAAATTATTAAATCAAGTAAATTGTGCTTATATATCGTCCTTATGGTCAGTTACTGTATGTCTGAGGTTCCCAAATGCATTCCTCAATGCTACCCAACAGTTCAGGTTTTATCCATGGTTGAGCACAGTTGACTTTATTAGTACTTCAGTCAATTTGATTGAACCAGCTGTGCTCCACCATTGATATTTCTAAAGCCTGAACTGTTGGGGAGCCTTGAGGACCACGTTTGGGAACCTCTGCTGTATGTGGTAGAGGACAAGGTTGGGATTCTCTTTGTACACATATTTTATGTCTGTCTGCCATCAGCTCTGGTTTTGTCTATCACATGGGCATAAAAAATTTTTTTTGTCCTGAACTGCCAACCCACAGCACCCCTGCAAATGCCCTGTGGCACCCCAGAGTGCCACAGCACCTAATTTGGGAACCAATGCTGTAGGGACTAGTTCTGAGTTGGACAGATCCCTTTGTACAGACGTAAATAGAAAGTTCTAGCATATAGCACATGCACAAAAGCAGATCTTTGCTTGATCTCTCTTTGTGTGAAATGGGAAGTTTGGAGCAGGAAATGGTAGATGCAATCATACAGAACTCTTCTGTGTTGTGGTTGTCATCGGCATGTAGCTATACTTTAGTTCTATTCTCAGTCATACGTACAGAGAAGAGAAGTTTGTTTCAGATGGATCTCTTGCACTCATCATGGGGCTGGTGCAAGTGCCGATACTAATTATGATGGTTGCTGCTGTGGATGGAAAAAAGTGAGCATAGCCGCTTCCCGCTTGAAGCCGCATTGATCCTTGCATTAGTCCATCAGAAATTTTCTTTAGCATGAGGTAAAAAATTGGGCTTCACAAAGCCACATTGCGTCAGGCCTGTAATCTTTAAAACTGAGTTCTGAATTCTATTATTTGAGGTTAAAAATATTTAGTGTTTCCAATATTGAACGAAAACATTTGGCTAAATTCATTGGGTTTACCTTGATACTAAAACTTGTAATATCTTTTTGACATTTAAGCAAATTTGAGATCAACATTTTTAGATGCCCCTATGGGTTGGGTACAAATGATCGATAGTTATCATGTCAACATTCATCATGTCTAAAAGGATGATAGTCAGCATGATGAACTATCGACAAATGGTCAAGGGTGGTCTAGCAGTGTCTTACCTTGTCCCGGCAGCTGCAGTGGATCCATCATCTTATTCCAGATCCCACGTGAGAAGCAGTTCTGACACTAATGTCTTAACAGCTGGCATTCCAGTGCCTAACCCTAACCTTCCCCATTGCAGCCTAATACTAACCTCCCCCCAGTAGTCTAACCTAACCCTCCCATCGGTGCCTAACAGTAACCGTCGGCATTTTGAACATGTCTACATTTTAATGATGTCAATGTGGTGCCTGTCCACAGTAATCTTGTCGACATTCATAATGTTGATGCCAAAATGTCAAAATTAGAATGTCAACATGGTTACTGTTGGCTTTCTGACTGGATACCGCCCCTACATATCTTAACTTTGTCATCTAAATGACCACCTTCTTTCTATAATCTGTGCCTGCTCACTCTCTCCTTACACAACTATTGTTGTATCAAATGTAATTTACAAAAGATTTCTTACACGTCATTAATGTTGCATTTATCAGTATATTACCTACTTGGATTATAATTTTCTTTCAAATTTTACCAAAACTTCTCCCACAACATCTCTGAACCATTTTTCTCAGTCCTCTTTGTAATCAAAGACCCTCTAGCTGTATTAAGAAGTGTGAACCCCAAAACTGCTTCCACATGTATCATTTACAATATACAGTATATATGCCCATGTGACAAACACTGAAAATGACCAACAATTATGACTGTGTTTTTAGCCCTGCATCCCGCAAGGAACTCTGTGAACAGACCCAAGTGATGATTTTGTGCACACAGCGCATGTGCAGATGGAACTTGGCCAGATCAGTCTTTCTGTGAATTTGGGCATTTTAAGAAGTTACCGTAACTGCACGGCGACTATGTGATTGCACATAACCGCCTTGACTTGTGGGAGTGTCATGGTAGTGCCATGGGCGTGTAGCTAGCTAGAGTTTCATGCTAATATGAGTTGTGCATAAGGGGAAGGGTGGTCTGTTTCTGATGGATCTCTTGCAGGTACCATGGGGCTGGGGTAATTCCTAATACTATTGCTGATGGTTGGGGCAGATGATGTAAAATCATTGGGTGACACGGCTTCCCGCTTGCAGATGCATGGACCCCCACACTAGCTGAATGGAATCTAACATTAGCAAAAGGCAGTAAATCGGGTTTCACGTCTGCCTGCAACTACTCAGAGTCAAGCACTTAGGTGAGTTCTGGGGAGTGATTTTTTGTTTCTAATTTTCAAACTGTTTCTTTGATGGCTACAACTTTATTTAGATATTTTGCAGGAAGACATTAAAATATGTAGTTATATTTAATATGTAACATACAAGTCTGCCACAAGAAATTGTGGGGCCCAGTACAATATAACATCCAGGGCCCACCTCATCCACCCCCCATTCTCTGATCCTTTGGATGCAGAGCAGTTTGGGTATATTTGCAACACTGCTGAAACAATACATTGCATGGCGGGCAATTTCTCTTCGTTTATACTCTTTACACTTCTATCTCATACCTTTGCTGCCTGCCTGCCCTATTGTGACTGCTTTATATCTGCCCATTCATCAAGCTTCTGTCCTGGGCCTGCTATAAAGAAAAAATGAAATGCCCATGTTACAGCTAATAATGCCTAGTGCAAGTTCCTGTGCTAAAAGATATACAGTATATAAATAGGCCTCATATTCATGTGGAACATAGGTCTTTTTATAGTCCAAAAATAATCCTGGGTTAAATCCTGGAAACTGCAGTTTTGTAATGTTTTTGTGTTTTGCAGGTTGTATGTAAATACAATAAAATAATATGAATATTAAAATAAGACCAATGTCTGATATGCATGGGAAATGTGTTTTGGGAACACAGTTCCGTACATCCACTACACAGAGTCATATACTGGCTATGAGATACAGGAGACAGGGACACCTCTGAAGTCACAAGTCCCCACCAGTTCATCTAGTCCACTGTGTCTACTAAGGATTATTTCCTCAACACATTTTCACACATACTGTACACTTACTTATGAAGAGCCGCACAGCCGTAACAAGACTTTTTGGTGCCCTGTGCCAGAGAAAGCATTGGCACCCCCCCACCATTTTTTAAATAGAGACATAAGATAGTGCTCCTGAAAAAGGGCCATGGCCTCATGGGGAAGGCCAGGGAAGAGATAGGGGAGGCCAGTAGATGTTGGGGATAAAAGAAGAGGAAGCTACAAGTGAGAATGATAATAAACAGGCAAATTGACATGCCCAAACAGCGCCCCCTGCCCTGCGGTGCCCTGTGCCATGTCACCGGTCGCACCACCCTATATACGGTTGAGCCTTGTCTGAAAGTTTTTTGGTGTGCTTGTTCCTCCTGGCTGTTGTTCTCTGCTCCTCCTGCCTTGCTGTTCTCTGCTCCTCCTGCCTTGCTGTTCTCTACTCCTCCCACCCAACTGTTCTCAGCTCCTCTCGCCCAGCTTTTCTCAGCTCTTCTTGCCTGGCTGTTCGCAGTTCCTCTCTCCCACCTATTCTTAGCTCCTCCTGCCCGGCTGTTCTCTGCTCCTACCACTCAACTTGTCTTCTCCTCCACTAGCCTGGCTGTTCTGTATTCATCCCACCCAGCTGTTCTCAGGTCCTCTCTCCTAGCTTTTCTTATCTACTCTCACCTGACTGTTCTCAGTTCCTCTCATCCGGAAAAGCAGTAATGCAAGGTCCTGGTAGGTGATGGTGCCTGCTAGTTATTGCAGATGGTTTCTGCTACACCTTTACATGGTAGAGGCCAGTTCTTTGTCTGATATTCCTGATCATTGCCATAACTAGCTATGGACGACCTGTGCCATAGCACATAGCACATAGGCCCTGTAGACGACACCGTCGCTGCCACACGATCATTGTTCCTGGCTAGCAGGGTGCCTGAAACTGCACCCTGCAGCCAGGATTGCTGCTGCAGCACACACGGAGCATCCACAGCATGTCCTGAGGATGCCTGGCCAGCGCTGCACTTACTGGAGCTGCCAGTAAATCCCGCTTTGCGCAATGTCATGACTTCATGTGTGTGACATCATGATGCTGCACGCTCAGTGGGCGGGGGCGGCACTGGGCACTGAGGTGCCCAGTTACAGCACTATTCCTGATTCCCCAGCAGGCCAATCCAAACTTGATTCTTGACAGGAAACTTCTTCTTTGCCTGTAAATAAGAAGCAGCTCACAGGTGGGATCATCGGCACGCTGCGGGCCCCCCCACTGAGCCCAGGTCCGGTACATTTGTACTGGCTGTACCCCACTGATTTCAGCCATGATAGCATATCCTACAGGAATTAAGGTCATGGAATTTACATTATTGTCCATCACATAGATCTTCAGACAGATGTGCAACAGCTTAAGCTTTTTGATGAAACAAAAAAAAAAACAACAAAGAAAACTAATGTATCAAAAACCACTGATACTCCATCTTGATCTTCAAAAAATATTATCTTAATGATGCTGACCCCTACGGAAGAGCACATACATAATCCATGGCTATCCAGACACTACCTCCTGTAATGTCTCTGGTTGTTTGATCTTATCATTGGTAATCCCAGCAAAGATTTGTACATCATGACTCACAATCTTTGATTGTGATTGACTGATTGGTATAGAGTCTGTTCCGTTTGCTTTGTTTCATTGTTGAAACTATTTCAAAAACATTTGCAGGTAGTTTTTGTAGGTAATTTGGTGCTAATTCATCTAGTAGGCTTCATATAAAGGTAACCCTGCATGCACACAGTACATAAATAATACATTGTGGCCTGGGAAAAGATAATATATATTTTTCATCACAAATTCACCTAAGCTACACCATGAAATAGCAACTACCCATCCTCAGAGCGGTATGTTCTCTCTAAATCGTAAAATAAATTCTTGGTATTTCACTGAAAAGAGATGTACTATATAATTCCATCTATTGGTCATCTTCTAAATATCTTTTCTATTACATATGCAATATCATGCGTGTGCATAATTTTTTTTTTTTTTCAAGTTTACTTATACTTTTGATTTTATACAAGAGTGTATATTACCATTTACTTTTACAGACTAGCAATTACATGAGCATATATCTTCCTTCCCTTGGACTATTTCCCACTGAGACTATACTGGTGGATTGTTCATACATTATTTATACATTTCATTTCTATAAGAAATTTGCTAATTCTATAAATAACACTGTCAATGCTTTCTATAGATCACTGAAATGTATGCTTATGTCCGAATTAGTTCAGCATGATCATGTTAATTTACCCTCAGTATAGATTTAATTTTTTTTAAGGTTATTAGTGTCTCAATAAATAAGAAGTAACAAAATGAAGACAGCGAGGGAAGGATTTTTATCACATGTAACTTAAACATGCACGTCCTAGATCACGTAATGCAAGGAGTGACTGCAGAACATTTGAAACCCATATATAAATGGTATGCATGTTACTGATATTTATCAAACATACATCTTGATAAAGAATTCACAGTATATAACACCAAGGCTTATATTTACTAAAGTGAGAGTTTTTAGAAGTGGAGATAATGCCCATAACAACCAATCAGATTCTAGCTATTATCTTCTAGAAGGTGCTAGTTAAATGTTAAGTAGAATCTGATTGGTTGTTATGGGCAACATCTCCTTTTTTAAAAATTCTCACTTTAGTAAATATATCCCCAACTGTGTATTTGTAGCTTTACTTGGACAAACAGCTTTGGAACACATCCAATTGGAAAGTAGAGCATGTTTGGCCCATACTCATCTATGTCCCCCATATTAGGCACCACTTCTAAATAGTGAATAGCACCCCTTTTTCGGGTGCAGAAAATCAGGAATATTCTGTTCAAAATTTGAGACTGTTGATTGGTATGCTATCCATGTGCCTGTTAGAGCTAATAAGAAATAACCACTGATTAATACTCCTGAAACTGCAATTATTTAGAGTATTTTTATTTACCGTTTCAGTATGAATAACACTACCCTGAATCGCGTTGCCAACTCTTACTGACAATTTTCCAAAACTTCAGTGACAGGCTATTATTTTTACAGATATATTTTTTAGGTCAATGAAAAAGTATTTCAAAATACAAATATCGGGCATTTAGAAAACCACAGGGATAGAAACTGGACATAATTAATATATAACATTGCGCAAATCACTGGTGTAGTTTGTGCAATGCATAATTTAGTAACTTCACCAAAATGTCATATTTTTACTGACCATTGTTTTTTTTCTTACAGTCATGAAAACATTTTGGTTTACATTTATTAATTTAAGCTGGGTACACACCTATAAAATTAAGCTTTTGATGTGATGGTTCGATCAATGGCGATCAAACGTTCCCAAAATAAAGCCGATATGCGTGTACACACCTAAATATTTTAATTTGGACTTTTGATCGACGTTTTATCCCCCTATCGAAAGAAAAGGATTGTACTGTACCACTGTACACACTCTTTCGATTCAGGCTACAGTCACGGCAGATGTAAACAGAATTACCATAGTGGCCAGGGAAAGGGCGTGATCACAGAGCATACCCCCCCAAAAAAAAAGAAATTCCTCTGTTCCCCATTTTCTACTTTAGTGCTGCAGAAAGAATATGTTCTTTTGTTCGTTTTCTGTCCACATCATGTGTCTGAAGAGAAGACAGTGCTTGTATTGTCACTGCTATGCTATGGTGACAACATTACAAGCTATTAGAAAGACAAAGACAAATATAAAGACAAATAGATGGGTGTTTAATAAAAATGGGGTGAATATTTACACCTTGGCTGTATTTCTTGCAGTGATGGACACAAGAGTATGTAGCAAGGCAATGCCCACAGAGGCGGTACTGCTGCAGGTGTAGAATCGCAAGAATGGACAGAGGATCGATCGAACTTGTGTACACACTGCTCTTTTGGTCTGATATTGCCCCATCTAGTCGGATGAATATTAGACAGCACATGAGATGCATGCGATCGAGGCCAAACGTTGCAAAGCGTTTTAAACCTTTTATTGGCTAACGCTCGGGCATTAGGACAGCGTACGCACCTATACTGTACAATCTAACGGCCGTTCTTTTCATATCAAAAGAACGGCCCGACAATGGTATAGGCGTGTACCCAGCTTTAAGCAAGTTCATGCCTTGCCTATTCTAAAATTTCTCAAAAAAATCATTACAAAGCATGTAATATAACATTAACATTGCTGTTGTACAAACACGGTACTGCAGTATTACTTATTATGACCAACTCATCATGGTACATTGTTTATGAAATCTGTTCTACAGGAACCTGAATGAAAGGTACAGTATTAGTATTTTATGAATTGCTATAGGCGGCACCAACTTACAGTATTCAAACATTTAACTAAGGGGGAGTCATCTTTTCAAAAATTTTTCCCTAATATGTCCTATTGCCCATATCTGCAGGATTTTGTGGTTTGCAGACTTTGCATATATTGCGTACTTACCATGTATGTTTGCTGTACAAAGTCATGTGAAAAAGAACAGCTTATTTCAAATCTGAGTTTTATATGTCAGGAGTCAGGACCTAATAACCATCTAGTGTTCACTAAATCATAATACATTTTAAAATGTTTTTATTTGTTCAACAACAAAAAATGATAAGAAAACCAAGATGAAGAAATTGTCTGAGAAATGTTTAGTATACCCTAACTGCTTCCATATAAATAAAGAAGGTAATTATCATGTGTCTCTAATATTCATAGTCATACATGTATTCTGATTAATGCACAATGCACCTAATTATCCACCTAGGGCATTTCAAGATGCAAGACTACAGTACTTGTTACTCAGTAATGACCCTGTAAATAGGTCTCCACATAACTTTGTGAGTTCTTAACATTTAAGACTTCTAAATCAGAAGCACAGCCAAGCCGTCTTCAAAATGAGGCATGGTTGCATTGTTAAGGGTGTGGGCACTCTCCTAAAAACACCTTTGACAGCTGTCTCTGATGCATGTGTGCACATGGTGACACGTGGCATTCCTTCCAACTTCCAGTGATTAGGGATAAGGGAGCCAACTTGCAGGATGACGGGACAGTCCATCCACTCAACACTGTCCAGTAAAAATCAAACCAGTTGGAAGAAATGAGTTTGCAGATCCACAGATGGCTGCAGACCTTTGGAAATAAAAGTGGATCAGTGCTAGTTTTCAGAGCTGGTCACAATTTACTGTATGCGGCCACAACTGTACTTACTACATGCGGCCACAGCACCCATCTGAAATCAGACAGATCTCTGTGTGCGCTCACCTGTGAACAGGAAGCAATTCCGCCTGCATGCCCATGACACGCCCTCATAAAACGTTTCCAACTTGAAATCACCCAGCTGTTGCCCAGTCTTTCTTGATCGGGTGGGGTATATAGTCACGCGTTGGAGCCCATGGTTTATTCACTACCTGCCGCACATCTGCCCACTAACTGGCAAGCTTGCTGGAGCAAGCATTTTACCCACGGAGCCTTCCGGTGGACACAGACTGTGTGCGGACTTACACCAGCGGTCAGGTGAGCACGACCACATGGAGTCACCTCACGGGGTTACCCACTTGCAGGCGGGCCAGCTCACCACATATAACATCCGCAGGATCCGCGATGCTCCATCCCCTAATTGGAGTTTGATACAGAGGACTATCCCACAGTCTTCATGCTTTTCCTACAGACTGGAGTCTGACAGAGGACATCAGCGGAGTGAGTACTCAGAGCACATTGCTCATATATTTCTACCAACATTCGATAATATATTCCAACTGCGGATTTATATATTAGTGTGGAGACTTATCTTTATTCCAAATGAACATTGGATACTTCATCGCTATTTGTGACATTTAGTTCCCACCGTCAGCTGTATGGATCAGAAGTTTTTTATTTTCTATTTTTGATACTAATTATCTATTCTTAATAACATTGGGCCTGATTCAGAGCCGTTCGCTATTTGCGGTCGTTCGTTCAAAAACAAGGGGTGGCTATTCAAATGATCAGTTCGCAAATTGCAGTCTGTTCACACCTCTAAGTCTGAATGAGCGAGCAAAACATACGCTCGTTTATTTGTTAAAAACGCCCCCTGGCCGCACGCACCATACGTCATGTCCGCTATTTATTAGATTAATCGAGTACATCGACCAGCGAATGAACTGCTCGCTATTCTTGTGGTTGGTTTTTGCTACCACAATCTTGCGAGCAGTTCTGGCTATAAAATAACCCAGTGACGTGGTCAATGACGCTGCTGTATTAATTATGCACACCCATAAAACGCCCGTTTTGACCTTTAAGCACGCCTGCGTTCGGATCTCCACTCCCCATTTTCAAGCACCTTCCCCTGTTACCACCCACATACGCCTCATTCTGTCACTCAAAATAGCAGGCATTCGCTATATTGCGAGCACATGAATTTCGGCCGCACTGACTGGTTCACGCATGCGTATAACGATCCGTACGCATGCGCAGATGTGCGAACATCGCTCGGAACGAGCGTACTGCCGCTAGCGAGTGGCTCTGAATGAGTGCCATTGTTTTTATGATTTATATGTGATATTATTTATGTACTCCCGGGAGTAACTGATATTAATTATGATATTAATCTATGTTTAATAAACACTGTACAATTTTCTATTTGGTCTGATAATATGCTCAATGTTGGTTTAGTGCCTTTGCAGTATTTCTCTGTTTTAGCAGTTTTTGTATTGGAGACAGGCAATCTCCAATTCTGCATATTGGCAGCCACACCTTCTGAGCTCTACTCAATACGGGTTCACTTGGGCGCCCAGGTTCTTCTTGTGCTACCAGTGGAGATGTGGCTGAGATATGCATACAACTCAGAGAAAACAACTGTGGTTGCTCAAATTTGCGTATTGCCGGCTATGGAGCATGTGTTGTGCAAATAAATAGCAATATCCATTTGCAAACTCTGGATCAGCCCTTTTTAATTTCATTTAGAGATCGTCGGTTGTTCTAGTAGTGGTCCAGGGAGATGTATCAAACTTTCGAGAGAGATAAAGTGGAGAATTTGCCCAAAGCATCCACTCAGCTTCTGTCATTTATAGACTGCTAGATAAATGATAGCTACAAGCTAACTGGTTGCTATGGCATCTTCTGCACTCTCACAAAGGTTTGATCCATCTTTCTTCTAATGCTGCAGTATATGCATGCTATTTTAGAATATTAATGTTGGACTGCAGGAGATACCTAAACTCGGTTTATCATTTAAATTTGTCACTTGGAGTACTTGAATACTGATCATATGGGGCAACTCAATATAAAGGTATATAATTTAATTTCAATATAGCTATTTACATTTTCTTTCTATGAATTTTGCTGGCTTTGCTAAACCCCTCTCACATCACACCTAGAGATTTTGGCCAATACCATTTCTTGACATGGAAGAAATTGCTGCAGGTTGATGTTTCTTGAAGAGGCAGCCAATATTATGTTTTTACGTTACTTAATAGTAAGGTGCTCTAGATCTGAACTTATCCTACAGTAAAGGCCGACAAATGTGCCCATAGAAAAAATGTTATTGATGAGGTCTGAAGGGTCAGGAACAATGTTTGTGGGTAAATTTGGTTCCTATGCACTTTTAACTCATACTGTTTTTCAAAGACTGAAAAATGAAGATTATTTTATGGCAGCAAATCTTCAAGGGTGCAGGATATTCCTTTTTCACCGTTATATGGAATCAAGTTTCCATGACAACCTTAATTTGTTTGCCTCCTGTGCTAGTATCATTCTCAAAATGACCTGCTGAGAAATACAGTATCAACAGGCTCTCGCTAATTTTTCATCTCAGCCAACTGAGCTATGACCAGTAGGCTCATAACATCTGAGAAAATGCATTTCATTATTCATTCATTGAAAATAGCTTTTTTTATGATTGATATAATGATTATAATAAACAATAGGAGCATATATTAACTGATTTGTATTGTTTCCTAAACATATAAAGTACCTTGTTATGGCAAAGATGTATCATACCTGTTATGTGACAGTGCTCTTTATGTGTAATATGTTATTGTGTTATTATTTAATATATATAAACGTTGTGATCACAGCAATCTTATGCAGAGACCTGAGCTGTAATAAGGGTAATATTAATGACCGAGGAAGAAAAAATTGAGCTTCAGCGCTCAACCTTAGCACTATGGGACCTATTTATCAAAATGTTCGGCCCAGTTTTTCAGTCACACACAACAGTAACTGTGTGATTCCGCATTTGTAAATATCAGATCTATTTATGAAAGTAGTAACGCTGAAGATATCACGGATAGAGTAAAATGTGCCACATGGCTCCCATACTGTGTATTGGTATTGTGCAATTATTCAATTTATCAAGCTCCAAAAAGTAAAAGTAAACATTTTTTGGAACATGACTGCAGGAACTAATGCCCTTCGCCTCTGTGGGTCCTCACAGTGCCTATGTGGAATCTAAGATTATGCCTGTGCACTAACACTGCAGGGATGGAAGCTACTAGTGTAAACTTGTGTTACGCTTCAGGATACATGATAAATAGCCCTGAAACCATTCATAAGTTGATGAAAATAGTTTTTTTGGATATTATGACAAAGCTGATAAATAGACCCCCTAGGCATGTTTTATGGACTCCAGTATAACCAGTGCCGGTGCAAGGTTTCTTGGCACCCTAGGCATTTCTTCAACCTTGCACCCCACTCCCCCCCACACACCCTCGGATAGCTACACAAGCCCTTATGCAGTGCCCCCAGTAGTGCCCCTTATACAGTGTCCCCAGTAGTGGTCCCCCTATGCAGTGCCCCTTATATAATGCCCCAGGTAGTGGTCCCCCTTTGCAGTGTCCCTTATATAATGCTCCCATTAGTAGTCCCCCTTATATAGTGCCCCAGTACTAACCCCCCGATGCAGTACCCCCAGTAGTGGTCCCCCCAATGCAGTGCTCCCAGTAGTAGTCGCCTCCAGCAGTGCCGCTAGTAGTAGTCCTCCTCCAGTAATCCCGCCAGTAGTAGTCCCCCACCTATGCAGTACCCCCAGTAGTAATCCCCACCTATGCAGTGTCCCCAGAAGTAATCCCCACCTATGCAGTGCCCTCAGTAGTGGTCCCACCAGTGCAATGCCCCAGTAGTAGTCCCACCAGTGCAGTGCCTCCAGTAGTAGTCCCCACAGCAGTGCCCCCAGTAGTAGTCCCCCCCAGCAGTGCCCCAGTGGTAGTCCTCCCCCAGAAGTGCCCCCAGTAGTAGTCTGTCCCCAGCAGTGCCCCCAGTAGTAGTCCATCCACCCCCCAGCAGTACCCCCAGCAGTGATCTCAGGGCCAGACAGACACACATGTAGAAAAACTCCACTTACCTTAATCCCCGCTCCGGTGTCTGCTCCAGCGTCCCCCCGGGCTGGCCCACTCTGCATGATGGGAGAGACGTCATGACGTCTCTCTCATCACCCACTGCGGGAGCCAAAAAATGGAGCTCATGAGGGAGCTCCATCCTGGCTTCGGCAGTGGGCGCAGCCTGTCTGTCTGTCTGTGTTTGTTACTAGTAGTGTAGTGCGGACTGCACTTATGTGCGGTCCACACTTCACATCAATCCAGCGGCGCCCTGCAGTGGCCGGTGCTCTTAGGCAGCTGCCTAAGTTTGCTTAGTGGTAGCACCAGCCCTGAGCATATCTACTTTAAAATGCACTCTGTGTTAAAATAAGGAAATGCTAGTTCCATAGATTATAAGTATGCCCTGATTATAGTAGCTTTACTGGACACCAAGATGTCTACATTGCACTATTTGTCTGAAAGTAACGTGCTCCAACTACAACTACTTGTATCCTGATTTTCAGTTCAGGATAATTTTGTACAAAAACAACTGACTTAATAAAATCTTTGAAATTGAATGATAATTGTCTTCAGTTATTGAAGAACATATCCAGAAGTCTTTTAGCATGAGTAAAGATGCAATGAAATAGATTATGAAAATACATTATGTATCACTACAGACACAGCGGCAGAGAGCATATACGTGTTTCTAGATATAGACCACTGGAGTTTTCTGGAATTCATTGGCAGTCATTTTTGACATAGCTGCAACTCTGATGGCAGTGAAAGGGTTGAATGAAAAGTGTCACCTCCTACTAAACCTTCAATACTTACCAAAATTGTAGCTTATTTGTACTTCTCTGTTTAATGTTCTTGTACAAATCAAGTGGTGTTTAGATCATGCATGCTCCTCAACTCCGAGAGATTTTGGCCAATACCATTTCTTGATATATATAAAACAGAACAACTTTTGCTATTGGCGCTAACAATAACATACTCCAAATCTGTATGTGTGCAGCAAATAAAACCAAGGGGATTTTGTCATGATTTGAACAAAGCATTTAAGCCTACAGCCCAGCGGCAAGGCACCTCTGTTTTTCTGTAGGTCCCTACACTAGCATATATGCCCAGGACACCATTACATTGCAGTTAAATGTACTCTCCTCCCAGATACAGAGGGACACATCTATACAAGGGCTAGCTTGTAAGCCACACCCAACTAGGCTTTTTATAGCCTTAATTTAAAAAAAATAAAAATAAAATATATATTTATATATATATATATATATATATATATATCATATTTTTATATATACAATTTATATTTTCTAATTCCACTATACTAAAACTTGTAGATGATTTTGCAACAGAATCCCTGTTTTTTAAATATTATATTGACTATTTTATCTTTAGAAAAGGCTATCTCTATTTTATGTTTTAAATAATGCTTCATGTGTAATACCCTGTAAAGGTGAGGATATAGATGGTAGGGTACGAGTGTAGGGCACCTCTGTGGTGGATCAACCTTCTGACTTCTTCCTTTGGTGGCATCTCCTAACTCACACCACACCCTTGCAGAGAGGTAAGGGTTCCTCAACCAGACACAGAAAATGGAAGGCAAAACCTATGCATAAGTAAACTAGATTTATTTCTAGTAACCCAACATTATTGGAATGGGTCACTGCTATAAAATATAGGTTTGATTCAATAAGCAATAAGCAAATAATAAATAGCGTAAATTACAATAACACACACTATTACCCTTTTTCTATATTGAATACAACGGGAAGCAATCGGGAAGCCGACTGCCTATATACCGGCAGCCGGCTTCCGGACTGTCTTATCCCGGCAAGGGTGAAATGCCAGGCATCTAGATGTAGACGCCCGCATTTCCCCGATGCCGGGAGACCGGCGCCCGGCATCACGATCGTAGTGATGCCGGGTGCCGCGAGCGGACAGCCGCGGGGGGGAGGGTTAGGTTTAGGGCTCCCGGGGGGAACTTAGGGTTAGGCACCCCCCTGGGAGTGTTAGGGTTAGGCTAGGGGGAGGGAGGGTTAGGGTTAGGCACCCCCAGGGGGGCTTAGGGTTAGGCACCCCCCCGGGGGACTTAGGTTTAGGCAGCGGGGAAGGGGGTGGTTAGGGTTAGGCACTTAGAGGGGGGATTAGGGTTAGTCACTTTGGGGGGAAGTTAAGGTTAGGCACCCCTAAGGATGGTTAGGGTTAGGGGGGTTAAGTTAGGTTAGTGGATACTTACCTATCCACGATCGGGATTTCCAGCGCTGTCGGGCTTCCGCTGCTTCGCACTCTGCTCCTGTCGGGCTGCCGCTAACGGGAATCGAACCTCCAGCCATGCGGCCGGCGGTATATCATACCCGTTCCAATACAACTCCACTGTAGCTTTGGCAAGAATATATAAAAATCAACTATATTACTTTAATTGATTAAAACTATATTTTTCATATTCTAATTGACTATTCACTAAACAGTACTAAATTAGCAATGTCCATTATACATTAATAGAATGCAGGGCTGTAACTAAGGGTTGGCTAGGATGCTACTAGCCCCTAGGGAGCCCATCTGCTAACCAGATGATCGATTCTAAACATTTATTAATATTCTTTACATTGAGCTTCATTTGCTCTATTCATCAGTTTCCGGATTCCAGACAATCAGAGGGAGGGAACTATGATGCAGTGCCGGGCTGCAGAGTCTGTATCTTAATGGGCAGGTCTAGCGGCTGTACTCATATAGTACATTGGAGGGAGTTCGGGCACTGTCAATGATGATGGAAATGACATGGAAGTGACATCAGAGCTAAATATTTAAAAGTGAGGAGCCCGCAGCTTGCTATCTAGGACCTTGTCACTGCTAGGACTGGACAGTGGACACTAGGAGCTGCACCAGTGAACTCCCTTACAGACATTTTTGCACTAGTATTGTTAGTGTCAAGAAAGCTCACACCGTTCTGACTATACCCTGCAGAATATCAATCAGGAGGAGTATAAAATAGCACAATATCATCTGTTTGTCTTGGTGGGTGGGCATGACCAGGTAATAGAGTGATGTGAGCAGGGCCGGATTAAGGTCTGTGGGGCCCCTGTTGCCCTGCCCTTAATCTGGCCCTGGATGTGAGTAGTGTTATAGAAGATTCCATCTCCCTCCAATGCAATTCTGTGCATAGGAGTTTTGCTGGGAGCTGAAGGACTTGAAATGGTAATGTTCCTTGTTTATTGATACTGCTTCAGGTCATGCCCCCCTCTCTACACCCATCCTGTCTTCTCTATAATTTGCCCCATGTTTGCATATATCCTACAAGGCCCCACAGCTTGCCCCTCAGTCCTCCTCACTCTTCTCCCCTGTATCCTACTACACACCTCCTGTCCCCCCTCTTTCTCATCCCTCCTGCCCATTTACCCATAACATCCTGCCACTGTTAAAGCACAGTCTCATACTCCTCAGTTTCCCTAAATGACCACTAAGTCCATTGTCTGACCTCCTCCTAATGTATATTCCTTCTACATTTCAAGGATTTAGAGGCAAAGGGCCTGATTCAGACCCACTCGCGAGCGGCTGTCCGCTCGCAAGTGGGTCGATGTTATGGACTGAGCATGCGCACGACGGAGGGAGCTCCGTCGTGCGCATGCGCAAGACACGACGAGCGAAGGAAAGTCCTTCGCTCGTTGTGTCTGATCAAAGGGGGCGTGCTGTCGATGTTGATTGACAGCGCGCCCCCTTTGGTAGGCATGCCGGGGGCGTGCCTCCCTGACGGGGGCGTTCCCATGGGAACGCCTCCCGTCAGAAGCCGGCCCACTGACATCACTAGTGATGTCAGTGGGAGTGATTTTGGCTCTGATAGAGCCAAAATCACTCCGGAGCTTGCGGTTGAAAACCTCAACCGCAGGCTCCGGCTTGCAATTCGATGGTCGCGATGGTCTTGACCATCGCGGCCATCAAAATGCACACTCGTATAGCCTGTGGGTGGTGACCCACAGCTATACGAGCATCCAGAAGGACGCTCCATTTTCATGGAGGCCGGCCCTCATTCAGAGCGTGCGCTCTGCTCAGAGCGTACGGCTCTGAATGAGGGCCAAAGTCTTAGATAATGTGCACTATACAGCATGGATGGCAAAGTTTTAATAAAAAATTATTATATGGATAACAGGGGGATGGAATGGTATTAAGCCCTTCATTTTGCCAGTGGCACCTGTACCCCTGGTAATGGCCCTGATAGGATACCCCAATAATCGTACACAGTGGACCTATTGTTGGTAACCTGGGTTACAGTTAACTCTTTGTGCACACGTAGGGTCCTTGCAACACTGATATGTATAGTAGGAGCAAAGTCTCTTAAACAAATTTAGAACTTGTGTGGAATAATACGTTCCTCTCACCAAATCAGTTGACCAAAATCAGGATGCAGATTCCCCTCCAGAAAGTAGGCACAACAAACAATTGGACAGGACTCTTAGCTTGGCTTTCTATGTGGCACCACGTCCCAGACACTTTTGGTTGCAGCTTGCCTCCAGATAGTCTGTGTTTCTCCTTAGCAAATACTTCTCCTACACACTCTTGTCCTGCTCCTTTCTGCCTGATTTCGTATCTCTGTTGCTGGTCACTGTCTAGCACTCTTATCTCTCTCTCTCTGGGACCTACTTATCAACAAGTTTTATCATATGCAACGAGTGATAAAACTCGTTGCATATGATAATGGTGCTCCAGTCAATCAGCTTCTAACTGTCATCTGTTACTTTGAACATTGACAGCTCGAAGCTGATTGGCTTGAGTACCATTTATAATATTTAACAAATGTTATCACTCATTGCATCTCTCTCTCTCTCTCTCTCTCTCAAAATCTCAGCTCTCCTTTCTCAACAGCTCCAACAGTCACTCCTCTCACTGATCTTTTTTTTGTATCAACTTTATTTAAAATGGCACTGGCTTATACACCATTTCAAAAATGGTAACTGTGGGGTATCAAACATATATGTGGTATTAACAGTTAGTTAGAGTCCTGCATATGTTACTCTGTGCAAGAGCACCTTTGATTCTTGTACAGCCTAATTTCCTCTTAGCCTAATTGTTCTGCTGCTATCACTTCTAGTTAGGGTACACTACAAAGGGCAAGGCTTATGCAAGTCAAGGCTTCTAAACATGTGCAACTGCATCAGGGGTCTAGGTACAAGAAGAGGTTACAAACAGGCTACACCAAATCAGTCAACTTGTTCCAGGAAATTATATTTTCAGATACAGGGAAAATGATTGCAATGGAGCAAGTATATAGACGAGTTTAAATAAAATAGCGAACAATTATGTTTTCCTAATTTGGCTGTAATGCATTTTAGTAAAATAAAGGGTTCACTTATATTAAAAATAATTGCCTTACCCAAACTTCCAATTCAAATATCATATGCGTGATATCACAGTATTATTTGCACTGTGGGCTGACACTTTTCCATTGTTAAATATGACCCTAAAAGCTTAAAAATTTGTCTAATGATAATCAAACTTTTTCTGATCTGAGAGTTGGAAGGTTCATGTGTTTCCAAACTTATTAAATGTTCATGACTATTTCTCCAATCCATTTTCTACTTTTGTGTTTTTCAACTCTGAACAATTATATAAGCCAATATTAATGAACTCTCTTGACTTACAGAGGAAAAAAAAAGATATTCAATCGTTTATAAGATTGCTTTCCAATGTATAAAGTTATGTAAGACGAGTAGGTGTGTATTTTGGGCTTCATATATTCTTATTTTTCTGCCATGCTCAAGGGCATCAAATGTTTACAGGGGTGCATTCCATTGACTGTTTCCTGCATATGATGGTAAAAACCTTGAGCTAATTAACTTATTTTGTTGCAAATTGACTTTCAGAAGGCAAAAGATTTGAAGAATTCCTGCCTCCCAGTACTTTATGTAAGCTGAATTAAATAACCTCAATAAAATAAGTCAGCAATATTAAAAGTAGGTACATTTTGTCCATGAGAGAAATTAATTCAGATTTACGGTGAAGGACTTCAACTTTAATATTGACAAGTATCAATCGGGTGATAATAAAGTACAAGTTAAAAAATATATAACTATAGCAGCACAAAATCTCCTCAAAGTTAAAGCTAGTTGCTAACTTTAGCTGGCACATTATTTCCCGTTAACATTATTTAGTTAATGTAACTGTGTAGAATATGCAAGTATATAACTGGTATACACTGTAGTATTTTTACAATAAGTCTGCAAGTTTCTAGTTACAATATAGGGTTAGAAACAATAAGCTAATAATATGAAACTTTAGAAAAAAAATAAAAAAATAAAAACATAATAATTCCCAGCATGCATTAGGAATATGTTATACATTCTGAACTAGTAGCTAGCAAGTGGGACATGTTGTGTGTATTTTATGACATTTAATTGTATATATATATATATATATATATATATATATATATTAGAGATGAGCGGGTTTGGATCTCAGAGATCCAAACCCAGCCAAACTTAGGGGATCTGAGTCAGATCCGAGCCGGCTCGGGTTTTTCCGCCTAACTCGGATCTCAAAACGAGGCAAAACATCATCATTCCACTGTTGGATTCTTGCTGGTTTTGGATTGCATAAAAAGTCTCACAATCGCCGCCATTTTTCATTCCGGCTGTGGACAGCGAAGAGGGAGGGAGCTGGGAGCTGTGCTGCTGTGCATAGTGGCTGACTACAGTTGTGCTGTCACTCAGGGGCTGGTTGTCCTGTCCATAGGGGCAGGCTGGCTGTTGTCCATAATCCAAATAGGAGTTGGCTGGCTGCTGTCCTGTCCATAGGGGCTGGCTGGCTGTTGTCCATAGGGGCTGGCTGGCTGTTGTCCATACGGGCTGGCTTGCTGTTCTGCTGTGTTGTCCAGGGGGTGCACTGTCCATCAGGGGTGCTCTTCACCCCCAGTGTGAAAAAAAATATATATTTTTTTTTATTTCTATGTGTGCGTTAGCAGGGGCTGCTGCCTCTTTCAGGGGTGCTCTTCACCCCCAGTGTGAAAATAATAAAAACAATTTTGTGTGTGTGCGTGTTAGCCACACTTATCAGCAACATAGGTGTGCAGGGGTGCTGTGCTGCCAGTGTCTCATTTATTAAGGGGCTGCTGCTTCGTTCGGGTGCTCTCCCTCTCAAGTGCACCCCAAAAATTAAGTAATTAAATCAATCAATCAAAATCAATCAATGTGGTTTTTTTTTGTGTGTGCACATTAGCCATACTTATCACCAGCAACGTAGGTGCACAGGGGTGATTACTGTGTCATTTATCAAGAGGCTGCTGTCTCCTTCGGGTGCTCTCCCTCTCAAGTGCCTCCCAAAAATGAATTCAATCAATCAATCAAAATCAATCAATCAATGTGTTTATTTTGTGCGTGTGTGCGCATTAGCCATGGCATCACAAAATACCTCTGCTGAGATTTGCATAAACATTTTCAAATGTTAAAATAGAGGATATGGTTTAAAGAATGGAATAAAGCAACTAAAACTGCATTCTCTGATTATCATGTCCCTACCCATGGCCCCTCTACCTGAATGTCAGCGAGGCAGAGGGGCAACTCTTGCAACCATATTCCAGAGTGCAGCTGGTCCTCCTATACCCCAGATCAGAAAATGTGTAGGGGGTGTGGTGATGATATGGACTAAAATGGAGCTCACATCCACTAAAGTGGACAATGAATCCCCAAGCTAACAGAGAGCGCAGCTGTAATTTATACACAACACAGGATGGGATGACGATATAGGCTTGGGTGATGGTATAATCTGGGGTGATGTACTGTATACATCATCCTCTTCACACAATATTAATTTGTCCCCACTGGAATCCACCATTACAGGTGTCTCTGTAATTTTTTGCACATAATTGATGGTAAAGGTCTTTCTCGTAGAATTTGTATTTCATTTTGATGGGCATCATCTTTTCCACATTTCGGGGAAGTAGTCTCAGGCCGATTACTAACAAGGTTCCCGGCTGTGCTGAAATGTCTTTCTCAGTAGACACTGGAAGGTGGGCAGCTCAAGTAAAGCGAAGGCAGTTTAGTGTAAGGGCCTCCAAATTGTCTCTTTTTCCTGTCAGTAGCTATTTACATGTATCTCTTTCTCTTCAGATCTGTGTCCATTGGGAAGAAAAAACAATGTCTTCATCCCTTCTGGGATGAAAATCCACTCCTAGCAGCAGGCATGGTGCTCAAGAATTCCGAAGAAAGACACAATGTAAGGCCTTAAATCAGGGGTAGCCAAACTCCGTCCTCAAGAGCTACTTACAGTTCACATCTTCCAGACCACCTAGCTGGTGCACAGGTGTATTCATTACTTAGAAACACATTTGAAAAGATCCACAGGTGGAGTTAATTATTACACTTGTGATTGTGTGAGTAGACCTGGAAAACATGCACTGTTGGTAGCTCTCCAGGACCATGGTTGGCTACCCCTGCCTTAAATCATAGATCTTATGCTTGTCCACATATTTGTGCTGGTTGTGGCACTTTGAGGCCACTAACTAACTATGTTTTTTTAATGTCCCTGTACAGGTTGGGAAATGTTCAATGTGGAAACTTTGCAAAGGATTATTTTACAGTCAATTGTTTAGGAAAGCAGTCTTCCTGGTCCCCTTCTGGGATGAAAATCCACTCCTAGCAGCAGAAGTTGGTGCAGGCTTCTCAAGAAAGATATAACTTTAAGACCTTAAGGGGTACATTTAATTTACTTAAGTGAGAGTTTTTAGAAGTGAGTTTTAGAATTGATGTTGCTTGCCCATAGAAAATAATAAGATTCTAGCTATTATCTTCTAGAAAGTGCTAGATAAATGATGTTAAGTAGAATCTGTTTGGTTGCTATGGGCAACTTCACTTGTAAAACGCACTTGTAAAAACTCTCACTTTAGTAAATTTAAAATTACCCCTTAATATCTTTGTGCTGGTTAAAAGTTGCAGTTTGGAGTCCACTAACTAACTATTGACCTGATTCAGAGCCATTTGCTAAGGCACAATCGTTCGCTGCCGTGCGATTGTTAATCAGTGCGCATGTGTATAATTCGCTGTGCGCAAGCCTGTCTCAGCGATGGGGAATCATGCGTTCATAGTACACAGACTTCCCGCTACTTTGAGTGACAGATAGTGCCGTTTGTGGGTGGTAACAGGCAGTAGCGGGCTGGGCCGGGGGGCAGGGTGCCATGTGCCCCCCGGGCCGCAGCATCATGTGGGCCGCGGGCCGGTGCAGTCTGTGTCACTGTGACACAGACTGCACCGCATGTGTCCAGTCAGCGCTACACAGCACAAACACGGAAGCTGTGTGTTTGCTGTAATCAGCAGCCGCTGAGAGTCTGTTAGACTCTCATCGGCTGCCGCTGCTCCCACTGCGGGAGCCATCTTCCGGCTCCCGCAGTGGGTAATGGGAGAGACGTCGTCATGATGACGTCTCTCCCATAATGCAAAGCGGCCAGAGGAGCCGGTGGAAGCGTCGGGACCAGGAGCGGGAGTTTCAGGTAAGTGTTTTTTTATTTTTTTATTAAGTCTCTCTCTACTGCGGGGGGGGCACTACCAAGGGGGGGGATTACTATGGGGGCACTAGCAAGGGGGGGATTACTATGGGGGCACTACCAGGGGGAGGATTACTATGGGGGCACTACCAGGGGGGGATTACTATGGGGGCACTACCAGGGGGGGATTACTATGGGGGCACTACCAAGGGGGGGATTACTATGGGGGCACTACCAGGGGGGCACTACCAGGGGGATTACTATGGGGCACTCCCAGGGGGGGATTTCTATGGTGGCACTACAAGGGGGGGGACTACTACTGCTGGGGGCACTACAAGGGGGGGACTACTACTACTGGTGGAACTGCAAGGGGGGACTACTACTACTGGGGGCACTACCAGGGGGGTTGATTACTACTGGGGGCACTACAAGAGGGGGGGACTACTACTACTGGGGGCACTACAATGGGGGGACTACTACTACTACGGGAACTACAAGGGGAGGGGACTACTACTAGGGGCACTGCATAGGGGGGAGGGGACTACTACTAGGGGCACTACATAGGGGGAGGGGACTACCACTGGGGGCACTGCGAGGGACCACTGCAGGGGGCTCTATATAAAGGGCAATACTGGGGGTACTGCATAGGGGGGAGACTACAACTGGGGCCACTATTTAAGGGACATTGCATAAGGGTTACCACTATTGGGGGCACTGCATGGGGTGGTGGACTGCTACTGGGGGCACTGCATAGGGGTACCACTATTGGGGGCACTATATAAGGGGCTTACTACTGGGGGCACAAGGGGCACTGAACAGGGGGGACCACTACTGGGGGCACAAGGGGCACTGCATAGGGGGGATCACTACTGGGGGCACTACTGGAGGCCTGCATAAGGGTGTTATCTCCTGTGGCACATGGGGGCACTGCATATGGGCACTACGACAGGGGGCTGCCCCTAATCTTTATTTTTACCTTACATTAATCCCATGTGGACCCGCCTCCTCCCTGAAACACTTGAGGGGGGGCGGCGCCGTAGCACGCACGTTCTTCGGGCACCCTGGCTACACGCTACTCCTCTGCAAGGGCCGCCTGCATGCATTTGCCCCCCAGGCTAAAAGTTGCCAGCCAGCCCCTGGTAACAGGTGAAGGTGCTTATAAACGGGGGAGTGGTGGAGCGAACGCAGGCATGTCTGACCGTCAGAACTGAGTTTTAAGGGCGTTCATAATTAAAAGTCAGCGTCATTGCACACGTCAGTTCGCATCTATTTTGATGGAAGTACTCGCACTGCTTACGGGAGCCCAGGGTTTACCACAAGCACTGTGTGAGCAGGCGATGGTTCTTTACACTGGCGATGTCCGCAGTCAAATAATAGAGTAGCAGGTATTACAAATTGCATTGTATAATTGCAAAGTAGATGCATTAATTAGCATTTTTTTTTTAATTTCTGGTTGCTCTTGTTGTTTGTGATTGTGATATTTTTATAGATACCAATCCCAAAAACCTTTTACTTCCCTAACAATTGCCCATATAATTTTTTATAAACAAATAAATGATAAATTTATATTTTTAGTATTTAAAGCGTAATAGGTTTTTTTATTTATTTATTTATTTTTTTTGGAAACTCCTTTCAAGCTGGTGTGGAACTGCACATCCCAGCATGCCATTCCAGAGTAAATACATGCCTTATTAGCAACACTGTGCCAGGCCAGGCCCGGATTTGTAGTTCCATAGTAGATCTAGTGGTTTGTATTTTTTTGACGAAGGATAAAAAAGCCTTTTAAAAAGACAAATGACTGACTTTGTTTTTATTTCATAATCCAAACATTTTTGGCATAACATTTTTTTTGTTTTCATTATTGAAAATAAGTCATTTTTCAAAACTACAAAAAAATGTTATAACATAAAAAATACACGATTTTCTGAGAGAATTTGGTTTGGGAATAGCATCAGAAAATGAAGATGTGGACACACTTACAGATGTGGGTGAGGAAAGTGTGTCTGTGCTGCCACGAGATGATCCTCCCCCTCCTCCTACAAACACATCACCTCCAAATGTGGCTGGACCATCAGATGGCACTATACAATGTCAAGATATTCCTTGTGGGGTTTCCAGGGGCACTAACCAGATTACATTTTTGGACATAAACATTCCGAAAGTTCTGTGTGGAAATATTCCAAGATCATCAATCTTTTTTATTTTTCTTTGTAGCCGACTCCGGAAAGCTCAATTTACGGATCCAGGTGACCCGTCGTGGACCCTGCTGGGAGCTCGGTTTCAGCCACTGCAGGGCACTGGTCCATCTCACCTTCTCTTGGGCCAGTCAGTTGTTGTTTCATCTCCCTGACATCTTGGCTTATGGACCTTAAAAAGGAGTTTTGCTCCACCATGCTGGCCAGGACTGCCTCAATGGCAGCTGTTTACCGTAACACTGCCACCTTCAGCCCATCCAGGACTTGGGCAAGGGTGCCAGTGGAGGATGGGGAGGCACAATTGATGGAGGTTGTGCCGTCACCCCATCCATCTGCAGGCTTTCAGCCATGCCAGGTCCTTTAAAATGGAAGAAATAAAAATTTGTTTTTGTATAATACACAAAAATAGACAGATACAGAGACAGGTGTATGCGAATAATTACCATACTCAGCATGTTGATCATCTTGTGGAGGCTCCTGATGGTCTAATTGGGTCTCCAATTCTAACCTCCAATCTAAGTCCCCCAACATCTGTTGTTGCCTCTGGGTCAAAGCCAAGCTGTCAGGGAGGGGACCCCCTGGCCCATTAAGGTATTTGATCCACAAATTCAGCTTTGTCTTGAGTCGGCTGCAAAGGTCACACCACCTATTGAAAAATTAAGCTTCAATTATTTTATAACCAAAACATCTTGATATGACACAAAAGATATATTGACCATTGGGCTTTCAACATTGGTAATTCTAAATAGCCTTTTTTTTTTTTGGGAAACATGTAAAATAATAACATTTTCTAGACATTTTTCCAAAGTTCGTAAAATATATAAAAAGCTTACTCTTTTCGCACAAAATAAGCATCAACATTAGTGGAGTGCTTCCGATTGATGATCTTGGAAATTTTCACCCAGATTCTCTTTCGATGTTGAACTTGAATGTTATTTCCAAAAGTGAATCTGGCTAGTACCTCCTGGATGAGGGTATCCCTAACCCCACAAGGTATATCTTGACCTTGTATCGTGCCATCTGATGGGCCAGCCACATTTGGAGGTGATGTTTGTAGGACGTGGAGGAGGATCATCTGCTGGTGGCACAAGCACACTTTTCTCACCCATATCTGTAAGTGTGTCCACAACTTCAATTTCTGATGCTATTCCCAATCCAAATTCATCCAGAAAATCGTGTATGTCAATCATGCCGTCCTCTACACTGGCTTCC
Organism: Taudactylus pleione; assembly: GCA_031769625.1. NCBI lineage: Eukaryota > Metazoa > Chordata > Amphibia > Anura > Myobatrachidae > Taudactylus > Taudactylus pleione. Next base: position 18,083,792 of record JAUIMM010000113.1, on the reverse strand, counting down.
ACAGAATCCATGACTGTAAATTGCCTAAATCCAGGCGTTGCTATTTATAGACATATGGGTACGCTGCTGCTACTGTGCACCACTCCCACGCAGTGCACTACGCAATGCACAAGCGACCAACACACCCTATAAAACTGCCCCTTCAACTCACTTTCACAAGGAGCTGCGGAGTGCTGGGAGTGTACTACATGCCACACAGACATATCCTAGCTGTGGCATTAGGTGAGTCACATGCTGTATGATAGATGTTGTGTTGATATAGATGTAGTAAATCAACATCTGTCCAGTGTTTATCTGCCATTTTTGAATGGCCAACCAATCAGACTGCACCATAGTTGATATAAAGTTTGCACACTGTAATATTTGTCATTGCCATCATGAGATCCTCAAGCTTTTGCATGCGTTAGGTGCGCGTCCTCACGCAGGTCATGGACCGTCGCCTGGGGCCCGTAGGCCTGCATGTGCCTAACCGCATAAAAATGCGGGCATACACGGAGGTGCGGAGAAGGCTTCGCACATGGTATTCTGCAGGATGGTGGTCCAGCTAGAAAGGAGGTGGTTGGATCTCCGGAGGCGGACCCTGGTCCTCCTAGATCAACTGCGTGTGGGCAACCGCCAAGGTAAGTAATGTATTTTATATGCATTGCGTTGTGTATGCTTTGTGTTGTGTATGCCTTTGTGTGTGTGTATGTAACATTTTTTGTTTTTAATGACCTGTTTGTTTATTTCATATTAAGGTCTGCAGCCATTTTTTTTAAATGGCTGCAAACAATTTGAAAGTCCTAAATAAACTACTGTGATTTAAAAAGTAGCTTAACTTTTGTAGACATTAGGTATGTGTGTGTTTGTTATTCATCATGGTTTTTGCCAGATGAATTGTTGACATTTAGAAGATGCCTCGCAATTTTATTGTCAGGCTACAGTTTCCACAGTGTCTCTGCATTAATGAAACAAGGGTGACACAGGTGTCTGTATGTAATCCTCAACCTTAAAATGTAAAAAAATAACTGGACCTTGCTCATGCCTTTGCTCTGTTAAACCTGGGAGATCTGGATATGATGTGGCAAAAATAATGTGGAATTCTGCATACCCTGAGTCAGGATTTAGATGGGGTTAAACAAAAACAAAAACACTGATAGACAAATATATTTCCACAAGATTCAGAAATGTATACTGATTCATGTCAACTTTGTTATTAAATATTTTTTATTTATTTATTTATTTTTTAAAACTATCTCATAGGATTACATTGATGTAGAGAAAGGCCATGACGTGGTGAATCCCCACCAACCCCTGAAGCCGCCTCCCCTCAACCATCCTCCCCACCCACCCCTGAAGCCGCCTCCCCCCAACCATCCTCCCCACCCACCCCTAAAGCTGCCTCTCCCCAAACATCCTCCACAACCACCCCTGAATCCGCATCCACCCAACTATCCTCCCAAACCACCACTGAATCCGCCTCCACCCAACCATCCTCCCCACCCACCCCTGAAGCTGCCTCCCCCCACCACTCATCACCCACCCCTGAAGGTGCCTCCCCCACCACTCCTCACCACCCAGCCCTGAAGCTGCCTCCCTCCACCACTCCTCATCACCCACCCCTGAAGCTGCCTCGGCCCACCCACCCCTGAAGCCGCCTCCCCCCACTACTCCTCTGGGAGCTCCAACTGGGCTGCTTCCTCCCAAGAAGTGCCAGACCCAGGAGATGAAGGTACATATGTCACAGATGCCATAATGCAATCTATATCAAATTTAGGAACCTGCAAATAATGCCATGTGAAAGCAGCATTAACCACAGTCGCCAATTGGCTACACAGTACAGTATTAGCCGGCGAAGGGATACACACAAAATATCCTGGCTTTGGTGGGTGGGTGTTTTTTAAACTGTTATCCTTTACTAACAAATACTTATTTTTTTTTTTATTATTTATATTTCAGTTGAATAAGAGGAGCCAGTGTGGAATTTGCTAAGGAGGGAGCTTGCGCTCATTGGCACAGCTGTGCAGCAAATCCTGGAGGCCATTACCCGGATTCAAAATGCACTTTAAATAAATCAGAAATTTTTTAAAAAAATAAAAATAATAATAAAAAAACATGTGTTGTGTTTTTATTGTATGTTAAGATATTCCATTAGAGAAATAGTAATAAAGTCTATCTATCTGTATATATATTCATTTTAATTTAACACACACACTCTTTCTAGACATATATATATATATATATATATATATATATAAATACATATATCTAGAGAGAGAGAGAATATATACTTAGACATACAAAGTTGGGTGAAGTTAAATTTGCAAACTCCAGCATCAGTAAATTAAAAACAAAACAAAAAAAGAAAGGTGCGGCTTTACACAGATTGCAATCACATCATAAGCAATTAAAGTTTACATCGAAAGATCAGATGAGAGCACATGACACTGGCAAGTAATCGCGATGGCCGCGTAGGGTGACGCCTGCATCCGTCAGACTACTGCATGCGTAGCCATCGCTCATTCTGTTACGTGGTCCGGTAGGTGTGTTTTCATTGCGAAGGATGTTCCTCGCTGGTGCTGTGCGTTGCTCATTTTGCATCTTCTTGCTTGAAGCAGCTGTGAGCGATCGCACCTTAGCAAACGACTCTGAATCAGTTCCCATGTTTTTTTAATATCCCTGTACAGGTTGGGAAAAGCTTTTTCATGTGGAATGCACTACTAGAAGTCTTCCTGGTGCCCTTCTTAGATGAGAAAATCCACTCTCAGCAGCAGGCATGGCGCTCAAGGATTCTTCTGGGGCAAGGACTTATGTAAATGAGTAAAATATTTTTTTGTAAATGCCTCCTCCCCTCCCTTTCTCCCTCATAAATTTACTTCAGAATAATACAATTTTATTAAATTTACTACCAAACCCTTCCTGTCCCTGCCTTCAACTACATACATATGTATGTAGTTGAAGGCAGGGACAGGAAGGGTTTGGTAGTAAATTAAATTTAATTAAATTTAATGAGGCCTGAGGCCCTGAGGCCTCTCTTGAATAATAAAAACATTTGTTTCCTGATGTTCCATGTTGGAAGTTGAACTGTCATGTTTTGTGCCACCCACAACTGCTGCATAGCTTAGTCAGCCAGCTAGCTTGGTGCAAATTTTGTGCCAAACTGTAGGAACAAAAACAGGAACATTTTATGACCCCAGGCACAGAGCCAAGATATCACAAGAGTGGTTTCAGAACAACTCTGTGAATGTCCTTTCGTGGCCCAGCCAGAGCCCAGACTTGAAACCAGTTGAACATCTCTGGAGAGATCTGAAAATGGCTGTGCACTGATGCTTCCCATCCAACCTGATGGAGCTTGAGAGGTGCTGCAAAGAGGAATGGGCGAAACTGCCCAAGCTTGTGGCATCATATACAAAAAGACTTGAGGCTGTAATTGCTGCCAAAGGTGCATCAGCAAAGTATTGAGCAAAGCTTGTGAATACTTATGTACATGTGATTTATTTTTTTTATTAAATTTGCAAAAATTGCAAAAAAACATTTTGCACGTTGTCATTATGGGGTATTGTCTGTAGAATTTTGAGGACAAAACTTAATTTATTCCATATTGGAATAAGGTTGTAACATAACAAAATGTGGAAAAAGTGAAGTGTTGTGAATACTTTCCAGATGCACTGTAAGACCTAATAGTGACCTGGGGTGTTAATGCTTTGGCCGTGGAGACCTTGTGATAGGATCTCCTGGCTGTGGTATTACACCCCGGTTGGTTTGGGTCCGGTGCTGGTTTTAAATATAGGGGACCCCTACGCATTTTTCCCCCCAATATTTTAAATCAGGACTGGCCCTGCAGCCAGGTGCTGGTTCCTAAATTAAGGGGAAACACTACACATTTTTCCCCATCATTTTAGGAACCAGGACTGGCTGAGCAGCCATGGGCTGGTTATGTTTTTTTTGTGGGGACCCTGTGCCATATTTTTAAAAGATTTAACCCTTTTTTTACCGATAGACCACACTAGCAGCCTTCACATATCTCACTGATATGTGCAGGCTGCTTGTTCAGTTAGGCAGAGATAATACACTGCAATGTCAGGTGAGTAATCTACAAAACTTGCTACTCAAGGGAGATATCTCAATCTAATTTACCATCGGCCAACTCACTTTCAGCTAAACTCACTTCTTAGTAAATTTGAGAGTTTAAAAACAGGAAACTCACCTGAGTTTCGGCAATGCAAAGCGAGTTTAAAAACAAACAAACTCGATCAAACTCGAATCTTAGTAAAATTACCCCCTAGAAAACATCTAGAACCAGGCTAATAGTGGCCTTCACCTTTAGCACTTCCCTTTTCACTTAGACCAAGAGGTGTTCACTAGTACTTGCATTCCAGACCTACAGTATGTGGCTAAAAGTAGTGGCTTATTCCAGAGCCAACCCTAGCACCAAATATATACAGTCAGATGCATAAATATTGGGACATTGTCAGAATTTTCATATTTTGACCTCTATTCACCACCACAATGGCTTTGAAATGACACAAACAAGATGTGCTTTAACTGCAGACTTCCAGATTTAATTTGAGGGTAATTACATCCAAATCAGGTGAACAATGTAGGAATTACAACGGTTTCTATATGTGCCTCCCACTTTTTAAAGGGCCAAAAGTAATGGGACTATCAATTCAAAAGCTATTTCATGGACAGGTGTGGGCTATTCCATCATTATTTCATTATCAATTAAGCAGGTAAATGGTCTGGAGTTGATTCTAGGTGTGACATTTGCATTTAGAATCAGTTGCTGTCGACTCTCAATATGTGATCCAAAGAGCTGTCACTATCAGTGAAGCAAGCCATCATTAGGCTGAAAAATCAAAACAAACCCATCAGAGAGATAGAAAAAACATTAGGTGTGACCAAATCAACTGTTTGGAACATTCTTAAAAAGAAAGAATGCACCGGAGAGCTCAGCAACACCAAAAGACCCGGAAGACCACGGAAAACAACTGTGGTGGATGACAGAAGAATTATTTCCCTGGTGAAGAAAAACCCCTTCACAACAGTTGGCCAAATCAAGAACACTCTCCAGGAGGTAGGTGTATATGTGTCAAAGTCAATAATCAAGAGAAGACTTCACAAGAGTGAATATAGAGGGTTCACCACAAGATGTAAACCATTGGTGAGCCTCAAAAACAGGAAGACCAGATTAGAGTTTGCCAAACAACATCTAAAAAAGCCATTACAGTTCTGGAACAACATCCTATGGACAGATGAGACAAAGATCAACTTGTACCAGAGTGATTGGAAGAGAATAGTATGGAGAAGGAAAGTAACTGCTCATGATCCAAAACATACCACCTCATCAGTGAAGCATGGTGGTGGTAGTGTCATGGCGTGGGCATGTATGGCTGCCAATGGAACTGGTTCCCTTGTATTTATTGATGATGTGACTGCTGACAAAAGCAGCAGAATGAATTAAGTGTTTCAGGCAATATTATATGCTCATATTCAGTCAAATGCTTCAGAACTCATTGGACGGCGCTTCACAGTGCAGATGGACAATGACCCGAAGCATACTGCAAAAGCAACCCAAGAGTTTTTTAAGGCTAAAAAGTGGAATGTTATGCAATGGCCAAGTCAATCCCCTGACCTGAATCCGATTGAGCATGCATTTCACTTGGTGAAGACAAAACTGAAGGGAAAATGCCCCAAGAACAAGCAGGAACTGAAGACATTTGCAGTAGAGGCCTGGCAGAGCATCACCAGGGATGAAACCCAGCGTTTGCGTTCCAGACTTCAGGCTGTATTTGCCTGCAAAGAATTTGCAACATAGTATTAAAAAGTGAAAGTTAGATTTAGGATTGTTTAGTTTGTCCCATTACTTTTGGCCCCTTAAAAAGTGGGAGGCACATATAGAAACCATTGTAATTCCTACACCGTTCACCTGATTTTGGATGTAATTACCCTCAAATTAAATCTGAAAGTCTGCAGGTAAAGCACATCTTGTTTGTTTCATTTCAAAGCCATTGTGGTGGTGAATAGAGGCCAAAATATGAAAATTCTGTCAATGTTCCAATATTTATGCACCTGACTGTATGTGACACCAATCAAGTGATACTGTGCTGTGGTGAAGATCTGCAGGTAGTCACACAGGTCTGGTGTAATTTCTGCGCATAAACAGGCAGCCTCCAAGGAGTGGTCAAAGTCTAAACCATAGGTCAGGAGAAGTGTTCCAGAGAGTAGGCGGGTTCAAAACAAGCGTCAGACCAAGCAGCATACCAGAGGAGTTTAAAGATTCAAAGCAAATGGTCAGGGCAGACCGCATTACAGAGAGTTATCCAAATCCAAGCAGAAGTCAGCTCCAGAATCAAAGCAATAGGTTCTGATATAACAGGTGTTAAATAGGACATTGTGTATGTTCATATACTTGGCAGAGCAGTCAAGAGCTTCCTGCATTTCCTATCAATCCCCCCTAAGCCTGACTTACTGCAGTGCGAATACATGATCGCACTTCCTGTCCATCTGTTCATTTTAACCAAGCAGCCGTGCAAAGGAGAAAAAGAATTGCAGTGAGAATGTCTGCTCATTACACCTGATGTGATATTAATGTTGGAAGAAATCTGTACACCACTCTCACGTAGGGCGGGATGTACTAAAGTGAAAAATGCAGTGAAACTCCCAAATATGCTGTTTTCAGGGGTTTTACCGCATTGCCCATATGGGGTGCTTCATCCCAGTGGGAAACGCCAGGTTCAGGTGGCATTACCCAATAGAAGGGTTCTTTTTGGGATGCCCACTGAGATGGATCCATTTTGATCCCTCCCGTCTTCCCCCGTGGCTCAAAAGGTCGCCAGAGGGAGTTATGGGTGTTAAACCCGAAAGTCCCTCTGTCCGTGGGTATCGCAGAGGACAGCTCTTATCGGGAGAGCTATCTTTTGCGATTTAAATTGCATTTCTAAGTACATACCGCAGTAATCAACCGCGATATGTACCCAATAAGAAAAGATACGGGATGTACCGCATTGTGGATGCGATGCTTAGTACATCCCACCCTAAATCATAATCAACCTCATCTGTTTTGTTTTAGTTATATGCAATGTATTACAATTTGCAATGCTTGCTTTAACATAAAAAGGGTTTAGAAATGATTGAAATCCTAAATAATTATATAGCCAGAAGTTCAACTTATTTGGACAGCAAGTGTATATATAAACTATAAAGCTAAGCCATAATTCTGTGCTTCTGTATTTAAATCACCTTTCAGTCTAACTAAGAAAATCTTGTTTTGGCTATTGGCCAGCACAGATAAAGGGACTACAATGCTTCCCTTGTCTCCGGTGTCCATGTAGCAATCCAAAGTTTTCACTGGAATTACTTGTGAAAGAATCTGCTTGCCAGTGCCCAGACTGGTGTACACCTACAGACAAACATATATACTTTTAAGGTTTATATACTCATTTCCTATGTTCCCTGACACCACGAGCTACAGTACACCTAATATACTGTGCTACCCTGTATTCTTCCTGCTGTAGTTATTCAGCTGCCCCTTGTGTATGTTTAAGATGCTAAAATGAAGGATGAGAGTTTTTGCACCTGTCGCCACAGTTGCCAGCTATAGTACCAAGCAAGCTATAAGGTCATGTAAGGAGGAGGCATAAAGTGGTCCCCAGATAGGGAGAAACCAAAGGCTAGAATAGAACCTGCTGGATTTGTTGTACAATTCAGAGAATTATTTCAAAATAGTCTTAAATAGGGAATGTGAGCAGGAAACTTTTCCAGGATGGGAAATATCCATGAAAATGTAACATTGTCTTTAGAGGAATAGGCATGCCAGCCAAGAGCCGCGCCGAGCCTGGGTAAAAAGGGGCGTGACCTAATCATGCGGTGTGGCCAAGCCCCCTTAGGTAAAAGAAAAGTATAGAAATGTTTTTCAGTGCGCTGGCGATGGGGGTGCAGTGAGCCCCCTCAGCCCAGCGCCTAACCAGTGGGGGGCGCGATCAACTTGATCGCTCCCCCCACAGGCATAGGAGACTGCTGTGGCTGCTTCTAAGCAGCTGCAAGCAATCTCCCAGTGCAGCCCAGCACACAGCAGCATGTGCTGGGCTGCTGTGATGAAGAGGGGGGGGAGCGGTGCCGGACCCGCGCCCCTGCTGGTCCCCTCCAGCAAGCCTGGGCCTGGGTAATTAGTACCCGCTCCCCCGGTCTCTCGGCGCCCCAGGGAATAGAGAGGGGGTAAGTCTAGGCAGTAGACATGAGTGCTGTACACTTTGGGCCTGATTCTTTAAGGATTGCAACTGCAACAGCGCTCACAGTTTGGCAATTGTTGCATATTGTGCATGCGTATGCATTGCAGTGAACGTGTGCAAAGGCACCACTGCGATTGCATTCTGTTCAAGCAGATCATGCAGAGCAATCACAGAGTGATTGAAAGGCAGTGAGTGTTTGTGGGTGGTGACGGGAAGGTTGGCAGGTGTGTTTGTCCGTTTGAATGCTGTTGCAGTGGTGTGCATAAATTAGCCATTGCGATTGCATATGCAGCTTGAGTACTCACTGAATGCTACAAGGTTAGCAATTTCTCAGTAAGGTCCAGGCTGCTGTAATTCTGCATAAGGGGCCAATGTGAAAGTTTGCAAGGTATTATGGATGTGAGATAGCGGTAGTGGGTGGCAGTGGGCGTCTGTATGCTGGCAGTGTGACGGTATTATGATAGCAATCATTAGCATATTTTCACAGGAGACCTGCATGTGATTACAGAACTGCGATCACTTTAGCGATCCTTACTGAATCAGGCCCTTTGTTCTGTAAGTGCACACTTTCAACTTTTTAAACCCACAAGTTTTGACAGGGAAAAATAAAAATGAAACATTTTGCACAAAAATATAATTTGTTTGCTAACAAATGGAATATTGCGATATTCACTCATCTATTGTTTCTCGTACTTAGGTGTATGTTTACTAAGCCTTGGATGGAGATAAAGTGAACGGAGATAAAGTACCAGCCAATCAGCAGGGGGCACTGTTCTGGCCTGTCCATTTTCTTGTTTATTATCGTTCTCACTTGTAGCTTCCTCTAATTTTATCCCCAGCATTTAATGGACTCCTCTATCTCTTCCCTGGCCCTTCCCCATGAAGCCATGGCCCTTTATCAGGTGCATTATCTTATGCACCTATTTAAAAAAAGGGGGTTGGTGTCAATGCTCTCTCTGGCATAGGGCACCAAAAAGTTTAGTTACAGCTCTGCTTGTTACCCCTGCCGCTGGGTCACTAACCGCTCCTGTGGCCAGCTGGCTTGCTCCCTGAGCTTAGTCCACTGTCATCCCTAAGGGACACAGGCTTCATTGTTTCTGGCCTACTAGGCTGCAGCCAGACATGGAGTACTGTTGTCCTGATCACCTGATCACGATCCGGCCAATCACTAGCTAGCCTGAGCCAGCCGGTATCACCTGACACTGCTCATCCAATCCTGGCTAACCCCATGGTATATATTCTAGCCTCTGGCTCTCAGTCATCACCAATACAATGTCTAGCTCTGTTCCTACTGAGTGAAGCTAACTGTGCTCCTGTGACATTTGTTTGTTATCCTGTTGGTGCAGTTCTGATTGTTATTGCTGCACTAACTTTATATGCCTTTCTACTTCTGTGCAATCCGCATTTCTATTTGCACAGGTAATATCCAACCTGCTCCTGTTTGCTGATTCTGATATGCACCTGTGCAAAGCATACATCTGATTGCTCAGGTAGTATCAGCCAATCCAGCTTCCCTTGTTCCATTTCTGATTATATTACAGATACCATCCATTCTGGTGTTTGGTCTGTGTCCAGTCCTATCATCATCTGAGTCCTCCCAGACTACAGAGAAAACCCAGTTCGAGCCTGGTATATATTGTATGTCTTCCAAGTTCTGCCACTCAAGCGTCCTGGACTACAGAACCAAGTAAGAAGAGAGATAATTATTTTATCACATAATAACCCAGTTCAGCCTAGTTAATCAACTGCTACACTCTTCTCTGCTACATACATCATCCCGTCAACAACACCGAAGTCCCTGGTGGTCTAGTGGGTATGATCCGGTCTCTGCTGAGACCCAGGTTCAATTCAGGGTCAGGGAAGCATCTAAATACTGTACATGCCAAGAGGTCTCCTCAGGCCTGCCAGCTTTACCTACACACCTCCAACTTCTCATTCAGACATTTCCCTGACCCCGGTTCCAAAAACAAATCCAAGCGTGAAAGTTTGTTCTGGCCCAATGGATCAGGCCGAAGCAGTGGCAAACGCAGGATTTCCAAATGTTTGATTTTACAGCGAGTGTGGCCAGTCCATGAAGAGGGCATAATACAAAGTGTATTGTGTGTCATAATTCCAGCATATACAGGACCAGCGATCACAGTAAGCCATTATATGCGGCAGTAAGGCCATCCTGCTTGAGCTGAATGTTTTTATTTTAGATGTGGGCACCATTCCAGAGTATTAGAGCAAGTCTGGGAGTCTGGGGGAGCAGCAGAATAACCTACCACTGCCCTGGACATATTGGTACATATTGGGCTCTATAGCAGCACATCCCTAACAGTGAATCTTTTCCAGATCTCCTAGTTGGTGTACAGGTTATTTATTACTGGCTGATACATGTTAAAAGGTGGTGCTAATTATTTCATTTGTGATACTGAGAAGAACATGCATCACTAGTAAAATTATATTACATTACTATTTCTATTGTGGTCATGGTATGGATTGGGGAGGGGGGTTTCCAGGCAGACGGAAACCCCCCCTGCAGTTGCCTATGGGCCGAAGGTATTCGTCTAGCACCAGACCTCCTAAGCAATATTATGGAACATCTGGAGAGACTGGAGGTGTAAAATGTCTCATAATGCATGTATCTGCGAAACAATTATGCCTACATGAGTAATATTCATATATTAATCATAATTCCAAAACATTGAATGCGCATATACTGTATCTAACAGAATAATTCTCTAAAGTATTCCTGTTTCTTGCTCATTGGGTTAGTATTTATATTTATATTCACAATATGCCTGGCATTGCTGAATGGGGATTTTCATTCTCTATGTATTGTGAGACATCTTAATACTTTGCGGTATTGAAGTAAGGGTATTTTCTAAGCTGTACCTGACAACATTGACATGGTACAAATCAAGAGGTCCTATATGATTGATGTGATCCTATTTCTCTGATATATAATCTTGTAATAGAGTAAATATGAGATACACCTTTATCTACAAGTGTTAATGTTGAATCATTTAGTAGCATGAATGCACTAGATCTTTTTGTGTGGTGTTAACCAACATTATTGATATTTTTCTTGGTACTAATTAACTCTGTTTGCTGCTGCTAATTATCCCATAAACATTATAATTTTAGTCAAGGGGATACCATGCAATATATTCTCCCATACTAATCCTGCCAATAAGAGTAAATTTTTAAATCTTCTATAGCAGAAATTGATATATATGAATTTAATATGTTGTCATTTTTCACATTGCATTTTATTTTAATGAGTATATAAATAAAATAGTTTTATAGTGACATTAAGAGTGCCCCAGAAAGGAGTCTTCTTGTCTTGCCTATGCGAGAAATTCTATATTTATTGGACCAGTTTCTGACTCCAGGGAGCACCACCAACATCTTTAATATGAAGGGAGAGGCTGCTCCCCCCATAATTTAAGTTTACGGTTGGTTAAGGAATCCATATTTTTCCCGTGCAGTATCTTTTCCCAGATACCCTTTCCCCCTCATTTTTTTGAGTCTGGAGGTGACAAGTCTCCAGCTGCCACAATGCTTACAGGAAATCTCCACTCGTCAGGATAAAATTCAAAGCTTCGCTGCAGGACCTAGAGTCCCTACCCATCCTGCATCATTTATTGCTTCTGCGCCCAGACTTCACCTATCCCCTCCTAATAAATTTGCTGGGAGTCCCAAACAATGCCGTGGGTTCCTGAATCAATGTGACGTTCAATTTACTCTGCAACCTACCAACTTTCCATCTGATAAAGCCAAAGTCGCCTATATTGTCTCCTTTTTATCTGGTCCATCCCTGGATTGGGTATCCCCATTATGGGAGAGATCTGACCCACTACTATCCTCCTATCCTGACTTTATTGCCTCATTCCATTAGATATTTATACACAAAGAGATCCAGGTGCTTTTTAGAGTTCTAAAACCCTGTAATCTCTAGTCGACTGAATGAGGTAGTCAGCCTCAAGGAAAAAAGCTGCAGGTAAAACAAAAGCAGTCATGGAGATGCAGGGGTTACAATTAAATATTCAAGTCAATACACCAGATTCAAGACCTAAGTATTTTTATTTATAAAAAAACAAGTATCACATATATAGAATTTATACCACAGTAAAAGCGGGGTATTAACCCAATCCAGGTAACACATACAATCACAATAAAACAATATTGATCTCAAAGAGATTAAATCACAAAATTCCTCCAACAATGCTATAATGTGCATATGTTGCTGTGTTAAGGTAATCCCCTAATATTGAGAGGACTGAGTTTACAGGATATCCTATAGCAAGTATGTACAGGCTCCAGCACGTCACTGAAATGAAAAAACAGGGGGGATAGTGTATCCTAGTATCTTCCAGGTACTGTGCTCAACCTCGCCCAGAGGGGAGCGACTTGGTAGATCCAGGAGGATCGTGAGGAAATACTGCATGAATGGAGTGTGTCTCCGTGTTGTCCTGTCTGCTCCAGCAGAATGAACAGACAGTGCTTAGTGACTTGCCAGAGCATACCTCATATTCCTGCTTTCCAGAGGCAGCACCGTAAGGTGTGGAGCTGATCACCGTCTTTTCAGCTCCCACAGGCTTCAATGACTGTGCAAGCAGGACCGTGAGGGTAACCACCTGATTGTTGTGCAGCAGCTGTCCTACGGATTGATCAGCAGGTTGGGGAGCTGAAAACCACAATGGAGTAGTGGTGTAAGCTGTATCCTGACAGTCCCGGGGGATGAAGCAGCGCCAACACATTTCAACAGGGGCATCTTTGTCAAGGCATGATGTACTGTGATACATTCCCAATGTTTAAATAGCATCCTTAATTACATCAATCTAATGCAGCTTTGTCTAATTGGAATACATTGACTTGAATAGTTTATTTCCCTTAAAAAAGGTCGATGAGTGACTCTAGCAGAGAGAAGTGTATAGTGAATAGGTAGTTTAATCAAATGAATAAAAAACCAACACTCCACTTACATACATTTAATCGATATAGTCAAAAAGAGATAATTATCAGGGTAAAATACACATAAGAAATCAGTAATCATTAGATGTGACAAATACATAAAATATTGGTATATCATTCAAAATGTTGTCTTTAAACACACATACAAACATGTGTGTGTATTTAGTATATTATTTTATTATATTATATAATATATATTGTCCGCATACTAATCACCCATCATCACAGAACCAAGGTGAAATTTGGGGCACGGAAATGTGTCCCAAGGACCTTGTCCATGGTGAGGAGTAACGTGCATGCCGAACAACACATACATATAAGTAAATAGACCTCCTGTTCATATAAACCAAAATGATTAATACTAAATTCTGGCTTTTCACTCATATATGCAAAAAACAGATTTAGTAAAGATGATACTACGTTTTATCTTAGGTTGGACCAAGATCCTACAACTCAATATTTATAAGAGTTTAAAATGATGATAGATGAAGCTCTGACCCAAGGGGTAATTTCTAAGGAGACTCATCGCTTCTTACTGATTCCCTTTCCAGTCACTCCTATTTTTTATTATTTGCCCAAGATTCACAAATCCATCACTGCACCACCTGGGCATCCTATTATTTCTGGTATTAATTGACTCACTTCTAATTTATCCTACTATGTAGATTCATTTCTCCAACCCCATATTACACGTCTAAAGTTCCATCTCAAAGACACAACACATTTCCTGAATTGTATTGAAGGAATTAATTGGAGCGAAAAGTATGCCTTTCTCACACTTGATGTGAAAGCGCTTTACACACATATCCCCCATGAGTTGGGGATAAATGCAGTATCTAAATGTCTGTTAGAAGATGCAACTTTAGGAGTTCAACATCAGGAGTTTATTCTCAATGCCATTCACTTTATCCTAACTCACAATTATTTTATTTTTACTGACACTTTTTACTTACGGACCAGGTTCGCCCCGAGTTTCGCCAACCTTTACATGGGGGAGTTTGAATCCCGACATGTTTTGGGGAGCGCCTGTCGGGGGAGCCTGGTTTTCTATGGCTGTTACATAGATGATCTTTTTATTATTTGGGATGGGGATCTGTCTAGCGCACAAGCCTTTGTTTTTTCTTGAAACTCTAATCACTTTAATCTTTCTTTCACTCGCACTTGCAGTAGGAGCCATGTCATTTCCTTGATCTGACCCTGCAAGTTATTGATAACAGAATTGTTACAAAAAATTACTGTAAACAGGTAAACTCTAATAACTATCTACACTTTCAAAGTTGTTATTTCCGCCCATGGAAAACCAATATTCCCAAAGGACAACTTTTGCGGGTTAGATGTAATTGTTCCAACCCTCTAGACTATCAAGAACAGGCCTCAGTCCTCTGTAAGAGCTTCCAAGAGAGAGGTTATCCCCCCCAAATACTTAAGAAAGCATGTGAGGATGTGGCCACTATGGATAGGACTCAACTTTTAAAACCAAGACATAGGGAAATAAATACTGCGGATAAGGAATGGAATTTGGCATTTGTCTCCACCTTTAACCTCTAGTAAAATTGACCAAATTATTAGGAAAAATTATCATATGTAAAAATATGATTCATTACTGAAACCGATTCTCCCGGATCAACCGATGATAATACATAGGAGGAATAAGTCTCTTAAAAATATTCTAGCTCCTAGTGTCCTTAAAACTGAAATAAAAAATCCTCATCTGTTGGGATAGATTGGCTACCAGTAAAACCAATAGGCTTCCACAAATGTGGGATGCATAAGTGTATCACCTGTCAATATATGAGTAAGAAAACAACATATATTAAAGGACAGTATAAGAGCTTTCAAATTAAACAGTTTATAAACTGTAATACCAAATATGTGATATACCTACTGACATGTAGCTGCGAGAATATTAAATATGTGGGGAGAACAATTAGGTGCGTAAGAGAATGATTTCTGGAACACAGGAGGAATATCCTTAATAAGAATGTTCTACACAGTGTGTCGAGGCATTTTGTTGAACGACATAGGGGCGAAGTGTCCTCTTTGAGAGTGACAGGTCTAGAAGCAATCCCCTCTACACTTAGAAAGGGGGATCGTTTCAGACATTTGTGTAAACAGGAGATCTTCTGGATATTTAGCATGAACAGTCTGTTCCCAGACGATAGAACTCAATACTGTTTTTTTAAAATCTTTGTCACTGCACCCTCTATACCTGCAAATTTAATATATCCATTAAAACTTGATTAACCTTTTACACTCATACGGTTATATCCTTATTCTACTAGTGGTTTGTTAACGACTATTTGGTTAGACTTACACTGTCTCCTCTGCACATATATGCACATATTTATATGTGCATATATGTTTATGTATATCTGTATATATGTTTTTTTGAGATTTACACATTCTTGGCCAGCTAATGGTTTATTCTATAACATGCATCTACCAATATGACATATGCTTTTTGACCAACCAATCAATTCTCTTTACTAAATCTCTTCTTTGCATATATGAGTGAAAAGCCAGAATTTAGTATTAATCATTTTTGGTTTATATGAACAAGAGGTCTATTTACTTATATGTATGTGTTGTTTGGCATGCACATTACTCCTCACCATGGACAAGGTCCTTGGGACACATTTCCGTGCCCCAAATTTCACCTTGGTTCTGTGTTGATGGATGATTAGTATGCTGACAATATATATTATATAATATAATAAAATAAAATAATATACTAAATACACACACATGTTTGTATGTGTGTTTAAAGACAACATTTTGAATGATATACCAATATTTTATGTATTGGTCACATCTAATGATTACTGATTTCTTATGTGTATTCTACCCTGATAATTATCTCTTTTTGACTATATCGATTAAATGTATGTCAGTGTAGTGTTGGTTTTTTATTCATTTGATTAAACTACCTATTCACTATACACTTCTCTCTGCTAGAGTCTCTCATCGACCTTTTTTAAGGGAAATAAACTATTCAAGTCAATATGTTCCAATTAGACAATGCTGCATTAGATTGATGTAATTAAGGATGCTATTTAAACATTGGGAATGTATCACAGTACATCATGCCTTGACAAAGATGCCCTTGTGATGTTGAAACGCGTTGGCGCTGCTTCATCCCCTGGGACTGTTAGGATACAGCTTACATCACTACTCCATTGTGACTTTCAGCTCCCCAACCTGCTGATCAATCCGTAGGACAGCCGCTGCACAACAACCAGGTGGTTACCATCACACTCCTGCTTGCACAGTCATTTGAGCCTGCTGGAGCTGAAAGGACAGTGATCGACTCCATACCTGATGGCGCTGCCTCTGGAAAGCAGGAATATGAGGTATGCTCTGGCAAGTCACTAAGCACTGTCTGTTCATTCTGCCGGAGCAGACAGGACAACATGGAGACATACTCCATTCATGCAGTATTTCCTCACGATCCTCCTGGATCTACCAAGTCGCTCCCCACTGGGCAAGGTTGAGCGCAGTACCAGGGAGGTACTGGGGTACACTATCCCTCCTGTTTTTTCATTTCAGTGATGTGCTGGAGCCTGTACATACTTGCTATAGGATATCCTGCAAACTCAGTCCTCTCAATATTAGGGGATTACCTTAACACAACAACATATGCACATTATAGCATTGTTGGAGGAATTTTGTGATTTAATCTCTTTGAGATCAATATTGTTTTATTGTGATTGTATGTGTTACCTGGATTGAGTTAATACCCCACTTTAATTGTGGCATAAATTCCATATGTGTGATACTTGTTTTTTTATAAATAAATTACTTAGGTCTTGAATCTGGTGTATTGACTTGAATATTTAATTGTAACCCCTGCATCTCCATGACTGCTTTTGTTTTACCTTCCATAGGATATTTGACGAGCCTGGAAGATCTACGTCAGCATCTATGGATATACTATGGTTATGTCAGGGCAGTAAAACTATGGGTCAGTATGTGGTACAATTCCAGACCATTGCATCAGGACTACGGTGGAATGAGGAAGCCCTTGTGACAACATTTTGGCATGGACTTTCCAAAAAAATGAAAGATGAGTTGGCAACCCATGACCATCCTTCCAAGATGGTAGATCTGATTTCTCGATGCACTAAAGTGGACTTACATCTCCAGAGGAACGTCAGAGGCAACGTCATTTAAATTTATGTCTTTATTGTGTTAAAGCTGGGCGTATGATCTCTTCCTGTATTAAACAACTGGGAATCAGTTGCTTCTAGTCCCTCAGAGAAGGAAGAGATTAAGAGTATTACATCCCTCTCCCAAGCAACCTTATTCTGTGACTCTCATAATTGCTAATAAATGAAACACCCTTTCTACTCTCCTGGATTCTGGTGCTGCTGAACATTTTATGACACAGGACTATGTTAGCAAACACCATGTTCCTACTGTGACTCTGTCCCATCCAATTTCACTGTCACCTGTGCAAGACAGTTTGATTCCACATGGCTCCGACACTTTGCATACCTCACCAATAAAACTCCAGGTAGGGGCGTTACATTCTGAAGATATATCCTTCCTGGTAATCCCTAAAGATACTCACTCTGTTGTACTAGGACTTTCATGGCTGCGGAAACTAGAGATGAGCAGATTCGGATCTCAGAGATCCGAACCCACCCGAACTTAGGGGATCCGAGTCAGATCTGAGTCGGCTCAGGTTTTCCTGCCTGACTCGGATCTCAAAACGCGGCAAAACATCATCATCCCGCTGTCGGATTTTTGTGGGTTTTGGATTGTATAAAAGGTCCAATGATCACCACCATTTTTCATTCCGGCTGTGGAGAGTGAAGATGGATGGAGCTGGGAGCTGTGCTGTGCTGTGCTGCTGTGCATAGGGGCTGGCTACAGTTGTGTTGAAGTTGTCATTGTCAGTCACTCAGGGGCTGGCTGCTTAGTGTCCATAGTGGCTGGCTGTTGTCCATATAGGGGCTGGCTGTTGTGAGGTTGTCCTGTCCATAGGGGCTGGCTGGCTGTTGTCCATAACATAATCCATATAGTAGCTGGCTGGCTGTTGTCCTGTCCATAGGGGCTGTCTGTTGTCCTTTCCATAGGGGCTGGCTGGCTGTTTTATTGTGTTGTCCAGGGGGTGCTCTGTCCATCAGGGGTGCTCTTCACTCCCAGTGTGAAAAAAAATATATATTTTCTTTTTATTTCTGTGTGTGCATTAGCCACACTTATTATTATCAGCAACATAGGTGCACAAGTGTGCTGCCTGTGTCTCATTTATCAAGGGGCTGCTGCCTCATTTAGGGGTGCTTCCCCCCTCCCCTGCAGTGTGAAAAAAATAAAACCAATTATTTGTGTGGGTGTGTGTTAGCCACACCTGCCCTGTGAAAAAATAAAACCAATTCTTTTGTGTGTGCATGATAGCCACACCCCCAGTGTGAAAAAAATAAAAACTATTTTTTGTGTGTGCGTATAAGCCACACTTATCAGCAATGTAGGTCAATTAATCAAAATCAGTCGAAGTGTGTTTTCGTGTGTGTGCGCGTTAGCCACACTTATCACCAGCAATGTAGTTGTGCAGAGGTGCTGCCTGTGTCGTTTATCAAGAGGCTGCTGCCTTGTTTGGTTGCTCTCCCTCCCAAGTGCCCACAAAAAATTTATTAAATCAATCAATGTGTTTTTTTGTGTGTGTGCATTTTAGCCACACTTATCACCAGCAATGTAGCTACGCAGGGGTGCTGCCTATGTCATTTATCAAGAGACTGGTGCCTCTTTCAGGTGCTAAAAATTAATTTGACCAATGTGTTTTCTTTGTGTGTGTGCATTAGCCACACTTATCACCAGCAATGTAGCTGTGCAGGGGGGATGCCTGTGTCGTTAATCAAGAGGCTGCTGCCTTGTTCGGGTGCTCTCCCTCTGAAGTGCCTCCCCCAAAATGTATTCAATAAATCAATCAATCAATCTGTTTTTTTTTTGTGTTTATGTGCGCATTAGCCATGGCATCACAAAACGCCTCTGCTGAGATTTGCATAAACATTTTCAAAGGTGAAAATAGAGGATATGGAATAAATGGAATAAAGCAGCTAAAACTGCATGCTCTGATTACAGTGTCCCTACTCCCAGTCCCTAATCATGGCCCCTCTACCTGAATTTTTGAGAGGCAGAGGGGCAACTCCATGCAACCGTATTCCAGAGTGCTGCTGCTCCTACTGTAGCCCAGATCAGAAGATGTGTAGGGGGTGTGGTGATGATATGGACTAAAATGGACAATGAATCCCCATTCTAACAGGGAGCGCAGCTGTAATTTACACACAACACAGGATGGGATTACGATATAGGTTTGGGTGATGGTATAATCTGGGGTGATGTATATATCATCCTCTTCACACAATATTAATTTGTCCCAACTGGAATCCACCATTACAGGTGTCTCTGTATTTTTTTGCACGTAATTGATGGCAAAGTTCTTTCTCATAGAAATTGTAGTTCATTTTGATGGGCATTATCTTTTACACATTTTGGGGAAGTAGTCTCAGGCCGATCACTGACAAGATTCCCGGCTGTGCTGAAAACTTTCTGAGTACACACTGGAAGGTGGGCAGCTCAAATAAAGCAAAGGCAGTTTTGTTTAAGGGCCTCCAAATTACCTCTTTTTCCTGCCAGTAGTTATTTACATGTATCTCTTTCTCTTCAGATCTGTGTCCGTTGGGAACTAAAAACAATGTCTTCATCACTTCTGGGATGAAAATCCACTCCCGGCAGCAGGCATGGCACTCAAGAATTTCAAAGAAAGACACAACGTTAGGCCTTCAATCAGGGGTAGCTAACCTCGGTCCATGAGAGCTACTAACAGTCATCATTTTCCAGACCACCTAGCTGGTACACAGATGTATTCAGTACTCAGAAACATATTTGAAAAGATCCACAGGTGGAGTTAATTATTACACTTGTGATTGTGTGAGTAGACCTGGAAAACATGCAACGTTGGTAGCTCTCGAGGACCATGGTTGGCTACCCCTGCCTTAAATCATATATCTTATGCTTGTCCACATATCTGTGCTGGTTAAGTGGCACTTTGAGGCCACTAACTAACTATGTTTTATTTAATGTCCCTGTACAGGTTGGGAAATGTTCAATGTGGATGCTTTGCAAATGATTATTTTACAGTCAATTGTTTTGGAAAGCAGTCTTCCTGGTCCCCTTCTGGGATAAAAGACCTTAAGGGGTAAATTTAATTTACTTAAGTGAGAGCTTTTAGAAGTGAGTTTTAGAAGTGATGTTGCTTGCCCATAGAAAATAATCAGAATCTAGCTATTATCTTCTAGAAAGTGCTAGGTAAATGATGTTAAGTAGAATCTGATTGGTTGCTATGGGCAACATCACTTCTAAAACACACTTGTAAAAACTCTCACTTTAGTAAATTAAATTTACCCCTTAATATCTTTGTGCTGGTTAAGTTGCAGTTTGGAGGCCACTAACTATCTATGTTTTTTTGATGTCCCTGTACAGGTTAGGAAAAGCTTTTTCATGTGGAATGCACTACTAGACATCTTCCTGGTCTCCTTCTGGAATGAAAAAATCCACTCCCAGCAGCAGGCATGGTGCTCAAGGATTCTTCTCGGGCAAGGACTGATGTGAATGAGTAAAATATTTTTTTTTGTAAATGCCTCCTCTCCTCCCCTTCTCCCTCATAAATTTACTTTAGAATAAAAAAATGTAATTAAATTTACTATCAAACCCTTCCTGTCCCTGCCTTCAACTACATACATACTCCTACTCCCTCAAGCCTCTCTTGACTAATAAAAACATTTGTTTCCTGATGTGCCATGTCAGAAATTGAACTGCCACGTTTTTGTGCTGCCCACTGCTGCCGCATAGCTTGGTCAGCCAGGTAACTTGGTGCAAATTTTGGGCCTAAACTGGATGAAAACAATATAGTGAGCTGTGAGGTGGTCAAAATTGACTGGAAACTAGTGGGAATAAATGTTATTGTGGTTAATATTTTTGTAGGAAAAAAACAGGCCCATTTTATGTGATTTTAGCTGTTTTTGTGATTTTTTAAGAAAAAATGCAAATACAAAACCGAAAAACAAAACACGAAGGTGAGGTTTTGGTAAAACCAATCCAGATACAAAACCAGGGGAGATCCAGATCCAAAACACAGGGGTCAGCGCACATCTCTAGTGGTAACACAACCCACAAATTGAGCAGTCCACCATGCACATTATGTCTTGAGGTAAAAACTGTTCCAGTGCATGTTTGAAAAAAAGTTGCACCTATCTGGTGATCTGATTCAGCTGTCGCTCAGAAACTATTGTCCCAGTATCACTAATTCATCGATGTTTTTAGCAAGCAGGGAGCTGATGCTCTGCCTCCTCATAGAGAGTGGGATTGTCCCATAGACTTAATCCCTGGTAAATCTCCTCTAAAGGGGTCGCACCTATCCATTGTCTGTTCTGTTCCAGAAACCAAAGCTATGACAGAATATATACAAGAAAACCTTTAATGACAGAGCTTTTTGACAGAGTGAAAGAGTCGACTATCTTCACAAAACAACATTTGATGGGTGCTTACAACTTCATTCATATTCGCCAGGGAGATGAATGGAAAACAGCATTTAATATGAGAGATAGGCACTATGAATACCTCATCACGCACCTTTGTTTGAGTAATGCCTCTGCAGTGTTCCAACATTTTGTGAATACAATTTTCCGTGACCTTCTGTACCACTCTATTGTTGTTTATATAGATGACATCCTTATATTTTCCAATGACCTTGTTTCTCACAGTGACCAAGTAAAAGAAGTCCTCCAAAGGTTCCGTGTGAACCATTTATATTGTAACCTTGAAAAGTTTATTTTCGAAGTGCCAGCGAAGGATGAAGGGTTGAGTGACATCTGGCTGGCTGAGTAAAGGAGCTGAGATGAAAGACTGTTTCTGCAATTGTAATCTAGATGACATCCTCATATTTTCCAATTACCTTGTTTCTCCCCGTAACCAAGTAAAAGAAGTCCTCCAGAGGCTCCGTTTGAACCATTTATATTGTAAACTTCAAGGTGGATCCTGAGAAAGTCCAAGCAGTCATCTCCTGGTCTGAACCAAATTATCTGAAGGCCATTCAGAGGTTTCTAGGGTTTGCCAACTATTACTGGAGAGGTGTGTCTGGTTAGCTACATGCAATATCAGAACCCGGGTACCATCTATGAAGTTTGCACCCCGTTTCATTGGTCCATTTCCCACCATCAAGATCATCAATCCAGTGGCTTATCGTCTACAGCTTCCCTCTTGAAACCTCTTGTTCTCAACAGGTTCCAGGCATTGCTTCCCAAGACTCATCCAGTTAAGACTCAGCGAGGAATGGAATTTGAAATTGAAAGCATTGTCGATTCTCGATGTTGTTATGGAAAACTCCAAAATCTGGTCCATTGTAAAGGATACGGTGCTGAGGAGACATCCTGGGTGAATGCCAATGGTGTTAATGCTCCTTGTCTTGTTCTGGAATTCATGTAAATTTTCCAAATAAACCAAATAGATGTCCTAAAGCCACTCCTCAATGTGGGTACTGTCACAACCCAGGCTTGTTACCCTTGCCACTGGATCACTTACCGCTCCTGTGGCTAGCCAGCTTGCTCCCTAAACTCAGTTCATGCATCCACTGTCATCCCTAAGGGATGCAGGCTTCATTGTTTCCAGGCCTACTAGTCCACAGCCAGCCAGACAGACCTGGGATATTGCCGGGTTGACCCGGGTCGAGGTGCAGAGTCACCAAGAAAATTCCAGGGTCGAGCAACCCGGCATTTCAACCCTGCAATCGAACAGGGTTGAACACTGATCTTACTCAGGTTATAGTGCAGTGTGAACAGGCCCTACCCGGGTTATCCAACCTGGGACTCAGCAAACACAGTTGATTGGATATTACTGGGTCTCACTTGATGATATCAGCAGCCAGACACGCAGGCAGCACACTGCAGACAACAGCAGAGGCAGCATTCCAGCAGTCTGAAAGGGGTTGATATCACTAATGTCATTACAGTGATGGCCAATTGGAGTAATGAAGAACTGAACTGTGCACTATGCTGTCAGAAGCTGCATCATGCTCTCACTGGCTGAATCAAACAGCAGTAAAAGCACTAAGAGCTCTATTTACTACAATCCGCATTTTGAATGCAGATTGTAGTGTGATATCACCAACCGAATTCACATTGTGAAGTCAGCCAATATCAAAGGGATTTACTAAAAATCCCTTGCAGAGACAGAGCTTGCAATAAAGCTCTGTCCCTGCGAATCCACTCCGCACACTTATCACGGTATTTTCACAAAAAATACCATGACAAGTGCCCACGCATGCGCCGACTGGCCGCCATTAAGACACGCCCCCATTGCTAAGCCTCGCCCTCCATGATCGCGACCCCCCTGTGACTCCCCCCATGACCCCCTCTCAATTAATTGCACTTACCTGCAGTGATCGGGGCTCCAGTGATGTCCTCCATGGCTCCGGTCAGCTGACATCCCACCCTGCACTGGGATCCGGTCACCTGATGACCGGGTCCGAGTCCAGAATGGGAGACCAGCTGACCAGAGGGAGGACATCACCGGAGCACCGATCTCCAGTCCCTGGACTCAGGTAAGTTATTTATTTTTTTACTATTTTTTTTTCTTTTTTTTTAGCAGAGATCAGAATGTGGTCTGTTTAGACCACACAGCTGATCACTGGGGCCGGCTCCAGGCTCTGCTCTGCCTGTTAGAGCGGAGCAGGTGTCCGGTAACAGGGGGAGATAGATAACTATCTCCCCAGG
Source organism: Taudactylus pleione (assembly GCA_031769625.1). Lineage (NCBI taxonomy): Eukaryota > Metazoa > Chordata > Amphibia > Anura > Myobatrachidae > Taudactylus > Taudactylus pleione. The sequence continues at coordinate 18,059,854 of JAUIMM010000113.1, read as the reverse complement.
GGGAGATAGATAGATGGATAACGCCACCTCCAGGTGGTGTTATTATCACAGGGCTTCCCCTGGTATTATTTTCACAAATTATTTTTAGTAACTACCAGGCAGATCGCATTTCCCATTACAATGATGAGAAATGTGATCTAATTACTAAAAATAAGTGATAATTTTGGTTGGAGTAGAATTTTACGAATTCTACTCCAATTGCCCTTATACCCCTTTTACACCAGAGCTAAAACCTGGGTTTTTGAAGGGTTAACCCGGGCAGCTCCCTGGTGTAAAAGGGGAGAGAGTTGGATCACCGGATCGAGTGACCCGGCAATCCAACCCAGGTAACTAGAAGGGTTTAACACGGGCGTAGCCCGTGAAACCCTGCTGTGAGAACAGCGCACTCCGGGTCACAATGACCTGGAGTGCGCTGCTAGCCGGTTGATTGGTCCGGCTTCAGTGGCGCTTGGAGATGACGTCATCTCCAAGCGACCACTTTCACTCCGCAAAAGCCGGGTCTGTGCAGACCCGACTGCGGTGTGAGCGGCGCTGACTTGGGAATATCCCGAGTTGGCGCCGGCAAAATTCCGGGTCTGATCCAGATAGGAACTTTGTTTCAACTCCAGGTCAGACCCGGAATTTAGGTGGAAAAGAGGTAATAGTAACTTTAGGTGAAACTAAAATAATGTGAAAAGGATGTGAAAACACCCTTTTTCACTTTATTTTAGTAAAAATAATGATAACAAATAGAGCCTAACACTCATGAACTCAGCCATGATTCCTGCAATGCTGGGAGCAGTCCCCACCCCTCCCTTTTGTTTCCTTTTGTGATCTTATCTTTGTGAATCTGAAAGAGTCAGTTTTTAATGACATTCATAGAGTTTTAAAGTGCTGACTCAGTGTGAATGGGAGCAACCTGGGAATAACCCAGGTTGAATGTGCAGTGTGAAAGGGGTCTGACCCAGGTCGCAGCTGGGTTGGACCTGTGTTCAAAATCCCAGGTCAGAGCCGGTTTTGCTATGTGAAAGGGGTATAACTTTCCATGTCAGAGTGGTACAATTTAAAGGTTAACACTCCAATAGTATTTGGGGAGCAAAGTCATTGGGTACAGGCAGGGATCTAACTATTGGATAAGTGAGGATCGTCTCCTTTGTCTGAGTGGCTGAATCTTAAGAGAGGGCCTGATTTAGAGATTTTCGCAAAGCCTAAATTTACGCAGACTGGGCGATTAGTTGCCAGTGAGTATGTGCGAAAGCCGCACTGCACACACACAGCGATTCCATTGCAATTCTGATCATACAGTGAGTGACAGTAGGTAATGTGGTCGTGGGGGTTAGAAAAACGAAGACATGTCGAACTGTTTAAATGCCGTTTCATGGGTAACGGCATCTCCTTACCCATTGTAGTCTCCTTCAAAGCATGAGAGCGCTCTGCGTGTCAGGAGAGCTACAGTGTTTGCAGCTGGTCAGACTTGAATTACATACTGCGTGACTTCCCGATGTGCATCGATGATACCAATGTTTATTCTGTTGCTCGTCAGACGGATAAGAGAAGGCAGCAGTGGGCGTCCCTATGCTCGGCTATGCGTTGGAAGGCATTAGCATATTTAAGCAACTGTGATCCGTGAGAGAATGCAGTTGCGATGGCATTAGCATAAATTTGAGAATCAGGCCCAGAATCTGAGGGTTCTGACATAGAGTATCCTGTACTGGATTTCCTGTGGTTTTGAATATCATGGGTGAGTGGAGGAATGCGTTTCAGAACATTACATCTATAATATTACATTTATGTACAGTATGTGTCAGATATGCGGTATTTACACAAAATTTAATATAAATAAGAAATGATGCATGTAATGTAAATAATATTTATAACACGGTACAGAAAGTGTTTTATTTTATTGTACTTCACTCAGTTTTGACTTTATCAGGTGTTACAATCGTAGCATTTGATTCTGTGTTTATCAATGTTTCAATTCTATATCTAATTTGGTGTAGATAGTTCTAATTAACAACTTCATTTCTGCAGTATGCAACACAATAAGAGCAGATAAAGGCATTATTTCCCAAATATATTCAATTGCTTTTGTTCCTATTCCTTTGGACCACCCATATAAGTAATAACCCTTAATGCCACAAGGAGCTCCTCCCTTTCATCTCTATTTCTCAAATTAAATAAAACATTTTTTTTTATTGTAACAAACATGATCATCATCAGGACTTTTTCAAGGCACCATAGAACCAAAAACCATGCAAATAACAGTACATAGCTGACAATTTATTTATAACCCCTTTTTCTGATGTTTTCGCTGAAAAAGGTGTTATTACTGCTCTCCAAATGTATAAATAATCATTCCAATATTTCTCCAGGGGTTCCTCAGTTACTGCCCAATTCTGCCACTGCTGCTATGGTGGCACAGTCATCTGACAGCTTACCAAGCAATGAATGGCAAAGCTTATCATTGGTTTGAAATAAATCTTAATGCCATCTTTGGGTGAGGTCATTGCCTACTTACTTGTTACCAGAGTGATTCCAGTCTTTTGTGAGCAGCTGCCTGCTCCTCCTTCTTTTAGTCTACCTTGTTAGTCTGATGGAGCAGCTTACCTTTATACAGTCTCACATGCACTTTGGAGTTGTGCACATACAACTAAGTGGCAGCTCAGTGTTATGCTGATAGAATACTGGGACAATAGATAGCTGAAGGGTTTACGTTTTAGCAACATCTTTCATCAAATTAAGTTTTGATACATTGCAGCACAAAGACATCCTGCATTATTGTGGGAATCAGTATGTAATACAACCGGCTGCATGGTTCAAGTCCCGACAGCTGAAGCCTGGCAGGGGTGAAGATCCCGACAGCTAAAAAGGTAAGTATAACTAACCCTATTCTCCCCCCTAACCCTAACCCTCCTTTAGGGGTGCCTAACCCTAACCTCCCCCTAGTGCCTAACCCTAACCCCCCTCTAAGTGCCTAAACCTAACCCCCCGTCCCCGCAGCCTAAACCTAAGGCTCCTGGGGGGGTGCCTAACCCTAACCTCCCCCCAGGGGTTGCCTAACCCTAACTCCCCCTTCCCCTAGCCTAAACCTAACCTCCCGGGGGGGTGCCTAACCCTAAGTCCCCCCGGGAGCCCTATAACCTAACCCTCCCCCCCGTGGGGCTGTCCACGCCCGGTGCCCGGCTAACATTCGCTCGGTATGCCGAGCGTCGGGCTCCCGGCGTAGGTCTAATGACAGGCATCAGGATTTCGACAACTGTCATTAGTACCTTGCCAGGATTTGACAGTCGGGAAGTCGGCGTTCGGTATTTCGACCGTCGGCTTCTTGACTGCATCCCTTACTGTGTTAAGTGGTGATACAGGATGTCTCTTTGCGTTGACAGTACAGACTTAATGGTAAATCTCCCCCATAAAAACAGAACATTTAATGATATGTTGATGAATAAAAGTTAGTCATAAGTTAATGAGGAGATGTACCAAGGCTTCTAATGAGTAGAAAAGTACACAAGTGAAGAAGTTGCCCTTAGCAACCAGTCAGCTATTACTTATCATGTCATTCAATTTGCCTGATGAATACTAGCTGGGATCTGTTTGGTTGCTATGGTCAACTTCTCCACTTGTCCACATCTCCACTCTTTAGGCTTGATACATCTCCTCCAAAAAGCAGAAAGGGTTCTACTTGTGAGACTTGCAGTCTAATGGGGGATGACAATACTGAAACAATAGGGGCTAGTGTAAATCAGGGTGCATATGAGACTGTAGCTGATAGGTAGTAATATCAGTTGTAAGTAGGATAGACTATAGCGAAGAGAAGAGAGTAATATATATTGTGGAACAGAGTAGGTGTAAAATATACAGAACCCTGTGTTCATGTTTTTTAAGATATATAAATAAATATGTGTATGAAATTAGAACCTTTCTGAAAATATAGTTAAAAGACAAAGGAGAGATGTATCAAGCATTGGAAGTGGAGAAGTTGCCCAGACCAACCAATCAGCTTATACGGTAACTGTAATTTTACAGGCTGTGCTAGATAAATGACAGTTAGAAGCTGATTTGTTGCTGTGGGCTTCTCCACTTTATTTCTCACTAAGAATTGATAAATCTCCCCTTAAATAAAATGATGGACTCAGCATTAAACTCAGGCACAGAACCGTGTATTGCATTCGAGAGGTGAGTTTCTTATGTGGATAATGACATTTACACTGTGTCCTCGATGATGTTTTACATGTTGGAACCAAAGTAGGTGCCATTATCAGGGGCGCCAAGAGGGGGGGGAGTGGGTACTAATTACCTGGGGGGGAGTGTGTACTATTTACCCGGGGGAGTGGGTACTATTTACTGGGGGGAGTGGGTACTATTTACCACACAGCGTGTGCTGAGCTGCAGTGGGAGATTGCTTGTGGTTGCTGAGCAGCAGCCACAACAGTCTCCTATGCCTGTGGGGGGGAGCAATCACACCGATCATGCCTCCCCCCTAGCTTTGCCTCGGGCTGAGGGGCTCACAGTGCCCCACTCACCAGTGCGTGGCGCTGCAAAAGTATGTTTTTTTTTTGCCCAAGGAAGCGTGGCCATGCCTCCCGTGATTAGACCACGTCCCCCTATTCACCTGGGCCCATCAGGGCTCTCTACAACCCTGATTATCATGTAGTGTGTAGGACACCTTGACACCTTGCCATGACTGGTTGCTTACAATATTTTTGCAAATGAATGTAACTGAGATCTCTGCATTACTATTATCATGTAAGATGTATGTCATTTTTGCTGGTCCATTATAGTGTGCTGGGGAAATTTTTTGTTAGGTTTTTCTAGTCTTAGATTAACCCTTTCCTTACATGCACCTGTGATTGACCAGTAAATTGATTAAAATGATACCGTTATGTGTATCATTGTTCTGAGAGGCATGGATGGGATCAGTATTTTGAGGGTATGCTGATCCTTGTTAAGTCATATTTGGGGATCTTGGGTTACCTACATATGAGTTGGCTCCCAATTTGGAAATACATAAATGTATGACCCAAAGTGGTGCTATTATCATGTAGTGTAGGACCACCAGAGCATAGACACTTTCCATGACTGGTGGCTTACCATATGTTTGCAAATGTATGTAACTGAAATCTCTGCATTACTATTATAATGTAGAAAGTATGTCTCTTTTACTGGTTCATTAGGGTTTGCTGACAGAATTTTTTGAAAGTTTTTTCTAGTCTAGATTAACCCCTCATTTACATGTACCCGTGATGGATCAAAAAATTGATTCCAGCAACTATCATTCTGTTTATCACTGTTCTGAGAGGCATGGATTAGATCAGTAGCTTGAGGATATGCTGATCCTAGTTATGCCACACTGGATGTTCTTGGATGGTCTCCAGGTGAGTTGGCTATCAAATGAGAAATTCATAAATATATAACCCAATAATGGTGTTACTATCTTGTAGTGTAGGTCCACCAATGAAGAGATGCCTTGGTGTGACTGGTGGCTTACCGTATGTTTGAAAATGTATGCAACTAAGATCTCTGCATTACCATTATAATGTAGAATGTATGTCTATTTTACTCATCTATTGTGGTGTACTGGGGGAATTTGTGTATTTGTTTTTTTCTATTCTAGATTAATCCTTCCCTTACATGCTCCTGTCATGTGCCAAATAATTGATTTGAGCAACTGACATTCTGTGAATCACTGTTCTGAGTGGTATAGATGGGGTTAGTAATTTGAGTGTATGCTGATCCTAGTTGTGCCATAATGCTGGATCTTGGGTTACCTACAGGTGAGTTAGCTCTCAATTTAAAAACACATAAATGTATGACCCAAAGGTGTGCTATTATCATGTAGTGTAGGACCACCAGATCAGGGATGCCTTGATTTGAGCAACTACCATTCTGTGCATCAAAGTCCCTTAATTTTGTAGATATAAAATAATTAATCCAAAAACAGTGTTTTGTACCTTAATTCTGGATAACCTTTTATGAGGCCCTCTTGCATGTTTCTTTAGGTTTGTCAGAAAAATACATCATAATCACATACCGGTATTTCATGATGGTGGACCTCCAAGAAAAGACTAAGAAGCAAATATCAACTTATAAACAGAGCTCAAATGAGGTGTCCATGTATATCATTGGGCAGTACTCAGTACTCATATTGTGATATTTGGAGGTGTGCATTTGTTCTCATGTGAATGCTGCTCTCTCTGGGGATTTCTTAATGCGTACAAGCAGGAGTGTGTCATGCACTTGTGATAAAGTAACACCATGCAGGATTGTTAAAACAAGTGTATTTAAATGCAACCAACAATTTACTTGACATGACCCTTAATGCTGATTTTCACCGGATCAATAGAATCTGCTGATCACTGAGATTGCATTTAAATAAATGTGTTTTAACCACAATGAATAATGTTACCTTATCACAAATGCACTATTGCACTATAATCAAGTTAATGGCACGTTTTACATATTATATAATTATTATATTCTTATAGTGTGTGGCTCTATGCAACCTCACTTTATAACTGATTTTAAGTTGGAAGTAAAGCAAAGAGCAAGTAACTTTGCAGTTGCACTGCAGGTGGGGAACTTGTAAAATGTGCACAGATTTAAAGATTAAAGGAGTGTGTACAAGCTCATATATAAATGGTCGTGTACAAATAAATTGTCCAATAATTATGGGCTAGATGCAAAAGCAGTCAGCACTTACCCTGCAAGCAAAAACAATAAATGTATTTAAATCCCTTACATTGCGGGATGGTTTGTCCAGGTGCAAAGTTACTTAATTTTTGTTGCTTTGCTCCTATCTCAGGATCAGGTCCTTTGTTCTGACTTAAAACTAACCTTGTATGATTTACAATACCTATGCGTGTATGAAAATACGACACATTAAGTCACTTTGGATAAAGGGTGAGTGATCTACTGTAGGTGGAACAGAAGATTAATTAAACAATATTAAATGTATATATTATATTACTGGTTTTACAGATAACATACAGTATTGAGATGAAAAATATATAGACTAAAATAAAATGCAAACTAAATAAAACTATAGATGAATTGCTTTCAAAATTATCTAATAATTACTTTAGTATTGGTTTATTTGCACAGTGTGCAGTTTATTTATTATTCATGTATAATACATTGTGCAATTAGATCAATAACATTACTATCAATAACTATTAAGGTCAGGAAAATTGTTGCTAAAAAGGTTCTAAAGATCCTTGGAAATATTTCCTCTTTGTTTCTTTACAGATGTATTTTTAGATAACTATTTTATTTTAAAAGGGACGGTTTGTTTCAAGACTCTTCCATACTCTTTTATTTTAGTATGGTGCTGAAAAGCTTTTTATTTCATTTTTTTATTATTATTCTTATTTTTTATTTTTTTTTTTACCTTCAGGGGTCTGTCCTTGCAGCTTTCTGCAGAGTCATTATACCCTGGGTGCTGTCTTATGTTCATACAACAGCCCCCACTTCTTGATTCCACTTCATCTACTTCACGGACACAGACATTTGTTAGGCTTATTAGCTCAGCAGGAGCCTTATCATATTTTGTATTTTAGGCTGTTGGAGATGTCAGGAGATGGAAATGCTACGTAGCTTTTTATCCTCCCTTTGTGCACTTTCTACTGCAGCCCAACAGTGCAGTTTGGATTCAATTCACTGCCACTAGATGCTGAGATCTCTTTAAATATGGCTAGCATTTCCATCTGCACCAATATCGCTGCAAAGAGTAAGCCATGATTAGACTGTCAAGATTTATTACGTTAAAAAGTATCAACTGTTTCTAGTAGCAACCCCTTTAAGGACTGGGAGACCACCTTCTTTTGTGTCCCCTCCTTCCAACACCACACAATGTGCTTGACTTGACCTTGACCAATGAATGCACCCAGGGAACACTAATGAATTTGGGCCAATTCATCTTGGAAACTCCAACTTTAATCAAACTGACATGCTGGGGAAAACAGTCTGTAATTAACTCCTAGCATTTTAGGTCTTCTGTAGATTATTCTAAACAAAAAATGTTTTTGTGTGTGTGAGCGTTCGCTGCTGCTGCTGACCAGGTTAGGATGAGACTTGCGTTGCTGAGGGAAAAAAACAAATCTTTATATATTGCCGATGTGGAAGACATTTGCTGGCTCAGGGAGGAGATATATATTTTTGGGCTGCTTTGCATAACATAACATGGATGATCTCCCTGTGTGAATTGTTATGTGCTTCAAATCAATATCAGCAAAGTGTTTGTTTTATTTCTTTGCTATTACACAAAGAAGACACGGTATAGTGTGTATAGGATTTTCATCAAGTTTATTTTATTGGGGCAATGCACTATGAAGCTTTGAATTCTAAATTGGTCAGAATGGGTAGGGCTATTTATGAAGAGCATCACTCACATGGCTCGGTGCATCTGACAGATGGAGTCAAGAGGAAAATCTGCGCTATCTCGTGACAGAGCTCTGATTATTTCATTGTGGATAGCTTGAGATATTCAAGTTGATTGCAAAAAATAATAACAAAAAAATTAACACATCTGTTGCCATAAAGGATCATAATGGATCATTCATTGCAAAAACAAAAACCTGTACTCAGTCTGAGCGTGGTTGGGGTTTAGAAGTTGGAGCTTCACAGCAAATGTCTTATTAGAGTAGTAAACATCATTAAGCAGGTCCTATTCCCATATTTGACCCACCCCCTACTGCTATTACATTTGCATTATCATTATTTCCTATCATTACTTTTAGTAGATCATCACTGAAGCTTTATTTATCTCAAATATCATATAATTTAATTGTGTAAATGTGAAACCCACCATTCTTATCAGGTATTTTGGGTAGGTTTCTTTCAAACGCAACAGGTTCTTTGTTCCCTGGCAGAGAGCTGAAGGTAACCTAACCCCAGACCCAAGAATCACAAAGGTAAATAAATGAAAATTGTTTTAGTTGACTGGATCGCTTCCTAAGTAATAAAACCTGTTTACTTTAAGCACAGTTTGGCCAGCAATGTAATATGTTTTTTAAACATTTTAAAACACATTCTAGGTGATGCCAAAATATGTACAACAAAGGACAGGAATTATAATTGAATATCACTAATTCCGCAGTAAGACGGCGCTTTTTTTTTTCGTTTTGGGATCCGGGCCCAATGGAAATAATCGAGTCAGGACTCAGATCTTGTTGGAAACCTGAAATTCGGGTGGGCTCGCTTATATTTCTAATTTTACGTGATTGGTTGTCTCATTTTGATAAATATGTTAGTTGATTAGTTGTGGTCAAATAGTTTATGTTAGATACGGGTAAATGATGGAATGACTGCCACTTTCTGTACTGCTGTGACTTGATGAGATCTTTAGTAAGAACTCATATTACACATGGGTATAATTTCATCCTAGTGGAATGTGTCATAGTATTTAACAAAAATCCCAAACTACAGGAAACTCACTGGATATAAAGAATGAAAACAAATTAAACCGAGCAGCTGGGCCAGCTGTTAGAGATACATAAAAAGAAAAGATTCATAGATTGTAGCAATTATTTCATTTATATTATTCTACCTCCTCATAACTATTTATTCACGGTAAAGAAAATATACAACACGTTCTTCTGAGCTGTTACATGCAAGTTTGTGTTTAAAATGCAGGATGTGTTACGTCGGGATTTTAAGTTCTGCAGCATTCAGTTAGCTGTAATGAAAAACTATCTGAAGCAGGAAAATGGAAGGAAAAAAATAACTGTTTCTTGCTGTAAAACAGTGTTTTACATTTCTGGCTGAAAAACAAGTTAGCTCTTGTTAATAGTGTATTGGCATTTGACTTCATTTCCTGCAGGAAATGAAAAAATATTAGTTTTTATGGATTATTATTTAAAACAGTAGATTTTATTATAAGCTTCCCTTTTAACCTTTTTTGCTGTTGAAGTGGCTGCAGTTGCACTCGTTGTAAATGTCTCAAGTGTGTTAGGAGTTAAATGTGTGCAAAAGCATATTTGTGAATATCATATAGTGCCAAAAAAATAGGTGATGCATTTTTTTAAAAATTTTGTTTGAATATATTTTCTTAGTGGCACACAACAGGTCCCAGCAGGCCTTGTCATACTGTACCCAATTTTAATGACTGCCAGAGCATGCTGGCAGTTGTAAAACTTCTAGTGCCAGCATGCCTTGGCATCCAAGGCTCGCTGGAACCTGCAGTGCACCCATAAAAAAAATCAAAGACACACACACGTTGAAAAAGTCCATTATTGAAAAAATACTCACCTCATTGCTAACAATAGTCATCCACGTACTTGGCAAAATAATCCCAAAACATATGAAACAAGGAACAATTTGCCCCACCAAGGCACCCACATATTGCATAGTTCCTGTCTTTCTGATTAAAATGAATGGCAGACATTCTGATTGTTTAGAAGTAACTACTAACCAATGCACGCCCAAATACCAAAGGTTGGAAGAACAGTCTGGTGCTGACCGGCCTAGGACTGGTTGGTACTATGGTAAGGGGTACTGGGGGCAAGAAATTCACCTGATATAGGCATCCCCTTGGCATACCTAAAACACATAATATAATGCAACTCTGGCTACATACCCACAACACACCCGACTTTCGCACGGGTCTCTTCTGCACCTACTTCCACCCAGAAACTCCAATTTCACGTACAGAGAGAAATGGGCGATATGCAAGCTAAACCTTGCTAGATGCAGCTGCATATGGATCATGGTCAGGCTATTTGTGTGGAATAGAGCATATAGGCACATACATAATAATGGCTTTAATACATTAAACTATATTAATATGACACATGTAGAAAACACAGTCCTAATGTTCCCTCACACTTATGGGAAAAAATGCTGATTTCCACAAAATAAAACTCCTTACACACTTGGATATTCTGAATAGAAGTCAGTTAACTGTAGAAGACCTTTTTATATTATCATGATGTCATTATTTTATTAATTTATTCATGTTTTTATGAATAACCGTATTTGTGGTAACATATTGCAACTTATAGATAGACTGTTGCTGCCTAAATGAGGCAGACTAAGGAGGAGAGATAGGACAGCTCAGAGGTTAGGGATCCTTAACATATGATGCAGACACTGTGGGCCTCTTGCAGAACTGGACATAAACCTGCCGTAGATACTCCAGCCAGTGGCGTAACTACCGTGTGTGCAGGGGGTGTGGATGCTATGGGGCCCGGACCAACCTGGGGCCCAGCCCTCCTCCTGCACCTATGGTGCCAGGCCTCTGTCCACGGCCCTTCCCTCCGCACCCTCCTCACTCCCCCATCACTCTCCTCACTCCCCTCTACTCCACTTACCTGCTCTGTGGTTGCGCCCCCCCCCGCTCCATGGTCACGTCTTCCCAGTCAGCTCCGCCTCTGGCTCTCCCCATTGGCTGATTCTGGGAGAAGGTGTGGTCGCCTCCTCCCAGCATCAGTCATTGAGATGGAGCCAACCGGGAGAGAAGGTGGACCTGCCTTGCACAGCACGACCGTGGATCAGGTAAGTCAGGGAGTGAGGAGGGTACAGGGGGCCTCAGGCCAAGGGGGGTCCACGGGACAAGAGCAGCGGCGTTAGGCTGAGAAAGGGGGGCCTGTGAATTTTTTTGCTATGGGGCCTCCGTAGGTATAGTTGCACCCCTGGCTCCAGCATTGCATACATGTTAGTATATTCGGGCATATGCACTTTACCCATCATCATCATCATCATCAGTGCATACTCGCACCAGCCTATACTATTTACAGAAGGTAAGCCTGGAAACAGACAAATGTACACATATGTCCAAATTTGCATAAACTCTGGTTCAATTCTAAGGGATTGCTTCTTATTACCATGGAGAATGGTCCGTGTGTCCCAGACACTAAAAGCTAGAATGCAGCATCACTGGAGGCCTAAACAAGTGTAAAATGTATGCACTATATAAAAACCAGAAGTAGAACTATAACTAGTTGCTATGGGTTACAGCTTATTCTTTTAATACAGTAATACTAGTTGCTATGGGTTACAGCTTATTCCTTTATTAATAAACAGAGAGACTATTTATCATAATCTAGTCTACCTCCATGTTTCTTTTACTACAGTAGTATAAATAACAAAGTTCCCAGCAATTAAGTGGAGGACATACATTATTGTCATAACCAGTCGTCTGTACCTTCCCAATTATCTTGATTTAAATATGCTTAAAAGATATGTAATCCCTATTCCGAACAGCAACCCTCATATGCCAGTACCGTTAGTACCATATATGTTTAATCGATATGTATATGCTAATGAGGCTCTCTATGTCTGTATGTATAAGTTTAATGTTATTATATATGTAATGCTGGACTAAGATTCAAAAATGTATATACAGAAATGTAAATAAAATGGCCTATTAGGAGAAATATTGAAGCTATGCTGGTTTTGTAACTGGCGCATGGCTTCAGGGCCGTTGAGGAGATGAGCAGTGTCATGTGCGCTGCCAACTGTCACTAAAGAGGAGCTGAGTGACAATTAGAGAGAGCATTTATGCCGCGTACACATTAGACAATATGTCACCCGATCCAGTGGATCTTGCCGATATATCGTCCACATAGGCAAGTATGTACCCACTATGACCGACCATGCACGCTCCCGTTCATCGCATCAACAGATCAAGCCTACATGCTGCTCAATCTGTCAATTTGTTGAATGACCCCATGCTTGTGGATATGGCTGGTGAACAACATATTGTGTGGTCGTTTACCAGATCATGCGGTGTCAAATGACCACATGATATATCGTTCATCGCATCATGCATCGGCCGGGTACACACATTGGGTCTCATTCAGACCCGGTCACAAGTGCTGAGCGCTTGCAACCGGGTTGATGTTAAGGCCCTGCGCACACGCAGCGGCCACACTGCGCTTGCGCAAGCCCCGGAGCAAGAGAGAATTTCTCTTGCTCCAGAGCTCATTACAAAAGGGGCGACTGTTGATGTTGATCGACAGCTCACCCCGTTTTGTAGGCGGGGCGGGGGGGTGGCTACACAAACGGAGGCGTTCCTGATGGAACACCTGCCGTTTTGTGTGTGGCCACACTGACATCAGCAGTGATGTCAGTGGGGAGCTTCCTGCTCGATCACAAGCCTTGATGGTCGCGATGGTCTTGACCATCGTGACCATCAACCTGGTCGGTCGCTAAGCTGTGGGTTGTAACCCACTGCTTAGCTAGCGACCAGGAGGTCGCACTTGAAAAGTGAAGCGGCCGCCCTCATTCAGAGAGAGCGCTCGCTTCTAGCGACCACCTCTGAATGAGGGCCATTGTATAATGTGTACCCAGCTTTAGAGTGTACCACAGAGGTCAGTAGAGACCTGCGCTGCAGAGTCCGGAGGGTTAGCTGCATCACAGCACTGACTGCAGGAACTCACATTGACTGCAGGGGAGGATACGGATCGGAGACCTCACATCTGAAGCTGGGAACAGGGAAGACACCCAATTGAAACTGCTGGTCGGATGGTGTCATAGGGTGAGGTGGATCCAGACAAGCTATCCCGAAGACCCAGTACTGTGGTAAAGGAGACGGATAGAGGTTTGAACCTATGCAGCACAGCACAAGTCGCACAGCACATCAATAATATGGTTCCTTATTAACAGACTAAATATATTTGGCATAAAAGTAATTGAATTAGTCAATCTACAACAGCAGGCTGAATCTGTTATTATGAAATTGTTCCCTGATCTAAGTTAGGTCACCACTCATGTTTGTGTGATGACCTAATTGTGGCTGTGGCACGTCAAACCTAACGTGCACAGTGAGCGACCCCGGCTCCCACTGTGCGCACTGTGCATGTTCGGTGTGTTTTCATGCGCGTGCCGCAATAATGTAGGAGAACAGTAAATGGAGGGAGTAATTATAATGGGTTGTGAGGGGGCAGGGACCAGAGAAAGGGCCCATTGGGGGAATACAGTGATAGGGCCCATGCTCAAAATGTGGTCAACCACCAGAGGGGGTGTGATCATCCACCACAGTTGCTTGCCTAACCATTAGGCAAATCTTGGTGTAGTGTCTATAGAAGCTACCCAAAACCCAATGTTTATCAGTGGTCCTGCTCCACAAGGTAACTGAGCCTCTAATAGAGTAACAATGCAAAATCCATTGCACAGTCTGGAACATGAGGAGGAGAGACAAGAAGGGTTTGAAAAGAAAAATACAGTACTCTAACTTTCAGATTGTTCACTGGAATACAGGATTTAATATAAGCTGATTTGAAACTAGTCTTAATTGAAGGAGTAGAGCTATGGGAAAGGGAAAGGGATGAGCATAATATGACTAGGGACAATTATCAAATGCATCGGGTTATTGCTTAAAGAATATAGGATATTGTAAATATGTATATGTGATGGTTGTGTTGGTATAATAACCTTGCACCTACAGGATACTGTGATGTGGGAGAGATCCAATAATGATTGATACAATTACCACTACTTATTTTACATTTTAAAGGTGTGTGATTGTCCATTTACTTACCCTAATTTCTTTGATAAACAGTCATTTCAATCCAATCAGTGGTTTGCTTAAGCTTATGGTAGCACTGACTTTAGAAAAGGAAGAAATGGACTTTGCTCATACTTTAAAACCCTTTGTTACATCCCGGTGTGAGGGGGTTACAGAAACTGCAGCAAAGGAGAGAAACTCCTGCCACTGAAGTAAGTCATGGGAAAGTTAGTTCCCTGCATGGGATGCAATCGGGAAGAGCCTGTAAAAAGGGCTGGGGAGAAGCTATAATAGGGGTCCAGGAGTGGCTGTAATAAGGGCCGGGGAGAGGCTGTATTAAGGGCTGGGGAGACCTGGGAGAGCCTGTAAAAAGGGCTGGGGAGAAGCTGTAATAGGGGCCCAGGAGAAGCTGTAATAAGGGCCGGGGAGAAGCTGTATTAAGGGCAGGGGAGAAGCTGTAAAAGGCAGGGGAGAGGCTGTAATAAGGGCTGGGTAGAGGCTGTATGAAGGGCAGGGGAGAGGCCTGTAGCAGTGCCCCTTATGCAATGCCCCCTATACTAGTACCCCTTATGCAATGCCACCTGTACTAGTGCCCCTTATGAAATGCCCCCTGTAGTAGTGCTCCTTATTAAGGAGAACTACTACAGGGGGCATTGCATAAGGGGCACTAGTACAGGGGCATTGCATAAGGGGCACAACTACAAGGGCCCTGCATAATGGGCACTACCATAGGGGGCATTGCATAAGGGGTACTAGTACAGGGGCATTGCATAAGAGGCACAACTTTAGGGGGCCTGCATAATGGGCACTACTATAGGGGGCCCTACATAATGGGCACTACTACAGGGGGGCCCTGCATAAGGGGCACTACCACAGTGGGCATTGCATAAGGGCACTATTACAGGGGGCATTGCATAAGGATCACTAGTACAGGGGTCATTGCATAAGGGGCACAACTACAGGGGGCACTGTATAAGGGGCACTTACTTGATATACGCAGTTTACAGGTTATAAACTATGTTCCCAATAATCTGGTTCTACACGGACATAAAAACTGTAACCTGTTTTGAGCAGAGGTGACAGACAAGCAGGAGCGGAGAGGAGGGTTGGTGAAGTAGATCTGTCAGGGTGGGATGTAATGGGCATTACTGTGTGGCATAATGTGCAATGGGCATTATTGTGTACACAATTTGCTATTAGGGCTATTACTTTGTGTGGCATAATGTGTTATAAAGGGCATTGCTGTGTGGCATTATGTGTTATAAGGGGCATTACTGTGTGGCATAATATGTTGTATGTGGCATTACGGTGTGGCATAATGTGAAATAGGGGCATTATGGCGTGGCATCATTTGTTATAAGGGCATTACTGTGTGTCATTATGTGTTATATGTGGCATTATTGTGTGGCATTTGTAAGGGGCATTGCTGTGTGGCATAATGTGTTGTAAGGGGCATTACGGTGTGGCATAATGTGTTATATAGTGGCATTACTTTGTGTGTCATAATGTGTAAGGCAGAGGTTCCCAATCACTGTCATCAAGGCTCCCCAACAGTTCATGTTTTAGAGATATCCATGGTTGAGCACAGGTGAGTTAATTAGTACCTCAGTCAATTTGATTTAACCACCTGTGCTCAACCATGGATATCTCTAACACCTGAACTGTTGGGGAGCCTTGAGTTGAGGACCGTGTTTGGGAACCTCTGGTGTAAGGCACATTACTGTATCATGAAACCAACACCTTAAACGTCGTCTTTGGGTGTGTTTGTATTTTAGGCGGGGGGAGGGGGTGCCTGAAACTCTTTTGGCATGGTGGAAAAAAATTTATAGTTACGCCACTGGAGGCAGACATGCCTGTCCTTGCTTTATTGCTGTAATAATGTAACAGCTGACTGTGAGAGTACTGTATAATATTGGATACACAATACTAGATATTTTGTTCGATCGAATGATGAATGGTAAATTAGTAGCATATCGATAGATGTGTACACCCGATAGGTCTGTGAATGACGTAGTTCAAAGACATAATAGGTCTGCACTGCAGCACAACATCCTGTGCTCTCTGCTGTGTATGCTCCTGTATGGTATATGACCTGGCTAGTATCTGACCTCTTTGTGATATCCCTGTGATTTATTCATAACATCTGTGTGTTCTGAATACAAGCTTTGTCTGCAACAGCTTGTGTTATCCCTTTGTCTTTCCATGACCTACCTGTGTAATAACATTGGTTTTGTTCGTGACTCTTCTTTCATACACCTGTGGCGTATACAAGACCTCAAGTATACCAGACCCTGGCTTGTTGTCTTCTTTTGTCTTAACTTCCACCAATCTATCATGCCAGTAACCAGTACTAGGGACCATGACCTGCTTTTCGGGTGCAGCAAAGTTCAAACATTCTTTCTGGGGGTCACTGACATAAACCACCAGTACATTGGTATCTGCACCCTTCATACTGGTAGTGCAAAGACAGGGTGATAGCTCTGAATTTATATTTCCCAATAGACCTGTGACAGTGATAAGATAGTAAACCATGCAATGTACGGGATGTAATTACCATCCTGGCAGTCGGGATCCTGGTGCTCAGAATACCGGTGCTGGAATCCTGACAGCAGTCAGAATCCCAACCGCCAGCATCCCAATGGTAAGTTTTAGGGTTAGGGGGAGGGTTAGGTTTAGGGTTAGGCACTAGGGGGAGGGTTAGGGTTAGGCTGTGGGTTGAAGGGTTAGGAGTATATTTACTAAAGTGAGAAGTGGAGATGTTTCCCATAGCAACCAATCAGATTCTACTTAACATTTATCTACCACCTTCTAGAAGATAATAGCGAGAATCTGATTGGTTGCTATGGGCATTATCTCCACTTCTAAAAACTCTCACTTTAGTAAATATATTATATATTATATTTACTCTCTCACAGAACATAGGCATGTTGCATATCATTTTAATCAGCAGAAGCTGCTTGTGCCAATAAGATGCATTTACACAGTTACACAGCACTCCTGTGACCTTACGCTCAAAACATTTCTCTCGACAGCCCACCACTTGGCATTTCTGCTATACAGTAGACATTGTATTGAACACATAACAGGTGGCAAGTTTTTCATAAAGAGAGATCATGTCAGGTTCAATACTTTTAAGTACTTTTAAAACTTTTAAGAACTCTACTGAACTCAAAGCATTTCTCTCAACATACCACTGCAGTACAAATTTTATCAGTTGAGCATTCTACACCCAGAGGTTAAGCAGTGTATTACATGCCATGGCTTATCTTTCATTGTAGAACACCATGGTATGCCACAGTACAGTCATCACGTAACGTTCCATGTCACAGGAGGCCTGAATGGTGCGCTATGAGCAACAAACTAGCTGGGCCCATCTGTAAGTCAGTGCTAGGTTTTGCTGAAAACCAAACACACCCGAATACTGGAGTTCTGAGTTGAACCGAGTCCGGACTTGGATCAGTTTTGGGATTCTGAGTAGAACTGAGGCCCTCATTCAGAGGCGGTCACAAGAAGCAATCGCTCTCTCTGAATGAGGGCGGCCGCTTCTTTTTTTACTGCGGCCTCCTGGTCACTAGCTAAGCTGTGGGTTACCACCCACAGCTTAGCGATCGACCAGGTTGATGTTCATGATGGTCAAGACCATCGCGACCATCGGGGCTTGCGACGAGACCCTAAGGTTGGGTTTCGGCAACCACAAGCCCCAGGGATCTTCCTGCTCTGATCGAGCAGGAAGCTCCCCACTGACATCACTGCTGATGTCAGTGTGGCCGCCCACAAAATGGCAGGCATTCGCTTGGGAATGCCTCTGTTTGTGTAGCTGCCCGCCTACAAAATGGGCCGAGCTGTCGATCTACATTGACAGCCGGCCCTTTTGTAGTGAGCTCCGGAGTGAGGGAGTTTCTCTTTCACTCCGGGGCTTGCACATGTGCAGGGCGGCCGCTGCGCGTGCGCAGAGTCTTAACATCGACCCGGTTGCGAGTGCTCAGCGCTCACGACCGGGTCTGAATGAGACCCTGAGTCCCGGCTCAAGTTTTCCTGCAAGTTTGATCTTGGGTATAAATATTAGATCTTGTATGTTTTTGCTTGCATGTAAGTCCCTCCCTGATTACAGGTGCCAAAATTGGTCAAAATTGCCTGGAAATTAATGTTATTGGTGTTAATCATTCTATAGGAACAAAAACTGGTCTAAGATACAGTACTTGATTTTAGCTGTTTTATTCATTTTTTTAAAGAAATTCCAAACCAAAACCAAAATCGAACTAAAACACTTCAAGGTGGTATTATCAAAACCAAAAAATTTCAGAGTGGGTTTGCCAAAACCAAAACACGGCGATTTACGCAAATCACTAGATATAATATCTTGTTAGCACAAAATCAGAAACATCAACACCAGCATTTGGTCAAAATGGGAAATATATTTTTTGGTCTCAATGTACAAAAACTGCCCTTTTAAATGATTTCAAAAAGTTAGCAGCATAAGCAGTGAAAAGTGTACAGTTACCTAATTTTGAAGCAAAATGCAAAATTCTAAATCTGGATATTAATGATGATGTTTTGTAGAAAACAGAAGAAGGGGCATGTTACTTTTAAATAAGCATAAAGAAGTTGGAAGTAGTGGTGATAGTAATTGATTCAGTAGAATATTCTCACTTTAAATGATCCCACACAGTATGAACATGGTACATATTCTTCTGGTTAACAACAAATTACCATTACACAAATTCAAAATGAAGGCCTCTCCAGACAGAATAACATATTAAACTTTTTAGAGGCTTCATGACCAAAAAATGCTTCAACAGTTATGTTATCAAGCATTGCACGATGCCAGATTGAGCCTATTTACATAATAGACAGTGGTATATCGGAATCGGTATAAAATACCACCGGCCGCATGGTTCGATTCCCGGCAGCGCCTGGCCGACAGATGAGCAGAGCCCGGCAGTGGAAGCCCAACAGCACTGGAAATGCCGATCATCCCTAAGGTAAGTATAAACTAACCTAACCCCCTAAACCTCCTTAGGGGTGCCTAACCCTAACCTCCCCCCTGTGCCTAACCCTAATCCCCCCTCTAAGTGCCTAACCCTAACCCCCCCTTCCCTGCTGCCTAAACCTAAGTCCCCCAGGGGGGTGCCTAACCCTAAGTCAACCCCAGGGGTGCCTAACCCTAACCCTCCCTCCCCCCAGCCTAGCCCTAACCCTCCCAGGGGGGTGCCTATCCCTAAGTCCCCCCCGGTGCCCTAAACCTAACCCTCCCCCCTGTGGCTGTCCACTCGCGGCGCCCGCCATCCCTTCAATCAGGTCTCCCAGCATCGGGGAAAATGTCAGGCGTCTACATCTACATCTAAAAGCCCGGCATTTCACCCTCACCGGGATATGACAGTCGGGAAGCCGGCTGCCGGTATTAAGGCAGCCGGTTTCCCGATTGTATACCGGTATATCATAGCAAACTTACTCCAACTGCTTGTGCTAGAAAGAAGAGCAAATCTTTCAGGCTATCAACACATGTTAGAACAAAAGGTTACATGTATAAAGCTGGCTCAATGAGGATATTGGAATAGACAATTTTAATGCTAATAAGGGATGGGGAACCTTTTTTCTGTGGAGGGCCATATTGATATATATAACATTATTCGCGGGCCCGGTGATGGCCACGCCCCCTCTGTGTGATGACACACGAAGGCGGGGCCACAATTGCTGGTGATTATAGCAATGCCCAGAGCATCCTGAGGAGCTGTAAGGGCAGTGGTGTGACTGTCTGAAGCATCCTAAGGACACTCCAGGCTGCACTGCTGCATAGATTCTGGCTGCAGGGAGCCATTCTAGGCGCCTGCTAGCCAGATGAGGCTACCAGAAAAAAGCTCAGAGGGCCAGACCAAATGACTCCATGGGCCTTATACGGCCCCCGGGCCTGAGATTCCCCATCCCTGCTATACAACATTATTATATGGACTTAAGACATTCACCCAGCAACAAATAGGTTCAGGAGGAAAAAAGAGAAAAGAAGGAGCAATAATTTTAATGGAGGCACGTACAAAAGCAATAAATGTAAATTCAAGGCAATTTTTTCTTTGCTTATTTAATTATTTTTATTTTTTATGTAATTTATTACTGTTTGAAATATTGGGTTGTTAGTGACTAAACAACTTGGCTTACTTATTCAATGATTACGTTATTTTTTTTATTTTGTATTGTTAATGTAGTTTATTATAGTATAAATGTTATATTCAACCCTTTATATTGTACCGCTTCATATAAAAAAAAAAAAAAATTGTTTAAAAAAAAAAATTCAAGGCAAGCAGAATTTTCTTTCTAAGGGGTATATTTATTAAAGTGTGGGTTTTTAGAAATGGAGATGTTGCCCATAGCAACCAATCAGATTCTAATTATCTTCTAGCACCTTCTAGAAGATAATAGCTAGAATCATCTCCACTTTCAAAAACCCGCACTTTCGTATACCCCTAAGACTTCTACTGTTATTTCATGACTGTTTTTGGACCTGTTTTCCTGTTTTGTTATAGTGGCTCCCTGTCTAAGTTTCTAGTATGATAGAGTGTAAGAGAGTAGTCAACAAGCAGTGATCTGGTACACAGATGATTCTCGGAGCAACCAGCAGTAATAAGCTGAAGCAAAAATAGAGCCAAGGCCAAACCAGGAAATGTCACAATTGTCAGCAGGCAAGCAATAGTAATATACAGACCAGATCAGATCGTTACACTGGAGATAAAAAAATACAGGTGTGCTGGAGACTAGGAAGTGATCCAAATACTCTGGCAACCTTCTGATCTCAGAGAGAAGCTTTTATAAGGCTTGCCAATTTGAACTTTATGGGACATATTCAAGTGAGTGCGAGGTTTAGTGAGGAAATAACCTTGCACCCCTCACGCCCAATTTTTGATTAACGTGGGTATGCGCACTCCCGATATCCATGGTATCCAATTAAAAAAAGTGGTTGTGGTGTTTTCAGAGCTGAAAACCCCACGTCGCGTAAAAAAAAAGAAAAACAATTCAACACTTACCCGCCTGGGGGTTCCGTGGCTCCTGGTGGCCTCCCTTCCATTTTCTCACTGGACAGGAGGCTGCTGGGAGTCCCGGAAGCTGCTGGGAGGCTCCAGGGGCTGGTGGGAGGAGCAAGGGCTGCTGGGAGATGTAGGTCTCACAGCGCCCGGTGTGTGTGCCCCTCCATAGACACTGGGGGGCACACACACTGGTGGTCACATACAACAATAATACACACACACACTCACTCATACACATTTACAAACACTAACAAACACTCACACACCGACTGACTCACCCTGCTGCAGAAGACCTGGCTTCCGACGCTGGAGACAGCACTGCAGAAGGTAAGTAATTAAGGACTAATTAAGCTAAATGGAAACTTCAAATTGCTTAATTAGTCCTCTGGTGGGGTGCCGCCAGGGTCCCAGAGCAAGTCCCACTGATTTTTTTCTAAAATTAAAGTTTTTAGAATAAATCACACTTGCTCTGGAGGTGCAAGAATAAAAAGCTCCTGTCGCTCAAAAAAGGAAAAAATACGCACCTAACTGAATAGTAAAAACCCGCACCTGCAGGAAAAATCTCGCAGGTGTGGGATTTTTGTTTTTCTCACCCTCAATTGAATATGCCCCTATGTCTAATATTTAACATAGCAGAATCCACTTCCACCCTTATAGAACATAGCGAGATGCCTAGTGGAGAGCAGGGGTGAGAGAAGGAGAATGGGAGGTTGCCCAAGAGAGTGGAGAGATGCCAAAAAATGCACAAAAGAATGGAGAATAGTAAAAAATGAACCTGGTAGGAACATGCTGACACCTGTAAGAGTGTTACAAAAAGTCTGCAGTTACTCCCAAGGGCGCCAAGAGGGGGGGTGCAGGTACGAGTACAAATTACCCGGGGCCGGGCTTCCTGAGGGGTCCGGCGGGGGCCCGGGACCAACGTCCCCCCCCTCCCTCACAGCAGCCCAGCACACAGTGTGTGCTGACCTGCAGTGGGAGACTGCTCGTGGCTGCTGGGCGGTTTCACTGTTCTAGCTAAACAGCTGTGTGGGAAGGCAGAGCCCTCCCACAAAGGTGTCTGCCCTCTGTGAGGGAGGGCAGACGCCCACCAGCCTGCTGCTCAGAGCGCCCCCCCTCTCCAAGCGGCGCTGAAAATCTTTTTATTTATTTATTTATTTTCCCGAAGGGGACGTGGCCACGCCCCCTGTTACCCGGGCCCGCCGCGGCTCTTGGCGGGCCTGGTTACTCCCTGTCTAAGCCCAAAATGGAATAATAATTTAATTTATACTGTCACTGTAACCAAAATAATTCCCTTTATACATGTAGTGTTATAAAAAAAAAAATCAGGATTATCTGGATACTTAAATAACACAAAGATAACTGCTATTAAATTTAATGGAGGTTTACTATGTCAAAAGTCACAATGCTTATTGAATAAAATGGTATTAACTAATTTGCATATAGAAAGAAATGTATATGCAAAACAGTGTTCTTTGAATAAACCGTTATAAAACACAGAAATGGTTATAGTCCATTCACCTAATATTGCATGATCTGACACTTGGAGAAGGATATAAGGTGTGGACAATTCATTAGTATAATAATACTGAGCTCCAAGAAATGACAATTTCTAAAATAATTTCGTTACTTTTAAACATTCTTCCTACAATCCCCCTTCCACTGTTAAATCTTTTAAAGAAGTGTGCTGATATGTTAATCTGTTTTGTTGCTCTCTGTTCAAAAACTCTAGCAGTAGGTTCCATAAATATTAAAACATTATCCTGCAACATAGCAAAGATATTATATTAAGTCCTCTAAACAGGCAATGTTTTTCTGCATATATGCATATGAAATATGATTACATTGTATTGAATCTTTTGGGAGATGCATTAATCTTAGAGGCCCCTTCCGAGCCATGTATATATAATTATCCCATGATATGTTATTAATTATGGTGATTAGAAACATGGATTATGGAAAGTATTGCTTTTGATGTTATATTCCCTACAGGGAATATACCTGCACTTGGAGAGACCACAAATAAGGTCCTCTATAGCCAAAGATATTTCTCAATAAGCAGAGTTCACTGTCCAACTGTTACACTAGACATCTAAAAATAAACAATCGGAGCCAGGTGGCAAAAACAGCATGCCCATGAACAGTGGTGGAAGTTAAGCCCTGGCACCTGGCAGCATGACTGCAAGAGACAAGACCACTTAATGTTGCTCCCTGGCAGGAGGGAGCAGTGTGGGCGCAGAGACACACAGGAGCACACAGTTCAGTGTGTGTAATTGTCCACATGCTGCCTCTCTAATATTACAGGCATCATGTGGCTCAGGCTCATCTACCTAGAATGCCCTCCTCCTCCTCTTGGTGCACCTACTGGCACCATCCCACACACCTGGCACTCAGAGCCAAAAACTTCCATTGTCTCTTGGAGTTATGCCACTGTGGGCTCTATTTACTTCAATCCGCATATTGAATGCGGATTGTAGTGTGACATTACCGAGTGAATTCGCATTGCGAATTCAGGTAATATCACAGGGATTTACTATAAATCCCTTGCAGGGACAGAGCTTGCGATAAAGCTCTGTCCCTGCGGATCCCATCCGCACTCTAGTCGCGGTATTTTCGGAAAAAATACCGCGACTAAGAGCCCGCGCATGCGCCGACCGCCCACCGCTACTACCCCCCCACCAATGCTAAGCCCCGCCCCCTGGTGCTAAGCCCCACCCCCCGCGATCGCGGACCCCTGCGACCCCCCCTCCCCGCCCCGCGACCCCCCTCCCTTCATTACACTTACCTGCATCCTCCTGGCCTCCGGTGGTCTTCTCCGGGCTCCCCGATCAGGTGATCTCCCATACTGCACTGGGGCCCGATCACCTGATAACCGGGCCCCAGTGCACTGTGGGAGACCAGCTGACTGGAGAGGAGCCATCACCGGAGGCCCGATCACCGGTCCCTGGATTCAGGTAAGTGAAAAAAAAAATGTTTAATTTTTTTTTTCTTTTTTTTACAGCAATCAGCTTGCGGTCTACTTAGACCACATAGCTGATTACTGGTACCGGCTCCCGCCTCTGCTCTCCCCGTTAGAGCAGAGTGGGAGCCCGGTAACCGGGGGAGACCCTGGATAACGCCACCTCCAGGTGGCGTTATTATCACAGGGCTTCCCCCGGTATTTTTTTACAATTTATTTTTAGTAACTTGCACACAGATCACATTTCCCATTACAATTATGGGAAATGCGATCTGCTTTACTAAAAATAAGTGATACTGGGGGCTGGAGTAGAATTTTACTAATTCTACTCCAATTGCCCTGTAATAAATACAGGTGAAACTAAAATAATGTGAAAAGGGTGTGAAAACACCCTTTTTCACTTTATTTTAGTAAAAATAATGTTAATAAATAGAGCCCTGTGTGTGAAGCATAGACAAAATGCATAGACACCTTGTTTGCTTACAAACAATGGTTTGCTGGAAGCCATTATCTAAAGTAACTTAATGAATATAATCACATTAATATTTTATTTCATAATTATTCCAATTAGACAATAATCATGACAATATGTTTATCTAGTATGTATGCTATTGTTTTATGAGGGACACACAATTCCGTTTTTGCAATACATTGTGCTTCAGTTCAATCAAAATACCAGTTATAATTTCCTAAGAAAGTCTCAGCCTTTTTGTGCAGGCAATTACAATATATATAATAACATTTCCTCTAATCCTGTTTAAATGATAATTCACCCATTGTCATCATATCATTATTTGATCCTGCAATAATAGATCCCAGGAGCTCTGCCCTCCCACACAGCTGTTTAGCTAGAACAGTGAAACCGCATGAGACTACAAATGACAAATTACATTGATAAAAGTGTAAATTGAAAACTTTGGAAACTCCAGAATTTTTACCACTGGATCCAATTCTAGATCTCACATGAGATTGGGGATTTCATGTAAACTGAACGTCATAACCATTTCAGACCTAGGTTCACAAGGCATATTGGATGTATGCACATTTTATTTAAAATGACAATAAATATTGTAAATGTTTTCCAGATCTTTCTTGACGAGTAAAAACAATATACTAAACCAAAAAAAAAATGAATTTATGGGGACATAGACATTAGGGGCACTGCTCTCCTGGAGTGTATCACAATAATAGCCTTTTTTATCAATGTATTAAATGTTAACATGGACAGCACGGTATCCAGGGCTTGATTCAGACACGCTCGCTAGATGCGTTTGCTCATTAGATGCATAAGCAAATCTGGCTAACTAACAGCAAGGCAGGCGATCGCACTGCAAGGCAATAGCACGCCCACTATGTCTTGCATTAATGAAGACGCCGCACTTACAGTGCGGTTGTCCATACCCGACCACAAGCACTGCTAGCGCTTCAGTGAAAAATTCAGCCAAGTGACGCGTACTATGACGCTGCCTCTTAATTATGCATGCCTCCAAAATGGTGTTAAATGCTCAGGCATGCCTGCATTTGCACCTCTACTCCCCCATATCTAGAGGCCAGCCCTTGTCACCACCCACAAACTCCTGTCACTCATTCAGCCGGGCTGTCTATGTGCAGCGAGCGAACGCTTCCTGATCACTCGGACTGGTTCGCGCACGCGCACTGCGATGCGTATGCATGCGTAGTTTGCAAGCATTGGCTGGCTGCATGCGAATGCATCCTAACGAGTGGGTCTGAATCAGGCCTCCAGTCGACAGTTGCAATGTCGACATTCATAGGGGTATATTTACTAAATTTGATTTTAAATGTTGAACAATGGCCCTCATTCAGAGCCGTACGCTCTGAGCAGAGCGCACGCTCTGAATGAGGGCCGCCCTCCATAAAAATGGAGCGTCCTCCTGGACGCTCGTATAGCTGTGGGTCACCAGCCACAGCCTATACGAGCGTGCAGTTTGATGGCCGCGATGGTCGTGACCATCGCGACCATCGAAACTGCGAGCCGGAGCCTGCGGTTGAGGTTTTCAACCGCAAGGCCCGGAGTGATTTTGGCTCTATCAGAGCCAAAATCACTCCCACTGACATCACTAGTGATGTCAGTGGGCCGGCTTCTGACGGGAGGCATTCCCTTGGGAACGCCCCCGTCAGGGAGGCACGCCCCCGGCACGCCCACCAAAGGGGGCGTGCTGTCAATCAACATTGACAGCATGCCCCCTTTGATCAGACACAACGAACGAAGGAAAGTCCTTCGCTCGTCGCGTCTGGCGCATGCGCACGACGGAGCTCCCTCCGTCGTGCGCATGCTCAGTGCAGACCATCGACCCACTTGCGAGCGGACAGCCGCTTGCGAGTGGGTCTGAATCAGGGCCTATGTTGACACTCTAATGTCGAAATTGTGATGTTTACATTATGGGGTATATTTATTAAAGGTCCATTGTAATCAATTTAAAATTTATGAAAATCAGTCAACATCGATGTTATGTTTCAAGGGCTTAATCATTTAATCACACATTTACTAACATACAACTTTTAATTTGTTTTTTTAAGTATTAATAAATGTGTGATTTAACCAAGAAACACAACAGCAATGTTGATCGATTTTCATCGATTTAAAATCAATCCAAATCAATTAAAAATTACCTTTAACACAATGTCGACACTACAGTTTCAACATTGTAATATTGATTTGATCTTGAAAGAAAATTGCAATCAAGCTTTCTTAACTTGTTTCCAAAAGATAAAAAAATGTAGTCAACTCAAGGAAACAAAAGCTTTACGTTAAAGACAATACTGTATTAATGTCCCCAGGTGATGCCTAACCCTATCCCCCCTTCCCGCACCCTAAACCTAACCCTTCCGGGGAGTGCCTAACCCTAACCTCCCCCCAGTGGTGCCTAACCCTACCCTAACTCCCCCTTCCCGCACCCTAAACCCAACCCTCCCCGGGGGGTGCCTAAAACTAACACCCCCCCACGGCTTACAGCTAAACAGCTACCTTTGTTTGAGAAGCCGGGCATCGGGATTTCAGCGTCAGGCTAAAGATAGGCATCGGTATTTAGACGCCTATCTTTAGTACAGAGTCGGGCTTCCAGCGTCAGGATTCCGACGTCCGGCATTCTGGTCGCCAGTAAGTAAACTGCATCCCCCATTAACAACTTAAAGTACATAAACCATAAACATCAGATTCACATTACAGTTTGTCTCTTAAAAGCTCATCTACTGTCACCTGTCAGTTTGTAAAACATGTCAGCGCAACTTACATACGGTTTGTTAAAATTGTTGGTTGGTAAAATTAAAAATTTACTAGGAGATCATTTGCGAGGGGGCCATTGAGATTTCAACTGCCTAGGGGCCTCCACAGGGTTTAATCTGGCACTGCCATGAAAACATAGTCACTGTCTACATTTCATATAAAAGAGGGTGTGACGTGCTAAGGATTGTTCCAATAGATGATAGATTTTCATATGGAATAGTCCTCCATTTCCAATTATATATTCATTTAAGATGTGTCCTCCGATGATATGTAAGAAACCACAAAAGAAGAGAAAAACATGGTGTAATATTGGTCAAATTCTTCACAATACACGTACAGACATATTAAATTGCTGTTTTTCTAGATAGTTACACCATGAGTTTATTCTCTCATTTTTTTAGGTAGAAAATCATCTCTATACAACCTGAGTTGGGTGGATAAAGAAACCCTTATATGTATATCAATAGCGGTGCTTATGGAAGCATTTATGTAAGCATCTTTTCACTGATAGTCATTGTATCACTGATTGGGGTGATCTCACGGTCTATTGGTGGAGCACTCTATCTTCTGGAAGTTATTTGGGAGATATCTACACCATACATGTGTGCATGTGTATGGTGAAGAATTTGACCAATTTTAGACCACATTTTTCTCTTTCATTGAGCTTGTTACATGTCATCGGAGGACAGATCTTACATGAATATATCTTTGGAGGATCACTCCATATCAGTTTTATTACAACTACAGAATATTACACAACATGGAGACATAAAAGAAATGAGATATATAATGGGAAGACACTGGTATTTATAGAGCAAACTCCACCCTCTGTAATTTTGACCTCACCCCCCATGTAGCAAATAGAGAGTTTCTTCACTAAGGACCAAACTTGTTATCTTAAGATTTGAACAACGTAGCTGGAGATAATTCATACTACAGATGTGTACTCTTACACCTTTAATTTTTTGCTTAATTTGGCACAAGATGTCAGCCCGGCTAAGATGTTCCATTGTGAATATCAATTGGGCGGGCTCCAATATTTTTTTTTCCTGCAAAAGTATTAATATAAAGTAGCTGAATAAAGTAATACAAGGCGTGGCAAATTTCTAGATTCAAGGGCATGGCAAATTTGGTCATACAGTATGGCTAGATTTTAGGAAAGGTGTATGTGGACACATCTGTATGTGCTCTATTCAATCCTTTAAGGCAATATGCTCACAGTGTTCATCAGTATTATCTCCCAGGAGTTCCAGGTAATGGGTTAAGGCCAGTATGAAGTTTGACTTTTCTACAATGACTAACCCTAAGCTTGGACAAACTGAAGAGTTTAAATAACTCATACTGATATATTTTCATCTTAGTATATCCTTACCTCAAATGTGGAAGATGTTAAAATAATCTGTAATATATAAAAACTTAAAAAACTTGAAAAATAACTCAATCTATCATGATTGCTCTGATTTATACAGCGAACACAAAAAGACCATTTGAAGTAAAAATAGCTAAAAAATACTTTAGGAAATATTTGTTATCTATTGATAAAATCTGAAAATATCCACCTAAAGCCGGAAAGGCTGCTGCCGGGTCACCATTACTGGCAATGGGGACTGTATCGTGGTCTCCATCTAATGATGGTGTAAGCAAACAGGGGCAAATAGTTAAATACTGTAATGCTGAAAAGAGGTTATGTCTACTTGTTCAATAGGGCCCATAGTCTCAAACTGCAGGAATTTGATTGGAGTTGTCCATAAATTAAGCTATATTCCAGGACAACCAATCAGAGTTGAGCTTATTTTCTAGTTTAATTTATAAAATTAACTTTTGTGTTTACTTGTGAGAAGAACATAATAGTTTTTTTGCAGCATTTCTCCAGAATGTTTTGTTTTTCTGTTAATAGTCCACACAACTATCATTACTTCAATATACACAACTATCATTACTTCAATATGTCTATAAATGTATATTTTTGAGTACTGACAGTCAGACATAATATAATATTGCACTGTTTAATATTCATTTGTTAACAGGCTGTTCATTAATTCACTGGCCGTTTGGCATTTTGCTTCCGTAACATGGATCTTCTCAAGTACAGAATTCCTGTTTCTATAATGTGCTTCTACTAGTCCTTTGGCAGCAAGATATCATTTTATTTTTTCATGTCAATAAAAAGGGATACAAAAATAATACCATGGCGCTGCTGAGGCATACTCATGAGGAATATGTAGCAAGTGTTGGGAGTATTGCTACATTTGGAATATTGCTTAAGAAATGTAAATGACACTCCATTTGTACTCTGAGTCAGCTCCTTGTCAGTGTATCAGGATGCTTTTGTCTATTGTGTTACTCTTAGAACAGAGGTTTCAGCGCTAGTGTTCAAAGAATTTGTATTCTTCAAAAATATATAGAATTGTGTCTGAGGAATTTTAAATAATAGTGTACGTTTTATTTATTAATACAAAGAGAGGAACATATAGAGCCAGATTCCCAATCAGGACGCAGATGCCGATATTTTCACAGACTGAGCGATTGGATTGCGATTACGCTCACACAGTCGCTTGTAAAGTGAGAGACAGGTAGTCAGCGTTTGGGGGAGGCAACTAGGGCTGATTAGAAAAACACAGGTGTGTTGGGGCCATTTAAACACTGTATTCTGGGTGTCCATAAATGAACCACTGTGTTCCTAATCGCAGCAGGAGATCCCTCTACGTGTCTGGAGACCCGCTATGTCTGTAACAGCTTAGGCTTAATCAGAAGGCTGATGGGCGCCTGACCTGCGGTCTATATTTCCAGTTTTGTGCTTAAGCAGCAGATGCGAGATGCTTTCAGTGGGCATCTCTAAGCACTGGACAGTGGGTGAGTCATTATTTTCGCAATTGTGATCCTTGAGAGATCTCAGCTGCGATGACATTTGCATCCTGGTCAGAATCAGGCCAATAGAGCAGTGGTAGAAAAAGGTAAATGGTGATTGGATGAAATATCACATGACCTTGTTTTAGGGTATATACGGCCTGACATGGTGTGTTCATCTCTACATCCTGAGGAAGGAAGTCATTCCGAAATGCGTTGGTGTTGAGAGGACCCCTGAGGTTTTGATTCTACTATTCTTTGATATTGCTTAGGCTCTTTTATTCATCTACTTGAGAACCCCCCACCCTGACTGGATTCCCAGAAACAGTGAGGTGAGGAGAGGCTTTTTTCTTTTTCCATGTGTTTTGAGCCTTAAGGAATAGAGTGGAACATACCATATCAGACCTACAGGGGTCACTTTGTAGTACTATTTAGTACCATTTTATATATATTTTTTATCCTATTTTACTGGTTTTTATGTGGAACAAATTCATGTGTGGAGTTCTTTTTTTGTGAGAATAAAAGAGATTTTTATGAACTATTTGGAGACTCCAGAATGCTGCCTTGAATCATAGTAATTGTAAAGATATATCTATGAAGGTGGTATTACTGCCTGCTGGAAAAACCAGGGATAATGAAACCTTTTGGTGCATGTAGGGGCTTATTCCCCTGGTGAGTGTCATTCTTAAGAGTTTGAAAATCTTATCAACTGGGAAGGAAGAACAAGGGGAATAAAAAGAAACCTTTATGTGAATGCATCTCGCTTAGTTGAGGTGAGTCCGGAAGTTTATTCCATCACAGTAAAGAAATTAAATATATTACTGGATTACACAATCCCCTTGTTGCTCTTCATTTTGTTCATAGTATAGAGATTGTGTAATCGAGACATCTGTATTGAATCTAGTAGCGTTGTGGACTACTCTTATTGTTATATGTAGCAACAGCATATGCATGGGCAACATAGATGCAGAAATTTATGTGGCAATCAGAACTATTATGCCAGTCGTCGCTATGTAGTCTGGAAGTGCGTGTAAGATCTCACATTAAAGTGTTTTATTAAAACAGTTTAGTTTCCTAGATCTCAAGTTGCTTAGATAGGACTTTTCAATGGAATATCAGGGTACCTGGCATGAGAAAAGTGTTGTAGATACCAGTATTGGGCTCAACTTGCCCCTACTATCTTGTGCTGGCTTACCCTGGGTACAAAGTCTAATGAGTGCTCTGCATTATACATGGATCTGTGAATAGAGGTAATGGACAAGGCTCCACAAGGCAATAACAGACCCAGAAAACAGAGTGTAATCAATGAAAGACCGGTTTTCAGGAAGCATTTAGGTCACAAGACAATCTAACATCAGGGTTACACTAACTCTCTCAGCAAACATAACCTCAGTTTTGTTATTCCCTCTACTTCTACCAATACATAATATACCAGTACAAGGATGTAAGTGGTCATTGTCTCATCACCATTCACAAAAAATTAAAGTTGAAAATTTGGATATTTATGTAAATACATATTCATTTCCAGTATATTTAGAGTTATTTTGATTACTATTTTAGCTGCATACACACACAACAATTTTTTTAATGATTATCATTAAACGATATCGTTTAACGATAATCGTTTGCAAAAATCGTTCACTTTCTGAGTCAAACGATGAACGATTATCGTTCATGCGCATTCACGTTTGTAGTTTGTAGTTCAGTCAGACTTGTCAACTCAATGATTTTCATTAAGGGAATATGCAAAAATCGTTTGTAGTTCATAAAAATCGTTAAACGATTTTAGTTAATTTTTTCAAGGGAAAAAATCGTTTACTAAAATCGTTCATTAAAAAAATCGTTGTGTGTGTATGCAGCTTATGAAATTTATTTGATATTACATATTTTTATATTATCTACAGTACATTCAGATGCGTCCAGATACATCGTTGCTGATCGCGATACAAACGTGTGCACGCATAGCGCCATGCAATCATCCGTGGCTACATACGCTACGGAATGCTATGGCGCACACTTTGATCGCACCATGCAATCCTTTGGCATCGTGGGTGCGAACGCAGCACGCGTAACCATTTGTGGGCGCACGACTCACTCCCTACAAGGGGCGATTTGCTGCAGATCTGTATTTAGCTACATATTTCACCAGGTACTGCTAAATAATGTTGTAGTTTGCAACATTTGGCCTGTTCAGAGTTGTACGTAAACCCGTTGGTTTACGCACAACTCCACTGTTTAGTTGCGCATGTGGCAATTACTGACTGTGAAAGCGGTCGCAGTCCCCCATAAGCTGCAGTATGATTGATATGATGCAGGCATTTGGGGAGCGGGGAAGAGTTGATGGCCGGTGATGGCCAGAGTTCTTGAAAACGGGGGAATGTCGGCCCCGTTTTTAAGGCTTGTCGAAGGCCAGTGGCTGCGTTTTCCGACACAACTTCACTGACCCCGGCAGAGTGAAAACACCGCCCATCCTGCGTAAGCTGAATGTTACTCAGATGGGCGATTGTTGCACAGCTTTAACATTTACACACAGCAGCTGCGTACAAAGACACATCGCTGTGTGCACTGCATACAACTCTGAATCAGGCTGACATTACATAAGAATCACAGCTCTAACCTTTACAGAGGTTTATCAAGTTAAGCGACAGCTATAAATAGAAGATACATTTAGAAATATACTTGTTTTATCACAAAAACAGAGTTAGGGTCATTACTTCTTGTTAAATGGCTAGAATACATTTACTGTACATACAATAACAGGAGTAACTGAGAAGGAAGAGACAGATAAAGATTAGTAAATAACAAATACACATTTTTAGAACCAATTGCTAACCTGCTATGAAGCTACTTTGTAATATATCACTGAATTAATAAAAGTTGATTCGCAGTGACAGGTCTACTTTAATTTGCTTAAATGTAACCTAGAGAACTAGTGGTGCTTAGCGAGTTTCATTGCTGATTTCAATATTATTATGTATTCATTTCAAAGTAGTCATCTTCTATTGATAGTACTTGAAAAATCTAAATTGCTCATCACATTTTCCTCCATGCAAGTTAATTTGTTTGACAACACATGTTGGAACATATCCCTCCACAGAAGGTCAGTTTTTATCATTGAAACTGTTGATAGCTTCAGGCGTCTCCATTTCACAATTACACTTTGTAATGTCCTTCTTAAATGCCTTAAGGACTACACCTATTTTAATTGAATCATGTTTTCACATAACCTGTGCTTGTTGGTGCTCATTTCAAATTCCTGTTTATACTTGTTTATAATAATCAGCACCGGTGATTGTCATACCAAGATGTGTCGAGCACATGTGTTTTAAAACATGTTGGCTCATAGATATCATTAGTGAATGCATGAAATCCTGACATGGCAATTTCTGAGAATGTCATTCTGACAACTATTTTTCCTGAAGATCCTCCTACGGGGGAGATTTATCAGAGCTTGGAGAGAGGTAAAGTGGAAAGAGGTAAAGTGGAAAGAGGTAAAGGGCGAGATGTACTAAGCCTTGAATAGTAATAAAGTGGTGAGTGATAGAAAACCAACCAATCAGCTCCTAACTGCCATTTTTTAAACACAGCCTGTAAAGTGACAGGAGCTGATTGGTTGGTACTTTCTCACTCTCCGCTTTATCACTTTTCGAAGCTTAGTACATCTCACCCAAAGCATTAAAGAATCAGCCTCTAACTGTCATTTTTCAAACACAGTCTGAGCTTTTAGTTCCATCACAGTGGACTTCTGCATGGACAGAATACCACAGAACTGGGGGGCTCTAGAATGGATGATCAGATATCCCCAGATGGGTGTAGTAGGTAATACCGCCGGCAGCATGGCCGGCGGTTCAAACCCCAACAGCGGAAGCCCGGCAGGGCTGAAGATCCTGATCGCTAATAAGGTAAGTATAACTAACCCTAGTTTTCCCCCTAACCTTAATCCTCCCTTAGGGGTGCCTAACCCTAACCTCCCCCCAAGTGCCTAACTCAAACCCCCCTCTAAGTGCCTAAACATAAACCCCCATCCCCGCAGCGTAAGCCTAAGTCTCCCGGGGGTGCCTAACCCTAACCCCCCCCTTCCTCTAGCCTAACCCTCCTGAGGGGTGCCCTACCCTAAGTCCCCCCGGGATCCCTAAAACTTAACCAACCCTCCCCCGCAGCTGTCCGCACCCGGCGCCCGGCTTACCTTCATTCGGTATGCCGGGTGTCGGGCTACTGGCGTAGGTCTAATGACTGTAGTCCGGTTTTCGATGCCTGTCAGTAGTACCTTGCCGGGATTTGACAGTCGGAAAGCCAGCGGTCAGCATTTAGACCGTCAGCTTCCTGACTACATCCCCCTCAGACTCCTGTTCACTCTCAGGCCCTTTAACAGCCAGAGACTATCACAATGGTAGTTATGTCGCTGCACCTATCTTTCCACCAATATATTGTGACTATGAAGGACTTTGCAACACATTTCAAGGGGAACAAGTAATTTATCTTGTTGATGGTGATAACAAGGTTACCAGTGCACATCCACCTCCCCATAGTGTAAACAATAGATTGTAAAACTGTCTCCATGCACTAACCCACTGATATAGAGTCAGTTATAAGTACTAGCATCATGTGACATGCTAACTGCATCCACACAGTATGTATAGAATATAAAAGGTGAACCCTATACTTTTCTTTGATGCCATTCACACTTATGTCTGAGAACGTTTTTGTACGATAATACACAGTTCATCAAAAATAGAAACAGCTTACAGTACAGTATTCTTAGATTTTAACCTATGGCCTGATTATAAATTGGGCATAAAGCAGGAAAGACCAAGAAACTGTGTACCGAAACAAACACGTTGGAAATGATGCCTGTGCAAGTGTTGATATTGCAGAGTACATAGGCACACACCTGCGGATGACTCAAAATATGAACAGCCCACTTACTTAACCAGTAATGTTGGATTATTTATGTATAGTAGGTACAGCCATACTCACTGTTACATATACACTGGTAATGGAGTGGATCTTGAGCAGACTGGGGTTCTATACAGCTCACTGATTGCAGGTAGCGATGCAGGGATCTGGAACAGCTCTATATGCAGGTGGTAACTAGAGATGAGCAGTTTGGTTTTGCTGAAAACTGAACACAATCAAACTTGGGGTTCTGAGCCAAACTGATTCCCAGTTCAGAATCACTTTGGGGTTCCGAGTAGAACCAAGTCCTGACTCGGATCTTCTCGCCAAGTTCGGAACTTGGATCTAAAAACTGGGTCGTATGTATTTTGGATTGCATTTAAGTCCCTCCCTCGTGATTTCAGGTGCTGTGAGGTGGTCAAAATTGACTGGAAATAACTGAAAATTAATGTTATTAATGTTATGTTAGTAATACTATAGGAACAAAAACAGGTCCAAGTTGCATGATTTTAGCTGTCTATATACATTTTAAAGACTCCAAAACCAACCCAAAACACTTGAGGGAGGTTTTGTCAAAACAAAAACATGACGGTGATTTAGAACCAAAACTTGGGGTCTGCAAACATCTCAAATATTAACTGGGTTCTCTTTTGGAGCTAAGGAATAGACTACTGTCTCCCCCATGTCACGCTAAACAGTAAAAACAAAATGTCCCCTGCACATGCTCAGTAGTGGTCACAGTGGCCTTCTTGGGACAGGGCATGAAGTTTTCCTGGAGAACAGGAAGACTGGAGACTGCGAAGTAGCGCACTCCATGTAGCAATTCAAGGGGTGCAAACACAATTTTTTTGCATGCGTGGTAAACACTGGCTAATGTTGCATGTAGCCCACACATACTGGGCAGCTTGAATTTTATACTGCAATTTAGGTTTCTAGCTGGGCATTCCTCTTTCATCTAAATCTCTCTGCACATTTTAAATCCACCTGCAGTGAAGCCTGGTTTTACCAAGGTGCACAGTTACTTGCTCTTTATGCTTTATTACTAACTCAGTATCAGACCAAGGGCGGATCTAGACTGTTCTTTTAGAGGGGGCGATTTAATGATTAATTCTGACCCCTCCTCTTTCTGGTCCCAACTCCTCCCCTTTACAGGGTTTTTTTTGGCCACATTGACTATTACAATTTATATATGGTTATGTATTCACTGTGTTATTTAGCTGCCTGTAATTCTAGCCACCCTGCTGGAAATAACCACACACAAGTGTTGCACAGCATATACTGTATGTAGCACCACACATGTCATGTACAGGACACACCCCTGGCTGTATGTGCTGCACCAGAGAGGCAGCTACATATATACAGCCCATTCCTATCACTCACTCACTATGTGTGACACTGAGCCCAGCTCCCTACCTGAGCAGCTGAAACCGTCAGCACCCACCCCAGAGCTGCCTCACACAGGGCAGCCATTTTCTGACTGCATTGCAGTGTGACTATGCAATGCCGGGGGTGACTCCAGCAACTCCCCTTCCCGATATCCTGCCCTGAGCGTGTGTCTCACTGTTACTGTACTACACTGCTGGGCTGCTCTCCTGCCTCACCCCTGTCCACACAACAGCTGGGTATTTCTCACTTAGGGGGAGATGTATCATCGGCAAAAATGTGGTAAAACCCCCGAAAATGCAGTTTTCGGAGGTTTTACCGCATTCCCCGTATGTATTAAGCAGCAGAATGCGCTGCATTCTGCTGCTTCGCGTTGCTAGGTAACGCCACCTATGGGCTTCTTAGCGCGACGCTCGTGGCTGGGAGGTATCCAAACGGATCCCTCCCAAGAGCCCCCGCGGCCCGCGGCCTTCTGCGCATGCGCAGAAGGACTTCTGGGTGTTAAACCAGGAAGTCCCTCTGCCCAGCAGCATCGCAAAGGACAGCTCTCATCGAGAGAGCTGTTCTTTGCAATATTCTTGGTACATACCGCAGTAATTAACTGCGGTATGTACGTGAAGTCGGGGGGGATGTACCGCATCGGCGATGTCGCTGATGATACATCTCCCCCTAAGCATCACATCTGTGATGTGCACATTCCGTCTCTTATTGTATTACCCCAGTATGTATAGAAATGCAATAAAAATTGCAAATGACAACAATCCCGATAAAGCTATCCTTTGCAATAGCCTCAGACAGAGGGACTTCTGAGATTAATGCCTAGAAGTCCCTCTGCATATTTCTTTGTATCTGTAGAAGGACGCGCTGCAGGGGAGCTGGGAGGGATCTGATCAGATCCCACTCTGGCGGCGTCCTGATAATAAGCCCATAGGCTTCTATTAGGTGAAGTCATCTGAAGATGGTGTTACCCACTGGGATGAAGCAATGCATTCCGGTGCTTAGTACTTATGGAAAATGTGGTAAAACCCATGAAAACTGGATTTTCTATTTTTTTTCCGCATTTTTCAGTTTAGTGCATCCCGTCCTCTATGAGACAAGAGGAACACTTGAATTCCAGCCAAACTGCCTGGGAAAACCTCTAATTATCCAGATAAACTCACTATTTATGTTTCATGTATGTGACTTTACATATTTATTAAATCACTACACAACAATACATTATTCTTTAGTCTGAGATTATAAGGATTTTCCCCTTGATGCAGTCACAAATAATCCTACTAAGGGCCCCATTTAAGAATGTACCTAAATACCAGCAGCATATTCAGTAGTATTGCTGTGATACTAACGAATATGCCACTGGTATTTAATAGTACTTACCTCTCCAGCAAGGTCCAGCGACAATCCCACTCCTCAGCGGCATCTTCTGCTCAGTTGCTGGCAGCCAATCGCTGCCAGCGATAGGTTTCTATGCCACGTGCATGCACATGACACTCCAGCATTGCCTGGAAGGCTTCACTAAAGCTGGAAAGGCTGCTGCCAGGTCCTATCTCTCTCGTCATCTGAATATGGCGTAAGCGATATAGTGACAAACAGCGATAATCTTAAATATTGAAAGGAGAACATAATCCCTTTAGCAAGTGCTAAATCTTATACTGGGTATGAGGCCATTTAAGAAATACAGTACTGTTAATTAAAATAACAAACATTTTTGATTTATTATTACTACAATACACTATGGGGTGAATTTAATTAGCCATGATAATTTTTTGGGCACAAAAAAGGTTATCTTTTTCGCATTTTTTACCTTAGGGCAATTCAATAAGACCCCATTTTTGTACCCCAAAAATTACCTGTTTCTGGCCGAAAACACATAAAATCCTTAATAATTTCACAGACCTGTGTTTTCAATGCCCGATCTGTGAAAACAGGATAACAATTAGGGATTTTTTTTTCTGTTGAGGTCCTGAAAAAAATCCCGGGCAAGTGCTACAGGCGGCCGGCCTTCAGAGCTAATTGGAAAGCCCCAGTGGTCAATTAGCCCCAAGTAAATTAACGCAGCTAATTGCATTGCCCCCTATATATGCTATTTGTTGTTGGTGAGCATTTTTTTCCTAATAGGGAGCTCTGGGAATGCAAAGAATACAGATAAACCTTTATACTCATGTATTTGGAAGGAGGTCACTCACAGTATTATAGTACACATCCCCATTTGCTTAAATTAAGTATTTTTTACACCATGCTCCCTATTTTTATTTTTCACAGAATTTTAAAACTGAGTGCTTCAAGGACAAATAATCACAACTACAAACTAAAGAGTTATTGTACATCAATACTGTACTATTCTGTATTCTCTGCTCTAATGCATCATAATGATAATTTAGTTATAATGAATGTATTAATTCACTATAACACTACGATAATTTAGGCACTACAAATATAGAAGCATAGAATTTGCTGCCCATCTCATCTGCACATTATATTGAATTTAAATTAATATTTGTGCCTATTTATATAGAGATGAGCGGGTTCGGTTCTCCAAGAACCGAACCCACCCGAACATTGCAATTGTGAGTTGGATCCAAGTCCGGCTCGAGTTTTCCCGCCTGTCTCGGATCCGAAAATGGGGCAAAACATCATCCTCTCGCTGTCGGATTCTCGCGGCTTTTGGATTCTACAAAGGTCCTGGTGATCGGCGCCATTTTCACTCCGGCAGTGGAGGTTGTACAGAACAGACGTGCTCTGTTCTTCTCTGTTGTTCAAGGGTGCACTGTTGTGGTTGTTCAAGGGTGCTGTGTTGTTGGGCTGGGGCTGCAGTATCATTAAAGTAAAAAGAAATGGAATTGGGGATAAATTTAGTGCACTGGATTAATAAAGTAATCACTCAAAATAAATGTAGAAATACCAACAATATTATAATGTTTAAAAAATAGAAAAAGGAGGGGGATTTAACCTATTGTTCCTCAGCACACTGAATAGTACTTGCAACAATAGAGATCTGATTGAACAATATTGACTGATCATCTTTCTTTTCCCCAGGTGATTATTATTAACACACAACTGTAACTGAATTGAGTGTACTTTCTTCCTATCTCTTTCTGTTTTTTTATATATGTTCAACTTATAAATGTTTGTCTATTTATGGAGTGACCGAATTTCCCGTCACTTATTTTTCTAAACAAATTTAAATTAAAGGTATGTTTTAGCAATCTACAACCATATCATAGATTTATCTACATAAAGAGTGCCCCCAAAAAGTTAATTCTCTTTTTGCCTGTGCAAAACCAAATAAAACTGGGGCTGCAGTATATAAAGTGGGGAGTGCTGCTGTGTCACTGTTGTCCTGTCAATCAGAGGGCTAGGACTGCAGTTCATAAAGGGGTGCTATGTCAATCCAGGGGTGCTCTTCCCCAGTATAAAAAAAAGTTAAAATTAATAATTATCATTCCACAAAAAATAAAAAGAAATTTTTTTCAGTTTTTTTTGTGTGTGCTAGCTACGCTATTATTATTTGGGGACACTGCCGGCCAGACCGAAGTTTATCATCCATGTATTTATGACTCTGCAGGTGATCCATCCACACTTTGCAGGGGTGCTTTCTTGTCCAAAAAGGGGTGCTGTGTTGTTCATCAAGGGACTGTTGCCTCATCCAGGGGTGATCTTCCCCAGTGTAAAAAAAATAAAAGTTAAATAAAATTATCATTCCACAAAAATAAAGATCTTTTTTTCATTTTTTTTGTGTTTGCTAGTTACGCAATTATTGTTCGGTGACACTGCCGGCCAGACCGCAGTTTATCATCCATGTATTGTGTCACTATAAGTCATACCGCAGTGTGTTATTCTTATTCAGAAAAAATATTGTGACACTGTAAGTGGTGGCGCAGTGTTTCACTCATATAAAATCTTGTGAAACTGTAAGTGGTAGTGCAGTGTGTTATTCTTTTCT
Organism: Taudactylus pleione; assembly: GCA_031769625.1. Lineage (NCBI taxonomy): Eukaryota > Metazoa > Chordata > Amphibia > Anura > Myobatrachidae > Taudactylus > Taudactylus pleione. The sequence goes on along the minus strand of JAUIMM010000113.1, from coordinate 18,019,150 downwards.
TATTTATAAAAAATGTTGTGACTGTAAATTGTAGCGCAGTGTTTTACTCATAATAAATCTTTTGACACTGTAAGTGGTAGTGCAGTATGTTATTATTTTCTTATTCATAGAAAATATTGTGACACTGTAAGTGGTAGCACAGTGTTTTTTTCTCATAAAAAATCTTGTGACACTGTAAGTGGTAGCGCAGTGTGTTATTCTTAAAAAATATTGTGACACTGTAGGTCATTGATACTGCAGTTTAATATTTCTAATTTGTACAAATTGACATATGTGTTGTACCACACTTCATTTGTGTTTGTTGATATGGAGAACGGTCAGCTGAGAGGAGAGCAGGAACTACATACTATTGTTGGAGATGCTGCCAGTGCCACCAGTCATGACGATACTAGTCGGTCTACATCATCTACTAAAACCGATGCCCAAGGGCATTCAGGCGCTTATGTCAGGGCATCTAAAATCAAAGAACCAATCTTTTACAATGGTACAGAAAAAACATCAAAGGTAAAGTTAGCTGCAGAAAGACATAAACTTGGCAATATGCCTTTCACAACATGAAGTGGCAAGGAAAGGCTAAGGCCTTGGTCTTTATTTATGACTGTTGGTGCTACCTCTTATGATGATGTAAGCCCTTCTCCCTGTAGACATTTAAAAAAAAATGAATATCGTTAAGGCACAGGAACCAACTGTGCACTCAGGAATGTCACAAATCCTTGAGGAGAGTCTAAGTGTGTTGGCGGGTGCCATGTGTGAGCCTGACCTTTTCAATACATTACTCGAAGAGGAGTCTCCTTCCACCACTTGTGCATCCTCAAACCTCATCAAATGTGGGGATGAGCAGCATAAGTCAACATGCTGACATAGAAATTAAGGATGCTTCTGTGGAAGATGCGAAGGATATTTGTGTAGCTGATGCTAATAAGGATGTTGATGATAAGGATGATGAGGATGTTGCTGATGAGGATGCTGTTTGTGTAAATCAGGACCCAGTGGCAACAGTTGTTGGCCATGATAAGGAAAAGCTCATTGTCAAGCCTGGCCATAAAACAAAAAAATCCACTTCTTATGTGTGGAATCATTTCTACCCAAATCCGGACAACAATTGTCAAGCTATCTGTACCCATTGTCATGCAAGAGTAAGTAGAGGTTGGTGGTGCAAACTTTTTTTTAAAATGACAGTGGCGTGCAGGAGATGCTCTCTGTGGGTCGCAAAATTTCTTGACATTTTTGTCAATCAGCAGGTGCATGTAGAAAATTGCAGCACCGTCAAGATATGTTGAATTTGCCCTGTTGCCCTGTCACCAGCTGAAGCAAGAGGTACTTACAAGGTGGAACTCCACCCTTTATATGCTTTAGTGGATGGAGGAACAGCAAAAAGCCATCCAAGCTACACAACGAACTATGACATATGAAGAGGAGGGGGAATGTGCCTTACTCAACTCAGTGGAAAATACTTTCCGTGTTTTGCTAAGTGCTGAAACACTTCAAAGTAGTCACCTGTGAAGTGAGTTCAGACACTGCCAGCTTGAGTCAGGTAATTCCCCTAATTAGACTGTTGGAAAAGCAGCTTTAGAAACTGAAGGAGGAGCTGAAACTAAGTGATTCCACTAAGCATGTCGGACTTGAAGATCAAGTCCTTTATTTGCTTCGCCAGGATCCAAGGGTTGTCATAAACTTATAATCAGATCAATACATTTTTTTAGACCTTGCTGGATCCTAGGTTTAAGTCATATGTTGTATCTTTCTTCCCAGCAGACACAGATCTGAAGAGAAATATAGAGCTGTTGGTATGGAAATTGTCAGCTCAGGCGGCATGTGATTCAGTGATGGCTCCTCCTTCAGTTTCTCCAGCAAGTGCGGCTGCCAGGAAAAAACGAATCTTTCCCAAAAAAAGACCCACTGGTGATGCAGATGAGTCAACTCAACCAAGTTTTGACATCTGGTAGGGTCTAAAAGAATTGACTTATCCATCTGATATGGTTACCATTCAAAGAATGGTTGAGGACTATTTTATTGATAGTATCAAAATAATCATGTCAGACAGGCCATTTCACTACTGGCAGGAAAAAAATGCAAGTTGGAGGCCCTTGCACAAACTGGCTTTGCTTTACTTGAGTTGCCCACCCTCCAGTGTGTACTCAGAAAGAGTTTTCAGCACAGCCGGGACCCTTGTCAGCAATCGGCGTAGGAGGCTACTTCCTCAAAATGTGGAAAAGATGATGTTCATCAAAATGAACTAAAATTATCACGAGGAAGACCTTTACTGCCAATTACATACAAAAATTACAGAGGCACCTGAGGCTGTAATGGTGGATTCCAGCGGGGACTAATTGATATTGTGTGAAGATGATGTATACACTGATGAGGGTGAGGAATCGGATGATGATGGCGACAACATCTTGCCTCTGTAAAGCCAGTTTGTGCATGGAGAGATCATTGCCAGCAATGTCAGCTCCCTGTTGGTAGCTTGTTTTGTGGGGGCCCAAACAAACCAATTGCTTCAGCCACAATTGGCAGTCCCTGTCCCTGAAGTGATTGGTTTGTTAAACTATGCATATCCTGTTTACTATATAGTATGTACAACATAAGGGTGGGTGGAAGGGCTCAAGGAAAATTCCATCTTGAACTGCTTTTCTTTGCATTATGTGCTGTTTGGGGCATTGCTGCCTGACATTTTTAATTTTACAGTTTATTAAACTGTCATCCTGTCTACCACTGCAGTGCCACTCTGTGTCATGTTGGAAGCTGAACTGACACATGTTAGTGCCGCCCACTGCTGTCGCTTAGCTTATTCAGCCAGCTAGCTCAATGCAACCTTTTGGCCTAACTGGATAAAATCAACATTGTGAGCTGTGAGGTGGTCAAAATTGACTGGAAATGACTGGAAAGAAATGTTATTGAGGTTAATAATACAGCAGAACACAAACAGGCCCAAATTATGTGATTTCAGCTGTTTTTATGATTTTTAAAAATAAATACAGATCCAAAACTAAAACACGCAAGTGTGGTTTTATAAAACCAAATCCAGATCCAAAACCTTGAAGGAGATACAGATCCAAAACCAAAACATGGGGGTCGGAGCACATCCGTATATGTCACAATATCAAACCATGCTTTTCTGTAGAGCAAAATTGGAAGCCTATCATTCACACTCTACTGGTTCAGAAAGAGAACACTTATCTTCTAACATGGTAACATGCTGTAAAGGGGCAAAGGAGAGCATGATGAAAAGTAAAATATTTTAGTAATTTTATGTATATTATTCAGCTCATTACTACACAATCTTTGATCTGTAGCAATGTCGAACAGTGTATTTATGTGCTCATTAGAGTTTAGCATAATCCCTCTGTAGAGTATAATAATATAAGAAAGACCATGGCCAACATAAACATTTATTGTTACAGTGTCCATCTGTACCTTCTTATATTCCTATATGCTAAAGCAATGGATCTATAGTCATTTATTATGCACAGCTGTAAAATTTAACTACATTAATAGTGTTGTAGCAAATCCTGTAGTTTACTTTGTGTCCTGTGACGAACCAGTGTCCCATTAAGCAGGACTGCTAAGGCAAAAATAATCGTAACATTATGCTGCGTAATTTATAGAAAGAAGAAAACAAACTATCCCAATAAATTGGGTATTTGGTTGCTGGAGTAAATGGATTGAAGCGAAGAACTGCTCATCTTCTGAAAGTCTTGTTATAAAAGAACATTCAATAAACATATAATGATTCAAAAGAAACAATTGTGCTTCTTACATGAAAGAACATTCTGATTCTCAAATGTTATACTCCACATGAGACTTTTCATGCTGTATACAGAAGGCCTCTTCCTTATTGCTCCTGCTTGTAAATAATTAATTCTCCAGGGCTGCATTTAAAATAACAGCTTCATAGTTGTCTTAATTTAGAAAGATTTTTTTTCACGTTTTTCTTTAGCAATTAGTATTTATGATGATTAGAAAGTAAAATATCATCTTGTGTTGAACTTGAAAGTGAGCTAAATAGAAGGTCATGAAGTGCAAAACGGGCAAAAATAATCAGCTTTGATCCCGCTGTGCCCCACAATTTACACAAGAGTACCTAGCAAAAGTGCATATTATTATTACGACACAAGACGGTGGCGTTTGTGGAGCAGCAATGGTTTGCACAGGCTTAGGGCAGAAGTTGATAACTCCAGAGTGCAGTAGTTGCCCCAGAGCATACTATCCTGCCCTCCCAGATTCTCACTTACCTTTAAACTCCTGAAAACAGACATAATTATGAATATCGCCATCCCTGCATAGCCTGTAATTCTGAACTTTCCCTTGTGTGAACACTCCATTACCATCCAGATTGCCCATCGCTAGCCAGGTCTCGTGCATGCGCACGACGGAGCCGGCTCCGTCATGCGCATGCGCTGTGGGCCACCATCGACCCGGTTGCGAGCGCTCAGCGCTTGCGACCGGGTCTGAATCGGGCCCTCTGTCCAGAACATGTAATGTTAATTCTTCTGAGAAATGTTCCTGCCAAATTTAGAATGAGGTAAATATTCCATAAAACAGTTTAAAAAATTGTGCTCATCACTATTCTGCTTTAGATATGCTTGCTGAGCTTCATTCAACTATGAGATAGAATGAAGGGGCTTATTGTACTGCAGTCCTTCTAGTCCCAGGAGGAGAGGACACTGTACTCACCTCCTATCTGCAAAAGTAAGCAGGGTGCAGAGCAATGCGATGTGAGGGCACAATTATCAAAGGGGTCACTGCATCTGACGGGAAGTGGGTCGACCCCAGAACTAGCATTGGACCTGACCCACACACATAATATCTAACATCTATTGCCAATAATACTAATGCATATACAATATGTATATACAGTACATCTATAAAGTACGTACATATACACAGGCACATATCAGTATTATTCAGAGCTGTATCTGAATATAAAGCCATATTTTCTGTCAGGTCTAATATGCACAATCATATCTAGTGCCAAGTATAGCTTATATTTAGCATCAGATATGCATATAATAAGTAGAGATCTGCGATTCAGTTTTCCTGAAAAACAAATACACCAGAACTTTGGGTTTCCAAGTCGTATCAAATCCCAGCTCGGATTACTTTTGGGGTTCCGAGTAGAACAGAGGACCTCATTCAGAGCCGGTCGCACAGAGCGTGCGGTCGGTCTGAATGAGGGGAGGACCTCTTGAATGTTCAAGACGTCCTCCTTTGCGGTGGTTAACACCCACAGCCTTACAACTGCCTAAGGTGATGGTCGCGATGGTCAAGACCATCGCGACCATCGGGGCTTACGACGAGACCCTAGGGTAGGGTCTCCCTTGTCGTAAGCCCCGGAGAGCTTCTGGCTCTGTCTGAGCCGGAAGCTCTCCACTGACATCACTAGTGATGTCAGTGGGGCCGCCCCCAAACAGTAGGCATTCCCCCGTTTGGGCTGCCACCGCCCCCGGCCCGCCTTCCAAACGGGGCGAGCTGTTAATCAACATCGACAGCTCGCCCCCTTTGGATCGAGACCCGCTACGACCAGCGCTGTCAATTGTAGCGGGTCTCACGCATGCACACGACGGCGCCGGCGCCGTCGTGCGCATGCTCTGTGGGGGGCCATCGACCCGGTCCGAGCGCATCGGTGCTAACGACCGGGTCTGAATGACCCCCAGAGTCCCCGCTCGGGTCTTCTGTAAGTTTGGAACTCAGATTTAAAAAAGCTAATTTCGGTTTTGGATTGCATGTAAACAGGTCCAGATGACTAGATTTTACCTGTTTTTATCAATTGTAAAGCAATCCAAAATATTTAATATGAACCAAAATAGTTGAGGGTAGTTTTGCCTCACTGTGTGCCCTAGTTCACTCCCATACAGACAGTGCCAGGATAGAGAGGTGGCAGCACAGAAGGAAATTTCCTGCCCGGCAAAGCTTGTCTATAATAGAAGATGGAGAAGCCTTACATTATTTGTCTTTTTTTTAAATAAATCTATTCTCTGCTTGGCAATTTAACCTCTTCAGAAACGTGTTCCTTTTTAGCGACTGCATATACTGAGGATGATATATACCAGATTTCAATAAGATGCTGACTGGCATTACATAAACAGGCTTTGGAGACCTATCTATAAGAAAACATTTTTGCAGGAATGAAAGAGAAAGCCAAGATACTGTCATTATACGAGACAGTAAAACTTTACAATGTAGCAACTGCCTCATTGGGATAGCCTTGGCATGTATCACCACCATGCTCACATGAGTAGCTTTTGTCACTTGATTTTATAGCCAGATAAAATGCCAGCTCCTGTTAGGGAAAGCCCCGTTAGGAAGTCAGTCAGATTTGATGCCTGACGTACTGGGCATCCTCTAAGGAATTGTTTGTGTGACTGTCGGCACCTCACCACGGGCTTCAGGTTGCCGTATCTTCCGTAATTTATGAGGAATCTGGAAGAGTTGGCTGTGCAGAATAAAATAGTTTTCTGTTCTTATCCCTGTGAGCTGTTAACACTATTTCCTAGGCTTGTATGAGATATACATTAAACTAATCAACTTAAATTGGATGTTACTTTTCAAACCCAACAGCACTTTAGTATGTCTTTTTATCTCTCCTTTTTCTTATTAGGTATATGAAGATGGATATTGATATCTGCTACCTATGTAGACATACATTTGATAATTAACACTGTATTAGGAAAGTATGTAGATCCTGTATGGTAAACAATATAATAAGTGTTTCATAGGCATTAGGAAAATGTACAGTACTAAACAGTGGTGAGGGACGCAGTGCATCCTACAGTACTTTAGCACAAATACCTCATCTATCGCATCTCCTGCTCCACGTTACATCTGCTCATTAAATCTAATAAGAAACCAAAAGATCTCACTAACTGGCTATCTAATCAAATTTCACCACCTCCAACAGATTTTTGGCACCTTTGCCCTTTAGTCTTTTAGAATGTAAGAACTCAAGGGAGAGGCCCTCAGATTCTGTAATTTTATTTGGCACTGTTTAATATATAACAACAAATTAATAAATTGCCAATACCAATTAATAATTTAATTAATTAAATATTATAGTATCAATTGAGTCACATAACATACCGATCATATTTGTTCATATACCTGTACTAATGTTATTTGATCATTGATTGCTTTGCTGATCATTAGCCCATATAATCATATTTCAAATTCTCTTGATGACATCCTGAAGTCAGGAAATTTGTTCAACGGCTGCAATTTGTATTAGTATATACAGTATCAGAATTTAGAGTATCTACTCATATCAAACTCATGTTACTATGCTGCCCCTCCAGGGAATTTATGGTTAAACTGGATGATATCCCTGACAATGGCTTTTTTTCTCTATCCCTTTCCTCTTGTCTCTTGATTTCCTTCTCTCTCTCCTTTCAGCACTCCCCCCACTCATTTTTAACTACTGTTTCTCCCCCTTTTATACAATCTCTCACTCCCCATCATTTGTTTATTTCTCTCAGCACCATTTGATTTTATTACATAGATTATCTTTCTTTTTTTAATTTTTACTATTGTACTTTTTGGGACATCTTCGCTTTTTTGTCTCCAGAGTTTTCTCTCCTGAGTTTTTTCTGTCTGTCTGTGGCCTATGCATCCCTTTTCTTCTATACTGTTATATATTTTTTGGGTTATGATAATGTGAATTTATTAGTTGGTTTTAAGGAGTGTCTGTGTATTCATCATGAGTATTTAATTAGAAAGTACAGGTTGAGTCTCCCATATCCGAAATGCTCGGGACCACGAGCATTTCGGATTTTGGATTATTCCGGTTTTCGGAATACCTGGGGGGGGCCCGGCGGGTGTCACGGGAGGCCCCGGCATGTGCTGCGGGTGAGTCCGGAATGTGTTGCAGTGGTACGGCGGGTGATACAGGGGTCCGGCGGGGTTTTTGCGGTGGTCCGGCAGGTGCTACAGGGATCTGGCGGGTGTCGTGTGGGGTCCGGTGACTGAGGCGGAGGGGTCCGGCAGGTAAGGAGGAAGGGTCCGGCGGGTGCTGCGGCTGTCACGAGGGGTCCGGCGGGTGCTGCAGCTGTAACGAGGGGTCCGGCAGCTGCCGCTGGGGGTCCGGCGGGTGATGCGGGGGTGGCCTGGCGTGTGGACCACGCCCACGCCGCTAGTCATTGGCCGCTGATACTAGTGACGTCATGACATCAGGTGACGTCGTGACATCACATATGCACATAAATATTCCGGTTTTTGGAATATTTCGGTTTTTGGAATAACGGATATGGGAGACTCAACCTGTATGGAAAATAACAGAAGTGCTTAGAAACTGTAGATGTGTATTATACCGGTATTCTATGAAGGCAACATCACTGACATTAGTGGGAGGGTTCATACCAACTGTCATTAAATGCCGACTTGATTACATAATTATAATTATGTAAGGTCTGTCTCGTCTCCAACATGAATGCGCAATGAGAGCCCGTGCATGCGGCTCCCACTGCTAGGGAGCTGGAACAGACCTATCCCAGAAGAAGGACCTGCCTGCCTCAAGGAACGGGTTAAGCATAGGCTAGGGGTAAGTGAGAGAGTTGATGAAGCAGCAGAGGGGAGGTAGACCAACGGACAGAGAGGGGGCTGGGCTGGACAGAGCGGGGGCCGGGTCAGAGCCAGGGGCAGGCTGAGATGACCTGGAATATATATATATATATATATATATATATATTAAAAAAGTTCCAGGGGTGGCACTCCAGATAATCACAAATAAAGTGTCCAGGTGCCTCACAATCGGGTCTGACACCAGACAGTCCCAAATATACCACCAATAGGGTGGCACTCTTCTCAATAAAGATGACTCAACATAGGTGATATCCCTGTGTTGAGTCATCTTTATTGACCAGAGTGCCGCCCTATTGGAAGTATATATATATATATATATATATATATATATATATGGAAACAGTAAAATTGGGTCAGAGCGCCTAATAGTGCTGCACAAGAAAAATACATCTATACTGTACATTCAGTGCATGTGCTAACTATGCAAATAAAATTACCTAATGCAAAGAAGAACTGTTCATTGATGAAATATAACTACGTCCACCGGGGACAAAACACTTTGGATGCCTTACCTCATTGACATACCTAATCCTCTTCAACTAAAAACAAGATAAGATACCTACAGTATTTGATTTTAGCATCTACTTCATGTATCCATTGTTTTTATGTTTACTGTCTTTTATATTGTTGTCTTTATGTTTTAGTGTCCCATTTTTATTGTATTATAAATAAATTGCATCTTTTAACTATAAATATGTAGTTATATTTCATCAGTGAAAAGTTTTTCTTTCCATTAGGTCATTTTATTTGCACAGTTAACACATGCACTGAATGTATATATGTATTTTTCTTGTGTAGCACTATTAGGCGCTCTGATCCAATTTTACTATTTCCACATACTTTTATTTTAAGGGGCTAACCACCTCTTACCATCTATTGGACTGAGCTGACACCCCGTTATTGCTGGTGGGTGCCTTTTAGGTTTCATTAAATATTTTATGCTGCTTTTGGTTTTCCTAAAACTGATTAGGAACCAACACTGATTACATATATTTCCAACTATATATGTCCATGTATATTCTTGGTAAACTACACTTACTGGCGCTCTTAAAAATCTACTAACTATATACATATATATATATATATATATATATATATATATATATATAGCTCCACAAACCTGCGGCACTCGGACATAAAAAGTGTAATAAAATAGGCAGGTTTGATGCCAACGTTTCGATGAATTTATTACATCGTCTTCAGGGCAATAACAGACAATTGTCTGTTATTGCCCTTATGACAATGTCATAAATTCATCTAAATGTTGGCATCAAACCTGCCTATTTTATTACACTTTTGATGTCTGAGTGCCGCCGGTTTGTGGATATATGTTGGAGTGCCATGCTGGGGTTACCTACAGAAGGCACCGGGAACCGTTACTGGTAATACGAGTGTGCCGCCCACCAAGATCACATTATAATATATATATATATATATATATATACAATTTGTGTATAAATATATAATATGTAACTGTTGATGTTGAAAAGGTGTATAAACATGTGATGCACATGTTATAGTTACCTTGATAAAGACTCCATTAAGGTCATTTTGATGGTGTTAAAGGGGTTGTCCATATTTGGGTGCCCTTTGCTCTTTAGGGATAACCCAACCACACAATCCTTTCTTTCTGTAAATGTAGACACAGTTTAGTAACTGCTGACAGTAAGCAGAAAAGAAAACTGTCCATGCTAACGGGGTCACACCACCCTCTCTTGTTGTTCAATCGGATGGGACCAGAATGTGCAGTGAACACACCTCCTGAACAAATTGGCTTTGCTCCCTGTTGGGTGAGAAGCCTCTTTAGTCATACAAATTAAATGGTTTAAGCTCCAATGGTGCCATCAGTACATTATGCAATTGATATTCTATTACATATCTATGTATCATTGAAATGTGCTGTATCTGTAACCATTAAAGCTAAAGCACATTACATAATCCCTAAACATGTCAATCAAATATCTTTCCCAAACTGTAGTAGTAGGCTTATTTGGATTAAGTAGTTTATAGTTTGTATTTGTAGGACAGCTGTGGTTATGTTACTATATTTTATATTGCTATAATAACCTTTGAAGCACACATGCACAGAACATGCTGGGCAGAGTGGTAGGTATATGTCTCCAAGAGTCAGTCCTATAGCAATTGCCTGGCAAGAGGATAAGTTTGGAGAAGTTTAATGTGGGCCAAGAGGATGGATAAGGAGAGTATAATGTGGGCCAAGGTAATGGATAAGGAGAGTATAATGTGGGCCAAGGGGATGGATAAGAAGAGTATAATGTGGGCCAAGAGGAGGGTTGGGGAGGTTATAATGTTGACCAAGAAGAAGGTTTGGGAGGGTACAATGTGGGACAAGGGGAGGGTATAATGTGTAACAAGGGGATGTGTGGTGGGATAAGGTGGAAACAGAGGAAGCTTAGGGTCATTAGGTGAGACCTCAGATGAACATGCTCAATACCAAACATCGGCAGGAGTGGTGTAAAATACAATTCCGCTGAACACTGTCAGTGGATGTTTTCTCACTTGTCTTTGCTGCAATCACCCCAAACTGCTTCTCTTGGCATGCCTGGTCTCATGAGAATTTGCTAGCACCAGGTATCTAAGTTGCAGTGCGATGCGACTAGGACACCCAGGAAGACTGCGCAGATTAATATGATATGCAACACTTTTATATATGTGTGCAACTGAGTTTCTCAATCAGCATGCAAAGTGCTATGATGCAGCGGCCACAGCTTTTTTCCATGACTAGTACAGTTTACAGACTCAGTTGCACACAGATATACAAGTGTCACAAATGGAATGAATCAGCACAGTCTCCTGATGCGTCCTTGTCATGGTAGCAGAATTGCATGGGACCTGGTGGCTCACTAACGCCAGGCATATTGTGCTGCATGTTGAGGCTAGATGAGCAAGGAAACATATGTAAATCATGCTTCCCCATCCTTCAATCTGAGTTTGGCAGATGCCAGGAGAACACTTCCTTCCTGATTGCACATTGCCAACTGAAAGGTTTAGTGTAGTAATAGTGGTCTGGGTCTATTTTTCATGATTTGGTTTTTGCCCCATTTTTGCCAGTGAAGGGATACCGTTGTATTTTGGGCAGCTCTATAATCATTTTTTTTTAGGTAATCTAAAATTATCTCTGTATCGTACCTTGTACACTCATAATCCATAATCTTTTTATTTTCTATTGAAGTATAAATAAATGATAATAATAATAATAATAATAATAATAATAATAAAGTCACTACAAAGTTCTTTGTATTTATAAAGGTTATTATAATGCTGTTTTTATTGTATTGAAGTCACAATACGTATCTCTGTATTGTGCAAAAATGTCTGGAATGTTAACAGTATTGTACTCAGGGCCTGATTCAGACCGGCTCGCGAGCGCTCACAAGCGGGTCGATGTTGGCCCAGTGCGCATGCGCACGATGGAGCCGGCTCCGTCGTGCGCATACGCGAGACCCGGACAACGACGGGCAAGCCGTCGCTCCGGGTCTCGTACCAAAGGGTGCGTGCTGTCGATGGTGAGTGACAGCAACCCCCTTTGGTGGGCGTGCCGGGGGCGTGGCTGCCCAGAAGTAGGCGTTCCCATGGGAATGCCTACCATCTGGGGCCGGCCCCACTGACATCACAAGTGATGTCAGTGGGAGTGCCTTCGGCTCTGATAGAGCCGAAAGCACTCCAGGGCTTGCGGCAATGAGACCCTACCACAAGGGTCTCGTCGCAAGCCTGATGGTCGTGATGGTCTTGACCATCGTGAACATCTTCCTGGCCGCTCGCTATAGCTGTGGGTGGTCACCCACAACTATACGAGTGGCCAGGTGGCCGCTCTAAAAATTAAGAAGGATGGCCCTGATTCAGAGTGAGCGCTCTGTCAGAGCGTCCGGCTCTGAATCAGGGCCTGAGATCCCAAGTGTGCTATATTGTATGTATTGTGCAAAGGTCCTAGGAATGCTATTTGTATTGTTCAGAGGTTATTAGAATGCTCTCTACATTGTACTGTGGTAATTAGAATCTGTAATTAGAGAGGTCACTAGAATGATCTCTGTCTCATTATTGAAAACTTGTCAGCTGGGGTGATTGACTGTAATGCATTAGATTATGGCTTTTTGATACAGGTTGAGTCTCCCATATCCGTTATTCCAAAAACCAAAATATTCCAAAAACCGGAATATTTAGGTGCATATGTGACGTCACGACGTCACCTGACGTCATTACGTCACTAGTATCAGCGGCCAATGACTAGCGGCATGGGCGTGGTCCACACGCCAGGCCACCCCCCGCATCACCCGCCGGACCACCAGCGGCAACTGCCGGACCCCTCGTTACAGCTGCAGCACCCGCCGGACCCCTCGTGACAGCCGCAGCACCCGCCGGACCCTTCCTCCTTACCTGCCGGACCCTTCCGCCTCAGTCGCCGGACCCCACATGACACCCGCCGGATCCCTGTAGCACCTGCCGGACCACCGCAAAAACCCCGCCGGACCCCTGTATCACCCGCCGGACCACTGCAACACATTCCGGACTCACCCGCAGCACACGCCGGGGCCTCCCGTGACACCTGCCGGGCCCCCCCCAGGTATTCCGAAAACCGGAATAATCCAAAATCCGAAATGCTCGTGGTCCCGAGCATTTCGGATATGGGAGACTCAACCTGTATAATAATTTGTATATCATATATGTTATTGCCTATTGTGACATCCTGGGTTATTTTGTTCAGTAGAGCTGTCAGTAGTGCAGTTTTTAGGTCCTCAAATAGGATTCTCCATACAGCTTGCTCAGGTTAAAAGAAACAAAATGGTGCATTAATATAGTTAGCAAACAGTAACAGAAAAAGTTCTTAATGCTTCTTTCTCCATTTTAAAACTTACAATTCTATTTCTTGAACCTTTAGTCCATTCTCTAAGGCCACATCCATATTTTACTGGCTGTACTTAAGAACGTCAACAATTTCACCCACACCCAATTACACCCAGATGTAATAATCTTCATCCTGCACACTTTTTGTGACATCTGGAATTACAGAAACAACATCAGAGACCATAAATGTCCCCTGGAGGTTGAGACTTTCCATTTTCTCTTCATTTTCAACATATTAATCAATAGGCAAGTTAATTTGACTAAAGACCAGTGGTGGCTCCAGAGGTGGGGCTGCAGCGTAGTCCAAAATTCAAATAGGGGAGCCACACCAACTGTCTTTTCAAACGCTGCCAAACATAGATGGCTGGAACTCACTGGTGTGACTCCCCTATTTGAATTTAGGACTGCGTTACAGCCCCAACACTGGAGTTGCCACTGCTAAAGACCCAATGAGCTCTGGACAGTTCTGCAGCAGCACATTGCTGACCAAGACTCTATGTCAGGAGCAGACATTTTCAAACACACTCTCAGCAGAAGATCAGATTTCAGATACAGAGATTGCTTGCTAAGGGCAAACTCTTTGAATAAAGAAGTACCATACTGTCATTGTAAAGACAGTCATTTGCTATTGGTTTTTCACATCTTTCAATTTCTGCAGCAGGTTTGAACTCATTGCCTTCTAAAGCCAGTACTCAAAATTCATTATTGGACACCAATTTAAGCTTTGAGAATTCAAAGTAACTTTCCAAAAGTTTGTCGTTATCTTTCATAGAAATATTTTCCTCTGTAGCCAATGTTAAAGTAACATCATCAACCTTGTATTCCTCTGCAATAACTCATTTACTCACAACTGCTGAATGTTTCTCTGCTGAATTGGCCTGTTGGACCTTCCTTTCATGGAATTCAAACAGTAATGATTTATCACTAACTTTAGGTACACCTTTATCATTGGAAACTGTAACTTTTTTGGGAGAACTGCACATCTTTAGACTGAATGGGGAGCTGAAGGTCACTGCGAGACATTTCAATTTCTGTAACAAAAATCGTTATTTTCAACTTTGACTCACTAATGGTAAATGGATCAATCATATCAATATGGCCAGAATCAAATTCCAGACTGTAGTCCAACTTCTTTTCCTTTTCTGATTTTCCTACTTCCAATGGCACTTTTCCTTAGTAAGAGAGCTATCCTTCCAGCTTGGTGATTTTCCCCATTGTGCTTTCCAACTTTTCTGAGTCAGGAGAAGATTGTTCTCCATGTCTACAAGCTTAACAAGTCCCAAGTGTTCAGCTATTTCAGATTCTGCAACTTTTATTTTAATACTCAAGCTTTTGTTCTCTGGCACTCATTTTCACCTGAAGATTGTGCAACTGTTTCTGTGCACTTGATAGACATTTTTCAAGGTTCATATTCTCTCCTTGCAACGCCTCAATCACAGCACATACATGGTAAAGTTCTTTCTCCAAAGCTTCACTTTGTTCTGCTATTTCATGCAAAATTTCCTCTTGAAATATATTTCTTTCAGCAAGACACTCTGAAGTTGCTCTGGAAGTAACAAAGTTGAACTGTAATATATGTATTTGCTCCACAAAACTTACTTGAAGACAAACAATCTCAACGTCTTTTGCATCTCTGCATTTCTGCCTGAGTGTGATTCTGCAGCATATGGGGATATTTCTCTTTTTTTAGTCACTTATCTGCTGCAATCCACTTATTTCTCCAAAGATCTCAATTGCAAGCCAATTCTCCACCATAATGTGACATTCTGGGGTATTTTTCTCAGTAGAGTGGTCAGTGGTGCAGTATCTGGGTGCTCAACTAAGGGCCTCCACAGGTTAAAACAAACATCATGGTGCTTTAATATCATCAGCATACAGTAACAAAAAATAAGAAACAACCTAGCCCCCATTTAGGGCACTATCTCACTTCTTTAGCCCTAGCTATCAATGGCAGTTAGTCTGCACACAACTATTTGCAAAGTCTCAGTCCTGCCTGGCCTTTATAGACCTGTATTGGGCTCATGGCCTCCTGACCTGGCTTGGCTGCCACAGTCCCACCTGGGCTTTTTCCTCTGAGTGGTAGATACCTCTTTTTAAACTTGTTTTGGGTGTCTCTAACCATTCTAGCACACATATAGTGGCTCACCAATGCTAGCTAGCTTCATCCTACCACACTATGAAAAACAAACCACATTTGCACATTTCTTAAACTTTAAACTTAAACAAATTGCTTGTTTTTATTGTATTATTACGATCCATTCTACTACGGAAAATTAAATTAAAACTAAGTCTGTTTTCCTGTCTACATCAGCATTGACAACTCTGCACAAATCTCTATAGCAAATGAGAAAAATAGGAACACAGAAGCATTGTCACTGTCAATTAAAAACCAAAATGATGCCGCTGAAACAGATCATCACAAGTAACACTATTCAGAGATGAAACTAGCAGCATATCTACTCCATGAAAAATAAACATAAATTGCTTTCATTTATTTAGCTAATGTGAATGTAATGCAAGGTACTGTATATCTGGAAACTGAAATAAGTGACAATATGTTGGTCTTATACTGTACATACTGTGCAATCATATCATGATTGTATTCAGAGAGTATTAGTTGGTTCTTAATGTTTATGTACTAAATTATAATACGTACTGTAGATTGCTTCAATCAAATATATGAACCCCTTTGTTGCTAAGGGTTATCTCACCCCTGTGCTGAGGCCACTTCTTTGTGTCTGTAATCATCACATTCCAACAGCAATAGCACTGAAGTTTTATGCAGTACCCACACATATTATACCTTGTTGTACCAGAAGACTTTTTCAGAAAATACCATAAGTCTTTTTATTAAATGTAACATATGAGGTGGCCACAGAAGTGCTATATATATACCGTACCTTGACAAAGGTCCATGGCTAGGACCGAAACGTCGGAGCTTTACTATGATGCTGTAAAATTTTTGACCGTTAAGGGTGCTGTAACCCCCGAAAGTACACTCCAGTCCAAACCAAAAAAAAAATTATTTTCTGTGTTTGTGAATTGTGTGCGCAGTAGCCGCACGTGCATCAACAAAGTAGTGCCAAGCGTGCGCCTGTGTCATAAGTAAAGGGCCGGCTGGCTTGACCGTTAAAGGGTGCTGTAACCCCCAAAGTACACTCCAGTCCAAACCAAAAAAAAAATTATTTTCTGTGTTTGTGAATTGTGTGCGCAGTAGCCGCACGTGCATCAACAAAGTAGTGCCAAGCGTGCGCCTGTGTCATAAGTAACGGGCCGGCTGGCTTGACCGTTAAAGGGTGCTGTAACCCCCGAAAGTACACTCCAGTCCAAACCCAAAAAAAAATTATTTTCTGTGTTTGTGAATTGTGTGCGCAGTAGCCGCACGTGCATCAACAAAGTGGTGCCAAGCGTGCGCCTGTGTCATAAGTAAAGGGCCGGCTGGCTTGACCGTTAAAGGGTGCTGTAACCCCCAAAGTACACTCCAGTCCAAACCAAAAAAAAAATTATTTTCTGTGTTTGTGAATTGTGTGCGCAGTAGCCGCACGTGCATCAACAAAGTAGTGCCAAGCGTGCGCCTGTGTCATAAGTAAAGGGCCAGCTGGCTTGACCGTTAAGGGTGCTGTAACCCCCGAAAGTACACTCCAGTCCAGACCAAAAAAATAATTATTTTCTGTGTTTGTGAATTGTGTGCGCAGTAGCCGCACGTGCATCAACAAAGTAGTGCCAAGCGTGCGCCTGTGTCATAAGTAAAGGGCCGGCTGGCTTGACCGTTAAAGGGTGCTGTAACCCCCGAAAGTACACTCCAGTCCAAACCAAAAAAAAATTATTTTCTGTGTTTGTGAATTGTGTGCGCAGTAGCCGCACATGCATCAACAAAGTAGTGCCAAGCGTGCGCCTGTGTCATAAGTAAAGGGCCGGCTGGCTTGACCATTAAAGGGTGCTGTAACCCCTGAAAGTACTCTCCAGTCCAAACCAAAAAAAAATTATTTTCTGTGTTTGTGAATTGTGTGCGCAGTAGCCGCACGTGCATCAACAAAGTAGTGCCAAGCGTGCGCCTGTGTCATAAGTAAAGGGCCGGCTGGCTTGACCGTTAAAGGGTGCTGTAACCCCCGAAAGTACACTCCAGTCCAAACCAAAAAAAAAATTATTTTCTGTGTTTGTGAATTGTGTGCGCAGTAGCCGCACGTGCATCAACAAAGTAGTGCCAAGCGTGCGCCTGTGTCATAAGTAAAGGGCCAGCTGGCTTGACCGTTAAGGGTGCTGTAACCCCCGAAAGTACACTCCAGTCCAAACCAAAAAAAAAAATATTTTCTGTGTTTGTGAATTGTGTGCGCAGTAGCCGCACGTGCATCAACAAAGTAGTGCCAAGTGTGCACCTGTGTCATAAGTAAAGGGCCGGCTGGCTTGACCGTTAAGGGTGCTGTAACCCCCGAAAGTACACTCCAGTCCAAACCCAAAAAAAATTATTTTTTGTGTTTGTGAATTGTGTGCGCAGTAGCCGCACGTGCATCAACAAAGTAGTGCCAAACGTGCGCCTGTGTCATAAGTAAAGGGCCGGCTGGCTTGACCGTTAAAGGGTGCTGTAACCCCCGAAAGTACACTCCAGTCCAAACCAAAAAAAAAATTATATATTTTCTGTGTTTGTGAATTGTGTGCGCAGTAGCCGCACGTGCATCAACAAAGTAGTGCCAAGCGTGCGCCTGTGTCATAAGTAAAGGGCCGGCTGGCTTCACTGTTAAGGGTGCTGTAACCCCCGAAAGTACACTCCAGTCCAAACCAAAAAAAAAATTATTTTCTGTGTTTAGCCGCACGTATATATCAAATCGATATAACATAAATGGAGGACCAAACTTTCTCCGATAAAAATAAAATAGAGAAAGATCAAGAACCACTTCCTCCTAGTGCTGAAGCTGCTGCCACTAGTCATGACATAGACGATAACATGCCATCAATGTCGTCTGCCAAGGCCGATGCCCAATGTCATAGTAGAGGGCACATACAATCCCAAATGGCAAAGTTCAGGAAAATGACCTTGAAAAAGACATTTAAATCAGCTGAAGAGAAACGTAAACTTGCCAATATGCCATTTACGACACGGAGTGGCAAGGAACGGCTAAGGTCGATCCCTAGTATGTTCATGACTAGTGGTTCAGCTTCACATGACGATGGAAGCCCTCCTCCCACTAAAAAAATCAAAAGAGTTAAGCTGGCAAAAGCACAGCGAAGAACTGTGCTTTCTAAGAAGATATCACAAATCCCCAAGGAGAGTCCAAGTGTGGAGGTGGTTGCGATGCCTGACCTTCCCAGCACTGGACGGGAAGAGGTGGCTCTTTCCACCATTTGAACGCCCCCTGCAAGTGCTGAAAGGAGCACCCACAGTCCACTTGCTGATATGCAAATTGAAGATGTCACTGTTGAAGTACAACAGGATGAGGATACTGGTGTAGCTGGCGCTGAGGAGGAAGTTGGCGAGGAGGATTCTGATGGTGATGTGGTTTGTTTAAATCAGGCTCCGGGGGAGACAGTTGTTGTCCGTGGGATGAAAAAGCCCATCACGGTCATGCCTGGGCAGAAGACCAAACATTCCACCTCTTTGGTCTGGCAATATTTCTATCCAAATCCGGACAACAACTGTCTTGCCATATGTACCATATGTAAAGGTGAAATAAGTAGGGGTAGGGACGTCAACCACCTAGGAACATCCTCCCTTATACGGCACCTGCAGCGCGTTCATAAAAAGTTACTGTCAAGTTCAGAAACTTTGGCTAAGACCGTAAGCAGTCCAGGGACACCTAAATCCCGTTGTCCTGTTGTATCCAAGAGCCTGCAAACCACACTGTCAACTCCCTCCTCGTCAATTTCCTCCTTAGTCAGGATTGGAAGTAGTCCTGCAGGCCATGTCACTGGCATGACTGACTCTCCTATCCGGGATTCCTCCGGAGGATCCTGCATTGCTACGCCTACTGCTGCCGCTGCTGCTGTTGCTGCTGCTGGGAGTCGTTCATCATCCCAGAGAGGAAGTAGGAACACCACTACTTTTACTAAACAATTGACCCTCCAACAGTCCTTAGCGAGGAGGATGAAGTACGACAGCAGTCATCCTGAAGCAAAACGTATAACTGAGGCCTTGACTGCTATGTTGGTGTTAGACGTGCCTCCGGTATCAGCCATTAGTGCAGTGGGATTTAGGCAATTGATGGAGGTAGTGTGTCCCCGGTTCCAAATCCCGTCTAGATTCCACTTCACTAGGCAGGCGATACCGAGACTGTACAGAAACGTCAGAAAAAGTGTCCTCAGTGTCCTGAAAAATGCCGTTGTACACAATGTCCACTTAACCACGGACATGTGGACAAGTGGAACAGGGCAGACTAAGGACTATATGACTGTGATAGCCCACTGGGTAGATGTATCACCTTACGCAGCAACAGCAGCAGCGTCACCAGTAGCAGCATCTCAGAAACGCCAGCTCGTTACAAGGCAGGCTATGCTGTGTATCACCGGTTTCAGTAAGAGGCACACCGCCGACGACCTCTTAGAGAAACTGAGGGAAATCATCGCCCAGTGGCTTACCCCACTTAGACTCTCCTGGGGATTTGTGATATCTGACAACGCCACCAATATTGTGCGGTCATTACATCTGGGCAAATTCCAGCACGTCCCATGTTTTTCTCACACAATAAACTTGGTGGTGCAGAATTTTCTGAAAAGCGACAGGGGCGTGCAGGAGACGCTTTGGGTAGCCCGAAAAATTTCTGGCCACTTTCAACATTCAGCGACTGCGTGCCGAAGACTGGAGCGCCAGCAAACACTCTTGAACGTGCCCCGCCATCACCTGAAGCAAGAGGTTGTGACGCGGTGGAACTCAACCCTCTATATGCTTCAGAGGATGGAGGAGCAGCAAAAGGCCATACAAGCCTATACATCCACCTATGACATAGGCAAAGGAGGGGGTATGCACCTGACTCAAGCGCAGTGGAGAATGATTTCCGTGTTGTGCAAGGTTCTCCAGCCCTTCGAACTTGCCACACGTGAAGTCAGTTCAGACACTGCCAGCTTGAGTCAGGTCATTCCCCTCATCAGGTTTTTGCAGAAGCAGCTGGAGAAAGTGAAGGAGGAGCTAAGACGGAGCGATTCTGCTCGGCATGTGGGACTTGTGGATGAAGCCCTTCATTCGCTTTGCCAGGATTCCAGGGTGGTCAATCTGTTGAAATCAGACCACTACATTTTGGCCACCGTGCTTGATCCTAGGTTTAAAGCCTATGTGGTGTCTCTCTTTCTGGCCAACACAAGCCTGCAGAGGTGCAAAGACCTGCTGGTGAACACACTGTCAGCTGAAGCGGAACGTGACACGTCAACGGCTCCTTCTTCATTTTCTCCCGCAACTGGGGCTGCCAGGAAAAAACTTAGGTATCCTAAGCAACCCGCTGGCGGTGATGCAGGGCAGGCAGGACCAAGTTTGGACATCTGGTCCGGACTGAAGGTCCTGGCAACAATTTCTGACATGTCTACTGTCACTGCATATGATACTGTCACCATTGACAGAATGGTGGAGGATTACATCGGTGACAGCATCCAAGTAGGCATGTCAGACAGTCCATACCTGTACTGGCAGGAAAAAGAGGCAATTTGGAGGCCCCTGTACAAACTGGCTCTATTTTACCTGAGTTGCCCCCCCTCCAGTGTGTACTCCGAAAGAGTGTTTAGTGCAGCCGGGAACCTTGTCAGCGAAAGGCGTAGGAGATTGCTTCCACAGAATGTGGAGAAGATGATGTTCATCAAAATGAATTATCAGCTCTTCCAGGGAGACCAGCCTCCAGAACGTACAGAGGGACCTGTGGTGGTGGATTCAAGTGGGGACGAGTTAATACTTTGTGAGGATGAGGATGTACTCACTGAAGAGGGTGAGGAATCGGTGGATGAGGAGGATGAGGATGACATCTTGCCTCCGTAGAGCCAGTTTGTGCAGGGACACATTAATTGCCAGCTTGTTTTGTGGGGGCCCAAACGAACCAATCATTTCAGCCACAGTTGTGTGGCAGACCCTGGCGCTGAAATGATTGATTTGTTAAAGTGTGCATGTCCTGTTTATACAACATAAGGGTGGGTGGGAGGGCCCAAGGACAATTCCATCTTGCACCTCTTTTTTTTCTTTGCATTATGTACAGTTTGGGGCCTAGTTTTTCTAACTGCCATCCTGTCTGCCACTGCAGTGTCACTCCTAGATGGGTCACGTGTTTGTGCCGCCCACTCGTGTCGCTTAGCATAGTCATCCAGCTACCTCGGTGCAACCTTTTGGACATAAAAACACTATTGTGAGGTGTGAGGTGTTCAGAATAGACTGGAAATGAGTGGAAATTAAGGTTATTGAGGTTAATAATAGCATAGGAGCAGAAAAACCTACAAATTCTGTGATTTTAGCTGTTTTTATGCTTTTTTTCAAAAAAATACAGATCCAAAACACAAAACCCAGAACCCAAAACACGGAAGGGTGGTTTTGGCAAAACCAATCCAGATCCAAAACACGAAGAAAGATCCAGATCCAAAACCAAAACACGAAAAGTGGCCGGTGCACACCCCTAATATATATATATATATATATATATATATATATATACAGGAAACTCAGCACTCACCATTATTAAATCGCCCACCATAAAACATAAATATTGGGGTTTTGGTTCATGGATTGTTCAATGCATTTAAGCCTGCAGCCCACATCACAGGACCCCATTTCTCTGCAGGTCCTACGCTATCTGTCATACTTATGGAAACCTGGTAGCTGGTATCACAGAGTTTACACTGAAAAAATGTTAACTGGTTTAAAGCTCACCTGCCAACTAACTTATGGCTTTTAGAGGCAAGACAGTCACCAAACATTGCTTCTATCATACTTCCAAAAAGGCAGCTGACACAGGTTAATATAAATGAGCTTGCACAGGGGTGCATAGTTGGCAGGTGAGCTTTAAACTAGTTAACATTTTTTCAGTTTAAACTCTGTGATTGTGTATAAACAAGCGCTAATTGATATGTATAGGTATATTTTATAATTGTAATCACAATGCATGCACTTAAAAGTTTTAAAAATAAACACAAAATATAAAAAAAATAAAAAATGCTTAAAAGCAAATATTTTTCAAGAAAATTGCACAGGCTTCTTATTTGTGTTTATAGCCCTTTTGTAAGGTTAATTGAGAGCGTGTTAGAATGATGGTTCACCACTATTTGTTTTGTTTGTGTATATATATATATATTAGGGGTGTGCACCGGCCACTTTTCGTGTTTTGTGTTTTGGTTTTGGATCTGGATCTTTCTTCGTGTTTTGGATCTGGATTGGTTTTGCCAAAACCACCCTTCCGTGTTTTGGGTTCTGGGTTTTGTGTTTTGGATCTGTATTTTTTTGAAAAAAAGCATAAAAACAGCTAAAATCACAGAATTTGTAGGTTTTTCTGCTCCTATGCTATTATTAACCTCAATAACCTTAATTTCCACTCATTTCCAGTCTATTCTGAACACCTCACACCTCACAATAGTGTTTTTATGTCCAAAAGGTTGCACCGAGGTAGCTGGATGACTATGCTAAGCGACACGAGTGGGCGGCACAAACACGTGACCCATCTAGGAGTGACACTGCAGTGGCAGGCAGGATGGCAGTTAGAAAAACTAGGCCCCAAACTGTACATAATGCAAAGAAAAAAAGAGGTGCAAGATGGAATTGTCCTTGGGCCCTCCCACCCACCCTTATGTTGTATAAACAGGACATGCACACTTTAACAAATCAATCATTTCAGCGCCAGGGTCTGCCACACAACTGTGGCTGAAATGATTGGTTCGTTTGGGCCCCCACAAAACAAGCTGGCAATTAATGTGTCCCTGCACAAACTGGCTCTACGGAGGCAAGATGTCATCCTCATCCTCCTCATCCACCGATTCCTCACCCTCTTCA
This sequence comes from Taudactylus pleione, assembly GCA_031769625.1. Classification (NCBI taxonomy): domain Eukaryota; kingdom Metazoa; phylum Chordata; class Amphibia; order Anura; family Myobatrachidae; genus Taudactylus; species Taudactylus pleione. Next base: position 17,995,770 of record JAUIMM010000113.1, on the reverse strand, counting down.
GTGTGTACATCCTCATCCTCACAAAGTATTAACTCGTCCCCACTTGAATCCACCACCACAGGTCCCTCTGTACCTTCTGGAGGCTGGTCTCCCTGGAAGAGCTGATAATTCATTTTGATGAACATCATCTTCTCCACATTCTGTGGAAGCAACCTCCTACGCCTTTCGCTGACAAGGTTCCCGGCTGCACTAAACACTCTTTCGGAGTACACACTGGAGGGGGGGCAACTCAGGTAAAATAGAGCCAGTTTGTACAGGGGCCTCCAAATTGCCTCTTTTTCCTGCCAGTACAGGTATGGACTGTCTGACATGCCTACTTGGATGCTGTCACCGATGTAATCCTCCACCATTCTGTCAATGGTGACAGTATCATATGCAGTGACAGTAGACATGTCAGAAATTGTTGCCAGGTCCTTCAGTCCGGACCAGATGTCCAAACTTGGTCCTGCCTGCCCTGCATCACCGCCAGCGGGTTGCTTAGGATACCTAAGTTTTTTCCTGGCAGCCCCAGTTGCGGGAGAAAATGAAGAAGGAGCCGTTGACGTGTCACGTTCCGCTTCAGCTGACAGTGTGTTCACCAGCAGGTCTTTGCACCTCTGCAGGCTTGTGTCGGCCGGAAAGAGAGACACCACATAGGCTTTAAACCTAGGATCGAGCACGGTGGCCAAAATGTAGTGGTCTGATTTCAACAGATTGACCACCCTGGAATCCTGGCAAAGCGAATGAAGGGCTTCATCCACAAGTCCCACATGCCGAGCGGAATCGCTCCGTCTTAGCTCCTCCTTCACTTTCTCCAGCTGCTTCTGCAAAAGCCTGATGAGGGGAATGACCTGACTCAAGCTGGCAGTGTCTGAACTGACTTCACGTGTGGCAAGTTCGAAGGGCTGAAGAACCTTGCACAACACGGAAATCATTCTCCACTGCGCTTGAGTCAGGTGCATACCCCCTCCTTTGCCTATGTCATAGGTGGATGTATAGGCTTGTATGGCCTTTTGCTGCTCCTCCATCCTCTGAAGCATATAGAGGGTTGAGTTCCACCGCGTCACAACCTCTTGCTTCAGGTGATGGCGGGGCAGGTTCAAGAGTGTTTGCTGGCGCTCCAGTCTTCGGCACGCAGTCGCTGAATGGCGAAAGTGGCCAGAAATTTTTCGGGCCACCCAAAGCGTCTCCTGCACGCCCCTGTCGCTTTTCAGAAAATTCTGCACCACCAAGTTTATTGTGTGAGCAAAACATGGGACGTGCTGGAATTTGCCCAGATGTAATGCCCGCACAATATTGGTGGCGTTGTCAGATATCACAAATCCCCAGGAGAGTCTAAGTGGGGTAAGCCACTGGGCGATGATTTCCCTCAGTTTCTCTAAGAGGTTGTCGGCGGTGTGCCTCTTACTGAAACCGGTGATACACAGCGTAGCCTGCCTTGTAACAAGCTGGCGTTTCTGAGATGCTGCTACTGGTGACGCTGCTGCTGTTGCTGCGTAAGGTGATACATCTACCCAGTGGGCTGTCACAGTCATATAGTCCTTAGTCTGCCCTGTTCCACTTGTCCACATGTCCGTGGTTAAGTGGACATTGTGTACAACGGCATTTTTCAGGACACTGAGGACACTTTTTCTGACGTTTCTGTACAGTCTCGGTATCGCCTGCCTAGTGAAGTGGAATCTAGACGGGATTTGGAACCGGGGACACACTACCTCCATCAATTGTCTAAATCCCACTGCACTAATGGCGGATACCGGACGCACGTCTAACACCAACATAGCAGTCAAGGCCTCAGTTATACGTTTTGCTTCAGGATGACTGCTGTCGTACTTCATCCTCCTCGCTAAGGACTGTTGGAGGGTCAATTGTTTAGTAAAAGTAGTGGTGTTCCTACTTCCTCTCTGGGATGATGAACGACTCCCAGCAGCAGCAGCAACAGCAGCAGCGGCAGCAGTAGGCGTAGCAATGCAGGATCCTCCGGAGGAATCCCGGATAGGAGAGTCAGTCATGCCAGTGATATGGCCTGCAGGACTACTTCCGATCCTGACTAAGGAGGAAATTGACGAGGAGGGAGTTGACGGTGTGGTTTGCAGGCGCTTGGATACAACAGGACAACGGGATTTAGGTGTCCCTGGACTGCTTACGGTCTGAGCCAAAGTTTCTGAACTTGACAGTAACTTTTTATGAACGCGCTGCAGGTGCCGTATAAGGGAGGATGTTCCTAGGTGGTTGACGTCCCTACCCCTACTTATTTCACCTTTACATATGGTACATATGGCAAGACAGTTGTTGTCCGGATTTGGATAGAAATATTGCCAGACCAAAGAGGTGGAATGTTTGGTCTTCTGCCCAGGCATGACCGTGATGGGCTTTTTCATCCCACGGACAACAACTGTCTCCCCCGGAGCCTGATTTAAACAAACCACATCACCATCAGAATCCTCCTCGCCAACTTCCTCCTCAGCGCCAGCTACACCAGTATCCTCATCCTGTTGTACTTCAACAGTGACATCTTCAATTTGCATATCAGCAAGTGGACTGTGGGTGCTCCTTTCAGCACTTGCAGGGGGCGTGCAAATGGTGGAAAGAGCCACCTCTTCCCGTCCAGTGCTGGGAAGGTCAGGCATCGCAACCACCACCACACTTGGACTCTCTTTGGGGATTTGTGATATCTTCTTAGAAAGCACAGTTCTTCGCTGTGCTTTTGCCAGCTTAACTCTTTTGATTTTTTTAGTGGGAGGAGTGCTTCCATCGTCATGTGAAGCTGAACCACTAGTCATGAACATACTAGGGATCGACCTTAGCCGTTCCTTGCCACTCCGTGTCGTAAATGGCATATTGACAAGTTTACGTTTCTCTTCAGCTGATTTAAATGTCTTTTTCAAGGTCATTTTCCTGAACTTTGCCATTTGGGATTGTATGTGCCCTCTACTATGACATTGGGCATCGGCCTTGGCAGACGACGTTGATGGCATGTTATCGTCTATGTCATGACTAGTGGCAGCAGCTTCAGCACTAGGAGGAAGTGGTTCTTGATCTTTCTCTATTTTATTTTTATCGGAGAAAGTTTGGTCCTCCATTTATGTTATATCGATTTGATATATACGTGCGGCTAAACACAGAAAATACATTTTTTTTTGGTTCGGACTGGAGTGTACTTTGTGGGTTACAGCACCCTTTAACGGTCAAGCCAGCCGGCCCTTTACTTATGACACAGGCGCACTCTTGGCACTACTTTGTTGATGCACGTGCGGCTACTGCGCACACAATTCACAAACACAGAAAATAATTTTTTTTTGGTTTGGACTGGAGTGTACTTTGGGGGTTACAGCACCCTTTAACGGTCAAGCCAGCCGGCCCTTTACTTATGACACAGGCGCACGCTTGGCACTACTTTGTTGATGCACGTGCGGCTACTGCGCACACAATTCACAAACACAGAAAATAATTTTTTTTTGGTTTGGACTGGAGTGTACTTTCGGGGGTTACAGCACCCTTAACGGTCAAGCCAGCCGGCCCTTTACTTATGACACAGGCGCACGCTTGGCACTACTTTGTTGATGCACGTGCGGCTACTGCGCACACAATTCACAAACACAGAAAATAATTTTTTTTTGGTTTGGACTGGAGTGTACTTTCGGGGGTTACAGCACCCTTTAACGGTCAAGCCAGCCGGCCCTTTACTTATGACACAGGCGCACGCTTGGCACTACTTTGTTGATGCACGTGCGGCTACTGCGCACACAATTCACAAACACAGAAAATAATTTTTTTTTAGGTTTGGACTGGAGTGTACTTTCGGGGGTTACAGCACCCTTAACGGTCAAGCCAGCCGGCCCTTTACTTATGACACAGGCGCACGCTTGGCACTACTTTGTTGATGCACGTGCGGCTACTGCGCACACAATTCACAAACACAGAAAATAATTTTTTTTTTGGTTTGGACTGGAGTGTACTTTCGGGGGTTACAGCACCCTTAACGGTCAAGCCAGCCGGCCCTTTACTTATGACACAGGCGCACGCTTGGCACTACTTTGTTGATGCACGTGCGGCTACTGCGCACACAATTCACAAACACAGAAAATAATTTTTTTTTTGGTTTGGACTGGAGTGTACTTTCGGGGGTTACAGCACCCTTAACGGTCAAGCCAGCCGGCCCTTTACTTATGACACAGGCGCACGCTTGACACTACTTTGTTGATGCACGTGCGGCTACTGCGCACACAATTCACAAACACAGAAAATAATTTTTTTTTGGTTTGGACTGGAGTGTACTTTCAGGGGTTACAGCACCCTTTAACGGTCAAGCCAGCCGGCCCTTTACTTATGACACAGGCGCACGCTTGGCACTACTTTGTTGATGCACGTGCGGCTACTGCGCACACAATTCACAAACACAGAAAATAATTTTTTTTTGGTTTGGACTGGAGTGTACTTTCGGGGGTTACAGCACCCTTTAACGGTCAAGCCAGCCGGCCCTTTACTTATGACACAGGCGCACTCTTGGCACTACTTTGTTGATGCACGTGCGGCTACTGCGCACACAATTCACAAACACAGAAAATAATTTTTTTTTAGGTTTGGACTGGAGTGTACTTTCGGGGGTTACAGCACCCTTTAACGGTCAAGCCAGCCGGCCCTTTAGTTATGACACAGGCGCACTCTTGGCACTACTTTGTTGATGCACGTGCGGCTACTGCGCACACAATTCACAAACACAGAAAATAATTTTTTTTTAGGTTTGGACTGGAGTGTACTTTCGGGGGTTACAGCACCCTTAACGGTCAAGCCAGCCGGCCCTTTACTTATGACACAGGCGCACGCTTGGCACTACTTTGTTGATGCACGTGCGGCTACTGCGCACACAATTCACAAACACAGAAAATAATTTTTTTTTGGTTTGGACTGGAGTGTACTTTCGGGGGTTACAGCACCCTTTAACGGTCAAGCCAGCCGGCCCTTTACTTATGACACAGGCGCACGCTTGGCACTACTTTGTTGATGCACGTGCGGCTACTGCGCACACAATTCACAAACACAGAAAATAATTTTTTTTTAGGTTTGGACTGGAGTGTACTTTCGGGGGTTACAGCACCCTTAACGGTCAAGCCAGCCGGCCCTTTACTTATGACACAGGCGCACGCTTGGCACTACTTTGTTGATGCACGTGCGGCTACTGCGCACACAATTCACAAACACAGAAAATAATTTTTTTTTTGGTTTGGACTGGAGTGTACTTTCGGGGGTTACAGCACCCTTAACGGTCAAGCCAGCCGGCCCTTTACTTATGACACAGGCGCACGCTTGGCACTACTTTGTTGATGCACGTGCGGCTACTGCGCACACAATTCACAAACACAGAAAATAATTTTTTTTTTGGTTTGGACTGGAGTGTACTTTCGGGGGTTACAGCACCCTTAACGGTCAAGCCAGCCGGCCCTTTACTTATGACACAGGCGAACGCTTGACACTACTTTGTTGATGCACGTGCGGCTACTGCGCACACAATTCACAAACACAGAAAATAATTTTTTTTTGGTTTGGACTGGAGTGTACTTTCAGGGGTTACAGCACCCTTTAACGGTCAAGCCAGCCGGCCCTTTACTTATGACACAGGCGCACGCTTGGCACTACTTTGTTGATGCACGTGCGGCTACTGCGCACACAATTCACAAACACAGAAAATAATTTTTTTTTGGTTTGGACTGGAGTGTACTTTCGGGGGTTACAGCACCCTTTAACGGTCAAGCCAGCCGGCCCTTTACTTATGACACAGGCGCACGCTTGGCACTACTTTGTTGATGCACGTGCGGCTACTGCGCACACAATTCACAAACACAGAAAATAATTTTTTTTTAGGTTTGGACTGGAGTGTACTTTCGGGGGTTACAGCACCCTTAACGGTCAAGCCAGCCGGCCCTTTACTTATGACACAGGCGCACGCTTGGCACTACTTTGTTGATGCACGTGCGGCTACTGCGCACACAATTCACAAACACAGAAAATAATTTTTTTTTGGTTTGGACTGGAGTGTACTTTCGGGGGTTACAGCACCCTTAACGGTCAAGCCAGCCGGCCCTTTACTTATGACACAGGCGCACGCTTGGCACTACTTTGTTGATGCACGTGCGGCTACTGCGCACACAATTCACAAACACAGAAAATAATTTTTTTTTTGGTTTGGACTGGAGTGTACTTTCGGGGGTTACAGCACCCTTAACGGTCAAGCCAGCCGGCCCTTTACTTATGACACAGGCGCACGCTTGGCACTACTTTGTTGATGCACGTGCGGCTACTGCGCACACAATTCACAAACACAGAAAATAATTTTTATTTTGGTTTGGACTGGAGTGTACTTTCGGGGGTTACAGCACCCTTAACGGTCAAGCCAGCCGGCCCTTTACTTATGACACAGGCGCACGCTTGGCACTACTTTGTTGATGCAAGTGCGGCTACTGCGCACACAATTCACAAACACAGAAAATAATTTTTTTTTTGGTTTGGACTGGAGTGTACTTTCGGGGGTTACAGCACCCTTAACGGTCAAGCCAGCCGGCCCTTTACTTATGACACAGGCGCACGCTTGGCACTACTTTGTTGATGCACGTGCGGCTACTGCGCACACAATTCACAAACACAGAAAATATATTATTTTTTTAGCACTTGGGGGGAGCACCCCTGATGGACAGAGCACCCCCTGGACAACACTACAGCACCCCTTTAGGACTGGGACACTGCACAGGACTTTGGAGTGGACACAGCCCCTATGGAGAACTGACTGCACAACACAGTCCAGCCAGCCCCTATGGACTTTGAAGTAGTGGACACAGCCCCTATTAACAACAGCAGCACAGCACAACACAGCCAGCCCCTATGGACTTTGAAGTAGTGGACAACAGCAGCACTACACTACACTACACTACACAGCACTAACTCCCACCCTCCCTCTTCACTGTCCACAGCCGAGTGAGAAAATGGCGCCGACGCGGGTACCTTATATAGGATCCAAAACCCGCGAGACTCGGAAGGCGGGATGATGACGTTTTGCCTCGATGTCAGATCCGAGTCAGGCGGGAAAAGTCGAGCCTGACTCGGATCGGACTCGGATCGGGGGGGCTCGGGGGGGTTCGGATTTCAGAAATCCGAACCCGCTCACCCCTAATATATATATATATATATACCAAACCATTTACATAAACAAATTATACAAACTCGGCATTCACATACTTTATATATAAAAACACTTAATAAGAACAACATACAGTACATAGGTAGTGTTAGGCAAATAATTTCTTAGAAACCACAGGAAAAAATATTAGCTGTCTTACTTACATGAATCTGTTTGTGGGGAGATTCAAGAAAATGGAATGATTCCTAATGTCACATTGTGTCCAAAGAATTGTACAAAGTTTCAGAGTTCTACATGGTATTTTATGCCTGCCTGGGAAGCCCCTCTTCTGCTGGCTCACTTGGTTGTGTCGATACTACAGTAATTAGTTTTTATGACTCTTTGTCCAGCATGTGCTGTCTCTCAGGTATAGATGGGTGACACTACCTCATGTTGGTGAGAAGGGAAAGCCTGGAATGTATAATACCCCAAAATGTTACCATTATCTGTTGGATCATTTACTGGCAGCCCTAATGGGCTATACATAACTATGCCCTTCACATGGCATCTTCTTAGACAAATAAATAACCCTTCAGCTGGACAGAACACTTTTAGGGTCAATTGCAGGTTACCATGCTGGTAATTAAAAAATATAATAATAATAATAATAATAATAATAATAATAATAATAATAATAATAATAATAATATTTATATAGAGCTTTTCTCCTAAAGGACTCAAAGTGCTTTACATTTACAGTACAAAATACAAAATAAGCTTAAACAAGGGACATTAGTGAAATGCTTGGGTGAATAGGTGAGTCTTGAGTCTATTTTTGAAGGATTCTAGAGTGGAGGCCTCTCTAACTTTGCAGGGAAGTGAGTTCCAAAAGATTTGTAGCCACAAAACTGAAAGCTCGACCCCCAGACGAATTCCGTGAGATTCTAGGTACCATTAATAGTCCTTTGTCAACGGATCGCAGTAATCAAGTGGGACAGTAAGGAATCAGAAGCTGCTTCAGGTACCCTGGACCATGGTCATGAAGGGCTTTGTAAGTTATTAATCCATTCTTGAAAGCAATTTGCCATCTGACAGGCAGCCAGTGAAGGGAGTAGAGAATGGGTGTTATGTGGCTGGAACAGGGCTGGTTGGTTAATAGCCTGGCAGCTGCGTTTTGTACCATCTGCAAGCGATGTAATTCTTTTGCTGGGAGACCGAGGTAGAGGGCGTTGCAATAGTCTAGGCGTGATGATATAAATGCATGTATGACTTTAGGCAGGTCTTCTGAGGGAATTAAGTGCTTGATTCTGGATGTGTTTCTCAGATGAAAGAAGGAGGATTTGATTGTGGCTGATACCTGATGTTTAAGTGTCAAGCCACTATCCAGGACAACACCAAGATTCCGCACATGTTTAGTGTTTTGTAATTCTGAACCCCCAAGCATAAGTCCTGTTGGTTGGCTATGCTGTAGCCCCCTGTCCTGTGACCTATCATAAGAACCTCTGTTTTATCAGGGTTCAGTCGCAGCCAACTGGCACTCATCCACTCCTGAAGCTCAGCTAGGCAGCCATTTAGGGTTGTTATTGGGTCCTTTGTACCTTGAGCAAAAGACAGGTACAGTTGTGTATCATCTGCATAACAGTGGTAGACCAGGCCATGACGTCATATTATTTCACCCAATGGTAGCATGTATACTGCAAAAAGCATGGGAGATAGTATAGAACCCTGTGGGACACCACATGGAAGTGACACTGGAGATGAAGAGTTTACTCCAGAAGAAACTCTCTGTGACCTGCCAGTGAATATATACTTAATAGTAGCATGGGCGGATCCAGGGGAGAGTGATCAATACAATCAATCCCCCCTTCCCTGTAACACTTCTCACCTGCCCACTACCACTGGCCACTGTATAGCAGCACAGAGGCACATCATGCAGGAAAAGAGATCAGACTTCTGATGCTAGGCTAGGATGCAGATGGTCCAGGAAAGGAGGCTGCTGCCCGCTGAGCAGCAGCAATCTCCTCTCTCTCCGTGCATGAAGTGCCACTGCACTGCTATATTTGGCCACTGGTAATGAGCAGGTGAGAGGTTGACAGACAATTCCTTCTCAGGGACTCCTTGACCAGATGAGAAAAAGAATGAATATAACACAACCAAGTAGAGAAAAACATCTCAATCAAGATTTCTGAATTTATGGATGCTTCTATTCATCACAAAAAAAATTAAAAAATACTAGGGAGCAGTAACACAATATCTGGGACCAATGAGGTTATCACTGTGATAGTATCATCTTTTTCATTGCTTCCGTCATTATTATTTGACAGTAACTGTGTTCCAAATGACAATCTTTACGGTGTGTCCTGAGGGTACATATTCCAAAATGCCCATTTCTTAGTGGCTATAAAAGGGAGTTAATAGTGTGAGTGATATAATTTTGTACCTTGTTGAAAAATCTCTCGCCTTGGGGCAGGACGACAAACAATGAAGAATGTCTGCATCTGATAAGGCCCATTAATAAGAGCTGGGGGTCAGTGGGTCACCGATAAGGAATTTCAGTTTGGAATATAGTTAGCCTAATGTGATATCTTAATGTGCATTTTAGCATATTAGGTAGAGACCAGCTGTTTATTAATTTTAACAAAAGCTTGTGAACTAAAATAAAGTTCTAAATCAGGAAAGGCACCATTCCATTTGGCCAAGCCCAGGGGTTACCAAGACCAGAAATAAGTGGAACGTCCACCTTGGAAATGGAGAGTATCTAATTGTACTAAGCACTGGAAAGTGATAAATTGGAGAGTGATAAACTACTAACCAATCAGCTCCTGTCATTTTTTAAATACATATAGTTTATACCTTTGAAAAAGCTGTCATTTGGTACAGTGAAATGTGTTAGTTGACTACCTGTACATTATTTTCACCTGTTAGGTGACTCTCCGCACAGCGAACTGCCTTTTAAACTACCCTGGACAAACCTACTGGATTTAAACCAGTGCTGGGATTATCCTGGAACTACTCTACCTGTCCATTTCCTGGATCCTAAACAAAGGTCCATGCTGTGAACTTTGGAGGGCTTCAAGTGCAGCATATGGACTCTATATGTCAATAGGAGTAATCCTCCAATCGGTACAAGGATCTGGTAACTATACTTTGGACAGTCCAACCCATGATTAACGCAAGTGCCATTTGCTGTCATCTGGTTAGTACTCATTGGACAGTCCCATTTCTATACAAGTGGTAAACACTGCCACCTATGTGTAATCAATTGTCCGGTAGATATAAAGATATAGGTATTGTGTCTGTGTGGACTCACATCAGGGTGGAATAGTGGAATGCAATTATATTTGCTCTAATTGATTTTAGTAGATTTTTAGCATATTAAAATTAGGGATGTGCAGGCTCGGATAGGCTCGAATTTTCCCGCCAAGTTTCGATTTTTTCCGCCAAAAAATGGGTCTCAGAAAGAGGCACAATGTCATCTTTCATGGACAAACATTATCATTCCTGGACAAAAGTCCATGGAAGATGATGTCTGTCCATGAAAGATGATGTTTTGGCTCTTTCTAAGACCCATTTTTTGGTGGGAAAAATCCAAACTTGGTAAGAAAATACTTACCTATCAGAGCCTGCACAACCCTAATTAAAATAACACGTGTTGTGTATAAAATTTTAAATATTTGTTTGTGATTACTCATCATCAAACCGCTACTACTCATTGCTGTTTTTGTATGTATAGCTATGTATGGGCCTGTCTAGCCCTCATCTAGTAGCAGCTTGGAATAAACAACCCACTTCAGAGCCTGTACACAATTTATTGGTAATTTTTTCTTCTTTTTTAAATACAGCCTCAAAGATAACAGTTAGGAGCTGAGTGGCTGGTAGTTTATCACTATCCAATTTACCACTTTCCAGAGCTTAGTACATCTCCCTCCTCCCCACCAGGAAAAGTGAGTGAGGCAGAGAAGAGTGCGGTCTAGAATGGATCTGGTGCCACAGCTTATACCTTGTATGAATTTAAACTTTTTCTTGAATTAGAGGAGAAAAGGACTTTGGATGAGTATGTACAGTAGCAGTGTTATCAATTTAAGGGTAAGACTGAATGCTATGAAAACATTTGTGTCATTATGTGCTCTAACCAATCCATAGCCTGCCTTAAATGTGCCTCCAAAGCGTAGCTCTAGGTACAAGGTAGGATCACATCCCCAAGCTTTCATAAAGTAATTCTGGTTTGTTTATTGGCCTAAATACTATACATTTCTGTAAGGACTTATTCATGGTTGTCAGATCAGTCCTGATCAGAAGCAGGCAGAAGGAGATACAGTATGCCCTTTTTGAAAAGGATGAGAGGCTCTGAGTAATTAATTTACCAAATATAAGTGAGAAAGATGAGGAGGAATCAATTTACCAATATACTTGAGAATCAGGGATACCCAACATAATGTTCCCCTAGCAATGACGACCCTTGTCATAAAAAATGAAAGCCTCCAAGTTGGAAGATAATTGGCAATTGAAATAACCCTCCGGTCTGCCATTTTCAAAATGAAGGAGGAGTGGAAAGGTCACCAGGTCAAAAAGAAGGGATGATAATGGGCATCATTGTCCATAGAGTGTTTGAAATATATGGAAAAAAGCCAGAACAAATTGTTGGTGGGGAAAACTATGCAACAGACGAAGCCAAGATATCCTATCACATGCTTTGTCCTTGTCACAGCTGACTGCAATTTTACCTTTCTCATGATTTCCTGATTTGTTTCAATTTGCGCGGCACGCAATGTCCGACTGTTGTGCTCTGAGTGCTTTCCTTTAATAAAACTATTTTGTGCAGGATTTATGAGTTTGAGAAATTGAGAGGTCTATGTACTAAGCCCTGGAGAGAGATAAAATGGATGGAGATAAAGTACCAACCAATCAGCTCCTAACTGTCATTTTTTAAACACAGCCTGTAAAGTGACAGATAGGGGCTGATGGGTCGGTACTTTATCTCTGTCCACTTTATCTCTATCCAAGGCTTAGTACATAGACCCCATAGATTCTAAAGGAAATGCTGGAGGGGCAGAATGTCCATTGGTGATAGGAATAAAAAGTGCAGATAGATGGGTGTATTATGTGGAGATTGAATTTTGTAATACTCAGTACTCAGTACTCAGTACTCAAACCATCTAGCCAAGAGGTGTTACCAGAGGGGAATGTTTTTATTTAATCACCAATTAAATTAAGAATGAAGAGGGGAGGTTAGATTGAGGGTGAACCAGACAAAGGCATGGTCCGATAGCATAATATTTCCAATACCACAATCCAAAACTCTATATATATTACACTGGTTGGTATTAGCAAATGGTATGCAGTCACATTTTTGACATTCAGAATGTTGACACCAGAATGTCGACATCCAACATTAGATTAGGTTACATTAGGGTAAAGGCCCCCTTACATCAGCAATATGAAAACCACAATTGAACAATTTGAAGATTTATTGCCCAATGTTAAGATTTCCCAATTTAGCAATCTGTGCCCATACATTACAGATCTTTTTCAGTGATTTGCAGATCGATTGCAGCAAACACAGATCAGACAATCTTGAAAGACCCATCATTTTACTAGTAACGGTCTGCAAATCTGCTGATCATGTCCATACACTAGCCATCTACAGCCCCAATCCATCTGTGAAATCCAACATGTTGGACAATCTGATTTAACAATTCCAATCACTTTTTGGTTGTAATCTGCGATTTTTGAAGCCCATACATTGCAGATTTTTATACACAATCGATTGCAAATTGCTGAATTGCCACAATCGATTGCTGATGTACGGGGGCCTTTAGATAAAAAGGGTATACAAAATTAATTTGTCGACATGCTGACTATTTACATTCTGGTAATGTTGACATTCTGTAGATGTCAGCTGTTCCCAGCCAAGAACAGCACACAGCTGAACTTGTATCCTTACCGCAGATTTTAAATGTGCCATATACTGTGCTATATATAATTACATATGCTGGGGGATGTTACCACATATGTTCAACTTGCTTTTTTCTGGATATAGGAGGACATTCAAACTATACCTCCACATATATGGTACATTCTGACCACAGGTATATTTAAGGGGACGTTGTGTTACTAATTGCATTACAAATAGATATACTAACATCAGGGCAGTTACTTTACTATAACCTGTTTTTCATCAATGGTTAATCCCATGAAAATCTCCTGCTTATTCTATTCACAGCAGCAAGCGTTAGCTTTTTTTTTTTTACCTTGTATGACAATGCACTGACAATACTCCCTTTAAGGGGTACTAACAGCTTTCATATTTTTTCCCTATGGGTGTCCTGATTGGCTTGTGCTCTCACAAGGTTTTTTGAGGTTTTCACCATCACTCAGGTTCTCTCATTCTTTATCCAGCTACTTCTTAGTCTTTTGTTGCCTCTGTTTGTGTTCTGCTAGTGTTGTTATTAGTTTTCATGCATGAGGATATTTTTACACAGCCTTCGTCTGTATGGTCCTTGTAAATTAGTTTCTCTATTGGGATTGTCCCCTGTAAGTAGGGTGTATTTAGGAGGCTAGGTGATAGTGCCTTGAAGTAGTAAGGTTTAATGATGGAGAGTATCAATAGGTGGGGTCCTCCAGATGACCTGGTTCTGCATTTAGAGGGTAATGATTAAGGACTGATGAAGGGTGTGAAGACTATCTTGACCATTAATGCTAATTTGTTTTTTCTTTTCAGTGACCACTTATTACAGTCCGATGTTGTTCCATGCAAGGTATGATGCATGCTGAAAAGGGGTGTTCCATGGACAGAGTTCAAAAATAGATGAACAAATCCATTTGTATTACATGGCAGGGGAATGGTATCCAAACATCCAGTGCTATTTTTAATTGGGTACAGCTGTTCCAGTCAGATGGTGTCCTCCATATTCATGCGCCTGCACACCCTTTAGAAAGCATCATCTACTACCTATAGCATCTCCTCCCCGCTTTTGCTGGCCCCCAGGGATTAAGCAGATATGAAACTGTTGCATCTCAATGAAGCAATTTCACATTGGCCATCTTGGCTTTAAGATGAGGCTGCCTCCTCCCTGGGGTGTCCAGGAGCAAATTTTATGAAGGTGTTTAAAAAAATGTTGTGCACCGTGTTGGGGCTGTGCAGCCTATTCTTCCAGGTGGCCCCTCCTAACATTGTGGGTTCAACATTCCTCTTGCTTGGTTATGTATGTCTTGTGGAGTAGCCTAAAGCCTACGTCCAAGGGGGGGAGCCTATGTCCAGGTCACACATCCCTTGAATTAAGCCTTCACATGCATATATTAGATATAATTGTTAGGCAGTTGTTTTCTTTTGTCTCAATTTTGTGAGGTTGGGGTTTCAGTGGTGGTGGGCTGTGGTTCTTAGAACCTGACCTCAGTTGGAAGACCCTGCTAGGCAGCCACATAGAGTGTGAGAGTGGTTCCCAGGCATTTTACCTTTGATTTAGGCCATTATCTTAGAGGTGGGCCTGGATCTGTTTTAGGGGCCAGATACTGCTGTCAATGTACTGTATAGAGAAATAGTTCCTGGGTAGACTAGGTTGCATCAGTGATGGGGCCAGCATACAGTGTCTTCTTGCCATCTTGAGTAAAAATAATAGCAATTTGATTAAAACAGTTTTTTGACAAAATTGCTATCCATGTTATTAGTTAAGGTGTTATTATTTTACTGCTGAGCCTATTTGCCATTTTTTGGTCTGGACACATTCCAACATTAATATCCAAACAAATAATAAATAGTCTGATGACCAGAGAATAAATTCACAGGAATCACATAGTTTTAAATAAGGGTAACCCTGTGTGTGTGGATGCTAGGATAGTGGAAAGAGTGCACATTTAACGCTCTCTCCCCTATTTCCTAGCTTTTAAATATTCTGCAAGGTTTAACCTGGAAGGGGTGGGGACTAATTACAATTACACAATGACCTCATTGTGTGTCAGATGTGATTATGGCATCAAGTTCCACCCCCTCCTTTGCCTGTGTTGAATCAAGTTTAAGTTTCCTCCCTCATTTGAACAACCTGCAGTGTTTGGCACTTGCCCTTAGCAGCAAAAGGGCTAAGGTTTGTTAAGTTTGTTAAGTCGAAACTCAGTATACAGTAGCTTGAAGCCATCCATTATAGACGGATTATTCTGAGTTTCCCTTCATAATTAGGTATCAATGCTTTGGCAGATACATGTTGCATTGAAAAACTGGTATTTTACTCATTCGTGTGACATTCCCATGAAAATAGTTAAAATGTCTATGCACAGCTCTTGACAAAAGTAAATTAAGAAAAAAATCTTGTTAATACATTATTTACTGAAAGACAATTGAGGTGAGGGTTCAGTATTAAACAGTCATATGTAAGGATGAATGCAGTCAGGAACAATAATGTGGTAAGGATAGGCATGTGCTAAATAAATAGGGAATCTAATATAGGAGCTGATTCAGAGATGTGCGCTAACCTGATAGTTAGCGGACATCTCCAAATGTGCCTCCTCTGCGCCGTCATAAGACCCGTACTGTGCATGTGCAGTATGGGTCCTGTGTGATCACATGCAGAGCGGCAGCAGACTGTTAGAGATTTACAGTCTGCTGACGTTTCTGGGAGGGAAGAGAGCAGCGATAGCCTCCGTTTCCCCAAATGGAGGAGTGTCGCCGCTGTTGGGAGAAGGGAAGAGGCCAGGATCTCCGCCGGCTGACAGAGATTTCCTGGCCTCTTTTGTGCATCTGACTCGGTCGGCTAGGATCCCGCAGATGATCCAATGCTGCGCCCATGGACGCAATTCAGATCAGTAATGCATGCAGGAGATGTAATGCCTCCTGCTGCATTACTATAATAGTGCTATCGCAGCTGCTACCATGTTAGTAACTGCGATAACCTCTCCATCTGAGGCTTAAACACCTCCACAGTTGCACCTTAGAGCAGGCTTTACAAAGCTTATTTTTTATCCATAGAAGAAATTAGTTTCTATAAACATTAAGAAAATTACTTTACACATATTAAGCCTTAATTACATTTACAGTAGGAGTAAATCTGGCTAGACAGTGAAATGTTACACCCTGACAAAAATTATATTGAACTGCAGGGGAAAGAAGCTTAATATGTGCGGACAGATTTAGAGTTGGGAGCAGGGCCGAATTAAGGGGGGGGTGACGGGGGTGGTCGTCCCAGGGCCCCCACACAAAGGAGGATCCCCACACATATGCCCAGCGACGGGCAGACTAGGGGCACAAATGGACTGCTGTCTGCGCTGCTGCATGATCAGCAGGGCGCAGGCAGATACATGTCCTGTACAAGGACAGTCCCAGGGAACCGCGGCACTCATTAAAGTAAACTTTCTTTTGTACAATCGATGCAGCGAGCGTGACATCATGATGTAATTGAAAGGGATCAGGCAGCCTGATAGCCAAGGAGCTGTGCTGCGGCGAGCAGCTGAGAACCACATAAGGTAAGTGTGGGGGCTGGGCAGACACTAGACTGGAGAGACAGATGGGGGTCCGGGGCCCCCACAAGACATAATCCGGCCCTGGTTGGGAGCGGTCGCATCCTAGTTCACCTGTAAATCACAATGTAAAAATAAAGCCGTCTAGTATTTGTGAGCTTCATGCAAAAATAGACAGTATTTTCCCTAAACTTTGTACACTTTGCTTCGTAACACGGTTTGTCCAGGCGAAAGTTTGCTGCATTTGTTCTTAAATATAATTTTAACAGACCACACACTCATATGCATTAAAAATAAGGACAAAGTTATTCAGAATACATTTGCTACATAGAAAAAAATATTTGTGTTTTTATTTGTATTACTTGGCCTCATTACCAGTGACCTTTTATTAAAATTTAATTTAGGATTTTCCTTTGCCTCGACAGTCTTGAATTAATCAGGTCATCAGTATCTTACAGATGAATAATGCATAACTATACATTTACACAATATCATGTCCATTTACTATATTATTTGGTTATCAGTTTTAAATTTTTCTCTCTCTTATATGTTTTTATTATATCATTTCTGTATCATTAACTGGTATGTTGTCTTATAAATGAGCATTAGAGATTGTTTGGTAAAGAAACGAGGCTCAAATAAGGCTCAGATAAAAAAATTTTTAAATCACGTATAGTAGAGAAATTTACTTCCCCCAGGCAGTCATTATTTTTATTTCTTTCTTCTTTTTTTTCTATGTGACACAAAATAGGCATAAATTTAACAGAACAGTTGGGCTTCAAAAGACAAACTAATTAGGAATGGGCAGAATGGTATAAATTGCCCTACCTACATATTTCAGGGAAGATCTATAATGAGTGGAGAATGCTTGCATTGCATAATGGTGTATATCACATTAAAACTGAAGCGCAGATAATAGGTGCTCTGTTTTCCAAATGGTTTATTCCAACGTCAAGTCAAAGCTATGTTTATGTCAGTTGTGAAAATCTCTGTAAAGAGTGGGGGAATGTTAAATACATAAACTTGTGATCAGTCCGCTCAACATTCTAAGTGAGTCAACATATTTCAAAGCCAAAAGAATGCTTAGATATAGCTCTAGAGTACTGTCAACTGTAAATAAATAAAATTATAAAGAAATATTCTGGAGTAGCCCTAGAATGTGCTTGAACGGTCCAAAGAGTACAAGAAATGATTTAGTCTGAGTCTAAGAAACGTCTAAGAAATATATAGACATTTATAGTGGTACAGATTATTAAACAAGTGTAAACTGTTATAAAACATATTTTAACGAAACCAAAATATATTTTGACCCTGACTTGTTGAACTGCAGTAATGCAGCCGACTCCATCAAAAGGTGATATGTGAATATTGTTTCAGCTGATTGTCAACCAGTATGGTGGTTTCAATTATTAGGATGGACACCTTGACATGACTTGACTTGGTTGTTTGAAGCCAAATGCAATATTGCCTGTTTTGATAGATAAACCAAAATAGGTTTCCTATTTCATATTAGAAAGCCTTAACTATATTTATGTTCAGGGGAACAAGGCCACAAGTATGTATAATTTGAGGATTCACAATTTAAAGTTCTAAAATGCGATAGTCTGCATTTAGGCATTCGGAGAGTAGACTGATTCTAAGAGTTTAATAACCAAACTGGCTCCATCCACTGTCACATTGGGCGCTGAACATTGTTTTCTATTGCAATAAACAGTTAATAATACAGATCCCTATTTGTTTGAGTAATTAAACCAAGACTGTAAAGTCTCCTATATTTTCTGGAAGTCATCCACGTTTGATGTTTTGCTTTTTGGGAGATAGTGAATCAAAAATTCCTTATTATGTCAATCAATACATCAATACAGAGGAAGTACATAGTAGTATAGAAAAGACTGCTTTGTACATTACTCTACTGAAGTCTACAGTGGCATCTGGTGCTTATTGCTAGAGGAACAGGTGTAGATAGCTCTCAACTATCCACTTGCTGCCTAATTATGGGTATTGTTGGTGCAATGGTCTTGGACCACAGTACAGAAAGCTGCCTGATGCTGTTCATCAATAAAACTGCTGAGGTCAGCCTAATAAGTACCCACAGTAGAAGAATGATGATAATTGTGTTATGGAGCTTAGTAACTACTAGAAATTAGTGTTCATGTTTCTAGAAGCCATCATAGATTTGTATTTGTATTGTCTACCAGCCACAAGAGAATAGGATTTTGCCTTACATAGTTGTCACCAAATTTGAAGTGTAAGGTTTATATTTACTAAGGTGTGGGTTTTTAGAAGATTAGATGTTGCCCTTAGCAACCAATCAGATTCTAGCTATTATCTTCTAGAAAGTGTTAGATAAATGTTAAGTAGAGTCTGATTGGTTGCTATGGGCAACATCTCCACTTCGAAAAACCCAGACTTTAGTAAATATACCCCTAAGAGTCTTCAGACCTGGGTCTCTATTGCATACTAATCACCATAAGTGAGCATGTATTGTGTAATAATCACCAGATTGGAGAATTTATGAAGTAGTCTCTAGTTTGGAGTTGTATCATAATTCAGCCACCTGAGATTATGATTTTGCACTGAACAAAATCTCCCAAAAAAATAAATAATAATTTTAATACTCTATAGCCACCAAAATGGACATTCTACTATATAACAGTGATTAGAGTGCTCAATGTGTTGAATATTGGTTAGTTTAATGAAGATTACACTGCAGAGATATCAGATGGGGCCATACTATATTTAATTATAAATAGACCATCATTTTATAATATTGCTTGCTGAGGAAAAGCACACCAACACTAATAAAACCATGGCCACACAATTTTTTGACCATGCCTTTTCTTTTTTACTATGCTGCAGTATTATATTTCACAAGAGTCACCCTTAATTTCAACCTCCTCATTGGATGTCTTTGAAAGTCATTATGGCCCTATGTGTGAATGATATATTTATATATATACATTGCATGCTACTTTAGATAGACCAACTGTTGTGCCTGGCGCTGACTGTTGTTTTTCTCACTCTCTCTCTCTCTTTCCTCCCGTCTTCCTCTTGCCTTCTCTCTCTCTTCAGCACTCACCTCTCTCTTACACCACCTCTCTCTTCCCCATCTGTCTATTTCTCTTTCTCCGGGGTGCTCAAAGTACAGTATGTGAATTATTTTTTTTATTTATTAAAACGTAAATAAAATTGATATAAAATACAGTAGACGTACTCTTGGTCTGACCTGCGTGTGTCCATGCACATTTATTAGCACTTGATTTGGTTAGATTATCCAGAACATTACATTCTTTCATTTCATCATTTGTACTTTTTGGGACATCCTCACTTTTTTTTCCATTGTATGTGGCCTATACATCCCAGTGTGCCTTTCTTTTCCTTTCTTCTATACTGTTGTATGTATATTTTTGGCTGTGGTTAATGTTGCAATGTTATAATTGTTTGATTTTCAGGAGTGTCTTTGTTTTCATCATGAGGTGGTTTTTCTTGATTTAAGGGAATATGTGTCACACTTTCTAAAGAGGACAAATAGAGAAGTTGCCCATAACAACTAATCTACCATTTATTAACTACATTCTGTTAAATGAAATTTTGAAGTTGATCAGTTCCTTACAGGCAATTTATCCACCTGTCCTCTTTAGAAGGTTTGATACATCTCACACTAAGGGGGAGATTTATCAAATCTTGAAGAAATATAAAGTACCATATACTGTATACAATTCTGTCATTTTTCTAGCACAGTCTGGAAGATAATTGGTTGGTGCTTTTTCTCCACTTTATCTCTCTTCAAGATTTTATATATCTCTCCCTAAGTATGGGAAAAAAGGAAGTGCTTGGAGACTGTAGATGTATACTATGCTGTGACTCTCTAGTAGTGACATCACTGAAACTGGTGGGTTGGGTCAAATTCATACTCCCATTACAAGTTGAAGATTTTTTTTTTATCAGCAGTCAATTTTATTATATAAATGTAGTGTACATTGCAAGTTCTTAAACTAGTTATAATATATGCTGGGAGTATCTCTGCCAGCAGATTCTACCATATCTGTCCTGTTCTAATAACCAGCAGGGAAGTGCTACATAGCCCAAGTCTGAAGGTCAAGTGTGTTTAACCTGTATGTGAGTCCCACAGTATTGAAGAACCCTGACAAGGTCAGTATCCTGTCATGAGGGAGAAACATTCATAGCCTGACATTTTCAACAGTAGAAGAGGTATTATTTATGTATTAAAATGGCAAAGAATGAGTGCATTAATTAACAGCAGATACAATTGTAAGTATTAAAAAAAATCTTGGAACCTGTAAAATAATATATGTTATACTTAGGGAAACCCTTCCCTTCATTCTAATATGACAGGAAAATAAAAATATATTCAATCATAATGTAAATGAGATTAAAAGTTCCATAACATTAATTAGGGTATCCAGAGCCATAAGTAGACTTTTTGTTGCCGTGTACCAGAGAGAGCATTTGTGCCCCCTGACCCATTTTTTAAATAAGGACATATGATAGTGCACATGAAAAAGGGCCATGGCCTCATGGAGAAGGGCCAGGGGAGGCCAGGCGATGCTGGGGATAAAAGAAGAAATAGGGGAGGCCAAGAGATGCTGGGGATAAAATAAGAGGGAGCTACTAGTGAGAATGATAATAAACAGGAAAATTGACAAGCCCAAACAGTGCCCCCTGCGCCGCAAGGTGCCCTGTGCCATGGCACTGGTCGCACTACACTTGTTATGGCCCTGAGTGTATCTATTGTTTAAATTATAAATCCAAACTTTTCCCCTTTTCTTTCCTTTTCTTTCCTGTTAAAGAAGTTTTACTCTATGCTGATACACATTGATTGAGAGGATTCACAAGTATTGTAAATCTTAAAATGTGACAATAAATAAATGAAAGGTTTATAAACCAATCTATGCTAGAGATAGGTGTGGCACTATGCACGCGTCCAGTCTATGCAAGAGATAGGTGTGGCACCATGCACGTGGCCAGTCTATGCAGGAGGTAGGTGTGGCACTATGCATGTGGCCTGTCTATGCAAGAGATAGGTGTGGCACCATGCACGTGGCCAGTAAGTGATGAAGGGAGAGGTACTTTGGGCCCGTGATCACTTGAACAGGATTGCCCTTCTGCTCCACGGGAGGTTTCCATCCTCCCTGAGCTCGCCTTAGGACACCTGCATTACGGTTTGATAGGTGTACCGCCCCAGTCAAACTCCCCACCTGCCACTGTCCAGTCATAGCAGTCTGTGCACAGGGCACACAGTGACATTGGTGTGAGTGGTGGGTGAAGGCGCTGCTGCCACCAGTCTGCATACCACTGCTGGTCATGTGGTCCACTCCCGCAATAGGGCCCCCATGCAAAGCAATACAACAATAACACCTCAAATAATAAAAATGTTGGTAAAAGTGATTTCATCGTAGGCGAAGCCACGGGCTACAGCTAATATATCCAGCACCTCCCCATAAGTAGCCCCAAACTAATAAATCACACTCCTTTCAAAGTGAGACTGCCAAGCCAGCTTTCAGGTAAGTGGTGTAAGCTCACATGTGTTAGTGATACTGTAGTTTATCATTTTTTTCTCAGTCGTCTAGTACTACTGGGTGACAGAACGAAACGCAACGGTTTTGGAGGCTTAATGAGGTAATAATGACCATCTTTATCCTTTCCTTTTTTAATTTTTTGGGGGAAAATCCTCTCCGGTTACTACTGTTTGTGGGTAGATATCCGGAAGTCTACCCATATTATTAACATTCATTGTGTAACCATTGAAACTTATCTCAGCATTTAAAAGGGAATTGAGGATGTTTCGTTTTACCTTCTCGATGTCTGAAAAATAACTTTTTTATACAATAACTTTTATATGGAATCATGTTTGTTTTGTATCCAATTTTGTTAACATTTGTTTGAATAAATTGTGGAAAACCTTTTTTCTTTAAATACGGCTCCTGGATATATTCTGTGAACTCATATGCCAGTTTATGGCTCTACTGTCCAAGATATAAAGATACCATTATATGAGGATCCCGACTACATGTTATTGTAAATTGGGTATGCTATATGTAATTATATATGCTACATTGGAGCTATCTATTGGTACGAACACTTTGTTTCTGGTATGTATCTAAACAGCGTCCTTGGGATTGATGCACGCAGGTCTCTGATAAAGGTTTCATTTACTGTACTCCCAGGTGAGTAGGGTACATTATTGAATCACCTCTCCCATATCATTGGAATATCTATACTCTCTATCCCTTCTATAAATGGTTTTCTTTGAAGAACCCCTTTTTTTCGTAACTACCTTCCGGGCGCTGTCAGACTTTTTTGCCACACACAGTACTACACATATGTGATTTTTGATTTTATTTCTTAATAAGTATCATCATGACCACACTGCAAAAAGGCAACCTAATTAAGATAAGGAGGAAAGAAAAGGCAGGACTAGAACAACTATCCCCAGGGTGAAGATTAATTCCAATCCCGAAATTTTATCTAATTTTTTACTTTATATTTTTGTTGTGTATATTTTGTTAGCACCATTATTACATAACTGTACATTTTTTTTGCATTTCATACATTTACCTTGCTTTGGGACAGGCCAGGTTATATAATTGGGCAGCTTTCATTGCGCCAGGACCCTCCTCTCCATTATTAATCTCATAGATATTAATGTGGACTTGCTTACATTAGGCCACTTTAAAATAAAGAGACACTTTAAGTTTGTAAATCCACCCCTGTTGAATTTCAATCAATGCTAAAATTTCTGTGGCTTGACAATTGCTTAGGGCAGTTTGTGTCACAGCATATATCATTGCTGGGCCTTGGGTTCCCTTCCAACCATGGTTTCATGTATTTAAAGCTTGTGTGTGTACAACTTTGGTTCAAAGACCTAATATTCGCCTGTTATGTTTTTGTGTGCATGTTGTAGGGAAATTACAGTCAATTTCACTGAGTGTGGAATACTGTGTATAAGGGGCGTTAGTGACACATTGCTGCAGAATATGTTGATACTGTACAAACCTGATTGCAGAACCGAATTTAACCTGTATCTCGCCTGAAAAATGTATTACCCCTGTCTAAGATATAAAGCTTCAGTAATTGCAGTGAGCAGCTGTTCAGTGTCTTATTACTGCCTATTACTTTTACCTAGCTACAGATGTGCCCGCTTGCATCTTTGCCGATCGCGCTACAAACGTGTGCACGCATCGTGCCATGCAATTACCCACAGCAGCATACCCTCCGGTACGCTATGGCGTGCACTGCGATCGCACCATGCAATCCTATGGACTTGCGGGCTTGGCGCGATTTGCCGCGTACATAGCAAGAGGACACATCTGTACTACTTGTACCCAACTGTAAAGCTGTGTGGGGAATGCCAATGTTATATAAATATATAATGATAATAATAATAAAATGATAACAAGGACAATGATAGTAGCAAATACATTTGAAAACGTTACAGTATTTTGTCTCAATATTGTCCGATGACTGGGCATTACTACATATTTATGTAAAGCTCAAACTTTCTCCAAGCAGGAGAAGATATAGATAACCAAACTTAGCTCTCACTTAGGGGCAGATTCAATTAGCCACAGGGTTTTCCCCACGGCTAATTGCCGTGACGGACCAATTCAATTGCCGGGGATTCCACACGGGCAGTCCACGCGTGTGAATCCCCGCAGTCAGACTTTACCTTGCAGGTCCTGGAGGTACGAGGTAAAATCCACATTAAAACAACCAAATCGGCCTCACATGCAGGGGAAAAAACACATTGCTTCCACAGTTTATGCGGAATCAATGTGTTTACGCATGTGAGTCCCAATTTTACGGCGCAGGAAAAAGGCTATTTAATTGAATAGCTTTTCCCCGCACCACCGTGGGGATTTTGGATGCCAATTAGTCGCGGGGAGAACCCCGCGACTAATTGAATCTGCCCCGTAGCCTGTAGACCTGCAAAAGTACATCATTTTTATTTAATCAAGCTTGAACAATCTATTGGATAAACCGCAGTCAGCTCAATTAATTGTGAGCTTTTAATCCTTGCTGTTTCTTTTATTTTTATTTCTAATTTAGCGACAAAAGATTGTTCTGTTTTCCTTTTAACGTGAGATGGTATCCTAAAGCGCACACTATTTACATATTCCAGTTCAAGTTTAAAACTCTTGACAATAATAAAAGCAGCCAGTGTTTTCAATATCTGGCACAGTGTGTTTCCATCATATCAGGGGAAACAATTTTAATGAAAAATGCATTGTCTTACTACATGGTTGTGTACAGATCTGATAAGCAGATGCTCTTAACGAATCTTGATGTTCAAAATAAGAGTAAAATCTACATTGCCTTCTTCACCAATCTCCACTGTTACACCCTGGCAGCACTCTGGAAGATTGATGATTGTGATTGTGAGATTAATCCTGTAATGTTTACAATAAGACTCCTGAGCTGAGACCAGGATGCTGATATCATGCAACCCAAGAAGCCTGCTTGACTTGCCGGGGTAATTTCTTCTGATGCAGTAAATAACTAGGCATAATGAAAATACTCTGATGTATTCCTGTGCCTGATTGATGCTCTGCATGTGATATGGCCAAAGCAGGCACTTCCTACCATACATTTACATATACAAACCAGCAGAAGGAACATGATAATCTAAGCATTCTGCAGAAACCCTGGGATGCTACACCATTTTATAGCAGTTATGAATTACTGTTGACCTTTCTGGCCTCCTCTACCAGTACGCTAGACTCAAGCATATTGAAAGTCATCAGTCTGGTGCAGTCATACTTTACATAATTATGGTCATTTGTGTTGGGGGGAAGGGGAATGTTTCCTTTATGGTCTGAAATCTGAATTGAGGAGCATGACGAGTTAGCACATGAGACTGGCAGAAGATTTAAACAACAACAATAGAAGAAAATAGAGAAAAATCAATAAAAATGGAATACAGGGCAGGGGAAAGACAACTGTTATATCTGTGACTGGTGTCTTCATCTCTTTATCAGTTGTTTTCTTTCAAACTGAGCTAAAAGTAGTAAGATATACTGTAAACTTGTATAAAGTGATAACAGGTTTGTGCTTACAGCATGCATACTAAATCTATATGTTATTGCTATAATGCTGGTGTACAGTAGTTACATATTAACTGTATAATATTTTGTTTGTAACTGATTACATTTTACATGTTGGCTTAATATAAATAAAAAATATATATAATGTGTGTGTTAATAATGTGACACCCAGTTATTATTAAACCCTCTGATCACTAGCACGACAGATTCCATGATTTATGGAGTATCTTTCTGTCTATCTATCATCTATCTATCTATCTATCTATCTATCTATCTATCTATCTATCTATCTATCTATCTATCTATCTATCTATGATATTCAACCCATATACTGTTAAGCCGTGTATTATTACACCAGTACAGATTCCATGATTTACGTAGTGTGTGTATATATATATATATATATATATATATATACATACATATATAGATATAGAGCGTGTGTGTTTGTGTGCAAGCTAGCAACCCAGTCCATTAATAAACAGAAAGACCAGCACACGATTTGTATCAAACAAAGATATAAAAATGCATTCTATCATAAAAGCAAAGTGCAATTGTATTCTGTATTTATGCTATATATATATATTTATATATATATAATATATATATATATATATATATATATATTAATAATATTCTAATATTCAACCAAGTTATTATTTAACCTGTTTTAACTAGTACAGAGTCCTTGTTTTGAACTTAATATTTTTATAATCGGGCTCCTAGTTTGCTAATAGAACATTTCCCATAATGCTATTAAAATGATTACTCTAAGAAAAATGTTTCTGATACATTACAGCATTTTCTCTAAATGTGTGATTATGCTAATACTGTAGGTCTCAATCAGTATCCTATCCTGACACCACAAGAAAATTTATGCAAAGTTCATACCCTGTCAGGGCCTTTAATCAGGGCCATTTATTAGACCCCTGCCTCTTTTGAAGGCTGCTGCAGCTTTTATTAAATATACTGACTTGGCCATTTGAAAAAAAAAAAAGGACAATAAAAGGTTACTCAGGATGAAAGCACGAAGGCTATTTGCTCGTGTTTCCTTTACAGACACTTCTTCAATAATTAAGGAAGGGCTTTCTTTGGCCTTTTAGGCTTTTGAAGTGCATATCAAACATAACACTTAGTTCTTGTTTTATGGAATATTTAATAACCCTATTTAGCCTGGTCCAAAAGGTAAAAGCAACAGTGAGGCTTTTACAAAATTGAAATAAAAGTATAATCTTTACCTAAAAAGATAACAAATGTCAAAAATAACTTTTGCTGAAGAAAATTTTTTCTAGATATTTGCAAAAAAAAAAAAAAAAAAAAAGTATATATATATATATATTTATATATGGATTACAATCATATTTGCAATCTTTGCTGTGCTGAAGAAAAAGAAAAATCAGGCTGTCTCTAGTCAGTCTACAGTGTTTAAACTTAAAGTAGTTATATTAATTTGAAAACAAAAACTTAAACTTAATTTTGAAAATGGTAATTTTTCACCATGAATAACAAGTACTACACTTCAATTTTACAATCTCTGTTGTGTCTCTGCTATACATATCTATCTATTGGTGAATCCAAAACCTATACATAGGTAAAGTTATATTAATTTATAATATATCTTCACATTTCACAAATTTTCACATTTAAATTTGAGGGCTGAAAACTATACAGTTATGATATAAATGTGTCTGACTGGGAGAGAGAGCACCATTGCAGTAGTTTTAATGAAGTGCTATTATTGATTACAGCCATTAAACTGACAAAAAAACGAAAAAAATATAAAGATAGAGCATGACTAATTTAAATTAGAGATGTGCACGGACCCCTCTGTTTTGGTATTGGCAAAACCAACCTCAAATGTTATGGTTTTGGCAAAACCAGTCTCAAGTGTTTTGGTTCTTTTCTGTTTTGGTTTTCTTTAAAATTTATAAAAACAGCTAAAATCATGGGAATGGAAATGTAATACAGACAGGAGGGATGCCTCCTGTCAAAATACCGACAGTGGCATCCCGATGGTCAGTATCCCAACAGGGGTCGGGTATGTATGCTTACCCTCCCCCCTACTCCCCCTAACCCTCCCTTCATGTAGCCTAACCCTAACCCTCCCCACCCAGAACCCTAACCCTAACTCTCCCCATTAGTGCCTAAACCTAACCCTCCCCCTTACTGCCTAACTCCCCCAGTGGTGCCTCCCCTAACCATCCCCCCTAGGGTTACCTAAAACTAACCTTCCCCCCCAAAACCTAACCCTAACCCCGTAACGCTGCCTAAACCTAACACTCCCCCCCCTCAGCTAATAGCTAAGATGCCCCAGACTTACCTCGTTTGGGATAGCGTCCTTCTGGATTCCGGCATCGGGATTAAGATATGTGTCAGTATTTCGCCGGTCTGCTAACTACACCCCAAAATGTAATTTGGCTCTGCTTACATGCAATCCAAAACCAAAAGTGATCTGAGCAGCAGTGGAGTCACAAGGGGGTGCCGAGGGGTGTGACACCAAGGTACCAACTCCACCTCAGTGACAGGAGGTGGGTGCTGCACTGTATCATTAAGTGTAGCACTTGGCTCTGGTCACAGTGAGGGAGCCGGCAGTGCACACAGGGCAGTCCGCAGCTCCGGCACCCCCACCACCACCCCCAAGTGATAACCACGGGGGTTCGGCATGAGGCCACGCCCCTTCCCATGTGACCATGCCCCCTTCCCACAATACCACGCCCTTTTTTGCGATCATGCGGCTTTGCCACGCCCATCTCCGTAGCTTCGCCGCGCACACTCCGTCCATCCCCGCACCGGGTGTCACTGCTGGGAGGGACACCACTGCCAAGCAGGGACTTAATTCGACTTGGAACCCAAAAGTTCGGATGTGTTTGGTTTTCAGAAAAACTGAACAGCACATCTCTAATATAAACAAATGCAGTCACCTAGCATTATTTATGTAGTGTGATTTTCTGCATCAATCCTCCGTGCACTACAAGTTGTATTACAAATAACGCTTCAGTGCCGTGTGACTCAGTAGCAGTGCGCATCTTTTCATGCAACTTTTTCCCTTCAAATGTGTCTTAATTGCACAGTGAATAGGATGCACTAGCAGCTTCTGCTGATTAAAATGATATGGTGCATGCCTATATTTTGTGTGCTGCTGCAGGTGTACCAGTGTGCGAAATGCTATGTTACAGTGTCATTGGCTGTGACACTATAATGTAGCGTTTCACATGTAGATACACACAGGGCCAGCGCTTCCACTAGGCAAGCTTAGGCAGCTTCCTAGGGGCGCCGGCCACTAGAGGGCACCCAGCGCTCCAATCACCCCCCTCCCATTTGCCAGGTGCCCGCTGAGATTGTGTTACCAGCGGGCACCCGGCTCCTTCTCTACCTCCCCCCCCCCCAGCGGCACCTGGCTCCTTACCATCCCCCCAGCACCAGCCGGAGGACGGAGCTCACTCCTGAGCTCTGTCTTCTGGGTCCCGCAGTGCACTATTCAAGTGACATCATGACTCCCATAGTTCCAAGGAATGGGTGCCAGGGATGGACGGCAGCAGGCACTGGAGTAAGTGTTTTTTTTTTTTCTGTGTGTGTGTGTGTATGTATGTACGTACGTATGTATGTATGTGTGTGTGTGTGTGCACGGGGGGCCGCATTACTGGGGGCACTACAGGGGGCATTACAGGGGCCGCACTATTGTGGGCACTACAGGGGGCATTACAGGGGTCGCACTACTGGGGGCATTACAGGGGCCACACTATTGGGGGCACTACAGTGGGCATTACAGGGGCTGCACTATTGGGGGCACTACAGGGGGCATTACAGGGGCTGTATTACTGGGAGCACTACAGGGACCACATTACTGGGGGCACTACAGGGGGCATTACAGGGGCTGCACTACTGGGGGCACTACAGGGGGCTTTACAGGGGCCGCACTACAAGGCCTTACTATTGGGGGCACTACAGGGGCCTTACTACTGGGGGCATCATATGGGGGCACTACAGAGGCCTTACTACAGGGGCACTACAGGGGCCTTTACTTCTGGGGGCACTGCAGGGGGCATTACAACTGGGGGCACTACTACAGGGGGCATTACTTTTAGGGGCACTGTGTAAGGGGCACCATTACAGTGGGTGTTGCATAAGGGGCACCATTACAAGTGGGCGTTTAGTTTTTTAGGGGAACTACTACTGTGGGTATTGTGTAAGACCTAAGTTAGGGGGGGCCCTTAAAAATGTTGCTATGGGCCCCAAAAAGTTCTAATTACACCCCTGATACTGTGTGTGTGTGTGTGTGTGTGTGTGTATATATATATATATATATATATATATATATATATCAGAAGTTTTGCCTAGGGTGCCTAGAAGGCTAGCACCAGCCCTGGATACTCACAGAATATAGGCATATAATTTTAATCAGCAGAAGCTGCTGAGCAAGTGATAAAAGGTCACATGAAAAGACGCTTAGCGCTACCGAGTCACACCACAGTCACACTACAGCATGATGCAACTACAAGGGCTGTTTAACTCCAAGATGGCTAGATGTATGTAAACATATCTGTAATATCTACGCTGAGGCACAGCACTTAACTGGCCCATATATATATAAAAAAATTACGTAACATTTAGAGCCCGATTCCTACCTAAAATGCCCATTTCACAGAAATACAGATCTGTTTGACTCTGGAGATATCCAAATATGCAAAAAATTGCATCTGCGCATTTGCTGGATGCTAAGACTCACCATTTATGTCAGTGCAAAGAGATCCATCCTACTCAGAATCAGCCCCAGAGGCTGCAACAGGACGGAATAGAAGAGATCTATCAGGGTATAGGAGGAACAGATTATGTTAGTAAAAGTAAGTATTAGGGAGGTTAGGGGTTCTGCTTTAATGGGGTTAAATAAGATTAAGTTTTTTATGAGACAGAGAAAGATAATTAGGGGTTTAGTGTACATAAATTTTATTATTTCATGTTATTGTGGGTAATTAATAATGGGGATTATGAAGACGATTATTGTAAAGGGGTTAATTACATTGGGGTGTTACGATGATGATGAAGTAGTTAATATTTTTTGAGGAAGGATTAATTATTACTACCTACTGCGGGTTAACACCAAGCTAAATCTTTGCCTAAGGTGACAGAAAGCCTTGCTTCAACACAGCAGCCATTGGGTACTAAGACCCAGTGGCTCCACAGAAATGTGGCCTTCAAAATGTGCCTTCGTGCTTGCACGTCAGCCTGCTGTATCCTCCTCTCCATCCTGCATATACGGATTAGCCCCTGAGTAGTCCCACAAGTGTGGAAGCCCCATGGGACCACAATATCCACTATGACACCAGTGAATGGAGTTGGTGCTGACAAGAGGGGAGGGTTGTAGGAGTGGTGGTGGGCCCCTGTCTTAAGTGCCCCAGGCCCCCTGAAGGTTTAATACAGCCTTGACTGGTATGCATGGGAAGCTCACAAAAGTGTTGTCTTTCAGATGCTATTAGGAATTTTAAGAATAAGAGAATATGATTGATTTCCGGTGTCACTATTGAACAACCTACATAGGAGGTTCCATGCACAAAGATACCTTTATGGGAATGTAGCAGCGAAACTCTGGGTGAGTGAATTTTCTATTTGGGGAATGCAGTGAGTGCCATAAGCCTAGGATGTGTGATTAATAAGGGACCATAAAGAAACCTTTTGGTGAATGTATTATATTTGATCTAGGTGGGTCCAAAGGTTTTATTTCCTTATATATGAGAAAGGGATCCCTGTGTGTGATTGATGAAGTTTCTTTTTTTCTGAGGAATATAGGACATCAACTAGGATGTTTCCAGTGGCATACTGAGAAATACCTAATTGTTTCCAGTGTCATACCAGAGAATACCTCATTGTGTATCTAACAGCGCTTGTGGACCGCTCTAAATTTTGTGTAATATCGCTAGCTCTGTCCCTGCATGCGGATGTTAGTACATCCAAGTAATATTATGAATGTAGTAAAAAATATCACATTACAACCGCATCTTAAATGCGGATTGTAGTAAATAGGGTTAAACAATGAAGCAATATCACTAGTTCGATCCAGCGGTGCTGAAAGGCTTTCACAAGTAATTTGACGTTCCTTCCAAATCAACCCAAAGAAGATTATTGATCTAATGTGGGCTCAAACAAATAAGAACATTTTCATAGTGTAATCCAGTGATTTATGTATATCAGCTTTTAAAATATATGTATTGGCTCGCCTACCAAATGGAGTGGTCTACATGTACTGTAGACACATAGGCACATGCGGGAGCGGATACTATAACAATCTGTTAATATTTTCTCCTTCACTCTTCCATTCCTTCATCCATCCATCCAGTATATATGGAAAATAAATTCAAAGAAGAGCTCCCATAGCGTAATACTGCACTTATTAAAACATATCACATTCCAAATAGAACCAAATAATTACAATAAAAAAGGGAAAAAGTAATTGTCTACCAGTTGAAAAAGTAGACAAATGGAGCAAGAAGGGTAAGGTACTCCAGTAGTCCCAGGTACACTTGTCCAGTAGACAAATGGAGCAAGAAGGGTAAGGTACTTCAGGCGTCCCAGGTACACTTGTCCAGCTCACAGGTGAGGTCCCACATCTTCCCAACAATTGGTTTCTCAAGGCCAACATGTTTTTCGATACTTGAAAGTATGTTGCTTTATCAAGGCATGAAGTACGCCTTTTCTTGCTCCATATGCCTACTTTTTCATTTGGTAGACAATTACATTTGGTGAGAGGCTACCTTTTTCCCTTTTTTTATTGAAATTATTTTCCATATATACTGGATGGATGAAGGAATGGAAGAATGAAGGAGAAAATATCAACAGATTGTGATAGTATCCGCTCCCACATGTGCCTATGTGTCTACAGTACATGTAGACCACTCCATTTGGTAGGCGAGCCAATACATATATTTTAAAAGCTGATATATGTAAATCAGTGGATTACACTATGAAAATTTTCTTATTTGTTTTAGCCCACATTAGATCAATAATCTTCTTTGGGTTGATTTGGAAGGAACGTCAAATTACTTGTGACAGCCTTTCAGCACCGCAGGATCGAATTAGTGATATTGCTTCATTGTTTAACTTGTTTTTGGTGTGAAAGGTGAACACTACTGCAAGGGGTCCTATTGGCAGCTTATAAAGAGTGCATTCACAATTTGCTATTTTGTGTAGTAGACTGCCTTGACCAATACCTTCCTATTTCACAACTCCACAACTGCACACTCTGTATAGACAATGCTGAACTGTACCATAATAGCACTTAAAAGGCTTTGACAGAGGCTGCATATGCAGCCTAGGATGGCAGACATACAGTAAGTAGCAGCTCCACTTGGCAACTGGGACCTTTGAATCCTCTCAACAGTCCTGGCAAAAACCATTAAATATAATTTTTTTTCTAGTTTTAGGTATTAAATAATGACAATAGGAGAACCTGGAACTGAAAAAAATCAAACATTTTGATATAAATTAAATTATATAGAATTAAAAAGAATTTGCAAATAAGAGTATTTTTTAATAAATCAAATAAAATTATTTCCTTTTTAGCGGCTGCCCTACATTTCTTAATCTACCTGAAGGTTTAGAGACAAATTACATTTTTGCTGCTATTGCTGCGACCAATGATGGTGCCGCATAAAGTCCAGATTGCATATTATTTTGTAAACTGTAAATGATTATAAGTGGGACACAGAGTAAGCAGTGATATTGTCAACGCAACCAGATGTTCAATATTAGCGAGAAAACAAGTTTGATGAAAAATAAATTAGCAGCTTATTCTGTTTTAAAGTAGCTATGAAGGCAATGTGTGAAAGGCAGGCTTAGGTCTCATAGGAAATGCATTAACACAGACCTTGATAGGAAAATGTTAAATCTGAATGCAACTTGCATTTCCCCTTAGGGGGGATCTGAATGGTATGCTGGGGATTAGTTTCCACCCCCTTTTAGTAGAATATGCCTGCTGGGCTCTACCATGGTAAATTAAATTTGTGGAATCTTTAATACTAACAAGTCCATAACTATATCATCAATTTGGGAGCCATGCTAATTGTCTTAGTATACTTATGCTTATTTAGGTAAATAAATACATATTTAAAC
Source organism: Taudactylus pleione (assembly GCA_031769625.1). Taxonomy (NCBI): domain Eukaryota; kingdom Metazoa; phylum Chordata; class Amphibia; order Anura; family Myobatrachidae; genus Taudactylus; species Taudactylus pleione. The sequence goes on along the minus strand of JAUIMM010000113.1, from coordinate 17,962,068 downwards.
AGTATATTTTCATATATTTATGTAAATATAATTTTACACACACATACACACATATATATATATATATATATATATATATATATATATATATATATATTTAACAAGACCTTTACCTTATATTGCCCAGAACAAAATTTGGTTCATTAGTATAATTAACAGTATTTATTTTATTTAAATAATTAGATCTTTTCCCCAAAAGCAATTGGTAAAACAGCGAGATGAGCAGTATATTGTAATTACATAAACCATGACCTATTATAGTTTTAGTACAATTAAAATTTAAACAGTAAGTAAAGTTTGCCACCCATAGGCTATAAACCTTACAATCTAATTAGTTGTTGCCAAGGGAAGTAAATAATAAAGACACAACATACTGAGTATTAATACAGGAGCATTTTCTCAAATTTGTACTATTTTTACAATTAACAATGTTCAAAAATAAATGGGCAGCACAACCCCTAGAAGATTACAAATTTGGGGTCAGATGGAATGCATTTCACACTTATTAGTTCATGTACAGTATGTGCTATATATGCCAATCCTGAGTTGCTGCAGCAGGTTATTGTCATTCAGAGCTCAGTAGAAATGGGAAAAATATTTTTTAGGGTATTTGGTCATATAAAGTAAAATATTCTGCTGTACATACGTTTTTTTCAAGTTTAACAAAAGTAAAAGTTTATAAATATGCATATTCACCATTTGGGGCAGGAGTGCTCCATGTACATGTATGTTACAGATGTGTAAAATCAATTACTGTGCAGGTTGGGAGTAGGGAAATAGTTGGAGCACACTTGGGAATCCACTCGATCAGAATTTAAGCTTTATGTATAAAAAAAATAGTTTACCATTATGGGACATGGGTCATATATGGCACACTATTATTGCTAAGAAAAAAAAGCTCTAAATGATTGCTATGAGCAACCACACCTTACTCTATGTCAATCCAAGTGCCAAGCAACAGGAAGATTGGGATTTTGGTCTTTGTTATTTGAATATGAATGATTTGCTCTACAGCCAGATTATTTCCTAAACCCTTGTTTGTGCCGTCGGAGTATTGACGACACACAGGCTAAAACTGTAACTGTTATAGTCTATTTCCAACATACCCAATAACAATATGTTATATCACACGCAATCTGAAAAGTTTTAAACATTTTACTATCTATCTTTTTACTCATATAGGGGTGAATTTATCAGATAATATTTGTGGTATATTCCCCTAAAAAATACGCTTTCAGGGGATACTCACAAATATTAAGGATCCCCTGACTGTACGAAGGAGGGACCACAGCAGATATTGGACATATCTGCTGCAGCCCCATTTCTAATGGAGGCCGCAGCCCCCTTAGACTTCTTTAGGTCTGCGAGGCTTTCAGATTTATAAATATCTGGAAGACAAAGCATTCCCTGATCAGTTAGAATTTAAAGTACTGCTGTTGGTTGTGTCACCTCCATTACATACAGGATGACTGTCTGTTCCCTGTTACTTACCTGGCTAAGTGTGAGAGAGGAGAACTTATAGAGTAATGTCCTGGTCTGTTGTCACTGATGCCAGCCTTTGTCCTCTGACCCAGGGTGAAGAGACCCAGCCCATCAGAATACCTTTAGTCAGGTAATTCAGGCAGATATTTATTGGCATTTTTATTAGTGTTAGTTGTGTTTTGTGCATTTCCACGGAGAATGGAGAAAATTTGGTCTCGAACTAGACATGTCCCCAATGTGACAAGGCCATGCACAGTGGCACACATTTGGGTGCTTGGGTGGACTTTTCCCTATGATTAAAGTTACCAGCCAGCCTCTGGACCAGATACTCTTGTTCAGCACAGCACAGGGTGGGGGGAGCTGTCTGTGCCTCAACAAGAGGCAGATCTAGGGAAGGGGTGCGATTAGTGCAACAGCAGTGTGTGCTGAGCTTGATAGAGAAGCTGCTGCCGCTGACAGGTAAGAAGAGGGAGGGGGCAGCGGACCCAGGTCCTTCAACAATCCCGGTCCTAGGAATATTAGTACTCACTCCCCCACTTGGCGCCCCTGATCCTATGAGAAGCTGCCAATCTATCATATTGTTCTGAAGCAGATACGCTATATTACAGCTTATTTCCCACACAGTTGCGCTTTGTAAAAGACACCAGGGGATGCATTGATCTAATGGTAGATCTCAGTGCACCATTGAAATCCCACATTACTCTGCTTTTTAAAAACATTAGGGAATACCATTAGAAGGTTTCCATTTGATGGTTCCCAGGTTTCCACCAACACATACATCCTATCGATGGTTTGTTAAGCTGATGGTGACTGTATGTGTGACGGGCTGACACATCGGGCGGCTGGTACACATTAGATGATCCAGTGCCTGACTGCCTAATATGTTGGCCCCTGATGCATCCCTCTGCCTGGGGTTGTCAGCTGCATCATCAGGTTGAGCTGCATTTAGGGCTAACCTGATGATGCGACTGACGACCAAACAGGAGCACACATGGCCCGAAATAGTGGGCAGACAGACGATATTGACAATATATAGGAATGATCCATTGGATTGTCGATAATATCATCTAATTTGTACCCAGCTTTACCGCTGTTCAGGAACCATTCGATAATTTGAACCAGTGATGTTTCCACAGGCCCAGTTTTAGCACTTACACATGCATTGTGGTTAGCTGTGTCATATAAATCATGCTCTCTGTATTATGTGGCAGTCATGAGATTGGTCTCTGTATTGTATGTCAGTCATGGGGGTGCTCTCTAAATTGTAACTAATAGGTCACGACCCCTTTGGGGAACTTCATTAGTGAGGGGAGTGAGGCATCATAACATGTACGCCATGGCTGCTCGCTGCACCTCTGGTTTTCAAACACAACCTGTAAAATGACAGAAGCTGATTGGTTGGTACTTTATCTCTCTCCAAGCTTTTATAAATTTACCCCAATGTCTTCAACCAGCAGCTTCTAAGGAAATTTCCATCTGTTTGTGTACTGCGTATTAGTTAGTGTTAGTTGTTAGTCCCAAATAAGAAATACTGTCATTAGGGTTACTGAGAAAACATTATGTAACTACTAACTCACCAGTGATAATCTAACCCACTTTTCTTAAGTTGCTTATGTGTGTTTACAAAAAAAATACCTAAACATAACCAATATATTAAAATAGCCTAATTTGCGTATGCTGTTCATAAAAGCAGCTTAATACTGTATGTACAGTAATTCATTGGCTTGGATATATCAGCAGTGTATGAGGTCTATGTACTGTACTAAGCCTTAGCGAGAGATAATGTGCTAAGAGATTAGTGCAACCAATCAGCTCCTAACTGCCAGTTTACAGGCTGTGTTTGAAAAATGACAGTTAGGATCTGATTGGTTGGTACCAGTGGTGAGTCCTGGCCAGTGATATTTGGCAGCATTTGGATGAGCAGTTAATGTAGCGCCCCTATGTGAACTTTGGCGCTGCAGCCCCACCTCTGGAGCCACCACTGGTTGGTACTTTATTTTCATCCACTTTGTCTCTCTCCAAGGCTTAGTACATAGACCCCAAAGTACTAAACAAGCAGCTTCTGTCATTTTTCAAACACAGAGGTCTATGGTTTAAGGGGTCTATTTATCAATGAGTTTTATCGTACGCAATGAGTGGTAAAACTCTTTGCATATGATAAATGGTGCTCAAGCCAATCATCTCCGAACTGTCAATGTTCAAACAGATGACAGTTATAAGCTGATTGGCTGGAGCACCATTATCATATATAACAAGTTTTATCACTTTTTGCTTATGATAAAAACTGGTTGATAAATAGGCCCCTATGTACTACAGTAAGCCTTGGAGAGAGATATTGTGGGTGAAGACAAAGTACCAACCAATCAGCTCCTAACTGTCATTGGTTGGTACTTTATTTCCATCCACTTTATTTCTCGCCGAGGCTTAGTACATAGACCCCATAGCCTCTAAAGTGACAGTTAAGACCTGATTGGTTGGCAATTTATCTCCATCTATCTCTCTCCAAGGCTTAGTACATAGACCACTATATGAGGTGTAATGTGTATACTGTATCTACTGTACTCCTGCCATGACGGATGTTGGCCAAAAAAAAGATCTTTCTTCCGCCAGCTCTTACAACCTGCTTCTTTTCCCACCTCTTGTCAGTTGCTCCTCAAGTATCATTCTCACAATACAAAGCTTTGAGAAGATTTATAAAGCCAACCAGTGACTCAACTATAAATGTTGTAACTTTACATTAAAACTCAGAACTGTTTTTCAGAGGGATTATAATCACAGAGAAGCCATTAGTATAAAACAGCCTAGCATTATCTATAGCTACAGGATTGTACAGCTCAATGTGTAGTGAAGCAGATTCTCTTTGCCTGCATTCTCTCTCTCTATAGTCTACATTTACCAAGTCTGTTTGGAATATGTATGCCGTAGCAGTTTGATAGACAGAGTGTTTGAGTCAGGTAGGCATCCTGCCATAGGCAACCATGCATAAGAAAAAGGATGTTGATAATCAGACAAATCCAATCATAATAGCGCTATTTGCTATATGTCAGATGCTTCCTGTGTCAAACAAAATAAAACAAGTACTCATTCTATAAATAATAATATAATCAATGAAGTTAGCATGAGTTTATTTTTCGTCCGTACATACGTATAAGGACAGTTTTGAATATACTTGATTTACAACCCTGCTCTTGGTCCAGCCAATATATACTATGTTTTCACTTGTCCCTCCACACAAATAAGATATTCTTGGTTAAGTTTTTTTTTATAGATTAATATTTGGATAATAAAAATTAATATAAACCATGAACTAGAGCCCAGTGTAAAGTGTAACGAGCAGGGTCCTCCCTCTTAGTTATCACCCTGCACTGTATTTTTTCTGTAGTGCAGTTTAACTCACAGTCAGTGGCTCTGATCCCTTATGTCTGCACTTCCAATGGCACTGGGTCACTTAATGCTACTGTTACAGTGTTTACTGTCACTCAGTTAGTTGCATAGAAATCTGGCTGTTGGATTTTTTCCACTCATACTGTCTATTTGAAAACATTTTATTGTTGGTGTGTATGGTGCTACAGGCACATTGTGGCACCAGATAAATAAAAGAAAATAATAATAACATTGATAAACACTGAGACAATAGAGATTTGCTGGAAACTGGATTATCTTCTTTGTTTCTAGAACTATAGATTATTTGGGAAATTAACAGCAATAATAAACATTATTTATTTTCTTTTCTTTTTCCTGTTGAATATAAATGTACTCAACAAAAAAAATTATAATTTTTAAATATATTTTTTAATGATTTAAATCTACTGGATAGATGAATCGTGCCGCAGAAATAAATACCCTTAGCCATACTCTATAGTGACTCACGCTAGACTCTTTTTGAGATTCAGCGACCACTTCTTACAATACTGTATGTCCATTTAGAGAAGATTTTTTTCTTTATTTCCAGACAGTTTTTATGACATTTAAAGAAGGAACACAATTATGGACAGTATACCCATTCAATATGCGAAGTTACTTTTCTATGTTGAGGAAAATGGAAAAGCCATTCAAATAAATAAAGGAATTTTTTTTGACATGGAAAAGCATTTTCAGGTGCTATAAACTATATTAAAAAGGATGTAGGTCTCAGTACAACCCATTATCAAGCTTTGCTTTATTTTATCTCATACAGCTGACTATTTCCAAATCGCAGACCACATGGAACACTATAAGTGCACTGCTTATACATTAGGGTATTTACTAAGTGTAGTAGCCATCAGCTCTCACTAGAAGCCTTTTCTCAGATGTCATTCGTAACCATAAACAATAATAATTATTTTTATTCTGGATACAATACATGATTTATTTCACCATCACTGTATGGCTATACCTATACTTATAAACTCATGTATAAAGGCAACCAATGAATAATGTATACATTATAAGAGAATGCTTAAAGAGGGCAGAGATGTACATTTATGGAACAATTAAGTAATATCCTTGCCAGTGTTGAAACCATTCCAGTGTCGCTTTGGTTTTATTTGTTTTTATATATGTACTGTATGCATATCTGTATTTCTATTTATGTTAGTTTTGTGGGTACTTTCATGTTTTTCTACAGATATATTCCATGAAAATCCCCAAATTAATTTTGAAGATGACACTTGCAGAAATAAATATTTATGAATGTTTAAAAATTGCACAACTGTTTAGACTTTTATTGGAAACATTTTTAAACTTTATTGTTGTACCAATATTAGTATTCTATTCCTTTTTGTGTTTTACCCTTAAACATCTATAGTACTACTACTTTGCAAACTTTGCAACTATGATAGTACTTTTTTTTTTTTTTTTTACCATTACTGTATATATTTACTTCAAGTGGCTATGGGGTATATTTACTAAAGTGCAGTTTTTTAGAAGTTGAGACATTGCCAAATAGCAACCAATAAGATTGTAGCTATTATCTTCTAGAAGGCGCTAGATAAATGATAAGCAAAATCTGATTGGTTGCTATGGGCAACATCTCCACTTCTAAAAATCCACATTTTAGTAAATATACAACAGCAAAGCTCTATGCAAATATTTTTACAGAAACTGATTCACCATAGAGAAAGCTTGCCAATCTAGTAGTATGGATGCACAATAGGATTTGGCAGGGTTAACATTAATAATGCAGTAAAAGGCAGAAAGGACTAGAATCAGCAAATATCCTTGCAGCGATCTTCTCTATAAGATGTACTGTTGGCGAAATTGCATGATAAGGAATTCAACCAAAATTAATAGTAATTCATTCTGTAAATATTGCTGAACAATCTTCAGTATGTCTTGAATGTGTTTGTTTGATTCTTTGTGGCCTATATATCAATCTCTCAGGGACACAGTGAGACGGGCGACTACCAAACTAGTTTCTATTTTATGCAGCTTGCGGCTGCATGAAATGTATGAAATATGTTAATCTTTTTTTTTTTTCCTTGTACATTTGATTTAAATTTACAGCAAGTGCGGTTTGTAAATTCCCAGATCATACAGGTTTTTTTTTTCTTAGGTTATAGAAGAAAGACAGTCAGACCCAAAGGTGCAACAACTGTTATGTCTCATGTTTACATGGAATTGTAATAAAATTACATGTTAATATACATTCATAGTTCTATTACTATGAGTAAACACTAAAAATCCTCATATATACTGTATAGTGGCCGGTATATGACATAGTATACCATATAATATTTATAAATGCATAATATGCCAAATACTGTGTATAAGATAAGTAAAATACATATCATATAAATATCTGTATGCTATATGCATACATAAACATGTATTTTTGCGTGTATATATATATATATATATATATATATATATATGATTGTTTGAATATATATATGTATATATATATATATATATATATTATATACAGGTTCATACATATGCAAGCTCACACACATGGGTTTGACTCTCTTGAGACAAAGACAAACAATATAGATGAAAATCAGCATCTGCAGAATGCAGAAATCCGAGGATTCCATCTGAAGCAATCACTTAACATATCATTCATAGTGCTGGCCTGCTCAAATCATCCTCACCCTGTCAGTAGCATCTTTCTTCATTTTCTCCTGCTATTCTGTTCCAAGAAAATGGAATCTCTGTATCTTTTACTGTCCATGACCCACGATTCTGACACCAGGGAGGATTTTTATTTATGATAACAAGGACAATTTATTTTTCTCTATTAAAACAGGGAAAAATAATAATAGCAATAAGAAAAACACATAGTTAATTTTGTAAGTGAAAATTATCACGGTTAAATATTGCAAATTTTATTTAACTATAATAATGACTTATGACTTTTTCCCCCCACATTTATATTCGCTAGCTGACATATATCTGAGTGTAGAAGAAAAAAAAATCTGCCACAAATCACAGGCTCAGCTAGATGTAATTTGGATTAATATTAAAGAAGGTTGTACTATGCATAAAACAACAATAAATAAAGATGTATCTAAAAGATAGATTTATGCAATGGGAAAAGCTTTGTCTGAAATTCATAAATATGAAGCAATATCTCTAATAATAAAATATAAGGTGCCCGTGCTATGTTACGCTACTTGTTTATATATAAAGTGGCAACGGATATAGCACTTACTTAGGGATTAAATACAATGTAAACTATATAAAATAAAGCAGATATACTGAAGAGGCTACATAATTTTCCATTATCGCACTTCCTTATGTTTACTCTCTATTCACTTATAATACAGATATTATGCTAATATACTGTATATAATAGCGCCACTAAATAATAGCAGTATAAATATGAATTATGATCTTTAGGGTTTATTAAGAAATGGCTCCTGTACAAGGTATAAAACAGTACTTACTGCAAATTAGTAGACTTATTACAAGTCACCTGGGAACTTCTTGTATCCTTATAATTTACAGTAGGAAGTGTTTTATGTCTTCTACTACAAGAATTAGCATAACAAATATAAAAGTAATGGCATGTGAACTCGTGATTACATGCAACAACTCCAGTTACTAACCATCTATACAGCTATTATTTTTAGTAACTACAGTCATGATGGGGCTCACGCAGTTAGCTGCAAAATTGGTGGAAATTGCTTACAAATCAAAAAGCACAGGCAAAAAATTGCTATATTTGTGCCCACTTGCAGAGCTCAAGTTGCATTCTATTTTGCAACAGCAACTTATGCAGCCAATTTCAAGAGCTTCGCTAGTGGCGACGAAAATCATAATTTTTCACTATTTGTGCCCGTTCTTGACCTCCTGCCAATGATATGGCTTTTCCCAGACATATCTGCCTATTTTTCCCAGACTGCACTTGGCTTGCATTATAATGCTCCCATGCTGCCTATCCAGGTGCAAATCTGCATGGACACTTATTCTTGTGCACACTAGGCCTGGTTCAGAGCCGCTCGCACGATGTGTATGCAAATTGTGTAGGCATTGCTACCGCACAACAATGCATTAGCGCGCCCAGTATTTCAGAGAGTGATCACATAGTGTATGCAGACACCCACCAGTCTGTTTTAAGATGCCCACTTGTGCATGTCTTGTACAGGCAGTGTATGCAACAATCGGTACATCGGATGCTATGGCAGCGCTTGAGGTTGACCATACCCTGCCAGAAGCACTGCGAGCACTTCAGTGTAAAAACAAGCCAGGTGACGTGTACTATGATGCTGTCTTATAATTATGCACACCTCTAAAACGCCATTGAGATGCTCAGGCATGCCTGTGTTTACACCTCACTCCCCCGTTTTTAATGGCCAGCCCCTGTTACCACCTACAAATGGCTTCCCTGTCACTCACTCTGCTGGGCTGTCTATGTGCAGCGAGCGAATGCATTGTGAACTTTCGTTAAGGTATGCGTATGAGCACTGCGATGCATACAATGCGCACAATGCATACCATGGGCAGCAGCAAGAGTATGCATCTTAGCGAGCGGGTCTGAATCAGGCCCTCTGTTCTGATCATGCGCAGTGCGAGCACATGCTAACTGACATGGGGCGATTTATGATGCCTTGGAATGAGATAAAATGGAGAGAGATATAGAGTACCAACCAATCAGCTCCTGTCATTTTTCAAACATAATCTGTAAAATGGTAGTTAGAAGCTGATTGGTTAGTACTTTATCTCTTTCCAAGCTTGGATAAGCTTTCTCTTTGCTTCCCTGAAAATACACTGTTATGAAATATAGAATATTAACTCTCCACTTTTTGTGAATTTACCGCCACAGTTAGGCAATAATAAGAACTTTCCTTACAATTAATGCTGAGTATGGGTGAAACATACTGAAAAGAATTTGTTGCTTAAAACAACTCATCAGACATTTGCTTTGTAAACTGAACTAGAAAAATGGCATTTAAAATATGATTGTTATGCTATGGCTATGAGCAGTTCCCTCTCCTCTACATACTTACTTGCAGCGGAACAGTTTTCATAAATGTCTCCCTATATGTATGCTTTGTCATTTCTCTACTTTATGGCGCTCAGTAACAACCTTCAAAAAAATGAATTTCAGAAAGAAAATGGGGAAGTGTAGGGAGCAATTATCAAATGTCTAATGTATACTTTTACTTATACTGTTATCTATTAGGAAACCGTCATGCGTCTGACTTTGCAGAGTTGCAGTTTATACTGTCTCTTGGTTTTCTAGGAAGAAAAGTTTGATAAGGTGGATGCAAGGACAGGTAGATTAACACATTTTAATAACAATGACCAGGGAAATAACATGCCTTTGATGGGAGGCCTAGTAAAATATTTAAGGTGTTCTTTGATGCATACAGTATATAGCCATCTGTAGGATTAATGGGCATTTCCGGGCCACACATCACCTCCATGCCCTTTATACTGTAGCTTCAACGCTGACGATGAGCAAGTATACAGTACAGTAAATATCTATTACACCTCATAGCAACTGCTGGATGGGGCTGGCTTTTCTTAACTCATCCTGGTTTTGGTCTGTGATTTTGGCAATTATAATCCAGCTTCATTCCTTGGAGGTTCTCTCTTTGTTTCTTCCTGGTGTGGGGGAGACCAGGGGATGATAAGCTTCCCCCTGAGAGTTATAAACCTCAATAAGTGTGACATGGGCAGGGAAAAATGAAATAAATATCCATGCTTCAGGAGCCAAATGTTCCCTCCCCCAACAGGTGAGTAAGTAAGATACCAATTTAGTTACCCTTGTGTCTTACAGACACTTTAATATTCACTGGGGGTCATCTGAGCTCAGTTATAGTAAACTGTGGCCCTGATTCAGAGCCGCTCGCTCTGAATCAGGGCCGTTTTTTTTTTATTTTTAGAACAGCCTCCTGGTCGCTCGCGTAGCTGTGGGTGACCACCCACAGCTATAGCGAGCGGCCAGGAAGATGGTTGCGATGGTCAAGACCATCGCGACCATCGGGCTTGCGATGAGACCCTTGTGGTAGGGTCTCATTGCCGCAAGCCCCAGAGAGCTTTCGGCTCAAAGAGCCGAAAGCTCTCCCACTGACATCACTTGTAGGCATTCTCATAGGAACGCCTCCGTCTGGGCAGCCACCCTCCCCGGCCCGCCTACCAAAGGGGGCGTGCTGGCACTCAACATCGACAGCACACCCCCTTTGGTGCGAGACCTGGAGCGACGGCTTGCTCGTCGCTGTCCGGGTCTCGCACATGCGCACGACGGTGCCGGCTCTGTCGTGCGCATGTGCTCTGGACCACCATCGACCCGGTTGCGAATGCTCAGCGCTTTGCGACCGGGTCTGAATCAGGCCCTGTGTCCTAACTGCAGCGCAGTGGGGGCTATGGTAAAATAATATAACCCCAGATGGTGGAATTTAATTTTTTATTAAGTGTCTTTGTCACCGCCCATGTACAGTAGTTGGGATACAGTATTAGTATAAAGGTCAAATGTCACCAAGACCACTGATCAGTATGCTTTGGAAAACAATATCCTAAATTTAAAATAATAACCCCCCATCCTCCATTAAATCGAATTTGATCAATAAAAAAATACCAACCCTCATTCTATGCCATACAATACTCCTGTCCTACCAGCTTTGTCCACAAGACAACATAAGATACATTTATGAAGAGATGACTACTATTCGTGAGATTATGTGAGGGAAGGGTTGCTTGGAATAAGCAGGGTTCCCCAAAGGCAGGGTAATGAAGTAATGCTCCTATAATACTATGCAGGAAGACTGTGGTGTCAAATATACCTATGTATAAATTTTGGTTTTTCAAAAACAATGTTTACTAATTAAATAAATACAATTTAAAAGTATAATGTTCTTTATAACCTTTATTTTTGACAGTGTTGCTTTTTCTGCTGTGAAACTGTACAAATGTCCCACCTCTGAACTTAGCAGATAGACTGGGTCATTTACGATAGGCATTACCTGCCCTCGGTCAGCATTCTCCACAAATCAGTTGTCACAAGCTTTGAGTCCTTGTTTCTTCATGTTACAGATGCAGCACCAGGACATAAGCAATATCCCAAAGGAATATATAGTCAGACACAGAAAAGGTCAATGTAAATATTCTACAGTTGATCATAGAACAACAATGTGAGATTTCCATGTACAGCAGAAATCAAAGCTATTTATAAAAAATAGAATTTAACACTTTGCAAGGGATTCCATCATCTTATCCATCTCCATGGTCACTAAAGATTTTCACTAGATAACAAAGGCTACTAAGATGTCAGATCTATAGTAAGTGAACACAACACTTGAAAGTAAAAAGATAACAAAAAATTATCTGAATTATTTTTTGTAAAAGAGCACATCAATAGAAAATACAGGATGCAAAAAAAAAAGTATTAATTTCATAACCCTTTTAGGGGATGTAGTTATGAGACCGGTGGCTGCAAGGCCGCCGGTCTCAATACCAACATCCGAATCCCAACAAGGGACTTAAGATAGGCGTCAAAATACCTATGCCTATCTTAATCCTGATGCCGGAATGCCAGACTCAACAGTGTAAGTCCGGGGTGCCCTTAGCGTTAGCTGTGGGGGGGGAGGGTTAGGTTTGGGGAGCATTTGTGGGGAGGTTAGTGTTAGGCACCCCTAGGGGGAAGGGTTAGCAACCCCGGGGGGAGGTTAGGGTTAGGCACCCCCCCTGGGAGAGATAGGTTTAGGGTGCTGTAAGTGGGGGTTAGGGTTAGACACCCCTGGAGGGAGGTTAGGGTTAAGTACTAGGGGGGGAGGTTAGGGTTAGGCACTCTAAGGGAAGGTTAGGGTTACGGGTGGGAGAGGGGTAGGGTTAAGGTACTCACCTGCCCTGTTGGGATCTTCTCCCTTCGGGCTTCCGGAATCGGGATATGAACCGGCGGCTATTCAGCCACTGGGACTTCATACTCATTCCCCTTTTAGTGCTGTTTTTCTGAAAATTTTCTTCAGTATGAAAGTGCCTCTCATCATGTACCTAAATTGTGCAGTTAATTATAATCTGCAAGACCAGTTTGAATGCTTCCTTCAATCACTTATCAACCACTCACAATGTAAAAATTAGAGATGAGCGGTTTGGTTTTTGACAAACAGAACACACCGAAATTTTGGGGCTCCTAGTCAAACCGAGTCCCAGTTTGGAATCTCTTTGAGGCTCTGAGTAAAACAGAGTCCTGACCCAGGTCTTCTCGCAATTCTGAACTCGGATTTAAAAAACAGATTTCAAGTGTTTTAGATTGCATTTAAGTCCCTCCATTGTGATTTCAAGTGCTATGAAGTGGTCAAAATTGACTGGATATTAATGTTATTGTTGTTAATAATATTAGGAACAAAAACAGGTCCTAGTTATTTTAGCTGTTTTTATCAAATTTAAAAAAAACTAAAAATGAAACCAAAACGGAATCTAAACCAACTCTAACACTTGAAGGAGGTTTTGGCAAAACCAAAAGCAAAAACACTTGGATCCGCACACATCTCTAGTAAAATAGTCTCTCACACTTCAACAAGGTTTTAGCTGACATTTGGCACTGGAGTATAGCAGTGGTTAGTGTGCCTCTGCACTATTAGCACTACAGTACCAATATGAAGACTCTGTCCATCCTTTCTGCTAGGATCATATTTGTATCGATCTGGTTCAAATTTTTGAAGTATGGTTTACCACTTCTCTGCTTCCAAATGGTTCTATTAAGGCAGGGAAACAGGGCACAAGGCAGACCATTGTGTTGGAAGAGATAGCCATACTCTTGTGATGAGTAGCCATATCCCGCTCTCATGTGCTTGTCCCGATTCCCTGGTAACAAAAGATGGGAGGTATGCTAATGTGAAAAATGTCAGTGGAAAACTCAGATTGTTCTGCTGCTGCAAATTAGATATTTGGTTTAAGACAGATGTCACCATCAGAGAAGTCTTTAGCAAGAAACTTGGTTTATTTTCATTTTCTTTGCATATGACAACAGATAACATCCAGTCTGCTTTGAATACAATTCGATCCATACAACAGATCAATGAACATATTTATTGGAGAAGTGAATAAACAAATCTGCTTAACAATAGCAATATATGAAGATGAAACTTCCAAACTTGAATTTTTTATGTATGCATATCCCCATAAGTATGAAAATAGCATTTTATTTTTTATTTAAAATCCATACTGTCATTATCTGTGACAAAAACATACTGTGCATTTATTGCCATACTAGTTGTTGGATTTTCAATCACAAAATCGAGCAAATGTCAGAATGTAGATAGAAGCCAAATAGCCCTCCCCATAACTCTCCACTGCTCTGCTACTCTCTCTAGGGCAGATGTGCTAAATTCTGGAAAGTCAGAAACTACCTACCAATCAGCTCCTAACTGTCATTTTTCAAACACAGCCTGTAAAATGACAGCTAGTAGCTGAGTGGCTGTAGTTTATCACTTTCTAGAGCTTAGTACATCTCCCTAGTCTGTGTTCACACATTTCCCTTTTAAAATGTAAGTTCTCACAAGCAGAGCTCCCTCTCCATTCTCTACGTAATTCTGTAATTTGTGGTTTGTAATTATGTATATATGTTAATTGTGAGCTTGTCTATTTTTCTATGTAATCTTGTTGCATGTTCTATGGCTGCACTATGAACCCTTTGTTATGCTGTATTATTTATTTGTTTATTTATAGTTATTGATATAGTTATATAGAATTACAGATTATGGTGCTAGGAACTCCTAACCAGATTACACATACAGAATCAAATAAATAAAAAATAAAAAAATTCACAAATGAGTACAAAGAATTTAAAAAATGTTTATATAAATAAATGGGTTTAACACTCCATGCTAACACTGCAAGTGGCTGCTCAACCTTAAATAGTCCAATGTGGTTTAATTGTTGAATGGAAAAGGGTGAGGACCTAATAGGGTGCTGACCTCTTCAATTATTCCAAAGTGGATATTCTGCCAAATGTTTGTCTCTCCCAATGGAATGTGGTCCCAAAAGTGGTCTAAGGGCCTGATTCAAAGATGTACACTAATTTTGCCTGTGCAAAATTATGCAAAAGCTGCAGGATGAATCTTAAGTAAAAAAAACCCCTGAAGCTGGCTTCTCAATAACGCAGCATTTGCAGAAGTGGCCGTTAGAGCCTGAACTACTCGATCTGTCGGAAGCTCTAGTGTACAGTACATATTTGGGCTACAACTTCAGAATATAGTGCACACATATTATGTAGTGCTTTACAGAGAATATTTCACTCTATCACATCAGTTCCTCGCCCAGTGGAGCTTACAATCCATGTTCCCTATCACATGGACACTCATACACTCTATGGTAATTTTTTGTTAGAAGCCAATTATCTAAACATCATGCTTTTGGATACAAAAGTGCTCGATCCTTTTAGCCACGACTCAGCTTGTGGCATGAGTGAGTGTTACTATTTGCCATACTACGGTACCTCTGGACTTGTTGAATTATGTTCACAGCAAAAACAAAAGTCTGCAAGTCCAGAACGAGATCGGGTCATGAGGGAGGTGAGTTTTGGTGCTGCTGCCAGCATTTCTACATCATTGCAATGTAACTTTCCCGTCACATCTATTTGGATCCGATAGAGGTCAGCACTGGTCTGTGGCTGTTAGCTATTGGTGCGTACACACGCTATGATCAGTTAGCAATAACGATATCGCTGACTGATCATCCTGCACATTCCCGGTGTGCTGGATGATCATTATCGTTCATCCAGCACACCACCAACCCACCAACGACGGGCCAGCAACCCGCAATCAACGATTGCGGGTCCCTATGTAACCTGGTTGATATCGACCAGGTTGACCTGCATACACGGGCGATGGTTGATATCGTTATTGACCATACGTGCCTGCACATCGCTGGTCATTGGGCACCAAAAAATTAACAATATGAATGACAACGATATGGCCAATATCATTATCGTTCATATTGTGCATTTTTATCGTACCGTGTGTACGCACCTTATATATGACTAAAATGTTATTGTATAATAAAATATTGACAGTATGAGTGGTTGGAAAAAAAAATATAAAAAATGATAATGGCTTTAATGCAACTGAAAAGTTATTGACACTAGCAGTTCATATAAGGTAACCCGTTAGTATACTATTTACAGACAAAACTGTTCTGTATAGAGGAATGGGCCACAAATCATCTGTGATACAGATTTAAAGGTACCAGAAATGTTTACATGTAGTACTTGATGCTAAATGAGTATCACCAGTTACTAAATGTAATGATTCACAGAGTATCACCAGTTACTAAATGTAATGATTCACAGAGTATCACCAGTTACTAAATATAATGTTTCAATCTAATGATTCACTGTGTATTGCCTGCCTTTAAATTTAATGATTTAATCTAATGATGCTCAGAGTATTACCAGCTAATAAATCAAATGATCCTATTTAATGCTTAATAGAATATCACCGGTTTCTACAGTAGATTTAATGATCAATCTAATGATTCATAGAGTAATTGTATCACCAGTTTCTACAGTAGATCTAATGATTTCATCTAATTATTCATAGAGTATCACCAACTAATAAATATAATTATACTATTTAATGATTAAAGTATCACTGGTTTCTACAGTAGATCTAATGATTCAGTCTAATGATTCATAGAGTATCACCAGTTTCTACGGTAGATCTAATGATTTAATTGAATGATTCATAGAGTATCACTAGCTTCTACAGTAGATTAATGATTAATCTAATGATTCATAGAGTATCACCAGTTAATAAATATAATGCTCCTATTTAGTGATTAATAGAGTATCGCCAGTGTCAACAGTAGATCTAATGATTCATAGAGTATCACCAATTAATAAATAGAATGGTTTAATATAATGATTCTCAGAGTTTTGTTATAAATAAGTTGAATGTCGGATCATGTGTTTGCAATGACATGAACAAGTAATTTTTCTGTGCGCTGTTTGTCATTGGCTTATTCAGTTTAGGACTTAAGGTGGGTACACACAGTACGATAGGTACCCGCCAAAGCGACCCACAATTCCAGGGCCGACATATTGGGCGGTCCCTACACACGGGTCAATGCGGATGTCCGACCACCAGATACGCAGGCCCCCATGGCATAGCGCTGCATGGGATCGTCAGCTGCATCACCTGCTCTTCCTGCATGTAAAACAGATCAGGCGATGCGGCTGATGACCCCACTGGAGCGCGCAATGCACGATATATGGCATACACACAGAACGATATTGCTCATTTATCGTTCCGATGCGTCGGATCGTTAGCAATATCGTTCCATATGTAGGCGCCTTTTACATGATGTAGAATTAATACAGTAATACTGTACATACAATTCTAGATCTTCAGTCACCACTAAGTTTATGCATATTTTTTACTCCACTGCTTTATTACTACAGTAGGAAAGCACAGTGTACAAATTGTTCTATTATGCCTTTGTCTCCTATTCGATCTTCTATTGTGATACAAATTGTAACTTGGTAATGAGCATAATTAGAATGGTAATAAGGATTATTAGGTATGATCAAAGATGTTAATGAATCATGCAAGCAAAAACATCAATGTTAACCTTTGCCCGCTCTTTTTTTTCTGTTTCTTTGCATTTTTTTTTTCTTCCCCCTACAATGGACAATGATGACTTGCTGTCTTAAAAACTAATCACAAGTGCCTATTAAATTTGAGTTTCATATATTGCTGGAGGTAGAACTGATTATCATAGTGAATGAAATAGTTGTTTGGCTAATTCCCAGGGGACAAAAAGTCATTCTTCAAGGTGATGCATCTCATTTGAGGAATACATTAACAACTGAAGGCAGTTAAAAATACATGTGAACTCCCATTGAGACAAATCTAAAGCTGACCACATGTATGCACTTTTGCTGTAGTCAGACAGAAAAAAAATGTGATATGGAAGGGTGATTTCAACAAACACTTGAGACTTTAATTTCCATCTCTAATGTGCCACACATCAGAGATGCTTAGAACATATTTTGGATTTTCGGCTTTTAAAGGAACTTTTAATGTCTTTTGCATTTTTCAAAGGTGAAGCAAAAATATGAGAAAATAAGATAAGACCCAATAGATCTAAAGGTCAAGTTTGTGATAAGAATTATCCTTTAAGTTCAAGGTTGAATGGAAAAATGATGATTGAAGCGGTTGTCTTTTTTTAAATTACAGTAGGAAACATTCACTTAAAAGGAAGCAGGTTATGTGAAAGATAATATTAACGTCAGGAAAGGAAATTGTATGTTTAATATTTGTCTAAACAAGCTACATTTGTTGGTATTTCATAGAGTATCATAAGGATTCAAAATATAGTATATGTAGAGTAGAGCATTCATGATATTGCGATAATCCATTTTCTTTTCATTTTGTCACCATTGGCGTACTTTGTTTTATAACATTGTGTTATGCATCTGTTAACAGAGAAGGTTTGAAACCAAAACGAATTGCAGCTCAGTGTGAGATTTATGGATAAGGCAAAATTGTGTATAGTTAAGAAGGGAAAATATTTAATCTTTGCCCAGTGCCTATATTGATTGTGATAGTCTGCATCTGGCCACCATAGAGCCCTTTTCCAGTGATATCTAGCTCACTCTAGTACAATATCTGTATGTGAGTATAGTAATATGCACCAATGTGCATGTTATCTTTGTATTACAGTGCCATTAACCTTTATTAACCCACAATAATGCTTTTGTATCCTCTGATCTGGGGGTCTATTGATGAATGATGAAAGATATTAGCAGCAGCTACAGAGCGCTGCAGAGAAAAATATCCACTCCCTGAATGATGTCATGAGATATCGTTTATCGTTCGTCTTTTGCCAAAATCTGTCATGTACATGACAGATATCTTTCAGCATAGCCACCGAAATTTTCAATAGATATCTTTCAGTAAACATCTGCTAATGGATAGGCCCCTTTTGGAGACAGAGTGAAAAGTGATAAGGTGCCAGCCAATCAGCTCCCAACTGTCATTTTTCAAACACAGCCTGTGAGATGGCAGTTAGGAGCTGATTGGCTGGCACCTTATCACTTTTCACTCTGTCTCCTAACACTGCTTAGTAAATAGACCCCCTAGTACTTTGTAAGTAACAGCATCACTACCAAGAATATCCCTGAATAGTTAAGGTTTAAATATCCAGTTACAGTGAGAGTGTAAAAATGGGCATTGGACCTTGACAGGATTATAACCAGGGATCAGGCAATAGTAAAACTGAATGCTTCTAGAAGTAGGTGGTGAGGACACTCCACTACTGGCTTTCCTGTTGAGTATTATTGGGTAAGAGGTTTAAGAGTGATAGACCAGCATTCACTTTACTGTGCACCTAGTTGAGAGAGGAGACCAAGGGGTAAATGCAATAGCCTGTGACTTGTGAGATCCTGGCTAGTCTGACCGACGTTTTAAAGCAATCATTTAAAAGGCAAAACAAGGTTAGTAAATAGGGGCGAATTCAATTAGGGGCGAATCCATTCATCCGGCCGAATCTGCGCGGCAAAAGCCCCATTTTACTGCAGTGGGATCTCACACAAAGTGTTCGCTACCCCATAGGGTAGTGAGCACTTTTTAGTGAATCTGGTATTGGATTAGCCGGGCGAAGGGTGTAAGACGGGCTGCCGTTGCCGGCTTTTAAACGCCATGGCAATGACAATTTGCACCCTTCGTCTGAAATTGAATTTCCCCCATAGTGTATAGAAATTGTAGAGCATATTAGCAGTAGCAATATTAAGAGATAATTAAAATAACTACCTATATATAGAGAGCGATTATTTACTGTGTTCACTATTATTCTATTCTGTTCTACTGTGTTCACTACTATTATATTCTGTTCTACACTTTTGATTTATTAACCTAAATATATACTTTTTCTTATGCATTATCCCCACCTTTAGTGCCTAAATAAATGTGCTATATGGCTAATCCACATTATACTTTTTGTACAGCCCCACTGCTCTCTTGTAACCTTATTTCTCCTAAAAACATTGTCAGACACAATGTCACAGCTCTCTCATCGTATTTTTATTTTCATATATTTAACTACTTTACTGTTTGTCAGAAATATAAAATGATTTAAAATTCCTGACCATAAAACTAACTCAAAAATCATCTGGTAATCCCATACATATATTATATATGTGTTATTTTTTGTGAATAACCAAACACAATAACTGGATTTACATATTTCACAACCTGTGTTATGGGGAAGTAGTACAGTATAGGCTTAACTAGACGTCAGTGCATCCAACATCAAATAGAGTAGTGTGATAGCTACTGTACTGAGATCCAGACTTTCTTGACATCTCCAATTGTCTCTATATTTTATTTGACAAGTCTTCAGATTTAATAAGGTATAGATATATCAATAGTTTTGTACTGGAGTTCTTCAGTAAAGTGCCATTAAAACACAACTTTCCAATTCATCTCGGGTAACATTTCCATCTACAGTACATATGGGATTCCCGCACAGTAGCTGTATTTTCCAACAACATAACATATAGTAATAGTAGAGAAGGAAGATGAAAAAAAGCACAGATTTAATTACATTAGTATTACTATGTAAAATTAACATTCTATGGGCCATATTTAATTTGGAGCAAAAAGCCATTTCGCCGATGACGTAATTTTCGCCGATTTCACTTATCCCCGTATTCAATTTGTCCAAATTTTTGCCAGTGCGAAAAATCTATGCATTGGGACCAGCGAAAAAGTATCACCTATGAATAGGTGGCAAGAACAAGTGCAGAATTGAGGTTTTAAGGTGCAGACTTTCAAAACCACCCTGCACCCCTTGGACAATCCCCCTAAGTTAATCTATGTCAATTTTTTTTAAAAAAGTACCACAGGACACCCCAAAAAAGGTACTTTCATTTTGGGGTCCAAAAAAAAAAGTTTGGGGTCACACTTCTAAACTAGTGAAATAGACTCAGGGGGGGTCCTCAGGTATGCCCAAGGTGTTTTTTTTATTGCAGGTGGTTGCGGCAGGTGGATTTTTAATGATTACTATAAAATCACATTAGCCACTTTAAAATATGCTAGTACCCATTTTCAAGTACCCCAAATTTGCTGGGACTACTTATTTTTCTCCCCAAAAGTTGCTAAATGCTATTCTTTACCACTTTACCAAAGACGCTAAATATCACCTATTGAGACCATTTAAAGACCCCAAATACCTTTAGCAGGGCTATTCAGGGGTACCCATAGTGAACCCCCATGTCAGAGCATCTTTAGGGGGGTGTCAGGCTGATTTCCCCAAAAATGACAGCACTTTTTGCTTATTTTGTTATCGCCAGCTCCCCTTTTCGCTGTTTTGGATTTGAATATGGGGATAAGCAGGAACGAGCGTGATAATTTTTTGATGGGAAAACCTCTGATGACGGCGAAAAGTCCGGCAATGGACTTTTCGCTCCAAATTTTATATGCCCCTATGTGTTTACGTTTATCTTTATGTATCTTTACATGTATCTTTGTGCATTGTTTGGAAGTTAGAGTTAATTCTAGATCAGGTTCCCTCTTTACCTCAAATACATAGAATATCTTCTCACTTCTTCCATTATAATCCCCATATATGGCTGTTGTAAGATAGGCCATGTGATCCTTTCCAAAGTTTACAAAGGCTGCTATGGGTTGAGAAAGAAGAATGTTGTTTGGTAGGTACTGTACGTAGGAAAGTGTTGGATTTGAAGAATGGCAGTTGTCTCCCTGTGTATTATTATGGGTCAAGGGTTCTCCAACAGTTCTTCTGAGCTTCTCACTAATTCAGGTAGCATTCATGCTGTTAGGATCACTAAGGTGAACAGAGCAACAGTGTTCCATTCCTAGTCATGTGACCAGTAGTAACAATTAAGGGGTTGTTTTATCAAGCAGTGGAGAAGTTGTCAAACAACCGATCAGCTTCTACCTATCATTTTATAGAATGTACTACATAAATGTTACCTTGATGCTGACTGGTTGCTATGGGCAACTTCTCAACTGGTCCACTCCTCTACTCTTTTAACTGCTTGATACTGTACATAAACCATACTGTATATACAAGGTAAAGTAAAAGGAACTGCCTGAACACTTGATAGAATATATAATCCACATGTTTTGATGATAGAATGTGCTAATAATGCACATATTATATCTAAGATATATAATATTTACAGGATATTATATAACTATACACCTTTGCTGATAAATTGTCTGCTCAAGCCCTCTCTACTTAACCTTAATTAGGTCACGCTGTTGATTAGTATTGCTGCACAGCCATGTCATGTGGTTCTTGTCTACAAGGTTAATAAAACTCAGTTTGGATGAAGGTATTTGGTGCTCCTCAATGGTACAACTTTAGGTTTTGTTTCCACCAAATGTTTCTTTCTCACAAGTGCAGTGTGTTGTTGCTGGGAGCTGAGTAATTCCCATGAGACTTAGCACAAAAGGTAAGAGAGGCATGTTCTGAGCTCTGATTGGTGGAGCTCATCACATGCTTTTCTGACCTATGGAGGAGATCAACAGCAGCCTCATGGGGGGGATTCATCAGAGTGAGGCAGTGCTTGCTGGGCCTGTGTAACATTTGCTGTAGGCTGAGGGCTGTGATTTTATTTTTGAAAAATTGGAGCCCTCCTCAATAAATGGAAGCAGTGAGGTATTTACTAT
This sequence comes from Taudactylus pleione, assembly GCA_031769625.1. Taxonomy (NCBI): domain Eukaryota; kingdom Metazoa; phylum Chordata; class Amphibia; order Anura; family Myobatrachidae; genus Taudactylus; species Taudactylus pleione. The sequence goes on along the minus strand of JAUIMM010000113.1, from coordinate 17,939,524 downwards.
GTTGTATACACAGCAGTAACATGTCTGACTTATTAGAGGATACATTTTAGGGAAACTGAGTTTACAGATGTGTCCTCTTTAGGGATGTGCAGGCTTGGATAGGTTCAAATTATGCCTGCCAAGTTTGGATTTTTCCCGCCAAAAATCGGGTCTCAAAGAGGCAAAACGTCATATTTCATGGACAAACATCATCTTCCATGGACTTTTATCCAGGAATGATGATGTTTGCCATGGAAGGTGACGTTTTGCCTCTTTCTGAGACATGATTTCTGGCGGAAAAAATCCGAACTTGGCGGGAGAATTCGAACCTATCAAAGCCTGCACATCCCTAGTCCTCTTGCATCCTTGCCATTCATGGTGCAAACGTGCACACACATTGTGCCATGTGATTAGCTACAGCTGTGTGAGCCAAGGTATGCCATGCCACATACTTCATTCACACCATGCAATCATATGGGGTTGAGGGTGAAAACGCAGCATGTGTACTCGTTCGTGGGCACAAAACTCGCGCCATGCATGTCGCGATTTGCCGCACAATATACAAGAACCAATGATCATCTCAAATGGTGCAAAATGAACATATACAATAAAAATAAGTCCTTACATCAAAATATTCCTTTATAAATTTCTTATATATGTTCCTTCTCCAGAGTCAAATAAGGATATTTCAGCCAATAGGAGTCCAGACTTTTTCCTCCCAAATGCAATCCTCAATTACTCAAAGAACAAAAAGCATAGTGCAATATTGCAAGAAAAGATTTATTTTAACATTGCACTAAATATAAATAAAGATAAAAAGCATATCACCACAAGGGTATATATAGGGGTATCAAGTTGCTCCTTCGCCAAATAACTTTTACTCTCTATGATCGATTTGGGCTGGAGGTTCAGATGTTCCAGGTTTCTCCCTTCTCCTTTGGGTAACAGAGGTCAGCAGCGATTCCCCCAAACAAAAGTAATCACCAGGCTTAAAGCTTTTCAGACTTTATGTCCTTCCTCAGAAGCATGGTGATATCCTGCAAAATCTAGAGCATAAATACCTACACTAATTACAATAATACCTACAAGACGTCCCGTATTTTTTGCACCTTTCCTCGGTGCACATGGGCGGAAGTGATGTCATCATTGCAAGTCGGAACCAGTAGTCAGTACTACGCACTTCCCTGCGTTCCACCATGACAAAAAACGGAACTGGAAGTGTATCATGCATTCCACCATGCATTCCAGCTAATATCCAGACAAGAAATGTAGAGAGCACCGTTTCCAATACCTCCGTTGGTCATTATCCATCATTTTTAAGGCACAGGGCTTATAGTATCTCTATTTCCCAATTGATTTTTAATACATAACTTTCATCCATAGAACTCCATATAAATCCATATTCATCCGGAAAAAATATATAAAAAATATAATAATTAAGATGTCAGAGACAGAAATAGAAATATATAGCAATATAATGCATTTAATGCATATAAGATGTCAAAGACATAAATAAAAGTGTTGTCAGAGACAGAAATAGAAGTATATAGCAATTTAATGCATATAAGATGCCAGAGACAGAAATAAAAATATATATCAATATAAGGCTTTAAATACATATAATTCACTGGGGATAAAAAAAATATATTTTTTTCTTGCCAATGATTTAAGATTGGTTTGAGAGTGCTCACAGGTCCTATTTTTAAATTAGATCTTCGCTATAGCTAAATTGGCTCCAGTTTTCAAATGAATGAAATATTATCAAATTCTATTATTTTCTCCATTTGAAGTACCTTACTAGTCTAGGCCTGCTTTACTTAACAGAATCATCTTAGTTTTGCTTTTTTAACAACTACCCTCTTTCAACAATAACAAGAATTTGTTTCATTTGTGATAACGTAGCATGTTTGAGACACATAACACATTCAAGTCTCCTCACTAATGCTGGAAGGAGGCGTGGCAGTGCACTGCTGAGCTTGATGGGACATCCTCAGACCACAGCCACGCCTCCTCCCAGCATACAGAGAGGAACAGCTCATGTTCCTTTATTCGGCCCTCTGTCCCACCACAACCAATTTCCCGCCATTTGGGCTTGTTTTGTTCAGTACTTCCTCGGCTTTTGTTGGGAGTTGACACTGAATGTGTGAAACAAAACGTTTTTGCCGTAAAAACGAGTTCTTCTCGAAGACGGTGTACCAACAACCCTGATGTTTTTTGTTATATGTGTGACAAATATAGTGTTGCAAAAGAAAGAAAAAATATAACTGTATTCGTAAAACAAGTGTATCAGGCTTATTTTGAATGTCACATAAGCCAGCAAGGCAAGATTTGGGTGCCGCACAAAGTTTGTAAAACCTGCGTGGAATCACTCCGCAATTGGACTAAAGGTGAGTGAAAAGGACTTCATTTCGGCATACCTATGATGTGGTGTGAGCCAAAAGATCACTTGAGTAACTGCTATTTTTTACGCTGTAAATGTGAAGGGTATGAATCGATTTAAGAAACGCAAATGGGAATACCCAAGTATGAATTCTGCAAAACAATTGATACCACATAGCAAAGATTACCTGTACCATCATTCAGTTCTTTGTGTGAAGTTGAATGTGATGTGGAAATGTTCATTTCAACCAGTGCAAGTGACAACACAGATGAAAGTGAGTTTGAAGAAACTTATTCTACTCCAAACAAATTTTCTCAAAAGGAACTAAGCGATTTATTTTGTGACTTGAATTTATCGAAAATAGGAGCTGAGCTTTTAGCATCCAGACTTTAAGAAAAGCACTGTCTTGAGCCGGATGTTACTATAACGTCGTATCGAAATAGAGAGCAAGCCATACTGCCGCTCTTTAGCCAAGATAACAATCTTGTGTATTGCAACAATATTCCAGAATTTCTCCAGGTGACGGGCTTACCAGAATATCGAGCAGAAGACTGGCGGCTCTTTTTAGATAGTTCTAAAAGGAGCTTAAAATGCATATCACTGTACAATGGGAATAAATGTGCGCCGATTCCTATCGGTCATTCAAAAAAATTTAAAGAACAGTATGAAAATATCAAGTTAGTCTTAGAAAAACTTGCTTATTCTCAGCATCAGTCTATTTGTTTCGATTTAAAAATGGTAAACTTTCTTCTTGTGCAGCAAAGTGGATATACTAAGTATCCTTGTCACATATACCTATGGGATAGTAGTGCAAAACAAAAGCACTGGCAGCAAACTGTATGGCCTCCAAGAGAAGTTATAACTGAAGGAGAAGCCAACATCATTCACGAGCCCTTAATTGACAGGAAAAAAATCATACTGCCGCCTCTCCATATCAAACTGGGTTTAATGAAACAATTTGTAAAAGCATTGGACAAGTCAGGCGATTGTTTCACGTATATTTGTTGAACACTTCCATCTCTTAGTATTGAAAAATTAAAGGCAGGAATTTTTGACGGCCCACAGATACGGAAACTGGTGATGGGTCCAAATTTTACCACAACTATGACTGAAACCGAATCTGAAGCATGGCTAAGTTATGTGTCTTTCATTCAAAATTTTGTAGGCAATCACAAGGCAGAAAACAATCATGAATTAGTCCACAACATGCTAAGAGTTTCGAGAAAGTAGGTGCCAACATGAGTATTAAAGTACATTTTTTGTACAGCCATTTAGATCACTTCCCGTCCAATCTAGGAAATTTAAGCGAAGAACAGGGTGAACGGTTCCACCAGGATATTCAGATAATGGAAGAAAGATATCAAGGTAGGTGGGATCATCACATAATGGCTGATTACTGTTGGAGTCTGCAGAGGGACTGGCCGCAACTAGAATACAAAAGAAAATCCTACTAAAAATGCTTCTCATAGCTTCCTAACACTAATGTGTGCAATTATCCTTTGTCTTTTTATAACATTTTACGAATCAAATTTAATCAGAATAAAAAAAATCTTTTTAACTATTTTTAACATTATATAATTACATTTTTCCTAAATATTAAAGACATGCATATCTCAAAAACTAGATCCAATTGAAAAATAAACATGGCATATTCATGATCAGGAGCACAAAATGAATCAAAATTGACTCTTAAATCCCTGGCAACAGATTGACTGTTCCCCACTGTGATATATAAAAATTAGCAGCAATTCATATAAAACAACAATATAATATTTACTAATAAAAAATCTTAAAAAGGTAAAAAAAGTCTTATAAAAACCATTTTAATTAAAATTCACCATTAATACCATTTGGTGTCAGAGGGCCTGATTCAGAGCCGCTCGTAAATGGCCGCTTGTTTGCTCTGAGTAATGTTCGCACATCTGCGCATGCGTATGGGTCGTAATGCGCATGTGCCAACCAGTCAGTGCGATCGGAAATCGAGCACTCGCAAAATAGCGAGTGCCTGCTAATTTGAGTGACAGGATGAGGCATTTGTGGGTGGTAACAGGGGAAGGTGCTTGAAAACGGAGAGTGGAGATCCGAACGCAGGCATGCCAAATGGTCAAAACGGGCGTTTTAAGGGTGTGCATAATTAACAAACCAGCGTCATCGACCACGTCACTTGGTTGTCTCTTAGCCTGAACTGTTCGCATGATTGCGGTAGAAAAATTCTACCACAAGCACTGCAAGCAGTTCAGATGCCTTTCGATGTACTCGATTAATCAAATAAATAGCGGAGATGACGTAGGATGCGAGCGGCCAGGGGGCGTCTTAACAAAATAGCGAGCGCATGTTTCGTTCGCTCGCTCAGAAATAGAGGCGTCAACAGACCGCAAAGAGCGAGCGCTCAATTTAAATAGCCGGCCCCTTTTTCTGAATGAGCGAGCGCAAATAGCGTCCGGCTCTGAATCAGGCCCAGAGTTCCTAATCTATATTTCCATTTCATCTCTATCTTGGATAGTCTGACCTCCAGATCTCTATATCTCCATGTGGGTTCTACTGTCTGAATATCCCAAAACGATTTATTATAGCAGGGATTTGATTTATGAGTCCTTTTAAAGTGCATTGATAATGTATGGATCTCAAGACCCTTTTTAAGTGGCAAAGATGCAACTGAACATACTGTATCTGTACTAGGGGTGTGCACCGGCCACTTTTCGTGTTTTGTGTTTTGGTTTTGGATCTGGATCTTTCTTCGTGTTTTGGATCTGGATTGGTTTTGCCAAAACCACCCTTCCGTGTTTTGGGTTCTGGGTTTTGTGTTTTGGATCTGTATTTTTTTTAAAAAAAGCATAAAAACAGCTAAAATCACAGAATTTGTAGGTTTTTCTGCTCCTATGCTATTATTAACCTCAATAACCTTAATTTCCACTCATTTCCAGTCTATTCTGAACACCTCACACCTCACAATAGTGTTTTTATGTCCAAAACGTTGCACCGAGGTAGCTGGATGACTATGCTAAGCGACACGAGTGGGCGGCACAAACACGTGACCCATCTAGGCGTGAAACTGCAGTGGCAGACAGGATGGCAGTTTGAAAAACTAGGCCCCAAACTGTACATAATGCAAAGAAAAAAAAGAGGTGCAAGATGGAATTGTCCTTGGGCCCTCCCACCCACCCTTATGTTGTATAAACAGGACATGCACACTTTAACAAACCAATCATTTCAGCGCCAGGGTCTGCCACACAACTGTGGCTGAAATGATTGGTTCGTTTGGGCCCCCACAAAACAAGCTGGCAATTAATGTGTCCCTGCACAAACTGGCTCTATGGAGGCAAGATGTCATCCTCATCCTCCTCATCCACCGATTCCTCACCCTCTTCAGTGTGTACATCCTCATCCTCACAAAGTATTAACTCGTCCCCACTTGAATCCACCACCACAGGTCCCTCTGTACCTTCTGGAGGCTGGTCTCCCTGGAAGAGCTGATAATTCATTTTGATGAACATCATCTTCTCCACATTCTGTGGAAGCAACCTCCTACGCCTTTCGCTGACAAGGTTCCCGGCTGCACTAAACACTCTTTCGGAGTACACACTGGAGGGGGGGCAACTCAGGTAAAATAGAGCCAGTTTGTACAGGGGCCTCCAAATTGCCTCTTTTTCCTGCCAGTACAGGTATGGACTGTCTGCCATGCCTACTTGGATGCTGTCACCGATGTAATCCTCCACCATTCTGTCAATGGTGACAGTATCATATGCAGTGACAGTAGACATGTCAGAAATTGTTGCCAGGTCCTTCAGTCCGGACCAGATGTCCAAACTTGGTCCTGCCTGCCCTGCATCACCGCCAGCGGGTTGCTTAGGATACCTAAGTTTTTTCCTGGCAGCCCCAGTTGCAGGAGAAAATGAAGAAGGAGCCGTTGACGTGTCACGTTCCGCTTCAGCTGACAGTGTGTTCACCAGCAGGTCTTTGCACCTCTGCAGGCTTGTGTCGGCCGGAAAGAGAGACACCACATAGGCTTTAAACCTAGGATCGAGCACGGTGGCCAAAACGTAGTGGTCTGATTTCAACAGATTGACCACCCTGGAATCCTGGCAAAGCGAATGAAGGGCTTCATCCACAAGTCCCACATGCCGAGCGGAATCGCTCCGTCTTAGCTCCTCCTTCACTTTCTCCAGCTGCTTCTGCAAAAGCCTGATGAGGGGAATGACCTGACTCAAGCTGGCAGTGTCTGAACTGACTTCACGTGTGGCAAGTTCGAAGGGCTGGAGAACCTTGCACAACACGGAAATCATTCTCCACTGCGCTTGAGTCAGGTGCATACCCCCTCCTTTGCCTATGTCATAGGTGGATGTATAGGCTTGTATGGCCTTTTGCTGCTCCTCCATCCTCTGAAGCATATAGAGGGTTGAGTTCCACCGTGTCACAACCTCTTGCTTCAGGTGATGGCGGGGCAGGTTCAAGAGTGTTTGCTGGCGCTCCAGTCTTCGGCACGCAGTCGCTGAATGGCGAAAGTGGCCAGAAATTTTTCGGGCCACCCAAAGCGTCTCCTGCACGCCCCTGTCGCTTTTCAGAAAATTCTGCACCACCAAGTTTATTGTGTGAGCAAAACATGGGACGTGCTGGAATTTGCCCAGATGTAATGCCCGCACAATATTGGTGGCGTTGTCAGATATCACAAATCCCCAGGAGAGTCTAAGTGGGGTAAGCCACTGGGCGATGATTTCCCTCAGTTTCTCTAAGAGGTTGTTGGCGGTGTGCCTCTTACTGAAACCGGTGATACACAGCGTAGCCTGCCTTGTAACGAGCTGGCATTTCTGAGATGCTGCTACTGGTGACGCTGCTGCTGTTGCTGCGTAAGGTGATACATCTACCCAGTGGGCTGTCACAGTCATATAGTCCTTAGTCTGCCCTGTTCCACTTGTCCACATGTCCGTGGTTAAGTGGACATTGTGTACAACGGCATTTTTCAGGACACTGAGGACACTTTTTCTGACGTTTCTGTACAGTCTCGGTATCGCCTGCCTAGTGAAGTGGAATCTAGACGGGATTTGGAACCGGGGACACACTACCTCCATCAATTGTCTAAATCCCACTGCACTAATGGCGGATACCGGAGGCACGTCTAACACCAACATAGCAGTCAAGGCCTCAGTTATACGTTTTGCTTCAGGATGACTGCTGTCGTACTTCATCCTCCTCGCTAAGGACTGTTGGAGGGTCAATTGTTTAGTAAAAGTAGTGGTGTTCCTACTTCCTCTCTGGGATGATGAACGACTCCCAGCAGCAGCAACAGCAGCAGCGGCAGCAGTAGGCGTAGCAATGCAGTATCCTCCAGAGGAATCCCGGATAGGAGAGTCAGTCATGCCAGTGACATGGCCTGCAGGACTACTTCCGATCCTGACTAAGGAGGAAATTGACGAGGAGGGAGTTGACGGTGTGGTTTGCAGGCGCTTGGATACAACAGGACAACGGGATTTAGGTGTCCCTGGACTGCTTACGGTCTTAGCCAAAGTTTCTGAACTTGACAGTAACTTTTTATGAACGCGCTGCAGGTGCCGTATAAGGGAGGATGTTCCTAGGTGGTTGACGTCCCTACCCCTACTTATTTCACCTTTACATATGGTACATATGGCAAGACAGTTGTTGTCCGGATTTGGATAGAAATATTGCCAGACCAAAGAGGTGGAATGTTTGGTCTTCTGCCCAGGCATGACCGTGATGGGCTTTTTCATCCCACGGACAACAACTGTCTCCCCCGGAGCCTGATTTAAACAAACCACATCACCATCAGAATCCTCCTCGCCAACTTCCTCCTCAGCGCCAGCTACACCAGTATCCTCATCCTGTTGTACTTCAACAGTGACATCTTCAATTTGCATATCAGCAAGTGGACTGTGGGTGCTCCTTTCAGCACTTGCAGGGGGCGTGCAAATGGTGGAAAGAGCCACCTCTTCCTGTCCAGTGCTGGGAAGGTCAGGCATCGCAACCACCACCACACTTGGACTCTCCTTGGGGATTTGTGATATCTTCTTAGAAAGCACAGTTCTTCGCTGTGCTTTTGCCAGCTTAACTCTTTTGATTTTTTTAGTGGGAGGAGGGCTTCCATCGTCATGTGAAGCTGAACCACTAGTCATGAACATACTAGGGATCAACCTTAGCCGTTCCTTGCCACTCCGTGTCGTAAATGGCATATTGGCAAGTTTACGTTTCTCTTCAGCTGATTTAAATGTCTTTTTTAAGGTCATTTTCCTGAACTTTGCCATTTGGGATTGTATGTGCCCTCTACTATGACATTGGGCATCGGCCTTGGCAGACGACGTTGATGGCATGTTATCGTCTATGTCATGACTAGTGGCAGCAGCTTCAGCACTAGGAGGAAGTGGTTCTTGATCTTTCTCTATTTTATTTTTATCGGAGAAAGTTTGGTCCTCCATTTATGTTATATCGATTTGATATATACGTGCGGCTAAACACAGAAAATAATTTTTTTTTTGGTTTGGACTGGAGTGTACTTTGTGGGTTACAGCACCCTTTAACGGTCAAGCCAGCCGGCCCTTTACTTATGACACAGGCGCACGCTTGGCACTACTTTGTTGATGCACGTGCGGCTACTGCGCACACAATTCACAAACACAGAAAATAATTTTTTTTTTGGTTTGGACTGGAGTGTACTTTCGGGGGTTACAGCACCCTTAACGGTCAAGCCAGCCGGCCCTTTACTTATGACACAGGTGCACGCTTGGCACTACTTTGTTGATGCACGTGCGGCTACTGCGCACACAATTCACAAACACAGAAAATAATTTTTTTTTGGTTTGGACTGGAGTGTACTTTCGGGGGTTACAGCACCCTTTAACGGTCAAGCCAGCCGGCCCTTTACTTATGACACAGGCGCACGCTTGGCTCTACTTTGTTGATGCACGTGCGGCTACTGCGCACACAATTCACAAACACAGAAAATAATTTTTTTTTTGGTTTGGACTGGAGTGTACTTTGGGGGTTACAGCACCCTTTAACGGTCAAGCCAGCCGGCCCTTTACTTATGACACAGGCGCACGCTTGGCACTACTTTGTTGATGCACGTGCGGCTACTGCGCACACAATTCACAAACACAGAAAATAATTTTTTTTTTGGTTTGGACTGGAGTGTACTTTCGGGGGTTACAGCACCCTTAACGGTCAAGCCAGCCGGACCTTTACTTATGACACAGGTGCACGCTTGGCACTACTTTGTTGATGCACGTGCGGCTACTGCGCACACAATTCACAAACACAGAAAAGAATTTTTTTTTTGGTTTGGACTGGAGTGTACTTTCGGGGGTTACAGCACCCTTAACGGTCAAGCCAGCCGGCCCTTTACTTATGACACAGGTGCACGCTTGGCACTACTTTGTTGATGCACGTGCGGTTACTGCGCAGACAATTCACAAACACAGAAAATAATTTTTTTTTTGGTTTGGACTGGAGTGTACTTTCGGGGGTTACAGCACCCTTAATGGTCAAGCCAGCCGGCCCTTTACTTATGACACAGGCGCACGCTTGGCACTACTTTGTTGATACACGTGCGGCTACTGCGCACACAATTCACAAACACAGAAAATAATTTTTTTTTTGGTTTGGACTGGAGTGTACTTTCGGGGGTTACAGCACCCTTAACGGTCAAGCCAGCCGGCCCTTTACTTATGACACAGGCGCACGCTTGGCACTACTTTGTTGATGCACGTGCGGCTACTGCGCACACAATTCACAAACACAGAAAATAATTTTTTTTTGGTTTGGACTGGAGTGTATTTTCGGGGGTTACAGCACCCTTTAACGGTCAAGCCAGCCGGCCCTTTACTTATGACACAGGCGCATGCTTGGCACTACTTTGTTGATGCACGTGCGGCTACTGCGCACACAAACACAGAAAATATATTATTTTTTTAGCACTTGGGGGGAGCACCCCTGATGGACAGAGCACCCCCTGGACAACACTACAGCACTCCTTTAGGACTGGGACACTGCACAGGACTTTGGAGTGGACACAGCCCCTATGGAGAACTGACTGCACAACACAGTCCAGCCAGCCCCTATGGACTTTGAAGTAGTGGACACAGCCCCTATTAACAACAGCAGCACAGCACAACACAGCCAGCCCCTATGGACTTTGAAGTAGTGGACAACAGCAGCACTACACTACACTACACTACACAGCCCTAACTCCCACCCTCCCTCTTCACTGTCCACAGCCGAGTGAGAAAATGGCGCCGACGTGGGTACCTTATATAGGATCCAAAACCCGCGAGACTCGGAAGGCGGGATGATGACGTTTTGCCTCGATTTCAGATCCGAGTCAGGCGGGAAAAGTCGAGCCTGATTCGGATCGGACTCGGATCGGGGGGCTCGGGGGGGTTCGGATTTCAGAAATCCGAACCCGCTCACCCCTAATCTGTACATATTTGTTTATTTTTTATACCATACAGTATTTGCCAATTATATCCTACTAAACTTTTTCATGCACTTATACCAGGTTGCATTTGTAGGAAAGTCGCACAGCCTCGCTGCAATTCCCGCAAATTGGCATTTTTGATTGGATCACTAATTGGATCTCGCATTTCTCAGGTGTGTGCAAACTCTGAAAGTTTCAAGAAACAAACTCACATTTGCAAACTCACACCTCGTACGATTGAACCCATTTTTTGTTTTTTGGCTGATTGTGTGACACTGAGCTGCAGACAAACTCGATCAAACTTGCATCTTAGTACATTTGCCAGTGCCACCACACAGAGCACATGACTCTTTTGGCTGCACCGTTGCTGCCCTATGTCCCTAGCTTCTAGCTATCAGGGTTCCTGTAATGCCACCCTGTAGTCAGTAATGCTGTAGCAGTGGACGCTGCAGACAGGCACACTGCTATATATATATCTGCATTTCTCCATGCACTGCAGTGCTTTCAGGTGCTGGTTGGCCCCACCTCATGATGTTATGTGCAAAGGGGGTGGGGCTGGCACAGGGCACATTAAAGCCCTGTTAGGGCACTGTTCACACATGGTCCACCATCTATCAGGATGGACTTTCCTAATGACATAGCATGTTCTTATTGCACAGCCCACAGGTGCTAACAGATTGAACATTCCTTTGGCTAGTAGGACAATATTTTGCAGGCTCCTACTGGCTTACCAGGGAGCTGGGGTATTCCCCAGTGGGCCCCAGTGACTCTAAGCTCCACTCCATAACACAGGAGGATGGGACCTATGGTACTACCAGTGGGCCTAATTCAGACCCGCTCGTGAGCGCTGAGTGCTCGCAAGTGAGTCGATGTTCGCCCAGTGCGCATGATGGAGGCGGCTCCATCATGCACATGCGTGAGACCCGGATATGGGTCTCGCTACAAGAGGGCGTGCTGTCGATGGTGAGTGACAGCATGCCCCCTTTGGTGGGCGTGCCGGGGGTATCGCTGGCCAGACGGAGGCGTTCCCATGGAACGCATCCACAAGTGATGTCAGTGGGAGTGCTTTCGGCTCTGATAGAGCCAAAAGCACTCCAGGGCTTGTGGCAACGAGACCCTACCACAAGGGTCTCATCGCAAGCCCGATTGTCACGATGGTCTTGACCATCGCGACCATCTTTTTGGCCGCTCGCTATAGCTGTGGGTGGACACCCACAGCTATGCGAGCGGCCAGAAGGCCGCTCTAAAAAAAGAGAGGGAGGACACTGATTCAGAGCGAGTGCTCTGAAAGAGTGTCCGGTTCTGAATCATGCCCAGTGTCCACAAGGTTATCCCTTTCACACAACAAGGATGCAAGGCAGAGGATCCCCAACAATGGGTACTATGTATTTTTTTTCTAAACCCTTGGACTCACTCACCAAAAAAATGACTTTGATAAAGGGAGCAAAAAAGTTCAGTTGGGGTACAAACTTAAAATCTAGCAAAATAGACTTTGGGGGGTCTGCAAGTATGGGGGAGGTTTTCTTTTATGGCAGGTGCTTGCTGAAAGTGCATTTTTCACATTTTAAAACCTCACTTTTGCTATTTTTAACCATGCTAGCACCCATTTTAATGTACCCCAAATTTGCTGGGACTAGTTATTTTCTCCAAAAAAACCTGCTAAATGCTATTCTTCACCACTTCTGCATAGACGCTAATTAGCAGCTATTGAGATAATTTAAGTACCCCAAATACCTTTAGCAGGCATAATTGGGGGTATCTATAGTGATCCCCAATGTCATTGCATCTTTTGGGGATGTGAGGCTGATTTTTCCAAATCTGACAGCACTTTTTGCCTGTTTGAATTTCGCCGGGTGCCATTTTCACCGATTTCTAATTGAATATGGGGATAAGCGAGGACACGCGTGATTCTTTTTTGCATGGAAAACCAGCGATGTTGGTGAAAAGTCCGGCATGTGAAAAGTATGGGACTTTTTAGCGTCTAATTGAATATACCCCTTAGAATTAAATTCAAACTCCTCTCTCTCACTTACAAAGCTCTCAAACTCATCACTCCTCCATTCATCTACAGACTAATTTCCTCACATAGTCCCTCACCCTTTTCATTCTGCTAATGATTGCAGCCTCACCTCCTCCCTGATCACCACTTCTCACTCTAATATTCATTATTTATCCTGGTCTGCTCCTATAAATTAACTTTAAAACTCCTTTTTTCATTTAGCTTAACAACCCTAACTGTACAATCCGTGTCATTTCTCTCTATTGTGAACACCCATATCCTCTATACTGTAGATTTAAAATCATTTGAGTAGGGCCATCTCTCTTTTGTCTTCTTTAGATAATTATAATCAATTTTCACTTTAATTATAGATCTATGTGAATTTATGGAGGGTCTGCAATAGGGGATGTAGTCAGCATGCCACCACATGCCGACGGACTATGTCCCAACTCCAGAATCCTGACAGCAGTTGGGATCCTGGCTCCAGAATACTGATCACCGGCATGCCTAAGGTAAGTATCGGTGGGTTAGGGGATGGTTAAGTTTAGGGTTAGGGTAAGTCACTAGGGGGAGGGTTAGGGTTAGGCACTAAAGAGGAAGGGTTAGGGTTAGGCAACAGGGAGAGGTAGGTTAGGTTCAGGCACTAGGGGGGGAGGTTAGCATTAGGCACAAAAGAGAGAGGGTTAGGGTTAGGGTAGGGAGTGAGGTTACCATACCAACCAACAAGTGTCAGTATGTTAACCCTGTCAGGATCCCAGCATTGGGATTCTGACTGTTGGGATCCCGACTGTCTGCATTACATACCATCCCTGTAACAGATACTTATATTGTTTGTTGCCAGTTTTATTCCCTTGTATGGTGCTGTAGAACCCTTGTGGCACATTATATTTAAAAGATGATAATAATAACCCATCATGCACCAACAACCATTTCACAGTCAAAGTAACTTAGATCATGTTTCTTCCCTGATTCTGTTTTTTCGGAACAGCTGACGATATCTTCATGCTTACAGTTAGACATCTTGGCTACCCCAATCACCAGACCTCACCCCATGCAACTTTTTGTTGTGTTGTTTTTTTTTTTTAAACCTGGTTTATCAGGAAGGATGTCCTACCATCAGATCAGAAAGACAGCATTATATGTCATGTGCTGTCATTTCCATCTGACTTGTTACGTTCTGCTGTATAGAATGCTGTTCTTGTTGTTGACCACAGTGGAGGACATATTGAACAAATTGCCACATTGTCACCTGGTGAAAAATTTGTAACTAATATATATTTTATTTTTCAATAAATGGCTAACACATTCTCTTAAGTGCCTGTTATCCAAGTATCTCTTCATTATGAGCCATATAATTTACTCCAAAGAGCACTAAGTATGGATACTTTAATTCTAACAGCTCTGTGCATATACAAGTCAGGTCCATAAATATTGGGACATTTACATAATTTTCAGATTTTGGCCTCTATTCACCACCACAATGGTTTTGAAATGAAACAAACAAGATGTGCTTTAACTGCAGACTTTCAGATTTAATTTGAGGGTAATTACATCCAAATTGGGTGAGCTGTGTAGGAATTACAACGGTTTCAATATGTGCCTCCCACTTTTTAAGGGGCCAAAAGTAATGGGACTATCAACTCAAAAGCTATTTAATGGACAGGTGTGGGCTATTCCCTCATTATTTCATTATCAATTAAGCAGGTAACAGGTCTGGAGTTGATTCTAGGTGTGACATTAGCATTTGGAATCAGTTGATGTCGACTCTCAATATGAGATCCAAAGAGCTGTCACTATCAGTGAAGCAAGCCATCATTAGGCTGAAAAATCAAGACAAACCCATCAGAGAGATAGCAAAAACATTAGGTGTGGCCAAATCAACTGTTTGGAACATTCTTAAAAAGAAAGAATGCACCGGAGAGCTCAGCAACACCAAAAGACCCGGAAGACCACGGAAAACAACTGTGGTGGATGACAGAAGAATTATTTCCCTGGTGAAGAAAAACCCCTTCACAACAGTTGGCCAAATCAAGAACACTCACCAGGAGGTAGATGTGTATGTGTCAAAGCCAACAATCAAGAGAAGACTTCACAAGAGTGAATATAGAGGGTTCACCACAAGATGCAAACCATTGGTGAGCCACAAAAACAGGAAGACCAGATTAGAGTTTGCCAAACAAAATTTAAACAAAGCCATTACAGTTCTGGAACAACATCCTATGGACAGATGAGACAAAGATCAACTTGTACCTGAGTGATGGGAAGAGAAAAGTATGGAGAAGGAAAGGAACTGCTCATGATCCAAAACATACCACCTCATCAGTGAAGCATGGTGGTGGTAGTGTCATGGCGTGGGCATGTATGGCTGCCAATAGAACTGGTTCCCTTGTATTTTTTGATGATGTGACTGCTGACAAAAGCAGCAGAATGAATTCTGAAGTGTTTCGGGCAATATTATATGCTCATATTCAGTCAAATGCTTCAGAACTCATTGGACGGCGCTTCACAGTGCAGATGGACAATGACCAGAAGCATACTGCAAAAGCAACCAAAGAGTATTTTAAGGCTAAAAAGTGGAATGTTATGCAATGGCCAAGTTAATCCCCTGACCTGAATCCGATTGAGCATGCATTTTACTTGATGAAGACAAAACTGAAGGGAAAATGCCCCAAGAACAAGTAGAAACTGAAGACATTTGCAGTAGAGGCCTGGCAGAGCATCACCAGGGATGAAACCCAGCGTCTGGTGATGTCTATGCGTTCCAGACTTCAGGCTGTAATTGCCTGCAAAGGATTTGCAATAAAGTATTAAAAAGTGAAAGTTAGATTTAGGATTGTTTAGTTTGTCCCATTACTTTTGGCCCCTTAAAAAGTGGGAGGCACATATAGAAACCGTTGTAATTCCTACACCGTTCACCTGATTTGGATGTAATTACCCTCAAATTAAATCTGAAAGTCAGCAGTTAAAGCACATCTTGTTTGTTTCATTTCAAATCCATTGTAGTGGTGAATAGAGGTCAAAATATGAAAATTCTGTCAATGTCCCAATATTTATGGACCTGACTGTATGTGTGTGTTTGTGCATGTCAGCCTAATAAACTGTATTTTTTTCTGGTGGGGTAAGGGACCATTGTGGAGGAGCAATGAGTGATACAAAGTAGTGGCTTAGATGTGGGTGGGGTGGAGTAGGAGAAAAAAGGCTAGGGAGTATATTTACTAAAGTGTGTGTTTTTAAAAATTGAGATGTTGCACATAGCAACCAATCAGATTCTAGGGGGTAAATTTACTAAAGTGAGAGTTTTTAGAAGAGAGTTTTAACAGTGATGTTGCCCATAGCAACCAATCAGATTCTAGTTATTATCTTCTAGAAGGTGCTACATAAATGTTTAGTAGAATCTGATTGGTTACTATGGGGAACATCTCCACTTCGAAAAACCTGCACTTTAGTAAATATCCCCCTAGGAAAGAAAAACTAACTGGCTATATGCATACAGGAGTTATTGTAGAGGACACATGCTATGAAGCTTACTGAGGACTAGACAACATCTTGTGTATATTTGCACATATTATACCTAAAGGCAAAAACATATATTTTTTTATATTATTAATAACAACATTGTGTTTTTAGGACCTAAGAGAGTTGGTGGTGTCCAGGTAACCTTTAAAGTAAAAAAATGTAGCTGACATAATATCAAGTAAATTAAACATATGGACAAAAAATAAACATAATTACTCTATTATCCTGTCAGACATAATAAAGATGGGCTAGGTAAGGGCATCCAATTAAATAATGAAGGATAATATTATACTGTTATAAACTTCACTCAAAGTGATTTGAGAAATGCCCATTTATTTTCAACAAGGTCAAAAATTGAATACTGTAAGTGGACAGTTAGTTATGTTTGTCTGTAATTAGCATTTTTGCTGAACTAAGAACCCGTTTGAGAAAGAATGCTAGAAGGTTTGCAGGGAAGGGCGTGTCAAAGAGCCTGAATAGCCAGACAGATGAGCTTTTGCAGAGTGTGTAATTTGGACAAGAAGGGGCTAATGCTAAATTGAGTGCAAGTTGGCCATACTGTAATGGCTCCCACAATTCATGTATGGGAAAAACTGGTATATATGCTTTCATACAGAGATGTAAGCATATCTGAGTTCAGACTGCCACTATCTGTATGCTTGGCTGTATGTCATCATCATCCCTGGTGCAAAAGATTTGTCTGGAAACGGGCATTATTACACATTCACACAACTCTAGATATCCAATAATTTCTTTGATACACCCTCTCTGAGCTTCACCTACATTTGACTGTTCCATTACCATCCAGCTACAAGTGAGGATGCAACTGAGCATCACCCATACTACATAAGAAAAATCAACTTGCATTCAACAGTCCCCAAGTATTCTATGGTTATTTTGGTTCAAGCTAAAGCATTTAGCACTGTGGATTTTAAACTGTTGCAGACAACTGCCTATGATCCCACAATCAAAACATTTCTTCATATTTGCCACTTTCGTGTTCGGATTTGTCTGTGGATCCGGACTTGAGTCTCTGGCAGGAGTGGGTTCTGGAGTGGATTTCTGGAAACTGATGGGTCGAATATATTTATGGCTCATGAGAAGTAGTCTGAGGCTTAGAGAAGCTGGACCGTACTGGGGAATTGGCTGAGACTATGAACAGAGGTGTGGAGTCTAACACGCCAGTGGTTTTTACCAGGGACCCACGCAAGTGAATTTAGGCTTAGCTACACCTGACGTGCAGGTCGGAATCCTCTGCTTGGGTTTCCATGTAATGGCATTTCTATGCTTTATTTCAGCATTTCATATATTTATACTAGTTAAATTAGGAAGCCTATTGGGCTGGGGAAAGCCGTTAAAACTTATAAAGTTATTGCTGTGTAGCGCAAAACAAAACAATTCTTATCATTGGCTCTAGGGCTTTTATAATTCGGATAAATATGCTCCAAAGTTCTCTACACACCAGTTATTCTACCAGAGTATTTTTGGACTTGCTGCAGAACATACTATAGTACTTTATTCTCATTCTCTTTGGGAGATTTGTCAAACTTTCTAAAGAAGAAATATGGACGTGTTGCCCATAGCTACCAATCAGATTACAACTATCATTTTATAAAAGCTTATAAATTGCACCATTTATGTTAATACCAGTCATACTACTATGTAGGCATGCTTTCTTCTATGTGCAGTACCTAGTCTGTCTACATGACAAATCTTTCTTTGGAGGTCTGCTTGTACAGTATTGTATGCTACATTAAAGCCCACTTTATGTATGTGATTAAATGTTGTTATATGAGCTGCAGACAAAGTGCAATCTGTATAGTCCATACCTAATGACTTTATAACAACTGTAATACAGTATTAATTTGTAGTGAGTACACCAGCGCTCATGTACCCTACCACATGCTTCGGAAGCAGCTAGGCACAGAGTTGTCCAAGCTCAGAAAGGGGGTGATATGACTGAAGTAGTTGTGCCTAGCGCTAACCTTTTGACTCTCTGTGCGTGTCTAGTGGTGGTATGCTGTAGTATCAATAATCAGATATAGCAAATGAGGTGGATAAAAACAGTAGCTGTTTATTGGATATAAAGAATGTAGATAAAAGGAGTCTTCCTACTCCTGTTTAAAAGTTCTAATGTTCAGAAAAATATCCCTAGGCTGAACCAGATGCCTCAGTTCCTGGGTGCTGGCTGTAGTGGGTGGGTGAGAGAGCTCCTTTAGGGACCTCTTTCCATAGATCGCCTATAGGTTTCTACATGCCCCTAGGCCAGGCTCAATATACCCTTTGTCCGGGAGTGTCTCCAGATGGATGAAAGTCCACCTATATGTGGGTTGCAGGTAACATCAGGTAACCCCTTTTAGGGGGGTCCCTTTCCGTATGGCACTTGTGCCTATGTCTCCCTTTAGAAATTGTTAATAAGTGACAAGCTGTTGCTGTGTAATAAAATGTGCAGTATCTTAGTCTAAAGAAATGTCCCGTGCAGTATAGTGTAGGTTGTGGGTATACCCTTGAACAGGGCTTACCTACCGTATGAGGGTATCATACGTTCCCTCACTATGTATGCATGATGGTGTAAAAACAAGTGGTGTATAGTGGTGAAAAGGGGACAGGGGCGGCGTCCCACCTTCCTGTCCTTACCGTCGGCTGGGAGCTGCCCTGATCGTTCATAGTCTCTGGTCGCGAGCAGCTTCCACAGAGCCTCTGTTCACTTGCCTCCTCCACAGTGTCTGCCTGCCGAAATGGACGTCAGCATGCTCGATCGGGGAATAGCACCGGTGTTATGCTCTAGCTGCCCGGATGTCAGCTGGTATGTGAAGCTAATAGCGTGGAGCGTGTACCTACAGCAACGCGTTTCAGCCTGTCGGCCTTTTTCAAGCTGATATTATGTGTCCTCCTCGTAGTATAAATGCACTGATTCCCCAATCAGAAAATTGCTGGGCGTGTCCATATGTCCCTCCTCTGGAGGATTGTCTAAATTAGATAAACCTAATGTCTCCCATGTGATAGATTCTCAACATGACAGATCTGCAATTAACTATAATTGTAAAGTGCTTGCTCGTTAACATAGATATATGTATATGTGAGGTTGCCTGTAGACAGTAAAGTAGAAGCAATAAACATGCCTCATAATGTATCTGTATGTAGGACAGTAAACAATATTTATTGTCAGGAGCAGTGGCGTAACTAGGGTATTTGGAGCCCAGGGCAAATATGAAAAGGGAGCCCTCCCCCAACATCCTGATGTGTGCGCGCGCATTAGGGTGTGGTCACTTAAAAATGAGGCGTGTCAACATGACACACCCCTTTATTTTCTCGCTGAACATTCCTATCCATATGCACCTTAACCCCAGTAGTACCTCTTATACAGTACCCCCAGTATGCAGTTGTGGTCCCTCTTATGCAGGCCCATAGTAGTGCCCCTTATACAGTATCCCCAGTAGTGGTTCCCCTTATACAGACCCCAATTAGTTCACCTTACTCAGTGCCCCCAGTAGTGGTCCCCCCAAATGCAGTGCCCTATGTAGTTTTCCCCCTTATGCAGTGCCCCCAGTAGCAGTCCCCACAATGCAGTGCACCCAGTAGTGGTATCCCCTTATGCAGTGCCCTTTATATAGTGCGCCCAGTAGTAGTCCTCCCCCCCTATGCAGTGCCCTTTATATAGTGCCCCCAGCAGTAGTCCCCCCATGCAGGTTTCCCAGTAGTGGTCCCCCTTATGCAGGTACCCAGTAGTGATCCCCCCTATCTATTACCCACTGTTGTGGTCCCCGCAGTGCCCCTAGCAGTAAGCCCCTTATATAGTGCCCCCAACAGTAGTCCCCCCCCACCCATGCAGTGCCCCCAGTAGTGGTCCCCCTGATGCAGGCTCCCAGTAGTGACCCCCCCATCCATTGGTCCCTGTAGTGGTCCTTCCTGTTATTGTCCCCAGTTGTGGTCCCCCCAGTGCAGTGCCCCTAGTAGTAGGCCCCTTTTGTAATGCCCCCAGTAGTAGTCCCCCCCAAGTAGTGGTCCCCAGTTGAGGTTCCCCCTCGCGATTAAGTGTCCCATGTAATAGCCCCCCCCCAGCAGAGGTCCTCCCAATAATGGTGCCCCCAGTAATAGCCCCCCCAGTAGAGGTCCTCCTAATAATGGTGCCCCCAGTAATAGCCCCCACCCCAGTAGAGGTCCTCCCAATAATGGTGCCACCAGTAATAGCCCCCCCCAGTAGAGGTCCTCCTAATAATGGTGCCCCCAGTAGTAACCACCCCCCATTGTGCCCCCACCCCAGTAGAGGTCCCCCCATTGGTAGCCACCCCCGTTGTGCCCCCAGTAGTGCTGACAGGTTTTTAAAAATATATATATAAAAACATACTTACCTGAATCCACGCTGCTGCTGCTCCTCCAGTCCACGCCGCCCGCCAGTCCTCCCGGGCTGGCGCGCTCAGCATAATGGGAAAGACGGCATGACGTCATGATGTCTGTCCCATTACCCACTGCAGGAGCCAGACGGAGGCGCTGGTGGCAATGCGTGTGTTATGCACAGCCTGAGCCTGCCTGCTGGCGCTATTGGGCAAGCGCTCAGGGGGAGGGAAAGGGCTCAGGTGTGCAGCACAAGACCGGCGCTGGAAGCCTAGCGCCGGTCCTGTGTAAATGTGTAGCGCTGACCGTACTCATTGCGGTCGGCGCTACACTGGTGGCTAACTAGGGCAAGCCGGACCGTGGCTAGTGGCGCCCCCCCACGCCGCCGGTCCCACGGCGCCCAGGGCAAGCACCCCGCTCGCCCTGCCCTAGTTACGCAACTGGTCAGGAGGCTTTCACAGAGACGGCCAAAGTAGATAGGCAAACACTTCTAGAAAAGAAAGTGGACAACACTAAAGGGGGTTCAGAACAAATATTTTTCATTACACAATACAACTAATCGGCCCAGAACATTAAACGGATAATACAAAGACAATGGGACATCCTCTTACACGATAACGATCTCAATAAGGTCTTGAAAACCACACCAGATATTGTTTTCAGGAAGGCCCCGGATATAAACAAGAAATGAGTGAGGAACCACATTAAACCCACCAACCTCAAACAGGCTACTTTACCTTTCTCTGGATACTCCAAAGGATTCCATTATTGCAATAACTGTACACGGTGTAAGAACATACAAAATATAAGCATGAAGAAACAAACAGAGTTCCACTCCAATACAGTGAATAGGACATTTAAAATCAAACAACACATGACATGTGAAATTAAAGGTGTAGTCTACATGCTCAGGTGCGGATGCGGACTTGAATATATAGGCAGGACTATGAGGCCTCTAAAAATCAAGCTATATGAGCACATACATAACATAAAAATTGGTTATGATAATCACAGCGTATCCAGATATTTCAAAGAGGTACACAATTCCAATCCAGTGGACCTGTACTTTATAGCTATAGAACAACCAAGTAAGAACTGGAGAGGGGGTAATCACATGAATCACCTAGATAAACAAGAAATGTAATGGTTATATAATATGAAAACCATGACACCAACAGGTCTAAATGTAGACTTCAACAATAGTATACTAATAAAGTAGTAGAAAATATCACTAATTTAAATCTGGCATTGAATGGGACAGAGGTTCACAAGTGAAGTGACCACACTACAAGAAGGACATATGGGGACATGTATATATATGCGTATATATATATATATATATAGATTAGGGGTGTGCACCGGCCACTTTTCGTGTTTTGTGTTTTGGTTTTGGATCTGGATCTTTCTTCGTGTTTTGGATCTGGATTGGTTTTGCCAAAACCACCCTTGTGTGTTTTGGGTTCTGGGTTTTGTGTTTTGGATCTGTATTTTTTTGTAAAAAAGCATAAAAACAGCTAAAATCACAGAATTTGTAGGTTTTTCTGCTCCTATGCTATTATTAACCTCAATAACCTTAATTTCCACTCATTTCCAGTCTATTCTGAACACCTCACACCTCACAATAGTGTTTTTATGTCCAAAAGGTTGCACCGAGGTAGCTGGATGACTATGCTAAGCGACACGAGTGGACGGCACAAACACGTGACCCATCTAGGCGTGATACTGCAGTGGCAGACAGGATGGCAGTTTGAAAAATTAGGCCCCAAACTGTACATAATGCAAAGAAAAAAAAGAGGTGCAAGATGGAATTGTCCTTGGGCCCTCCCACCCACCCTTATGTTGTATAAACAGGACATGCACACTTTAACAAACCAATCATTTCAGCGCCAGAGTCTGCTACACAACTGTGGCTGAAATGATTGGTTCGTTTGGGTCCCCACAAAACAAGCTGGCAATTAATCTGTCCCTGCAGAAACTGGCTCTATGGAGGCAAGATCTCATCCTCATCCTCCTCATCCACCGATTCCTCACCCTCTTCAGTGTTGTGTACATCCTCATCCTCACAGAGTATTAACTCGTCCCCACTGGAATCCACCACCACAGGTCCCTCTGTATGTTCTGGAGGCTGGTCTCCCTGGAAGAGCTGATAATTCATTTTGATGAACATCATCTTCTCCACATTCTGTGGAAGCAACCTCCTACGCCTTTCGCTGACAAGGTTCCCGGCTGCACTAAACACTCTTTCGGAGTACACACTGGAGGGGGGGCAACTCAGGTAAAATAGAGCCAGTTTGTACAGGGGCCTCCAAATTGCCTCTTTTTCCTGCCAGTACAGGTATGGACTGTCTGACATGCCTACTGGGATGCTGTCACCGATGTAATCCTCCACCATTCTGTCAATGGTGACAGTATCATATGCAGTGACAGTAGACATGTCAGAAATCGTTGCCAGGTCCTTCAGTCCGGACCAGATGTCCAAACTTGGTCCTGCCTGCCCTGCATCACCACCAGCGGGTTGCTTAGGATAGCTAAGTTTTTTCCTGGCAGCCTCAGTTGCTGGAGAAAATGAAGAAGGAGCTGTTGACGTGTCACGTTACGCTTCAGCTGACGGTGTGTTCACCAGCAGGTCTTTGCACCTCTGCAGGCTTGTGTCGGCCGGAAAGAGAGACACCACATAGGCTTTAAACCTAGGATCGAGCACGGTGGCCAAAATGTAGTGGTCTGATTTCAACAGATTGACCACCTTGGAATCCTGGCAAAGCGAATGAAGGGCTTCATACACAAGTCCCACATGCTGAGCGGAATCGCTCCATCTTAGCTCCTCCTTCACTTTCTCCAGCTGCATCTGCAAAAGCCTGATGAGGGGAATGACCTGACTCAAGCTGGCAGTGTCTGAACTGACTTCATGTGTGGCAAGTTCGAAGGGCTGGAGAACCTTGCACAACACGGAAATCATTCTCCACTGCGCTTGAGTCAGGTGCATACCCCCTCCTTTGCCTATGTCATAGGTGGATGTATAGGCTTGTATGGCCTTTTGCTGCTCATCCATCCTCTGAAGCATATAGAGGGTTGAGTTCCACCGTGTCACAACCTCTTGCTTCAGGTGATGGCGGGGCAGGTTCAAGAGTGTTTGCTGGTGCTCCAGTCTTCGGCACGCAGTCGCTGAATGGCGAAAGTGGCCAGAAATTTTTTGGGCCACCCAAAGCGTCTCCTGCACGCCCCTGTTGCTTTTCAGAAAATTCTGCACCACCAAGTTTATTGTGTGAGCAAAACATGGGACATGCTGGAATTTGCCCAGATGTAATGCCCGCACAATATTGGTGGCGTTGTCAGATATCACAAATCCCCAAGAGAGTCTAAGTGGGGTAAGCCACTGGGCGATGATTTCCCTCAGTTTCTCTAAGAGGTTGTCGGCGGTGTGACTCTTACTGAAACCGGTGATACACAGCGTAGCCTGCCTTGGAACAAGCTGGCGTTTCTGAGATGCTGCTACTGGTGACGCTGCTGCTGTTGCTGCGTAAGGTGATACATCTACCCAGTGGGCTGTCACAGTCATATAGTCCTTAGTCTGCCCTGTTCCACTTGTCCACATGTCTGTGGTTAAGTGGACATTGGGTACGACGGCATTTTTCAGGACACTGAGGACACTTTTTCTGACGTTTCTGTACAGTCTCGGTATCGCCTGCCTAGAGAAGTGGAATCTAGATGGGATTTGGAACCGGGGACACACTACCTCCATCAATTGTCTAAATCCCACTGCAGTAATGGCGGATACCGGATGCACGTCTAACACCAAAATAGCAGTCAAGGCCTCAGTTATACGTTTTGCTTCAGGATGACTGCTGTCGTACTTCATCCTCCTCGCTAAGGACTGTTGGAGGGTCAATTGTTTAGTAAAAGTAGTGGTGTTCCTACTTCCTCTCTGGGATGATGAACGACTCCCAGCAGCAGCAATAGCAGCAGCGGCAGCAGGAGGCGTAGCATTGCAGGATCCTCCGGAGCAATCCCGGATAGGAGAGTCAGTCATGCCAGTGACATGGCCTGCAGGACTACTTCCGATCCTGACTAAGGAGGAAATTGACGAGGAGGGAGTTGACGGTGTGGTTTGCAGGCGCTTGGATACAACAGGACAATGGGATTTAGGTGTCCCTGGACTGCTTAAGGTCTTAGCCAAAGTTTCTGAACTTGACAGTAACTTATTATGAACACGCTGCAGGTGCCGTATAAGGGAGGATGTTCCTAGGTGGTTAACGTCCCTACCCCTACTTATTCCACCTTTACATATGGTACATATGGCAAGACAGTTGTTGTCCGGATTTGGATAGAAATATTGCCAGACCAAAGAGGTGGAATGTTTGGTCTTCTGCCCAGGCATGACTGTGATGGGCTTTTTCATCCCACGGACAACAACTATCTCCCCCGGAGCCTGATTTAAACAAACCACATCACCATCAGAATCCTCCTCGCCAACTTCCTCCTCAGCGCCAGCTACACCAGTATCCTCATCCTGTTGTACTTCAACAGTGACATCTTCAATTTGCATATCAGCAATTGGACTGTGGGTGCTCATTTCAACACTTGCAGGGGGCGTGCAAATGGTGGAAAGAGCCACCTCTTCCCGTCCAGTGCTGGGAAGGTCAGGCATCGCAACCACCACCACACTTGGACTCTCCTTGGGGATTTGTGATATCTTCTTAGAAAGCACAGTTCTTCGCTGTGCTTTTGCCAGCTTAACTCTTTTGATTTTTTTAGTGGGAGGAGGGCTTCCATCGTCATGTGAAGCTGAACCACTAGTCATGAACATAGGGTCGACCTTAGCCATTTCTTGCCACTCCGTGTCGTAAATAGCATATTGGCAAGTTTACATTTCTCTTCAGATGATTTAAATGTTTTTTTTAAGGTCATTTTCCTGAACTTTGTCATTTGGGATTGTATGTGCCCTCTACTATGACATTGGGCATCGGCCTTGGCAGATGACGTTGATGGCATGTTATCGTCTATGTCATGACTAGTGGCAGCAGCTTCAGCACTAGGAGGAAGTGGTTCTTGATCTTTCTCTATTTTATTTTTATCGGAGAAAGTTTGGTCCTCCATTTATGTTATATCGATTTGATATATACGTGCGGCTAAACACAGAAAATATTTTTTTATTTTTGCTGGAGAGTAGTGCACTTTGTGGGTTACACCACTCTTTAAGAAATGAGCCAGCCGGCTCTTTACTTATGGGACACAGGCGCACGCTTGGCGCTGCTCCTTTGTTGATGCAAGTGCGGCTACTGCGCACACAATTCACAAACACAGAAAAAATGTTGTAATTTGGTTTGGAGTGTACTTTGGGGGTTACAGCACCCTTTAACAGTCAAGCCAGCCGGCCCTTTACTTATGATACAGGCGCACGCTTGGCACTACTTTGTTGATGCACGTGCGTCTACTGCGCACACAATTCACAAAAACAGAAAATATTTTGTTATTTGGTTTGGAGTGTACTTTGGGGGTTACAGCACCCTTTAACGGTCAAGCCAGCCGGCCCTTTACTTATGACACAGGCGCACGCTTGGCACTACTTTGTTGATGCATGTGCGGCTACTGCGCACACAATTCACAAACACAGAAAATATTTTGTTATTTGGTTTGGAGTGTACTTTGGGGGTTACAGCAATCTTTACCGGTCAAGCCAGCTGGCCCGTTAATTATGACACAGGCGCACGCTTGGCACTACTTTGTTGATGCACGTGCGGCTACTGCGCACACAATTCACAAACACAGAAAAAATATTTTGTTATTTGGTTTGGAGTGTACTTTGGGGGATACAGCACCCTTTAACGGTCAAGCCAGCCGGCCCTTTACTTATGACACAGGTGCACGCTTGACACTACTTTGTTGATGCACGTGCGGCTACTGCGCACACAATTCACAAACACAGAAAATATTTTGTTATTTGGTTTGGAGTGTACTTTGGGGGTTACTGCACCCTTTAAAGGTCAAGCCAGCTGGCCCTTTACTTATGACACAGGCGCACGCTTGGCACTACTTTTTTGATGCACGTGCGGCTACTGCGCACACGATTCACAAACACAGAAAATATTTTGTTATTTGGTTTGGAGTGTACTTTGGGGGTTACAGCACCCTTTAACGGTCAAGCCAGCCAGCCCTTTACTTATGACACAGGCGCACGCTTGCCACTACTTTGTTGATGCACGTGCGGCTACTGCGCACACAATTCACAAACACAGAAAATATTTTGTTATTTGGTTTGGAGTGTACTTTGGGTGTTACAGCACCCTTTAACGGTCAAGCCAGCTGGCCCTTTACTTATGACACAGCTGCACGCTTGGCACTACTTTGTTGATGCACGTGCGGCTACTGCGCACACAATTCACAAACACAGAAAAAATATTTTGCTATTTGGTTTGGAGTGTACTTTGGGGGTTACAGCACCCTTTAACGGTCAAGCCAGCCGGCCCGTTACTTATGACAGAGGCGCACGCTTGGCACTACTTTGTTGATGCACGTGCGGCTACTGCGCACACAATTCACAAACACAGAAAAAATATTTTGTTTCTTTGGTTTGGAGTGTACTTTGGGGGTTACAGCACCCTTTAACGGTCAAGCCAGCTGGCCCTTTACTTATGACACAGGTGCACGCTTGACACTACTTTGTTGATGCACGTGCGGCTACTGCGCACACAATTCACAAACACAGAAAATATTTTGTTATTTGGTTTGGAGTGTACTTTGGGGGTTACAGCACCCTTTAAAGGTCAAGCCAGCCGGCCCTTTACTTATGACACAGGCGCACGCTTGGCACTACTTTTTTGATGCACGTGCGGCTACTGCGCACACGATTCACAAACACAGAAAATATTTTGTTATTTGGTTTGGAGTGTACTTTGGGGGTTACAGCACCCTTTAACGGTCAAGCCAGCCGGCCCTTTACTTATGACACAGGCACACGCTTGGCACTACTTTGTTGATGCACGTGCGGCTACTGCGCACACAATTCACAAACACAGAAAATATTTTGTTATTTGGTTTGGAGTGTACTTTGGGTGCTACAGCACCCTTTAACGGTCAAGCCAGCTGGCCCTTTACTTATGACACAGGTGCACGCTTGGCACTACTTTGTTGATGCACGTGCGGCTACTGCGCACACAATTCACAAACACAGAAAAAATATTTTGCTATTTGGTTTGGAGTGTACTTTGGGGGTTACAGCACCCTTTAACGGTCAAGCCAGGTGGTCCTTTACTTATGACACAGGCGCACGCTTGGCACTACTTTGTTGATGCACGTGCGGCTACTGCGCACACGATTCACAAACACAGAAAATATTTTTTTATTTGGTTTGGAGTGTACTTTGGGGGTTACAGCACCCTTTAACGGTCATGCCAGCTGGCCCTTTACTTATGACACAGGCGCACGCTTGGCACTACTTTGTTGATGCACGTGCGGCTACTGCGCACACAATTCACAAACACAGAAAATATTTTGTTATTTGGTTTGGAGTGTACTTTGGGGGTTACAGCACCCTTTAACGGTCAAGCCAGCTGGCCCTTTACTTATGACACAGGCGCACGCTTGGCACTACTTTGTTGATGCACGTGCGGCTACTGCGCACACAATTCACAAACACAGAAAATATTTTGTTATTTGGTTTGGAGTGTACTTTGGGGGTTACAGCACCCTTTAACGGTCAAGCCAGCCAGCCCTTTACTTATGACACAGGCGCACGCTTGGCACTACTTTGTTGATGCACGTGCGGCTACTGCGCACACAATTCACAAACACAGAAAAAATATTTATTTTTTTTAGCACTTGGGGGGAGCACTCCTGACGGACAGAGCACCCCCTGGACAACACTACAGCACCCCTTTAGGACTGGGACACTGCACAGGACTTTTGAGTGGACACAGCCCCTAGGACAACTGACTGCACAACACAGTCCAGCCAGCCCCTATGGACTTTGAAGTAGTGGACACTGCCCTATGGACAACAGCAGCACAGCACAACACAGTCAGCCCCTATGGACTTTGAAGTAGTGGACACAGCCCCTATGGACAACAGCAGCACAGCGCAGCACAGCACAGCACAACACTACTCTGCACTACACTACACTACAAAGCCCAGCCAGCCCTAACTCCCACCCTCCCTCTTCACTGTCCACAGCCGAGTGAGAAAATGGCGCCGACGAGGGTACCTTATATAGGATCCAAAACCCGCCAGACCCGGAAGGAGGAATGATGACGTTTTGCCTCGATTTCAGATCCGAGTCAGGCGGGAAAAGTCGAGCCTGACTCGGATCGGCCTTGGATCGGGGGGGCTCGGGGGGGTTCGGATTTCAGAAATCCAAACCCGCTCACCCCTAATATAGATTTGAATGGGAAAACATGTACAGCAGCATGCATGCCTGTATGCATGAACACAGGATTGGGTCCTGGGCATGCAGGCACGTTTGCGGGTACGGTGTACCCACCGTACCTGATAACACATTATGTCATTTCAGTAATTTTCATCGACTCCATATACAAGATGATAGTGAAATATAGACAATTATCCACAGTTAATACTGATTTGAGATATAGGCCAATAAGGATCAATTAATAGTATATATACCAACCAGCTGAATTGCTTAACATAAAATACAAATATAACAATAAATTCCAATTTTATTAAATACCATTTGAATACACACTTCAATATCCCACGGAATATCTAGCACACAAAACTGAGATGACCCACATTTGACATATTGATATATGAGAGGCTATACGAGCATAGCTGAAAGTAGAAGAAAAACATCATAGAAATTGTTATTCACCACCAATACTATCAACTTATATATGACATACTTGCTTGGATTACTTCGCATGTATAGTTTTGCACATTATGTACCATTCTCTACTTCTTTCTTTTTCTTACCCATTACTTTTATCCCTCCTTCTTTATAATATATTGTTTATTGTCCTACATACAGATACATTATGAGGCATGTTTATTGCTTCTACTTTACTGTCTACAGGCAACCTCACATATACATATATCTATGTTAACGAGCAAGCACTTTACAATTATAGTTAACTGCAGATCTGTCATGTTGAGAATCTATCACATGGGAGACATTAGGTTTATCTAATTTAGACAATCCTCCAGAGGAGGGACATATGGACACGCCCAGCGATTTTCTGATTGGAGAATCAGTGCATTTATACTACGAGGAGGACACATAATATCAGCTTGAAAAAGGCCGATAGGCTGAAACGCGTTGCTGAAGGTACACGCTCCACGCTATTAGCTTCACATACCAGCTGACATCTGGGCAGCTAGAGCATAACATCGGTGCTTTTCCCCGATCGAGCATGCTGACGTCCATCTCGGCAGGCAGACACTGTGGAGGAGGCAAGTGAACGGAGGCTATCTGTGGAAGCTGCTCATGACCAGAGACTATGAACGATTAGGACAGCTCCCTGCCAACGGTAAGGACAGGAAGGCGGGACGCCGCCCTGTCTCCTTTTCACCACTATACACCACTTGTTTTTACACCATCATGCATACATAGTGAGGGAATGTATGATACCCTCATACGGTAGGTAAGCCCTGTTCAAGGGTATACCCACAACCTACACTATACTGCACGGGACATTTCTTCAGACTAAGATACTGTGCATTTTATTACACAGCAATGGGTTGTCACTTAATAACAATTTCTAAAGGGAGACGTAGGCACAAGTGCCATACGGAAAGGGACCCCCCCTAAAAGGGGTTACCTGATGTTACCTGCAACCCACATATAGGTGGACTTTCATCCATCTGGAGACACTCCCGGACAAAGGGTATATTGAGCCTGGCCTATGGGCATGTAGAAACCTATAGGCGATCTACGGAAAGAGGCACCCTAAAGGAGCTCTCTCACCCACCCACTACAGCCAGCACCCAGGAACTGAGGCATCTGGTTCAGCCTGGGGACATTTTTCTGAACATTAGAACTTTTATCAGGAGTAGGAAGACTCCTTTTATCTACATTCTTTATATCCAATAAACATCTACTGTTTTTATCCACCTCATTTGCTATACCTGATTTTTGATACTACAGCATACCACCACTAGACACGCACAGAGAGTCAAAAGATTAGCGCTAGGCACAACTACTTCAGTCATATCAACTGTTCTACAGTGCATGTTCTCTTAGTAAAATGCGTCATTATCAGAATTAGAAGAATCAATAAATACACTAGTGGATCCACTGAAATTCCCCAAGACTAAGGGGGAATGGCATAGGGTATGAGTAAGTAAAAGTGCAGTTTTGGGCATTTTGCCGTGACACCTAAATCTGGTTTAGCTTTTAAAAAAATTGGCATTTTAAATCTCATGGCAAATTGTTAGAAAAATCTGAATTTTAACAACTCACACCCATTTACTTTGCCCTCTATGTATGCATTAGCAGCCTGTCAATCTTATGACAAAATAGGACAATAGTAACTTAATTTCTGTATGAGGTCTCAAAGCCATTAACCAAGGATATAGATTATTTCTACATCTTTTTAAAGTATAAAATAGATTTTATTTAACTCTTCATTCCTATGAACAACTGAGAATGGTTCAAGGTGAATGTGTGCTCTCTGTTTACTTCTATACAAACTTGTTTTCTAACTCTATATTCACATAATTATAAGAACAGAACTTCATTTTCATTGATTTTTATTCTTGTATTATATTTAAGTTGATCTATTCTATTTTATAACTGCCCTTTATGTCTTTTTCTATACAGTATTATATGTGTGCTACAAGCGTTAATGACCTGACTTTGGAATTCACTCCCATTTTGTTCTCCCACTAAAATGCTCATACCTTGGGAAGCTGGAGTCAGAAGCACATCTGAAGGATTCGGAGGTTGAAATGTTAATGTCATGCGTCTCATGTAACCTATCACACATTGTTATATTCTGGGAGTGAGATAGTTTGACATGTCATACAAGTATGAGTATAAACAAGGCAGCTTTCTCTTTTTTTTCTCTTTTAATTATAAAAAAGATTGACATGTATTTTATCCCTGAAAAAGGACAGTAAAAAAAATGAAGGTATATACCATATTGGTAGAGTAAACGCAAGAGTGCTAATATTTTTTTTTAAAAGTTACACTTTGAGAAAAAAGAAAAAACACCCTACATATATATATATATATAAAACAACCTCTGTAATAATTATATCCATGATTTAGAATTTATCTATACAGTAGCTTTATAATGTTCAAGCATCCTTTCCAGCAGCATGTTTCACATGAATGGATAATATACAATCGTCTGGAAGTCAAGCTGCCTGGCAAAGAGGCGCTAGAGGGAAAGCTATCATGGTGCCAGAAATAAATGGTTGAAAAATGTACATTTTCTTAATATTTTCATAGTTTTATCATACTTGCCTACTTTTGAAAAAGCATTTCAAGGAGATTGTGAAAGCAGCACCTACGAAGGCGGCGGTAATGTGGACGTGTACTGCTACATCTGAGAGGCGGAGTGTCATAAACCTGACTTACATCCAAATATAAACGAGCCTGAAAACAGTTAGTAAGATCTATTTGTTGATAAAACACACTGATACTTTTCAGAAAATGCATGCAGCCATAGGGATCATTGGGTTAGATGTACGAAGCCTAGATGCGGTATCAGCGCACGTTATGTGCGCTGATACCGCTTCTCCCCGATGTATGATCGGGGGTTTGGGCGGTAAATGACAGGGGCGCTACGTGCCCCTGTCATTATCGGCGCTGCTATCTACAAGATAGCAGTGCCGAGCGGCAGGGCCATGTACGAACTGTCATACCGCATGACCGTTCGGCTGGCTGTAGCTGTCGTTATTGACAGCTACAGCCTGGTGCTGCCCTATCCCCACAGCAGGGACAGCGCTGTCCCTGCTGGGGCTGCTGCCGACTCCAGGGCTGCACACGGGGATCTCGCGATATTGCGAGATCCCGCGCATTCTCAGTGGAGCCGGCCGGGACAGAGACACAGGGCATCAGCACTAGGCTGATGCGCTGTGGTCTCTAGAGGGTAGCGCCAGAGGGGGAGTTAACGCTCCCCCTCTCCAGCCGCTGAGATGTTCTTACATCTCATCGGTAGTGCTTCCTGCTTCGCCTCGGTAAAGAGGCGAAGCGGGAAGCATTATAGCGGCACGTTAAGTGCCGCTATCATACATCTACCCCATTGTGCCTTATAACCTATGCAGGGAAATGACACTAATGATCCCATTTAAATGTATATATCTCTGTTTATTTTTAAATATATAACAGCTTCATAATGGGGGTAAGAATGAAATGAGGGAGATTGCTAAACTCTTCAGGGGGACAGGAAGATTCCTGCTATTTCAGGGAGATGAGGGAGAGTTGGCAAGTATGAGTTTTATGATCTGGCTATCTGTATTCTTTATTATTCCTTGCAGAAATAATACTCTTTTATGCAGTGAACATTTCATTTATGCACAAGTGAAATTAATATTAAACCTACTTAACAATGTTTTTGATTCCCTTGTTCTGTGATTCTCATATAGTTTCCTCTGGTTGAGCATTCAGCAACTCTGCTAGTTTTATTTACTTCACAATTAGAATTCACCATGTGTGATATTGTTGACATGTGTGTGCTATTTGGCTGTTGTATGCAGAGGTAAATAACAACACCATCAGAATTGCAGAAACAGTCCAGGTGCTTATCCAGGTGTCAGGTTTATTGGAGTATAGTAGTAGTAGTTACTGGTAAAGCCGTATTCACAGTTACACACTTGTTAATCTGGATGGACAGGAGCTTGAGCGGAACAAACACAGCACCAGCCGGTGATGTGCAAAGGTAGCGATGCAGGCAGGGGCTGGCTGGCAACTTTCAGGCAGGGGGGCAAACACAAGGAAGTGGCCCTGGCTTGTCAACGAAAAAAATCTGTGACAAAAAACTATAGATACAGTATAAATGTTATATACATTTACTTTATTTATTAACCATAAATTATATCTATTTAGTGTGTGTATGTATATATATATATATTAATAACCTACATCCCACACACTACGCTCCCTTTCCCCTATCCAAATCCCACACACTGCGATCCCCTTCCCCTATGCACATCCCACACACTGTGCTCCCCTTCCCCTATCCACATCCCACACACTGCAATCCCCTTCCCCTATCCACATCCCACACACTGTGCTCCCCTTCACCTATCCATATCCCACACACACTGCTCTCCCCTTCCCCTATCCACATCCCACACACTGCTCTCCCCTTCACCTATCCACATCCCACACACTGCGCTCCCTTTCCTAATCCACATTCCACACAATGCAATCCCCTTCACCTATCCACATCCCACACACTGCTACCCTTCCCCTATCCACATCCCACACAGCGCTCCCTTTCCTAATCCACATCCCACACACTGCTCTCCCCTTCCCCTATCCACATCCCACACACTGCGCTCCTCTTCCCCTATCCATATCCCACACACTGCTCTCCTCTTCTCCCATCCACATCCCATACTGCGCTCCCCTTCCACTATCCACATCCCACACACTGCGCTCCTCTTCTCCCATCCACATCCCATACTGCGCTCCCCTTCCCCTATCCACATCCCACACACTGCTCTCCTCTTCTCCCATCCACATCCCATACTGTGCTCCCCTTCCCCTATCCACATCCCACACACTGCGCTCCTCTTCCCCTATCCACATCCCACACACTGCGCTCCTCTTCCCCTATCCACATCCCACACACTGCTCTCCCCTTCCCCTATCCACATCCCACAGACTGCGCTCCTCTTCCCCTATCCACTTCCCACACACACTGCTCTCCCCTTCCCCTATCCACATCCCACACACTGCGATCCCCTTCCCCTATCCACATCCCACACACTGCGAACCCCTTCCCCTATCCACATCCCACACACTGCGCTCCACTTTCCCTATCCACATCCCACAAACTGCTCTCTCCTTTCCCTATCCACATCCCACACACTGCTCTCCCCTTCCCCTATCCGCATCCCACACACTGCACTACTCTTCTCCCATCCGCAACCCACACACTGCGCTCCCTTTCTCCTATCCACATCCCATACTGCACTCCCTTTCTCCCATCCACAACTCACACTGTGCTCCCCTTCCCATATCCACATCCGGACCAACACAGGGCTCCCTCTCCTTCCTCTATTCACATCCCACACAGGGTTCCCCCATCTTCCCCCTTGTGTTCCCATTCCCCTCCACCTAATACCGCAGCATAAAATAACCCCACCCTCCCCGGCGGCCGCGATTACCCTCACTGTACTGCACCTACATAAAAGTTACTCCTGGATGGTAAGTGACATAACATATCCCCCCACGGCTGCTGCTGGATGGTACTTAGAGAGGCTGAGCCCCATGTTGGGACCGTGGCTGCTTGATGATGACCCACTGGCAGAAATATCCTAAATCATCAGGCAGCCCTGCCCTCACCACAGTGCTGCTTAACCTCTGAGGTACGAGACGCTGTCTTATTAAAGACAATCACACATTATGATACTGGCCAATTCCGGGGGTTGCCTGTGTGGTGTCGTGTTGGCGGATGGTCAACAAGGGACAAGAACAGCATCAATGGTGGTTCTAGGGCGCTGGCGGGGTGACTGCGGCTGCGCCCTCAGGTCACAGTGCCTAGGGCATTAGCTGTGCTTGCCCGCCCCTAGAACCACCACTGATACAGGGTAAGAGACAGAAGACAAGGGGAAAACACACATTTGGGTGGGGTGAATGGGCTGAATCCAGGAAACAGCTAGTAAAGATCTCTCCTAGCAGAAATTCAAGGTGAATGTAAAGTCTAGACAGGTACTTACAGTACTTCATTAATGTATCAGCTGTCTACACTGACCAGCCTGCATTACACAGCATAGTGGTACCTCTTACATTCCATTCTTCCACAGCTACTTTACTATTTATTGCACTTAAAATAGGGCCCAGCACCAGCCTATAGAGCACTGGGGCAAACACTAACCTTCAGGGCACTGGGGCCAGCTGTGGCCAGGGCACAGGGGCCAGCAGTCTCTAACCCTGCCGTTTTGTGCCATGTGCTCTGCAGTAATTTATTACCTGGGTCCAGTGTTATTTATGGGGTTGTTCCTATTCTAGCTCCCTCTTGCATACTGTATTTTTAGTGCCCTCTGGGGCCCATAATCCTGGCAGCACATCTCATGTTTTAGCACAGGGCTGGTGGTATTAATCTCTGATGGTGGTTGCAGATAGGCCACCTGCACTCAGACAGTGAGTGCACACTCTGGCCTCTGCAACAAAACTATTAGGCAGGAACTGTAAAAGTTAAGCATTTCTCATCCCTTAGGCTCCTGCTGTCCACACTGTACCTGACGTAGCAGTCTCTGTCCTCATCACAAGTCCAGAAAAGTCACCTCCCCAGGGCTGAAGGTGTTTCTGCTGCCACGGCAGCTGCTTGTGCTCCTGGTCACTTGCAGTACTGCCGGCGGCCACTAGGTGGCGCTGTGCAGTTATAGGCAGCAAAAAAAAAAATGCATTGTCGGCCCTAGCACAGCTGTACTGTACCGGCCCAGGGGGCAGATGGCACCCTGCCCGCCACTGGATGCAGGTATATGCAGGATATGCAGACTATATACAGAATAATATAGCAGGGTCTCTGGAAATAAGTGGAATGCAGAGCCGAAGTAAGGAGAGGGCATAGGGGGCGAGTACCCCTGGGCCCCAATCTCTCAAGGGGCCCCCCGGCCGGAGCTGATTTTTTTATTTTAAAAATGGCCGCAGACTCCTGCCTATTGGTTCAGGAGTCTGTCATTCATTTCAGTAAGGAGGATGAGTTAGTGGGGAAGGTTACAACCGGGTCAGGAAGTCACGTGAGTCAACCCAGCTGTGCACCCACATGGAGGAGGGAGGGAGGAGAGATGTGCTGCTGCTGCTGATGATTGGGAGTGGGGACAGACAGAAACTCCCTAATCCCAGCAGCTGTCACAACAAAATTAGGATTTGCAGAACACACTTTAAACTGCTGCAAGTTTGGTATCTTTGCTGTGTGCTGCAACTACCTGTGTGGTACAGGCTGGGGACCCTATGAGAAAGTAGCCAGTTCCTCCTAGTATTCCTAGTCACACCTCACATCTGCACCACTTGGATGCCTGGTTAGGCACTGTGGTGTCACACAGGTAAATACTTACAATTAAATGTACATTTTTAATATTTATTTATCTTTAGTCTGAACTAATTGCAGTTATAATAGGGTTAATTTAGTCATCCCAGTAACTTTTTTTCCTAGGCCCTGATTCACTACCAATCGCAACTGCGATTACGTACACAATTGGGTGACTTTTACGTTTTGCGAGTCTGAGTAATTGCAGTCATCTCATAATACAATTCCCAGGGTAATCTTTCTTTTCTTTGTTTGTTTTAATGTTTTTAACGAAGCTCTGCAGGCAGCAGAGTGGCAACAGTTGCATTGCTGCTGCTGAGAGAGCTGCTCCTGGCTGCAGAGACAGGAGACGAGCAGAATCAGTCCCTGTGCTGTACAAGAGGAGGCTTCAGAGTACGCGAGTCTGTCCCTGCTGCAGGAGTCCAGGTAGGACCTGCGCTTCTGCCTCATAGTGGTACGGGGGGGGAGGTTTGAAGCACACAAAGGCCACATCCAGGTGGGTAGCGCTGATAACAGGGAAGGGCAGCCCCTGTTTTAAGTGCCACGGGCCCCCAAAAGACTTAATTCGGCCCTGGTGGAATGCATCCGTGTCCCACGGTGGTGCTCATACACAGTGACAGGATAGCGCAGCACAATCGCAGAAGATCATATGGTCACCATCTTGGTAAAGTAGAATGCTTTCAGTAAGGAACATTCATAGAAGTAGCACCATAGGGCACTCTATTTCAACACTTTTAGGATGATATTTTTATAAGGTACATTTTTTCAATGCAAAAGGTGGCACAATGGTTGGCATTGCTCCCTCACAGCATTGTAGCCATGGGTACGATCCCAGCTAGGTCACTATCTCTGTGAGTTTGTATGTTCTCCCCATATTCACGTTATTTTCCTCTGGGTGTTTAATTTTCCTCTCACAGTCCTAAAACATACTGGTAAGTTAAATAGTAAAGAAGACCCAAATGTGTGTAGATGTAGTAGATAATTTATGCTGTAAGCTCCCCTGGGTCAGAGATAGAACTCTATGGTAATGATTGTT
Organism: Taudactylus pleione; assembly: GCA_031769625.1. Taxonomy (NCBI): domain Eukaryota; kingdom Metazoa; phylum Chordata; class Amphibia; order Anura; family Myobatrachidae; genus Taudactylus; species Taudactylus pleione. The sequence goes on along the minus strand of JAUIMM010000113.1, from coordinate 17,901,706 downwards.
AATGCTGGGAGAATCTGTTAGATCCATGGCATTAGCCCTTTGATAAATGGTCCAAAGTGTTAACTGATATTTTCTCCTGAGTTTACAGGTAACACTGCATAACAAATCAACCCCATAGAAATATTCTTTCAATATTTACGCTACATTTCTGACTGAGCTAATATGATGCATTGGTAACATATACAATTTTTACCCCTAAATTGGGTAATAACAGGGCAGAATAACAATGGGGTGGATGGGGCTACAGCTTTCAGGCCTCCACATAAAATAATAAAAATAAGCCCCTATGTCATGACAGCAAGATGATGAAGCCCAACTAGCCACACGGTTTGGCATAAATCAAAGGTATTAACATTTTATATATTTTTTTTCCTCAATAAATCAATCAATTTAGTGATAGTGTAGGGGTAGTTTTTTTTAGTTTTAAAGACAAAATATGAAACTTCCCCCACATTTATACTATGAGAGGAAGACCATTGAGTGCTTCCCATTTGTGTGCATATATATATATATATATATATATATATTATTGACTATTGCACTCATATCGCACGCAAGCAAAATATTGCTGAAAATTATTCAAAGACGTATGGCCTACTTTGTAGAGAACGATCTCCCAGACACGCAGACTGGATTTTGCAGGGGTCAGGGGACCAGAGATCAAATCGCAAACCTGCAATGGATTATGGAAATGACACGAGAGTATCAAAAGGATAATCATCATCATATATATAGATATATATATGTAGATATAGATATATATTATATATATATATAGATATAGATATACATCAAGATTGTGATTAAAATAGATTTTGAATTGGTAGGGAGAACTAATAGCATGACTTTGCCCATTATACTAATAACATATAGCAAAATAAATGAAGTAGGGGTTGCATTTACAAAAAAATATTACATATAAAATATTACAAATATTAAAAATAAAATAAAAACTATTTTTTATTTCAATTTGAAAATAAACTGTTTGCATGTGAAGTTTGACAAATAATTATACAAGTGGAAAATTTGCACTTGTGCATATATACATTTTAAGATTTTTTAATTTCAGATTCAGAGAGAAAATTCATCTAAAGGCTAAGATTTAAAATTCAGATCACATTGTGTATTGCTAAATTTTAGACTAAGAAGGACATGATTGGACTTGTCTGAAGCTATAATATAAAAATTGCTTTTGGAAGTGGCTGGCAGCTACTGTACACTGTCATCTTGGTGTTAGAACTGTCAACACAAATTGTACTGAATAAAAGCTCAGAGAGGTGCAATGCAGTATCACAGTGTGAAATATTGCATTTAATAATGAGAGGAAAATTGTTACAATTAAGAGACAGAGTTTGATGTCCCTATGTTAATCTTTCTCTATTACATTTTCAGATTAGACAAGGTCTCTATAATTAAAATGTTAATTTGTCATTTTCCTGTTACATACTTATGGGTTTAAAAATTGTTAGTATTTGCAATTTATTTTTCAGATGATTACACCCATATGAAATGTAATATATCTACAAACTAGATATGAGTGGTTTGGTTTTTCTGAAAACTGAACACACACCAACTTTGGAGTTTGTAGTTGAACTGAGTCCTGGCTCGGATCACTTTGGGTTCTTGAAGAGCACCAATTCCCAACTTGGGTTTCTCGACAAGTTTGGATCTTGGATCTTAAAACTGGATCTCTCGTATTTTGGATTGCATTTAAGTCCCTTCCTCATGTTTAAAATGCTGTGAGTTGGTCAAAACTGACTGGAAATTATCGTTATCGATGTTAATAATACTATAGGAACAAAAACAGCTGTTTTTATCAATTTGCAATCTAAAACCTAAACTCAAACTAAACCAAAATACTTGAGGGTGGTTTTGCCAAAAGCAAAAGCAAAGCCAAAACACAGGTGTCCGCGCACATCCATACTAAAAATGATGGCTGCAATCTTACTTTTAGACTTTTTTAATTTACAGTATGCTAATTATGTTTACAACTCAACCAAACATGCAGTGTTACTAACAAGATATGAAGGTTTGCAGAAATACTGTATATAACTCTCTTTATTTTGGTTTTGCACTCCTATATGTAAGACTGTAACAGTTTTATAGTTTTCTAACTTTTCATTCATAAATACATTTCATATGCCAGCATGTTGTTTAGAGATCCAGTTTATTATACTTAACTAAAAGTGGCCATACACTGTCAGATAAAAGCCGCCATCAGAGAGGCAGACCCATTATTTGACATTACCATACACTGACAGATATTTGTTTTGTCTGTCTGATAGCAAGTATATCCAGGAACAAATTATCGCATCTGTCTGGCATGCTGGAAGATTTTTCATGCCCGACAGATGGTTGCGACCATATTCTGTGCAATTTTTACTCCAATCAGCCAATAATTGGTTGATAGTGTCAGTAATTTACTGATTGGACCAATAATTGCACAGTGTGGAGACACATTTACAGATTAGGTGGGATGTACTACTGAAGATAAACTTATAGTATCTATTTAGTAGATAAGGACAGTACCTTCACTTGTCATCTTTAGAAGATTTTATGGATTGTGCAGCATACTTATTACAATCTAGTCTGCATTGCAATTTCTTAATCGGATAAGGTAAGTAGTATGCTGCAGGAAAGATTTTTAGTATTTTCTTTGCTGCATGGTGTTTTGATGACATTCAGTCCAATCTGTAGGTCCTACAGTATTTTTGTTATTGAAAGATCTTGGCCAGAAGTGTCTATTGACTTTCTACTTAGTGGTGATGTCTAAGGTGCTGAAATGCATATGCCATGGACCTGATGCTGAGCTCAAACTCAAATCATCTGTAGATGCTATGTGTATTCAATACACAGAGATACACGTGTATCCTCACCTGGATGCAGACTAGTAAGTGTTCTTGCGGTGCATCTGCCCTCTATCCATATGCTTGGATTGCTTCTCATCAACATTAGGACACCTTTGTAACCTGCCTATACTTGGCAGATTTGGCAGGAGATGTATAAAACCATGTAAAGAGTGGAGAAGTGGAGCAGATGTCAAAAGCAACCAATCAGCTCCTATGATTTTATAGAATGGACCTGATATATACTATCTAGAAGCAGTTTGGTTGCTATGGGTAATTCCTCCACTTGTCCACTTCTCCACTATTTACACTTTGATCCAACTCTACATATCCCGCAGGTGTGTCAACTGATCTCACATGAGATCCCCCCATTACAGACTAGTTACACCTCCTCTTTCCTACCTGCATATACTTGCTTCTGGAGTATGTGCAGTGCAAAAGCTATGCAAGATAGGCTAAGCCAGTGGTCGGGGAACAGGGGTAAATTACCCCACATGGGGTAGAACTGATATTCCTGGGGGTAATGGATGCAGGGCTGGAGGCGCATGTGAACTGGGTGTGCCGCTGTGCCATCTCTCCCATAGTTCCGAGGAGCAGCCAGATGGACAGGACAGTGGCGGATGCAGGAGCGGGGATTAAGGTAAGTGTTTTTTTTGTACAAGCGGCACTACAGGGGCATAACTATGGGAGCACTGTTACAGGGGCATAACTATGGGGGCACTGCTACAGGGGAATAACTATGGGGACACTGCTACAGGGGCATAACTATGGGGGCACTGCTACAGGGGCATAACTATGAGGGCACTGCTACAGGGGCATAACTATGAGGGCACTGCTACAGAGGCATAACTATAAGAGCACTGCTACAGGGGCATAACTATGGGGGCACTGCTACAGGGGCATAACTATGGGGGCACTACTACAGGGGCACAACTATGAGTGCTCTGCTACAGGGGCATAACTATGGGGGCACTGCTACAGGGGCATAACTATGGGGGCTCTACTACAGGGGCATTATATGGGGGCACTACTACAGGGGCATTATATGGGGACACTGCTACAGGGGCATAATATGGGAGCACTACTACAGGGGCATAACTATGGGGGCACAACTCCTGGGGCATTATATGGGGGCACTACTATAGGATTTCCTTCCTTTCAAATCAAGGGGGTAACATCGGCGTATCTAAATATATTTTGGGGTAAAAGGTAAAAAAGTTTCCTGACCCCTGGGCTAAGCAAACAGGCATACATTCAACTGACCATCAGGACCTATAAGTCTGATGTACTGAAGATATCCTGTGTGTCTGATATAGAGTTTATCTGATATAATGAATACTTGTTGGAATTTGAGCCAGAAATGGACTGGAGTAAACACATAATACAATATTTGTTTTTATTATGTCACTTATGTTATTTAGTGCTATTATACATGCTTAGTATATTTTATATCTATAGTAATAATAAATTAATCGGTTTTACATTAAAAAGAGCCCCCTACTAAGTAAGCTATTTATACAGTCAAGAACCTTGATTATAAAGTATGTGAATATAAAAAAGTAACATTTTGTTTATGAATATAACCAAAATGTATCTGTTACTATTGTACCTATAAGTATATACAAAACACCTCAAATTTTTTACGCTTTTAAAAGGTATGGAAAGCAAGCAGGGACACTGAGAGGGTGGGACAGGTACAAAGTGCCCAGGTTTGGGCTTCTCAGGGACCCGGATTTGCAATTCAGGCCAGTGGCATCAATAGGCGGGTGCAGGCCACACCTAGTGACACCGTCTGAGGGGGTGACACCAAATTAGTAGACCTGTTGTGCTTGTTTGTCGTCACCCCCTTGGATGGTGTCACCGATGGGCAAGCATCGGTGATGGATGTCACTTGCATGCGTGCATCATCCACTGTGCCGGCAGAGAGGCAGGAGGTTTTGAATGAATAGAGGCAGGGGCCTCTGATTGAATATGGATAATGGATTATAGCCCTCATAATTAGAAAAATCACCACCTGTTCTACCTGCCCTTGTCTGAGGGTTGTTTACCATCTATAACTTTTCTTCACAGAGTACAATTCATTTTATTTCCTTTCCTGTAAATTTGTTTGTGGGTGTCCTTTAGTCATGGTTATCTATCTATCTATCTATCTATCTATCTATCTATCTATCTATCTATCTATCTATCTTTCTCATATCTATCTATCTATCTATCTATCTATCTATGTATAACTGCATAAACATTGTATGTGTGTTGTGTAACTTACATTTTTTTGATGTAGTTCACAAAACTGCACAGCATCCTATGATTTTTGAGTGTATATAGATATCTTATTTTTATCACATTTTGACAAATAAATGTCAATTTTTAACATATAAAGTATACAGAAGATATATTGCATTAGTGGTTATGGCACATGTAATAGAGCAGAGCATTATATATCTGGCAGTAAAGTGACAGCCACTTCAAATTGTAACAGAATAAAAGATAGGTGTGTATGGATGATTAACTATAAGTGTTATGAAATAGGTATAAAATGCAATAAAAAATGTATACCGTCATGTATTTATCATTACAAAGATGACAGTGATTCACACTTGTTTCTAAGTCTGTTGGGCCTAAAAATGTAGATAATTGTTATTTTTTTACATATTTCTATGATTGTCCCCATTCTTTTTCATTAATATATGTCATTGTGCACGTTTGGTATGGTACATATGGGATATAATAGTAACATGTGCTGGTGTTTTCATAATGTCAATATTCCGTAATCTTTGCTGTAGTCATCATATGATTTTCGAGTGTTTATAGACACCTTAAGCTAATGTAATATTACAGCTATACAATAAGTTCCAGATCACCACATAATGTAGTTGTGGGACATTTTTCTGTTTTGATTTGACAATTCATCATAGGATTTAAGCTTGTTATTGACAATGATTGAATAGTTTTGATGACAACATCGGTCGAATAAGTTGTACAAGTTTTGTCAAAACATGTAATATAATACGCTTCAGGGTTTTTATATAACGTCTCTTTTGTACAAATCTGACAACAGAAGATAGGTCCAAATGCCACATCTGAAAAAAAAATTCAAATGATGTGCATTCTTTTGAGTGAAGTACAACTCAAACTTTTTTACAACAAGTTTTTACAGTGAAGATTTTTCTTTTCATCACCAAATTATGCATTGGGCCTTGTTATAGCATGCTGAATAATGCTTGTCAATTCCTTTTAACTGCATCACAACACACAAAAATGATATATGCGTATTGTGCTTATATTATGATTTCACATCACACTGTATATGTAAATCTCCCATTGTGTTTAATTTTATGAACTATTTTTTTCTTTGTCTTGTGTTTGTTGTCAATCAGGGGCATCAATACAGGGTTGCTGCCACTGTGGGGCCTGAGTTGAGGTTAGTCCTCAATGCCGGTTTACTATCCTAAAGCCTCTGGTTCACTCTTTTGGTCATGCGCAGGAGCCGGCCCATGCTTATGCAGCCACACCTCAGAGGAACAGAGGGGGCCACAGTGACAATAGAAATCTGTTCCTGGGATATTTTGTTATATTTGAAAAACTATTTTTAATTAATTAATTTACAAATTTTTTATACATGTTTTAACAAAAATATAATCACATACAAACCTAATTTTTTGGTTTAACATGTTGGATTTTTTTTTTAATTACAATTTGAGTTCCAGTCTAATCTGAATTCTGGATAATAAATGGGAATCAAGCAACTTAATTGTCAGTTTTTCAGCCTTTGTGGGCAAAATGTGGTACAAAATTCTTAAGTGTTTTTGTAATGAAATACATTATTTTGGGCTGTACAAATATTCTACTAAACACAGTAGTTTTCTGTATTTCGTCAATATTTGGCTTCAGTTGCTTGTGTCCCAAAAACATTTATTATTTATATACTTTATTATTTCCCTGCTTGATGAATAGGAAGAATATGAAGATCTAACCCTTGCAGAATCAAATAAAAACTCAAGAAAATAGATATTGTGGACAATTCTATGGAAATAATATTTTATATGTAGTGCCATGGTAAATAATTCTTTCTAGCCTTGTGTAACACCATAAAGTTTATTTTATGTTGTACGTATTTGCATCTAGAATGCTTTTTTAATATATAGCCTAGATGCTATGTTTGAGCAAGAAAGATAAATCCAGAATTTTGAGAGAAGGTACTCTGCATCTATATTGCTTTTCTATTCCTTTAGAGAACACTATTTTCTCTGCATCCCACTTATGGACGAACGTATGAGAAATGATGCAAGGACACAATTAAAAAAGAGAGTGAAATAGCCAGACAGATATTTCAATTTTTTTACAAACTGCTGTTTATATTTTCTATCTATTTTATTTGATTTCCTTTTTAGTATAATTTGAAAGTAAATTGGCTACAGGGAATGCATGACTTTACAGATGTTATCAATGCTCCAATGCTAATGTTTCATTGTATTGGGACATTACCTATTATAGTGGCAATAGTTCACCCCAATAATTTTGTGCTGACATGAGATTAAGTAAGTTAACCGACAATTATATATTTTGTTTAGGTATGCACAGAGGATGTTGTGTGTTTGCAGTCCACACCCCTGACCAGTAATAAATAACAAAAATGGCTGCCAAACACATATATATATATATATATATATATATATATGCCAGGGGCCAGCTTTGATGGTTGTACTGCTGTCAAAAGGCTTATGATAAGTATCATGCTGCTGGAATTTTTAGTGACTATTGCCATCATTATATTAAGCAAGAACATGGCTCTGTATTGATTCTTGTTTTTGTACTAAAGACTTTATATTCATAAAAGGTGGTGTGCTGGTCTCTTTGTGCTCATTTGAGCAAAACATTGTGATATATATATGTGTATATATATATATATATATATATATATATATATATATCCCTTTTGTGATATTTATCCATCATTCGGGACTGTTCCTCCATATTACACATGATATATCATATATTTATATCTTTTACACGAATTGTCTTTGTTCTGATTGAGGTGTTCATTACCAGTGTCTTCTATTTCCTATTTTTCTTTGTCTCCCTCTAATTGTGACCGCATTATGTTGTTATTTGTCTAGTTGTCATGGTGATGGTATCACTGTTCTGCCACGCTCCCTAGTGAGTCACCGACCGCCGGCATCGTGCACGCCAATGACGTCATCAGGACTCCGATGGGACAGCGCGGTGAGTGCACACGGGTGTATTGGCTAAGGTATGTATATATGTATCATTTTTCTTGTATTTATTCAGTCTTGGTAAAAGAGTTAGGAGCTCTGAAACATTGGCTACTATTTGTGCATCTGATTGTGGATTCTTTATAGACTCTGAGTGCCATCCACGTTTTTGTTTTGGAGTGCCTGTTCTCTATTTGCAAATATATATATCTATATATATAGATATATATATATATATATATATATATATATCTATATATATATATATATATATATCTATATATATTACATTATTGTTTTACATTAGTCTCATCCTGTTTGTTAAATATTTCAGTTTATTTACATTGTAGAATCCTACAAAACCTAAGATAACTGTGCTGCAGCTATCATCAGGCTTAAATTACATTTAATAATGTACAGCCATAGTTACTCCTTTAGCTTTTTACAGATTTTAGAACTTGCAGTCAGTTCCCAGAAGATTTCTACTTTCGTCAGTATTTAGTATAGCTTTAGGTGTCCCTAGGGCGATCTCAGTGCTCTCTGAATATTCCTTTTGCAGTGAGTGAGCACTGTTGTAGCTTTAGCTCTGTTAAAAAACAGAAGTCGTGTTTTCTTTCTCTTGAAACAGCCTACCTGGAGGCAGAAAGAATGGAGCTATAGCCGGCAAGAGTTAGTGTTGTATCTACGGAGAGGCAACACCTTTATTATTCCCATGTTTTAACCTTACACACAAGAAAATGTAGAAGGAGCAAAGGCAAATTCTACTAAATGTTTGATTTCTTTCAAAAATACAGTAACTTCAGATATACCATACAAACAGCTATCATAGGTGCATGATGTGCAGTGCACATGGGTTCATAGGTCTAGAGGGGCCACCGCATTGCACACCCTGCATTCAGGACCTCACCACCCCGTGCAGTGCGCCAACTCCCTACGTTTCTCCCACTGCGCCATCTTTCTAGGGATGTATTCAGAAAGGTGGCCCTGCACAGGAGCTAGCTCTCTTCTGTCATGTGCCATCTTACAGAATTTATCACTGGAAAGAAGGTGCCACAGGACAAGCACAGGGAGCCGGCACAACACAAGGGAGGCACACATTTAAACAGGTACGAGGGGAGTGAAGAGTTCTTAATACGTCCCTGCATACACATGCATGTACAGAATATGTCAACTTGTTAGAATCAGGGCAACTTACCATGGACTAATGCTGTATAAACGACCCATATAAAGAACATTCTTGGTGTTCTATTTATTTTTTTTAATATCAGTTAGTATCCTTTAATCTTGCTCTATTCTGCATAGTTTAAAAATGTAATGTTTATTCTCTACTTCACAGGTTCTCAAACTCAGTCTTCAGGACCCCAAACAGTGCATGTTTTCCAGGTCTCTTCACAGAATCACAAGTGAAATAATTGGCTCCATCAGTGGAACTTTTAAAATGTGTTAGTGAGTAATGACTACACCTGTGCACCTGCTGGTTGACCCTGGAAAATGTGAACTGTGTGGGGTCCTGAGGACTGAGGGCCTGATTCAGACTTGGGAATAGAGTGAGAATTCTCACTTAACTGTGAACCTGAACAAACCATATTGCAATGCAAGGGATGTAAATACATAAACATGTTTTGCAATTAGGGTAAACACTGGCTGCTTTTGCATGTAGCCCACAAATACTGCACAGCTTTATTATAACTCTACCATTTATATGTCAGTTTGGACACACTCCTCCCAAATCTAAATTTCTCTGCACATTTTAAATCTGCCCCACCTGCAGTGCAGCATGGTTTTACCAATATGATCAGTTGAGTGAGAGATCTATTTCCAAAGCTGAATCAGGTCCTGAGTTTGAGAACCTCTGCTCTACTACATTGATTTAGAGAGGAGATGAGTGAAATTGCAATGACATTTTGCACATAATAAATTTCTCTGTGGAACATTCAGGTTTGAGGTATGAAGTTCCATAGTTGGAATCTTTGAGTTTAACATGCCTACCCTCCCGGTTTTCGCGGAAGGCTCACGATTTTTTGGGTAACCCCCCGCACCCCCGGAAGGGTAGGCATTTCTCCCGCATTCTGCCCACTTCCTAGTGAAGTGGGCAGAATTAGGAAAATTTCCACGGCGATCGTGGGTGTCCGTGCAGGGGGTGGGGCTTAGTGATGCGATTTGCATCATTTGGCCACACCCCTATTTAAATGTAAGCCAATCGCGCACATATTACCGCTAGGGGTGGGGTTTAATGTCACAAATTGTTATGCCCTGCCCCCATCACCACCCACCTGCCTCTCCTCCCAGGGCTTCTCCCAGGGAAGAGACAGCAAAGGTAGGCGACTATGACTTTAGCATTGCAATTCAGCATTCTATTTCAACTGTTTGCCAAATTCTGAGTCTATATATATAACTAGATTGGCTGTGTTAGGGATAATTGTGTGCAGAAACATTAGAGCCACATTTTTCTGATTCATTTTACATGTCTGTAAGCAACTGAGACTGAAAAAGGAACTTGGGCCCTCATTCAGACCCACTCGCGAGCGGCTGTCTGCTCGCAAGTGGGTCGATGGTCCCCACTGCGCATGTGCACGAGGGAGGGAGCTCCGTCGTGTGCATGCGCGAGACCCGACGAGCGAAGGACTTTCCTTCGCTAGGAGTGTCTCATCAAAGGGGGCGTGCTGTCGATGGTGACTGACAGCATGCCCCCTTTGGTGGGCGTGCCGGGGGCGTGCCTGCCAGACGGAGGCATTCCCAAGGGAACGCCTACCGTCTGTAGCCGGCCCCTCTGACATCACTAGTGATGTCAGTGGGAGTGATTTTGGCTCTGATAGAGCCAAAATAACTCCTGGCCTTGCGGTTGAAAAACCCAACCGCAGGCTTTTGCTCGCAGTTTCGATCATCATTTTGCACGCTCGTATATGCTGTGGGTGGTGACCCACAGCTATACGAGCATCCAGGAGGACGCTCCATATTAATGGAGGTGGGCCCTGATTCAGAGCGAGCGCTCTGGTCAGAGCGTCCGGCTCTGAATCAGGGCCTTGGTGTGGAAAAAGCTGCGGACATTGCATCATAGCACTTCTAATGCTGATTGAGAGACTCGGTCGCACACAGATATACAAGTGTCACATATCAGATTAATCAGCACAGTCTCCTGGTGCTTCCTAGTCACATGACATTGCAACTTAGATGCATTTTCGAAAAAAAAATGCAAAAAAGACACTGAATGCTAGCAGAGTCTCACAGGACCAGGCATGCCAGGAGTGGCTCTTTGTCATGACTGCAGCAAAGATGAGTGAGGACAAATATATATATTCTGAGTGATTCTTGAATGTAATCGAGCCTTGGGTAATGCTGCACCATTACCTTCCGGTGATTGCAGATTGCACTGGTGGCTTTCAAACCTTCAGTTAGATGTTCCTTAGGAAACTCAGAAAGAATTACAGAACAAACAACATAGGGGTATATTTACTAATGTTCCATTTTGAGTTTTGTGTGATTTCACATTCGATTTGCATTTTTCATTTGATTTTGCCTTTGGTGATTTACTAAAGGCAAAATCGAATGTCAAATCGAACATAAAAATTAATCCCAGTCAATACTCACTCAAAATTGAACATCGGCAAAACATCTGTACTTTTACATAGACCAACTTTCAAATCCCTGATTTACTAATAATGAAAAGGAACACCAAATCAAACTCAAAATCGAACTCCAAATCCTCAAAATAATAGACCTGCTTCATGCTGGAGATTTTAGCATGAGCAGGTATCAAAATTACACAGATACATGCACAGATCAGTGAGATCCGTGCATGCATCTGTGTGTAAAAAGGTTGTAAAGTGTTAAAATAAAATAAAAATGACATGGGGTGCCCCCTAAAAGCACAACTAGCACCAGGCTTTTCTGAGCCTGTCCTGGTTGTGAAAATATGGGGGACAAAAGAAGTAAGGGTCCCCCATATTTGCACAACCAACACTGGGCTCCGTACGCCAGTCCTAGTTTTGGAAATGCAGGGGACAAAAGATGTAGGGGTTCCCCATATTTTTCAAAACCAGCACCAGACTCTTTATAGCGGGGTGTAATGCCACAGACGGGGTACTCTTTCACTGGGTAACCCAGCCAAAGCAAAAAAGGGGTTCCCCCTCTCCAGGGCACCCCAGGCCTGGGCTGATAGCTCAGGGCTATCCCTGACACCACTAGCCAGTGGGTGCTGGGATGATTGTGTATAAAATTAGACAAAATAACATTGTCTTTTAAAGAAGAACTAGAGGTCCCAGCAAGTCTCCCCCGCATGCCTGTACTTGGAGAACCATGAGTAACAGCATGTGGGGCATTAAGGGCCCCTGCTACCTCTAGTTCACCTGCAAAGAAAATATTAAAATAAACACAGGACACACACCATGAGAGCAGAACTTTATTACACTCCCACTCACACTCACATATTCTCACCTGCAATCCCTGTACATGTCCTCTTCTCCAAGTTGTCATCCACGTCTTCCTAAAACAAAAAACACAAAGTCCCGAGCCACGTACTTAAGTACCGTCTTCTAAGGGCAGTACTTCCCAAATGACAGCTCGGCTGTGGCATTTCACTTAGAAATGCATGGGCTGGGCGTTCATTGGCTGAAAGAGGTGAGCCTCCGCCTCTCTCAACCAATGAATGGTTCTCACCATTGACTTCAATAGTGAGAACCGCTAGGTTACTAAAGGTTATCAGATTGTAGATAAGTATGTGTGGGAATGTAAAAAGTTCTACTTTCGCAGTGTGTGTGTGTCTTCTGTATAATTTAATATTTATTTTGCAGGTGAACTAGAGGTACCAGCGGGCCCTTAATGCCCCGCATACTGGTACCTGTGGTTCTCCAAGTACCAGCATGCAAGAGAGGCTTGCTGGGACCTCTAGTTCTTCTGCAATAGACCATCCAGGGGTGCTGGGGATAGCCCCAGGCTATCAGCCCAGGCCTGAGGTGCCCTGGAGAGGGGGAACCACTTTTTTGGGGGTCCCCACCTCCCCAGGGATCCCCAGCCTGGGCTGACCTAGAAGTCAGGTAAAATGCTTTGGACGGAAGACCCAGTGAAAGAGTACCCCATCTGTGGTATTACACCCCTGCTAGAAAGAGTCCGGTGCTGGTTTTGGAAAATGCAGGGGACATCTAAGTCTTTTTCCCCCTTATTTCCAAAACCAGGACCGGCTCACTGAGCCCAGTGCTGGTTGTGAAAAATACTATGTCTTTTGTTCCCCATATTTTCATCATCAGAACCAGAAAAGCCTGGTGCTGGTTGTGATTTTAGGGGGGGATCCTTTGTCATTTTTTTATTTTTTTAAACAGTTTATCACTTATCTCTGCATGCATCTGTGTAATTCACACATGCTCATGCTAAAAATTTAGTCATGAAGCATTTCTACTATTTTGGGGATTTGAAGTTTGATTTTGTGTTCGATTTGGACATGGGCATGCAAAATCGAACAAGAAATCACTATTTAAAATCAAACCAAATTGAATTAGAGTTAGAAAATGCTTCCAAACTTGAGTTTTAATAAATGTGGGAATTTGACAGGGATTTCTACATTCAATTTGATTTGATTTCAGGTGAGCTATATCGAACTCAAAAACGAATGCAAAATCGAAAAATATACCCAAAGTATCTAGTGAAAAAATATTGCCTACTTAGGGATGATCCTCCTAACTTAAGAAGACACAATCAATATATATATAAAAATTTTCTATTTATTCAAAGGTGAAGATACTTCAACCTGAAGGTATAAAATAATTGCAATTAAAATGAAAATATAAGTATTAACATAAGGATAAAAAATAAAATATTAAGAGATAGAAAATAAGAAATGCTATCACAGATCTCTGTCTGCTTCCTCAGGCAAGTGAAAACACTGAGGTTGCAGTAGCAGGACCACAACTCTAAAATAAAGGCCATGGCCTGACCCTGTCATTGCCACTGTTTATCGTTTTATGGCTTGTTGGCAATTTTACGTTTTTTATCAATAACTTTTCCCGTAATGATTAGAGGTAATTTTTTCTTAAAGATTACACCTTCTACAAGCCTGCCCCGGCATGGCAACACTTGGAGAACCACAAGTGCCACCATGCCCGGACAGAAAGAGCCCCATAGCACCTGTACCCCCACTGTAAATATTTATAAAAGACAAGACAAACTCACAGAATATATTGACCCTTAATTAACCACTCATGTGCACTCACACTCACACTACATACTTACCTACTCCATAGCGCTGGTCGGTCCCCTTCTCCAGGTAGACATTCAGAAATCTTGGTAAAATAACAAACTGCAATCCTGAATCCATGAACAAGCAAGCACTCTATGTACATACAGTACTGTACATACAGCGTTTCTGAAGAATGACAGGACCCTTGTGGTTTCCGGCACCTTACTGCTGATTCTATGGCAGCGACTGCTGATTGGCTGAGAAAGATCTGACTCTTAGCCAATCAGTATGAAGGTGCAGGAAACCATGTGGGCCCTGACCTTCTCCAGGTATTGCCATGCCCAGGCTTGCTGGGACCTGTAGTCCCACTGTAAACAACAATATTTTTACTATTTATCACACATTAATTCTGCACCCACCACCACCAGAGGTGCAGAAAATAGCTTGGGCTTCACCCCAGCCCTGGGATATCCCACTTATCCAAGGAATCCCACCGCTGGGGTGACCAGTTAAGGGCTGGTTAAAGTGATGGCAGGGGTCCCCGTATTGTGTGTCCTCCTGTTTTGGCAATGCCCCCTTGTCACATTCTGACTATGGAGATCCTCTACTGATGGATTAGAAGTCGGGGTCCCAGGTTGGGAAAGGAACCAGAGGCGAGGGGCCTGGATATATGCCTTCCTCATCCACAAGTACCGGATGTTGGCTAGACCTGACCAAAGGCGTGGATCTAACTTACTGGGAGGTGTTCACCAGTGACCCCTCCAATTGGGATTTGGGTTTAAGCTGCACCAGCAAGCAGGTTGTGGCCCTTTTTGTCAGGTATCCGGCACAAGTGGGAAATGGAAGAACACAATCGTAGGGAAAGAACAATACTGGGAGATAGTATTTGGATGATGTACTGAGTACACACACTGTGGATCCATATGCAGAACTGGCACAGGAGAATGACACTTAGGAGATGGTACTTGGATGATGTACTGCGTACACCCACTGTGATTCCAGATGCAGAACTGGCACAGGAGTTTGACACTTGGGAGATAGTACTCAGATGATGTACTGAGTACACACATCATGGATAACACTAGGAATATATCACTAGAAGAAAGAAGCTTGGAACCTGGAATGCTGCAACAGCAAGTATTCACTGGAAGTAACAACATTGTACAGGCAACTTCCTGTTGTCCAGATCCCGGCAAAATACCCTAAGGTAGCAGTCCATTAGAACATAGTGTTAGCAACCAATGCTACCACTGGGTAAAGGGCTAATCAGGTGAGGTAGACTGTCATGGCTGCATCCATCACGGCAACTGCAGGAACCAAATCATGGAGCAGCACATGGATGTCTTAGCAGACTCCAGACATAATCCTCAGCGCGTCACTCGCTGCTGCACCTGGCATCTGACCGCTCGAGAGGTCAGGGGAAGCCGGTGTTGAGGTGACTAATGGCCGATCCTAGGCTGCAAACTGACACTCCTGGCTGGTTAAGCCTGGTGTTGGTTACTGGAAGTACAGGGGAACCCCATGCCAGCTTTTCCCTAAAATTACAAGCTCAGAGGTTCAGGACTGGTTATATTTTTGGTGGAAGACCTCATGCCATTTTTTTTTCTAAATTTGAATCCTTAATTTACAGAGTCACACACAAAAGAACTGCACAGATCTGTCTGATCTGCGCAGTACTGTGCTCTGTGGAGTCTACAGAGAAGCAGCCAATACAGCTAAATTACACACAATACAATACGATTAATATCACCATCAGATCTAAATAGACACGCAAACATGATTCTTAGTAAATCCTTGATTTTGGTTGAATAAAAAACTCATGAGATCCCCTAAGATTTCCAGCATGTTTTTTCTTGACCAGACATGATTCTTCGTAAATTTACCCCCAGGACAGGAGTAAAGGTGTCGACATTCTGACTTTCAACATTCTGAATGTTAAGCTGACTGGATAAAGACACATGGACTTGGTTCAACAATTTTTCTCTTTTAATCCTCATAGTGCTCTCAAAATTGTCACCACTGACCTTCTAAACTGACTGCAGGAGAAGGTGTATGATATTACTGATTATCATATGCTGCATCCTGCAGATACTATGTGAGTAGCATTGCTTGGTGGAACCATAGGAGGTTATATAAAAATTATACATCCTCTCCTTCTATTCTTCACAATATGACTATAATGGGATACATGCTGTAATATGTACAGTACCACTTTGCACATTCTCTTGCAGTATAAAAAAAGCAGAGACTACATACATACTATTTAAGTAGACAAGAGCAAAAATACTGCAAACTTTGGGCAAGTGTCACAGCAGAGCAAGTTAATGTATGGAGTCAAGATAGAAATAGACCTAGCTCAGTGGAAGCTGTATGGTGCTCATACAGTAGTTATGAGAAGTGAATCTTACTAACTGTTGGACAGATAGGGCTATTCAATTTAGAATGATGGCCACCAGTTGCTGGCATTCTGACCATTCTGATGACTGCTCAAGACCACCATAATTTTTTCCTTGCGCCCCATATGTCTGTGCAAGAAATTCTGCAATGCTGGGCTTCCATAATTCTGACTGATGGGCGCAGACACACATTATGAGCTCTCATCGCTTGAAAATTAATTGCCACCATAGGCCCGTATTCAATTTGAGCCGAGCTGCAATAATTTAACATGGCCCGGACTTAACGCTGACTTTGCCTGTTTTGTAGGCGTTAAAGTATTGCCCGCGTGTCCGCGTATCCCCGTATTCAATTTTAAAGTAGGCGAAAACGGGACCCGGCGATACTTGGATCGACGTTAAAAAAATGGGAATTTTCGGGACAAAATTCTTAGGACCCCCTTAAAGATGTCCAGACATGGGGTATCACTATGGGTACCCCTATTTTTTTTCCCGACTTTGAAGAAGTGATGCAGAAGAGCACGTAGCTTATTTTTTTCGTTTTTAAAAATGATCCCATCAAATTTGGGGTACATGAAAATGGGTACTAGCATATTTTTAAGTCCCAAAACGCATTTTTAAAATTCTGCAAAAATGCACCTGCCACGACTATTTGAAACCCCGACTTCCTTCAGGAGTTAAAAATGGGGGTACCCATAGTGATGCCCCATGTCTACACATGTTTAGGGACTTCCCTGGAATATTTGCCAAAAATTCACCTTGTGTTGTACCTGTAAAAAAAAAAAAAGCCCCAGGCTTGCCATCCAGTGGTGGTTTCTAAAAATATAGGGAACAAAATGTGTAGGGTTCCACCGTATTTTAGAAACCAACCCAAGGCTGCAGGGACCATTTCTGGTTTTAAATATAGGGGTCAAAAAAACATGAGGATCCCTCTATATTTAAGACCAGCACCAGACCCAACCAACTGGGGTCTAAAATTAGGTAAATTACTGCGGATCCAGACTTAACGCCTCAAATTGAATATGGCCCATAGATGCATCAAAGAAATGCTGCAAAGGTTTCTTGCTTTTTGGAAAAATACATCTACAGTTAAAGCTGTGAGAAATAACTAATGTCCTGATAGCATCGACTGAATATCAAGAAAACATTACTCTACATCACAGGCTGTCAGTTGATTACCATTTGTGTATTAGGGCTTCATCTTGTGAATCATATGGTTTGTCACGCAATATATAATATATGTATATATGTATATATATATATATATATACAGAAAAAACAGCACCCCTGAATAGATTCAAGCACCTGAGTGTTTATTAAAAATCCGTACAGCATACAGCGACGTTTCGGGCAATTGTGTGCCCTTTCTCACTCTGGTGTTTGAATCTATTCAGGAGTGCCGTTTTTTTCTACATTTGTAATTTTGTATCCTGTTATCCTAATCTAAATGTTGGTTCTTTGTAGTGCCGATTTCGTTCAACATTATGTAACAGGTATCCTCTTTCCTTTACTTGCTACAATAGACCTCTTTATATTTCTTTCCCTTTAGTGCCTCCACCCAAGTCTTGGACTTTCTTACGCTATACCTGGAGTGGACTTGGGAACACCCCTGAATGGTAAGTAATGGTTTTGTGTCATGTTATACCTTAATTTCAGACTGGTAACCTACCAATGACAATTATAAATATGCAGCAGCAATTATTCACTTCACTTTAACATCTATGTTTATACTCAGAATTACACACGAATAGGTTACATCGTTTATTTTACTGCAACTCTTCGTTCTGCTGAAGATGAATTTGGTTAATGAACAATGCGGTAATCATAACATTTTCAGAATAACATTTACACATTTATCAATTAAGCTGAGCATCAGATCATAATATTTCTCTATACAAATGACATACTAATAACAAGTAACCCATTTTCTTTGAAGCTTTAAAGAGATTAACCCTCTCATATTCTGTTCCTAAACTCCCCTTATTAGTCAGTGTGAATGGCCATGCTCGTTGGTGCACATGCTAGTAGATTAATATGCAATTAAGATATAAAATCCAGATTTATAGGATTCTCATCCAATGGGCTTTAGTAGTGATATGAAAGTCTGTAGAGTTATTCCTTATAATCTTTGGTGCCTTGCTAGCAATTGTGTATGAATATAAATACAATAGCCAGGAATCTATGGTGTCTGAGGGAAAAACTTATAATGCTGAGCTGGTGCTGGATGTTAGTATAACTAATTCCTCTATATATAAGTATCTGTTGTGTTATCCAATAGCTCTTACTATAATATTCTGAGGTATTGGTGGCCTGAAATAATGTAGTAGAACATTACTTTGCATGTAGTCTTTAATCTAATGCCCTATTGGGCTGATTTTAGACTTATCTCTGTCTCCTTCTTTCTCTTCCACAAGCACAGTATCACTGACTAGACTCCTCCTAGGGATGAGCCTCAGACCCTCTGGTTGGCTGGCACTCACGTTTCGCCTTCTCAAACCTGAGTTATGGGCAGCACTCACTCTCTGGATCCTCCCCCTAGTATCCAGCTGCGGTCACCTCAGCGTCCCTTCTTCAATTAATTCCAGGTTTCCTGCTCTCCAACATCAGGCACAGCCTCCTCCCCTCAGGTAAGCAGCAATCCCCAAGCTCTGGGAGAACTGCTCAACCGCCAGCTCCAACTGTCCCTCTACACACTGTCAACAGCACCCCTTTAGTGCCATGGATACTGCAATAGTCCACAGTCCTCTCAATAAATGATCCCACTGTTAAACCCCTGCATATACATTACATTACAGTGGCACACTAAACATATTTATAAATTGTACACAACTATAAATATACTATTTAAATGCTTATAGGTGCCTATTTTAATATTGCATGGTGTTACAATTATATATATGTATATATATAAAATCCTTAAAGCCTTTTGTGGAGCATTTTCTAAAACCACAAAATGTACATGTAGTTTATGATTGTTTCCTCATTAAATATTCAAATTGTATTTCAACATTTAAAACAAAATCCATCAGCTAATTTCATTATTGTCACAGTCAGAATATTATATTACCTGAAAAGTGCTCAATAAGATTGATTTGTGCAGGTCTGTAAGAGAGAGTCTCTGCTGACCACTTGCTAGGCTGGGTTACAAGAGCCTTTTAAACCACAAACTGCACTGTGGTCTTTACCATGCACTGCAAGTCTTTTTCAAACTGAGCCTTAAAACATTGCAAAATCTCAATGGCCAAAACCCAGCCAACACTTACTCAGGCTAAGGTACATTTTCTGAAGACCTTTGACATAGCTATTAGTATAAATCAAAGCTTTGCTATATTCTCATCCTTCTCCATAACCACTCTAGAATATTCATAAATAATGTGTACTCTATTTCTGGCTATGGAAAAAATAATGTATGAGAAATTTGGCTGTACTTAGTCCATGTTACCCTGTCACACTTTAACCACTTCCTACCTTTTTCATTTTGCATTGTTGTGTAGGACATGTCAATATTACCATTTAATTTTAATGACAAGGACCATTCCTGCATGAGATGAAGTTTTAGTTCTTTGCAGCTAATCAATAATACCTGACCATACCTCTTTCATTATTGAGAACATCTTACCCACATTGCCCAATCTAATTAAGTTATAGTTCAACTTCTAACTTTTTCTTAAGTGTTTGAAATGGCTGTATAGTGTTCTTAATTTTAGCTGCTGTTTCATCTCTCTCAGTAGGTGCCTATTTTATTGTTAAAGGTCATACTCATTTGTCTGCTCCAACAAAGACAGCCCTTAAAGTTGGCTGTGGTTTTGACAGACAGTGGTCCCTATAACTGATGGCCTTAAGGACAGACTTGGCACTGGGAGACAGTCACCACAGCACGGGAAATAACAGATAACAAATCATGCCACTATTTTTCCTCCTAGCGTGATTGACGACATCACAGCAGGTGCAACTTTTCAATGTCTTCAGATTAAAACCCCTCAAACAAATGAGTTCTGAAAATACTGTCCGGGGGCGTCAAAGGGAGCTGCTGGACTCCAATGTGTATTTTTTTCAAAGATTTTATATTAAAAGAAGCAAAATGCACAGTTTGAAACTGCAGAATACAATGATTTAATTCTTAGAGGTATTACGACAAAAGAATGTCCAGAGCTACATTCAGAGATCTGTATTGTACACTGGCACATTTTGTGTAATGCAAATGATTTAAGTCCACTTTTTTTTCTAACAATGAGCTAATGGACGCAGAAATTACCATAATGGAATAGAAAATATGTCCCAAAAAGGCAAAAAAAAAGAAGCTGTTTTTATTATATACATACATTTATATTGAGTCTTTTTTAATGTTTTACAATTAATAGATACAGGTTGAGTCTCCCATATTCAAATATTCTGAAATACGGAATATTCCGAAATACAGAATTTTTTTAGCATGACTGGTTTAGTGAAACCTTTGCATTTTGATGGTTCACTGTACACAAACTTTGTTTAAGGCACAAAATTATTAAAAAATAAAGAATAAAATTACCTTCAGGCTTAAAGGTGTATATAAAACATAAATGAATTTCATGTATGTACACAAGCTCTGTTTGAGCCACAAAATTATTGAAATATTGTAGAAAATTACCTGCAGACTCTATGTATAAGGTCTATATACCACATAAATGCATTCTGTGTTTATATTTGGGTCCCATTCCCAAGATATTTCATTATGATATGCAAATATTCCAAAAAATATAATATTCAGCTATCCAAAATACCCCTGGTCCCAAGCATTTCGGATATGGGAGACTCAACCTGTAAAACTAAAGGCTGCAGTTTATTTGCTGTTGTCTTAAATATATTTATTGTTATATGTTTTGCAAAGTTACAGTATGTAATGGTTATACCATCACTACTATGAGGGTCATTTAACAGACATAATAAATAATATAGCTATTAAGCTGCAATTTTGTATTGAGATCGATAACGTCACTTTCTAATTCTAAATCTAACCAAACATTTCAAATGTGTAGCCCTCTCCCACATAGTTTTGCCATGGTGCAAATTTGCTACTTTCTTTGCTCTTATGCTTACTCCAATGAAGTGCAATATGGGGATAGAGGCAGTGTACTTGTCAATTGGTTTCCTCCCGCCTGGTGTTTTTTTATTTATTCACATTTGTGTCGGTTTTCAAATCTTCTTCTAGCTTCAGAACCAGAATAAATGTTTTCTATTTGAGTTTTATTTTTGTATGTGTGGCTCCACCTTTATAGGAGTGTATTGTACTTTTAAAACTTTCTATGACTCATGTTATTTTACTTAAGAAGAGATGTTGCCTTAATCACTTATAATTTATATCTATTTCTATTAAAATAAATAACTGTATCTGAAATTGCAATGCCCAGAATTTTAAATCTACATATGGATTGGCACTCTCCTCTTTGGAATTGTTGCGCTCCGGTGCCCTCTGGAATCTATTTTTAGATCAGCAACATAATCAAACAGCGGCACTCAGAGACTTGTGATGAAAAAAATTGTGTATTCACATATAGTGAAAAAGCTGTACCAACATTTCTGGGCACTACCGCACCTTTGTCAAGGTGTAACAAACTAAACAAACACTAACATACCTTATATAGGAGAAGAAGCCCGTCAGTGAAACCTATACCATCACTACTATGAGGGTCATTTAACAGACATAATAAATAATATAGCTTTTAAGCTGCAATTTCGGGTTGAGATCGATAACGTCACCTTCCAATTCTAAATCTAACCAAACAT
Organism: Taudactylus pleione; assembly: GCA_031769625.1. NCBI lineage: Eukaryota > Metazoa > Chordata > Amphibia > Anura > Myobatrachidae > Taudactylus > Taudactylus pleione. The sequence goes on along the minus strand of JAUIMM010000113.1, from coordinate 17,879,322 downwards.
TTCAAATGTGTACCCCTCTCCAAAGGACTTCCGCCCTGTCTCTAAAGAGTGACGTCGCGGCACCAGCTGCATCCGGGCACCATAACAACCAAGACGCTGGCCGCGAGTACACTGAGTAATAGAGGAAAAACAATATAAAGTGACAAAAGTAAATCCAACCCCGCACATAGTGAATATAGTGAAAAATAAGTAAAGCACCTAAAGAACCACCTTAAGAAATTGATATACAATATCGAAAATAGTAATATGAGACAGTATGACAGAAAGACAAAATATACTAACATTATGTTGGTCACAATAAAGAGTATTCAAAATAAAAGTAAATCGTAATAGACACTATGATCTCGGAACACATGCAATACAGATGATACTTATTCATATACCACAGACTACTGATAAAGATCTGAACAATTGTGTATATAGATAAATATATAAAAAAAAAACGAAAAAACAAAAAAACCGGTCCATGTGCAATATGTTGAAAATATTAAAATGTTAAATACTACCCTATGTATAATTTGATATAGTGCACTGTTTCTACTCAAAGTGTAAATTAACAAAACTGAAATGATGTGACCTTGGTGTCATCACAGTGTCTATATAAATCTGTGACGAAATAAACATTATAACTGACCACATTGTGTCTCATCTGTGTATAAAAATGAATGCTGTAAAAGTGCACATAAAATAAATGTTCTATGTATTCAATGAACCGTGTAGTGAAGTTATTAGTCGGCTAAATAAAAAACACACGTGTGTGTGCTAAAACAGCACTGCAAAAATTTTGTTGCGTGTATCTGACTGGTGCGGACCCTATCTGTTTATAAAAATGTACAATGCACATTAAATTTTTGGGAACATGGTCAATGATTTGGTGTTTCAGTTACCCCAGTTTGTGTCCTTTCTCCGCAAAGTGCCTTCCCACTGGTTGTTCTGATGGCTTTCCTTGTAGCACAGATTTGATGGCCGACCTGTGTAAGGCCATTCTTTCTCTTACTGTCCTAATAGATTTTCCTATGTAGGCAAGTCCACAGGGGCACGTGATCAGATAGATGATATGTGTTGATGTACACGTTAGTAAATGTATGATCTTATAAACCATTTTGGAAGTTGGATGATGAAATGTGCCAGTAACCATATTGTTGCAGGTGGTGCATTTTAGACATTTGTAACAACCAGGACTCCTGCTTATAAAAAGGGGTTGTTGGAATATATGGAGGAGAGAGCATGTCCTTCTGAGTCAAAATCAGTAATGTCTGTGTGCACCACTATGTCTTTAATGTTTCTCCCTCTTGTGTAGCAGATTAAAGGTTGTTTATTTTTAAAACAACTTTCAGTAGGGACAATTGGCCATAAGGCATTTGTTGCTCTCGGAATCACAGGACTTGATGTACTGTACTAATTGACATATGGTATCACTGGATCTTGTTTTTTGTCACTGGATCTCAACAGTGTCTCTCTCCATATATTCAATATCTCCTTTTTATGACTTGCCAGTAATTTGGGATCATATCCCCTTTCCTGAAATTTAGAGATCACTCCGTCCAGAACTGGTTCAAGTTTGGACCAATCAGTAACAGGGCCAGATTCTCACAAGGCCACCTAGGGCCTGGTGGCCCCAGGGGGCAAGTCTGTCAAACACCACCGGCAAGTGCAATTAAAAAAAAAATCCTATTAATAATTTTTACCGGCCGCGGGATTTGCACTGACTGGGCGGGAGAAGGGGAAGGCGGGGTGGGTAAGGACATAGAACTTATTGCCATAAAGAGAAGGCAATGTGTGGCCATCGCACTTTCTGTGCCAGGGGGAAGTGGAAAAGCTCTTCTGGTAGATGACTAGATGTAAGGTGTGCATGCCGTGCTCCCTAACCTCTCTTCTGCTGGCCGGGTGCCCACTTCCTGGACTAGAGGATAAAGGTGGCAATGAAAGTGCCTCCCAGGCACCAGCTGTCTGCTGATCATGCCCCTGGGACTCCTGTGACATGCTGTGAGGATTGCGGCTGATGCCTTGTTATGCACTGCAGTCAGAGCACTTCCTGGACACTTCTGCTCCACCTCCTGCACGTCCTGCTACAATATCACTGTAAGTATATGTATACCCCCTCTCCTAATGTGTATGATCATATCACCCCCTGTCTCTGTCCACCCCATGTTTATAGGTATCTGTGTCTCTGGTGGTGTTCCTTTGCTGTGCCCTAAACTGGCCCTCTGTTTTCCCATCTGTCTTTGTTACCCCCCTCCTATATATATATATATATATATATATATGCCTTTATATACACTGTCACTACAGCTTTGAGAGAAGAGCTATATGCACTGATATGTCAGCATTGAGTGCCAATACATTTGAACTTTGCTAAATCATTTGTGGAAGTGGGTGGTTGGCGGTGAGTAGATTATGTGGTGAGGGTCTTTATACGGGTAAGTTCTTATTGTTGTATGTGTGTATGGTCCTGATGACGATTTATACATGCTGTGATCTAAGTACAATTTAGTGTAAAAGAAATTATACAGACCCAAGGTACAGTTATACATATGCACGTGCTCTGGGACCAGATTCCGGCATCGACAAGAAACCTCCATCAACAGCATCAGCATGAAGACTCCAGATTGGGGTCAGAACACACATATATATATACCCTTACAGAAATAGTCTATACAATAGAAAAGTTTGGCATGGTTTCATTGGTTTGCAGTGCGGGTGCATCTGTAACAGGATATTTAACAGGTTGATTCAAATGGACACAGGTCAGCCTCTGACAGCCTATTGTCTCCTCTATTCCCCCTTCATGCAAATATAAGCTGTTCATTTTAGTGTTTTAACTCTCTACTGTTCATAAGTTGAGAATGCAGATTGCGATCTTCTCACCGATGATACCGAAAAGCTGTTGAGAAAGATCAGTACAACACCAAACACTGTTTGCTTATCATGTACTAAACCTTAGATACCAAATAATCTTTTATTTCACAGCATTAGTAATAAATGGATAAAACTTGAATCTTATACTTTGAAGCTATGGAACCTTTTACGTGAATGTGCAGTGTGTAGGTATTAGGGGTTTGGGAAAAGACGCTAGTTAACTTGGGGCAGATGCGTATGCATGAAGCTAATAAACAGCGTTCACATGCGGGGTATTATGCATTCGCTAATGTGCGACATGTTAACAGCGCAACTGTGCATAATGGGCCTGATTCAGAGCCGGACGCAATTAACGCTCGCTCGTCCTGAAAATAGGGGTGGCTATTCAAATGAACCGTTTGCTCTTTGCGGTCTGTTCACGCCTCGAGGTCTGAACGAGCGAACAAAACTTGCAGTCGTTTTTAGGGAAACTACACCCCCTGGCCGCTCGCATCCTTACTCATGTCCGCTATTTATTAGATTAATTGAGTACATCGAACAGGGTATGAGCTGCTCGCTATTCTTGTGGTTGGTTTTTGCTACCACAATTTTGCGAGCAGTTCTGGCTTAAAAAAAACCCAGTGACGTGGTCAATGACGCTGCTGTTTTAAATATGCACGCCCATAAAATGCCCGTTTTGACCTTTAAGCACGCCTGCGATCGGATCTCCACTCCCCGTTTTCAAGCACCTTCCCCTGTTACCACCCACATACGCCTCATCCGGTCATTCAAATTATCAGGCATTCGCTATTTTGCGAGCACATGAATTTCGGCCTCACTGACTGGTTCGCGCATGCGTATAACGATCCGTACGCATGCGCAGTTGGGCAAACATCGCTCGGAGCGAACGAGCTGCCGCTTACGAGTGGCTCTGAATCAGGTCCAATGTGCAGTGTTTATGCATGTGATTCTATTTATGATGGATTTAATATATATATATATATATATATATACACATATATATATATATATATATCATTCCTTACTAACATTTTTAAACTACAATGCAATGTGTTATGGGCAGTGAGCTTCACTCTCAAACAAGTTGGAGACCCCCCGCCGATTGCTGGTGCCATCCTGTCTGAGAGTGAGTTTAAAAGCTTTCTTCTGCCTAATTAGGATACCTGTGTCAGTTCTTTTCAAGCAGATTTCTTACCATTGTTAATTCAGTCAAATTCAAGTGTCTGGGCCATATTACAATTGCCACAGCTACACCTGTCCACATGTGGGGTCTCTCCCATTACAAGCAAAAACACCCACAGTTCCTGGTGTATTGTCTTTTCTAATTACTTTTCTCAGGAAGCTGTTTTTCTAGACTCTGCATGAATACTGTGTTTGTTATGGTATTTTTTTTGTGCAAGGTTGTCCTAAGATACATCAGGGTATGGTTTTTGAAAGGATTATTAAAACATTGCCATATGTACTGAGCTTGTGAGTTGTAACTTAAAATGGCGCTGGGTGGCCATTCGCAAAATGGCGTCGTGCAGATTCTTATTTTTAAGGTGGAGTCTGGTTTCCATTCGCAAGATGGCGTCGTATATATATATATATTTGGAAAAAACATTGCCCTTGTTTTGCACTTATGATGTGAAAATAAATGCTGCTCCTCAAGTGGAACCCCTGTTAGTGGGAACAAACAGATCAAAATACACAAAACAAAATCAAGCTAGCTTGTGATCTTGTGATCAGAGCACATCTCAATTTGACAAGTAGCTTCTAGGGAGTTGTCAACCGTAGGGACAACATTTTGCCAGCTCTCTGTTAGAATATATACGTTTTTCTGTATTTGATGCATATACCCCTGATAAAGTCCTAATGGACTAAGGGCCTGATTCAGAGCCACTCGTAAGCGGCAGCTCGTTCGCTCTGAGCGATGTTTGCCCAACTGCGCATGCGTATGGATCGTTATACGCATGCGTGAACCAGTCAGTGCGGCCGAAATTCATGTGCTCGCAAAATAGCGAATGCCTGCTATTTTGAGTGACAGAAAGAGGCGTATGTGGGTGGTATCAGGGGAAGGTGCTTGAAAATGGGGAGTGGAAATCAGAACGCAGGCGTGCTTAAAGGTCAAAACGGGCGTTTTATGGGTGTGCATATTTAAAACAGCAGCGTCATGGACCACGTCACTGGGTTATTTTATAGTCAGAACTGCTCGCAAAATTGTGGTAGCAAACACCAACCCCAAGAATAGCGAGCAGTTCATAACCTTGTCGATGTACTCGATTAATCTAATAAATAGCGGACATGACGTAGGATGCGAGCGGCCAGGGGGCATATTTTTCCAAAAAACAAACGCAAGTTTTGCTCGCTCGTTCAGACATAGAGGCGTGAACAGACCGTAAACAGCGAACGGTTCATTTGAATAGCCACCCCTAGTTTTAGAACGAACGACCGGAAATAGCGAGTGGCTCTGAATGAGGGCCTAAGGCCCTCATTCAGAGCCGTTCGCTATTTGCGGTCGTTCGTTCAAAAACAAAGGGTGGCTATTCAAATGATCCGTTCGCAAATTGCAGTCTGTTCACACCTCTAAGTCTGAACGAGCGAGCAAAACATACGCTCGTTTATTTGATAAAAACGCCCCCTGGCCGCTCGCACCATACGTCATGTCCGCTATTTATTAGATTAATCGAGTACATCGTACAGCGTATGAACTGCTCGCTATTCTTGTGGTTGGTTTTTTCAACCGCTATTTTGCGAGCAGTTCTGAGTTAAAAAAAAACAAGTGACGTGGTCAGTGACGCTGCTGGATTAATTATGCACTCCCTTAAAACGCCCGTTTTGACCTTTAAGCACGCCTGCGTTCGAATTCCACTCCCCCGTTTTCAAAGACCTTGCCCTGTTACCACCCACATACGCCTCATTCTGTCACTCAAAATAGCAGGCACTCGCTATATAGCGTACAAACGATTTTCGGCCGCACTGACTGGTTCGCGCATGCGTACTAAAAACCGTACGCATGCGCAGATGTGCGAACATCGCTCGGAACGAGCGTACGGCTGCTAGCGAGCGGCTCTGAATGAGGGCCTAAATGCGCTGGGTTGTAAATCCATTAACCAGAAGAGTTAATACCTGTGTTTTTGAAACTTCACCCTAAAAAGAGGAGACAACAGGATATCAATTACCATCTTCCCTTGCTGTGTTAATGGAAAAATGTATCGTGTAAGAAAGCTTTTAAATATTTTAGGTCTAAATGACAATAACTTTTAAATAAATATATTGTTTACAACATCTAATGGTGGGCCTCTGGGCCATTTCTTGGTGATTTTTGGTGAGCGGGTTTTCTCTAGAAGCTCTTTGGACTCTATGAAATCGACTATCAATCATATTGGAATACGCTATAACCGGGTATGAACATTTGCCTTTAAAAGAACTTGTCTCTGGATTCCCCATTTGGTATTAACCATCACATACCACAAAGGAATATCAATATTTGTATTTGCACCCTCTAGTATTGTTTTGTATATATATATATATATATATATATATATATTGTAGGTAGCTTGGTAGAGGGTGGATTGGTGCAGTGTTTAGGTGCTTAATGAGAGATGAGAGTCCACACACAGCTTTCGAGTAAATAAATTATACTTTACTTTCCAGCATGGAAACCAGGAAACAGAAAATAATAAACAACCTAGCTCCTGTTTAGGGAATCTAATTCACTTCTTGACCCCTGACTATTATGGTGCAGCTAGTCCGCCAATAAAGTCTCTGCCTGCTTCTCTGCAGGTCTATTTCCGGCTCAAGCCTGGCTTGGCTATCACAGCTATCCAAAACACAGTCAACCTTGGTGGTCTTCCCTGTATCCCACAGGCATAGGCCCAGGCTTCCTCAGCCTGCAGCATAGCAGCTTTTATGTCACACAATCTGAAAGGTTTGTGGTCCCTCCCTGCCTCCTGCAGGTCCGCACTCAGGCCATCAGGCCCCAAATGGCTTGCTTAGCTTCACTGGGCTCTCTGGCTACCACAGTCCCACATAGACTGTCTCCAATGGCAGCCTGACTGGTCTGCCTTCTCATCAGCCGACACCTGAGCTCTCGCCACAAGGCAGCAATTACACATCTTCCCAAAATCCTTTTCTCCTCTGTGTGTGCGGATCTCTCCTGCCCCACACAGAATCTGCTGCTCACCAGCGCCATCTCTAGTGATACTACATATATATGTGTGGGTTTATACCTGTATATAATTTTTGTTTGCTAATTATAGTTTTTTAACAATTTAACTTTTTATTTAATCATTTTATTGTAGAACAAGCTGGAAGTTGTAGTCAAGGCGACCAGGGCATTCAGCAAGTGTGATCATCAGAGCCGGGCTTTGCATGCGCAAAAGGCACTATACCTGGCTGCCAAGGCTATAGTGTAAGTCGATTTTTACTGCTGCCAGCCTATAGTGCCAGGGAGCTAAGCATCACTCAACTGTCCTAGCTTTGTTTGTATGTTAAATTGAGTTGATAGAAGAGTTCCTATCTCTGCAATAAGCATTGGCAGCAAATCTTTAATACTGTCCCAACAGTAGATGTACCCCTAAGGTGGAGTGGGTGCGGTGGGAGAAAGGGGGCGGCCAAAATTAGCACTGTGCCTAGGGCCCTTTGTGGCCTAATTCCAACTCTGATCACTAGTAATCCTTGCAACTCTTATTAACTGTGATCTAGGTAACCCTTTTTTGAGGGCCCTTGGGTGATGACTGGAAGCCCGTAATAATGTATTTTTATCTGTGGGTTTGGAATATATCCCGGTGTAGGATTTTATCACCGTCTAAAGTCACTTGTACATCCAAGTAATTAATAGAAACTCTACTCATTTGGAAGGTCACTTTTATATGAGAGTCCCTTTCATTTATATTGTGGATCAAGCTATTTAATTTCTCCATCCCTCCGGTCCACAGCATGAATATGTCATCTATGTAGCGTGAATATGCTTTAAAGTGTTTAGACATTCCAGGATCAGAGAAGAACATGATTTGTTCTTCTCTGAACATATACACATTGGCAAAAGAAGGCGAGATGTTGCTGCCCATCGCACATTGAACTAAACACCATTAATTCTCATGGTCTTAATGAGAAAATCCAGTGGAATGTTTTCTAGTGATGTTCAGCTTAATTTTTTTCACATCAATATTTTTACATCATTGTATAGTGTCATAACAGTTAGACGGTCATGTCCATGCTAATTTTTTTAATCTGCATTAGACATTTTTATATACACATAGGGTCTGCACCAGTCAGGAACACGCAACTACATTTTGCAGTGTTGTTTTAGCACACACACGTGAGGTTTTCATTTAGCCGACTAATAACATCACTACACGGTTCATTAAACACAAAGAACATTTGGTTTATGTGCACTTTTACAGCATTCATTTTTATATACAGATGAGACACAACGTGATCAGTTATAATGTTTTACTTTCGTCACAGATTTTTTATAGACACTGTGATGACACCAAGGTCACATCATTTCAGTTTTGTTAATTTACACTTTGATTATAAACAGTGCACTATATCAAATTATACACAGGGTAGTTTCTAACATTTTAATATTTTCAACATTATAGACATGGACCATTGGGCCTGATTCAGAGCCGCTCGTAAGCGGCCGCTCGTTCGCTCCGAGCGATGTTTGCCCAACTGCGCATGCGTATGGATTGTTATACGCATGCGTGAACCAGTCAGTGCGGTCGAAATGCATGTGCTCGCAAAATAGCGAATGCCTGAAAATTTGAGTGACAGAAAGAGGCATATGTGGGTGGTAACAGGGGAAGGTGCTTGAAAACGGGGAGTGAAGATCCGAACACAGGCGTGCTTAAAGGTCAAAACGGGCATTTTATGGGTGTGCATAATTAAAACAGCAGCGTCATTGACCACGTCACTGGGTTATTTTATAGCCAGAACTGCTCGCAAGATTGTGGTAGCAAAAACCAACCACAAGAATAGCGAGCAGTTCATACCCTGGTCGATGTACTCGATTAATCTAATAAATAGCGGACATGACGTAGGATGCGAGCGGCCAGGGGGCGTAGTTTTCCAAAAAAACGACCGCAAGTTTTGTTCACTCATTCAGACCTAGAGGCGTGAACAGACCGCAAAGAGTGAACGGTTCATTTCAATAGCCACCCCTATTTTCTGGACGAGCGAGCGCTAATTGCGTCCGGCTCTGAATCAGGCCCATTGTTTTTAATGTATTTATCTATATACACAATTGTTTACATCTTTATCAGTAGTCTGTGGTATATGAATAAGTATCATCTATATTGCATGTGTTCCGACGAGATCATAGTGTCTATTATGATTTACATTTGTTTTGAATACTCTTTATTGTGACCAACATAATGTTAGTATATTTTGTCTTTGTGTCATACTGTCTCATATTACTATTTTTGATATTGTACTGTATATCCATTTCATAAGGTGGTTCTTTAGGTGCTTTACTAATTTTTCACTATATTCACTAGGTGCGGGGTTGGATTTACTTTTTTCACTTTATATTGTTTTTCCTCTATCGCTCAGTGTACTCGCATCTTGGTTCCTATGGTCCCCGTATGCGGCCGGTGCTGTGATGTCACTCTTTGGAGACAGGGCGGAAGTCGGATACGGACTCCCCAAGTATTGGTACAGGTTTCACTGGGGGGCTTCTTCTCTTATATAAGGTATGTCAGTGCTTGTTTAGTTTATTACACCTTGACAAAGGGGTGGTAGTGCCCCGAAACGTTGGTACTGCTTTTTCACTATATGTGAATTGTTTTCATTACAAGTCTCTGAGTGCTGCTGTTTGTTTATGCTGCTGATATATATATATATATATATATATATATATGGGTTCAGAATCTATACAGCAATCCTGATGCATGCAGGTAAGTATGCTAACCCACCCCCTAACCCTCCCCGCCTGTAGCCTAACCCTAAATGTCCCCTCCCTCAGCCTGACCCTAGCTATCCACTCTGACAACCTAACCCTAACCCTCCCCCTAGTGCCTAACCCCTAAACCTAACCCTAATACTTACCGTCAGGATACTGGTGCCGGGATTCTGTCCTCTGGCATTGTGTGCACCAGGATGCTGACTTCATCCCATGTATTTATACAGAATGCAATAATATAGGTTACTATGGAATCGGTATGTCATGCCGGCAGCTGTTTAGCCGCCGGATCAAAATAGACAGCGGCAGCCCGGTGGGTCAAAATCCCGACACCTCGAGGTAAGTACCATAACCCTCCCCTCTCCCCTCCCTAACCCTAACCATCCCTTAGGGGTGCCTAACCCTAAACTCCTCTCCTGGTTCTTAACCCTAACCTCCCACCCATCGGTGCCTAAACCTAACCCCCTCTCCCCGCACCCTAAACCTAACCCTCCCAGGGGGGATGCCTAACCCTAACCTCCCCCCTAGTGACTAACCCTAACCCCCTCTTCCCCTAGCCTAACCCCAACCTCCCCCGGGGGGTGCCTAACCCTAAGTCCCCCCAGGGGTCCCTAAACCTAACCCCCCCATCCCCAGGCTAAGTGTATACTTACCCAGCAGAGAGGACGATCGGTCCGGCGTCCTTGGCATTCCAGCGTCAGGATTAACATAGACATCGGTATTTCAACACCTATGTTAAATCCCTTGCCGGGATTACTCTGTTGGGATTTAGACCGGCGGCCATGCGTCCACCAGTCTCGTAACTACATCCCGGTTAATATTGTATTTCTCAGTTATTATTTCATTTAATATCAGAAATATGCTTTTCTAATGCGTGTATCTACAATGAACAGTAGCAGAAAACTCCTATTGCATAAAATAATTATCTGTATATTTAGTTTCAGCTTCATGTTTTTAAACATGTCATACACAAATATATTTACTACAAATTAAATAAATGCTAAGATTATTTTAAAATTAAAAAGTTATGTGAGGTGTACATTCATCCTTTTCTGCTGTGCATGATCACACTGGGCTTGTGTCAGAGATGGATACTAATGCATGTGCACCTGCAATTTGTTTCAGCTTAGCAGACGAGATAATGGTCCTGGCTCAGAGGTGGACGCAATGTCAATGTTTGCACAGTTGAGCCATTATTTGTTACTGTACCCTTACCACTGAGTGTACACAGAGACCGCTGCTGCATTTGGAACCACTCTCATTTCAGCTGGCGGTGGATAGCCATGGGCATTCCTGGGAGGTGAATGGGAGGCAGCAAGATGTGATAGCAAAAAAAGGCCATCTCATGGGCCTGTTATGGATATGTCACAGACGTATTTGTGAACGTGGCTGTGTTCTCAAACGCAGAGCCCGAGCCACAGGGGCTATGTTTAGAGAATGTTCAGAAGGAGACATCATCCACCATCACGACCATCGACCACCAATGGTCACGATGGTATTCCCAGCACTGCGACCTCCAACACAGTGCTGGGATGGCAAATTCAGCAGGGAATGTCATACACCTCCTACTGCATTTGCATGATTGCAAGGATTGCATTGCAAAGCAGCCTGCGTGCAGCTTTGCAATTGCGATCCATGCTGAATCAGGCACTCTGTGTACACTCAGTGGTACGCATGTGCATAGTGGTTTACAGGACTTCTGAATCAGGCCCAAAGTTGGTAACAAAGCAAAAATAAAAGGATTAACTTTACACTATGGCAAAACCATGTTGCACTACCAACTCTGACTCAGGGCCTTATTCAGCAAGGAACGCAGTTGCTAATACGCACGCAATCGGTCGCTTGTTGCGTCCTGCGCATGCATATGCATCACAGTGCATGAACAAGCAATTGCGATCGGAACTGCAATTTGCGGAGGCTACGCAGACCCAGAGCAGAGTGATTGACAGGAAGTGCCGTTTGTGGGTGGTGAAGGGGGGGTGGTCCGGTGAACGCAGTCATGCCAGTGCGTTTCAACACCGTTGCAGGGGCGTGCATAAATTAGCCACTGCGTGGCAATAAACAGCCATAGCACTGATAGCGTGCGTAGCTGTTAGCAATTTCTGAGTAAGGTCAGGGCTTGTGCAAGTGTGCATATGGGTCTGATGTTACTCGATGTTACCAATTGTTTTGCTATGTTTCCCTATTATACGGATGGGAGTAAGGAGAAGTGGGCGTCCTTATGTCAGGCTACGATCGCAATGTGAATGCAAACATTTAAATAGCACCACTGATTTTAGCAACTACGGTGCGTGAGTATTAGCAGAATTGTGATACATAGTGAATCTGGCCCTTAGTCCATTTATGTTTAAGTTGGGGAAGGTTAGGTTCCAGAAGGCACAGAATATACTTCAAGGAGTCTGGTTAGGGTTAGGCTTGAGAAGGGGTTAGGAGTAGAGCAGGCTGAGGAGGATCCGCATGCTAATATTAGGCTATATGATGTGAGAGAAGTCACTTGTCAAACAATCATTCTCAATCTTCTAGCCATCTTTATGAGGCCCAGTAAATAATTAAATCATCAACCATAATGTAATGCCTTCCTGCAAGAGCATAAAAAAAAAGCTGACAGACAACTTATACTGCGAAATGGAAGAGGAGCTGTAGGTATTACTAAAACATTTATCTACTGTTGTACACAGGAAATGGTATCACACCCTTCACCCTAGCATACCACCATTAATGAACACCCATTGACTATGGATCCAAAAAAAGTATTTATTGTAAGAAGAAAATTTAATTACTGCCATTTTCTGCATATCATTTGAATCCTAGTCTCATTGTTATAGAGTAGAAATGTAAAAGGACACCAGATTTCCTAGAAATAATGACACTCACATTTAGACTATCCATTCACCAGTGTATAAATTGAATGATGGTAAGTGCTAGTGTCTAGTGCTAGTGTCTCTGTTAGAAAATAATGGTGATAAGGTAACCAGAATTTGTCTACTTGCAGATGTGGAAGATTCTTCTATATTATCTTGATAATGTATTAGATTAATTAGTATGGAAACATCATAAAATCGCAGCTTGGAAATTCAATATTAGGCTAAATAAATGGAATAAATGGAAAATATGTGTGAATTTTCTGACATATTAGTTTAGTTGTGACTATTGTCTGATATCTGCCTTCATTCAAAAAAGAATAACAGAAGGCTGACACTAAAGCCTGGTACACACTAGACTATATGTCCACATCAGGCAGTGTGTACCCACTTTATTACTGATGATGCACGTTCTCAGCTATCTGCATGCAGGTCCGACAGGCAATATCGTCAGCCAGGGCCATGCTGCCGAATGCAGCATGGCCCCCGCTGTCGCTCCATCACTCCTGGCATCGGCAAGTGTGTATGCACTTGCCGATGCCGGGGCCACCGCCGGGACCCACCGCCTACAGTATCGAGTTGGGTACACATCGGCTAATGTGTGCCCAGCATAAGCCTGACAGCCTTTAAACATCATGGCTGGAGCATGTTTTGGAATTAATGAAAGTTGGGTAGGGAGAGGGGGAGGGTTATCATTCTGACTAACAAGTGTCGGTATGTTAACCCTGTCAGGATCCAAGCATCAGGATTCTGACCGCCCGGATCCCAACTGCCGGCATCTCATACCTAACCCAACATTCACAAGTGAAGTGGAAAAGAAAGAGTGATAGGTTTTCATTATAAAATTGACATTATTAATACTAAAAATGCTATATCTGTTAAAAAATTTAACTAATTGGTTGTACTGTATAGTATATTAAATAAGCGATCCACTCAATTTTTAATTAATGTCTTACAATTAATATCAAAATTATTTGCCAATATTCTTATTCATTTTTCTCTTATCCTATGATTGAAAACTAAAAATATTACTTCGTAACAGTCTGTAGCACTTCCGATACTAACTTGCATTCTGCTACAACATTTTTTCAGCAAATTTAAAACACTAAGTGTAGTCATGACGACCTGCCCAGTTCTAAAATGGCAAGAGAGAGAATCCATACAATTTACTATATTCACTTGGTACTGAACATGTTGGCTGACATCTCCAAAACAAAATACATACAATAGGTGCCCTGATTTCTCCACTTCCCGTAAAGTTTAAATAAATAGAATTGCAAACGTGTTGACTTGTGTAAAATATACCACAGTATATTAACATTTTTAGGAAACAAAAGTTGCTTCAATTGTTTTAGATTTTAGGAAACACAATTTGCACCGTGGTCTCAGTCCAGTTGCTTAAATTGTTTTACATTTTCTTTCTGCTGCACAGGAGGTTTCTGTCCTCCCTGAGCTTGTCTTAGGACACCTGTGTTACGGTTTGACAGGTGTACCTGCCCAGTCTAACACCTTAGTCAATTCCAAGATGAAGAATTACAATGAGCCCAATGATAGTAGATAACCCCAAGTATGGGTTCAAGACTTATGGTTTTCTGCATAATGCTGTCCAGATGTATGAACAAATGCAGAGAAGGATTTATCTTAACGTATTACTTTTATCAATGATGAACCAGAAACACAGACTTTATACTCACTACACCATGCATTACAAATTACTATGCATTATTATGCATTGCCCTTGTTTGGTTTTTAGTCTCAGCACTCATAAGTTGAGGTCGGTATGTATGTTAAAAATGTCACCTGGAAATTATTTAAAAAAGGTATTAGAAATGTATAACTATTAGCATTTATGCTTAACTTTAATGCCAAAAGGCTGTGGTCATGTAGGTAATTTGGTATGAGCAAGCTGAACCTCTGTTGAGGTATATTTGGTATAAGTGTGTACCAGTGGCGTCCTTACCTTTGGTTGCACCCGGTGTGGGTGTACAAGAATGAGCGCGGCCCAGCCGCGCATGCCGGGGAAAGGGGACGGGGCCTCGGGACAAGGGGGTGGGGCCTTGGGTGGGGGGTGGAGCCACACATCCGAACCCCGGTTTTAGTGTCTCCAGGGGGTCCAAGAGGTGCGGGCTGCCCCCAGGGACCAGTGTGCTTGTAGTGCTGGCTCCCTCACTGTGACAGGAGCCGAGTGCTGCACGTAATTCTACAGTGCAGCACCCGGCTCCTGTCACCAGAGGGGGAGTCTGCACTTTGGTGTCACCCCTCGGCAGGTGACACACGGTTGCGGCCCACACCCCCCTTGTGACGCCACTGGTGTGTACTAAACTAATTTACTTCAGATAGCTTTGCTTGAGGTACAGAGAAATAAAATAGATTTGCCTTTTGCGGTGTAATATAAATAAAAAAGTTATTATAATAGCTAGGGGTGTTGAGAGGGGTTGGGGTGGGTACAGATTACCTGGGCCTGGCCTACTTGAGGGACCCAGCATGGGCCGGGTCAGCCAGGGAGGATGAGCAATACACCTGTCAGTGCTTGGCAGTGCACACATTAGGAACAGTACTTTTAATTAGGGCATGGCTTGGCCACGTCCCATGATAGGCCACAACCCCACACCAGCATAGGGGCTTGCCATATGATTATAACAATTTGTGCTACTCACCAGCAGCACAAGTAAAGATGTGTCCTCATACACCTCATGTCTATGCACCATACGCCACGAAGCACCCAACATCTCTGAGCCACTCCGAGAGAGAAGCGTACCATCTTTTTCTTTAAAGTTTGTGTCTTATTTGCATCACAGATACAGTAAAATACCACTCAAGTGTACCATGGATGCTGGGCTGTGACTTTAACTGCACAGTAATTTAATTTTAAACATATACAGAGTCGCAGAAGATGCACAATGGAAATTATTATGAGAAAACACTTTGTAGCACTTCATACACAAATTCAGACTCATTCGCACTCTAATATACAAATGAAGCACATCAAATTTGCCAATGCAATTTAGTAGTTTTGATACTCCCAGTTTTATTTATGCGAATAAGATGCACATTTTGAATGAGAAAGACACTAAGCTGAGTCATTCAAGACCTGGCATGCTAAGAGGGGCTATTTGGCATGCCTGAAGCAACAGTGTATAAGGACTAGTGGTGTGCACTGACCACTTTTCGTGTTTTTTGTTTTGGTTTTGGATCTGGATCTTCTTCATGTTGTGGATCTGTATTGGTTTTGCCAAAACCAACCTTCTGTGTTTTGGGTTTTGGGTTTTGTATTTTGGACCTGTATTTTTTTGAAAAAAGCATAAAAACAGATAAAATCACAGAATTTATTTTTTTTATTCCTACGCTATTATTAACCTCAATAACATTCATTTCCACTAATTTCTAGTCTATTCTGAACACCTCACAATATTGTTTTTAGGCCAAAAAGTTGCACCAAGGTAGCTGGATGACTATGCTAAGTGAACAAGTGGGCGGCAAAAACACGTGGCCCATCTAGGAGTGGCACTGCAGTGGCAGACAGGAATGCAGTTTGAAAAACTAGGCCCCAAAGAGTACATAATGCCAAAAAAAAAAAAGAGTAGGGCAGGTTCAAGGGCAGGTTCAAGAGTGTTTGGTGGTGCTCCAGTCTTCGACACGCAGTCGTTGAATGGCAAAAGTGGCCAGAAATTTTTCAGGCCATCCAAAGCGTCTTCTGCACTCCCTTATCGTTTTTCAGAAAATTCGGCACCACCAAATTTATTGTGTGAGCAAAACATGGAACATGCTGGAATTTGCCCAGATGTAATGCCCGCACAGTGTTGGTGGCATTGTCAGATATCACAAATCCCCAGGAGAGTCTAAGTGGGATAAGCTATTGGGCAATGATTTCCCTCAGTTTCTCCAAGAGGTTGTTGGTGGTGTGCCTCTTACTGAAACCTGTGATACACAGTGTGGCCTGCCTTGGAACAAGCTGGTGTTTCTGAGATGCTACTACTGGTGACGCTGCTGTTGTTGCTGCATAAGGCAATACATCTACTCAGTGGGCTGACACAGTAATATAGTCCTTAGTCTGCCCTGTTCCACTTGTCCACATGTTGGTGGTTAAGTGGACATTGGGTACAACCACATTTTTTAGGACACTGAGGACACTTTTTCTGACATCTCTATACATTCTTGGTATCATCTGCCTAGTGAAGTGCAATCTAGATGGGATTTGCTACACACTACCTCCATAAATTGTCTAAATCCCACTGCACTAATGGTGGATACCAGACGCACATCTAACACCAACATAGCTGTCAAGGCCTCAGTTATATGCTTTTCAACAGGATGACTGCTGTCATACTTCATCCTCCTCGCAAAGGACTGTTGGATGGTCAATTGCTTAGTAAAAGAAGAAGTGGTGTTCCAACTTCCTTTCAGGGATGATGAACTACTCCCAGCAGCAACAGCAGCAGCGGCTGCAGTAGGCATAGCAATGCAGGATCCTCTGGAGGAATCCTGGATAGGAGAGGAGTCAGAGTTGCCAGTGACATGGCCTGCAGGACAACTTCTTATCCTGACTGAGGAGGAAATTGATGAGGAAGGAGTTGACGGTGTGGTTTGCAGGCGCTTGAATACAACAGGACAAAGGGATTTAGGTGTACCTGGACGGCTTATGGTTTTAGCCACAGTTTCTGAACTTGGCAGTAACTTTTTATGAACGCGCTGCAGGTGACGTATAAGGGAGGATGTTCCTAGGTGGTTAACATCCTTACCCCTACTTATTCCACCTTTACATACGCAACATATGGCAAGACAGTAGTTGTCCGGATTTGGTCTGAAATATTTCCAGATCAAAGAGGTGGAATGTTTGGTCTTCTGCCCAGGCATGACCGTGATGGGCTTTTTCATCCCACGGACAAAAACTGTCTTCCCTGGTGCCTGATTTAAACAGAACACATCACCATCAGTAACCTCCTCATCAAGTTCCTCCTCAGTGCCAGCTACACAAATATCCTCATCCTGTTGTACTTCAACAGAGACATCTTCAATTTGAATAGCAGCAAGTGGACTGTGGGTGCTCCTCCAGCACTTGCAGAAGGCATGCAAATGGTGGAAGGAGCCACCTCTTCCCGTCCAGTGTTGGGAAGGTCAGGCATCAGAGCCATCGCCACACTTGGACTCTCCATGGGGATTTATGATATCTTCTTAAAATTAGAACACACAGTTCTTTGCTGTGCTTTTGCCAGCTTGACTTGTTTAATTTTTCTAGCAGGAGGAGTAGGGCTTCCATTGTCATGTGAAGTTGAACCACTAGTCATGAACATAGGGTAGGACCTTAGCCATTCCTTGCCACCCTGTGTCGTAAATGGCATATTGGCAAGTTTACGTTTCTCCTCAGACAATTTCAATTTATTTTTTAAGGTCATTTTACAGAACTTTGGCTTTTTGGATTTTACATGCCCTTTACTATGACATTGGGCATCAGCCTTGGCAGACGACTTTGATGGCATTTCATCGTCTATGTCATGACTAGTGGCAGCAGCTTCAGCACTAGCAGGAAGTGGTTCTTGATCTTCCTCTATTTTATCCTCTATTATTTTTAAGGAGTGAATAACCCCTGTAAATGTTTTATTATTTTTATTGAAGGGCAGCCGCCTACACCACAACACACAGGACAGCACCTGTAAGGTAAGAATAAGAAGGGGAGCGGCCTACACCACAACACACTGGACAGCAACTGTAATGTAAGAATAAGAAGGGGAGCGGCCTACACCACAACACACTGGACAGCACCTGTAAAAGTTTTTATTTTTATTGAAGGGCAGCAGCCTACACCACAACACACAGAACAGCACCTGTAATGTAAGAATAAAAAGGGCAGCAGCCTACACCACAACACACAGGACAGCACCTGTAATGTAAGAATAAGAAGGGCAGCGGCCTACACCACAACACACAGGACAGCATCTGTAATGTTAGAATAAGAAGGGCAGCGGCCTACACCACAACACACAGGACAGCACCTGTAATGTAAGAATAAGAAGGGCAGCGGCCTACACCACAACACACAGGACAGCACCTGTAATGTAAGAATAAGAAGGGCAGCGGCCTACACCACAACACACAGGACAGCACCTGTAATGTAAGAATAAGAAGGGCAGCGGCCTACACCACAACACACAGGACAGCACCTGTAATGTAAGAAGGGCAGCGGCCTACACCACAACACAAAGGACAGCACCTGTAATGTTAGAAGGCAGCGTCCTACACCACAACACACAGGACAGCACCTGTATTGTAAGAAGGGCAGCGGCCTACACCACAACACACAGGACAGCACCTGTAATGTAAGAATAAGAAGGGCAGCGGCCTACACCACAACACACAGGACAGCACCTATAATGTAAGAAGGGCAGCGGCCTACACCACAACACACAGGACAGCACCTGTAATGTAAGAAGGGCAGCGGCCTACACCACAACACACAGGACAGCACCTGTAATGTAAAAATAGACAGCACCTGTAATGTAAGAATAAGAAGGGCAGCAGCCTACACCACAACACACATGACAGCACCTGTAATGTAAGAATAGACAGCACCTGTAATTTAAGAATAAGAAGGGCAGCGGCCTACTCCACAACACACAGAACAGCACCTGTAATGTAAGAATAAGAAGGGCAGCAGCCTACACCACAACACACAGGACAGCACCTGTAATGTAAGAATAAGAAGGGCAGCGGCCTACACCACAACACACAGAATAGCATCTGTGATGTAAGAATATGAAGGGCAGCAGCCTACACCACAACACACAGGACAGCACTTGTAATGTAAGAATAAGAAGGGCAGCAGCCTACACCACAACACACAGGACAGCACCTGTAATGTAAGAATAAGAAGGGCAGCGGCCTACACCACAACACACAGGACAGCACCTGTAATGTAAGAATAAGAAGGGCAGCAGCCTACACCACAACACACAGGACAGCACCTGTAATGTAAGAATAAGAAGGGCAGCAGCCTACACCAAAACACACAGAACAGCATCTGTGATGTAAGAATATGAAGGGCAGCAGCCTACACCACAACACACAGGACAGCACCTGTAATGTAAGAATAAGAAGGACAGCGGCCAACACCACAATACACAGGACAGCACCTGTAATGTAAGAATAAGAAGGGCAGCGGCCTACACCACAACACACAGGACAGCCCATGTAATGTAAGAATAAGAAGGGCAGCAGCCTACACCACAACACACAGGACAGCACCTGTAATGTTAGAAGGCAGCGGCCTACACCACAACACACAGGACAGCACCTGTAATGTTAGAAGGCAGCAGCCTACACCACAACACACAGGACAGCACCTGTAATGTAAGAATAAGAAGGGCAGCAGCCTACACCACAACACACAGAACAGCATCTGTGATGTAAGAATATGAAGGGCAGCAGCCTACACCACAACACACAGGACAGCACCTGTGATGTAAGAATAAGAAGGGCAGCAGCCTACACCACAACACACAGGACAGCACTTGTAATGTAAGAATAAGAAGGGCAGCAGCCTACACCACAACACACAGGACAGCACCTGTAATGTAAGAATAAGAAGGACAGCGGCCAACACCACAATACACAGGACAGCACCTGTAATGTAAGAATAAGAAGGGCAGCGGCCTACACCACAGCACACAGGACAGCCCGTGTAATGTAAGAATAAGAAGGGCAGCAGCCTACACCACAACACACAGGACAGCACCTGTAATGTTAGAAGGGCAGCGGCCTGCACCACAACACACAGGACAGCACCTGTAATGTTTGAAGGCAGCGGCGTACACCACAACACACAGGACAGCACCTGTAATGTTAGAAGGCAGCGGCCTACACCACAACACACAGGACAGCACCTGTAATGTAAGAAGGTAGCGGCCTACACCACAACACACAGGACAGTACCTGTATTGTAAGAAGGGCAGCGGCCTACACCACAACACACAGGACAGCACCTGTAATGTAAGAAGGGCAGTGGCCTACACCACAACACACAGGACAGCCCCTGTAACAACTACTTGTATTTTTGGGCAGCAGCCCCTTGATAGGAGCACAGCAGCCCTGCGCCACCTACCTACGCTGATGACAGGTGTGGCTGGCACACACACAGAAAATATATATTTATTTTTTTAACACTGGTGGTGGTAGGTGAAGAGAGCACCCCTGAAGAATGAGAACCCCTGAACACATCAATACAGCCAGCCCCTATGGACAGGACAACAGCCAGCCCCTATATGGACAACAGTAGCCAGCCAGCCCCTATGTTTATGGAGTGGACAACAGTAGCCAGCCAGCATCAGCAACAGCTCCCTCCCTCTTCACAGTAGCCAGCCAGCCCAGTATTGTAATGTATATAACTATAAGTAGTAGTGTACTACTAAGTTTGTTATTTTAATTAGTAGGCAACAGCTCCCAGCTCCATCCCTCTGTCAGCCCCTATGGAGAGGACAACAGCCAGCCCCTTTATGGACAACAGTAGCCAGACAGCCTCTTCACAGTAGCCAGCCAGCCCAGTGTATGATGTATCACACAACTGAACAAACAGTATATCACACAACACTAGCTCCCAGCTCCCTCCCTCTGCATGCATGCTCCACAGCCGGAATGAAAAATGGCGGCGATCGCAGGACCTTTTATAGAATCTAAAACCTGTGAGAATCTAACAGTGGGCTACTGACATTTTGCCTCAATTTCAGTTCCGAGCCAGGCGTGAAAACCCAAGCCTGACTCAGTTCCCGGCTCGGATCGGGGGGGCTCAGGGGGGTTCAGATTTCAGAGATCTGAACCCGCTCATCCCTAATAAGGACACATCTGTAGTTAATGCTCAGCACAGTATTTCCTGTTGTACTATCACTTATCTGAGCAATGCTCAGGTGCCACAGGGAAAGCAACCCAAACTGATAATGAACACTTAACACTCTAGTGCCTCTGCTTTGTGTATGTGTGCAACATGGAGCTGTTTTTTATTTATTTAATTTATTTATTTAAGAATATATTTTATTTGTAAAATATAGACATTGGTATAATAGATGCACCCCACCAAAGAAAAAAAATACAATTAAAATAAATAAACATAATAAACATAGTAATAATAATAATGATAATAATTTATTACATAAATAGACTTACCCTTGCAAAGGCATTGATAAGTCTTTGCAAGAAGTACCTAAATACTATACATTGACTAAGTTATTGACTGAGGGTGAAATGGACATATGTTATACCTTTTAAAAATAGATGACTCTTTACTACCTATGAACCAAAATATGATTCAGAAACAAGTGTAATGGAAATGTTGAAGGTGAGCACTCATGCTGTCTCCTCATCAGGTCCCATTTCCATAGTAACAGTGATGTATACATGACATCTGACCCAATGCCTACTGCGCATGCGGGGCTTATAGCGCATTCTTCCTCCATAGGAGTAGGATGTGCCCATGAGTGTCCCTCAGTAGCACTGGCTCAGTGATTGCAAATTACTGAACAAACAGATGTGGTGGTGCCGCAACTTACCTCTATGTCACTACCACTTACCACTGTGTCAGTACTGCTAGTGGAACTACAAGTCCCGCTGCCACCATTGCATCTATTATCCCAGTGCAAAGCCCAGACACTGCACACTATCCCTGTTAACCTGTTCTTTGGCTGCATACTGCATGTACCTGTGTTATGCTGCATTCATTCTGTGTTGTCTCACACCTTGTTGCTCTACCTGGTTAATAAACCAATCACTCATTAAGCTGTTCAGCATGTGGACTAACCTCCATTACACAATGCTGCAACCTATTTCAACATAGGTTCTGCCAATATGTTATGTGCCCAGGCCACTAAGCTCTCAGACTGTCAGACTCCCAGGCCACCCCAGCATGTGTTGAATAATGATTCCAAGAATGCAGCTGTTGCAGCAACACAAAATAAAAGGATCTGAGTGAGTACAGAAAAGACCTTTATTCATACCATGGGTGAGAGTGTATGCTTCAAATACAAGTATGGGATTTGCCAAACTAACAGGCTCAGATAATTATGCTACATGGAATTGTGGTTAAAGTGGGAAAATCATGGAAAATCACTAGTGATCCTGGTGATAACCCCAGCCCTGATGATGTGGATAATGACATGGGAAAATGAGAACTATAGGTCAGCTTTAGAGCAGCACATATAGGCCCTCATTCAGAAGCAAGAAGCGAACGCTCGTTCTGAATGAGGGTGGCCGCTTGTATTTTTTAGTGCGGCCTTCTGGTAGCTAGCTAAACTGTGGGTTACCACTCACAGCTTTAGCAACCGACCAGGTTGATGGTCGCGATGGTCAAGATCATCAGGGCTAGCGACGAGACACTAAGGTTGGGTCTCGGCAACCGCAAGCCCCAGGGAGCTTCCTGCTCTGATCGAGCAGGAAGCTCCCAACTGACATCACTGCTGATGTCAGTGCAGCTGCCCACAAAATGGCAGGCATTCCTTAAGGAATGCCTCCGTTTGTGAAACCACCCCCACCATGCCTACAAAACGGGCTGAGCTGTTGATCAACATCGACAGCCGGACCTTTTGTAGTGAGCTCCGGAGCGAGAGAATGTCTCTCTTGCTCTGGGGCTTGTGCACATGCAGTGCAGCTGCTAAACATCGACCTGGTTGTGAGTGCTCAGCGCTTGCGACCGGGTCTGAATGAGGGCCATAGTCAATTATTCATGGGATAGTGACTGCACATGTAATGTGGGTAGCATTACAGATGTCTTATGAGGACAATGGCTTAATGAGACAAATCAAGGTGAACTCTGTACAAAACTAAGCTAAGTGTGTGCAATATGAATTAATATATATAGGATGTTGTCTAACTCTCAATACCTAACTTCATTAGGCATACAATAAGATGAGGAGGTTGCTATAGCGATGCTGTAGATCCTTACCCCAGAGAATAATGTTTTAGTTGTGGCTTTGGAGTCATGCACTAGTAAGCTATCAATGGAGATTGCACAGGCCAAGCTACTGCAAATTTTAGAGCACATACCTGTTGAGACCAATGCTGATAATTGTATTCCGCTGTCAAATGTAAACTTTAAAAATCCCAAATACAAGTGCTGCAAGTGTCTCTAGTCGGCTACAGAATGTACAGCAAGTGAACCAAGTGGTATTTTGTCCTGCAAGTGTGACAGAAAGAATTGTCAGCATTGAAAAGTCAGCTTTGAATGTAGCAGACAGTCACTGTAAAGATTGCTGGTACATGGACTCAGGAGCCACAAGGCATTTCATCTGTAATGAGAGTTGTTTCCAGTTACTAAAGTCAAGTGAGCTTTTACTGTAAATGTCAGAGGAATAGGAGATAAAGTCCAAAATGCCATGAAAGTTGGCACAGTTACTTTATGCTTGAGAATCAAGGGCAAATCAGTTGTCACAGATATAGTTTCAACATAATCTAGGAACCAATCTAGTTGCCATCAGTGTACTTGAGATGAAACAATAGAAAGTCCAATTTGCAAGTGGACAGTTTGTTGATTATAATAATAGGGGGAATGTGATTGCAGTGGCAACCTGGTGCCATAACTGTATATCCTAGGCACTGAGGAACATTGTGTGATGATGGCTACAGATTCTTAACAGTCAATGAAACTTTGGTCTATAAGACTGGGACACCTAGGAATTGACAACATGCAGACACTTCTGGATGGCATGGTGATGGGTATTTCAGTCGACAATCCTGAAACACCAGGTTGTGAAGAGTGTGTGAAGGGAAAACAAAAACATTGCCCATTTGTAGAGCGAGAGCACCATTGGAATTAGTACACATAGATATTAGTGGACCAATGGAGGTGGATTCATTGAATGGCAACCACTATTTCACAATGTTCATAGTTGATGCTACAAGGATGACACAAATTTCTTCCTGAAAACCAAGAGTGAAGTAACAAGCAAGATTCCAGAATACAAGAATCTTGTAGAAACTCGGCCTGAAGATAAAAATGTTGAGGTCTGATAGTGGTGTAGAATGTGCAAACAGAGATCTAGATATCTTTCTCAAAAGGAATGACAGTCAACATAAAAATGATTGCCTACACACCTGAACAAGATGCTTGAGTGACAGGACAAACAGAACAATAGTTTTGAGCAAGGACTATCTTAAGTGATGCAGATCTGGACAAGAGATTCTGGGCAGAAGACATTCAAACTGCTGTATATCTCAAGATTCGAGCACCTACAATGTCAGTCAAAGACAAAACACCATTTGAAGTTTGGTCCAGTAAAATGCAAAGTATAAGTTATTCTCATGTCTTTGGATTCAGAACATATAACTATATCCCTAATGAAAAAAGGTGCAAACTGGATCCCAAATCCATCTAATGTAATATGTTTGGACAACAAAGCAAAGGTTACAGATTGTGTGGCATTGAGAATCAAAAGCTTCTGAAGTCAAGTGACATAATCACACATATGATTGGCCAACTTTGCCTACTGTTAAGCAGTAACTGAAACAAGTGTAAATCAGTCATAGATTCAAAAGAAGACAATAGATGCTCTGCAAGTGGTGGGTAGGAGATCCAAATAGCCAAAGTTAAGATGCTACTAAATTCTAATTGAAAGATCTTGGGCCTGCATACCAAATGTTGGATTTAATAATTGTACATGATTTCAAGGCTGGAACTGTTACAGTCAACCAACAAGTTTACATTGAGGCGATGCTCAACAAGTTTTATAAGATGGATGCTAAACCAGTCAGTACACCAAATACCAAACATAAGTAACAGAAGCTGTGTGTCCATCTTAAAAGGTAGAATTAGAAGAAATGTGCAGATTTCCTTACCAAAGTGCAAACTTTGATGTATGCAAGGGAATGGATATGTAATGACGGCTGTCGGGATGCCTCCTTTCAGAATACCGACAGCGGCATCCAGATGGTTGGAATCCCAACAGGGGTCAGGTAAGTATACATACCTTGCCCCTCCCTCCCTTCTTGAAGCCTAACTCTAATCCTCCCCACCCCGCACCCTTGCCCTTCCCATTAGTCCCTAAACCTAACCCTCCCCCTTTGCTCCTAAACCTAACTCTCCCTCCTAAGTGCCTAACCCTAAGCCCCCATTGGTGCCTAACCCTCCCCCTAAGGGGTGCCTAACCCTAACCTCCCCATCAAAATATAACCCTAACCCAACTACATGGCTAATCCTAAGGGCGCCCTGGACTTACCTCATTCGGTCAGGCATCCTTTGGTGTCCCAGAGTCTACTTTAAGATAGGCGTCGGTATTTGATGCCTATCTTAAGTCCCTTGTTGGGATTTCAGTCATGTTAGCCAATTTGTAAACAACCCTGGAAAGATAGACTGTTCTTCCATGAAATGTATTCTAAGATATCTGAATGGTACTAGCTCCTTAAAACTAAAGTTTTATGAAACTGAAAGTCTGGAGTTACAAGCCTTCTGTGATGCCAACTGGGGATCAGATGAGGACGGTTTACATTTCTACACTGGATAACTGTTTTCACTAACAGGTGCATCAGTCAGCTGGGCTAGCAGAAAACAGCTACTGTTAGCTTATCTACCACTGAAGCTGAGTATATGGCACTCACAATAAGAGGCATTGTGGCTGAATGAGGACTTTGGGGCTTATTAATTTCAGGAGTCCAGATGGCTCCCAATAATGCAGTTTCCAATTCGCTGTGAGTAGCAGTTGTAGATACAAAATCACCAGAGCAAATCAACATTGCTCTGGTGCAGAGACAGCTAATCCAAAATCAGCTGTCTCCGTGATCCTGATTGAGTCTGACTCGGCTCTACTAGTGCGCATGCGTGAACTTCGGTTCACGCATGCTTACAAAAACCCTGCATCTGGCAGAAGGTTCTATACAGGGACAGATCTGCTTACCACTGTGTCACTACCGCTAGTGGAACTACAACTGCATCTTTATCCCTGGTCAAAGTCCAGACATTGCACGCTATCCCTGTTGACTCGCTCCTATATCTGCATCATGATGCATGTACCTGAGCTATGCTGCATTAACACTGTGTTTTCTCACACCATTTTGTTCTATCTGGTTAATATACCAAATCACTGGTTAAGCTACTGTATTCAACATGTAGACCAACCTCCATCACACACCACTGTCACTTACAGTATATCAACATTGGTTCTGCCAAAAGGAAATGCATAAAATATTGTAATCTGGCTTTTTTAAATAATGCTAATATTTAACAAAAGTAGCAATTAATTAGTGAAAACCATGAATGTGTAATACAAAATAAATGTGAGAGATGAGTTGGTCAGAAATGATAGTCTGCCAATTGTAATTACCAAACAATTAATACATTCATAACATAAAGGTAATGAATGTCTACATGTAGAAAATTAATTCATGTAATGGGATAAAATATAAAAAAAAAACCTTCATATAATGAATATATAGATAAATGTTGAAGTAAGCATACACACCCAATACAAGAATTAAAATACTGATTATAATAAAAAATTCATAAAATAGCAATATATAGAATTAAATCCATTATGCAGATATCATTGTTTCTACTTCGAATCAGGTATACAGCACAAGAAATGAAAGTGTCAAAAATGTTCATTCAAGTAAATTTTCATAATAAGTATGGAGGAAGTCATAGAGCATTCAGTGACAGTAATATAAGTATTATTATTTAAGCAGGTAAAATGCCCAATCTATTGCAGTGTCATCATCCTCCTGCCTAATACAGCATGTTGATAATCTCTATAGCTACAGTAAAATAACATTATTTTAGTTCTACTGCTTCATTCTGTGTTTATCAGAGGGTAGATCATGAGTCAGAATTTAGTACAACAGCTCTGCCCACTCACAAGTGTATGTCAGTGTGGGGTAACTACTTCATCGATACTAAATGTGGTGATAACACCTGTAGCTAGTCCATGTCATATACTAGGCCCTGTAAGAGACGGTTCTAGTATGTAAGTGGTACAGGTCTAGATTTCTAAAGGGTTAAATACTGACATGTTTAAGTGTGTGGTATTATGCTTTAATAATTGACATTACCATGCAATGACAATAATAATGATGTCACTATGCTGATTTCAGCTTTATGGCCAGAAAAAAAATCAGAAAGACAGTAGACAGAGGGGTATATCTATGAGCCCAAAATACATTTTTATTAGTGGCACATATATTTATTCTGTCAAACTTATTAAAAGGTAAGAGCCCTTTGTCACATACTGAAGTTTGGGACCCCATTACTGGGTCCAGCACTGTCACTTTATGGGCCGCCGTGTTCCCACTGGCTGCCTGTGGCAACCCCTAAAGTGTTTAGGCACCTATCTTTTATTGAGGCTATCAACCATTTCTAGGTGCTTCTAGCCATTCTGAACCATGGGTGCTGCCATCTTGGATTGGATCACATTACCCGCTCTGCTGACCAGCTTGCAGCAACTTCAGTCACATATTCCTCCCAGCATATCAGCGCATTCTGTGCCCTATATAAACCAGAACTACTGACATCACATTGGCAGTTCAACATCTCTCTTAGAGGATCAGTTACCAGGCTCCAGGTTCAGTAACAGCTTGTTGAAGCACACCTTTTTCAGTATTTGCTTCATAGCATTCAGCCTCAGTCTGTTCCAGCAAACCTGCTCCAGTATTGCGTCACAGCATGCATCACTGCAGCCTGTTCTATTAGTGCTCCAGTAACCAGTCACAGTGTTTCCTGCAGTCTGCTCCAGCTGTGCTTCCAGCATCCTGTTCCAGTGTATTCTTGTCTTCTGCTTCAGTCATGCTCTAACATTCAGTTCCAGTGCTTCCTGTAGCCTGTTTCAGTTGTGTCTCTGGCACCCAGTTCCAGGATTTCCTGCAGTCTGCTTCAGTTGTGCTACTGGCACCCTGCATTCTGCTCTAAGTTCTCCTACAGTGCATACTGCTACAGTCACAGGCTATCCTGCTAGCCTGCACCTGTTCTCTATATACATCCTACCCATTCTGCAGCATCAGTCTTTTGCTATCTCTAGTGGCTTGCATGAGGAATAGCATTATTAGGTCACCCATCTTCACTCACACTCTAGCACAGACAGCTAGCAAGGGGCCCTGACCCAAATCAACAAACTACCAATGCCATGACACCCTTTTGATGTACCGTGTATGAGAGTGTATATCCAAAATTGGAACACAAATAAGCCCCAACCAACCATATCTGCCAGTATCGACCCCACATTGTCATGAAACCACTCCGTTTCTGTGCTGCAAAAAACAGAACAGTCAGTAAGCACTGTTCGATGGTAGATTTATATATATATATATATATATATATGTATGCAACAAAATAGACTACAAAGAGCACTGAGAATCAGTTTGCCAATGTCAATAAATATATCCACCAATAAAATAAAAATTAACAATATATAACAAATAAAATTGACATACAGTAGTGCATAGTAAAAAAATCCACATAAAGATACTTCTAAACAAATATCAAGAGTTCTTTCCATAGGTATTTTTCCCCCTTTCCTTGACTAAATAATGGCTCAAGGGAAGATAAAGAAGAAATTCTTTCATAGGGTGATGACATAATACATTTTAGAATTCACCATACTGTACGTCTCACCGTCACACTCAGTGAGAGACCACTCTTTGGAAAATAGTGATGATGAATACTGATGATAAAAGTGTGTAGTAGCCCCCAAACCTTTGTTGAGATAGAAGTAAAGCCGAAAGAGAGGCACCTTTAAATATGAACGGAGAGCACCCTTATGGTTATGCCCTTACACATTATATATATGGGCAAATCCTTCTTAACAAACTGGTCCTTGGTCACGATTTGCCATCCAACCCCCAAAAAATTAAATAGAATGGCTGGTAACCTTAGGAACCAATTAGTTAAAAGTGCCTTATCTGCTACTGAGAAGAATAAAAGGATAACTACGATAGGGTTCCACAGATGTGCAATGTGTATTCCCTCTAGAAATATCTCTAGTACAACTATTAAAATAAAAGATTTCACTATAAGTGGTAAGGAATACAAAGTAAAAGATTTTATGACCTGGAATACTAATAATGTGATCTACATCATAGAATGTATGTGTGGATTTTTTAATGTTGGCAAAACCTCACATCCATTTAAAGTTTGCCTAGGGGAACATATACAAAACATAAAAGACACTTAGAGATGCACTCTCTGTTGGAACATTTAAAAAAAAATCCATACATTTCTGTAAGAGGAATAAAAAATCTTTTGGACAATTCAACACATACAAGGTAACTGGAAACACAAACATTTTGAAGTACAGCTAGCCAAAATGAAATACACTGGATCCCTACATTAAAAACCTTGCATCCAATAGGCTTAAATATAGAGTTTGATTTCAAGTGATTTTTGGAGAACAGTATTAATTGGATTTGTCAATTATGAATAAAAACATACCCTATCTTTCTATATATTTACTAGTGTCTCCCTTCTTCTTTTCCCCTTATTTTATTTATAACAGACTGATCCTGTAACGCCCAACCTCCGGAGGAGTAATCCATTAATTATGTTTCATCAATTGGTTTGTTAGCTAGTTCCACTAATTATTGTATGATTAACATAAAATTCATGAGCATCCCCTCTAGAGATGGGGTGAAATTATGTTATGTTATATATAATAATGGTATAATTGTTATTTAGACATTGTTATGTATGGATGTATTTTTGTATTATGATATATTTATATGTATCAATTTATTTTAATATATATTCTTATTAGTTGGTTTACATATATAAGTTTGTTCATGCAGGTGTAGACATTATCACATTTCTGGAAAATAGAAATGTTTTAATATATTTGAACCTATTTAAAATTCTTATATATATGCTTATTGAAAGGGTTGTAATGCTTACTTTCAAATATTTTAACTAGGAGTACATTTTACAATATTGAAGCACTGGTTAGCTGCTATAATACTATATATTCCAATGACAGATGGCCCAACTGAAATTTTTTTGCAGCGCTATTTATACTGTATGTTAAACTATTGTGGGATACATTTGCATTCCTCCGCACTATACAACATCTGGTTTTAGCACACGCTATTTTCGGTAATTGGACACAGGTCATGCGTTCCTGACATGAACTTCTCCAGAGAATAAGGGTAATTACCGAATGATTACATATGTTAACAGTCCTTTATATAGTGGTGAGGGCACATGGACATATACACCTTGAAAAGGCTACAGTTAAGTAGCTGAAACGCGCCAGTGACGATTGCAGCAGTCTATACAGAGGTGGAGCAGGGGAGGACATAATCATTCCATCTGCACTACCAACTTCTGGATTGAATACCCGGGAATCATTTCTTTCCAGTGGCTTGTGATTTGCCCTGATGCATTCTTTCTCTGGCATGAGGCTCGTGTTTACTTGCAAACCCTTATTGCTATATGTGTATATTGATTCATTTTATGTGAGTGTAACTATTAAAATCTTTTTCCCATTTAAAAAAAAAACATTACTATGCTAGATGCTTGTTTTCCCCTTCTCATATAAGAATTTAAGATGTACAAAAGTGTTTTGTTTTTTAGAGCAAAGGCGTTTCATACTTGTTAAACCTTATTCTGATGGTAGTGTGATTTTCACATTTACTGTTACTATGATAACAGATCTGTGTACAGTAGGTAGCTTTTGTGCTTTATTCATTTTCTTAGATCATTATGCAGTTTGAGTTTTGGCTGAATTTGTCAGAGCCCTCACATCTGGGAAGATTGGTATTTGTCTTCAATGTTCTCCCTTTTGTAAATAATCTCTGTTGAAATTGATGGTTAAATAGCCTTATTGCCTTTCCAGTCTGATTAGTAATGATATTACATGTGTAGTAGAAAGTGTGTGGTACTGTCCTCAATTAAGCCACATTTTGATATGCTGGCAAATAAGTAGGGTCATGCATCACATTAGTAATCAATAGGCACTTTAATAACTTTATTGAACATGCATTATTAGTATAATTACTGGTTTTAATACAAAATTGTGCATTTCTATTATTATTATTATTATTATTATTATTATTTTATTATTATCATTATTTTCAATATGGCCATATTTGTAGCCCAATACTTGAATTTTGAAAAGCACTGAGCCAGAAAAAAAGGGTGGTGGGGGAAAGGGTGCTGAGGTAATGGGTGGACTATATATTTCATTACAAGCACCAGTTCTCACCATCCAATGTACAGTAGGATCACATTTCCTTCAAATTCCATGGTTAAGGTGGAGTAAAAATTTTGTATATATAATTGAAATTCAGAAGCTTCGCTTATAAGGGAACATTTGATAAGTGGAACTGCTAAAAAAGCTAATCCTACGAAAAGTAATTAAAATAAAAATATATTTAATACATTTGTGTGTATAAATTAATTTTTACCATAAAAACATAATTTCAAAAAATCAAAACTTAGAACATTTTTAGAACCTCTCCAACCATGTTATTCCTACTTTTAGGAAGAAACAGCAATTGCTTTTGAAAACCCACATTGATACATTTTGTGTCCATCACATCTTAAGTCTTATGTAATTGTGGGAAATCTAAATAATGTATGTCGGTTAAAGGTCATTTTCAGTGTAGTCACATTTAGAATAATAGAATAGCTGGTAATAAGTGCAAAAGGTTTCATTAATTACTTTAATGTCATTTGAAGTTGACTTGTCCAGTTTCTTAATCCTTTAGGTCATTTGCACATTGCCGATGAAATAATTCTGTAATGCCACTCAATTTAATGCAGAAAAAGAAATACTTAATGAGAAGTGAGATTTTTTTTATTTCAAAATCCATAAAAATACCAAATATTATTGATCTGAATCAAGTGTTTTACTGTGCTCACACATTTATTAACTGCTGAGTTGAGAAGGCTTGTCATTTATCCTCAGAAAATAGCAAAGAAGAGTATGTTATATTTATCTACAGATAGAACACCTTACTTTGATATGGATAATGAGATTAATGCTTTTCACATTAAATATATCATCACCCCTAAAACATTTTATGAGTAGGTAGAACATTTGCTTTGTTCTCCAGCTTATTTACCTTGTACTAGGTCAAATAGTTCGGACTCTATTAAAAAAAGGTGATCAGTTTTTGGGGCAATTCAACTACTAGAGATGTGCCTCAGGGTACCTCCAGAATGCTCGAGCGAAGTCACTTCATTAGCAACATAATTGCTGATTTCACTCAATGAATGAAAAATGTCTACATTATTGAATGGAAACACATTCGATTATGAACAGTCGCATGTAGCTGGTAACTGCATTGCACCCTTTACCTTGTAAAGAGAGATGAGCAAATTTATAGCAAAATTTCACACGTAAGTTTCCTTGTGGAACAGGTGTCACCACAGAGGTGCAATGCTCTGGCAATACATTTTTTCGAGTCCTGCTTCTGCTTCACCATTCCACAGATGTGAATGTTGTAGAATTTTGATCTACAAATAAATCTAAGATGATGACAGTCATTTAATTCTGCCAAGTGATTGTGGTAGGACTATGAGCATTTAAGGCCAAATTCCGCCTAAGAAATGTACAATATTTGGCGTTCAAATGCAAGGAGGCAAATATTTTTTTGTTTTTGTTTTTTGTTTTGAAAATGTTATTCATATTTAATTTATGTAAACAAAGACAAATTGAAATGTAAAAATATTATTACATGATACATAAAAAAAATATCTATCAATACACTCTTTTGGTTCTTCTTATTTACCTCTAATGATAGTACACTAATGATAATAATGATATTACAGTTTCAGTAAGGAGCCTGATGGTGAACAGTCTACGTAGGTTAAAGTCAAGACTGTCGGTGTCTTTAGTTTTTCAGAGTCTTTTCAGAAAATCCGCCACAGTCTCATTGAGATCGAAGACATATGTTTAAAACTGTTCTCCTGCACAGGCAAATGTACTTTGTACATTCTACAATAAAAGGCCTTGAGTTATCTTTTGTACATTTTGTAGACCATATTAACATGAAGCAATCTATAACTTGGAACTTGAATTTAATCTATTAAGAGTTTTTAAAAGTGTGTACTGTCTGTACATTGACAACAATAATTTCTAGAAGGTATTTTGTTCTCAATTTTGCATGCGTTTTCAGAGAAGATTCCTGAATGGAAATTAAGGCTTATTCAATTCTTTTGTTAGAGTCCACATTCATAACATGCATAGAGTATTGTCAGTGACTACACATAACTAGTTTCCTTCAAGGACTTTTGTAAAACACATACAGAAAATGATTGTTTATTTGTTCTTAATGGAGATCGTCTTGAATACTGAAATTCCAATAGAAAATGAATTTGCGCTACTGTGATATTATTTATTTTTTTATTTTATTTATTTATTTTCTGGACTACAATGATATACACAAAGATTTTTTTTATGCAATTGTAATATTTACATCCAGCATTGATAATACCATAGCCCGGACATAAGTGTAATGCATTACAAATGATACAATAACATAAGGATTGTTAATGTTTTGCAAGGTAAAAATCTTAGCGTAAAATGTTTTGCTTTTCTAAGCGAACTAATGACTTTCAATTGTCTATCATGTTAGCAATTATCTATAGGTTTATGCAAATAGCTGGAATGATTAAGTGAGGGCTTAAATGTTCTGTTGGTCAGTCAATGTATATTTATGGCTTTGCAGACTTGGGACTTAGGAGTTACCAAAGTGTAAATTGTGTAAAGTGTAAAATTGCAAGGGGAGATAAGGCAAAATGCTGCACTGCAATTCCTACATAGGTGACAATAACCAACACGTGAATTACCTGGTGATCTTTTCATTTATATCTGAAATATTGAAATGAGCAAAATATTTAGCAAATGCTGAGTTCCATAAATTTCAGTGTTTCTTGGCTGGTGAATCAATTTCCATGTTTCTGGTGATGTGATATTCACATATTGATACAACATTTGGCCTGCTTCAGACCCGCTTGCGAGCTCACAGTGCTCGCAAGTGGGCCGATGTTCCTCCACTGTACATGCGCCGCCATCGGCGTGCGCATGCCCGAGCCCAAGCAAGCGATGGCAGCTCCATCGCTCCGGGGCTCACTACAAGACGGGATGGCTATCGATGTTGATTGACAGCTTGCCCCATTTTGTAGGCGGGGAAGGGGGGTGGCTGCACAAAAGCAGGCGTTCCCTTAGGAACGCCTGCTGTTTGTGGGCAGCCCTACTGACATCACTCATGATGTCAGTAGTGGACTTCCTGCTCTATTAGAGCAGGAAGTCCACTCGGGCTTGCAGGAGCCGAGACCCAACCTCAGAGTCTCACCGCAAGCCCGATGGTCACAATAATCACGACCATCGACAGGCCGCTCGCACAAGCTGTGGATGGTCACCCACAGCTGTGCGATCGACCTGGAGGCCGGAAAAAAAACCGCCCAGATTCAGAGCAAGTGCTCACAAACAGCGAGCACCTCTGAATCAGGCCCATTGTCTTTTACAATTACATTATTGACAACAATGTATTTTAGAAAACAAAGAAAATATATACATAAAATATTTGTAATCAATTTACCATACAATAGAGCCTGTATTTGTTCTAACAGAGCTAGAGGTCAATCCAATGTTTTTGCGGGTGTGAATTAGCGCAGCAACAGTCACAATTTATTGCAGCCTGAACTCGCTCAAAACTGCTTACAGCTCCATTTGGCTGTGAGCAAAAATGAGCGATTTCGGGCTGAGAGCAGGTCGCATGGGGATCGAGATGCATTGCCGTTGCCAGCGTTTTAAAGCCATAGCAACAGAAACTTGCACCCTTCATGGGTAATTGGACTGACCCCCTATAATATACATTTTTCTGTGACTTAAACATTAGAGATAAACTTATACTGTAATAAACTTTATGTAGTATACTGTAGGCATAAATTCAATAAAAATGTTCTCATATCAGACATGCATCTGCTGCATCTAGATTTAAAGGAATATTTAGTACTTAATTTCTGCTGCATTAAATCAGACAATGGGATGTTTTTTATGCCATGTACTGCATGCATTTGGAGAAAAGCTCAAAAATATCTAATTTGAAGAGAAAGAAGGATATATCTGATCTCTGCCATATTATTTTAGAGGTACAGTATGTTATGTCAACATTCACAATGTCAACAATAGAAAGTCAACTTGGACTGAATGGCGACATTCAGGATGTCGACATGTTCAGTATCCCAACATTTAACATATCAACATTCACAATGTTGACACTGACATAATGTTGACTTTGCCAAAATGTCAACATTGTGAATGTTGACAATCTAAATTACAACAATGGTATTTTATGGTAAACCGCACTCTAAGCATAACCTTAACCCTAACAGCAGCCTAAACCTAACAGCAGCCTAAGCCTGACTCTAACATCAGCCTAACCCTAATAGCAGCCTAACCCTAACAGAAGCTTAACCCTAACAGCAGCCTAACCATAACCCTAACAGCAGCCTATCCCTAACCCTAACAGCAGCCTATCCCTAACCCTGACAGCAGCCTAACCCTAACAACATCTTAACCCTAACTGCAGCTTAACCCTAAAACCATGTTTAGACATTCTGGGCCAAATGTAATAGGGTGAGAGTTTAGAAAATGTGAGAGAAAACTATCACATTTTTAAACTCAGCCAATGTAATAGAGTCACAGAACATGCAAACTTGCATGTTTTTCGGACTCAAAAAACTCTCATCCAGGTGTTTCCTGTATTGAAAATACAACTCAATCAATGTATTAGT
This sequence comes from Taudactylus pleione, assembly GCA_031769625.1. Classification (NCBI taxonomy): domain Eukaryota; kingdom Metazoa; phylum Chordata; class Amphibia; order Anura; family Myobatrachidae; genus Taudactylus; species Taudactylus pleione. Next base: position 17,843,021 of record JAUIMM010000113.1, on the reverse strand, counting down.
GTGAGAGTTTTACTGCTAAACTCTCACATTTTCTAAACTCTCACCCTATTACATTTGGCCCCCTGACTTTCGGCATTCATAATGTCGACATTATGACAATATCAACATTATAGCAGCGTTGACATTGTGAGTTTTGACATGTTGAATGTTGACATTATAGCGTCAACTCTCTGAATGTTGACATAATGACTCCATATCTATTTTTGTCTTCAGAGAAGTTATCACAAATGAATTACTCCTAGCAGATAACCAGTGTTCCTTCCATAGCAGATTAGTAGGAGGGATATCCTTTTGAGATGCATTTTAAGGACAAGCTTCCTTATTACTCACCAATAAAGCATAATTTATCTGCTATACAATAAACATACCTGTATTCTGAACAGAGATAACAGGAAATTATGGCTACATTCTTAGGCATTCCACCTTAAAGATGTTAACGGCCATTCTGTACTATAATACATTTGTTGTATTACATCCAAGAATATAATCCCATCATTTATAACCTATTTTAGGACTGTGCTACCTTTGACTACCTTCAATGTCACCTTCATATAAAGAGGATTGTCCCCAACACAAACGGAGATACTATTATTCTGCATTCCCAATCATCAGATTTAGTTGAGCTGTAAAGTGATAAATGTGATCTATTACTGATTGTTGAATAGACTTTAGGTTAGAAAGTTAATATTTGAGGCCTCTGAAAAGCATAATTGTATTGTTGATACTGATCTGCTGAATACACATGTAATTGTTTTATTAAAAGCGATCAGCAGATACAATATCTAATAACAAATCATAATAGTTATTATTAATACACAACATGTACCTCGATGCAAAAATAGAATATAAATTAAATAAATCACAAACAAAAAGGATTACTACAAAAAATTAGCAAAAAATGAGACATATGCATTATATATTAAATTAAAGTCCCTTGCATTAGGGGGTCCCACAACCAAAGATCAGGATCAGGTAATTTACACGAAGCTGTTAAAGGATAGATATTATTGAGGCCATGGATGTGTACAGTATGAAGCATAAATATCCATTTGGTCTTAAGTTGTAGGAGAGTTAGACCTTTGTTGCTTCCACTGTGGGATAAGGGTACAGTACCTGATCAATAATTTTGTATCCCGTAGTGGCCAACCCATGCTTGAACTCCTTAAAATGTCCAGTTTGTTCACAGGAGTTTCCCTCAATGGTAAGTCAAACAATGAATGGCCATTTGCTGTAGTTAACTTTGGATATGGATACTGGGCAAATTAATTATTCTTTTACCAAATAAAGTACATTTCAAAATGTATGGGTTCATTTAGAGTTGAATATAAAACTGTCTTTTTACATAAGATATCAATTCTTTATACTGCACAGTATGTATATACAGTATATATATATATATATATATATATATACACACACAGTATATATCTATATATATATATATATATATATATATATATATATATATATCTCTACACTGGTGGCCAAAATTGCAGTCACATTTTGGAATTTGAATGTTCTTCCCCTTTGAATGCTTATAAAAACTGTTTCACTTCATGCAGTGCAATGATTCGTAGAGCAAATGAAAGGAAATTTAATGCTGAATTCAACACAATAAACAGAGGTCAAATATTTACATTACAAGGGAAGTTATGCTACTTTCAGTCAGACAAAGAAGCACAGGTGCGTTAGATTCAAGAAACGGATTGTAGTGACAGCTACTACCAGCCAATCGGAATCGTCGTTCTGAGGACCAATCAGCTGTCATTTATGAGCAGATGCAAGGTCATGTTCAAAGGTGGGAAAGGTCAGTTTGGCTGTTTCATTTTGCGGAATAAATTTGGTTACTGAAGTGCCATTTCGGTTGGATGTTTGTGTGTATTGTTTAGAGCTAACGACGGTGTAAAAAATAAATACAACATTGTCATCCAGGCAAAGTGGTGACTGGTCACCCAGGAAGAGATCCAGGATTGTGGTGTTATGTGAAAATGGTCTTTCGTATGCAGCAATTGCGAGAGAAGTTGGGGGGAATGTGACAACATCAGGAGTACAAAAGTTTTGTTTACGCTATCAGGAAACACAATCTATACAAAACAAAGAAGGAAATGGTCAGAAAAAGTGCACAACAGCTGTTGATGATAAGAGAATAAAATTAATTTGCGTCAGGGACAGATGGATGTCATCTGCGGCCATTAGCAGTGACCTGAGTGCAACTAGTGTTTTTGTCAGTGCAAGAACTGTACGGAGAAGACTAATGGAAGTTGGCTAAAAGGTAGGATTCCCCGAAAAAAGCCATTGCTGAATAAAAAGCAGTGGCAGAAATGAATACAGTGGGCAAAATAACACATTGCATGGACAGAAGGTCAATGTAAACAAGTGATATGGAGTGACGAAACTAAGATATCGATATTAGGCAGTGATGGGAGAAAATATCGAAGAAGTCGCATCGGGGAAGAGGTACATCCAGCTTGCATTCATGCGACAACAAAGAATTCTACAAGTGTTATGATCTGTGCATGTATGACAGAAGATGCTGTAAGCCACCTTTATGTTATAGATGGCACACTGAACAGTAGTACATTGACACCATCCTACAACCAAAACTTCTACCTTCTATCAGGGATCTTTTTCCAGATAATGCCCCATTTTTTCCCCATCAGGATTCAGCTCCTTGCCACACTGCATGGAGATGCAAACAGTGGTTCACAGAGAATGACATGCAGGTGCTGGGATGGCCAGGAAACAGCCCAGACTTGAACCCCATAGAACATTTGTGGTTCAGTTTGAAAAAACTGGTACATCAGAGGCATCCATCCAATAAAAGACAATTAATTGAGGCTATAATTGTCTCATAGCACCACATAATAAAGAAGGAAGAGCTCCAAACACTGGTTGGCTCAATGCCACGTCGCTGTGCTGCTGTCTTGAAAAATAAAGGATACCCAACGAAATACTGATAGGACAGTAACATCATATGTACACAGGGATTTTCACCCTAAGTGTTGTTTTCACTGCATAACTTCCCTTGTAATGCAAATATTTGACCTCTGTTTATGTGTTGAATTCAGCATTAAATTTCCTTTAATTTGATATATGAATCATTGCACTGCATGAAGTGTAACAGTTTTTATAAGCATTCGAAGTTGAAAAACATTCAAATTTCAAAAAGTGTCCTCAATTTTGGCCACCACTGTGTATATATATATCATGAGGGCAATGCATAGTTACTAGTCCGGGTGCCTTCCATAGTGTGTTTCAGAATCCAGAAACACGCTAACACATACACAGTCCAATGGCGGCACTCCGTGGAAAAAATCACTCAGAAGACTGACCTTGTAGCAAAGTTTCAGTGCCTTTAATAGCACTTTTATCAAGCCATAGACAAATACAGAAATACACTTAACATGTTTAAATACCTCACCCCTCTAATGTGACATCCGCTAGTCTCCACGTGCAAACTGCAAACAAGCAGTTGCGCCGGAAGCTGCATCACTCGATCAAGTGTTACCATGGTAACATGTCAACAACCAATTAAGTTTAGCTGAGCCGTGTTACACTAAATCTCAATTGTGCACAAAAAACATTTGATGCATAAATACATTGATAGAACAATTGACAGATATAAAAATTGTGAATCATGCCAATATGGCAAAGTAACATGCAACCATCAGTGACAGACCTACATGATCGTGCAAAATACAATCTGAATATTATTAATATACAAACAACACATTTAACAGACATACAAACATAAATGATGCAATAGGTTAAAAACAAAGCTACTAAAGTGATTTTTTCCACGGAGTGCCGCCATTGGACTGTGTGTATATATATATATATATATATACAGTATATATTAGAGATGTGCAGTTCAATTGTACTCAAATTTACTTGAATATATTCGGATCTCAAAAATGGCATCATATTGGCTATCCAGCTGTCACGTGGTCCATAGGTCCGGCACTCCCTGTATATAATGAAAGCTCCAGTGCACCTCTTGACAAATTATGCAGATACCAAAGAATATGGGATGGCACTCAGTGAGACTCCAATAGTATACAAATAAACACAGCACAACAGTGCTTCCTTGTCAACATTTCAGTGCTTCAGCACTTTTATCAAGACATACAGAACAACAAAAATACATACCTTAATGACAGTTCACCTTTGTGCTCCATCACCGTGCTGTAGCGTCCCAATGGGGTTTTCGATGACATCACGGATAGCGCCATAGTGCTGGCGTCACCGTCATCCTTGGGGGCATGTACACCCTATGTGTAATCCATCACCATGGCAACCAGTGTTGCGGAAAGAGCTAGAACTAAAAAAAGACTGATATGATAATCCCAGAATGGAACAAGTTAAATAGTCCTATGTACAAACGCACATATACAATTAAGGGCTAAGCAACAGAAGTACATAGAACCATCACAAAAGCCTCTCACTGAATTAAATATATACTACTGCATCCTACTAATGCCTGACACAAAGTACTGAATCACAATGAATACATATGAATCTATAGAAAGCAAGAAAAATAATTAATTTCATTCAAACCCAACAGTTTGAGGGTCTATAAATCATGAATCCATCTTGCTTCATGTTGGAGCAAGAAGCGACCTCTATCGCCACCTCTATTGCTTGGAGGGATCCAGTCTATCATTTTACAACGCAAGCTGGCTAGTCCATGTTTATGGTCCTTAAAATGCTTGGCCACCGGCTGATCGAATGATTTCCCATCCAAAGCTGCCCTGATACTGGATCGATGGAGCGCCATGCGTTCTTTAAGCTGGCGTGTTGTTTTTCTATATAAAGGAATCCACAAGGGCATCTAATATAGTACACTACAAACCGACTAGAACATGTTAAAGGATATTTGATGTGAAATTTTTTGCCCGAATTGGGTTGTACAAATGTATCTCCGATCTCAAGATGACTGCAGGTAATGCAACCAGTGCATCTATAATTCCCTGTTTTTTTCATCAAGAAATGTATGGGAGCCTCTTTTTTATGTAGTGACACATCATTGTGTACTACCTGATCCTTGATGTTACGGCCCCTTTTGTAAGCCGGTGTAATTCTGCTATCTTTAAGCATTTTTAGGGCATGATCACTTGCCACTATCGGCCATAATTGTTTGGCTTTCTTGACTACATCTTCCGATGCATGAGAGAATTCCATTGTCCATAGCAATTTGTTGTCTGCAACATTTTCATTATTTCTTGTATTAAGGGCTGCCGCTCTGGATACTGCAAGGGCTTTGATTTAACTTTTTTAAGTGTCTTGGGATTATATCCTCTAGCCAGAAATTTAAGGATCATATTATCAATCTGTAGGCTAGCATCTTGACGATCACCACAGATCCGCACAATTCTGAGGAACTGTGAATATGGCAAGCCCCTAGTAAGAGCTGGAGGATGGAAACTCTAAGCACATAGAAATGTATTCCTATCTGTGGCTCTGAAGAAAATTTAAGTATTGATTTGTAAACAGTCGTTAATATTAATGGCTACATCCAAGTAGTGAATGGAGTCATAATTACACTTAAAGGTAAATTTAATAGCTGAGTCCAAAGTATTGATCTCTAGCATAGTGTCTCTAAACGATTGTTCTGTATCAGTCAAAAGGATGAATATGTCATCTATGTACCAAAAATGGGCAGCAATGGAGCCCTGTGTGGCTGCTTTGGTGAAGAATAAATCCTTTTCAACCTCACACATAACAAGATTAGCAAAGCTCGGGGCCACACAGGACCCCATTGCACAGCCCGAATTCTGCATGTAGAATTTGCTATCAAAAAGAAAATAATTCCTAGATAACATTAATTCTAGGAGGGTCAACAAAAAATTGATGTCTGATCCCGAATATGCCGGATGATGGGTACGTATATGTCGCATGGCTTCCAATCCTCTCTGGTGGGGTATAGAGGTGTAAAGGCTCACAACATCAATCACACATATAAGCTGTTTAGAAGGTAGCGGGGTACGTTGCTGTAATTGTAAAATGAATGACGTGGTATCCCTCAAAACAGTGGGTTGTGCTTGTACTACTGGCTGTAGTATATGATCCAAGTATTGTGAAACTGCATAGTATAATGAATCCTAGCAGCGATGACAGGACTACCGGGTGGTTTGACTGCATCTTTGTGAAGTTTAGGGATGGTATATAGGACTGGAATTTTAGGCCAGTCTTGTACCAAACTATCAAAGATTTTTCTTGAAATCACATTATTGTCCAGTACATCTAAAAGAATATTATCAAGTTCTTTTTTAAATGTGTATGTTGGATCTCCATTTAACATGAAGCAAGATGGATTCATGATTTACAGACGCTCAAACCGTTGGGTTTGAATGAAATTAATTATTTTTCTTGCTTTCTATAGATTCATATGTATTCATTATGATTCAGTACTATGTATCAAGCGTTAGTAGGATGCAGTAGTATATATTTAATTCAGTGAGAGGCTTTTGTGATGGTTCTATGTACTTCTGTTGCTTAGCCCTTAATTGTATATGTGCGTTCATACATAGGACTATTTAACTTGTTCCATTCTGGGATTATCATATCAATCTTTTTTTAGTTCTAGCTTTTTCAGCAACACAATTTATAAGCTAAAAAAGTTTTAATGACTTCATTTCAAAAAGATATGTTGTTCACAGATAGATTGACATTATATCAGTCCACTAAAGTGCAATAGTGCTAAATATTGCATATCGGCAAAAGAGAAAAATACTTATCAGTGACCAGCAGTGTGAACCGACATAACAGCATAACAGTGTGAAAGTATAAAGCCCAACCGCTGTTTGGGTGCCCTTCGGCACCTTCCTCCTGGGGCATAACCAGAACACTTCATGCTTATACCATTGTTAACGAGCCTCACCTGGACAATCAAACAATCACCAACTGTGTAACTCACTTCAACTCCAATTAGATCTATGTTCATTCCATGGCCATTCAGTCCGCCGCATCTGACGGAGACCCAGAAGTGACGCGAGCACAAATACATTATTTATATATATATATATATATATATATATATATACAGAGGGTATAATAAGTATTGAACACATCAACAGTTTTCTCAGTAAATATATTTGTAGTGGGGCTATTGTAATGACATTTTTACCAAATGTCAGCAACAACCTATACAATCCACAAGTGCAAGGAAATCAAACCATAGATGTCCATAAATTAAGTTATGCATAATAATGTGAAATGAAATAGGGAAAAAGTATTGAAAATGCTTATTGAAATGTATTTATTACTTCGTACAAAAGCCTTTGTTGGTAATGACAGCTTCAAGACGCCTCCTGTATGGAGAAACTAGTCGCATGCATAACTCAGGCGTGATTTTGGCCCATTCATCCACACAAACAATCTTCAAATCTTGAAGGTTCCGTGGGTCTCTTCTATGAACTCTAATCTTTAGTTCTTTCCATAGATTTTCAATTGGATTCAAGTCAAGTGGTTAGCTGGGCCATTCTATCAACTGTATTTTCTTTCTCTGAAACCAATTGAGAGTGTCCTTTGCTGTGTGTTTGGGATCATTATTTTGCTGAAATATCCACCCTCATTTCATCTTCAGCATCTTGGTAGATGGCAGCAGATTTTTATCAAGAATGTCTTGGTACATGTTTCCATTCATCCTTCCTTCAATCACATGAAGTATGCCAGTACCGTATGCTGAAAAACAGCCCCACACCATGATGTTCTCACATCCAAAACTTCACTGTTGGCATGGTGTTTTTGAGGTGATGTACAGTGCCATTTCTCCTCCAAACATGGTGTGTATTATGGCATCCAAAGAGTTACATTTTGGTCTCATCTGACCAGACTATATTCTCCCAGTATTTCACAGACTTGTCCAATGATGTGCAGCAAACTTTAAATGAGCTTCAACATGTTTTTACTTCAGCAATGGAGTTTTGTGTGGTGAGCATGCATACAGGCCATGGCTGTTGAGTGCATTACTTATTGCTTTCTTTGAAACAATTGTACCTGCTAATTCCAGGTCTTTCTGAAGCTCTCCACAAGAGGTCCTTGGCTCTTGGACAACTTTTCTGATAATTCTTTTCACTACTCAGTCAGAAATCTTGCAAGGAGCACCTGGTTGTGGCCGGTTTATGGTGAAATGATGTTCTTTCCACTTCCGGATTATGGCCCTAACAGTACTCACTGGAAAATTCAAAATTTTAGAAATCCTTCTGTAACCAATGCCATCAGTATGTTTTGCAACAATAATGTTGCAAAGGTCTTGAGAGAGCTATTTGCTTTTACCCATCATGAGATGTTTCTTGTGTGACACCTTGGTAATGAGACACCTTTTATAGGCCATCAGTTGGGACTAAACAGTTTATATTAATTTGCACTGTCAAGGGGCAGGATTGCTTTCTAATTACTGATAGATTTCAGCTGGTGTCTTGGCTTTCCACGCCTTTTTGCACCTCCCTTTCTTCATGTGTTCAATACTTTTTCCCTGTGTCATTTCACATTATTACACTTAACTTAATTTACGGAAATCTATGGTGTGATTTCTTTGCATGTGTGGATTGCATGGGCTGTTGCTGACATTTGGTGCACATTTCATTACAATAGCCCCATTACAAATATATTTACTGAGAAAAATGTTGATGTGTTCAGTATTTATTTTACCCGCTATATATCTGATGTTCAAATTGTTATTAATAATGGCAGTATTGTCACATCTCTTTTCTCGAAGCCCACTGATCGGAATAATCTCCTACATAATCAAAGTTTTCATCCTGAATCCCTTAAGAGAGGACTTCCCTACTCCCAATTACTTTCTATAAAAAGAATTACATAAGATCCGTTAATGGCAGAATCCCAAATGAACGCTATGATTAACAAGTTCTTTGAGAGAGGCTATAGTTGGGAGTCCCTGATTGAGGCTAAAATGAAGGTGTTGAGTCATGATAGAGAGCAGTTACTCACTAAAGTAAAAGATAATTCTGTTGCACCGATATTCCCATGGGTCATGCAATATAACCCAGTGAGAAAAGTTATTCATCAGACTGCTAAAAAATTATGGCCATTATTACAATCTCATGGTGAATTGGGTTTACAAGATACTAAATTAATAGCTAGCTTTAAGCGGGGTCGTAACCTTAAAGATCGATTAGTTAAACCTATGATTACTAGTACTAAAGAAATACACCCTAGTAATGTTTTGAAAGGTAGGAATGGGTGCTATAGATGTTCTTGCACTACGTGTGGTTTTCTGATTACAGGAGATACTTTTAGCCATCCTCATTCTGGCAGGCTGTATCATATCCACCATAGATTAACATGTACATCTAAGTTTGTGGTGTATCAGATCATTTGCCCATGTGGGCTTTCGTACATAGGAAAGACTGAACGCACCTTTAAGGAACGCATGGCAGTTCATAGATCTGCTATTAGAAGTGCTCTTAATACAGGGTATAGCGATCAACCCGTTGCTAGACATTTCTATAATGCCCAACATTCGTTAACATCACTTAGATACAGAATGATAGACCATGTGCCCCTCTCTATTAGAGGTGGCAATCGTGGTTTAAAGTTATTGCAAATTGAAAGTAAATGGATATATCGATTGGGGACCCTTGCTCCCAAGGGACTTAATGAACGTACCGGATTCCACCACTTTATATAGCAATATATCGTTCTTTTGTGATGTCATTTTCCTATTATGATATAGTATGTATTGCGGTCCATTCCTATATCTTAGATCGTACTCTTTGGCCTGCTTATTCTAGTATTATGTGAGTGATTATATTTATTGCTTCTTACATTAGTGTACTTAAGGGATCTTTGCAGTATTTAGTGTACATTTGATAATGTGTATTGGTTATTAACATCTTTAGATATATTATTATATGAGATTGTATTTCATAAGCCTCTTAGCGGCTATATTTATATTAGTACATATTGTTGATGCAATATTATTGTTTGCTATTGCATCAGTGATTAGTCTGTAGATTATTGATACTATGTATTATAGGCTTATGACCTTGTTGATGGTTATGTGTATGATACTGTTTTGAGACTTTACCCCACAGAAGGTAGCGACGTGCAAGTTTCATTTTAGTGTGTACGTTTTTTTGTAACCATGGTGATGGTAGTCACGCACGACTCATCGCGCGCGATGACGTCATCATTATGCGCGGCAGACATGCACGCACTGCCCAGTTGTTTGGGCACTGATATGCATGGTGGTGAGTAAATTGTATTTAAACTCTGTTTGTATGTTATATCACTTATGCCTGATGACAGTGCTACAATAAAGGCACTGAAATATTGCTGTATTATGCCATTGTCTTGGACTATTATTAAGAGCATGGAGTGCTGCATCTTCTGTCGGTATCTGTGAGTAACTAGTGCGGGCACCCTGCCATATCAGTATTTTCTCAGGAGAGCCGGACTACAACTATATATAAATATATATATATATATTTATATATATATATATATATATGCATAAGCATACATCCTTATGAAGTCTATTTGCATATCATTGACTTGCATCTCCTTACACCTGAAGTATGTAATGGGGAGGAAGGGGTGATCAGTCATAGCTCAAGTATAGTACATTAAGCAACATTAAGTACATTCTGAAGAAACTGCCTGTGTTGTGGAGGCAGAAAACATATTAAGTCAATTGATTCCTGTGAACATTTCACCCAATAATGGTATTTAATACAGTGACTTAAACCCTACTTTTAGCCTTGTCTCCATACCAGTGTGTCCTCAGCACAGCTGCTAGAGAGCCCTAAACTTGTTGCAGCTCACCAGCAGTCCTACACAGATGATTAAAAGGCCATCTGCTTATCACTCCTAGTGGCTACAGCACAAGATATATAAACCACATTCATTGGGAATCCACACACAGGGATTTATGTATCAAGCAGTGAAAAACATGGCGAAGTGGACCAATGGAGAAGTTGTCCATAGCAACCAATCAGCTTCTACCTACTATTTTATAGACTGTACTTGATAAATGCTACCTCAAAGCTGATTGGTTGCTATGGGCAACTTCTCCACAATTTAAACTGCTTGATACATCAACCCCACAGGGTAAAACTACCAGCTCCCACTATAAACTTAGAGATGGAGAAAGGAGATCGCTCACCTCTAATTTCCTGGCAACTCTTAATAAAAGAGGTAATACCTTTTGGAACCCTGATATACCGGTACACACATGAGATGAAACCTTTTACAACTTTATTTTCAACTATATGTGCAGAAGCTTCCTTTATAGTTTGACTATTTTTTACCCTATACCTACATATGGGCATAAGCTGATCCTATGGATAATATATTCATACAGTATATGGGACAATAAGATTAAGATAGGATATCTTGCTTTGACCTTGGGGTCAGCTGTGTTCCCTCTATAAAGATAAGATCAGTATGGAAACCATAGACCAGACCAATATTGGTATAATTATTATAAAAGGCACTAGGTACTTGCAAAAGTGCTCACAAACCGCTGCGTGACAGAGCAGGAAATTGTGCTCCAATGCAGACTCCCTTCCTTTCAAATGTATGCTGTCGACCTACAGTTCTGCCCTTTCCCTATCTAAACAGTCTTATTTCAAGACCCTTATCTATTCCCAGTCCTCTAATCCCCATCGTCTATTTGCCACTTTCAATTCCCTCCTCTGCCTCCCTAACTTCTCATGCCACCTCCTCACTCTCTGTCCTTGACTTAGCTACCAACTTCACATCTAATATTTATTCCATACGCCAGGCCATCATGTCCATCCAAAGCCTCACCACCCAATCCCCTTCTATGCCAGCCTTTGACTTTTCCCCAGTATCTGTAGATTAAGTCATGGCCCTAATCCTGTCCTTCTCCTCTTCACCTCTCCCCTTAACCCTATCTCTTTCTGCCTCCTCTGATCCCTTTCTTCTAATGCCTGTTTTCATCTTCCCAATCTCTCCCTTTCATCAGGAACTCAGGAACTGTCCCCTTTACACTCAAACATGCCATTTTCTCCCATATTCTTAAAAAAACCCACATTTGATCCTTACTCTCTCTCTAATTAATGCACCATCTCTTTTTTACCACTTGCCTCCAAACTCCTTGAGTGGATTGTCTACAATTGCCTTACTGCCTTTATTTCCTCCCATTACTTGCTTGACCCACTTCAGTCTGGCTTTTGTTCTCTCCACTCCACAGAAACTACCCTCACTAAAGTCAGCTATGGCCTCATTGCTGCCAAATCGAAGGGCCACTACTTTCTCCTCATTCTCCTTGACCTCTCTGCTTATTTTGACACTGGACCAACCTTTCCTCCTTTAAATCCTTCATTCCCTTGGTCTGTGTGAAACTGTCCTCTCCTGGCTGCTATCTATCTGACCATTCTTCTCATGCCTCCATTTCTCCCCACTTCTTTTACCAGTGGGTGTCCTCTAAGGTTCTGATCTTGGACCTCTCTTATTCTCCCTTTATACATCATCTTTAGGTGAGCTCATGAGCTCTTTTGGTCCCCCATATCATCTCTATGATGATGACCTTCCCACCCTCCCTAATGACCTCACCTCCCAAAATTTCAATAGCTATTGATACCACCACCATCTCTTCTAGCCCGCAAGTGTGCTGTCTAGGAGTTATTCTTGACTCCTCCCTCTCCTTCAAACCACACATTAAATTCACAAGCTCCCTATTTTCTCTATCTGTCCATCATCTTCTCTCTTTTAACCTATCCCTCACTCCTTCTACACCCTCTCTTGACTCCATTCCCCCCCACTTCCACTACCGGTAAGTGTCCCCAAAGATTCTGTTCCTGCACATCTCCTATTCTCCCTCTATACATCCTCCCAATGTGAGCTCATCCACTTTTTTAGCTTCTATTATCATCTCTATGCTGATAATACTCAGATCTAACTCTCCTCCCCTGACCTCTCTCCCTCTCTCCTCACTTGTATCTCCAACTGTATCTCTGCTATCTCTTCCTGGATGTCCCAGCACATGCTTAAACTTAACATGTCTAAGTCTGAGCTTATCATCTTCCCACCCTCCCACATAACCTTACATCCCACAATTTCATTATCTATTAATGGCACAACTATTTCCTCTAGCCCCCAAGTATGCTGTCTTGGTGTTATCCTTGACTAGTCCCTCTCCTTCAAACCACACATTCAGTACCTTTTGCTGTCCTGCTGTTTCCATCTGAGAAATATCTCCAGGATAAGACCCTTTCTCACCCTGGAGGCAACTAAGACCCTCATCCACTCACTGGTCATCTCCTAACTGGACTACTGTAACCTACACTTATCTAGCCTTCTTGACTCCCACCTCTCTCTTATTATTATTATTATTATTATTATTATTATTATTATTATTATTATCATTTATTTTTATGGCGCCACAAGTGTTCCGCAGCACCTTACAAGGTACATAACCAAAAAAGTGACTTACAGTAAAATACAATACAATGAAGAACAAGGACATGGATAATATACATTGATACATTAGTGGCCATAACACCCAATTAAGCAACAGAGCATAAGCACCAAGTGTTAGGTGTCTTAGTGGTGAGTAAGAAGTAGATGAAAATAAAGTAAGGAGAAGCACAAGAGGGTAGAGGGCCCTTCTCGCAAGAACTTACATTCTCAAGGGGAGAGGCAGACAGACGGGCATGATACAGATGGGGAAGACAGGGAGGAGGGAGCATGTAGTAGCAAGTTAGGATGAGAGCTGGAAAGCATTGATGAAGTAGTGGGTCTTGAGAGCCCATTTGAAGGAGTGTAGAGAGGTGGAGAGTCCTCAAAACTTCTACCCAGCTCATCTTCCTCTCCAAACATACTGCATATGTCTCCCCTCTCCTACAAGCCCTACATTGGCTCCCCTTCCCCTTCAAAATCCATTTCAAACTTCTTTAACCCACTAACAAAGCCCTCACCTAATCCTCTCCTATTTACATTTCTGACCTTATCTCCCTTCACACTCCCACCTGCCACTTTACTCCACGAATGAATGCTGCTTCTCCACCCAGTTAATAGCTTTCTCCAACTCTCGCTTCAAACACTTTGCCTGTGCTGTTCTCTCCCTCTCCAACTCCATATCATGCTCTCCACCTTTCTACAACACTTCAAATGGGCTCTCAAGATCAACTTATTTGTCAATATCTCCCAGCTCTCATCCTAACCCACTGCCCTATGCTCCTTGCTCACTGTCTCTCCCTTAGTCACCCATGTCTGTCTACCCCTCCCCTTTAGACTGTAAGCTCTCATGAGCAGGGCACTCTTCCCTCATGCGCCTGATGCAGCAATGTTTATAAATCATGTGCATGTCCTGCACTGTTCTGTAGTGTAAGTGATTTTGTTCTTGTTTAGTTCATAAAGTTTCTATCTATGTACTTTTTAAGGTGCTGCTGACCCCTTTTGGTACCATATAAATAACAGCATGATAATAATAAAATGTTAATTTAATTTCACTCAAACTCTCGATGCAAAGGAAGATGTATCTTTAATGATGAGATCAAGCAACATGGCAAATGGATGTCCTGGTATTCTACAAAAGTTAAAACCCTTTTTTTTCATATTTCATAAATGGGTTTCTGTGACTTTCTATGATGTTGATTTTATGTGTGAGGCTTTACAGAGCGTTAAAAAATTATATATCTCTATATGTAAAACTGGAGACACAAAAATAAGTATTAAAACTGTTTAAATAATTTTTCACATCAAAATCTTATTATTTTTTGTTTTACCCATCTATAGCTAACATTGCATATTTGCAACCCTGTACAACCTATAATGCATGCATAAATTATAAGAACATTCTGAAGCTTTTTTAATAATTAAAAAAATCTTTTACTTTTTTCAACTGGCAAACAAGTATTACAGTAAATAGGTTCCCATCTTTATCTAACATGACATCTAACCAATATAGGCATCACAAGATTAATAATTTATTGAAAATATTTATTTAAAGAGCTGTAATTTACCTTGCATTTACCATATGTCATTCATCCAAGTATCAATATAAAATATTCATTAGAAAAACTCATTAAATCAAACTTCTATACAATGAGGCGATGGGCCAAAAAAATACATCAATCACTACATTCCAAAGCTTTAAGTTGTTGCTGGTGAGCGTTGCTCTACAAATATCTCTAACTACCAAATTATGAATGTTTTACTCAGGCAGTGGAATAACCATCTATCCTCAAAGGACAGTAAATGTTTTCCCTTCATTTATTTTAATTTTAGTCAAGAAGTCAGTGACAGTACAAAAGATCTATTTTCTAAATGATGAAATAAAGCGGATATAGTAATTAATGAGAAATCTATAATTAATCTGAAGGGCAGAAGAACTAGGCTTGTATAATGGTCAACTTTGGCATGGTGTAACTCTTTGTAATTGGTCATGACAGCACATACTGCAGAAAAGCAATCAGTAAACATTAGCAAAACACCCAAGCATCTAGATCAAGATATATACATTAGAGCTCTAAATGAAGTAACACTGGGTGGTAATTAGTATATGAAATGTCAATAGCTAGATTCATCAAGATTGTTTTTCCAGTAAGTTTAATCATTAGATTTTTCTTCTCTGTTTTATGTTTTCTTTATGTACTTTCCGAACTGATTTTCTTAGGTACAACCGTATGTTTTTTTCTTAAATTTCAAGATAATATAGGAAAAATATAGGAAAAATAGCAAGTGATGTGCATTAAATATCTTATTGAAATAATGCATATGTATACAATGACTGTGCTGGATTTTTCTTTCCTTCTAATCTCTGTCTATCTATAGGTCACTTACAGATGCAGACTTTCATGTTTTATTTTTGTGGCAGGAAGTGACTAATTCAGCACAGCTGAACCAGCTTATACAGGTAAGTGCATGGCTTAGTGTATCATGATGGAGGTGAGTCCTTGAGAAAAACAGTCTGCTTCTGATGCAGAGTTAGGATTAGGCCAGAGCATTCCTTACTGTATATGGACTAGGGGTGTGCACCGGCCACTTTTCGTGTTTTGGTTTTGGATCTGGATCTTTCTTCGTGTTTTGGATCTGGATTGGTTTTGCCAAAACCACCCTTCCGTGTTTTGGGTTCTGGGTTTTGTGTTTTGGATCTGTATTTTTTTTTAAAAAAGCATAAAAACAGCTAAAATCACAGAATTTGTAGGTTTTTCTGCTCCTATGCTATTATTAACCTCAATAACCTTAATTTCCACTCATTTCCAGTCTATTCTGAACACCTCACACCTCACAATAGTGTTTTTATGTCCAAACGGTTGCACCGAGGTAGCTGGATGACTATGCTAAGCGACACGAGTGGGCGGCACAAACACATGACCCATCTAGGAGTGACACTGCAGTGGCAGACAGGATGGCAGTTAGAAAAACTAGGCCCCAAACTGTACATAATGCAAAGAAAAAAAAGAGGTGCAAGATGGAATTGTCCTTGGGCCCTCCCACCCACCCTTATGTTGTATAAACAGGACATGCACACTTTAACAAATCAATCATTTCAGCGCCAGGGTCTGCCACACAACTGTGGCTGAAATGATTGGTTCGTTTGGGCCCCCACAAAACAAGCTGGCAATTAATGTGTCCCTGCACAAACTGGCTCTACGGAGGCAAGATGTCATCCTCATCCTCCTCATCCACCGATTCCTCACCCTCTTCAGTGTGTACATCCTCATCCTCACAAAGTATTAACTCGTCCCCACTTGAATCCACCACCACAGGTCCCTCTGTACGTTCTGGAGGCTGGTCTCCCTGGAAGAGCTGATAATTCATTTTGATGAACATCATCTTCTCCACATTCTGTGGAAGCAACCTCCTACGCCTTTCGCTGACAAGGTTCCCGGCTGCACTAAACACTCTTTCGGAGCACACACTGGAGGGGGGGCAACTCAGGTAAAATAGAGCCAGTTTGTACAGGGGCCTCCAAATTGCCTCTTTTTCCTGCCAGTACAGGTATGGACTGTCTGTCATGCCTACTTGGATGCTGTCACCGATGTAATCCTCCACCATTCTGTCAATGGTGACAGTATCATATGCAGTGACAGTAGACATGTCAGAAATTGTTGCCAGGTCCTTCAGTCCGGACCAGATGTCCAAACTTGGTCCTGCCTGCCCTGCATCACCGCCAGCGGGTTGCTTAGGATACCTAAGTTTTTTCCTAGCAGCCCCAGTTGCGGGAGAAAATGAAGAAGGAGCTGTTGACGTGTCACGTTCCGCTTCAGCTGACAGTGTGTTCACCAGCAGGTCTTTGCACCTCTGCAGGCTAGTGTCGGCCGGAAAGAGAGACACCACATAGGCTTTAAACCTAGGATCGAGCACGGTGGCCAAAATGTAGTGGTCTGATTTCAACAGATTGACCACCCTGGAATCCTGGCAAAGCGAATGAAGGGCTTCATCCACAAGTCCCACATGCCGAGCGGAATCGCTCCATCTTAGCTCCTCCTTCACTTTCTCCAGCTGCTTCTGCAAAAGCCTGATGAGGGGAATGACCTGACTCAAGCTGGCAGTGTCTGAACTGACTTCACGTGTGGCAAGTTCGAAGGGCTGGAGAACCTTGCACAACACGGAAATCATTCTCCACTGCGCTTGAGTCAGGTGCATACCCCCTCCTTTGCCTATGTCATAGGTGGAAGTATAGGCTTGTATGGCCTTTTGCTGCTCCTCCATCCTCTGAAGCATATAGAGGGTTGAGTTCCACCGCGTCACAACCTCTTGCTTCAGGTGATGGCGGGGCAGGTTCAAGAGTGTTTGCTGATGCTCCAGTCTTCGGCACGCAGTCGCTGAATGGCGAAAGTGGCCAGAAATTTTTCGGGCCACCCAAAGCGTCTCCTGCACGCCCCTGTCGCTTTTCAGAAAATTCTGCACCACCAAGTTTATTGTGTAAGCAAAACATGGGATGTGCTGGAATTTGCCCAGATGTAATGCCCGCACAATATTGGTGGTGTTGTCAGATATCACAAATCCCCAGGAGAGTCTAAGTGGGGTAAGCCACTGGGCGATGATTTCCCTCAGTTTCTCTAAGAGGTTGTCGGCGGTGTGCCTCTTACTGAAACCGGTGATACACAGTGTAGCCTGCCTTGTAACGAGCTGGCGTTTCTCCGATGCTGCTACTGGTGACGCTGCTGCTGTTGCTGCGTAAGGTGATACGTCTACCCAGTGGGCTGTCACAGTCATATAGTCCTTAGTCTGCCCTGTTCCACTTGTCCACATGTCCGTGGTTAAGTGGACATTGTGTACAACGGCATTTTTCAGGACACTGAGGACACTTTTTCTGACGTTTCTGAACAGTCTCGGTATCGCCTGCCTAGTGAAGTGGAATCTAGACGGGATTTGGAACCGGGGACACACTACCTCCATCAATTGTCTAAATCCCACTGCACTAATGGCAGATACCGGACGCACGTCTAACACCAACATAGCAGTCAAGGCCTCAGTTATACGTTTTGCTTCAGGATGACTGCTGTCATACTTCATTCTCCTCGCTAAGGACTGTTGGAGGGTCAATTGTTTAGTAAAAGTAGTGGTGTTCCTACTTCCTCTCTGGGATGATGAACGACTCCGAGCAGCAGCAACAGCAGCAGCGGCAGCAGTAGGCGTAGCAATGCAGGATCCTCCGGAGGAATCCCGGATAGGAGAGTCAGTCATGCCAGTGACATGGCCTGCAGGACTACTTCCGATCCTGACTAAGGAGGAAATTGACGAGGAGGGAGTTGACGGTGTGGTTTGCAGGCGCTTGGATACAACAGGACAACGGGATTTAGGTGTCCCTTGACTGCTTACGGTCTTAGCCAAAGTTTCTGAACTTGACAGTAACTTTTTATGAACGCGCTGCAGGTGCCGTATAAGGGAGGATGTTCCTAGGTGGTTGACGTCCCTACCCCTACTTATTTCACCTTTACATATGGTACATATGGCAAGACAGTTGTTGTCCGGATTTGGATAGAAATATTGCCAGACCAAAGAGGTGGAATGTTTGGTCTTCTGCCCAGGCATGACCGTGATGGGCTTTTTCATCCCACGGACAACAACTGTCTCCCCCGGAGCCTGATTTAAACAAACCACATCACCATCAGAATCCTCCTCGCCAACTTCCTCCTCAGCGCCAGCTACACCAGTATCCTCATCCTGTTGTACTTCAACAGTGACATCTTCAATTTGCATATCAGCAAGTGGACTGTGGGTGCTCCTTTCAGCACTTGCAGGGGGCGTGCAAATGGTGGAAAGAGCCACCTCTTCCCGTCCAGTGCTGGGAAGGTCAGGCATCGCAACCACCACCACACTTGGACTCTCCTTGGGGATTTGTGATATCTTCTTAGAAAGCACAGTTCTTCGCTGTGCTTTTGCCAGCTTAACTCTTTTGATTTTTTTAGTGGGAGGAGGGCTTCCATCGTCATGTGAAGCTGAACCACTAGTCATGAACATACTAGGGATCGACCTTAGCCGTTCCTTGCCACTCCGTGTCGTAAATGGCATATTGGCAAGTTTACGTTTCTCTTCAGCTGATTTAAATGTCTTTTTCAAGGTCATTTTCCTGAACTTTGCCATTTGGGATTGTATGTGCCCTTTACTATGACATTGGGCGTCGGCCTTGGCAGACGACGTTGATGGCATGTTATCATCTATGTCATGACTAGTGGCAGCAGCTTCAGCACTAGGAGGAAGTGGTTCTTGATCTTTCTCTATTTTATTTTTATCGGAGAAAGTTTGGTCCTCCATTTATGTTATATCGATTTGATATATACGTGCGGCTAAACACAGAAAATAATTTTTTTTTTAGTTTGGACTGGAGTGTACTTTGGGGGTTACAGCACCCTTTAACGGTCAAGCCAGCCGGCTCTTTACTTATGACACAGGCGCACGCTTGGCACTACTTTGTTGATGCACGTGCGGCTACTGCGCACACAATTCACAAACACAGAAAATAATTTTTTTTTTGGTTTGGTCTGGAGTGTACTTTTGGGGGTTACAGCACCCTTAACGGTCAAGCCAGCCGGCCCTTTACTTATGACACAGGCGCACGCTTGGCACTACTTTGTTGATGCACGTGCGTCTACTGCGCACACAATTCACAAACTCAGAAAATAATTTTTTTTTTGGTTTGGACTGGAGTGTACTTTCGGGGGTTACAGCACCCTTAACGGTCAAGCCAGCCGGCCCTTTACTTATGACACAGGCACACGCTTGGCACTACTTTGTTGATGCACGTGCGGCTACTGCGCACACAATTCACAAACACAGAAAATAATTTTTTTTTTGGTTTGGACTGGAGTGTACTTTCGGGGGTTACAGCACCCTTTAACGGTCAAGCCAGCCGGCCCTTTACTTATGACACAGGCGCACGCTTGGCACTACTTTGTTGATGCACGTGCGGCTACTGTGCACACAATTCACCAACACAGAAAATATATTATTTTTTAAGCACTTGGGGGGAGCACCCCTGATGGACAGAGCACCCCCTGGACAACACTACAGCACCCCTTTAGGACAGGGACACTGCACAGGACTTTGGAGTGGACACAGCCCCTATGGAGAACTGACAGCACAACACAGCCAGCCCCTATGGACTTTGATGTAGTGGACAACAGCAGCACTACACTACACTACACAGCCCTAACTCCCACCCTCCCTCTTCACTGTCCACAGCCGAGTGAGAAAATGGCGCCGACGCGGGTACCTTATATAGGATCCAAAACCCGCGAGACTCGGAAGGCGGGATGATGACGTTTTGCCTCGATTTCAGATCCGAGTCAGGCGGGAAAAGTCGAGCCTGACTCGGATCGGACTCGGATCGGGGGGGCTCGGGGGGGGTTCGGATTTCAGAAATCCGAACCCGCTCACCCCTAATATGGACTAGACCAAGGTTTTGTGGTACCATACAAGATACTCTAATGTGCTTTAAGTGATGAAGATTGAACATATTAAACAATGTATTCCTACTTTAGGGACTTGAGGCAAAGCTTCTTTGCTCTTATAAAATGATCAGATCTTTACAACTTTTTAAGCAGTGGGACAGCTTTTGTACCATTCAATATCCATTCTAAAAAAAATGTAAATGCAATAAAATAGCAATTGGCCTGATTCATAGATTGCGCTAATGCAATCGCAACTGCATTCTCCCACAGATCGCAGCTACTAAAATATACTAATGCCTACCAAAACACAGCCTAGCATAGCTATGCCAAGTGCTGCAGTCTCCTATCCATCCGACGATGTACTAGAGCATAAACATCATTCACATTCATGTAGATCAGGCAGCCATGCAGCATATGCGGCAAGTGTGACCAAACACTGCAGCTCTAATGACACACAGAGATCTCTCATGCTGCACAGGACATCACAACCAGACACGCCTGCATTTGCTTAGCCACCCCCCCATTATCTCCCCCAAACGCTGACGTGTCACTCACACTGCAAGTGAATTCTGTGCAGGCGTGATCTCAAAACAATGGCTGCACATGCGCACGTTGGCTTAAATGCATGCTCAGTGGCAAACAATCGCTCAATTTGCATAAGAATTGTCATTGCGTCCATCTCTCAATCAGGCCCTCTGTAATTAAGTCTAGAGATTGGGTAAAAGTTTTAGATAAATCCAACTTTGTGACAGAAGAGGTAATTCACTAAAGGTGTAGTGATTACAATGATTACATTCCGCTATTGCTACGCCAGCCTGTGGAATACTAGTAACCCACTATAGGTCTGGTGCAGAGTTGAAAGCAAATTGTCGGTAGATGCTACCACATCGACTGCACAGAAATAAATGTGTATATTTGCCTTATGCGATATTGTACGCATCTCGTGGTGCACCCGCCCTCCATCCGTACGCCTGGTTTGCTACTCATCACCTTTGTCAGTGTGCATTTGCACAGCCTTACAGTACATTATGTGCAAAATATATGACATCTACCTCTTTAGTTGCAAATGGAGATGCAATTAAAATGAGTACTACTCTGCATCAACTCTGGAACTTGCATGGAGTGAAAATCAATTTCCATTCTTATAAATCAGAGTCTATAAATATAGTTGTATGTAAGTATACTTTTTGCCCCTTGCTGGACAGTATCTGTGAGATAGGATTGAGGGCCTGTCTCAGAGGTGGACGCAGTGGATGCAGTGTTGATGCCACACACAAGCTGCCAATGTTTTCAGTTTGCACATGCCTCTGGGTCACACTGTGCATGTGACCCAATGGTTACTGCCTTGAGTTGTAGAACAAATTTGGATGGAGAGAGAGACAATTTCGGTGAGCATTTCTAGGTGTAAACAGGGGGTTGCTAGCCAGATGCTGGCATGTCGCGGTCAGTGACTGCATCTTAATATGCAGTGGCACTGACATAGGGCAGCCATATTCAGATGGATAAACTGCACCTTCATAGTGCTGGTGCAATGTTCGATGATGCTAATGATGTGACCGATGGTGGATCTCAATAAGCACAGCGGCAAATTAGTGCCACAGTTGGTGGGGGCGTCTCTGTACGAATACCATTGGCTGCAGCATTAGAATAAAGACACAGTCAATCTGCGACAAAAGACACAGTCATGGCTGCAATAGTGTGTATCTCTGAATCAGGTCCTGATGCTCCAATTAGCAATATTTTAGGAGGAAAAGGGGAGAGTACTGATTACTTATTTGGGTGATTGTTCTGCCCTCACTATAATCTGTCTTTTGGTTTGATTAAAACTAAAACAGACAGCATAACAAACCCTAATTTGTAATAACCCAATCTAGATGTAAAGATCTTAAGAATGGTGTTTATTGTAGTAGTAGTAGTAGCAGTAGTAGTAGCAGCAGTAGTAGTAGCAGCAGCAGCAGTAGTAGCAGCAGCAGAAGCAGCAACAGCAGTAGTAGTAGCAGCAGCAGTAGCAGCAACAGCAGTAGTAGTAGCAGCAGCAGTAGCAGCAGTAGCACCACCAGCAGCAACAGTAGTAGTAGTAGTAGTAGCAGCAGTAGTAGTAGTAGTAGCAGCAGCAGTAGTAGCAGCAGCAGAAGCAGCAACAGCAGTAGTAGTAGCAGCAGCAGTAGCAGCAGTAGCACCACCAGCAGCAACAGTAGTAGTAGTAGTAGTAGTAGCAGCAGTAGTAGTAGTAGTAGCAGCAGCAGCAGTAGTAGTAGTAGTAGCAGCAGCAGCAGTAGTAATAGTAGTAGTAGTAGCAGTAGTAATAGTAGTAGTAGTAGTAGTAGTAGTAGTAGTAGTAGTAGTCGTAGAAGAAAGAAATTGATAAAACTAAAATAAAAACAAACATAGAATGTGACTACAATATTTATTTATTAGCAGTTATTTTTATAGTGCACACATATTCTGCAGCGCTTTACAGAGAATATTTGGACATTAACACCAGTCCCTGCCCCAGTGGAGCTTACAAACTTTATTACCTACCACATGCTTATTCACATACACACTAGGGTTAATTTTGTTGGGGACCAATTAACCTACCAGTATTGTTTTGGAGTGTAGGAGGAAACCAGAGTACCCGGAGGAAACCCATGTCAGCCCAGGAAGAATATACAATTAGGGCCATGGTGGGAATCGAAACAGGATTCAGAACTGACAGCAGATCTTACCATTGATGCTGTGCTAAAGAGTGAAATACATACAGTAGCACCTGTCGTGGTCCATGTGGAAACTAAGATGGAGTCTGCACTATGACCTACCCAGGGTGCATCTGGGCTGCTTACTAAGGCAGCCTAACTAACAGATATCAGGCTGACCACTAGGTGGAGCTTACACAGAAACAAATTCATATAAAAATATAAATGCTGAAGGCATAACAGTGATTGGAAATAGATTAAAGGCAGTGAGTTTAGAAAGATTTTCATTTTTCTCTGGCAGATAACAGGCCACAAAGTTTCTGGACACTGTCAATTCAAGCAAGTAGACCATGCACCTGTATATATGATACAATAGTTGAATTTTCACAAAAGCTGTTTGCTGCACATCTGATTTCCTCCCAGAAAGTAATCGACCCTCACTATCTCTCTATATACTGTATACACATGCACAACACACTATACGCTACTTTCTTTTCCTCTATTAAATACAGATTCGCTCAGTCAATTTTAAACATTTTCTGCATTTGACAACACAAGCAAATACCTAAACTATTCAGGAAAAGTGACGAGCCAAAAATAAATTTATGTGATACGGCGGAAAAAGAATTTTGACTTTCCATACCAAGTTATTCATTATGAAGTTCTGTTAAATATCCACTTCACATGTACTGTATTTCTAGGACGCTGTTGATCTGTGATTAAATGCTTTAATAAAATTAACTGGCCAGGCTACAAACAGAACATCTGGAGTTATGTTTAAGTCAATGTCAAACTTTAGACAGGAAACACCTGTCTAGGTGAAGTAAATTTTTTCTGCAAATGACATTAATCCATCTGTTGTGGAAATGTATGTCACATTTGTCACATTAAACAGTAAGGTCAACAAACACAGAAACCTTAAATTGTTCAGGACATAATACCTTTAAAAGTAATCCAATTTTTTTATACATTTATACCAGTTTTGTTGTGAGTCCTTTCATATTGAATAAACACCTTTCTTTTTATATATATTTTTTAAATATATTTATACTACAGCATATGTATTTTTTCCTTGCCTTTTTTTATAACTATTAAGCGCTAAAACTTCCAGATGTGAAATGAGTCTATAACAAATTAGAAGATTAGAAGCCTTTAATATAGCCTGTACTGCACACAAAAAAACCCCAGAAAACCTTTACCAACAAAAGTTGTAAAAGACCATTAAAGTCAGTTAAACACAGCTGTAAAGTTACATGGTAGTCATGTTAAAAGAAAGCCAAAAGTGAGAAGGATGTTTACCAAGCAACGTCATGGCAGTTTCATTTGAATAAATCACTTTTGTTTTATTCTCCTACCAGGTGGCAGGATTATTTATGATAATATTCCATACAAATGAGTGAACAGGAAGTTTTAGAGGATTCCATTTTCCAAATGATATATTCAATTTCCTAAAGTCTTAATATGGCACCTACCTAGATAGAAATAAAGTCTGTGTTTTTGTTTTTTTATGTTGATGTGTCTATTACTATTTTTTTTCTTTACAAGAAATATTTAACATAAGAAAATATGTAATTAAAAAAATATATATTTTTTACAGGTTACAGGTTCCTTTTGCTAACCTGGGACGGACCTCGTGAATCTCTGGACCTGTTCAACAGCACCATGCAGGTAGGATTCTCAATGACACTGCATGTGGTGTTGGTGTTCTGGGGACCATGAGATGAAGAGAAGATGTGGGAAGAGGGTAACTAGAGATATCATGAGTGGAGGAAGGATTAAAAGTCCATCCCAACGCTTACATAGATCTCTGTTCATGAATGCAAACCGCAGGTTTTTACATACAGCACATGCAAATTTACGAATCTATCCAATTTTGAATTGACCAGAACTTGACCAGATCTGTCTCTCTGTAAAATTGGGTGCTTCAAGGTGGCAATAGGGCCGCAACAATGCAAGTGTATGGAACGCCCTGTCTACTGGGCGTGTCATGAAAGTATTATAGGAGTTTCATTGGATTATATCAAAGCTCAGTGTGATTCTGAGTCATGCGTACAGGGAAGGGAAGCCTGTTTCTGGTGGTTCTCTTGCACCTAGAGTTATGGTGCCCAATGCCAGATTACCAGAGTGCAGCGGCACCGGTCGATCATAGCTAGTCATGCTTCTGATGGGCGGCACGGGTTTACACTTGCAGATGCAACTATCCTCGCATTAGACCCTACTAATTCTCACACTAGTATAAGGTAGTAAATTAGACTACATGCTTAGTTGCGGAGAGCAAGGTGCACTGAAGAGCATTAGTGCTGCAAATTGTGGCATCTGGCAAAAGGGGCGTGACCTGCATAGTGCGGTTTAAATTGAATTACATCACAAAGCCACAGGATCTACTATGTTACTGGGAAAGTGGGTGTATCCGGGACTTTGGTCTATTTGGAAGCCTCTCGGATATACCTGGACAGTTGGCAAGTACTGTATGCTTTAAGATGCTTTTTCCCACTAACATTTGTGCTCCTGGAAACTCTATTTCAGAGCTGCTGATGTTACTAATTTTATTTGTACTACTATTACTATTTAACATACATAGGTTAAATAACATCTAAAATGCTTTAGTAGAATACTGAGTAAATGCACAACTATGACCAATATGAAATTAGTATAGTTGTCACAATTGAGATAATACACAGCCAAATTAGAGCCCATACAGTATAATGTATCTAAAAACAATAAAACTGCATCTGTGTTTAATATGACAAAAACAAAAACATATTTAAGAATATTGTTGCTTTTGTTTTAATATTGATTTGAAGCTTACTAACTCTGATATCTACTTAAACAAGATAAAAGACAAAATGTTTTGACAGCTTCTTTGTATATTCTTTAGACTTCTGTTTTGCTGATCCTACTAGAATGTGTGGCTGTGTGCAGCTGTAAAAACAACTTTTCTGAAATAAAAAAGTCAGTGGGGTAGAGCATCTTTGAGGACTTAGCCATGCACATGACTGATCTAATTATCAGCACAGCCAAAAACAAGACAGACAACAGAAAGCCAAATTTAACAATACTTCTACTTTATTTTAGACAGTTACTATACTTAGCTGATGATAGTCCTGTTCTTGTATTAGCCACTTTGAGTGAAATCCAATATAAATAGACTCTTAAAGGTTTTTAGAATAGTTTGTGTCTATGTACTAAGCCTTGGAGAGAGATAAAGTTGATGGAGATAAAGTACCAACCAATCAACTACTAGCTGTCACTTTACAGGCTGTGTTTAAAAAAATGACAGGAGCTGATCGGTTGGTACTTTATCTCCATCCACTTTATCGTTCTCCAAGGTTTAGTACACAGACCCCCTAAAGCTAAAATCACAATTGATGTATAGTACCTATGCCTCATTGCTACAGGAAATGCACATTGAGACCAGAGGAAACATTTCCAAAGGGATCATCGATCCCAACCTATTACAAAAAGTGTTAATATTTACTGTATGTTCTTGACAAGAGCAGATGCATGCATTCTGCACCCCCTGCACGAAACCACTCACGGCTCCTACTGCTACCAGGAACATATTGCTTCCCCTATTATATCTACATGACCCCTGTGTATATTGTCAAAACTGGATTATTGGCTGAGACAAGATCAGTTTAAAATTGAATCGCAGCAACACCATCTTGCGACTGGCTGCAAGACGCCATTTTGCGGATGGCCGCCTAAGCGCCATTTTAGATAAACTCATACTTTAGTACATGTGGCGATAATACTATTAGCATCATGTGAATGCATCTGTGACCATCGCCATAAGTTATGGCGATTCACCAAAAGCCCTTTTCATGACTTTACGTATTATAAAGGATATATTTAAAAAATGGCTTTATAGTATGTCAAAATTGGATTGCATTAGCTGAACAGAGCAAATGGCCAAGTGACAACTAGCTTGTGTAGATAAGCTTCCTGGATAACGTCTGCTCACACTCCAGGTGGCCTGGCTAGAATACACACCTTACATTAGCAAGCTTCCTGCAATGAAATAACTTCAAAGCCTAGAGTGTTATCTTAGGTTTGACTCTTGTAGCTGGGTTAATTTGCATCCACACAAAGAGTCTGGGAGAATAAAGAACTTTTTCTTTTGAGCCTGGGAAAAGGGGGTCTGCTGATAGAGGGGGCATGTGGAATTATAATGCTCAGCAATCCACACTGCTAGGTATTCACTTAGTAAGTGAGATTTAAGTGCACCATTTCTCATACACAAATTAATACGCACAATTGTGCTGGTAACTAATCGCATATTAGCGAATGCATAAGTCCTTGTATGAAAACACTGTTTTATTAGCTAAATGCGCACGCATCTGTCCCCAGTTAACTAGCATCTTTATATCAAACCCTGTATACTCACACATTACATATCCAAATAAAAGGTTTAATAAACTTTAAGGTATAAGATTTAAGTTGGTTCAGTTAGTATAAATGCTGTGAAATAAAGATATTTGATAACTAAGGTTTTATACTTGCTAAGAAAGCCATGTTTGGTTTCGTATTGATGCGTACTCTTTCAACAGAATTCTGGTATTATTGGTGTGGAGATTGCATCATGCATTCTCAACTTATGGACCACAGAGACTTCAAGCAACAAAATGTATTTATATGAACAACTGTTAGAATGATTGCATGGGGCGGGAGGGCAGAGACCCCAGTTGTTGGAGGCTGGGTTGAGTCTATTTGAACCATCCTGTTAAATGCTCTGTAACAGATGCTTCCCCCATGGGAACCAATAGCATCAGCAACAAACTTCTCTATTGTCCTGTCTATTCTTGGGGGGTATAAATATGTGTGCTCAAACACTGCATCTTTAGTCTTCTTGCTGAATGCTGAATGATGGTGGGGTTTCTTGCTGATGCCTAACATCTGGACCAGAAAGCGCTGCATATGTATACTGTACTTGGGGTCTGTATAATTCCTTTGCGTCTAATTGTGTCTGGATCAATAGTATGTAACTGACTGTACTTTTTACTTGAATAATACTTTGTGCTTCAGAACCACATGTTCCAAGTCTGGAGTCTTTTATTTACTGTATGACTGCATACGCAAATTGGTGTCATCCTTAGAGGTTTATAGGTAGGATTTTAGAAGGTATAGGCAGGTTCTGATCCAGTATCATCAGATGGGGGCTCATCGCGTGAAGTCACTTACCTACTCACATGACGCATACGGCTATCGATATCTCAGCAAAGGGTGGAGTGGCTAAATGCAGGGATTTTCTGCAACCGCTTTGTGCTGAAAAATTGCTATCCGTTTTCGTGTGAGCTAAGGAAGCTGACTAGAATCCAGGGACAAGAAAGGAAAAAGTTTGTTTTCCTTTGTTGATAGAACCCAACATTTAAAATGGTGCCGCAGTATTGAGTACGTGGCTGAGTCGCAGTTTTGCGCACAGTAAAGACGCACTTTTGTGTACGCAGCTAAAAAGTTGTCATACGGTTGTGTGGCAGTCACATTATTTTGTATGGTCGCACAATAGCGTATACGTACTTCCGGATGTGCTGCCACGGTGTTTAAACAAAGCCGTTGAGGTTTACATTTTTCAATTGTTATCAATATCTGGGTTAACATGTATTTTTCTGCGCAGGAAAAAGTGTGTAACAGTGAGTATGTGTTGGACAGTTAAGGGTATCATATGATCCTTAAGGGCTAGGTACAAGGGTTAGTCTAGCCGATCAGTAAGCAGCTTACCTTTCAGTACACAGAGCAGGTGTATGGTTTGTTATTTTTGTTAGGGACCGGCTCTCAGTGTGACTGCAGTGTTCAATAATAAGGTTGGGTTATTTGAGCATTGTAGTTGAGCCGCACTAGGTGTGATTGTGAGCTGAGAGATAATAGGTGAGCGGGGGCATCTAGAATTTCTTCTGTAGGTGAGCGGGGGCATCTAGAATCTCTTCCGTAGGTGAGCAGGGACATCTAGAAATTCTTCCGTAGGTGAGCGGGGGCATCTACAAATTTCTTCCGTAGGTAAGTGAGAGTATCTAGATTGTCTTTCACCAGTTTAAATCTTTATTGAAAAGCGTAGGATTTTGTCTCAGAAAGGGAGCCATGCAAACAGAAGAGATGTTAGACAATGATGTGCTGCTAATGAAAGCTCTGATTGGATCGGCCCATCGTATTATACATACTAAGTACGGTACTTATGCAATAAGGCATTGTGATATATGGTTTAAAATGATGATGTTTCCCAGAATTGGTAGTTTTGATAAGGATGTATTAGATAATGTCCGGGATCACATCAGTTTGATGCGCTCCCGAGAGAAAAAGGTCAAATATTGTGAATGTTTAAAATTGTGGCAGTATGAAGGGGATGCGTGGCTTAAAAATGTGCAAGCGACGCAAACTGGCGTTGCGAGCGCATTGCCAGAGAATACATCCGCGATGCTGAATTGCAATACGGGCGAGCCGCAAAATGGCGCGCACATGCGGCAAGGTAGCACTGTGGAAAGTATTGCCAGCAGTTCACACTCACCTCCCACACCTTATGTGGATGGAGGTGCAAGTACAGTTACCAAAAATACCCATAAAATTGTCACAAGCAATTTGTACCCTCTCTTAAGCAACCACAAAGAAAATGTTTATGATGTGGATGATGAGCCTATTGTAATGTCTGCCATTTCCCATGCTGTGCAAATGATAGATGCTGCATCACCACAATCACGGGTGGTGCCGCCATCTCCATCGGTAACAGCAAGGGAAGTGTTAACACCCTCTGCACTTGTAGACGAAGTTGTTCATACCATATGTAGCAGCAGCAGATTAAACCCCCAGCCAGGTAACCAGGTCAGAGGTAGCAACGCTACCGGTCTGCATCCCATTCGGATGATAACTGTTCCGAATGGAAATGCAGATGTGAATGGTGTAGTGCCCATGAGGGAAGTGGTAATGCATTGTCCTTGGACAAGAGCAGAACTAAATTCCATCATAAATGATTTCCCCGATCCAAAAAAGGAACTAGCCAAATGTCAAAGATTTTTGAGGAATTTGGTTAGTTCTCATGAGCCAACTAACAAAGATTGGTGTGTGGTGTTAAGGGCCTGTCTACCACGCAATACTGACATGACAAAATTTATCACAGATTGTGTATTGGATGGTGACGTTCCCTTAACAGACCAAGTAAACCATGGTAACATTTCCCGCATTGTGACTCAATTGGGTATATATTTTCCAGTAGTAGTTAACTGGAACAAAATTTTCACAATCAAGCAAAAGGAGAGTGAAACTGCAGAAGACTATTGCAACCGGGCTCTGCAGGCTATCACCCAGTACACTGGGATTGAAGATATTAAAGATAGCACTCACCACAGGGGAATGATAGTCACGGTACTCATGGACGGTCTGAAAGACGACTTAAAGATTCGGGTTCAGACCTCACAACCTGGCTGGAGGGGAGTCACAATAGATACACTCATAGAATCCGCCATAGAACATGATAAAAATATCACAAAGAAGAGAGAGACCCAGAGCGAAAAACTAATGGCTGTCAGTATCCAAGCTCTGGAAGGAATGACAATAACATCACAGCCAACCGACACACCTGCACCTGAACAATTACATGTCCTCACCAATCCCACACCACATCAAACACATCCTTACTCCACATATACACAACCACAGGCCTCATACTACCCACAAACTTCATACCTCCCACAATACCCTTATCCTTCACATCCTTACCCATACCCACCATATTTTCCTCTTACTCAACTCCCACAACAATCCTTTCATCCACCCCGCTCAAAAACATGTTTTAACTGCAACCAAGTGGGACACATAAGTAAGTACTGCAAAGTCAAGAACACCACACATGAACACGGGTTTCCCATGGGTTCATAGGTAACCCCAGTATCTTCTCCCAGGCCTTATATGACTGTTTACAATCTTTTCAACCTATCAATGGATCTGTTCTAATGTAAAATGTGGATGATTTATTGTTGTATTTTAGGTCATGTTTAAATGATATTAAACTATTGTGCTTTATTTATTGTGCTTTATAAGGATAAACGGCAGCCATGCCAGGCTAAGGTCGACTACTCGGAATACTATCCAACCCAGTGGCCCAGGCATTATTTAGAGCAGTAGCTATTAATAATGATTTAATTGCAGGAACCTGTATGCAGATACTATATCCCTAGAATTATTAAAAATGATGGGGGGACTTATTTTACAGGTGACGTTTCCAAGAACATGTGTAAGGTGATGGGTAACAACACTAAGATTATCCCAGACTATCTTTTCCTTTATTTGCCCCCCTTTGAGATTCTGTTCAAACAGGCAGCCTCATGTGAAAATATGATAATGAGGTTACTGTGCAGGGTCTCACGAAGATGAATGAGAATAACCGAAATTGAAAGTGTTATTAACTAACATGTCTAATGCAAACTGTCATGATGTCAAATCTGGAGAATTTGTTCTGATCCAAATTCTTTTTAGCTCAGGTTGTTTGACTGATCGGTGGAAAGGTCCTTATCTGATGATACCACATCCTCAAAGGGTGGCTGAGGAAGATACGCGGGTCCATTCCTCTCACTATAGGGAGGTTAACCAACCGGTGGAGATACAAGGCGGAGACAAGGCGATAACGTGGACCTGTCGATTGCGAGCTTGTGCCGGAAGGATTAAAAGGTGACGGTGAGATATCTGAGCTAAAGAAATGTGTAGATCAGTGCTTCCAGCAATGGAGTGGTCTGCTGTGGTCATCCTAGTTCTTTTTTTGTCGTGATGATCTGTTTGGGGATACTCAGTGTCTGTGATGGAGGACCGATTCAGGAAATGGGAGCTGATGGCATTGCTGATGGAGTGGAGTCAGGAGGAGTGCAATGCCAATCAGGGGAGTGTCTGACCAATCTTAGTATTGTAATTGTTATGTTATTTGGGAAGAATACTTCCAGAAGTTATGACCCTCACACATGTTGAAATGCTTAGTATACATAAAAACATACCATCACCATATCTTCACATGCAATATGAACATAGAGGCAAAAGAAATATGATACCTGGTGATGTGCATAAAGCCACTCAGTTAATTAGTGAGACAACTGGCTTTCAAGTTTTAGTCACACTGGATCCCACCAGAATTGCTCGGGGTACATTAAATTTAAAATATATTCAGGAACGTGCTAAATTGATAGATAGTATCACCGAGATGTACGATGACACATTCAGGTATACAGGGAGAGAATTGCAAGCATACAAGAAAGAACTGGTGCAACACAGACTAGTGTTAAATTATTTAACTGCTGTTACTGGAGGGTATTGCGTAATGTTAGCCACCCAATTTGGAGTAAAATGTTGCACCTATATCACCAATGATACCAGCGACCCTAAGGAAGTGATAGACCGGAGGATGGATGAAATTCTGCAGCTAAAATGGGAGTTTCGTAAGAACCATAATGCTTCAGTGGCTGAAGTAGGGGAGAAGATAGAAGGATGGGTTTCATGGCTGAACCCAGTGAAATGGTTCTCAGGTCTAGGGGAATGGGTCCAGAAAGTGATCACAAGCATAGGCAAATTCTTGATCCTTATACTAATTGTTATCATAATAATTGGCATATGCGTCCGGTGTGTTCCTATTGTGTTGAAGTGTTGAAAATTTAAAAATAGAGTAAAACGAAAGAACAAAATTATAATGGTGGCCAGTATGAATATTGAGGCAAATACAGAACTGCAACCCTGAGCTAGGAAATACCATCATTTAATGTATTATATTTAGACATGCATAGAATGTATTATTGAAATGTTATTTTTAAAACACCTCAGATAATGTAAAGTCTAAATTCCCCTTCAAGACTGCTTTTATAAGACTGGTGCATCCCCACACCTTTCACATGACCTTCCAAGATCCGCGGTGCGCGTATAATAGTAGTTTTATGTCCCCACCCAGAGACACATTATTGATGGATTAAGAACCACCTTGTGCCATCCCATAATAACACTAAATAATATGTAAATGTAAGCCTAAATAAAATCCTAATAGCAGATTATGAAAGCATGTTGTTCGCTACCAAAGGGTGGACTGTCGAAACTGGATTATTGGCTGAGACAAGATCAGTTTAAAATTGAATCGCAGCAACACCATCTTGCGACTGGCCGCAAGACGCCATTTTGCGGATGGCCGCCTAAGCGCCATTTTAGATAAACTCATACCTTAGTACATGTGGCAATAATACTATTAGAATCATCGGAATGCATCTGTGACCATTGCCATAAGCTATGGCGATTCACCAAAAGCCCATTTCATGACTTTACGTATTATAAAGGATATATTTAAGAAATGGCTTTACAGTATGTCAAAATTGGATTGCATGAGCTGAACAGAGCAAATGGCCAAGTGACAACTAGCTTGTGTAGATAAGCTTCCTGGATAATGTCTGCTCACACTCCAGGTGGCCCAGCTAGAATAGACACCTTACATTAGCAAGCTTCCTGCAATGAAATAACATCATAGCCTAGAGTGTTATCTTAGGTTTGACTCTTGTAGCTGGGTTAATTTGCATCCACACAAAGAGTCTGGGAGAATAAAGAACTTTTTCTTTTGAGCCTGGGAAAGGTGGGGGCTGCTGACAGAGGGGGCATGTGGAACTATAATGCTCAGCAATCCACACTGCTAGGTATTCACTTAGTAAGTGAGATTTAAGTGCACCATTTCTCATACACACATTAATATGCACAATTGCGTTGGTAACTAATCACATATAGCGAATACATAAGACCTTGTATGAAAACACTGTTTTATTAGCTAAATGTGCATGCATCTGTCCCCAGTTAACTAGCATCTTTATATCAAACCCTGTATACTCACACATTACATATCCACATAAAAGGTTTAATAAGCTTTAAGGTATAAGATTTAAGTTGGTTCAGTTAGTATAAATGCTGTGAAATAAAGATATTTGATAACTAAGGTTTTATACATGTTAAGAAAGCCGTGTTTGGTTTCGTATTGATGCGTACTCTTTCAACAGAATTCCGGTATTATCGGTTTGGAGATCGCATCATGCATTCTCAACTTATGGACCACAGAGACTTCAAGCAACAAAATGTATATTATATGAACAACTGTTAGGATGATTGCATGGGGAAGGGAGGGCAAAGACCCCAGTTGTTGGAGGCTGGGTTGAGTCTATTTGAACCATCCTGTTAAATGCTCTGTAACAGATGCTTCCCCCATGGGAACCAATAGCATCAGCAACAAACTTCTCTATTGTCCTGTCTATTCTGGGGGGGTATAAATATGTGTGCTCAAACACTGGGTCTTTAGTCTTCTTGCTGAATGCTGAATGGCGACGGGGTTTCTTGCTGATGCCTAACATCTGGACCATAAAGCGCTGCATATGTATACTGTACTTGGGGTCTGTATAATTCCTTTGCATCTAATTGTGTCTGGATCAATAGCGTGTAACTGACTGTACTTTTTACTTGAATAATACTTTGTGCTTCGGAACCACACGTTCCAAGTCTGGAGTCTTTTATTTACTGTATTACTGCATACGCAAATTGGCATCATCCTTAGAGGTTTATAGGTAGGATTTTAGAAGGTATAGGCAGGGGTATATAGAGCTTCTGATCCAGTATCATCAATATGTACATCTGCTTTGCGCGCATTTACCAAATCACATTATATGAGCGGCCTTCAGAGTTTAAACTCACACCCATTACAATGATTTTTAAAAAGAGGTGGGAAAAATAATTTGGTACACCAAAAAAGAACTACACACAGCCTGAAAAGAAAAAAAGCAACACAGAGAAAAACTAACAGAAAAAAACATAATAAACTAAAATTAGGGATGTGTGCCGGACCATTTTTGCTGGTCTTGGTTTTGGTTCTAATTCATCGTCTGGATTTGGTTTTGCCAAAATACTGTGACTGTTTTTTTTTTTGTATTTTATTAAAAAAATGTACAAAAAAAGCTAAAATCACATAATTTAGGCTTTTATTGTTCCTAGAGTATAACATTAATTTCCAGTTAATTTTGACCACCTCACAGCTCACAATATTTTTTCAGCTTTTCACCAATATTGGCCAAAGGCTGCAGTGAGCTGGCTGGTTAAACTAAGTGACAGAGCAGTGGCACAAATACACAGCACATTACATATTCCGCTGCCCAGTAGTGTCCATTAGTCACATTATGCCACACAGTAGTGTCCGTTATTCACATTACACCAAACAGTAGTGTCCAGTATTCAAATTACACCACACAGTGTGTAATGTGTATAAGTGGCTGTACACCAAAGTACAGCCACTTATACACATTACACCACACAGTAGTGTCCAGTATTCAAATTACACAACATAGTAGTACCCCTTATACTGTACATGTTATACCAAAGTACAGCCATTTATACACATTATGCCACACAAGAGCCCCTTATACACGTTATGCCACACAGTAGTACCCCTGACACATGTTACACTACAGTAGAGCCGCTTTTACACATTACACCTTAAACCACAGAAGAACCCCTTATACACTTTATACCATTGTAGATCTCCACCTCCTCAATCATCATCATCATTTCTTTTTCTATTCCCCACCCTGCACTAGCACACACACAAATGGTTATAAGTAGTCATTACAGCATAGATGGGCACAGCAGAGGATCTTGGACACCAGGGACACTATAGTGGAAAGGGGCACTCAGGGGGATATAAGGTTGGGGGGGTGGGGGTTGAGCTCAGGGAGGAGGAGGAAAGTCAGGAAGCATAGGGTTGAGGGGATGCTCAACGGGGGTCAGGGTTGAGGCAGATGCTCAAGGGGACTCAGTGTAAGAGGGGGATGCTCAAGGGAGCACAGGTTTTGGGGGGGAGCTCATAGGGCACAGGATGGGGGAGGGTAGCTCAAGGGCTTCAACGCCGGGATCTCTGTGTTTTTGCTCATTTTCGGATCAGAGCCCAGCAGGAAGATCCGAGCTGAGACTCTGATCAGCTCAGATCCCCTAAGTTCGGATGGAGAGATGATCTAAGAAGCAATTCGTTTTTCTCTGCTTTGTGCTTTAACATTTATAAAATATGTTAGAAATTTAGCATCGTGACAAATAAACAATTTCCGGCTGTTACAGATTTTATCGGTATACAACACATCATGAATCTATAATTTTTAATTCTTATTTTTATGTATTGCCTATTCTTCTGCACTTGGGATAGTTGTACTAACTGATGCTAGTGTGTGCTCTAAACTTAAACCGACTACTGGTTGAGGATTTTTATCATTTACAATAATATCTTATACTTATACTTATAACCACCTAACCTACATATAAACACACAGAGACTAACTAGCACAAGGGTGGATCCAAAAGTCCGTGTCTTGATGTATTATTAGATGTCGCCCCATATTGATTTTCTGTTTGTTTGTATTAGAGGTCTTAGGAGAACACTGTGGAAACTTACAGCACAATTCTTCTTTTATTCTTGCATATATTGAATAATAAAAGGAACAACATCTCTAAAAGCTGGGAACAACATCACTAAAAGTTGAAAAATGGACAATACTGAAAAACGGAGAAAACTGAAATTCAAGCCATCATTAAATATATGCAAATGAAGATGACGCCTACTGACATTCACAGTAAAGCTCAAGGAACACATTCATAGGAAGACTTTTGGGTCTGATGATGATGTCCTGACTGCTGTACAGTACTGGTTTGAGGACCAATTACCAGACTTTTTCCTTAACGGAATCAAGAAAATGGAGCATCATTGGGAGAAGTCTATTGAAATAAATGGAGACTATGGGCCTGATTCAGAGCCACTCGTAAGCGGCAGCTCGTTCGCTCCGATCGATGTTTGCCCAACTGCCCATGTGTACGGATCGTTATACGCATGCGCGAACCAGTCAGTGCGGCCAAAATTCATGTGCTCGCAAAATAGCGAATGCCTGCTAATTTGAGTGACAGGATGAGGCGTATGTGGGTGGTAACAGGGGAAGGTGCTTGAAAACGGGGAGTGGAGATCCGATCGCAGGCGTGCTTAAAGGTCAAAACGGGCGTTTTATGGTTGTGCATAATTAAAACAGCAGTGTCATTGACCACGTCACTGGGTTATTTTTTAGCCAGAACTGCTCGCAAATTGTGGTAGCAAAAACCAACCACAAGAATAGCGAGCAGCTCATACCCTGTTCGATGTACTCGATTAATCTAATAAATAGCGGACATGACGTAGGATGCGAGCGGCCAGGGAGCGTAGTTTCCCAAAAAACGACCGCAAGTTTTATTCTCTCGTTCAGACCTAGAAGCGTGAACAGACCGCAAACAGCAAACGGTTCATTTGAATAGCCACCCCTATTTTCTGGACGAGCGAGCGCAAATAGCGACCGGCTCTGAATCAGGCCCTATGTCGAAAAATAAATGCCATTTGAATTTCTCTGTTATTCATAGTCAGGACACCAACTTTTGGATCCACCCTAGTATTTTGCTATAATACCTTCTACTAATAAGTAATAACCACATAGACCCATATTCAATTAGAAGCGAAAGCCGAGATGAGCGAAAAATTATCGCCGATTGTGACTTTTCACCAGGTGGAAACTTATCTCCGTATTCAATTCCATCCGCTTTTGCAATGCAATGCAATGTACAGTAATAGGCGAAAAAGATTCGCCTCTGAATAGGTGGAGAAAAAAAGTGCAAATTCACTATTTTGGGGTACAAAGATGGGGAAACCACTCAGAACCCTTTGGACAGCCCCCCAAAGGATAACTGCGTCAAAAAAACTAAAAAAGTGAGGAACACCCCAAAAAAAAGAACTTTGAAAAAGAGGGTGAAAAAGTGCAAAGTGGGGGTACAAACATAAAAACTAGCAAAATAGACTTTTGGGGGGTCTGCAAGTATGGGTGAGCTGTTTTTTAGATTGCAGGTGCTTGCTTCAGGTGCATTTTTTACATTTTTGAAAACTTCACTTTAGTGACTTTAAACCATGCTTGCACCCTTTTTCAAGTACCCCAAATTTGACTGGACTAGTTATTTTTGCCTTAGAAACTGCTAAATGCCATTCTTCTCCACTTGTGTAAAGACGCTAATTAGAAGAAATTGTAACACCTTAAGTACCCCAAATAGCTTTATTAGGGCTATTAGGGGGGATGTACATTGACCCAAAATGTTGGTGCATTTTTTAGGGTGTGTCAGGCTGATTTCCCCAAAACTGACAGTACTTTTCGCCTGGTTTGTATTCGCCGGGTTGCATTTTCATTTCTTTTGGAATTGAATACGACGAATAGCGGGGGTTCACACGATAAGTTTCTGCGGCTAAAATACACTATGTTGGTGAAAAGTACGGCATGCGAAAAAGTATTGCGGGTGCGAAACTAATTGAATACGGGCCTTAATCTACAAATAAACACACTGAGACTTTGGAAATATTTTTTTCACTATTGATATAAAATAAATTGGAAAAGGGGCTGAAGGTGGCTACAAATGCATCTGTCAGCTACACTAATAAATGATCGCAACACACATCCCAAGGCCAGAGATAGCATAAGTGCCACTGCCACTTGCTAGACCACAAAGTCAGTACATCGCAACCACCTCCTACACCAAATGTATCCGTTAATGATGATGCTTTGCCACCTACACAAAAAGCAACCACAATAATATCCAACACACCAACTAGCAACTAACAAGGGGTTGGGAGGGTGGAAAAACTATCTCAAGAGTCAAGATGAATTTAGATCATTTTAACTATATATATATATATTAGGGGTGTGCACCGGCCACTTTTCGTGTTTTGGTTTTGGATCTGGATCTTTCTTCGTGTTTTGGATCTGGATTGGTTTTGCCAAAACCACCCTTCCGTGTTTTGGGTTCTGGGTTTTGTGTTTTGGATCTGTATTTTTTTGAAAAAAAGCATAAAAACAGCTAAAATCACAGAATTTGTAGGTTTTTCTGCTCCTATGCTATTATTAACCTCAATAACCTTAATTTCCACTCATTTCCAGTCTATTCTGAATATCTCACACCTCACAATAGTGTTTTTATGTCCAAAAGGTTGCACCGAGGTAGCTGGATGACTA
The DNA here is from genome assembly GCA_031769625.1 of Taudactylus pleione. Classification (NCBI taxonomy): domain Eukaryota; kingdom Metazoa; phylum Chordata; class Amphibia; order Anura; family Myobatrachidae; genus Taudactylus; species Taudactylus pleione. Next base: position 17,803,478 of record JAUIMM010000113.1, on the reverse strand, counting down.
TGCTAAGCGACACGAGTGGGCGGCACAAACACGTGACCCATCTAGGCGTGAAACTGCAGTGGCAGACAGGATGGCATTGAAAAACTAGGCCCCAAACTGTACATAATGCAAAGAAAAAAAAGAGGTGCAAGATGGAATTGTCCTTGGGCCCTCCCACCCACCCTTATGTTGTATAAACAGGACATGCACACTTTAACAAACCAATCATTTCAGCGCCAGGGTCTGCCACACAACTGTGGCTGAAATGATTGTTTCTTTTGGGCCCCCACAAAACAAGCTGGCAATTAATCTGTCCCTGCACAAACTGGCTCTACGGAGGCAAGAAGTCGTCCTCATCCTCCTCATCCACAGATTCCTCACCCTCTTCAGTGTTATGTACATCCTCATCCTCACAGAGTATTAATTCGTCCCTGCTGGAACCACAGGTCCCTCTGTACGTTCTGGAGGCTGGTCTCCCTGGAAGAGTTGATCATTCATTTTATGAACATCATCTTCTCCACATTTTGTGGAGGCAACCTCCTACGCCTTTCGCTAACAAGGTTCCCGGCTGCACTAAACACTCTTTCGGAGTACACACTGGAGGGGGGGCAACTCAGGTAAAATAGAGCCAGTTTGTACAGGGACCTCCAAATTGCTTCTTTTTCCTGCCAGTACAGGTACGGACTGTCTGACATGCCTACTTGGATGCTGTCACCGATGTAATCCTTTAACAGACAGACGCACGCTTGTCGCTGCTGCTTTGAGGATTCAAGTGCGGCTACAGCCCACACAATTCACAAAGACAGAAAAAAAAAAAGAATATTTTTATTGTTTGTGGAGCACACTTTGAGGGTTACACCACCCTCTAACAGACAGACGCACGCTTGTCGCTGCTGCTTTGAGGATGCAAGTGCGGCTACAGCCCACACAATTCACAAAGACAGAAAAAAGAAGAAGAATATTTTTATTCTTTGTGTAGCACACTTTGAGGGTGTCACCACCCTTTAACAGACAGACGCACACTTGTCGCTGCTGCTTTAAGGATGCAGGTGCGGCTACAGCCCACACATTTCACAAAGACCGAAAAAAAAAGAACAATATTTTAATTGTTTGTGTAGCACACTTTGAGGGTGTCACCACCCTTTAACAGACAGACGCACGCTTGTCACTGCTGCTTTAAGGATGCAGGTGCGGCTACAGCCCACACAATTCACATAGACAGATAAAAGAAGAAGAATATTTTTATTGTTTGTGTAGCACACTTTGAGGGTGTCACCACCCTTTAACAGACAGACGCACGCTTGTCGCTGCTGCTTTGAGGATGCAAGTGCGGCTACATCGCACACAAGTCACAAACACATAAAAAAAATAGTTTTTTATTTTTTGGAGCACTTTGAGAGTTACACCACCCTTTAACAGACAGACGCACGCTTGTCGCTGCTGCTTTAAGGATACAGGTGCGGCTACAGCCCACACATTTCACAAAGACCGAAAAAAAAGAACAATATTTTAATTGTTTGTGTAGAACACTTTGAGGGTGTCACCACCCTTTAACAGACAGACGCACGCTTGTCGCTGCTGCTTTAAGGATGCAGGTGCGGCTACAGCCCACACAATTCACATAAACAGATAAAAGAAGAAGAATATTTTTATTGTTTGTGTAGCACACTTTGAGGGTGTCACCACCCTTTAACAGACAGACGCACGCTTGTCGCTGCTGCTTTAAGGATGCAGGTGCGGCTACAGCCCACACATTTCACAAAGACCGAAAAAAAAAGAACAATATTTTAATTGTTTGTGTAGCACACTTTGAGGGTGTCACCACCCTTTAACAGACAGACGCACGCTTGTCGCAGCTGCTTTAAGGATGCAGGTGCGGCTACAGCCCACACAATTCACAAAGACAGAAAAAAGAACAATATTTTAATTGTTTGTGTAGCACACTTTGAGGGTGTCACCACCCTTTAACAGACAGACGCACGCTTGTCTCTGCTGCTTTAAGGATGCAGGTGCGGCTACAGCCCACACAATTCACAAAGACAGAAAAAAGAAGAATATTTTTATTGTTTGTGTAGCACACTTTGAGGGTGTCACCACCCTTTAACAGACAGATGCACGCTTGTCGCTGCTGCTTTGAGGATGCAAGTGCGGCTACATCGCACACAAGTCACAAACACATTAAAAAAATAGTTTTTTATTTTTTGGAGCACTTCGTGAGTTACACCACCCTTTAACAGACAGACGCACGCTTGTCGCTGCTGCTTTGAGGATGCAGGTGGAATCTAGACGGGATTTGGAACCGAGGACACACTACCTCCATCAATTGTCTAAATCCCACTGCACTAATGTCGGATACCGGACGCACGTCTAACACCAACATAGCAGTCAAGGCCTCAGTTATACGTTTTGCTTCAGGATGACTGCTGTCGTACTTCATCCTCATCGCTAGGGACTGTTGGAGGGTCAATTGTTTAGTAAAAGTAGTGATGTTCCTACTTCCTCTCTGGGATGATGAACAACTCCCAGCAGCAGCAACAGCACTAGTAGGAAGTGGTTCTTGATCTTTCCCTATTTTATTTTTATCAGAGAAAGTTTGGTCCTCCATTTATGTTATATTGATATATATACGTGCGGCTAAAGCGCACACAAACACAGAAAATATTTTTTTATTTTTGCTGGAGAGTAGTGCACTTTGTGGGTTACACCACCCTTTAAGAAATGAGCCAGCCGGCTCTTTACTTATGGGACACAGGCGCACGCTTGGCGCTGCTCCTTTGTTGATGCACGTGCAGCCACAGTGCACACAAGTCACAAACACAGAAAATATATATTTTTTTGGTTTGGAGTGTACTTTGGGGGTTACAGAACCCTTTAACGGTCAAGCCAGCTGGCCCTTTACTTATGACACAGGCGCACACTTGGCACTACTTTGTTGATGCACGTGCGGCTACTGCGCACACAATTCACAAACACAGAATATATTTTTTTTTTTGGTTTGGACTGGAGTGTACTTTCGGGGGTTACAGCACCCTTTAACGGTCAAGCCAGCCGGCCCTTTACTTATGACACAGGCGCACACTTGGCACTACTTTGTTGATGCACGTGCGGCTACTGCGCACACAATTCACAAACACAGAAAATATTTTTTTTTCGGTTTGGACTGGAGTGTACTTTGGGGGTTACAGCACCCTTTAACGGTCAAGCCAGCCGGCCCTTTACTTATGACACAGGCGCACGCTTGGCACTACTTTGTTGATGCACGTGCGGCTACTGCGCACACAATTCACAAACACAGAAAATAATTTTTTTTTTGGTTTGGACTGGAGTGTACTTTCGGGGGTTACAGCACCCTTTAACGGTCAAGCCAGCCGGCCCTCTACTTATGACACAGGCGCACGCTTGGCACTACTTTGTTGATGCACGTGCGGCTACTGCGCACACAATTCACAAACACAGAAAATAAATTTTTTATTGGTTTGGACTGGAGTGTACTTTGGGGGTTACAGCACCCTTTAACGGTCAAGCCAGCTGGCCCTTTACTTATGACACAGGCGCACGCTTGGCACTACTTTGTTGATGCACATGCGGCTACTGCGCACACAATTCACAAACACAGAAAATAATTTTTTTTTTGGTTTGGACTGGAGTGTACTTTCGGGGGTTACAGCACCCTTAACGGTCAGGCCAGCCGGCCCTTTACTTATGACACAGGCGCATGCTTGGCACTACTTTGTTGATGCACGTGCGGCTACTGCGCACACAATTCACAAACACAGAAAATAATTTTTTTTTTGGTTTGGACTGGAGTGTACTTTCGGGGGTTACAGCACCCTTAACGGTCAAGCCAGCCGGCCCTTTACTTATGACACAGGCGCACGCTTGGCACTACTTTGTTGATGCACGTGCGGCTACTGTGCACACAATTCACAAACACAGAAAATAATTTTTTTTTTGGTTTGGACTGGAGTGTACTTTCGGGGGTTACAGCACCCTTAACGGTCAAGCCAGCCGGCCCTTTACTTATGACACAGGCGCACGCTTGGCACTACTTTGTTGATGCACGTGCGGCTACTGCGCACACAATTCACAAACACAGAAAATAATTTTTTTTTGGTTTGGACTGGAGTGTACTTTCGGGGGTTACAGCACCCTTTAACGGTCAAGCCAGCCGGCCCTTTACTTATGACACAGGCGCACGCTTGGCACTACTTTGTTGATGCACGTGCGGCTACTGCGCACACAATTCACAAACACAGAAAATATATTATTTTTTTAGCACTTGGGGGGAGCACCCCTGATGGACAGAGCACCCCCTGGACAACACTACAGCACCTCTTTAGGACTGGGACACTGCACAGGACTTTGGAGTGGACACAGCCCCTATGGAGAACTGACTGCACAACACAGTCCAGCCAGCCCCTATGGACTTTGAAGTAGTGGACACAGCCCCTATTAACAACAGCAGCACAGCACAACACAGCCAGCCCCTATGGACTTTGAAGTAGTGGACAACAGCAGCACTACACTACACTACACTACACAGCCCTAACTCCCACCCTCCCTCTTCACTGTCCACAGCCGAGTGAGAAAATGGCGCCGACGTGGATACCTTATATAGGATCCAAAACCCGCGAGACTCGGAAGGCGGGAAGATGATGTTTTGCCTCGATTTCAGAATCCGAGTCAGGCGGGAAAAGTCGAGCCTGACTCGGATCGGACTCGGATCGGGGGGGCTCGGGGGGGTTCGGATTTCAGAAATCCGAACCCGCTCACCCCTAATATATATATATATATATATATATATATCCTCTGCTAACCACCTTCCCTGAGGCTTCCTACTGGCTAACATCACACCATGCAAGAAAAACTTTGTAACCTTAACCCATTCCTTTTCAAGGATCTAAACTACCACATTATAATCCTCCAAGCATTAAAACTGTGCTAATAATACTGTATGTGACATATTCCACTAGTTGAAGGACCAGAAAAAGCTGAAGAAGATAGTACCTGTAGAATAGAAAGTGTCATACTACACCAGATAATGGGTGGATTACAACATGCAGTACCCTAACCGTGCCATATGTGATTTAGTGATTGCAGTGTACACAGTGGCATATCTATAATGGGTGCAGTATCTGTGGGGCATATGGGCCCCTGGGTCCAGGGGGGCCCCGCACCGCACACCCTGCACCGATATTATTTTAAACTTACCTGTCCGTGGTCCCGCGGCGGGTCTCAATGTTGCTTAGAACACTGGAAAATGGCCATTTCCTCTGTGTTCTGCGCATGCGCAGTAGACTCTGAGCACACTCTAGTGCCCGGAATTTACTAACGCTCCGGTGGCTGGCCAGCCGCATCAGCCAGCTGCCGGCCACCGCGGAGAGAGGAGGGGGACCTGCACAGGAGTGCACACGGGCCCCCCTCCTCTGTTAAGACACCCCTGAGTGTACAACCTCGTTTATGGATCAGAAATATATAACACAGACTGTACAAGTAACCTTCATGCAATCATCAGCCCAGCAGCACAACTTTTTCTATTGAGTATCATGGATTGAATGAAAACTCTCCTATCAGTAACCTGCACTGCTGAACTCAATATGTAAGCATCAACTACAATGCTGTATTAACAACAGGGAAGCCGGGACAGTCTTCCAGGGGACCGATACACAGGTGACCTCCACACATAGGTACGTCACTAGTGTAGGGGGCACTGTGATATAATGTGAACTGAGAGTTCTGTGTGGCCTAATGTGAACTGGGGTACTACAGTGTGTTCAGCACATTGCAGTGCTGGGTGTATTAACATAAACAAAAAACTGATTATTGTAAACATTGATTCATTCTAAAAGATCCACAGGTGGTAGTACTTATTTTACAAATATAGTATTATATCATGAACAACTGGTGAAGATAACATTCACTGTAAGTTTCAGTGGTGTTCAGCAGCCAGTGTAAAGAAATGTGACTGGAACTATCAAAACAATTCTTCTCATCTTTCTCTCGCTAGATAGCAATGCAGCCAAGGTGTCAGCGGGTCAGACCACTACTCTGCTGTGATTGAGCTAGTCTCAGCCTCTAGTTCCAGTGTTATGCCAACTTGATTCACCCCCTAGACATCCTAAGACTAAAATTAGAGATAATAGTGAATGATGTGTTCCTTTTGAAAAAGATTCATTTCCATAACAGGATAGCTAGGTTTACCTAATGACATTAATGGGACATCATTGACGATGGTCAGGTGATTGGGGGAGATGTCATTGGTGTGCTATATTTTGCTTACATTAATCCTGTCAACATTGTCGAAATGTCAACATGCAGTATGTCGATGTGTCTGGCATGTCCACATTTACCATGTCAACATTCATAATGTCAACACTGATGTAATGTCAACATGATTATAATGTTGACAAAAAGCCACTGGTCAAGTGGTGGATTACCTGGTCCAGTGGTGTCTTCTGGTTTCGGCGGTGACATCAGGTTGACTTCTGGTGTATTCTTTGTTGCTTCTGATGGTAAGTATGACTAACTCTAACCCTCTCCCTAGTGTCTAACCCAAAACTCCTCTCCTGTTGCCTAACCATCCCCCTGGTGACTATCCCTAACCTCCCCACCCATAGCCTAGCTCCCCCTAGTACTTTACCCTAAAGCTCCTCTCCCGTAGCCTATCCCTAACCATCCTCTGCCGGTCCATGCAGAATGTCGACATTGTGAACATGTCAACATTCTACATATGCCAACATGTTCAATGTCAATATTTCAACAATGTCAACATCATAACTGTCAATATTGTAAATGTCGACATGGTGACTACATCCCATGTCAGCATGTCATCTAATATTTGTTCACTTATAAGTAACTTAACATTGATGAGGTTCATAAAAGATCTATAGCAGGACACTTGAAACATAAATATAATTATGTCACTAATAATACTAAAAATAAAGTTCTTTTCTAACTATCCAAGACCACGACAGCCATCATGTGCTCACACAAAAGTGTGCTAAGGTCAAAAATGCGGCACCAAATCCAACAAAAAAGACCACATCCACAAATGTTGCCTCTCCAATCTCAGCATTATTCTCCATTATACCCACTTTAATAAATAATATCATTATGGAAAAACCTTCTACAACTAAACTTAGTACCCTTATTTCTGAGCTATGTAACTGCATCATACAGTCAGTACTGTGGATAGTGTCCCTGTTTTTAGGAGCATTTATTAATTACTTTGGAGCATACATAAGCAGTTGTTTGATTCATATTTTTATATATTTTTCCCCATATAACACCATTAAAATACTGTAGGTGACTCATTTTTGTTGACAATCTGCCCTCAAACAATGTATAAATAAGATAATTTAACATGTTGTTTTGTTCTCCGCACGGTGGTTAATACATATTATACTGTATGTGCCTAATACATACTATACGCTGTGCTGTGCATACTCAAACAAGGGGGAAGCATATTTTAAATTCTCTATTGCAGTGTCAGTTCATAATATTGCCATATGCCCTTTGTTTATTATCTGTATCCCCTGAGCCATATCTCTGCCTTTTTGTATATATATGCTAATCAGTTATGAAACTGATTTATATTTATTTTTTATAAAAGAATCATAATAAAAGCACAACTTTATCTCTGTGATGTTGAAAAGTTTCAAAAGACTCTATTTTTGTTTTTCCTTTCAAATGTTGGTGACTAAAAGCTATTAAACTAAAATAAATTCAACTCTGTTTTATCAATAATTTCTTAACTCTCAAATTATGTAAAAAGTATTGGACTACTGTATTACATTCTAAAACATAATAACAGTTATGTTTCTTTATGTGTAAATGCTAAATAATTGGATTTAATTAATTTCTCGATTATACAAGGGACTGTATATACTAATCTGCTGCTTTTTGTCTATTCTTTCTAAATATGAAAGGGTTCTATACAATGAAAAACAATCTACTGACGTGGTGGCAATGGCAAAATTGATTGAACTGGAAGCCCTTTGCTGTCTTGCAATTTTTACCCTACTGTAAAGCACATACTGGCACAAATTAGTTGCATCTTTTACATATAAAGTAATAAATAACTAGTAACTAACTGTGGACTAATACAAATCTTTTGGAATCGTCTTATTACTGTATTTTTTATTTAATCTGAAGTTAGAAACGGACAATGAAAACTACTATTTACAGGGTTGAGATTTAGAAATAATCTGATCTTCAGACATGTTAATTGTGGTAGGTGGGTGCTATTCAGTAAATACTTCCTATCACATGTGTTTTTAACTGTTGAAAGTAGTCTAGCTGATCACTGTACCAAAAATCAGTTAGTTAGTTTGAAAACTCACATAATGCATTAAAAAATGTTTGCTGACATACAGTAAAAATTATTCTGATTTCATACTGTATGATTTCATTTTTTCAAAATACTTTTATTCAGTAGTATCAGCAATCTCTAGGCTGCTGAGTACTCTTTTAATTTTACTATCTAAATTATAACTAAATTATAAGTTTATTATGGCAGCAACCAATTACTTTTAAATGGTTGAAGCATACAATCTCTCTCTCTCTCTAAATATATATATATATATATATATATATATATGTGTGTGTATATAAATATATATAAATATATATATATATATATATATATATATATTATATATGTACTGTATACATGTATTTGCATCCATTTATCCATTTATTTGGCTAAGACCTAGCTCGTGGTCGCCATTTAAATTTATTCCCAAGGAATTTGATGGTATTGAGATGAGTGCTATGTGTAGACTAGTCAATATCATATTGCATATTTTGAAACATTATTCATATATATAATATATAAATGCTTGCTTGCTTTTTATTCAAATAATTACTGCAGTAGGTATGCTTACAGGTCATAGAACTATTCTCTCCTTTTACTGTGACAAATAAATTCCTTATTTTAGAATGCTATATTTTAATTGGCAGATCAATAAATTGAGCTGTGGATTTAAGAAACATTTTATTGAATTTGGTGCATCTGTCGCAAATTGAACTTTCAAAGGATTGCTATTCTCTAGATACCACCTATATTTCTCCCAGACAGACAAAAATAATGGGGGCTAGTGTAGTCTACAAATGTTGCAAACAGACCCCAACAAGTATTTTCTACAGTGTCTCCAATTTTACACTTAGATTTACTTAACACCAAATTAATAAAATAATACCCTTTTATACCCACTATATTACACCTGTTTAATTGTTTTGAAAGTATTTAGATTTTTTTTAAATACTCTGAAAATGATTTAATTCATTTGGAAATTAATATTTATTCTTTATTGATGTCTTATCGTCTTATTTTAGATAAACAAGAAAACATTTCAAGAAATGATCAAGTAAAATGTAATAAGTTGAATCTTGAAATAGGTCATTATTTCATGTGACTACATAACTTTTAATGTGCAAAAGTCAAATTATACTTTAAACTTTTTAAAAGTTATAGTACAAGTAATAACAGCTATTTAGTAAAAAATAATGAAAGTATTGCTTTAAAATTTTAGTTATTCTAGCTAAACAATGTAAACATGTACTGTTAAATGTATTAATATACATCAAAGAAATATATCAAATGTGTTTTTTGTTTTAATTTTTTTCACTTTAGGTGTTTGAGCTGTAAGTTGACGGTAATAAAGACAAATGCTTCTGTTTTGCTGGGGTAATATGCACATAAGTAATTCCTATGTAGCTGCTTAAAAGAAATGGCACTATATCTGGTTGCAGACCAAGATTAAGGTTAATATAATAACCAGTTCTCCAGTATGATTAAAAAAAGAACAGAATTACTTAGAAGTAGCAGAAATGTAACATAAATGAAAAACACCTGTACTAAAATGGCTCCAATTTTCTAGATGAAAAATATCTACACAAATGTTTTTCATCTGCTACCTGGCCAGTATTCGTGCCAGGTTATTTAATTTCCCAGATGTTTTTAGACAATTAGTTGAATGACTTCAAGAACAGTACAGATTCCACAAGTGTCTCCAAGAGTGACTATAATATAACAGATGGTTTAGATCTGCTGCATAAATAATTCAATAATATAATGTAATGGACTGAAATGTTCAAAAACGGTTATTTAGATCCAGTATCTCATCAATAACCATTGAAAAATAACTATTAATGTAGTTGATATACAGTATGTTTAGAATTAAATTGGGTGGGTATAGGCACTTTTTCATCATCACTACAGTACATTGATGAAGGATTTTTTTCATATAGAACATCAAGATCAGTTTTATTATTTCCCTTTTTTATATTGATCTTGCCATTTTTCAAAGTTGCATTATTAGGTACAGTACTGTACAAATACTGTCTGATTTTCTAAAATAATATTTTTGAGGATGGTCTTTATGTTGATGCTGTACCCATACACTACATAATGCAGCCTTAGGGGTATATTTAATAAAGTGCAGGTTTTTAGAAGTGGAAATGTTGTCCAATTCAATCAATCAGATTCTAGCTAATATATTCTAGAAGGTTCTAGATAATTGTTAACTAGAAACTGATTGATTGTTATGGGCAACATCTCCAATTCTAAAAAACCCACACTTTAGTAAATATAACCCTTAGGGGTAATTTTACTAAGATTCGAGTTTAGTCAAGATTGCAATCTCGGGTGAGTTTAGGCATGTTTTTCATCTCGCTAATTTTCTAAAGGCAAATTCTAGTGAGTTTTTGAGAGAGTTCTTTAATCTCACTCGTAAAACTTGGATGAGATTGCAAACTCGAATCTTCTCACCATCGTGCAAACTCGTAAGTACTTTTCATGAAAAAGATGCAGTTTTACCAAGAATTGAGATTACAATCTCAGGTGAGATGACCGCAAACTCGCTTAGAAATTGAAGTTTTAAACACTCACCTCCGAAGCTGCGAGTTTTCCATAAACATACACAGATCATTGTGACTTGTGTATGTTTCTGCATCTGTACTTAATGTATAGTGTTTATATTTTTTCAAAAATTATGTAGCATGGCTGCAGGGCCAGTGCTGGTTTTAAACATAGGGGTAAAAAAATGCGTAGGGGTCCCCCTATATTTAAAACCAGCACCGGACCCAAATCCACCGAGGTGTAATGCCACAGCCAGGAGACCCTATTACCGGGTCTACATGCCAAAGCATTTTCAGCCAAAGCTGGTCAGGCCAAGCCGATGTTCTCAGGGGTGATGTGATCCCCCCAAAACGGGGTCCCCCCTCTCCCAAACTGCTAGCCAAATGTTTCTGGCACTGTATTTCTAAAATAATGTTTGGTTGACATAAGATTTTTGAAGGTCTAAAGAGATGCTAGCTAAACATAATGAAAATTATATAAATTTGTGAATCATAGGAGTCAAGAGAAATGTTTTTGTTTACGTATTTCAAGACCAGAAACCAAATATCATGATTTGTTGAAAATTGATTTAACCTAATGTTGTAATATGTTTTAAGGAAAATATATAGCTATGTATGGGCACTCGAGTAACAACATCTAAAGGGCGAATATTAGTACCCTCAGGCTATAACTTTTACAGTACCTGATAACGCTACCGAAGAGAAGAGGAACAAGAGTCTTATGAGAAAGCCGATGTTTCTTCTTACTGGCAACCTTTCTTTACCAGATTCTCACTGTACCATGGGTCAGGATTTATAGAAGCATTACAATTCCTAATGACTGACATGTCTGGCTCAAGTTCATCGGTTCTTGACATTACTCACCTCTTGACAAGTTATCATTCAGACATCTGTACAACAGTTTTATGTGAATGTTTCTGAAGAAAGTCTTTTAGAAGTCTAGTTGAATAAATGTTCTTTCAAGATTCCGAAGATCAATACTCTAGTATATAGTCCTTCCACTGAATCAAATACTAAAGGTTCTTCAGTAAGCTTAAAAATCCAGACTTTTAGCCACAATGAATTCCGGTTCTTGTACTTCAACAAGAGGTAGTGAAGCTGGTAAACATCCCAGAAATGGATTTTATTCTACAGCATTCAAAAAAGGATGTATGTACTGATGAATTAGTAGTTTGTTAGGAAGTTACCAGATTAACTTGCTACTGGCATTTGAGATATAAATATGTTGCGTAGAAACGTTTTTTCCTACTTCATAATATTCACCTTGCTTTCAGTGTCAGTTTGCAAAAGTTTTTGAGGATTGTGCTGCTTTGATTAGGTTTTTATCTTGATACTGTCGGCAGCAATTGGAACCAAGATCCTCCTCAAAGCCACGGCATGTGTGTGGATGAGATCTTATATTTTTAAAAAAGTGGTCTAATTAATTATTGTATCAGAATTTTGCAGTTGGAAAAGTGAGAGTCAATTATTTGCTGTATATTGATAAAATAATTCTGATTATATTTTGGGTGACTAATTTGTCTTTTCAGTCAGTTCATTTAATTGTAGGTGGTAGGCTGTGGGCAGGTACACTTTAATATTTAATAGATTAAAGAAACCTTCCAGAAAACAAAAATTGTATTTAATGTATAGCCCATGTCAGTGGTCATCACAACTGGTGGACTTCCTTCACAATACAACCTGAGTTAGAAAAATGACAGTTAGGAGCTGATTGGTTGGTAATTTATGTCCAACCACTTTATCTCTCTGTAAGGCTTAGTACATAGACCCCTATGTCTCGGATGACCAGACGTTTTCAAGTCATGATACAGATGTGTCCTTGCTCATCTAGCCTTAATACAACATGCAGAGCAATATGAGTGAGCCTGATGAAAAAAAGACTGTGCTGATTAATTTGATATGTGCACTTGTATATCTGTGTGCAGCGGAGTCTGTAAATGGAACTTTGTGTGGAAAAAAGCTGTGGCCGCTGCATCATAGCACTTTGCATGCTGATTGAGGCACTTAGTCGCACACAGATATACAAGTGTCACACATCAAATTAATCAGCATGTCACTTTGTGACTTAGCTGCTTTACTGCAAAAAAAGACTCCTGGTGCTAGTAGAATCTTACGGGATTGCGCGCACTGAGAGGGGATGTTTGCTGTAACTGCAGCAAAAATGAGTGAGGACACAACTGTATATCTTCAATGCAGTTGATATTTAAATAAGATAAATCATCAAGACATCTATAACTGGTTGAAATTGTTGTAACAATATGTAACAATAACAACTGAATGTGTGCATAGGGCAGAGGTATTCAGCATGTGGCCCTCCAACTGTTGTGGAACTACACATCCCAGCATATCTTGCCACAGTTTTAACATGCCCTAATATCAAACCAGTGGCAGGGCATTCTGGAATGTGTAGTACCACAGCAACTGGAGGTTTAGAGTATTCATAATTTGAATACCCCTGTTATAGAGTATTCAGAAAATGCGGGTTGCAAGAAAGATTCCATTAAAGGAAGGTGTACTTCTTAGTTATCTAGTATATAAACTGAAGTGCCGAAAGTCATGGGGTAGATGCCTAGTATCGTGTATGCCCCCTATAGCCTGGCGAAGTATAGCAAACTCAACATGGCATTGATTCCAGAAGTGGATGAAAGACCTCTGGAGAGATGTGGACCCATGCCATCTGGATAGCTTACCATATCTCCCTGCTATTTGTAGGTGCAAGATCTTTAGTGTGAATTGACCTATCCACAAAGTACCATTAAAATGTTTGATTGGGTTCATGTCGCCATTCGTTGGAACTCTCCAGAATGCTCCTCGAGCCAATTGTGGACAACTTGGGACTGATGACATGGTGCATTATCCTGCTGGAATATTCCATCATTGTTTGGGTAAATAAAGTCCATGAAGGGCTACAAATGGTCATCAAGCAGTGCAATGTAGCAGTTACTGGTCAATGACATGTTCAGGAGAACCAGCAGACCTAACCCATGCCAAGTGAATACACCCCACACCATTATTGAACCACCACTAACCTGCATGGTGCCTTGTTGACAACTGGGGTCCATGGCCTTATGGGGTCTGGGCCACACCCAAACCCTACCATCAACCCAAAACAACTGCAACTGTGACTTATTAGACCCCACCACATGTTGATAGACCTCCAGGGTCCAATTAGCGATGTCACAGGCCTAGGTGAGGCACTGTGTCTATTGTCATAGTATTAACAGGGGCACTCAGGTGGGTCTTCTGCTCCCATATCTCATGGAAGTTAAAGAACACTGCACTGACCTGCTGGATATGCATCTTGTACCACCTGCATTGATTGAGGATGTAATTTGAGCCAGTGTCACATGTCTGTTACCATGGACAATCCAAAGGCTGCAGCAAGCTGGCTTGCTAAAGTAAGAGACAGAGCAGCGGCACAAACACATGGCAGTTTAAAAGAGTATAGCACATCTATGGAAAACCCAATCCATCTACCTAGAACTCTCACTAATGGTGACTAGTATGTAGTATTGCAGCAGAACTAGAGCCCACAAACTCTCCATCCATTCTCCTGTGTGAAATGGTACCTGAAATCTTGAGGGAGGGACTTAAATGCAATCCAAAACATGCAAGAATAATTTTTTTAGATCTGAGTTCTAAACTTGGCGAGAAGACCTTAGTTGGGACTTAGGGCCTGATTCAGACCCGCTCGCAAGTGCACAGCACTCGCAAGCGGGTCGATGGTCCCCCCACTGTGCATGCACACGCCAGAGCCGGCTCCGGTGTGCGCATGTGCGAGCCCCGGCGAGCGACGGCAGCTCTGCTGCTCCTGGGCTCACTACAAAATGGGGCGGCTGTCGATATTGATTGACAGCTCACCCCGTTTTGTAGGCGGGGAGGGAGGTGGCTGTGCAAATGGAGGCATTCCTGAAGGAACGCCTGCCATTTGGGGGCGGCCCCACTGACATCACGAGTGATGTCAGTGGTGAGCTTCCGGCTCTATTAGAGCCGGAATCTCACTGGGGCTTGCGGCAGAAGAGACCCTACCACAAGGGTCTCATTGCAAGCCCGATGGTTGCGATGCTCAAGACCGTCGCGACCATCACCTGGTCACCCACAGCTTATCAAGTGGCCAAGAGGCCGAGTCCAATTTAAAAAAAAAATTCCCTGATTCAGAGTGAGCACTCTGAAAGAGCATCCGGATCTGAATCAGGGCCTTAGCTTTTCTTGGAACTCCAAAGTGATTCTTGCTGAGGATTGGTTCGACTCGGAACCCCAATGTTTGGGTGTGTTCGGTTTGCGGCAAATTGAAACTGCTCATCTCTAGGTATAAGTGAGGGAAGAAAACGCACAAGAGGAAAGAGGGCCATGCTCGTGAGAGCTTACAATATAAAAATTTATTAAAAAAACAACAATTTCTGAGCATTTTTTTAAAAAGAAAAAAAATAGCCACATAATCAGTTAAAGAGTTTACTTCAGACATAATTCTCTGAAGCATGTACTGTATCTGTAAATTAATTGTTCTCCTGCAGAACTGATTAACTTTATTTCTGCTCACTATCACCATTGATCATGTTGAACAGTAGTAGAGACGAGCAGGTTAAGTTTAACCATACAAATCTGAATTTTGACTCACAATTGCCCATGCTCCTCAGATCTGAAAGTGATGTAAAATTACAGCACAACTACAATTCTGAGTAGCTCATACACAGAGTACATGGTATGGTTTAATATGGGCCAATCAGTAGGTGAGGCATTTGACTGAGGCGGCATACCTGTCATCCAACACTAAGGTGAGATGGACAGAACTGCCCCTATGAAGCAGAAGGACATAAGCTTAGCTATAGTGATGACTTTTAATTAGAGATGAGCGGGTCCGGTTCTCCGGGAACCGGAACCACTCAAATTTTGGGGATCCGATGGGATCCAAGACACAGCTCAGATCTCCCTGCCTGCCCTGGATCCCTAATCGAGGCAAGACCTTGTGATCACGCTGTCGGATCGCAAGGTTTTGCATCGAGTGGGCTTAATGTTTATTGGCTAAGAGAGCTGTCTGTCATGGCTCTCAGCCAATCAGCGTTAAGTCCATTAAATATGGGCACAGGAAGTTAGGAAGATGCCGCCCATCCCCCTTGCTTGACACCGCCAGGACCCCCCACTGCCGACACCACTGGCACCCCCTGCTGCCGACCCCCACTGGCAGCATCCCCCACTGCTGACACTGCTGGCACTCTGCATTGAGGACAACACCAACACCCATGTACTGCTGACACCATCAGAACCCCCACACTGAGGACACCACCGGCACCATTGCACTGCCAAAACTGTCAGCACACGTGCACTGAGGACACCGCTGGCACCCCCGCTTTGCCAACACCCTGCACTGAGGACACCACCAGTAACCCCACACTGCGGGCATTCCCACACTGCGGACACCACCAGCACCTCTGCACAGTCGACATTGCCAGCACACATGCACCCCCGCTTTGCCAACACCACCGGCACCCTGCACTAAGGACACTGCCAGCACCCCCGCACTACTGCTCCACGTATTGAGGACACCATCAGCATCGTCGCACTGTGGCTACTCACAAACTGAGGGCATCCAGCCAACACTATCAGCACCCCTGCACTGAGGACACTGCCGGCATGATGCACTCAGGAAACTGCCAGGGCCCCCACTCTGCCAACACCTCCACACTGCTAACACCACTGGCACTCTTGCATTGAGGACACCGCCAGTACCCTGCACTGCCGACACTGCTGTCACAGTAAGTGCACTATTGGTGTATCCAACCCACACTGTATAACACACTGTATCTGTGTTGGAAGCTGAACTACCCCATGTTAGCTAGATGCAACCTTTTGGCCCTAAACTAGATGAAAAAAATCAATATTGTGAGGTGGTAAAATTGATTGGAAATGACTGGAAATAAATGTTATTGAGGTTAATAATATAGGAGCAAAAACAGGCCCAAATGATGTGATTTTAGCTGTTTTAATGAATTAAAAAAAAAATACAGATCCAAACCCAAAACCAAGAAACAAAACACGCAAGGGCAGTTTTGGCAAAACCAATCCAGATCCAAAACAAGAGGAGATACAGATCCAAAACCAAAACCATAACACGGGGGTTGGCGCACATCTCTACTTTTAATAGACTGCAGCGAGGCAGCTGCTCTGCTAGTTTAATATGGGCCAATAAGTAGGCAATAAACTTTAAACTGCTTTGTCACTGCTAGTCAGAGATGCAGAAGAAGCCATATCCTCAGCACAGCATGCATGCTGCAGCATGCCCATTGTTTCTAGTCTTTAGGCAGTTAAATAGGTGTATTTTATTTTCCTTGTCCTTATTGAGATTACTATCATATGTTTTTGATGGTCTATTTGTTTGCATGTTTTGACATGCCCCGGAAGTGTGTGTAAAGAAGGTCCTGGATTGATTGTGTTATATAGTCCTTTTGATTGAAGTGGTGTTTCTCTACTAAGAACAAAGTGGTCTATGTACTAAACCTTGGATAGATAAAGTGGATGGAGATAAAACACCAAACAAGTCACTTTACTGGCTGTGTTTGAAAAATAACCCTTAATTCTGAATTAATTTAATATTTGGACATAATATTATATATTGCAATGATGATTTGAATTAACTGTGCATATATAATGCTGTATATTGAGATATTTGTGATGATATTAATGTTATTTGACTTGAAATACCAATCATTATGTTATGCTGATTAATGAGAGATTGTTGAATATGAGAATAGAGGAAGAGATAATAGAGGAAGAGATTATAAACAGAATGAATCAAAGAGATGTGTATATTGTGTGATTGTACTATTGCTTTAGTGCACAGAACAGAGTGTAATGCAAAAGCAATGTTTTGGCACAAATAGGAAATTACTCAAATAATATAGAATTATAATTAAAATAGACTTTAAATAAATGTAAATTACTGATGTGTCTTCATACTCTTAACATCAATACGCCATATTGCCTGGACCGACTTAGACACTCCGGGAGGTGTAGAATACTGTATTTTTCTTTACATACTGCATCTTATTCACATTACAGACTAGACTAGAAGCTGGGCTATGAATTTAACTGCTCAGGAATTAGTGTTAAACATGTACAAAATCACAGGTGTAGTACAATAGAACTTGGTGTGAGAAAAAAGGGGCTGCTGCATCGTAGCACTTTGTATACAGATCAAGACTCCTTCACACATTGATGTACAAATGTTGCAAATCAAATTGATCAATGCAATTTAGCAAAGTAGTTTCATTGCTTCCAGTTGTTTTATTTAATTTCATTTTGAGCAAGAAAGATGCTCGGCGTGGCCTAGTCATCCGGGACCTGGTAAACCAAGAGGGGCTGTTTGGCAGTACTGAAACCACAGTGTATGAGGACACAGCTGTCTACAAATAATAATAAAGTAACAAAGGACAGCTCAAAATGGGTTGTTTTTAACATTTTCTATCAATTTTTAATTTTTGAAGGAAAAACCAAAATAAAACACTGGCTTGGCTTTGTCAAAACCAAAATCAACACCAAAACAAACCCAAAATACAGACTGGAACAGTTATCTCAGGTCAAACAGGTTTTACAGATTCATGAGAGACAGGATCCAGGAACCAGAAAACTGATGGTATCCAGACTATAGATAGACAGTTAAAAGGTCGACAATGTCTAGATAGACACTAGATATTAGACAGGTTATAGGTCAACAAGGACAAAAGGTCGACACACTAAAGGTCAACATGGAAGAAGATCCACAAGAACAAATGGTCGACAGGGTCAACAAGTCGACATGAAAATGGTCACCATACAAATGGTGAACACATTTTTTTTTAGTGTTAGGGGTATGTTTGGGGTTAGGATTAGACACTTACCAGAGGGTTAGGGTTTGGCACTTACCTCAATGGTTAGGGTTAGACATTTACCCTGACAGTTAGGGTTAGGCATCAGGAGTGAGGGTAAGGCTTAGGCACTTACCCCAATGGTTAGGGTTAGGCACTTACCCTGATGATTAGGCTTAGGCACCAGGAGGGTGGGTTAGGGTTAGGCACTTACCGGAGGGTTAGGGATAGGCACCAGGAGGGATGGCTAGGGTCAGGCACCTACTTCGACAGTTAGGGTTAGGCACTAGGAGGGAGGGTTAGCGATAGGCACCATGGGGAGGGTAAGGGTGAAGGTTAGGGTCAGAAAAAACATGTCAGCCATTTGTGTGTCGACCATTTTTATGTTGATTTTTTGACCCTGTAGACGTTTAGTGTGTCGACCTTTTGCCCCTGTTGACCTTTTGTCCCTGTCGACCTATTGCCTGTCTAACATCTGGTGTCTATCTAGACATTATTGACCATTTAACTGTCTATCTTTTATACCACACCCAAATTGACACAGTGTGTACCTGGGTTTGCAGATTGGAAGTTAGAAAGGTTTTAATAAAAACAAAAACTCAAATTTATAAAAACCATTGTAAACTTTTGTGTGTGTACAGAATAACATCTCTGTGTAAGGCCGGATACATACTAGGATGATTTCTGCATGATATGTAATTTCCAGGCAAATTGGAATGACATAGCATGCAGATTGTACAGTGTGCACAGCCAGTTGCGTGCTCCCGCAGGTCATATACAATATTTCTGGTTCGCCTTGCTGCATGGCCAATCAGAAGATATTGTGTACAATGTGGTGCAGTTCAATGAAGGATGGAACGAGATATCGTTCTGTCATTTATAGGATTTAACAGTGTGTACTTGCAATCTAGTTTGGACCGGGATGAAGGAAATTTGTTCCAACCATTGTGCCGATTGCCAGTCGCCCTAGTGTATACCTGGCCTTAATTGTCAAATAAATGCAAAATCCTTTACAACTTAGACCAGGGTTTCCCAAACCGGGTACTCATGGCCCACTCACAGTCCAGGTACTAAGGATATATATGTATTAGCAACGGTGGCTTAAATATTCCTCAGTTTTATTTATCCAATTGTCCTGAAGCATGGATATTCCTAGTGTCTGGACTGTGAGTGTGGGCAATGAAGACTAGATCTGGGAAACACTAACTTACTGTATAATGTACATGTTTTGTATTTTATGAATAATATGGAAAAAACATACAACATATTTTTTTAATCCATAAAAGCTTTGCTTTACTAAATAAATTCAATATATAGTATTACATAGATAATACAGATAGAACAAAGCTCAGCTCAGCTGTGTACAAACAGGCATATAACATGCTAAGAATTAAATATGGATTGTTGGGTCTTGTCTGATGCTTTATTCTATAAGTATTGTAAAAAGGACCAATATCAAGAAGAATTTACAATATTCAACTAACAGTTTACCAATAAATTATTAAAATACTGTATTCAATATAGAGATGTGCGCTGACCCCCGTGTTTTGTTTTTGGATCTGGATGTATCTACGTGTTTTTTTTGCAAAACCACCCTCAGGTGTTTTGGTTTTGATTTTTTTGGGATCTGGCTTTTTTTTAAATGATAAAAAGTTTTTAAAAACAGCTAACATCAAGTAATTTTTACAATCAAAGACCTGCAATTCAGATTTAAAATCCAAATTCCAAACCCATGGAAGATCAGAACTGTGACTCAGATTTATCCGGATCTCCTCAGGAGAGTAGAACTGCGACTCTTATCTGTCTGGATTAGCAAAATCTGGGTGGATTCAGGTTTCTGGAGAACCGAACTGCAAATCTCTAATTCAATGCTTACAGAAAGTCTTCAGTTAATTTCAAACAAGTGACTAAACACTCTGATATACAGTAATCATTTGAGGCTCAGATCATTTGTACTCTCTATAATAATTATCACTGAGTCTCTATTCCTAGCTATGTACGTACCTCCCAACCATCCTGATTTTGATAGGACAGTCATCATTTTTGGGCACTGTCCCACTTTCCTACCCATGGACTTCAGTATCCCGTTTGGAGTAAATGGTTTGGAGGACACTTTCTGTCACTGCTGCTCTGCATAGCACGTGCAGTATCCAATCACTTTAGAGAAGTGCTGGACATGCCCTCATATTAATGAGTATTGGCACCCCCAATGTGATGTGAAATGGGGGCATGATACTCTGCCACTTCCCTTCCCATGTGCATGGCTTCTGTGTCCTAAGTCCCTCTTCTGAAATGTTTGGAGGTACTGTATGTTATGTATCAGTACTTCATTTCAATCAGTTGTGTGACATTACTTTTAGTGTTATTATCATGTAAAGTTGTCTGAAAACCTGGAAATAAATTACATTACATGCTTCGTCAATGAAGGCAACCAACATGTCCAAGTTAAAAAAAAGTCTGTAAAATATTCATGGTCATAAAAGAGAACATATTTTCTGCTCATTAATCCTTTAACTACTGTTTGTTTTCTATTACATAGAACTCAGTCCACATGAATCCTCCATTGAAACAGGCTCATAAAAATAATAATTATGTTATTTATGCTGATCACTATTTAGACACATGGGGAAAGAGTGTCCTGGATGTCGCTCTTCTCATGCATTACAATGTGATCCCAGTGCCAGGCAGGAAAAAAACCTGGTGATGTGTTTACAGATGTTTCCTGTCTAGCATGACACAGATTACTTCTTTCACATTGCACCCAGGGTTAGGGCATACATTGGGATAGTGCTTAAAAAATGATATAAAAAATTCATAAAATAAAAAGTCAAAAAGCACACTTACAAAAATAATTTTATATATACATTTTAATATGGTCAAATATACCGCAGATATTCAATAAACTACAGATAGTGGAAACAATAATGAAAACTAAAATATATACCATTGTTACCTACTGTAGTAGAATATATTCTTCAACCACATGGAAAATGATTTGTAGAGTACTGTGTCAAATCCATACAAAAGTTTGAGAATCACAAGAAAATTCTTCATCTTTTGAAACTTTGAAAGACTCATAACAGTTTGAGCTTCTTTCAGCAGGTTTCAACTTGCCCAGGTACTTACAATCTTGCTTTAAGATGTATGAGGCTTTTCCAAAAGTCTTAATTCTGTTTGAAATCCGTTATAACCTAAATTACTCCTAGGGGTAAATTTACTAAGATCCGAGATGGTCCCGATTTTCAAGGAGATTAATCTCACTGGAACTTGCCAAAATTCAAGTGATTTAATCCCTTGTTTTATACCAAATTTACCAATAGGCGATTTGAGGCTAAACGAGTTGGCTGATGGTGAAGCAGAACGAGATATGTCTCCCGAGTATCACAATGATTTGTGTATGTTTCTGACCATCTCGCAGCTCAGGGGGTTAAGAGATTGAAAAGTGATTTTGACAGAGAGTTTGCTCCTATCTCACCCGAGCTTGTCTTCCCGATTCTTGGTAAATTTGGGAGATGCATGTTTTAGGTGAAAAGTACTTCAGATTTGGCCCGATGGTGATTTGATTCGAGATTGCTATCTCACCGAGTTTAATGAGTGAGATGAGAGAAATCTCTCTCTAACTCACCCAACTTTGCCTTTAGTAAATTTGCAAGCAGGAAAAAAATGAATAAATCACCCGAGATGGTCTTCTCGACCTATCTCGATTCTTAGTAAATTTATCCAATAGCATGCTTGGTCAATGTAGTCAACTTCTGGTATTCAGCTCCAGAAGATAGTACAATAAGTAAGTAATATTGAAAGTAAGATTGAGGATATTGAGAATTTGCTCTAAAATTTTGACCATATCTGCTTGTATGGTGCTGATGGGTCTATTTAGTAAATGGCACAAATGACTTAACCTACAATAACTTTCACCACTTATTGCAATTTGTATTGCTCAATATTTATACAAATTCTGCTGCCAGGACAGCCTATGTAATAGTTATTGAAGCAAAAGCTGATTGTGATGAGTGTGCATGCTATGGTCAGCATCAGTGGCATAGTATGATGATCAGGGAGCCAGGCAGGAGAATGGAAAAGAGAGAGAGATGGACAGTGGAGCGGAGAAAAGAAAAAGCAAGAGAGGGAATGGGGAGATGGCTGGAAAAGTGGAGAAAAGCTGAAAGAGAATGCTTCTTCTCTGCTTTTCACCATTTCAGCATTGACGTGCGGTGAGGTCAATGGCTGGGAAGGCACTGGCTGATTAACACCACCCCCTTAAAAAAAAGCATAGGGTTCCCCCTATTTACCAGTAACCAGCACCAGGCTGAACCAGACTGGGGGATAATGCCATAGCAGGGAGTACACTCAGTGTGGGGTCCCCCTGCTATCACATTAACCACCCCTAATCTAGTCAGCCCAGGGTTGGAATTCCTCATAAAGTGGGGATCCCAAAAAATTTTAATTGGGTCCCCCCTCCTGAGCAACAACCAGCACTGGTTGCCCCACACCCCTGGTTTCGGTGGGTGCGGGGTTCATGGTATGATAATATTTTTCTTTACAAATGGCCTACAGGTCCCAGCAAGCCTGCCATAGCATGCCTGCACTTGGAGAACCACAAGTGTCTACATGGCCGGACATTAAGGGCCCAAAGGCACCTGTAGTCCACCTATAAGGAAAATATAAAAAAAATGCACAACACTTGATTTTTTAGACATCTTCACCTAGGGATGGTGGTCTTTAAGCTCTTTAGCATGGTCACTGCCTCCCCAGGGCTTCTGTCGTCTTCTATCTTCAGGAGCTCTTACACGCTCCTTCCCCACCGGCAGACTGCCAATTGCAGCCTCACAGTGGCTTATATAAGCTAGCTAGAGGGGGCGGGATGATGACATTGCGAGATGTGATTGGCTCACGGTGGCCATATTGAATTTCAAAAATGACGCTGAAGCGCCATTTTTAAATGGGAACTGCTGCCGAACTCTGCGGAATGGCTGTCAGGGACTGGATTCTCTCAGATCTAGGTCTGCCACCATGCCAGGTATCACTGTCAAATGCTGCCACTGCAAATGCACGCCCCCTGTCATGTCCCCACCAGATCCCCACCACATATGCCCGCTACTCACCCAGTGAAGACAGCGGATCCAGTGATTGATCTGCTGTCCAATCACATCTGCCTAACTGACAAAGGCATGCTTTCATCTGGGCTGAAAGCATGTCCCTGTCAATGAGGCATTTCTATAGGTGCCACTTTGCACTATTTTTTTTCAATTGGATTTTACAGCCCTTGACATGGCCCCGCCCCCAGCTTCCCCTTCTTTTCTATTGTCAGCGCAAGGCTGACTCTAGTCTACAGAGATAGACTAATGCAAAGCAGATATTTATGACACATAGGGGCATATACAATTGGGCGCGAGGTTTAGCAAGTTAAAATCCTCTCGCACCTCGCGCCCAATTCCAGAATACCGTGGGTATGCGCGCTCCCACTACCCGCGGTATTCAATATAAAAAATAGTGGTTGCGGGGTATCCAGCTCTGAAAATTCCGCGCCGCGTAAAAAGAAAAAAAAACACTACCTGGCAGGGGGTCTCTGCGGCTCCCAGTGGCTTCCCCTCTCTCTTCTTACTGGAGAGGGGGATGCTGGGAGTCCCGGGGGCTGATGGGAGGAACAAGGGCTGCTGGGAGATGTAGCTTTCCCAGCACCCATTCCGGGACACACACACACACCGCATCGGGGGTCACACACACACTCATACACACACACACACACTCACTCATTCATACACACTTACATACAGCACACACACTGACATACTCACCCTGCTGCAGAAGAGCCGGCTCCCGACGCTGGATGCAGAAGAAAATGCAGAAGACAGCGCTTCGGAAGGTGAGTAATTAAGGACTAATTAAGCTAATTGGATACTTCCAATTACTTAATTAGTCCTCAAGGGGGTTGCCGCGGGGGTGTCAGAGCAAGTCCCAGTGATTCTTCCTTAAATCATCGATTTTAGGAAAAATCACGCTTGCTCAGGAGGTGCATGAAAAAAAACCTCCCGATGCAGTTTTTTAAAAAAAAACACGCACCTAATACAATAGCAAAAAACTCGCACCTGCAGGAAAAACCTTGCATGTTTGGGTTTTTTGCTATTCTTGCTCACAATTGAATATGCCCCATAGTTTGTGTTATAAATATCTTCTTTGTTTTATTTTACTTGCCTGCCCTGACTGCACATCCCTGCATTTCAGCATACAGAAAGACACATAACACCATCAAGAGATGGCATTCTGTTTGCCAAAAATGCCATTCCTGCACAGTGCCCATTAAATACAATGAAGACTGCATGACCATGAATGGAGAAATGAAGTCAGAGAAACCTCACTTTTATTTATTCTAAATATAAAGAAAAGTACAGCTTTCTGCAGCTAAAATGATGGAGAAATGCTATTTGTGTCTTTTTTTAAGAGCAAAATACTTCTGGAGCAACATGAATGAATGACAACATCACTGATGCTTGGAATTGTGCAGTAGGGATGTAGCACCAGTCTTCCACAAGAAAGTGACTTAACTGATGCTTGGTTGATGGTAGTGAAAAGCCCTGTCTCAAGCATGTTGATTGGGGTTGGATCAGGTGACTGAGAAAGCCGTAACACAAGGGTAACATCGGTATCATGCTCATCAAACTATTAGGTAACCACACATGCTTTGTGGATGGTGGTCTTAGTCATCCTGAAGAACACACCTCCCATCAGGGAAGAAATGCTGCAACAATAGGTAAAGATGATCAGTCAGTACCATTAAGTAAGGAATGATTGATTGCACCCAAACCAGGCCAAGAAAATCATCCCAAAACATTAAAGACTCACTGGAATTTTTTATTGTTGGAAACATGCACTTAGGGCTGTAGAGTTCATAGAATGGATACACATGAACATAGTGAAAAACAATTAATCTGATCCTATCACCTTCCTCCACTGTTTGGTAGTCTATAGTCTCTGCACTATGCAGCACTGAATTTACATACATACATCATACCTCCAAACTTTGTATGGATGAAGATCGGGGCTCCTGAGTGCCCGAAAAGGGGGTATTCCCCTTTCCATCACTACAGGGGCGAGCCCAGCATCCTCAGAGATGCTGGGCTCACAGGCCCAGCATCTCTGGACCAGGCCCTCCCTGCACATGCTGTGTGCATGCACACGGCATCTTTTCTTTTCTCCAAACTTCCCCCCACTGCGGGACACTGCGGCCCACGGGTGGGATGGTGGGACAGTAATGTACCTGAATAGTGGGACTGTCCCACCAGAAGTGGGACAGTTGGGAAGTATGCATACATTGCCAGGTGTGCTGAACAATTTACACAATGCAGACCAACTACAATATCTGGTTTTTGCTGGTATGTGTTTAATTAGAATTATACAGGTTGACATTTGCAGTCAGATGATTTACAGATGCTCATCTGTTCTGCAATACACTTTGAATTAATGTACAATTATTCATGATGTTGTCTTTCCCTCTGATTGCCATTCTGATATAACTTTAGGCAACGTTTCTCAAGAAATAATACTTATTTGAGATATTTAGTCACTGATACTCCAGGCAAACACACCACACCTATCAAAGTCAGTAAGGTCTCCCCTTGGAGCTATGTTAGCCAATAGTCCACCAACTCAATCCTCCTTTTGTATACATAAAGTAGACCATGCTAAGATATTTTTAACATAAGCCATAACTATGCTGAGCCCTTGCTTTCAATATGCCTGATGGCCCTAATTTACCCAAGCACAAAGTTGAATGTGAGTTAGTCATCTGGTTGGGCATCAAATTTGATCAAAAGCATTCAGTAGTCACCTGGAGTAGGAACAATGCTATATGGAAGCCTTTTATTTCTTGCATCATGTACAGTAGATGAATTACCATTAGTAAGGTAGTCCTCATATACTTGTTTGATTAAATAGAATTTATTGCTCAGATTTCATCTTTTGTATTTTTACTTTCTAATTCGTCTTCTTCTTCTTCTTCTTCTTCTTCTTATTATTATTATTATTATTAATAATATTTGCCATTGATAATGGAAAGTCAAAATACCAATATTGTCATGTAAATTTATTTTGCATGTTACTTTTTAACAACTAATATTCAGTATCCAACTTTATATCTTGGCAGAATATGACTTATTGTTTTCCTATATTTTTCCTTAATAACATTTACATTGCATAGAGCCACATGGTTATTTTAGCAAACAAACCTGATATACAGTAAGCATAGATAAAGTAGTTGGTCTTATATGCATCTGACACAGAGTGTATATAGGATTCTGCAAAGTAAGTTTTACATTCAAAAGAAAAAAAAAGTGATTAAAAGACCACTAAACAGAGTGATGCATTTTTTTAGTTATTTTTAACAGTTTCTTTTGACTTTATGTATAATGATATTTGGGATGCGTTTTGTTTGAGAGTTACATTTTGACTGTTTTTGAAACTTTAAAAGGCATATTTATCAATGAGTATTAAAGTCATTGTTAACAATTAACTTCAAGCTACTTATCAAAGCATGGAAAACAAACTTGCTACTGTAAGTCGAAAACAATAGTTAAAATTGAGTGACTGCGATGTCCGGAATGACTTAATCGGCTTAGTGATGGTGTTAAGTCCCTATTAAAAAACATATTGCGCATAAAGCCAAGAGGCATGTTGCATCACAGGACAGAACTGTAAGGAGAGCATTAAAGATAAAAAGCACAATAGGCTTAAAAAATTAAATACAGTTACAAATATTTTTAAAATGTTGTTACAATCAGTTACAGTGTTAAAATAAAATTAAAAACTTTTTTAAAGTTAAAAAAGTCACATCCTCAATGAAAGTAATTAATCAAAATGTATTAATGTGCCTAGTTTGATGATTTACAAAAACTTTTTCTACTTTTGCTCAACAAGAAGTGGTATTGAATGGATGTAAAATTAAGAAAACATAATACTCATGATTGATTGGCATACACAGCACTTCATAAATATACAAAAACAGATTGTGAGCTAAATGCAAACATAAATAGTTTCTATTATACTTTGGAAACTCAAACCTTATTATAGCTCTAAGTGATTGATCTCATTGTCATAAGACTATGGGGTCAATCCAATTAGGTGCGAATTGTGAGTAGCGAGTTTGTTTCTTGAAACTCACAGACTTTGTACGAATGCATGCACCAGAGAATTTTCCAATCCAATTAAAAATGTCTAATTGCGGTACTCGCAGTGGAGGTTTGCGAATTGACTGCCAAATGTGATGTGAGAGAAGTGCATAAAAAAGTTGGGAGACCATCCTGGACCCCCCAATATTGATAATTTTGTTAGCAGCACTGTATAGAAGGCTGTTTGTGGGCATAAGAAAAGTACTGAAGGTTTTTAAATGGTGTCAAATAATTGATTTGTGTTTTTTTTTTAAAGGCAAAATAATGCAAAAAAACAATTATTTTTTATTAAAAACAAATTGTAATTAAATTTGGGGTGCCTAAACTAACAAAAAAGTTGATTTTGGGGTAATTTGAGGCTATTTTTTGAACCACCCAAAATGACATGTAATTATTGGAATAATTAAGATAATTTGAATTCTCCAAATGCCTAAGTAGTCATTAGTGGGGTGTCAAAGGGGTTAAGCATGGTGTCCTGACATTTCAACCTTAAAATTATGATTTTTTTACTTCCATATCTCACCCTCAGGGAGTTGCTAATTGGATTGCAAAATTAATTTGCTATGCAATTCGCAGAAAAAACAGCAATTCATACCTTGCAATTCACACCTAATTGGATTGACCCCTATCATTTGAAGTTATATGTAATCTTATCGCATATAAAATGATTAATAAAACACAACATTTATACGGGGGGTGGTCTGGCTGCTGGTCGCATCCTTCAGGAACTTCTGCTCACTGGATGATTGGAAGATGCTGGGCAGTGCACCTTCACTCCAGCTGCCTACATACAGTGCCTGGTGGCCTCTCCTGTTGCTCTGGGGTATCCAAAATTGCTGGTTTCCAACTTGGAGCCAGTCAGCGTCCCGGGCCTACATCCAGACACTGCACACTCGAGTTTTGGATCATAGAAGCTGCGAGTGGGGATTGTAAAACTGCAGCTGCTATTAATCCTTGCTGCAATCTCCCCCATTCAAAGCAGGCTCCCTGACAGCTGCAGGGAGTGCAGTGGCAACACCTAGGACATGGCAGCAGTACTGACTGCTGTTCCTGCTGTATGCCCACCATCTTAACGACTGGACCACTGCTGGTGGTATAAAGCAGCCTTGACAGTCAACAACCTTGGTGCCTCAGCTGGGCTGTGTATTGGAGCTCTAGGCTGTAGTGCAGTTTCTTACTTTGACCAGGCCCCATTTCCTTCATTATCCTTCTGCTCTTCCAGTGGCTGAGCTGCTACAGTGCATCCTGAGTGCCTTGATCTCTGGATTCCTGCTACAGATAATTTGTCTTAGGGCCCCAGCATACCATCGTGTACTTTCAGAATCTTCGCAATCAGGATATTATAGTTCATCTGTTATGTGGGGTAATTGCCAAGCCTGTTACCACAGCTAGTTATCTATTCTCCTGCCAAAGCGAAACACCCACTTTTCTCTTTAACCTCCATACTGGCTATGCCTGGTTGAGCTCCTGATGATGTGTATACCTCATACACCCATGTGGATGTCCAATCTGAAGTGTCATCAATGAGGGACAAGCTGGCAGACTTGGAGGATAGATCAAGCAGAAACAATCTGAAGATATGCGCCATCCTGACTCTGGGCCTGATTCAGAGATGGGCGCAGTTCACATCATTGCTACATCTTTGGATGCAGCAGTGATCTGAAAATATACTAATGCAACAGAAGGCACCTGATGATGCGGTATTGGATCACCATCATGACCATCGGTCGCATTGATTGCAGCATCGACCATCTGAGAAAGCCAAAGACTACTCAGAATGGCCTTCTTACCTGCATAGTTGAGGCCAGGAAATCTGTGTCTTCCAACACAGATCCTGGCCTTGGCACTCCCAGAAATCAGGGGCAACACACATTTAAGGAACTGCAGCTAGTGCCACCATCTCCCCACCCCCAAATGGCCACAGCCTTTCAATCAGGCTGTGATTTAAAAACACTATGAGTGAACTTGAAAATGAAGGCCTGCATATGCAATTTGTGAGGCACTGCAAACCATCGGGTTTGCATACATCTCTGAGTGAAGCCCTCAAATGTGGAACTAATAGAATATGTCTCCAAGTTGACACTAGAGCTAATCTCTGCAAGATCTGCTGATTGATTGCATCCACTCTTTCCCTAAAACTGAAGCAGGTATCCAGATACCTTGATGCAAGTCCATATCTTCCACATCAAGGATCGTATCCTGCATGCATCTAAGTAAGTGAAAGGCACTGTCACTTTAAGGGGCCAATAAATCTTTCTGATCCTCTCTGCAACTACACTGGCCAAAAGACGGTCAGCCCAGGCCATTGCCTTCAAATTGAGGGATAATGACATACTATATTGATGGAGATTTCTAGTTAAACTACTGGTTGACTACAAATCCCCTCCTATATCATCTCATCTGTCAAGGCTGGAGTCAAGCTGCTGGCTGAATGGGACATATCAGTGTTTCCTTAAACCACCAGACCAAGAATGGTATCCGGACTATAGAAAGGCACTTACCGTAGGCACTAGAAGGGATATTTAGGGTTAGGCACCTAGCCCGATGATTAGGGTTAGGCACCTGGAGGGACGGTTAGTGTTAGGCACCAGGGGGAGGGTTAGGGTGAAGATTAGCATTAGAAAACAAAAAAAAAATGTGTCGACCATTTTCACATTGACCTTTTGACCATGTTGACCACTTACACCTGTCAACCTTCTTCCATGTCAACCTTTAGAGCGTGGACCTTTTGTTCTTGTCAACCTTTTGTCCCTGTCGACCTATTGCCTGTCTAACATCTGTTGTCTATCTAGGCACATGACCAGACACCTCAGGCAGCCAGAGCAGAAGCATACATGCTGAGGAGAAATTACGTCAATCACCTAGCCGGCAGTGAATGCATTTAATACAGTATTGTTCTTTTTAATCTTTGTCAGAATGCATTCAGGGCTGTATGGTTTGCCACTACTAGTTTGATCGCACACTGACCCATTGTTATGTTGTATTTTACCGATTCACCAGTGTTATTTGTTTTCTTGCTTATAGCATGGGTGGTCCTAGACCAGAACCCCGCTCCCCATATTTTCAGTTTTGCCATTCCTCTACCCTTACAGCAAACACTGTAGGCTTAGTTTGTGGGCTATTTCAGTTTTCTCCCCCTAATCCCCTCATTCTTTTACCCTCACGTCTCCCTTTTTTGGTTACTTTAGTCACTTTGTTTTGTTGGTATTCTAGTCAAACTGTCTCAGACTTTTCAATGTATGTGTTCATCTGTTGCAATATCTGTTACCTACTTGGGGAAGAATTCAATTAGCCATGAAAAGTGGAATGAATTTGCCTCATTCACCTGTTTTGCCGCAATGTTTTCTCCATGCGCATCCCCGCTTTTCGCCCTATTCAATTGTAAAGCAGGCAAAAATGCGGATAGGCAAATGTTTTACAAAGCATCTTTTTTGGGGGGAAATCAGTCTGTACCACATAAAAAGCTTCAGTGACCATGTGAATCAATATAGAATAGTAGCAGTTGACCTAATAAAAGTATTCAGTGAACTTATACTGAGGCAAAGGGCTGTTATATGCATATTTTTTTGTATGTGTGGAAAATTGATAGAAAGCAATGTTTTTTCAGAAAAAAAAGTACCGTAGTTAAATTTGGGGTACATGAAAATGGGTACTAGTATATTTTGATGTCTCTAAAAGGAAGATTTAAAAAAAACTTAAAAATACACATGCTGCAGCCTCCTGCAATCTCAAAAACACCCATCTCATCCAGAAAATACCAGGCCCCCCACTTTTTACCCATTTTCCAACACTTTTAAAATTTTTGCCCCAAAAATGATATGTCATTTTTGGGTGTTTTTAAAAATAAAATTAGGTTTCTTTGACTGATTAGTCATAAAGGTGTTGTTCAAAGGGTTCTGGATCAATTTCCTAAATTTGCACCCCAAAATAGTGATTTTGCACTTCCACTTCGCCTGCCTATATGTGGAGAAACTTTTTCGCCTATTTTTTCATGTAAAGTTTTTGTGTAAGTGAAAACGTCCTAGAATTGAATATGGAGAAAAGTAGAAAACAGGCAAAAAGCACAAATTGGCAAATAACTGCACTTTTCACGGCTAATTGAATCCAGCCCTTAGTGTCTTATGGTTAAGTTTTATACATTGAACACCCATGCGCTTAACTCTCCCAATAAATAACTAAATTAAATACTTGTATTGTTTGTACTGTTTGGTTCACTTTGTTCACATGAATACATAAGACCTATGGCTCCAGTCGACGCAGGAATAGAGCTGCACCATCAAAAAAAAAATTAAATAAATGTATTTTTTGTACTGTTTGGTATGCTTTATTCATGTGCATATATAAAGCAAACCCTGTGGCTCCAGTCCATGCAGGAATAAAGCTGCACCATAAAAAAATGGCATTGTTTGTACAGTTTGGTGTGCTTTGTTCATGTGCATATATAAGCCACGCAGTGATCTCGGAATTGAAAAATGGCTAATGTTCAGTTTGAAGAAGAGCAACCAAATACTGCTTCCACCAGTCAAGATGACAATGCTAGTCTTTCAATGTCATCTACTAAAGTTGATGCTCAAGGGCATAGAGGGTCTAAGTCAGGGCATCTAAAATAAAAATAAAAATATATAGTGTGGTGCAGAAAAACATAAAATTGCCAACATGCCATTCACCACATGCAGTGGCAAGGAAAGACTGAGGCCTTGGCCTTTATTTATGAGTGGTGGTTCTACAAGTGTCAGTGAGGCATTTTCCTCATAGTGATGCAAGACCTTATCACTCATAGTGTAGAAGAGGTGTAAAAAAATTAAACCATTAGGGCAGTAGAACAAAATGTGCATTCAGAAACAGAAATGTCACAAATCCCTGTGGAGAGTCTGAGGGGTAAATTTACTAAAGTGAGAGTTTTTAGAAGTGGAAATGTTGCCCATAGCAAATAACCAGATTCTAGTTATTATCTTCTAGATGGTGGTAGATAAATGTTAAGTAGAATCTGATTGGTTGCTATAGACAACATCTCCACTTCAAAAAACTCTCACTTTAGTAAATATACTGTACCCCTAAGTGTGTCCATGAATGTGAGGTTTGAGCCTGACCTTTCTGATACTGTTGTAATCTCAGAGAAGCTGCCTTCCACCATTTCTGCTTCCTCTGCAAATGTGAGGATGAGCAGCACAAAAATAGCTGATGACATAGAAATGGAGGATGCCACTGAGGAAGTGCAAGAGGATGAGGGAGTTATTTGTGTAGCTGGCGCTAATGAGGATGTTGAGGATGAAGATATTGTTTGTTTAAGTCAGGCACCAGTGGAAGCAGCTCTTGGCTATGATAAGAGCAATGCCATTGTCATGCCTGTGCATAGGACTAGCAAATGCACCTCTTATGTGTGGAATTATTTTTACCAAAATCCTGACAATTGTCAAGCCATCTGTAGCATTTGTAAAACCACGTTAATTAGAGATAGGGATGTTAGCCATCTAGGAACCTCCTCCCTGTTACATAATTTGCAACAAACTCATGAAAAGTTTTTGACAACATCAGAAACTGGTGCTAAAAATTAACAACAAGCAGTCCAGCATCAGCTAGCTCCCTTCTCCAAAGTTCAACTAGATCCCATTACCTGCAATTTTTGCCACCAACACCTTAATCCTCAATTTCCACAGTAGCGATTGAAGGTAGTCCTGCATCCAATTTGTTAAGGCTATGTGACTCTTTCCCTATTCAAGATTCCTCAGAAGAATCCTTCAGCACTAGGCCTTCTGCTGCTGGGGATGGATCTTCATCCCATAGGGGGACCAAGAAGACTACTACTTAAAAAAAAAAACTGACTGTGAAACAATCCTTTGCAAGGGGAAGCAAGTATGACAGCTCTCACCTAGTCGCAAAACTAAATATTGAAAACAATATTGTGAGCTTTGAAGTGCTCAAAATTGACTGAAAATTAGTGGATGTTAATGTTATTGAGATGAATAATACTCTAAATCAAACAAAAAAAGATAAAATTATGTGATTTTAGCATTTTTGGAATTTTTGGGAAAATAATCCAAGAACAAAACCAGTCACATCGGTTTGGCAAAACCAAAACTGGCCAACAAATTAGAACCTAAACCAAAACCATCAAAAATGGTCCGGGCCACATCACTAATGTGGAGATGTCCTGTATCTTATCACTAGAAGACTAAGGGCCTGATTCAGAGGCACACGCTATTTGCTTGTGCTCGCTCTGAATCAGGGGGTTCCCTTTTTTTTTCGGCCTCCAGGCAGCTCACACAATTGTGGGTGACCACCCACAGCTTGTGTGAGCGGCCTGGCAATGGTTGCGATTATTTTGACCATCGGCATTGCGAGGAGACTCTGTGGTAGGGTCTCAGCACTCGCAATGCCGAGTGGACTTCCTGCTCTAAAAGAGCAGGAAGTCATCTACTGACATCACTAGTGATGTCAGTAGGGCCGCCCACAAATGGCAGGCATTCCTTCGGAACGCTTCTGTTTGTGCAGCCACTCCCCCTACCCACCTACAAAATGAGGAGAGCTGTTGATCAACATCGACAGCCACCCCATTTTGTTGCAAGCCCCGGAGTGAGTGAAGTTCTCACTTGCTACGGGGCTCGTGCACGCACAGGGCGCGCACCGCTTGTGCGCACTGGGCCACCATCGACCCCCTTGTAAGCGCTATGTGCTTGCAAGCGGGTCTGACTCAGGCCCTAACTTCCTTCTCTACACTGGTTTTAATATGCAATGGTGAACTTTGATACAATCCTTGGCAAAACTGATGAATTGCTAAAAAGTAGGTTGTGCTTTGAGGTCACCTCACTGGGCCACTCTGCGAAATTTAAGATTATTATATATTGCCAAAATGAATGTACCTTTTCACACTATACCTTATATGATTACCAATAGATATTTTGTTAAGACTCACAAGCTCATAGTGTCCTATATATGGAAAGGTAAAACCTCTAGGGTATCTTATCACCACTTAACTAGGTCTAAGAACCAAAGCAGACTAACAGTTCATTTTTGCTTATCATTATGCATGTATAGTGTCTCAAATCATCAAATGGATGCCCTCACCTCTTTCCAAACCATGGGTAGATTTAGTGAAAATATTGATATCTGAATATTTCCCCTGTGACCTTCTTTTGGACACCTAAACAATATTGCCCTTTTCCCTCTGATACTCCCAAGGCTATCTTAGATTACTTGAGGATGTGGGATGATATGTTATGTACGTCTAAGTGTCTTATACTACTAGCCAACACCTTCTCTTCGATCGCACTTTCCCACCTTGTTCCTGACTTATGCCTTGCTGCTTGGTGTTCTAGGGGCATATCACAAGCTACTGATGTCCTAAATTCTAATACTCTGGTCCCCTACTCTTAGCTACAGTCTAAATACTGTTTGCTCTTTACAGAAATATTTCCTTATTACCGTATTAGACACTGGGTAGCTAGTACTGTCAAAGTATGCAGCTCTTTGGGACAGCATCCTCCTGTTTTTTTTCCAAAATCACATGATGTAACTCTAAGTGGAATATTAGCTTTTGGTACACCTATTGCCTCAAACCAATTACAATAGGAATCTGATCTTCAAATGGTCTTTACATCCCAGTAATGGTAAACTATTTAACTAACCGCCCACCAATTGTCCAGATGTTATAATCATCTGAACTACAGTTTTAAATACTCCACCGGTTATACTTTATGCCAGCCCGGGTTACCTGAAATGTGGCCTGTTACTGTTGGCGTAACTGTATGGCTATGGGAGATATATTTATTATTTTCTGGGGAAAGTCCTTTAATACAAGGTTTGTGGAGTGAAGTGTTTGATTTAGTTTATAAAGTTTTACTTATCAGATTACAACTATCCCCTTCTTTGGCTCTCCTTCATGTTTTACCTTCATACGTACCCAAACATGCCTGCTGTATACTGGGAGATATCCTGATTTCCAATAATCCATGCCCTCCTTATTTATAAGATCATTCACAAGTTCAATTTGCATTTTTGATGGAAACTCTGAATGTCCTGTATTCTACCCCTGCCTCATCACCGAAATGAAATAGTGTCGGTGGTGTGAATTTGTAACTGACGGAGAAGCAGACTTGGTACTAATGCTTCCACGGTTCCCTAGGCCTCTGTTGCTATATTTTTTATACATGCTTCACCTGTGACTATTTACAGTATTTATGCTAACTGGAATTATTTTTGTTATAATATATGTTCTTTATTTATCTCTTTTAACAATTTATGTATAGTTAACAGTGGACTGTGGTCCCTCGCTCCCTTCCCTCTCTTGTTTTTTCTTCTGTACCCATCTCTTTTATTTTGAATTTCTCCTTTGAAAATGTAATAAAAACTATGAATTAAAAAAAAATACCCACAAGATTTCTATTTCTGCAGTGTCCGGAATTGTTAGTTTGCTGTCTATGAAAAAGTTTCTAACACTGAGCTCTGCATATGGTATAAAGCTACAGTTCTAGATATTTATGCATTTTTTAAACTAAATATTTATTTATTTTTAAATAAATTGAAAAATATCACATTTTACACAACAAATTAAAAAACTAATTATACTTCTCCTCAATAGTTCAGCCTCTTAGATTTCATTATTGACTAACATATTACCTGTTGGATTAAGAGAGCATGTGTAGAAATACATTATTTCCTCTCTGTCTGTACACTGTGCACTTTGTGTAAAGATTTTCAATTTATAAAAAGATTGGTTAACAGGCATACCATTCCAGTACCGTCCTTATAGATCCAATAAATATATTATTATTGTTGTAACTTTGGCGTGATTAATGCTGTGTACTTTGATTCTGCAGGTGGTGCTTTGATCTTGCATTCTTTCTATATATTTATGAGTCAATCAAAAAATTATGTAGGATTGAGCACTGCACCTGCAGATGACAGAGTAAAATTATTACCATACAATAAGTAATTTTGTTATACAGCTAATCACAGAGATCTGTTTTAAGATTTATTTTCACTATTAACTTTGCTAACTTTTTGCACATTTATTCTAGTAAAAAAAATTAACTCCTTTATGACCAGAGGTGGTTTGCATTATAATGACCAGAACATTTTTTGTATTAATATGCATTCACCAGGAATACAATTTTCATTTAAAGTTAGTGTTTTAATTTTCATCAGAAGATTTAAAAATGTCTTTATCCATACAGTATATTTTGAAGTAAATATTTATCCGTGTTATGGACATTTTGTAAAGGTAAAATGAGAAAATAAAGAAAAAGTTAAAGTTAGTTCTAATTAATTTTTACACAATTAACATAATCTCCAACATTGTATCACCTACTTCTGTGTATGGGGTTCAGATAGATGTACTGCACTTTTTTCACATACAGACGTGGCTCATAACATGTGCGTCTTCACGCCATATGGTGCGTAATGCTGGGATGCTCTGAGACAAGCAGCGTACCATAATTGAATTTACATTTTGCATCTTGCATGTGTGGATTGCATGGGTTGTTGCTGACATTTGGTGAAACTGTCATTACAATAGCCCCATTACAAATATATTTACTGAGTAAAATGTTGCTGTGTTCAATACTTATTTTACCCGCTGTATATAAAAAAATGTATATATATAAGCAGAATAATATTACATTCATATAATTAGTTTTAATATCTAATATGACTAATACAATGTCCAATATTGGCTTCAGCAGCAATTGATATTTAAAAGCACATCATTAGTACTTTAGTGCCTCATTGGTATTCAAAAACTGGTTAAAAAAAAATTAGGGGTTCTCACCATAAGGCCATATTTAATGCATCCACACATTCACGAATGGTGTTAATATATAGGTTGAAAATTCAACAGCATACACACACTGTAGTTTTTGCCTTATTGAGTCCAAAATAATTACCCCAACCTGGCTTAATTTGCTCTGTCTGACAGCAATCCCAGCTGGTATGCAATAAGCCGTCTCAGGCTTTGACGACCAAAAGCAAGTGAGTCTGACTGCTGAAGAATAGCTGGAGGCCGACGGGGAAAGGACCATAGGCATCGTTATACTGGGTGCAAGGTGTGCCATACACATGAGCCCACACCACACAACCTGCAACCATAGTTAATAAATACTTAACCTCACCGCAGATTCTGGCACTGAAGAGCAGCAAAAAAATCACTGAGAAATGGCGGCAGTATTTTTCCCAGTGACCTGCGCATGCGCAAAAAAAGTTGTCCCTGGGAAAATAGGCATTGGGGCCATTTTCCCGGAGACCAGCACATGTGCAGTAGATTCTGGGCTGAAGCCAGAATCTGCCATGCTCAGTGTGCTGACAGAGAGGAGATCGCCCAAACGGAGGCTGCACACAGGCCCCCTTCTCTCTTAGAACGCCCCTGGAAAGGACTCCCTGTATAGACACAGTGGTGAGTTATCTTATAGTAGCTGCTTCGCCTATAGGTGTCCAGGATGCTGGAACCAACAGGGGAGCCGAATAATTGGATTTTCTGATGCGTTTTGCCTCTTACCATCGGAGGCTTTCTTGAAGAGAATTATTTTGGACTCAATACAGCAAAAACTACAGTGCGTGTATTCGGCTGAAATTTTCAACCTACTGTATATTAACACCATTTGTGACTGTGCGGATGCATTAAAATATGGCCAAACCAGTTTTTGAATACTGATGAGGCACTAAAGAATGAATGATGTGCTTTTAAATATCAATTACTGCTGAAGCCAATATTGGACATTCTATTAGTCATATAAGATATTAAAACTAATTAAATGAATGTATTATTATTCTGCTTATATATAATTTTTTTATATATATATTATAGTTCGTGATTAAATACATGTTTTAATTTTATGAGTTCCGACTGATATTTATTTCTGCCATCCCTCAAGTAAATTAATTTTATTAATTAGCACAGTAATAACAGCATACATTTAATATGGTATAAATACTCTGCAATATAAGCCCTATGATCTTTAATGATTACCTGTTAAACACTATGAATCTGTGTTATAGGATGTACTTCGGCTTTGTGTTCTTGCTTAGTGATAAGAAGAGTGCCTGAACATTTAATTATTTTCTTCTTGATATACTTGTACAACTGTCACAAAACCGGGACTTAGGGGTCTATGCACTTAATTTAGCAGTACATGCATGTGCAGGACGGGTTTGTGAGCCTGCATGTAAATTGGCAGCAGACTGTCAGTGATTGACAGTCTGCTACCATTAGGAGGTGAGGAGAGAGCGGCAATGGCTTCCGTTTCCTAAAACAGAGGCATGTCGCTGCGGTTGGGGGGGTGGGAAGAGGCTGACAGAGATTTCCTGGCCTCTTCCTCACAGCTGCAATGGCCGGCTGCGTAACCCCATGGATCACCTTAGCCGGCCGATGGTCCACAGAGTAACTGATGCTGCGTTGGACAATGCAGCTCGGATACGTAATGCTGGGGGTGTGATGCTTCCTGCTGCATTACTATATCAGCACAGACGGAATAGCTAAGCTGTTTGCGAGCAGCTTAGCTATTCCATCTGAAGCTGAGTCAGGACCTATGTGCTAAGCCTTGGAGAGAGGTAAAGTGGATGGAGATAAAGTGACAACCAATCAGCACCTACTGTAACAGTCATGTTACAGGCTTTGTTTGAAAAATGACAGGAGCTGATTGGTTGGTGCTTTATCTCTCTCCACGTTATCTCTCTCCAAGGCTGAGTACATAGACCTTTTAGCTACTCTTACCCTGTCAG
The DNA here is from genome assembly GCA_031769625.1 of Taudactylus pleione. Classification (NCBI taxonomy): domain Eukaryota; kingdom Metazoa; phylum Chordata; class Amphibia; order Anura; family Myobatrachidae; genus Taudactylus; species Taudactylus pleione. The sequence continues at coordinate 17,763,925 of JAUIMM010000113.1, read as the reverse complement.
GCGGTGCTTTGCAAAGGTGAGCCTCCTGTCCCAGTGCACTGTCAATCCATCCCTGAGATTCATGAGCACAGGTGAACACCAGAATCCAGTCTCCACTTGTCTCTTGTGTTCACATGACCACCTCATCTTATCACTGGCAAGTGCGCCCTAGTTAAGACTGCACCTGACACCAGCACCTTGTCGAAAAAGAAAATGGTTCTTTATTTACCCATGATCTCACTCACTAGTTGTGGTACTCAAAACAGCCAGCTACTCTGAGCACCATGAAATAAGGTCTCTGATCATTTTTAGGTAGCTTGCTAACATTGTAAGTTACCAGCTGCCCAACATGATGCAAGGGAGAACAAAATGTGACAAAAATATATAATCATTTTTTCTGGCTTAGTAATTTGTTCTACAATGTTGCCATATAAGGCAATGGTGGGAGCAATGTTGGAGAAATATATATTAGAGATGAGTGGGCTCTGTCTTATGAAATCGGAACACAAACAAATTTTGCACATTCTAGTACTTTTGGTTTCACTCACTGAGCTCGGAATACAAAACAAGGCAAAACATTATTCTCCCAGTATCACATCTCGCATGTTTTGGAATTGATAAAAGTCCCTCCCTCGTGAGTTAGGGTGGGCTTTGAGCTGAAGCACTAAGTCATTGTGAGAGATGGGCTGTGGGGTCCAGCACTAAGGACTGTGTCAGTGAAGGGCTGTAGGAAGTGAGCACTGCTTTGGCTATGTCAGGCTGATGGGCTTTAGGGTGCAGCACAAAGAACTGTGTCAGTGAACGGCTGTGGTGTGCAAGCACTGCTGTGGCTGTGTCAGATTATGAAGGGCTGTGGGGTGCAGCACTAAGTACTATGTAAGTGAAGGGTTGTGGGAAGTGAGCACTGCTTTGGCTGTGTCAGACTGATGGGCTTTAGGGTGCAGCACAAAGGACTGTGTAAGTGAAGGGCTGTGGGGTGCAAGCACTTCTGTGGCTGTGTCAGACTGTGAAGGGCTGAGGGGTTCAGCACTAAGGACTGTGTAAGTGAAGGGCTGTGGGGTGCAAGCACTGCTGTGGCTGTGTCAGATTATGAAGGGCTGTGGGGTGCAGCACTAAGTACTATGTAAGTGAAGGGTTGTGGGAAGTGAGCACTGCTTTGGCTGTGTCAGACTGATGGGCTTTTGGGTGCAGCACAAAGGACTGTGTAAGTGAAGGGCTGTGGGGTGCAAGCACTTCTGTGGCTGTGTCAGACTGTGAAGGGCTGAGGGGTTCAGCACTAAGGACTGTGTAAGTGAAGGGCTGTGGGGTGCAAGCACTGCTGTGGCTGTGTCAGACTGTGAAGGGCTGTGGGGTGCAGCACTAAGGACTGTGTAAGTGAAGGGCTGTGGGGTGCAAGCACTGCTGTGGCTGTGTCAGATTGTGAAGGGCTGTGGGGTGCAGCACTAAGGACTGTGTAAGTGAAGGGCTGTGGGTGCAAGCACTGCTGTGGCTGTGTCAGACTGTAAAGGGCTGTGGGGTGCAAGCACTGCTGTGGCTGTGTCAGACTGTGAAGGGCTGTGGGGTGCAGCACAAAGTACGGTGTCAGTGAAGGGCTGTGGGCAGTGAGCACTGCTGTGGCTGTGTCAGACTGTGACGGGCTGTGGTGTGCAGCACAAAGGGCTGTGTAAGTGAAGGGCTGTGGGGTGCAAGCACTGCTGTGGCTGTGTCAGACTGTGAAGGGCTGTGCGGTGCAGCACAAAGGACTGTGTAAGTGAAGGGCTGAGGGGTGCAAGCACTGCTGTGGCTGTGTCAGACTGTGAAGGGCTGTGGGGTGCAGCACAAAGGACTGTGTAAGTGAAGAGCTGTGGGGTGCAAGCAATGCCGTGGCTGTGTCAGATTGTGAAGGGCTAAAACATGTGTGTTCAGAGCCAGACATTGGCACTGTGTTAAAAAAATAACATTCAGTAGATGCTGTGCCACCATTAATATCAGCACTGGGAGTCACAGTGTGATGTTGTCCAAAAAAGAAAAAACTTGTTTTCTTCCTAAACCTTGTGTGTGTTCAGGGCCAGGCAATGGCACTGTGTTAAAGAAAATATTCAGCAGGTGCTATGTTGCCTGTGCAGTAATGTCAGCGTTGTGTGTAGATCCTATCCTTGGGTACTTACCACATCCTCGATGGGGCAGGTTCTATGTGGGGAACCTTGGATTGATGGTGTGGAACTCATTGCTGCTTGTTTCTCAGTGCGGCAGCTACCTTTGCTTGGCGCACTATGTAAGTGGCGCCTGTGTAGTTCTGTGCTGACAATTGGAGGCACGTCAGATGTACAGGATTCTTTTCAGCTCCAGCTGATGTAGGTGGTTAATAGAGATAACTGTGGTGTCCTGCTCAGACCCAACACGATTTGGCCTCGTTCTGGCCTTTTTCAAGGGTTCTATGACTGCTGTCAGTCAGGCATCTTCTTTTGTAACCTCACATGATGATACAACACCTTTTCACTCACATTATAGAAGAGGTGTCAAGTGTAAAACAGGCAATTCAGTGCAGAAAAAAAAACTAAGGCTGAAGGACAAACTGTGTTCAGAAACATCACAAATCCCTGAGCAGGGTCTATAGGTGTCCACAAATGCTATATGTTAGTCTGACATTTCTAATAATGTGCTTGAAGAGTAGCCTCTTTCAACCATTTTGGCACCCTCTGCAAATGTGGGGATGAGCAGTACAAGTAAATATAGTGACATAATAGAAATTGAGAATGTTAGTGTCACAATCCTGGCTAGTTTTTTCCTTTTGTGACTTACCTCTGCCAGCTGCTCCATGGATCTGTGTTTGTAATTCTCCTGGGACATCTGCTCTGGCTGAATCATGCTGGCTGTAACATCTCTGTGTGTGCAGACTGCTCTTCCCCCACACTGATTAAACACCTGGACCCTGCTCTGTCTGTGAGCATTGCTAGTCTTAATTGGAATCACAGGTGTGGTCCTGATTCTCAAGGGCTGCAGAGATGAGTACTCCCTCTGCATGTTGTGCCTTGCTCCACTCAGAATGCCACTGCCAGACCACCTGTCTGTATCCACCAATCACTGCCAGACTCTAGGTATATAGATCCTCCTCTAATAGCACTCAGTGCTTGAACATCTTGTTACATTCCGTGGTGTACTGCTTGTGCTATAGCTGTACCTCTGTGTGCCAGTATGTCCCAGGCTCCTGCTGGTTCCTAGACCAGTGCTATCTGTAAGCCTGCTGCGTTCAGCTATCCACGCTACCAGCCTCTCACCTACGGCTCCCAGGCTGCTCCAAGTAGCTTCCACGCTACCAGCTTCTCCACATGGCTCCCAGGCCGCATCAAGTAGTTTCCACGCTACCAGTTTCTCCACAAGGCTACCAGGCCACACCAAGTAGCTTCCACACTACCAGCATCTACCCATGGCTATCCAGCCGCTCCACGTAGCCACCCAGCTACCAGCGTCTACCAACGGCTATCTAGCCGCTCCACGTAGCCACCCAGCTACCAGCATCTACCCACGACTATCCAGCCACTCCACGTAGCCACCCAGCTACCAGCGTCTACCCACGGCTATCCGGCCGCTCCATGTAGCCACCCAGCTACCAGCATCTACCCCCGGCTATCCAGCTGCTCCACGTAGCCACCCAGCTACCAGCGTCTACCCACGGCTATCCGGCTGCTCCACGTAGCCACCCAGCTACCAGCATCTACCCACGGCTATCCAGCCGCTCCACGTAGCCACCCAGCTACCAGCGTCTACCCACGGCTATCCAGCCACTCCACGTAGCTTCCCAGCTACCAGCATCTACCCACGGCTATCCGGCCACTCCACGTAGCCACCCAGCTACCAGCACCTACCCACGGCTAACCGGCCACTCCACGTAGCCACCCAGCTACCCACATCTACCCACGGCTATCCAGCCACTCCATGTAGCTACCCAGCTACCAGCGTCTACCCACGGCTATCCAGCCGCTCCACGTAGCCACCCAGCTACCAACATCTACCCACGGCTTCCGAAGCCACAACAAGTAGCTTCCACGCTACCATATGTCTGCAAGCCCATCTACTAGTAACCTGACCAGCTCAGTCAGCCTTCCTGCCGGTCCCAGTCCGGTTCCTCCAAGTCCACTCACCTCACGGCTCATTAGCTGCACCAAGTAGCTTCTGTGCTACCATCCACCTGCAAGCTCATCTACTGGTACCCCGACCAGCTCAGTCAGCCTACCTGCCGGTCCCAGTCCGGTCCCTCCAAGTTCCTTCTGGTCTCATTCCAATGTCTCAAGTTTCCAGTTCCAGTCACTCATCACCAAAGGCAGTTCTCACTGCTACCCACTTCTTATATTAAAAGAGCTATTCATGTTACCCATGGTTCCAGTCCAGCCGGCCTCCAGTGATTCCAGTTCATCACCTGATACAGGTAACTCACTAGCACCAACTGTGACAGTATGTTCAAGCCTAACGATGGTGGCGGATCAAGCACCTAATCCTGGATCAAGTGCTTTCCATAACCTAATCACTCATTTGGATTCACAGGAGGCAGTACAGCATTGAGTACTACAGCTTCTGCAAATTCTGACTAACCCGGCTAGATGATACCCAAATCTTACCTGAACCCCTTACTACTTTCCATCAACTGCTGGAACAGCTACAGGTTCTACTCAGCAAAATCTTTCAGATAATTCCTGAATTTCTTAGAGCTACCTCTGTCTCAACTAAAAACTCTGTCTGGGAATCTCTAAGAACCAAAGATTCTTCCATGCCAAGTAAAGTGAGACATCAAAGTTACCCGCGTTCCAAGCTCTCTGTGGCTGAACGCCAGCGGCGTAAAGATTTACATCTCTGTCGCTATTGTGGAGCTTCTGACCACTTTATCAAAAGCTGTCCCCTTTGCAATTCCAGCAGTATAACTATGTGTCAACGTCTCAATGCCTGTTCTGGTCCCAGCCCGGATTCTGCCTGTTCCGGTCCCATCCCGGATTCTGCCTGTTCCGGTCCCATCCCGGATTCTGCCTGTTCCAGTCCCAGCCCGGTTTCTGCCTGTTCCGGTCCCAGCCCGGTTTCTGCCTGTTCCGGTCCCAGCCCGGTTTCTGCCTGTTCCGGTCCCAGCCTGGATTCTGCCTGTTCCGGTCCCAGCCCGGATTCTGCCTGTTCCGGTCCCAGCCCGGATTCTGCCTGTTCCGGTCCCGTCCCGGATTCTGCCTGTTCCGGTCCCGTCCCGGATTCTGCCTGTTCTGGTCCCAGCCCGGATTCTGCTTGTTCTGGTCCCAACCTGGATTCTGCCTGTTCCGTTAGGAGACTCCAGTTGTCAACCCCAGGGGGGTCCTCAAGTCTCGTAACCCAAGAAGGGGTTTTGAGTCACTCACCCCAAGAGGAAGTCTCTGTCCTCTTATCCCAAAAGGGGGGTTCATGTTCCATACCCCAAAAGGAAAAGTCGAGTCAGCTTCCCCAGAAGGGGATTTTGGGTCCCATACTCCAACAGGGAGTGTCAAGTTCTGTACTCCAGGAGGGGACCTTAAGTCTCTCACCCCAGGAGTGGGTTACAAGAATTATGCCCCAGGAGGAGGTCCCAAGTCTCACACCCCAAGAGGGGGTCCCAAGTCTCTCACCCCAAGAGGGGGTCCCAAGTCTCTCACCCCAAGAGGGGGTCCCAAGTCTCGCACCCTAAGAGGGGGTCCCATGTCTCTCACCCCAAGAGGGGGTCCCAAGTCTCTCACCCCAAGAGGGGGTCCCAAGTCTCTCACCCCAAGAGGGGGTCCCATGTCTCTCACCCCAAGAGGGGGTCCCATGTCTCTCACCCCAAGAGGGGGTCCCAAGTCTCTCACCCCAAGAGGGGGTCCCAAGTCTCTCACCCCAAGAGGGGGTCCCAAGTCTCACACCCCAAGAGGGGGTCCCAAGTCTTGCACCCCAAGAGGGGGTCCCAATTCTCATGCCCCAAGAGGGGGTTTCAAGTCCCGTCCTCCAGGAGCAGATTTCAAGTTCCACACTCTTGGTGGAAATTCCCACTGTCCTGTCTATGAAAGAACATCTATTAAGTTCGGCTGAATCATTTAATCATCATGTTAAAGAATTTCTAAGTGGTTCCTTCTCAGTTCCTGAAAAAAATGCGGTAGCTCAGGATGATATAGTGTCCAAGACCTTCGATGATGATGTGTCCCAGTACACCGTATTGCTTAAGCATTATGATGCCCTAATGAGAACCAATCCAACCTGTGGTATTACTCCCACCAACATTGTCCTGTTTCTTTTTATGCACTTTAGAGGTAAAGCCTTGGAGTGGGCCAACCCACTCATTGAGTCCAAGGATCCAATTCTACAAGACATAATAGCCTTCAGTACAGCTCTGCTTAAAGAATTTGCTCCTATGTGTCCGTCTCCAGATACCCGTTCTGATAAATATTCTGGAGTTATTTCAGCACCTTCAGATATTAAACTCGCATACACTGCTGTTCTCCCTTCTCAAAATCATATGGTACAGGATCAATCAGTCCGAAAGAAGAAGACTCAAAGAACTTTTAGAGACCAACAACATGATACCATGAGAGTTGGTTGTGTTTCCCTCTGCCCATCTCCGGAGTCCTCTAGGTTTTCAAGTCATGTTAACTCCTCTGACATTCCTTTGGACATGGATTCTGAATTCGATCCTGTGCATGACAATACTTTCCTCGACAACCATTTGGTATCAGACCATGTTCTTCCTAGTCATACGTTCTCCCAAGAATTACCAGTAAAATCTACTTTGCTGAAAAAGGAAAATTCTTCAGCTACTCTTCTTAACACTATGCAAATTCCTCTAGGGACAGAGAGATGCTTGAAGGGATTAACCTTTGTGATCGTGAGATATTTTGAGTCCATAGAAAAGGAGGAAGCCAAGTTATTAATTGAGAGTTATGGAGGTAAAGTTTCCGAGAAGATATGCAGTAAAATCGATTATCTCGTTATGGGTCGTTTCGGTGGAAAAACCAAGCAAGAGAAAGCAAAGAGTCTTGGGGTCAAGGTTATTAAGGATGATGGCTTGTTTAAGTTGATTGACATTATGCTCTCCAAGGAAAGATTTTTTGAGCAAATTACCTCAGGAAACAATTTTCCAAACACCTTCTAGAGTTCTCAAAGTTTCAAGTTCTTGAAGATATATCGGACAGGCTCAGCCAAGTTTTTAGAAGTTTTCCAAGTTGTCCTGGTGTTTCGAGTTTCGAGCCTTTTGGAAGCTTTCTTGTATTTCTGAAGGAAGTTTTGCCTGGGTATTCGGAGTCCACCCTTGAAGAGGGGGGTACTGTCACAATCCTGGCTAGTTTTTACCTTTTGTGACTTACCTCTGCCAGCTGCTCCATGGATCTGTGTTTGTAATTCTCCTGGGACATCTGCTCTGGCTGAGTCATGCTGGCTGTAACATCTCTGTGTGTGCAGACTGCTCTTCCCCCACACTGATTAAACACCTGGACCCTGCTCTGTCTGTGAGCATTGCTAGTCTTAATTGGAATCACAGGTGTGGTCCTGATTCTCAAGGGCTGCAGAGATTACTCCCTCTGCATGTTGTGCCTTGCTCCACTCAGAATGACACTGCCAGACCACCTGTCTGTATCCACCAATCGCTGCCTGACTCTAGGTATATAGATCCTCCTCTAATAGCACTCAGTGCTTGAACATCTTGTTACGTTCCATGGTGTACTGCTTGTGCTATAGCTGTACCTCTGTGTGCCAGTATGTCCCAGGCTCCTGCTGGTTACTAGACCAGTGCTATCTGTAAGCCTGCTGTGTTCAGCTATCCACGCTACCAGCCTCTCACCTACAGCTCCCAGGCCGCTCCAAGTAGCTTCCACGCTACCAGCTTCTCCACATGGCTCCCAGGCCGCATCAAGTAGTTTCCACGCTATCAGTTTCTCCACACGGCTCCCAGGCCGCACCAAGTAGCTTCCACGCTACCAGCGTCTACCCATGGCTATCCAGCCGCTCCACATAGCCACCCAGCTACCAGCGTCTACCCACAGCTATCCAGCCACTCCACATAGCTTCCCAGCTACCAGCATCTACCCACGGCTATCCAGCCACTGCATGTAGCCACCCAGCTACCAACATCTACCCATGGCTTCCCAAGCCACAACAAGTAGCTTTCACGTTACCATACGTCTGCAAGCCCATCTACTAGTAACCCGACCAGCTCAGTCAGCCTTCCTGCCGGTCCCTGTCCAGTTCCTCCAAGTCCACTCACCTCACGGCTCATTAGCTGCACCAAGTAGCTTCCGTGCTACCATCCACCTGCAAGCTCATCTACTGGTACCCCGACCAGCTCAGTCAGCCTACCTGCCGGTCCCAGTCCGGTCCCTCCAAGTTCCTTCTGGTCTCATTCCAACATCTCAAGTTTCCAGTTCCAGTCACTCATCACCAAAGGCAGTTCTCACTGCTACCCACTTCTTATATTAAAAGAGCTATTCATGTTACCCATGGTTCCAGTCCAGCCAGCCTCCAGTGATTCCAGTTCATCACCTGATACAGGTAACTCACTAGCACCAACTGTGACAGTTAGTGTGGAGGTGTAACAGGAGGATGAGGGGGATATTGTGTACTATCTAACACTAATGATGATGTTAATGATGAGGATGTTGTTCGTGTAAGTTAGCCATCAGTGGCAGCAGTTCTTGCTCGTGATAAAAAGAAAACCATTGTCATGCCTGGGCATAAGACCAGAAAAACTACCTTTTGGGAGTGGAATTAGTTTTACCCAAATCCTGACAACATTTGGGAAGGCATCTGTACCATTTGTAAGGCCAAAGTTAGTAGAGGTAGGGATGTTAACCATCTAGACACCTTTTCCCTGCTATGTCATTTGCACTGAGTTTATGCAACTTATTAAAAAAAATTATAATAATTTGTCCAGAAGTCCAGTATCAGCTTCCAGTAGTTTGGACCAGCACATGCAATCTCTATCGCCAACACCCTCATCATCAACTTCCTCAATAATTATCAAACCAAGGACTTCAGCCACAAAAGTGGCAGTCCCTGTCACTGAAAAGCTTGGTTTGTTAAACTGTGTATGTACAATTCCATCTTGTACCACTTTTCTTTTCATAATGGGCTGTATTTTTGGGGGCATTGGGGATGGTCTTTTTTGTATTGACAAACATTTTTATTGATTATTGCCCTAATACATGATTACACATTTTTAAAAAGAAAATAGTAATAACACAATATTAATAGTCAAGGATTTCCAACAAGTGTTAGAGAACACATCACAAATATTAGGAGGCTGACTTACTATCCATACTACCCCCTGCTCCCTCATTAATATTCTTGTTCACTCAAAAAATTTAATTAAATTAACTAACTAATCAATCCTTCTTTTACATGCCTTCCACTACATACATACTACACCTCTATTTCCCTGTACTGCCCTCATTCCTCTGATTTAGTTCTCGATTAATGATAACATTCTTGGTTTCTATCATTACCTAGGGGTAATGATAGAAACCAAGGAGTAAATTTACTAAATTTACTAAAGTTAGATTTTTTAGAAGTGAGTTTTAAAAGTGATGTTGCCCATAGCAACCAATCAGATTCTACTTTTAATTTAAATAGCACCTTCTAGAAAATAATAGCTAGAATCTGGTTGCTATGGGCATCATCACTTTTAAAACTCACTTCTAAAAACTCTCATTTTAGTAAATTTACCACCTATAGTTTATTAAACTGCCATCCTATCTACCACTGCTGTTTGGCAGTGTCTTTTAAACTGTCATATGTTTGTAGCACTGCTCTGTTGCTTAGTTTAGCCAGCCAGCCTTTGGAAAATATTGGTGATCAATATTGTGAACTATGAGGTGGTCAAAATTGACTGTAAAGTACTGTAAATTAATGTTATTGAGGTTAATGATACTGTAGGAACTGAAATATGCCCAAATTACATGATTTTAGCTATTTTTATCCATTTGTTTTTATAGCACAGATCCAAAACCAAAACCAAAACACATGAGAGTGCTTTTGCCAAACCAATACAATAACCAAAACACAAAAATCCAAAACCAAAACATGGGGATTTCTCTCTCTCTCTCTGTGTATGTATATATATATATATATATATATATATATAGATTTATATGTATAGATTTATATATATAACATGATACTAACATAAGAGGAGCCAGGAGAGGTTGAGCAAATTTCAGCTACAGTAACAATATGGTAAGTATGGGGGCACTGTATTATTTAATGAATGTATATATTCGTGCTGTGTTACAATAAATAAGCATATTGCAATTGCAAACACAATCAACTAAGGAAATAACAAAAATTGATGAGAACAATTGTCACTTAAAATATTGAATAAATAGATAATGCAGGTGTTAACAGAAAGAAAAAGAAAATTATAGTACACTGTAAAGCTGGGTACACACTGACAGATACATTGGCCAATAAATTGATCAGCCAATGTATCTGCTGCCCGTCAGGCAGTGTGTACCCGCAATATGTCCGTGAACGCCGGCATTCACCGACATATCGCAATGGCTGTGCTGTACAGCCACTGGACACATATATCTGCAGACATATCTGTCCATCGGCAGGTGTGTACGGGTGGTCGGCAGCCACAAGGAGGGGGCAGGACACGCCCCGCCCACCGGGACATGCCCCCAACATGCACCCTGGTCGCCGGGACCTGCGGGCAGACACAGATGATGGTTGCTCAGTCTGTAGGAATGACCATCATCTGCAGATATATCTGTATAGTGTATACCCACCATTAGTCTAAATCTTATTATGATGAGATATCTCTGTGACTAAGCGATGCACAGGGGTAGATGTACTAAGCCTTGGAGTATGATAAAGTGGAGAGTAATAAAGTACTAACCAATCAGCTCCTAACTGACATTTTTCAAACACAGCCTGTAAACTGACAGTTAGGAGATGATTATTACTCTCCGACTTATCTCTCGCCAAGACTTAGTACAGCTCTCCCTGTGACTTACCCACACATTTAATCCAAAAATATTGTTGCAGGCTCATAGCAAAGTGTTCTTGTGCTTTTTTTCTTGTTTCATGTAGTTTTAAATGCCTCTCTAGGAATGGTGCGTTTGCCCCTAAGTCTATTCATCATCAATCAGTGTGGTTAATTTAAAAAACAGAAAACACAAAACAACACAATTTCAAAACAAAAAGATTGTTTTAGGAATGAAGATAAAGTATTATACCTGGTTAATTAAATCGAGGCTAAAAAAGAATTAAACTAAGGTGAAAATGGCACAGTACGTAAAGGAGACCTCACATTTTTATATACATACTAGCTGTTGCCCGCAGCTTTGCCCATGATGAAATTGCTTCTACCAACTTTTTTGCTTAGGTGTTCTAGTGGTATTGCTTTGCATAGTGGCCCTGTTGTGGGAGTGACCCACATGATAACTGCATTATAGAGACTGGTGGCAGCACCGCCTTCACCCACCCCTCACACCAATGTCACTGTATGCCCTGTGCACAATGTAACCTATCCTATTCAAGAGAACATGGACCCAAAGCACCTCTCCCCCCACCCCCTTACCAGCCGCAGGTACAGTGCCACACCCAGTGGCATAACTAGGGTATTTGGAGCCCAAGGCAAGTTGAAGAACGGTGCCCCCTCCCCCCCGCACACACACAAACACACAGAAAAATATATTTGCGTGGCTAAGACGTTCAGCAAAAAATGGGCGTTGTCACATACCGAAGGTTCATGACCTCTGAAAATGGGGCGTACCAACATGACATGACACCCATTTCTCATCACTCTGGGAACATTCCTTCCCATTCTATATGCACCTTACCTATACGGTAGTTTCTCACAACGTGGAACCTCTGAAGAAATGTATCCTCCCTGGGAAGATCGTGTCCTCAGTCAGTTTTCACTATTTATGTAGGTCACATCATCCAGAAGATGCCTGTTTGTGTAGGAATATTAAGAAGGTCATTATACAACAGCGGTTCAACCAGACTCATTCCCCCAGTGTAACTTTCTCCTCCCTGCTTCTCTCAGCCACACAATCTCCCCCTGCGTCATCTCTCAACACACAATCATCTCCCCCCATGCGTTGTCTCTCAGCCACACCATCGCCTTCCCCCGCATTGTCTCTCAGCACACCATTGCCTCCCTTCCTGCTTCGTTTCTCAGCCACACATTGCCTCTCCCCTGTATCATCTCTCAGCACACTATTGCCACCCCCTGCATCGTCTCTCAGCCATACCATCGCCTCCCCCCCACATTTTCTCTCAGCACACCATTGCCTCCCCCTGCTTTGTCTCTCAGCCACACCATCGCCTCCCCCCTGCATAGTCTTTCAGCCACACCATCCCCTCCCCCTGTGTCATCTCTCAGCCACACCATCTCCTCCCCCCTGTGTCGTCTCCAAGCATACCATCACAGATACACATACACTGACTAAGATACACTCACACACTGACACAGATACACACACACTGACACAGATACACACACTGACAAAGATACACACACAATGACACAGATCTGATACACATACTAACACATACAGTACACAGTGACACATACACTGACACAGATACACACACATACTGACACAGATACACACACAAGCACTGACACACACACACTGACAGATGCACACACCTCATTCACACAAATGCACCCCCACTACTCCCCACGGCAGTCCATCCCCACCCTCCCCCCATGGCAGTCCAGCCAAATGGCAGTCCATCCAACCCCCCCTCCCAAATTCCCTGTGGCAGTCCGCCCCCCCTTGCATAAAAACAAATACTCACCTGGCTGCTACGGAGCTGAGAGAGCACCAGGGAAGGAAGACACTCTGTTATCCAGCAGCTCTCAGGATGGGAATGACTGCTTGGGAGAGGCTGCACGCTTCTGCTGCAGCTCACTCTACAATCAGCACCAGCAGGCACAGTTCACTGCTCATTACATGACAAGTCCTCTTCTTCGGTCCGGGCGCAATGGTGGCGCGGGGTGACAGTGCAGTTACGATGCCATGGCCAGCGGCACACCACTCTGCTGGGCCTGCCACGGCATACAGGGCATGTGCCCCGCTCATTCCCCCCTAGTTACGCCACTGGCCACACCTATCTCTCGCATTGATGATGTCAATACATTTTGTTGTTGTTATTGTCCAGCTTTAAATTGACATATCTCGAGATGAAACAAAGTGCAGGTTATTTCTCAGTGTGTGAATTACATAATGATGCAATTTTAATGAAAATTGGTTTCAAAGTTTTTGGGCCAACTTGCAACAAACAGGCAGACAGACACAATATTTTTATATTATCAGTTTAATTGTAAAAGGAGAAAAATGCTAGGAAGATTAGTAAGACTACAAATGTTAGCAGGTTTAGGGGGTGTTTAGGAATACATACTTTATCAAAAGTGCAGTAGTGTAGATATTGGGTATAGCCTAACATTCCAACATATATGGAAGTGGCTAATACGTATTGCAGGGAAATGTAAACATGCCTGAGATACATTAAACATACAGTATGACTATCCTACATAAAATCAAAACAGCAAAGGGTCAAATAGGATCTCAGGGTTTTAAGAATAAAAATAGGCAGACTAGATTTGCAGTGGGGTTCTTAAATGCCATCAAATTATGTTTCCAAATAATTGCTTGTAAGTATTGTTTTAAATACATTCTGTATTAAATTAAGTCCTATGTTCACAGTTATTTCCATTTTCTCATTTTCAAAAATCTTTCTACAAACAAACAATCTAGCAAAGCAAATTTTCATAAAGGAAATTAAAACAAAAAGAAAAATATAAAGGGCGACTACTAATGCGCCTGGCTGTACACTGCGTTCTCTTTTGTATCAATAAACCAACTCATTTTCTGAAACCTCTACTAAAATTACTGTGTTGCTCAAGGGAAAAACTAATTGGAAAAGTGCTGACAGCGGTGTGCACGTGTATGTGTGTATAAACTTACTAAATGATAGATTAATATCTGCAATATATGTTTTAAATCTATTGTAGGATTATTTCGGAGAGCTGTTTCACTTCCTACTTACATTTTATTTCTGTATCAAGAGGCACAATGCTTATTCTTGCTGACACAGGTCTTATTGTGTATCATTAAATTAATATGGATGAAAAATATATATATTTTTTAATTAAAGGTGCGATTATTAAATTAATATTTTTCTTCAAGTAAGTAATATTGTTGTAGCTCAGGTAATTTCTTATAGACAAACTATTTTATTGTATGAATAAATAATAGTCAGGACAGTCAGTACATACAAATAGATAGGAATGTGTGTGGTTCATGATAGCGTCATTGTGACCCTGTCTATGCTATACAAAACCATGATTACTGGCATTGTAAATTGGGGGGGTGGCCATGATGAAGTGATTCAACAATGAATCTTGTCATCATATCACTTGGTACTCAGGACCTCATTCAGAGTCAGTCGTTGCGGCCGCTCGGTCGAAAGGTAAAAGTGGGCGGATATGCAAATAATGCACTCGAAAGTTGCGTCGTTAAGATGGGATCGTTAGCTGAATGAGCGTTAGCTGGAGGATGCGGCCATAAGACTAAAAACAAGCCCCCTTCTCGTTCGCAATACACATCATCTCCGTGCATATAAGGATAAATCGAGCCCATCGGAAACCATCGGAGCTGGTCGTAGAGCTTAAGGTTGACCATACCCTCTCTTAAGCACTACGATCAAGTCAGTGTAAAAACTTCCCATGTCACGTGTGCCATGACACTACTTAGTTAATTATGCACTCCCATAAAATGGCGTTTGCATAGTCAGGCACGCCTGCGTTCGGATCTCCACTCCCCGGTTCACAAGCACCTTCCCCTGTTACCACCCACAAATGCCTCATCCTGTCACTCAAACTAACGACCTGGCCAAGTTGAAGGAGAGAGAAATTTCCGATCGCAACAGCTAGTTTGCGCACGCGCATTGCGAAACTTACGCATGTGCTGTTTTGTGAACATAGCTGGGTACAACCGAGCGGCCGCTTACAACTGAGTCTGAATGAGGTCCTCAGTCTTCTATCAAGAAGAGGGCAGAAGTGAATGTCAGAGAGCAGCATGCAGGAGAATCCACCAAAAATTGGGGAATCTCCTGGACATTCTGGGAGACTAGGTAAGAGATAGATAGATAGATAGATAGATAGATAGATAGATAGATAGATAGACAGCAGTGACATGCAGTGATGTCTAGGGATGTCTGGGGAGGCCTTATTTTTTTAAAAAGCTGTCAGTCCTGTACAGCGAAATGCATCAGTGGACTTTTGCCTCTACTCACCATTTGTTTAAAAAAAAAAGCCTGGGCCAGATTGTCGGATATATCCAAAGTACTACTACCACCCCAGACTTTCCATTTGTTTCTAATCTGGACTGGACTGTATCTAAATTTCTGAGGGATCCAAGTGCCGCATATGGAACTTTTTTGGGAATAGGATCATCCCTCTACTGGTGAAAAGATCTGGTAATTATATACCAACTGGACAGTCCTACAGTAATTCTCATCATGAAATTGACATTTCCTGCAATTCATAATTATTCTTATTGAATCTGGAAACATATATGGGAACAGGCATTGCTTGTGGGGACAATCACTAGTTTGAGGCACATTGTTCATATATATACTTGTGTAAATTTTATGAAATGTAACTTTTTTATTAAAGTGATATATGTAATTTTATCCATCTTTATTTATATTTATTTAAGTATTTATGTATATTAATTTATCATACCTCTACTATTTCTCTTCCATTGATTCTCCTACTTGCCTCACTGTGTCTTCTCTATCTGCTGCTGACAGCTCCAATCTCTAAACACTGCAGTGCACTTCCTGGTCACATGACACATCCAAGTTGTCCATCAGTGCTCAAGGCACGCCCCCCCATACTTAGAGGCATGCCTCTATTAGCTCTTTTTCTGTGCAGCTTACTGCCCGTGGTGTGGTCTCACCCCCAGCTCTGCAAGCAGTGTCTGAATATAAAGAAGCAAGACTGAGCTGTTGCTGCATCATCTCTTGTCTCCCTGCAGTCCCAGGGAGCTCCACAAAGCTGGTGAGTGTTAACTATAAAGACAATTACAATAAACAAAGAAGATGTTTTTAAGTTATAAATATCTTCATTGTATTATTCTAATAATTTCTTACAAAATCCCAGGAGTTTGCCTGCCTACCCTGACTGCATGTCCATGAGAGATAGAAATGATAGATGATAGATAGATGATAGATAGATAGATAGATAGATAGATAGATAGATAGATAGATAGACCAATAGATAGATAGATTTCTAGATAGATAGATAGATAGATAGAGGGCATTCCTGTGGAATGCCCTCCCACGCACAATAAGACTTTCCGCTAGTTTCCAAACATTCAAGTGTTCTCTGAAAACTTACCTTTTCAGACAAGCTTATCAGATTCTAGAATCGCCTTCATAACCTTCATAGCTTCCCTATATAAGTAGATCCCTTCTTACAGTCCACATAACCTCACATATTTTCTCTTTCCTCAATTTCACATCCTCTTAACCCTAGGCCAACATTCCTGTGTGCCTGGATCATACAACTCACCAAGAACCTCTGCAATCTGGTTGGACCAATTTGCAGTATGTAGCACTTATCCTTGTGTATCAACACCTATTTAATATAGATTGTAAGCTTGCGAGCAGGGCCCTCTTACCTTTATGTCTGTCTCTTACAACCCAGTCTTGTTCTATTAATGTTGTTTCAAATTGTCAAAAGCAATGGAATATGCTGTGCTATATAAGAACATGCTAATAAATAAATAAATAAATAAATAAATAAATAAATAAAATAGATAGATAGATAGACAGATAGATATGACAATAATTTTCTATGGTCTATTTAATAGGATCTTCTCATATTTTAATAATGGACTTTAGCAAATTTTTATGATTCTTCTATTGCAGTAGCAAAGCAAGTATACAGGCACACCTCAAGATGCGTACATGGGAGAATATATGCGTTTATTTGTGCACGCAGTTTAGGAGTGACATACACCTGATTTGCTTTTAAATTTGCATCAGGCCCTCCATGTCTAGACACTGTACCAGGCCTAAAATAAGGCTTTGGTGAGCCCGGGGGACTTAAGACTTGGGGGCCTTAAAAAGCAACATTTGGGACACAGGGAACGGGTTGTTTTGCGCAAGTCTTCGGTGGTCACACAAAGATGGGGAGTGGCCACATGTCACAGCACCATTTCACAAAGAAAAGTTACAGCATTTGCATCGCTAAACACATTAGATCACACAGTACACAAATATATAGACAAATAATGTATTTAACATATCATGTATCACTTCCCAGGAGTGTAAAACAGTTTAAAAATACAGTTAATAAATAATCTAAATAAATTACATTCAAATAAACTCTCTATAAGGGTATGAGATAATAACATAAGATTCTTGTTTTCTCTGTTAGATACAGTAAGTGCAATGTGCAAAGAAATGTATTAACTGACAATTGGATTGGGGGGGGTGAATTTTGTTTCCCTAGTTGCTGGGCTGCCCCCAGCTTCTTGTGCATAGCGGGTGAGAGAGATTCCTTGTATCTATTCTCCAGCCCACGGATGGGACTGCACCCAAAAAACAGCACTGCCTTACTAAAATCGTGATGGTTAGGGGGTATGCATACATACTTTGTCAACATATATACACATGCATATAGTCACACACATATACAGATACATACATGCATGCATAAATACGTACATAATAAAAAGCTTTCTTTGTAAATCTGTAAAACATTTCCTCATATATAGAAGTAAAGCTCTAGGTAGGTCAACTAGCAGTTGAAAGGTAGAGGAACCACTTAAAGATTACATCAATCATATTATAGTTTACTGTTCATCCCAACTACCTTGGGCAATACGAATCTGAAAACTGTCATTTAGGAAACTACATTTTTTTTCTGTCACATTATAATCCAAGTCATCGTCATAAAAAATGCCATACCATTACTGCCTTTAATATGCCTCAATTTAGGGAGCTCTAATTCATCTACAGGGTGTGCAGTATGCTCGCTATGTGGAACAAGTAACAGTGTTAGGTTACTCTAATATCATTAGACTACATTAGTGCTTTTATTATTTCCTAGATAATGATTTTCCAAATTCAATTAAGAACAGGATGGCTGCTTAAAACAGTTGTTTAATGTAAGATTTAAAATCAACTTTACATTTTGGAAATTTAATATTTAAATTTCACTGTTTGTTTCAACAATAAATTGAGGCTAATTGCATTATGTGTATCTCTTGCAATGAAAACACTGCAGTGCATTTTAATGCACTCGGATGGAAACGTATTAAGCTCTCCTAACATATCATAGAATATGGTAATAAATAACAGAGTGAATGCATAATTTAAAAATATATATATCTGGAATCTACATTTTCCTGTGTTTTTAAATATTGACAGTTAATTATAGAAACCGTTGAAAAGATTTTACATTCAAAAGTAGCCAGTTTCTAACTACTATTATGTTGGGATTTCTGAGTCCCATGCTATACCATTAAAATTAAATAGGATTCATTTTCTCGAAGTGAGCATCTTAGTGCAGACCTTACAACTAAAGAAAGAGAATATCATTACCGGCCTTTTTTAATTTGCATAATGGGTTTATGCAGCAATGGAAATAGAACAGAACACCTAATACAGGAAGGAGCTTATTAAAAATGTATTATGTTCCAGCAGTTTGATATAATGTTTATTCTTTTTTTTTACATTTTTTTTATGAGTGCTTGATAATGATGTAAGGGTTTAAAAGACAAAAACATATCTGTCAGAAAAAAAAGAATAAAAAAGTGATATTTTGTTTCATATTTTTGTAACTACATTACTGCAAACAAAATAAATGCTTAAAATAAGAATGATCTATCTATCTATCTATCTATCTATCTATCTATCTATCTATCTATCTATCTATCTAGTGGCATATCTATAATGTATTCAGGGTGTGCGGTGCACTTGGGCCCCTGGATCCAGGGGGGGCCGACACCCAGGGCCGGATTAAGGGGGGGGGCGACAGGGGCGGTCGTCCCTGGGCCCCCACACACGGAGGGGCCCCCACTAACAGTGGGTGCGCTGTCTGCGCCTGCCGCTAGTGTCCCCTCCGCTAGTGTAGTGTAGACCGCGCATTGAGCAGGCTACACTACACAGTGACATACACACAGCCGTCTGCGGCAGCTGTGTATGTTACAACAATCGATGAGAGTCACACAGACTCTCATTGGCTGCTGCACAACTGAAGGGAGCCGGCTCCCACCGCAGCTGGTGATGATGGGAGAGATTTCATGACGCTGACGTCTCTCCCAACTGTGCAACAGAAGAGCCGGGACTCGCGTCAGGAGCGGGGATTCAGGTAAGCTTTTTTTTTTTTTCGTGTGTGAGTGTGGGGCACTGTCACTGCATAGGGGGTGGGGGGAGTGTTACAGGCGTCCCTGTATAGGGGGCCTGTATAGGGGGCAGCTACAAGGGTCACTGTATAGGGGGACCACTTCATGAGGGCACTCTGTAGTGGGGGTGTTTGCTACTGGGGGCAATGCATAGGGGGGCTACTACTGGGGCACTGTACAGGTGGGGACTACTACTGGGGGCAGAGCATGGAGGACTACTGGGGCACTGTATGGGGGGGACTACTACTGAGGGCACTGTATAGGGGGGGACTACTACTGGGGCACTGTATGGGGGGACTACTACTGGGGGCAGAGCATGGGGGACTGCTGGGGCACTGTATGGGGGGGACTACTTCTGGGAGCAGAGCATGGGGGGATCTACTACTGGTGGAAATGCTTTTGGGGGAATACTACTGGGGGCACTATACAAAGGACACTGCATAGGGTGGACTACTACTGAGGGCAATGCATAGGGGGGACTACTACTGTGGGCGTTATATAAGGGGCACTGCATAGGGAAGACCAATACAGGGGGCACTGCGTAAGGGGCACTACTACAGGGGGCACTGCATAGGGGGGACTACTACAGGGGGCACTGCATAAGGAGCACTGTATAGCGGGGACCATTACTGGGGACATTGTATAAGGGGCACTTCTACAGTGGGCATTGCAAGAGGGACATTAAGGTGAATAGAAAGAAAAAAAATAATCCTAGGGTGACGAGAAATGGTGGTATATAGGGGCCCCCACAAGTTTGTTGCCAAGGGGCCCTCACAGACCTTAATCTGGCTCTGCCCACACTGCACACCCTGCATCCATATTTTTTAATACTTACCTCTCCGAGGTCTCATGTCGGTGTCTCAGCCCTGCACAAAAAGCCGGAAAATGCTGTGCGCTCTATATTCACAGAGTCTACTGCTGCTGCAGTCACCGGTAAGCCATCAGTCTGCTGCTACTGGCTGCCGGGGAGAGAGGAGGGGGGTCCTGGGAATGTACATGGGCTCCCTACTCTCTTAATACACCCTTGTATCTATCTATCTATCTATCTATCTATCTATCTATCTGTCTGTCTGTCTATCGCTCAACCATTCTAATCCGGTGCAGTTGATAGGAAGTCCCATTATTTATATGTACAACAAAAAAGTTTGTATGATTTTTTTTTTATTCCATTACAACTAAGAGGTTATAAGTGGATGGGGAAAGGGAGTGTTAACTTAAAAAAAAGTAATTTCCCATAAAACTGCTATATAATTGCTAGCCAGGAAATGAACACACAGTTATTTTGATATTTGTTGTTGCCTTACACTTACATGATTCCTCATCCATTCATATCCTTAAATGCATGACACAAAACAATTGTAAAGATCTTTGGTGCTGTACTATAGGATTGCTTAAGGTGGTGCATTCTAGAAACTGAGTGAAGTTATTGTGATATTGTCAAGGGACAATAATACACAAATCCACTTGTGGTGTATCATATGCATACTTTGTGATGTTAGCACAATAGCAGTGCGAAACAGGTGCAGTCATAAATATGGTGTGCCAAATAGGGGCTATTTGGCGTGATTTGAGGATAGGTTAGTAAGCACACATCTGTATGTATGCAAATAAATAGTGGTTATAATTTATGTGCTTCACTTAAGTTTCACTAAGAGTCATTTTTGCACCCAGGTGAGGCAAGTACTATGAGCCTCTCTTTATTAACATAGGCAGGTACAGGTGTGCTATGCACAAATATCTTGTTGCACATGAGTGGTCTTCCAGCAGCTCAGAAAAAACTGATCCTTCTTCTGGCAATGCCCACCATCAAGAAGAGTGCTGTATGATGCAAAACAGATCTTGGTTTCAAGAGTTTCAAAAGCTTCCATAAAATTACTTATTGACTAGTAGGGAAATGGTCAAGAGGAAAATAATAAATTCTAATTAAATAAACCTAACATACAGTTTGAGTTCCTTGTGCCTCCTTCAGACTTGCACACTGGTCAGTTGCCCCTCTTGCAAAGCTCTAACTAAAGCCAAACCATCACATCCAATGAACTTTGACAGAAATTAGGAGCTCAGTGAATGAAAAGCAGCCAGAACACAGTATGATGGAATATGATAAAAGCTACTCAATGCTTCAAGGGTGACACAAATAGATGGCAGCTGTACTGTATACTGAATCCATAGGACCTCTACTGTATACCTACCATACAGTATATGGTTGGGTTTTACCATATGGAGAGAGCATATGGGGCACTACTATATATTGGAGCATGTGACTGGACTCATATAATAATAAGAATAATTACTTCATATATTAGTGTCTGGAATTACACAGTGATTATTTCAGAGGTCTGCTTAAAAGTTATACTAACCTTATGGAGGAAAATTCCTTTAACAATATGGCACCATGTCATAATGATATCAGGATAGGCCAATTTTGGGAGAAGGGTGTAATATTTTATGAAAGTGCTATATTAGCCAACTTCCCTCAAAGTGAAAAAAATATGTCTATTAACTAAGCAAAAACACTAAACATTTTTGTTGAAAAAAAAACATCCCTATTGCCCTTTTTCATTGTAGTTATAGCTGCTTAAGCCAGAAGAAATAAAAAAAAAAAGAAAAAGAAATCAGAACTCCTGCAGTAGTGAAATATTAAACATTATACAGGATATATTGTATCTGACATATATCAAAGAAAATATACCTCCATGGATAAATCCTATGTACTAAATAGCAGATGAAACAGAGACATTGCGCCATGAGTTATAATGACACCAATTAGAGTTTGAATAGTGCTGCTTGATAAGTTATTCCATGTGAATATGAAGATAAGTAACAGGTAATAGTAAAACAAACCTGCTGTGATAACTCCCGCTATAAATATATAGACGCTAAACACAAGGCATAAAACCGGTCTTGCCAATACTACATAATGCTATGATTAAGACATGTCTGGCGAGTATGGAGGGTGTTCTAGCACTGCAAACTGTTTCTCAGCCAGAAACTGCTTCACAGAGAGTACTGTGTGGGCTGGTGCATTGTCCTGGTGAGTCTTAGGGTTATACCAAAATAATAGTAATTTGCAATCTCCTCTGCTCTATAAATGGGGTAATATCGTTTCTTATTAGGGGAGTCAATGGGGAGCAATTTATAATTTCACAACTATTGTCTTTTTCTCATAGACAAACGTAAGTTTTCTCATGAGTTTTTCAGTCTATGAGGCTAACACATGCAATCTATCTTTCACCTAGTTAATTTCCTTATTCACAGATTTCCTAGATTTCCATGTTTATATTTTGCCTCAAACTCTTCTAATCTCTTTTTAAGATGGGAGATTTCTTGCTCTCTGAGTTTAAGTGCGATGCTCTTCCTAGAAAATGACCCCTAACAACCTTTTATGTGCTCATAGAGTAAATTTAGCAACATCGTTAAAGGCATTATTAAGGAAATAATCTTGCAAAGCAAAAGTACTGTAACAGTATCACTTCTATCCTTTGACGCTAATAAGGAATCATTTAATCTCCACTGGATTCCTACCACTTGGCTAAAGCTTTTTCTTTCTCAATTAAGAATACTATTTCTTGTATATGCTTATACCAGGGCAGAGTTCCTACAGTGGATTCATTTACTTTATTCCACAACAAGCTGTCCACTAACACCAGAATAATTATTGTATAAAATAAGATTATGGGGTAAATTTACTAAGAATCGTTTTTGCTCTGAGATTAAACATGATTGGCATCTCAGGGATACAGTATGTGAGAGATTTTCAAGATCAAACACAAAAATGTACTAAGATTCGTGTTTGACAGAATCATGTTTTCCGATGGAGTATGCACTAGTGCTTAATCGCGTTTAATAGTGTGAGTGATCAATCATGTTTGTGCCCTGCTTGTAAAGTCCTGATTGTGAGCAGCATGTTTTGAGAAGTCTGCACAGATAAGTGAGATGCATACATGCTTCTCTGGGTAAAATTACTGATAGTGTTAAAATCAGGAAAAAATGCATGCCCCCCCCAAGCATAACCAGCATCAGGTTCTTTGAGCTGACCCTGGCTCCAAAAGATGGGGAAAAAGATGTGCAGGGATCCACCGTATTTAATGAACCAGCACTGGGCTCCACTAGCAGAGGGGTAATCCCACAGACAGGGGACATACTAGACAGTGTCTCCTGACCAATGCATTAACCCCCCAACTATTCAGTCCAGGCTGGTGATTCCTGGTAATTACTCCCTCTCCAGTGTACCCCAGACTGGGACTGAAGCCTCGAGCTATCCCCCGCACCCTTGGCTAGTGGGTGTGGGGTTGATAGCTTTGAATTCAGTGTTATATTGTCTTTTACAGGGGGACTACAGTTCCCAGCAAGCATCCCCATGGCAGTACTTGGAGAACCACAAGTACCAGCATGCAGGGCACACTGTTCCTTTTAGTCTCCCTGAAAATGAATATTAATATTAAAATAAAAACAGTACATACACACCAAATTAAAAAGTCCATTAATACACACTCACCTGCACACTCACATTCACTCTACATTCTTACCTTGTTCCCGGTGCCAGTCAGTCCCCTTGTCCAGTAGGCATCCCAGGCAGAGATTTGTCCTCTTCTCCAGTAGGCATCCACGGGTAAGAAAATAAAAAGCGCAACCCGTACCAGCTGGAAATAGCAGCGATATATGTACATATTGTACATTTAGCGCTGCTCCTGAAAGTGACAGTGACCTCAAGTGTTCCTGCACTTGGCGCCCCAGCAGCTAATCTGCTGCTGCTAGCATGGGAACAGGCCACTGATTGGCTCTGAGTGCTCTGTGTTTTAGCCAATCAACAGGAGAGCCCACTGATTGGCTCGACCTAATATTTTTACTGTAGATTTAGGTTAATATAAATATATGTAAATTATGCCTGTACCTGTGTCTATTATTTTCTGCCCAAAACATGTGAATCAGTCTGTTCCACTGAGGTTTGCCTCATTTTTATTCCAGGTTTTTTCTCCCATACCTGCATTTCATCATTGTTCTGTTGTACCAATGTTCCAGAAAGTTCTGGTCAGTATGTAGCAGATCAGTTCTAGGATTGTATTCTTATCCACTTTTAGAGTGCTTCAGGTTAGAAATGCTAACCAAATATTTTAAAATCATTCTTAAACCTTTATGAAAAATTCTAAAACTGAAACTTCAAACTTTAAAATGTTTTGGTGTCTAAACAACAGTATAACTAGGAAACACCTATTTTATCTGACATCATTGCCTGGGAAGTACTGGAAGTATAATATTGATTATCACTCAGCTGAAGTTACAAGGGTCTGGAAAGAATTTTCACCAATATATACCAAAACAAGTTAAATAAGAGATAAAATGTGCTTTCCTGTCCAGCATGGTAAAAAGTATTTGATAGAAAATATACTGTAACAAGAGATATCTAGCTAGCAATAAAACTCATCTGGATGAAGACTATGAGGATTCCTAATAGACTCTCAAAATGATTGCTAATGATTACTAATTAGAGATGTGCACAGTCCCTATTTTTAGTTTTTGGTTCTAAATCATTATCATATTTCGGTTTTGGCAAAACCACCCTCAAGTGTTTTGTTCGGTTTTTGTTTTGGATCGGTAACTCAGACCTGTTTTTTTTCCTACAGTATTATTAACATCAATAACATTAATTTAGAGGTAATTTCCAATCAATTTTGACCACCTCACAGCACATGAAATCATGAGGGAGGGACTTAAATACAATCCAAAACATGTGAGATCCGTTTTTTTTATCCAAGTTACAAACTTGTGAAAGACCATAGTCGGGAACCCCTAAGTTCGAGTGTGTTCAGCATTCAGCAAAACCAAATTGATCACCTCTACTACAAATAGAGGACTTTGCAGGTGTAACACCCTCCTGGTTAATACTTCTAACTACTAATAATGGGTTGGGTACGATATCCCAGTGGTGACTATCCCGACAGTCACAATACCGGCAGCAGAATCCTGATGTTCAAAATCCTGATTAATTTTTAGTGAGTATTCTAAACCTAACCCTAACCCACAAATCCCACAGCCTAACCCTAACTGTCCCCTTTAGCTACCAACCATCTTCTTTGGCAGACTATACCTAACCATCCTTTACTGCAGCCTAACAATTCCTAGTGACCAATCCTGACCCTAACCCTAATACTCACCATCGGGATTCGTCTGTATTTTGACTATTGGGATTCTGCTACCAGTATTTTGACAGTCAAGATTGTTATTACCAGGATCCTGACTATCCCCTGTTAACAATTATGTCCATACTACACTTACATGGTTGTTGCTTTGGTCAGTCTGTGGGAGCTAGCTGAAGTTTTCTGCAGACTGGCCAGTGCCTGGTCACGCAAGAGGCCAGGTATCCGTGTCTGCCGATGCAGACTCTGGACTCATCCCTCCCAAAAAACGGGGATGACACACCCCCGTTTCCGGTAATGGCGACCAGGCATGCCCCTGCTCTGCCCCCAAATACCGCAGCATGTCAGTCATGTTGTGACTTGAGGAGTCTGCGAGCGATATAGCAGGACCCATTCTGCACATGCGCAGAATGGATCCTGCGCAGACCCCTAATTTCAAGAGATGTATGTTCATCATCGAATTAACTTACATCTCTGAATCAGGCCACATGTTCATTTTATTAGGTGTTTGGATGAATTAGAGAAGAAATACTTAACTAGTTATACCCTTTACTGGTACTTTATTATTATTATTATTATTATTATTATTATTATTATTATTACTTGTTTTCTTTTCTGGTGTTCTAAAGGTTTTTTTTAAATACTATGTAATAACAGAGTAGCAGAATCACAGCATGTGTGGCTATCTTATGGACACTGGACCTCTGTGAGTGCTCATCTTTAACACCAGTGCTCGACATGTTCACTTTAAGAGCAACTGGCGTTGTAAACCTAGAAGGCATGGAAAGCCAGTTGAATGGATTAATTCACTATAAATACCTAGACTTTTTATTATGATATACTTAGATTTATGTAAAAAAAAAATTAATACATTAAGATCTATATCTCTCATGATCAAGCAAATGGAGTTATCGACAATGGGCAGAAATCAGTAAATAAACAAACTCCAAAAGGCATGAAAAGTGAACAGATAGAGTTGTGGATGTCATTCATCTTAGCTCCAGCTGTGACAAGCATCATCAAAGTTGCTTATTGTGCTGGTGTTCAATACCTTTGCAATCAATAATGCATATGTCCTGATTTTGATCACAACACCTTGTATATTATTTATGCAATTTGTGTACTGTTACACACAGAATACAATATGATGCAACATGTTACACAGTATACACACATTTCATGACAGTTATTGGAACCACAGAAATAGTTTGCAAAAGTAAAAAATAAAAAAACAGCTATAGCTTTAAACTGTTGCAGTTCTCCCAGTCATTCATAAGTGCAATATATAAAGATACCAAGAGATGGGGCCAGATTAAAAATAATTGTTGTCATTTTTTAGCTGTAATATGATCTGGTAATTTCTGCTCATTTAAGTTCTATCCGCGTTGAAGGAAAAGCTGTACAGCCCTCTGCACACAACTTGCTGTATGAGTACATTTTAAGTGACATATAACATGCAGTGTTTTACAAAGAGTATTTAGACATTCACATCAGTCCCTTTCACTGTGGAGCTTACAATCTATATTCCCTATCATATGGGCTCACATACACACTAAGGTTATTTTTTGTCAGAAGCAAATTAATCTAGGCAGGGGTGGACTGTCCATCTGGCAGTTCTGGCAAATGCCAAAAGGGACAATGGCCAGATGGTCTAGTCTGGCCAGTACCACAGAGGAGGGACTAGTTCCTCCCATGGCACTGATTTCGTCACCTGCATGCAGCCGTGATAGCTTTGAGAAACAGCGCCAATGTTATTTTTAATCAGGCGCCAGTCACGAGCCAATGGGAACGTGCTATCCAGGGAGATGCAATGATTGTTATCTTACGAGCAAGGTCCTTATATTATTTTGGCATTCTGCTAGTATTCATACTTGCTGTTCTACTATGTTTCCTCCCAACTGTAAGGTGGTATATACTGATTCTATGTCCAAAATTAACTAACATACAACTAATCCAAGCAGTTTATCAAGCCAGACAGCAGCTACTCCACTAAGGAATAACTTCCTGTCAGGTAACTGCTCCATCCTTTTACTGCACTAACAGAAAGATAGACATGCACAGTACACAAACATAGAGATGCTTACTCTGCACTCAAAGGGATATTTATATATATGCAGAGGAGTAGTGTGAAACTGTGCCTGGAAAAAGTGCATGTCATAGCACCCCCCCCCCCACACACACACACACACACACACACTGTACTGAACTGTGCCAGTGGGGTATAGCCAGCCTGTAGGGGAATACTGAAGTGAAGGGAAAAGCAGCAAACAGTGACAGTATCATGCTGGGGTATGGAGGCCCCATTGGGGGAATAGAATGCTTTGGTGATCTGACATTAAGGAGTAACTTCTTAGGCAATGCTTTATTTATGTATAGCACCTAGGATCTGACTTTTATCTCCTTTGAATCTTTGTTATCAGTCAGTAGGGGAGATTGTGTTATATTTTCTGATCATTTAACTTAAACTGACAGAATACATATGCTAGAGTGAAATTCCACAGGGTGCACAGCTTATTACTGCAATTACGGCCCTGAGCAGCTATCCCTAGAGTGGGAACACCTATAGGAAGCTCCCTTCTTAGCTATGCTCCCACTTTGCAAATTAACATTGCACCTATATTAATGTGAGTACTACTAATCATGTTCTGTCTACCACCATTATTATTATTTCAGGTCATCTAATATTTTTTAAAAGATCTTTCACATAACACTGTTTGGTCATGTCTGGGAATGTCTCATTACTTTAAATTGTAAAGCAATGACTCTTTTTAAACTCATACCTTATAATTGAAGTTTAGGATTTTACCTCAGATGTGTAACTATTAAGTCCATTGAAGCACAATGAATGAATGAATGCAGAGAGGAGAGGGGAGAGGAAAGTGCTGATAAGAGAGAGGAGGTGTCAGAGGCCAATATGAAAGGAGAGGGGAAGGGCAAAGCCAATCAGAGATGGCCAGTGACAGAAGCCAATAATAAAAAGAGAGGGTAGGGGCAAAGCCAATCAGAGAGGACCAGTGACTGAAGCCAATGAGAAAAGGAGAGGAGAGGGGCAAAGCCAATCAGAAAGGGCCAGTGACAGAAACCAATAAAAAAGGAGAGGAGAGGTGTGGTGACAGAAGACAGTAAGAAAAGGAGAGGAGAGGGGTGGTCACAGAAGCCAATAAGAAAAGGAGAGGAGAGGGGTGGTCACAGAAGCCAATAAGAAAAGGAGAGGAGAGGGGTGGTCAAAGAAGCCAATAAGGAGAGGAGAGGGGTGGTGACAGAAGCCAATAAGAATAGAGAGGTGAGGGACAAAGAGTCGATCAGAGAGGGGCGGCGACAGAAGCCAATAAGAAAGGAGAGGGGAGGGACAAAGTTGATCAAAGAGGAGTGGTGACAGAAGCCCATAAGAAAGGAGTGGAAAGGGGTAAAGAGCCGATCACAGGGTAGAGAAGGGAGGAAATGAAAGAGGCGAGAAGTGAATGTAATCAATATGACATGAAAGGAAAGGTGACAAGATGATCACAGAGGAGGGAGGGCCAGAGGGGAGACAACTGGGCAGTTTGAGGGAGCATGAAATGAAGAAACAGATCTCAGATATAGGATATAGAACAAACAAACCAAGATAAAACTAACAGGCGGCTGTCATACTGTGCAGTGCCCCATGAATTCCGCAACTCTGAATGGCGTCCTCTGTCCATTTTGGTGCCCGGAGCTCATGCTCCACTGGAACCACCCTCGCTACACCCCTGTATATATGGCATACTTAGTTACTCATCCTTTTGCTTTCCAATTTATAACCCCCATCCCTGCATGTCTGAGTCCAATATCAGCTAATGAGTCATTCTAAGACACTTTGTCCTTTCTGTAATGAGTCCTACCACTCAAATGTGTCACACTTTGTCTCATCAGTTTGGATTAAATGGTAAACCTTTTGCCATCATGGTACCATTTTATGCTATGGCCCTCATGGTTGTAGTGTAGACCCAATGTACTCATGTCTATCACACTAAACTTCACCTTTATCTTGTGGTTGGCAGTGGGATAGGTCCAAGAGGTAAATAATAAGTCAGCACTCCAGGAGCCATTAGGTGATAATATGTTTATTTTTATTTACAGTAATTGACAGCTTTAAAATATCAGGATGATGAAATCAATTCAAGAAATGAGCTAATAATGGGATGAGCACAGGGATGAGCATAAGAAGGAGGAAGACATTACAAGAGAGCAGCTGGCAAAGGGATTATCTCACACTTTCCAGTGTATCATTCTTTGGCTGCAGTATATCCAATTCTGGGAAAAGTAATGACATTATACTGTACACACTATTAACCATGGCTATTACACTGAGGTAACCCACAGTCTACAATAATATCCAAACACAGTATACTAAACATATTGAAGAGTGTCCCCTAATAAAATCAAATAATTTATCTAGTTGTAATTGTGTAAAATGTATACACTCTGGCAGTAAGTCATTTGTCTAGGTGTAACAATGTATAGACTCTGGCAGTAAGTCATTTGTCTAGGTGTAACCATGTAACAATGTATAGACTCTGGCAGTAAGTCATTTGTCTAGGTGTAACCATATAACAATGTATAGACTCTGGCAGTAAGTAATTTGTCTAGGTGTAACCATGTAACAATGTATAGACTCTGGCAGTAAGTAATTTGTCTAGGTGTAACCATGTAATAATGTATAGACTCTGGCAGTAAGTAATTTGTCTAGGTGTAACCATGTAACAATGTATAGACTCTGGCAGTAAGTCATTTGTCTAGGTGTTACCATGTAACAATGTATAGACTCTGGCAGTAAGTCATTTGTCTAGGTGTTACCATGTAACAATGTATAGACTCTGGCAGTAAGTCATTTGTCTAGGTGTAACCATGTAACAATGTATATAGTCTGGCAGTAAGTAATTTGTCTATGTGTAACCATGTAACAATGTATAGACTCTGGCAGTAAGTCATTTGTCTAGGTGTAACCATGTAACAATGTGTAGACTCTGGCAGTAAGTCATTTGTCTAGGTGTAACCATGTAACAATGTATAGACTCTGGCAGTAAGTCATTTGTCTAGGTGTTACCATGTAACAATGTATAGACTCTGGCAGTAAGTCATTTGTCTAGGTGTTACCATGTACCAATATATATACTCTGGCAGTAAGTCATATGTCTAGGTGTAACCATGTAACAATGTATAGACTCTGGCAGTAAGTCATTTGTCTAGGTGTAACCATGTAACAATGTATAGATTCCGGCAGTAAGTAATTTGTCTAGGTGTAACCATGTAACAATGTATAGATTCCGGCAGTAAGTAATTTGTCTAGGTGTAACTATTGAAACATGTTAAATTTTCTGCACCAAATGTAATTTTGCTCCCTATGGGTCTGATTCAGAGGGTAATGTAATGCTGATGTCCACATTGTTCAGGGATTATTTGCAACTGTGCAGATGCCAAAAATTCTGACAAGCCCTATAGTGCACGCACTACACAGAGTGTATGCACAAAGGTGCTGCTACCAGCGGGACAGATGGTATCAGAAAAGGGGTTGCAAAGTGATGGGCACTCCTGTGCTACTGGGAGGTAGCTGGAAGTCAACTTCAAAAAGTCTGTCACATGGGAGTGTAGCTGGCATGACTGTAAAAGCAGCTGCTTTCCCATAAGCACAGACATAGCCAAAGAGGCATTGGCATACAGATATGCCACTTGTGTTGCAAATCGCACCACGCATGGCATGAGTCGCGTGCCTATGAACGGTTGCGAGCATTGCGTTAACACCCGCAACCCCATAGAATTGCATTGTGCAATCGCAGTGTGTGCAATAGCGTACCGTAGCATATGCAGTCACAGGTATTTGCATGGCGTGATGCGTGCGCACTTTTTTTTATAGCACGATCAGCAACGATGTAACAGGATGCATCTGCATGCATAATTGGGTATATTGAGCTGCCTGAGAGGAGGGGACCCGCATGGAGGCTGCTTAAGGACCCCCTCCTTCATGAAAATGCTCTTGCATAGAGGGAATAATCAGACAGAGAAAATGCACAAGCCCTAAGGATGGTGCAAGTTGCGATGGTGCAAGCTCTGGTGGCTTCTAAAGAATTGCAACACGCGGAGATGCTCAAAGTGGGCGTCTCAGTCCTTGCACAGTCAGACGCAGGCTGCTACATCAAGGTAAGGCTGATACCAGCATTTGCCTTTTATCACAGTCACGACTCTGGCAACAAACACAGGGGCAGATGCAGCAGTGTCCACCTCTGAATATGTGACTCTCATCTGTTAAGCACTAACGCTCCTGCACATTATCTCTTAGTGTGACCATGAGGAACACATTCCTTGAAAATGCTGCTGAGGGAAAGTAATATAGTGTAGGGTATGGAGTGGTCAGTGGTGTAGTGTATGGTATAGAGGGGTCAGTATTGTAGTGTAGGGTATAGAGGGGTCAGTAATGTAATGTAGGCTATAAAGGGAGGGGTCAGTGATGTAGTGTAGAGTATAGAGGGGTCAGTGATGTAGTGTAGGGTATAGAGGGTCAGTGATGTAGTGTAGGGTATAGAGAGGTCAGTGATGTAGTGTAGGGTATAGAGGGTCAGTGATGTAGTGTTAGGTATAGAGGGGTCAGTGATGTAGTGTAGAGTATAGAGGGATCAGTGATGTAGTGTAGAGTATAGAGTGGTCAATAATGTAGTGTAGGGTATAGTAGGGTCAGTAGTGTAGGGTATATAGGGGTCAGTAATGTAGTGTAGGGTATAGAGAGGTCAGTATTGTAGTGTAATGAGGGGTCAGTGATCTAGTGTAGGGTATAGAGGGTTCAGTGATGTAGTGTATTTAAAGAGGGGTCAGTAGTGTAGGGTATAGTAGGGTCAGCATTGTAGTGTATAGAGGGGTCAGGGATGCAGTGTAGGGTATAGAGGGGTCAGTGATGTAGTGTAGGGTATATAGGGGTCAGTGATGTAGTATAGGGTATAGAGGGTTTAGTGATGTAGTGTAGGGTATAGAGGGTTCAGTGATGTAGTGTAGGTATGGAGGGGTCAGTAAAACTACTAAGTACTTAGTACTAGCATTATTATTGAATAAAGACAAAATGCAGGAAAAAGTACACAATCTGGGTAAAATAAAGGTCAGAGGTCCAATACAAGTGATCCGTGCCATGCCTTACACCATGTATCATTATGCTTAAACTGAGATGTTTATTTTTTGTATGGAGGGAGGGCTCCACTTGATCTAGAACCAGCTCTGTAAATGATAAATGCAAAAATGTCACCCCTTCCCTGCTACTGACAAATCCCCTAGTGCAGGTGTCTGCAGCCTGTGTAATTATGCCCTGAGGTCTTCTTACGCTTATCTGACCCATCATGACACTGCTGAACTGTGATCCATAAGCTCTTTCACTATCATCCAGTCTTCCTACAAACTGGGCGACTGTCACCTCCATAATAGTAATCATCTCACACCAGCTGCACACTTATTACACTCTACTTGGACCCAATAGCACAGTGTCAGTGGGATTCTGACCTGCGGGACCTGTGAGCTCCATGCTCCAGCCCTCTCTCCTTGATTACCCTTGACTATACTCCTAGCCAGTGGACTCCATCAGTAACAATCATTGGGCGCTTGCAGCGGAGAACAATAGTGTATGTAGACCACGGCTGTGATCTGCATTACACGGCTCCCTTAGTCACTGGGTGTGTACTGCAGCACTTGTCTTCCCACTCCCAGCTGCCACTGCTGGCTATGCGGCTCCAGTGTTCCACAAACTGTGTGTCCTGACTCTTGGTGCCAGTGTAGATTGAGCAAAGCTCATATCTGCTGTACTGTTTTCAGTAACTTTATAATTCTATTTAATTATTCTTATTAAAATAGTTTCATTTTATTTAACATCTGTCTCTTTTTAAAAGTGCAAATAGCTTGTACTTTTACAGTAATTTATATAATATAATACTCGTAACTAGGTATTTGAAGGAGCCATAGCAAAAGTTTGTAAGGGGTCCTATGTTCCACCCAGTGGTGAAATATGTATATAACACATGTAACTTTGACAAGGAAGATTGGTGCCCATAAGTTCTGGGCCCCATAACAGCTGCACCCCTTGCACCTATGGTAGTTACGCCCATACCTACAACTAACAGTTACAAAGTAAAAAAAATGCACTAGACATGATCTCCAAAAAGCAAATTCATGATGCCTTGAATCTTCTAATTTGTATGACTTTATATAGACAACATTCTCTCACCTCCCTACTAATAAAATGAGACTCACTGGTCTATCATTAGCTTACATTTGCCATTCAACCATAACCTGAAATTACACCATTAAACAGAAATGTTGTTTAATGGTTATGCCAGAACCATTGTACTATAAATAAGTTGTTTTTAATAAATGCTCTTTGATGTATACCATCTGGAACTATTGGCATATCTCCTTTAATACTTTGAGATTTCAAGTAATACTTTTTCTATGGTAAATATATCTGCATTTACAATATACTAGGATAAACCTCCACCCGACCATAATGTAGATGACCCCCTCTGAGATTTCAATGGAAATACAGAGCAAAAATACAGTTTATTTGCCTTTTTACATATCCACACCATTCAGTTTCTCTTTCTAATGAATTGAAAGGACAATCCATCACCCATTTTTACTGACTGTAATCTTTTCATAACTCAGACTAAAGGGCCTATTTATCATCAGGGGCCAGAAGACAACTGTTCCCACGATCCATAACACTGATACTTCAGTAGTAGTGATACTTACCATTCTCTAGCCATCCAACTGAGTATGCATGACCATGGCCACAGGGCACAAGTGGGGAGGTGGTGTAGGTCTCTCTTTGCAAACTGGGACCTTCCTGTAGGAAGGAGCCGAGCTCTGGGAATCAAAACCATCTGAAGATAGCATTGGTTCCTACAGGCAAGCTCTGAAAACTTTCTGTTTATGGAGTTTGATGAAATCTAGGCCACCCCATCAGGCCCCTAATAATGAATGGGCCTGTTACTTAAGACTAGATATGTGTGTGGACCCCGTATTTTGGATTTGTTCTAATTCATTATCGTGTTTTGGTTTTCGAAA
Organism: Taudactylus pleione; assembly: GCA_031769625.1. Taxonomy (NCBI): domain Eukaryota; kingdom Metazoa; phylum Chordata; class Amphibia; order Anura; family Myobatrachidae; genus Taudactylus; species Taudactylus pleione. Next base: position 17,729,394 of record JAUIMM010000113.1, on the reverse strand, counting down.
AACCACCCTCAAGAGTTTTGGATTTAGTTTTACTTCAGATTTGGATTCCTTAAAAATCGATAAAAATCAATAAATAACTTGATTACAAACAGCGTAAATCCTGTAGTTTACACCTTTTAACATGCAATCCAAAACCTGATTTTAAATTTAAAATCAAGTTCTGAACTGACAGCAGACCCAAGCCGGGACACAGTTCCTCTCGGAACCCCCAAGTGATTCCAAATTGTTACGTGATTTGTCTTGGAACCCCTAAATTCGTGTATGTTTGTATCGCAGGAAAACCGAACCGCACATCTCTACTTAAAACCTGCAGAAACTAGCATTTCTGCTTATGTAACAGACCCATTAAAGATGATGAATAGGTCACTAGCAGCTTGAAATCCTCCTACTGTTGTAAAGAGTAGTGAATGGCTGGCCGGCACAGAACTAGTTCCTCTATGGGTGAAACAGAAAGTCTGTAGGCTACCAGCCTCACTTTGAAAAGTGCTTGGGCTCTTCTCAACCATCCTAGCTGGGGTAAATAATAAAAAATAGGGCCTGTGGAGAAGCAACTTTGTCACCACAGTGGTCCCAGTATAATAGTTGTCCTAAGAACCCAGCCTATTATGCAAAAATAATCAAAAATAAACACACATGTACAATGTGCTTAGTGCTAAGCTTTCATATCTCCAACAGTGCGCATGAGGCAAGAATCAATCTGCACCCTCAGTATCTGTCTCAGGATGACTATCACATTACATTACTACTGTATTATCCTGCTTATCCTAACACTGCTAGAAATAATTAATGCCACTTAACAGAGATTTTAGATATTTTTCTCCACTGTTCTGACATATTATCCTCAACATCTACAGAGGTATGATTAATTTGTATTCTAAGTCGGATGAGAAGTTCCATTATCATCTTACCCACCAAGACTGCCTAGTCCATTGTGTCATGTGCTTCACTCAGGCCCGTTACTAGGGGAGGGCAAGCGATGCAAGACTGAGGGTTTGGCACTGTTGCTGCACTGTATTTAACTGCACCCTGCATCATGTACATCCACTAGATACACCATGTGCATCCTTAGGAAGCACCAGGAGCTCAGGTTTCTGGTCTCGGTGGCGGCCTGGCCCCATCTTTATGACATCATGATGTGGCATTATCACCCTGCTACAGCTCTGGGTTGAGAATATACACAAACACTACTTTGGTTTATGAAACTTGGAGTGGATGGACAGACTGCCTGGTGGCAGTGACACGTGCAGAAAAATATTGTTTTGCACTGTTCAATGTGTTGTAACTGATACAAAGTTTAGAAGACAATGGGCCAAGTGTAATAGGGTGAGAGTTTAGAAAATGTGAAAACTCACACTTTTTAAACTCAGTCAATGTAAAAGAGTCCTAGAACATGCAAACTCGCTTGTTTTTCAGACTCAAAAAACTCTCACAATTTAAACTCTCATCCAGATGTTTTCCCATTTTGAAAACACAACTCGACCAATGTAATAGTGTGAGGGTTTACTGCTGAACTCTCACATTTTCTAAACTCTCACCCTATTTCATTTGGCTTAATATGTTTTTTGGTCATTTTTGAATAACATATGGAACCAATTGAGATGACAATGTACATTATTGTGTTAGTACACTGTGTGTAGCTCATGGTGGTAATAACATGTGGAAAAAAATATTGTTGTTTTTTTGTCAGTTTCTGAAAAATCACTAGTTTAGTTGACAATATATTGTGTTGGTATATATTTTGAAATAGCATTTGACAAGTGCAGAAAAAAAACAGTATTTTACATGATAAAAGACTACATGAACTGAAATGCCAATATATTGTCTTTATATTTGTAGACTTAGGTAGCTAATGCCACTAACGGCAAGTATTACATAGCAAGCAAAATATTGCCAGGGTAATTAAACACCTCACATCATAAGCTCCAATCACGCATAATATCAATCACAAATGTTTTTCCCTGAAAAACCATCGCACTATAATGAGTGCCAGAGGGCTGTAAGCTTCCTTTACCATGGTATAGACATGTGACATCTGTTGATGTCTGCTGAATGCTTCTTTACAATCCGTGCCTTGTGATTGACGTGTTTCTTCAGAGGTCACAGATGATTTGGCAATTTTTGGGTGAATTTAGACCTATTTGGAAATTGATTTGAGGATAGTAAAAGCTGAAATTCATAATAAGTTTAATCTAATTGTCCATAACAGCAGTGTAGTTTAATCATTAAAACACAGAGATATTGTAGACTGGGACCTATACTGGAAGCCCCTGCAAACCAACAGTAACTTTCATTTGGTCCTTTCTTAAATTTTAAATGGGTTTCCATTCAAGTTATTTCCTTTTACATAAAATATACATATATTTTTTTATTAAATATGTTTCTTTAACTATTTTCTTTAGGTGTGTTTCACCAAACAATCTACATGAACTGTAGGCAGATTTTGTTTATTGTAACCCCTACCAGATAAGACTTAAATTACTTTGTGGATACAATTTTATCCAAATGGATGCAACTGTATCCAACACATACACTAGAGCTTAGCTGTTATATATTCAAAGGACTAATAATAATGACCTTGTACAAACCAGTTGCAGACTTTTAATTTTCACACAATTAAAATTCTATTTAAACTTGAATTGGACCTAAGCTCCATGCAATATTGATTGAATTGCTGCTATAGATCCTCAGTCAGTCTTATCAGAGCCTGGGTTCCGGCACATCTAAATCATGATTACAATATGCTGGAGTTAACTACAACAAAAAAAGAATGTGACATTTGTTCTCTGAGCTGATCACTTACTCGGTGGAGAATGGAGGATGTATAAATGCTGTGACCACATGATAAGTCCCTTTTGTTGATGTTCCAACTAAAATACATCATCCTAGACGGCTTACACATTCTTTGTGACTTTCTGTTGGGGAGAACAATGTACACCTGAATGTTTGAACTAAGTTATCTAAATGTAAATAGTATTGCTAATACAAGTATGAGGGCTGTATGAAAAGTAATGAGACTCCCTCTGTTTTTCTGTCCAATAGGTAGACGTGGCAATGCTATGCTGGTTATTGTGAAGCTCATACATTGATGTGTTTGAACCTGCGGCTGGACTTCCATCGTTTTTTTTGTTTGGTCCCAGCAAGTGGAAGATCTTCATACGTTTCGTCATGGTGGATGGGGAGCCGTGTCTGTGAGATTACATCATTCAATCACACATCTCTGACGTAATCTTACAGACAAGTCTTCCTCGCCGCCATGACAAAATGTACGAAGATCTTCTAGTCGCTGTAACCAAACAAAGAAGACTACTGCAGTCTGACTGTAGTAGTAGACACATCGATGTATGAGCTTCACAATAACCAGCATAGCTTTGCCACGTCTACCTATGGGACAGAAAAACCGAGGCAGTCTCATTACTTTTCAATCAGCCCTCATATTTGTTAGTTATATTGGATAGTTATAGAATTTAGGTACTATTTATTAATCCGTATCACCGTGATAAATTCTTTACCCCAGCAGGAGGGATTTTTATAGTTTGCTTTGCTCTTTTTATTCGTACTCTTATCATAAGGCTCTCACACTCACTTACAAAGCCCTCACCCATTCCTCTCCCATTTACATCTCTGATCTCATCTCCCTTCACTCTTCTGTCCGCCCTCTTCATTCACTTAATACACGCTGCCTTTCATGCCAATTGATTACTTCCTCCCACTCCCGCCTCCAAGATTTTGCCCGTGCTGCTCTTCACCTTTGGAACTCCCTCCCTCTCCCTATCAGACTCTGCACCTCTCTACAATCTTTCAAATGAGCTCTTAAGACCCAATACTTCATTAAAGCCTTCCAGCTCTCATCCTAACTTGCTGCTACATCTTCCTTTCTCTCCGCCCACCCCATTCTGTGTCACTCCTGTTTGTCTTCCCCTCCCTTAAAGAATGTAAGCTCTTTCAAGCAGGGCCCTCTACCCTCTTGTGCTTCTCCCTACTGTAATTTAATTTATCTCTTACTCCCCACTAGGGCAACTAACACTTGGCTGCTTATGTGGGTGTTAAGGTCACTAATATAGCAATGTTTATCCATGTCCTGTATTGTATTGTATTGTATTGTATTGTAAGTCAATGGTTACTTTTTTGTCTATTTACTTTGTAAGGCGCTGTGGAACACGTGTGGCACCATATAAATAAATGATGATAATAATAATAATAATAATAATAATAATAATAATAAGTAATTGAACCAACATGCTTGTTAATGCTGAACTATTTAATTTATCATCAGTGCAGCAGTAATTTTACTACTTGGTTGTCTTCAGTGCTGCCCATACATTTACAGTAAAATAAGAAAACTCTTCCCTTCAGCACTGCTACTCTGTACAGCCTCTAGTGAGATGCCGCTAATATAAAACAAAACCTCCCTCTGTTGGTAAAACAATACTATTGGTTCCACCTGGTGGTGATGGACATGTCCAAATGTAGAGCTAGAAAAGCCTCATGGCCAGAGCAGAATATGCCCCCTTTAATGAATTTCTACATTATATAGAATTGTTTGTACATTTATTAAATCACTCAGTAGACTATTTTTTCTCCTAATGCATTCATTACATTTAGAAGTATCTTATATAAAATCTTAAAATCAATGAAAAGAAACACAATTTAGTTACTAAAAATAGCAATACTTTTACTGCTAATAATAATAATAATAATAATAATAATAATAATATAATCATGATCATCATCATCACCTATTGTCCATCATCATAGAACAAAAAAAAGGATTTTACTAGGGTAGCTTTTTTTTTTTAGCACCAATAAAGTATTAAAAATGGCTAAGGAAATTGAATGCATTTTTTCCAATGACAACTTGCCCACCAGCATTTGTACTTGGGAGTGTAAGTTCAGCGGCACCATTTCTTTCCAATGCTTCCTGCACCACAAGTGAATACAATGAGGTCAATGGAGTTTTCTCTATTGACCATACTGCAAATGCAAGCACTTGCTAATCACTGTATGTCAAATGTGATTGTGCAACCCCAACAGTTATTTTATCAGCCTAAAACTGCAATCTATTGGGTACATTCTAAAAAAGCTGACATACAAAATATACATTTTAATGATCAAATACAATCTATATTTAAATAAAAAAATATTAAATTACGACATTTTAAAATAAAAATGGTGTAAGTTATGTGTTTAAAGGTTTTAAAGGTGTCACCTTTTGTACATATTATAAATTAAAAGTCTTTGGAATAATTTACTTGATCAATGTTAACAAGCCTCAATATACACACTACAGTAGTTTCATTATATTAAGTCATAGATTAAAATATTTAGAAAAATAGAAATGTATGTATTATGTACTGTACCTACTGTATGTTAACAATTAGTTGATGATTACCACTGGTAATAAATCATAGAAAACTCTTGATTCAAAAGTACATTTGTTAGTGGCTGAAATTATGTACGTCCCAGAGATTCAATTATTGAGATATCATCCCAGTGTTTACAACAATCTGTATAAACCAGATGCATTTTAGACCAATGGGCAATATTAGGGCAATTAAGTATGACAGAGCCTCTTGCTGATTTGTTTTAATGTGTCTTCCCAAGATAAATATTCCATTACCTCTGTGATTGTACCATCTTCCATTAATAATTCCTAGACCTGTTCAGGCTTTTTAAAATAACAATTTTATTGTAATCTTGATTTAACAGCGCAACGCTCACAACCTGGAAGGGAAGTTCTAGCAGAATAACAGTAGCCTATATGTGGTTAGATAGATAGAATGTAATTATGTTACAGTGGGCACTTAAATAAGGAGACTAACAAAAGCAACAGCAGGGTGATCACAGGTGCCTGATATTCTCTTATAGACTAGAATTTACAGTTTTAATCACAAATTAAAGCTGTTATACTGTAATTTCAGCACTTTACAACATATTCCATTAGCTCATCTTTACAGAACAGTATGATCTACATTTACTTATTTATTAACAGATATTTATAAAGCGCTCATATATTACGCAGTGCTTTACAGAGAATATTTCCATCATTCAGTCCCTGCCCCAATAGAGGATACACACTAGAATTGATTTTTTTGTCAGAAGCTGACTAATCTACCAGTAGAGATGTGCGTGGACACCTGAGCTTTGATTTTGGTTCTAATTCATCATCATGTTTTGGCAAAACCACCCTCAAGTGTTTTGGTTCGTATTCAATTTTGATTCGGTTTTGGTTCCATTATCAGTCAATGAAAATCAATAACAAATCAATAAAAATCAATAAAAACCAATAAAACAGCTATTTTGGACTTGTTTACATGCAATCACAAACCCGAGGTTTTCAAATCTGAGTTCCGAACTGACTGCAGAACCGAACCAGGACTCGGTTCGACTTGGAACCCAAAGTGATTCCAAACTAGGACTCGATTCTTGACTTGGAAACCCTAAGTTCAGTTGTGTTCGTATTTCAAGAAAATCTAACCGCACATATCTACCTACCAGTATGTATTTTGGAGCATGGGAGGAAACCAGAGCACCCAGAGGAAGCCCACTCAAACACTAAAAACATACAAACTCCACACAGATAAGTGCCTTGGTCAGGAATTGAACTGATGACCAGACCAAGGCTCTGCCTGTGTGGAGTTTGTATGTAAGGCAGTAATGATAACCACTATGCCAACTGTGGTGCCCCAGAATAGGATATTAATAGTCTTTGCTATTTTTTTATTTATTAATATACACTATACTGTATGTAGTACTGTTATGTTTACAGCACAGGTAATAATACCTTATTCCAATTGTAATAACTCTAGTCTTGCCTCTGATGGTGTGGACTAATCTCAGCCTATATAGAGATGCCATTATACACTGAATATTTTGTGATTGCCAGAGAGAATGCATTCATTTTAATTGTATCAGCTTCAGAGTACACAACATACTGTAATTTAATTTTCAGTACATTATCATCTGCTATGTGAAATAAAATGACCAAAGCTCAATAAAAGTATTACCTTTAAGCTGTATGGTCAAAATAGTTTTCCAGTCACCCGCATACTTTAAGACTACCGATGTACAGTATAAGTTCATCAGTGTAGATTTGTGTCTAGGAAATGTAAAAAAAATACATAAAATCCTACTATATACACTAAAGCTATTATTACTTATTATTACTACTCCTACTAATCATTGTCTTCACAACCACCATCATCATCATCATTCACTGTAAAGCAGAAATTAAAGAAATAAACATGTTTCCATCTGATTTTTAATATTTTTTTTCCTGCATAAAGCACATCATATTAAATTTATGATTATAAGTAGGAAAATTATTGACTTTAGTATATTTACTTATCTAAATGGTTTAATTTTTTTTAATAATATGTTTATCCAAAATGTTTTTATTGTTACATGTTCTTTTTTTGGCAATTTACTGTACCTGTTTTGTTTACTTTCTTTCAGATACAGCTTGTTATTGGCATATTTCTCCTACTTACGCCTTCTGGCAGATCCAACAGCTACAGTATATCAGACAAAATCTACCAACTGGAGACAGAGCAGCCTCATTCCCATAATATCTTGATTCCACAATCCATATGGCATAAAATATGACACCAGTGTGGTTAAACAAGAATTATTTAACTATATCTATATATGCTAAGAAGCTCTACGATAATATACATATTGGTAGAAACGAGGGGGAACTTTGTACTATTTCAATCCAGGATTTTGCAACTGGGGGGATAAAGTCTCTGGCAGCAGAATTTGAGAAGCATAAATATAAGGAATACATTAAAATTAAAGATGTGCTCTGACCCCCGTGTTTTGGTTTTGATCTGGATTCATCTTCGTGTTTTGGTTTTGGGTCTGGATTTTCATTAAAAAAATTGGTAAAGTTTTTTAAAACAGCTAAAATCATGTAATTTTTGCAATCTAAAACTTGAAATTCGGAATTAAAATCCAAATTCTGAACTGCGGGATGATTAGAACCGAGACTCATATCTGTCCAGATCGCCTCAGGAGATTACAACCACGACTTGGATCTGTTCAGATCTCTTCAGGAGATCACAATCACAACTCGGATCTGTCTGAATTCATGAAATTCCTGTGGATTCGGATTTCTAGAGAACTGAACAGCACATCTCTAATTAAAATAAGGTTATTTTGGCGGATTTTACCTTGTCAGAACATTTAATAATGATGTACAGTGCCTTGCAAAAGTATTCACCCCCCTTGGCTTTTTACCTTTTTTGTTACATTACAACCTGTCATTTATTTATTTTTTTAATCTGAATTTTATGTGATGGATCTGCACAAAATAGTCTAATTTGGTGAAGTGAAATGAGAAAAATATATATAAAAAAGAATCTTTAGAAATAAAATTCTGAAAATTGGCATGTGCATATGTAATCACCCCTTTGCTATGAAGCCTCTCAAAAGTTCTGGTGCAACCAATTACCTTCAGAAGTCACATAATTAGTGAAATGAAGTCCACCTGTGTGAAATCTAAGTGTCACGTGATCTGTCAGTATAAACACACCTTTTCTGTAAGGCCCCAGAGGCTGCAACACCACTAAGCAAGAGGCATCACACCATGAAGACCAAGGAGCTCTCCAAATAAGTCAAGGACAAAGTTGTTGAGAAGTACAATTCTGGGTTGGGTTATAAAAAAATATATAAATCTTTGATGATCCTCCAGAGCACCATCAAATCCATCATCATCAAATGGAAAGTACATCAAATGGTACCACAACAAACCTGCCAAGAGAGGGCCCACCCACCAAAACTTACAGACCGGGCAAGGAGGGCATTAATCAGAGAGGCAGCACAGAGACCAAAGGTAACCCTGAAAGAGCTGCAGAGTTCCACAACAGAGACTGGTTGGTGTATCTGTGTATGTGACCACAATAAACCATACACTCCATAAAGCTGGGCTTTATGGAAGAGTGGCCAGAAAAAAGCTATTACTTAGTGATAAAAATAAGAAGACATGATTTGAGTTTGCCAAAAGGCATGTGGGCGACTCCTCAAATGTATGGAGGAAGGTGCTCTGGTCAGATGAGACTAAAATTAAATTTTTTGGCCACCGAGGAAAACGTTATGTCCGGCGCAAACCCAACACATCCCATCACCCCAAGAACACCATCCCCACAGTGAAACATGGTGGTGGCAGCATCTTGCTGTGGGGATGTTTTTCAGCAGCAGGGACTGGGAAACTGATTTGAGTCGAGGGAAAGATGGATGGTGCTAAATACAGGGATATTCTTGAGCAAAACCTGTTTTATTCTGCCTGTGATTTGAGACTGGGACAGAGGCTCACATTCCAGCAGGACAATGACCCGATGCATACTGCTAAAGCAACACTTGAGTGGTTTAATGGGAAACATTTAAATGTGTTGGAATGGCCTAGTCAAAGCCCAGATCTCAATCCAATTGAGAATCTGTGGTCAGACTTGAAGATTGCTTTTCACAAGCGGAAACCATCCAACATAAAGGAGCTGGGGCAGTTTTACCTTGAGAAATGGGCAAAAATCCCAGGGGCAAGATGTGGCAAGCTCATATAGACTTATCCAAAGCTACTTGCAGCTGTAATTGCCGCAAAAGGTTGCTGGACAAAGCACTGATTTAGCTGGGTGAATAGTTATGCACGCTGAAGTTTTCTGTTATTTTGTCCTAAATGTTGTTTGATTCACAATATAAAAAAAACACAACTTCACAGTTGTAGGCATGATCTGTGAATGAAATGATGCACACCTTCAAACAATCCATTTTAATTCCAGGTTGTGAGGCAACAAAACATGAAAAATGCAAAGAAGAGCAAATACTTTTGTAGGTCAGTAGCGCACACAGGGGTGGGGGTTTCTGAGTACCCAGAAATCCCCCCTGACCAAACAAATTTTTTTTTCAGAGACAGTCAGACAATCAGTGGGCCACCCTTGCAGCTGCCCAGCCACTGCCTGTTCATCTGTCAGCATTTCTGAATCAGGTGGCTTTCATAATACCTGATGCAGAAGAGCTGACAGCTGAACCAGCAGTTGCCAGGCAGCGCGCAGTGATCACCAGGGCTTGGATGGAGGCCATCAGGGACTGACTGGAGGCCCGGACATAGAGGGGGCCCACTCGCTCTGGCGCTGCCACTGTCGATCCCCGCGCCCGCTATGCTGCAATGCAAAGCACAAGCATCAGGTAAGTGTGGGGTTTGGGCTGGCTGTCTGGGTAGGCTGGCTATCGGGCTTGGGCTGGCTGTGTTGGGCAAGGGATGGCTATCTGGGGATAGCTGTGTGAGGCATGCTGGCTGGGGTGGCTATTGTATCTGGTGCAGGGGCTACCTGGCTGGGGCAGGGGCTATCTGGCTGGGGATAGCTGGCTGGGCCTGGGACAGGCTGGCTGGGGTGGCTATCTGGTGCCGGGGCTGTCTGACTGGGGCAGGGTACTGTCTGGCTTGGGCAGGGTACTGTCTGTCTGGAACAGGGGCTCTCTGGGACTGGTTGTTTCGGGCTGGGGCTGTCCAAGTTATATATATGGAAACCCTCCCCTAAAAGTCCTGCATTTGCCCCTGTAGATGATGATATTTTTGTACAGCATTACCAACTTCAATACAAATGTTTGTGATGATTTGTCTGTGGAACAGTCCCATTTACTTGACACATCCCTGTTTTGTAATGATGTATAGCAATAAGGGGGTGTTTAGCAAGCATTTCTTCACATAATTACTCACGGCAGTGAAGAAGTTGAAAAACAGTATAGCAGGGTATATTTTTGCAGCTCAAAGCAATTATAAGTCTGAAGTACAAACCAGTTCCTTCCTAACTCCACATAGGTTTCAGCAATTCATTAACTCCTTTAGTCATCAATATCAAAATGTCAGTTTCTTGGGAAGTAAGTCAATATATTGCATTGATAAAATAATACAGTGATCTTCCAACCTGTTATGAAACATTAACTATTATTAATATTGACATTTATATTGGGGATTGTATATTGTGGTGTACAGACATGACCCTCATTCACTAAGTAGTAAACAGATGGCTACTCAACCGTAATGATGGGCAGGTAGTGTAGATTTGTTTTAAAAAGTTAATGCTTTCATTCTGATAGTTTGGATCCTTAGAATGGGAAGTATGAGATCTCTGTTAGTGTAATCACACGTGAGAAAACTCCTGTGAATAAAGCACATTACATTGAAAAATAATATAGACAATCAATGACATTAACACATGAAAAGCAAACACCAAAAATACAACTCTTGATAAACTACATAATGCAAACAATGGGACGTAGGTAATACAACAGGGGACAGGAAGTAGGGGAAGAACCCTTTAACTTCAGGGACTTTGAAATACATTAAGGGGGAGCTGCACTAAGCCTTGGAGATAGATAAAGAGGAGAGATAATGTACCAACCAATCAGCTCCTGACACTTTACAGGCTGTGTTTGAAAAATGATCATTAGGAGCTGATTGGTTGGTACTTTATCTCTCTCCACTTTATCTTTCTCCAAGGTTTAGTTCATAGACTCCTAATTAGTGGAACATTAAATAAAGAAAGGAATACAGAACTTGGCATAGTGCATGCATGGTACAGTGAATATGAATTATAGTCATAGAGTTTCTCTGGTGAAAATTTTGAACATTGATAAGAAATTTTAAGTGAAGATAAAGAGTTATAGAGAAGAGATGGAAACCCGGCTTAATTGTTTGATTTGAACAGCTTTGAAAAATTATTTTGCCTTCAGTTCAGTTAGAATTTATAGTTAATAAACTGATGCATCCACTAAAAAGTATCCATAAATCGTATTCGTATTTCTCTCGCCTTAATGGAAACTTTTATTGCTGACATGTTGAGACTCTTATTTCTTTAATTATACTTATTTTTTTTTTTTTTTACACAAAAGACAATGATCCTGTGCAACAGATGACCAAGTAATAGCATCATTAGCTGACTGGTGGTCATTTAGCACCATAATTCACTTGGGAGGACGGGATAGGAATCACTACACATCCACAATGAGCTGTTATTTATTGAATCACTCTGCACACACCAGTAGATTTCATGTATATGTATGTTCGCTTGTTTTATTAGCAATTTACAGTGACAAAATATGTCACATGCAGGGGACAAATGAAACAAGATCCAGGTCAGTGTAATCTCTAGCTTGAGCGTTGACTACCTTGGCAGTGATTGTCATGTACTGTAAAAAGCTTGAATAAAGCATTTACCAACATATATATAAAGTGCAATGTATTTTAGTCTGCATTTGATATAATAAGTACATTGGCTTTTATGGAACCAAATTGGTTATGTCTATTACATCCTGTCATGTACAGGAAACATAATGGGTATCATCAAAATTATACATCTATGAATTTAACGTATACACAGCCTCTCATTTTTGCATGTACAGGAGCCGTTCAGTCAATGAGTTCAATATTGTTCCCATTTTTAATTTAAGCCTGCACGACTTGTTCTACGCACATTAAAACAGCCACTGAGAGATTGTACATAATGTACAAAGCCCCTATTGTTCGATATTTTTGCTCTCAAACTGAGAGACAGAACAGTGGATACAAAATTGTGTAACTCTTCATGTACAGCACTTTACTAGGCAAACAAGAATAGACCACAAACACTGTTTAATGTAGCACTCCAAAAATAAATATATATGCTGTAAATAAGCTTTCAGCGTTTATTATGAAATATGTCAATAAGAGGTACATGTTATACAATAATCATCTGTTGCTTTATTTTCCATTAGTACTTAAATGTTACTCGATAACTCCGGTGGAGGCCATTTGCAGTTTTTTGAACCAATGTTACATTTGGTTAACTTAAAACTTTCACTTGAATTATTCGTTCACACAAGGTAAAAATGTCAGACTGGTAAAAAGCAGTTGTTTTCTCAGACGATCCATTGCAACGGCGTAAAATAATGCATACCTGATAATGCACAGTGCTAGTAAAAAATAAATGTAACCAAAAATAATGTAATGCTCATACTCTATAACGGAAGTTGAATTAAAAAATCAAGACCTCACTGTAGTTCTACTATGAGATACTATGAGCTCCTAACTGCCATCTCACAGGCTGTGTTTGAAAAATGACAGTTGGGAGCTGATTGGCTGGTACCTTATCACTTTTCACTCTGTCTCCTAACACTGCTTAGTAAATAGACCCCATAGTTGTTTAGACTGATCTCTGAAAGATGTTCACACAGTACTGTATATCCTGTACTCTATGATATATCTTGTTCTAATGATTGTCAATGACTGCATGCAAATATAGATGTCTTATTGCTGTAAGTGCTGCACGGTGGAATAATATATAAAGTACAACATTTTTTTATATAAATATTTTACAGGAGAGTGAACTGCATTATATTACTTTTTATCATAAAAGCTAGTAGTTATACAGAGCATTAATCAGATTGTATACTGCCGAGTGCGGGCATAGTCCTGTGATATCCATTCTCAGGATAGTACAGCTACCGGTAAGATAAAGCTGAGAGCACAAAACAATTTTAATTTTGTTAAAACATGTTTATCACTATTTACAAATATGAAGCATGCTATGTACATAGGGTTAGATTTTGCTGTACTTTATTCCTATCTTAACAGAGAAGTGTGATATAAGGCTATGATGTGCTAACTGTACACAATTCCCCTCGAGTGCTACCACTAGAGAACTAAGAGTCACTGACAGCAATTCTTCGACAGCAGAGTTTTTGCTTAGTCACATGTCCCGGCATGCCTTTAACTCCTCATCGGTGTTTGGTAGTCGCATTGTGACCTAAACTGACATCATGTACAGCAAGCAATATGAACCAATACAAACTGTACAGTCATGGTAGCTTTCCAGACATTACAGAAATCCAGCAAGGCTCAACAATTGCAAGAGCTGCAATTTACTATGGGAATATCCATTTAATATGCCGCTTGAACTGCCAGGTTTATAGCCTTGCAAATCTGAATACAAATGTTGATGCAAATGAGGATTCATTATTCGTACAACGTCTTTGTGCTTCAGCTTAATGCAGCTTGGTTTCTGTGATAGGCTTCAGGAACGGAGCTTTCAAGGCACCAAGAAATCAGGATAGAGAAAATAGAAAGAGCATAGGAAGAGATAAGAAAAGAGACCAAGAAGAACATTAAGGTTTAACGTTAGAACATTTGCACAATATAGCAATGCATCAATATTACCATAGCTGCTGCAATAATAAATCACATTTGCTTACCCAGATTATCAGCAGTGAAAAAGAAGGAGTTAAGCAGTCAGACATTATAATTACAGCCAGAGCAGCCTTTTCCCAATGATTATACCATATTGTGCCCATCATCCAGAAAGTGTCCTATTTCTCTCCACGTTTCAAAATTCTTTCATAATTACAGACCTCATCAGTTAGAAGACACTATTCATTCAGATCTCAACCGAGATTACATATACATGCAAAACAAAGAAACAACCTTCTAATTTTCATTCTTCTGTATCATTCCCTCTATTGAAATACGTATTCACAGGCAACACAAACTGTTATTAATAAGCTGTACGTTACACCAAAACACACAGTAAAATATATATATATGTTTATTACATCATATAAAACAATCATAGGTATTAAAAATAAATGCTGCAGATGTTAAATGCATAAAATGTATAGATATTCTGCAAAAAGCAATCATTAAAACATGCACTTAATTATACAGTCTCAATTTGCAACGCATCTATCCTCAAATTTTCTTAACGTATAAATACCTGTGCAAGACAAAATAATGTACTGTTGTCTCGATAACTAAAGGATTTTTTATGGTAAACATATGCGATAATTCCAAAGTCGATGCTGTAGGCTTGTTTTGTCATCCATAAATAAAGCACATTTGCATCCGTTCAGTCAAATTAACTCCATTAAAATCTGAGGTTATAATTAGCTCCGTTCCCAGTCTCGTATGTTAAGATGCTCGGGTGCTTGCCGTTTTTGATTAAATCCACCATTGTCTTCCAATTGCTGGTACTAATTCTTCCAGGGAAATATTCATTTGAGGTGTTATTTTATTCTGCACTGCTGTTAGTTGTTTAATTTACGCCAAGTCCCTGCAGTGCTTTCCTTTAAGCCATCCTCTTTGTCTTGCCTTTGAAATTTACCAAATCGTACAAGAAATCAATACTTAATTGATTATTCACTTTTCTGCAGCTTCAAACAGCAAGCACACATAAGATTCTAAAGTCGTCACCCTGTTTCCATTGCAGAAGGTTTCTTGGTGGCAAGGATACACCAGTCTCCAACAGCAGACCCTTCATGAGCTGTGCAGTGGCGTATGGTGCCAGCCTCCGGTAAAGAAAACGAAGATACTCTAATGAAACAGGAAATGTTCCCTTGTGAGACAGATCCATCTTAATGCTTTAAAAAAAAAAAAAAAAAAAGCTGAGGCTGAAGTAATAGGATACATACTTTCTCGTGCAGTTTGTCTTTTGTTTTCTTGCTTGCACTGTCCTGACCTGTGGCATGAAGATGGAGTTTCCAGAATGCCACCGAAATCACTGAACCCCACATCGTAAACGGGGCGACTGGTACTGTACCTTTGCTGTGCAGCAAGGATGGCAAGCACGTTTCATTGCGAAATGTAGGACAATTTCAAGCGAGAGAGAGAGAGAAAGCAAGAGACAGATGGCGGCTCTGGCCACAAGCCAAAGTCAGTGAAATGAAATGCATTTGCTGAATAACTGTACATCATTGATTTTACCACTTGTTGCCGTATGGCTTTAAGAAAAAAAAAAGGGGGGGCCTTGACGTTGGTAGCAATCCCCATATGCGCCGTGCCACAGCCAACTTCAAACTCATAAGTCACACTTTTGATACCACCATAGCATACGCCTTGTGACTGTACCTATGCAGATATGAGGATGAAAACAATCACGGCAATCCAGCCATTTTGTGTAATGAAGAATTGAGGACTGGCATTCAGACACGTTGCTATGTGCCGCATATTAATGCATGCTGAGTAGACATCCTCCCCCTTTTTCCGTGAGTGGCACTAAGATGAAGACCTCTCTGGAACAGCCACAGTGTGAGCAGAGATATGCACGGCAGCATATCATTGCTACCATATTTAATGTGGCATGTACAATGCCATAGAACAACTGGTAGCTGTCTGTATAGACAAAAGCAGATCTCTGGGTCACATTGTTTGGGTGCTTTAAAAACATACACACAGAAAAGGGAATACAGCTGAAACAGACTGTTCAATAAATGCTTCATACCAAGGATGAAGGGCGGTATTATGGCATGCCCAGGGGGGCTTCAGAATCAAATACAATGTTTGAGAAGCACAATTTGAGGTACATTATATAAAAAAAAAGCAATTTGAATTTCCAATGAGGTGACACATATCTGCATGCTAATTAGACCTGTGTCAAACTAAGACTGCAGGCTTCCCTTAGAACAGTCATCCAGCTCTGCAGAGATATTTTCTCTCCTTCCTGCATAAATTATCAGCTTTGTTCTGCTGATCATTTGCAGCAAACAAACATGAAATGTAAGATCAAAAGGCGATTCTGAAATTAAAATTATTGATTGCTAGAGCCTAGATTTCAGAATCTAATTAGAAGAGGCACAAACAAAAGCTGATATTATGAGAGATTGTGCCTGAGCAAGCAGCCAGATAGAACAAGGTCTGTCATTTATCTTTGTTTATGCAGCCAAGGATATTAAAAATGTAATTAAAATGGTAAAATGAGATGATCAGAAAAAGCCACCTAGTGGCAAGTATATTATTTTAAATGAGTGAGCTGTGTAAATAAAACAGTGTATTTTCCAATTACAGTTTTAACATCCCATCAAGAACATGAGGGACAATTAGAGCTTTGCTAATACGTTATCTTTTACATCAAGAACTGCGCATAATCTGCAAAGCAAACAGTATAACTTACTGTAATGCTATTTTTACAGGCAGCGCTTAGCGAATGAGATCTCTTCGCCAAATACAAGATGCGGATTATCACATACAGAATTATCACATACAGGAGTTCCAAATATGAATCAACATTTTATTTTATCTGAAGTTATAATAAATATGGAGCAGTGGTGGATAGAATCCGCCACCTCAGTGAGCCAGTTGCAGTCCGTGACTGCACTTGCTACACTACTACTGGCAGTGGCTTCCCATTGGAAGCGCAACCTGCCAGTCACACACAGGACAGGCAGTCTCAGGGGGAGGTGTTTTTTTTTCCCTTGGGACTGCCAGTTTGGACTCAGATTAGCAAAGAGTGTGCTTCCTTTGGGAAGATGCTCCTCTGCCTATTGGGCAGTCTTACCCGGCTGTAGCCGATGCAGTTCCTAGAAGCCGGTGGTACGCGCATGCACATTGCTACCGCCGCTTGCATGCATGCGCCGATCCCGCAGGTGTCAGGACCAGGTCGGGACTGCAGTGCCTATTCTGCTCCTCCAACCTGCACTGTGCAGTGCAGGTTGGAGCACCTGCAGTGGCTGTCCCCCTCATCTAAGAGGGTAGGAGCCACTGCTGGTATGCAGTATTAATAAATATTATACAGTACAATATATACATTATATGGTAAATCTACTTTCTTAAAGTAACTATATAAATCAGGTTTAAATGGTTTAAAACTCCCTGATAGCAAAGATCTCCAACAATATGTGTAATACAGTGGAGACCAATGATACAATATTATACCTGAAAAAACAAAGAGATTCCCCCAAGCACACTGCAAATAGGCCAGCAAAAGTGATAATAGTAATGCAGAGATCTCAGTTGCATACTGTGCATTTGCAAATATATAGAAGCCACCAGCCACAGCAAAGCCGCTCTGTTTTGGTGGCCTCAGTAAGCGGGTGTGACATTTTTAAACCACTTGTCAAAAAGAAGAATTGTCCTATGATGTTATGGTAAGTTGTCTTGTTGATTTCATCACTTTAGTATCATCTCACGTTTGGAACATTAGAGATAATACTCCATCTACAATAATATATTACACAAGTCATCTCAGAGATGCATGTCCTGTAAAAAACAACCACCCAACATGCATCCTTGCACCTTTATATGGTCACAAATGTCCCTGTCTTCCCCATCTGTGTCACGCCTGTTTATCAGCCCCTCCCTAATAGAATGTAAGCTCTCACAAGCAGGGCCCTCTACCCTCTTGTGTTTCTCCTTACTTATACTTTCATCTACTCCTTACTCCCTACTAGGACACCTAACACTAGGCTGCTTACACCCTGCTTCTTAATTGATTGTATTTATTGTTAATGCAGGAGTGTATAAACCGTGTCCTGGTCTTGCATTGTATTGTACTGTAAGTCACTGGTTTCTTGTTCACTTATTTGTTTACTTTGTAAGGTGCTGCAGAACCCTTGTGGCACCATATAAATAAAGGATAATATTAATAATAATAATAATAATAATAATAATAATAATAATAATAATAATAATAATAATAATAATATCCATACCATATACAGTAAGGGTACAGCATTCCATACAAAATTATTCACACTTTAGTCACAAGTGTAACTTTTAAGACATTACTGCAAAAAACAAACAAACCATAGCAAAAAATAAAAACAATATGTATGCAAATATACAATAAACAGGAAATATATTAAATGGGCCATAATTGTTGCTGTCTTTACAGAATAACATGCATGCTTTATTATTTTTACTAAATCATTTTTTTGTTTTTTTGTTTTTCATTATCACTAATGAGCCCATTTTACAAGGGGAAACATTAGTTTGAAATGTTTTATGTAACAGGCGCATTCATTATTAGGGACCCAACAGGGCTGCCTAATATTCAGCAAACTCTGAAAACTGAAAGTTTTCTAAGTTTGCTTCTGATAATCAACACAATCATCAGAAGGCACTGATTCCCATTTCACCACTGCTTCCTATGGGAAGGAGTTCCAGGGATGCAAAGAGGGATACAAATCCCTTCTCCGCCTCCGCACAGTGTGACCTTTGGCTGTACACATTCTATAGCAGTGTTAGGGGATTGCGGGGACAGCTGCTTTTTGGAGCTGTCCACGCACCAGAGCAATACTGAATTGCTCCTGTAATTATGTATCATCACCGAACTCTCGGCAAGTTGGATAGTTAATTAACGGGGGTAGGTTGGTCCTTGATTAATAGACCCCGGCTTGAATGTGTTATTATAAATTCTGCAGACCTAAGCACTGAGGGGGTCTGTTTACTAAGCATTGTTAGGAGATAAAATGAACAGTGATAAGGTACCAGCCAATCAGCTCTTAGCTGCCATCTCACAGGCTGTGTTTGAAAAATGGTAGTTAGGAGCTGATTGGCTGGTACCTTATCACTGTTCACTTTATCTCCTAACACAGCTTAGTAAATAGACCTCTGAGTCTTAAGGCACTCTTTGGTAATTTGTGTAATTGCTTTAGGTATTTTAAAGAAGCAAAAGCTAATCATTGTTGTAAAAATGTAAAACCATTAGTGCATATTAGGAAACACATAAACCAATATATTGACGAATGTCTTAGGCAGAGCCGTAACTAGAATTTTTGGAGACCTATGCCAGAGAGAGTATTGGCGCTCCACCCCCTATTTTTTAAATAAGGACATAAGATAGGGCACCTGAAAAAGGGCATGGCCTCATGGGGATGAGCCGCAGAAGAGATAGGGGAGGCCAGGATATGGTGGGGATAAAAGAGGAGGAAGCTACAAGTTATGGGCCTGCTCTTAGGATATATATGTATATATAAATATATATATATATATATATATATATATATATATTACTTGAAGCACAAATGTAAGCTATAAGTTATTCTAATATCTATTTTAGGATTTTGTCAACACAGCTGCCAGGTCTTGTACAAGTTGCACTTAAAGTGGCTAATTAATTATTAATATGTGGTTAGAGTTCTGCTTTACTACTAACCCTGAAACCATTTTACTAAATCATGATCTGGTGACAGATGCAAGAAATTTCAAGGCGCCAGCAATGCATATTGCCTTCTGCCCATCAATCTGATGGATTACTAATTTCTAGTAAATCAGGCCCAGAGACTAGAAGTTGTAAGAAGATACATGCTTTATAGTGACAGCAGAAACCTCTGCTACCTCAAGCATAAAATCAGTAGCATGCTGGCTTATTTTACCTAGTCACTCAGCTGTTTCTGCAATACATGAAATCTGCCATTCACAATTAAGCATTTTCTGGCCAATTAAAGTATATTTTGCTCATTCAAGTAGAAGATTTTTATAGAACTTTGGGTTCCTGAATACTGATTATGTTTTGTTTAAAAAAAAGAAAATGAAATCTCAAGGGATAGTATTATTATAGAAACAAGTCCATGTACCTGACGTTTTCTTTTACCAATTTTGCTCAAATAGGACCCCCTGGTTTGTCTCTCATTAAATTTGTGTGTGCCTTATGCTTAAGTGTAGCATGCACACAGACGATGGGAATTGTACTTTCTAATGTGTAACCTGGGATGGAGTCATATTGTCAACATTACAATGTTAACGGTTATGAGTTGACATTATTAAAAATGTCAAAGGCAACATGTCAACATTCTCAGAATTTCAACATTAGGGTTAGGCTGCAGCACAGAAGGGTTAGTGCTAGGCACTAGGAGGAGGGTTAGGGGTTAGGGACTAAGGTTAGGAATAGGTGGACTGTACTTACCAGAATGATGGTCACATGACCATCAGGACATGGAAACCTTTGCTGCCCCTGGCAAAAGGTACTGTAAGTGGCTGCTGTGCCACCAGGGATGATATGTTGACCTTCTATTAAGTCAACATTTTATCAGTGTCTACATGAAAAGAGGTTTTAATAAAAATAAAACATAAAACATTGACTTATATAAAAAAGAAAATGATGTGCCACTGTTTTTACGTGTGTATTAAAAATTAATTATACATATTTAGTTGTTTCAAAATATACTGATACATATTATATTAACATATTATTTGATTTATTTGTTATTGTTAAACTCTCAGTACTGATATAGTTGTAAAGAAGAACACTGTCAAAACTGGATTATTAGCTGAGGCAAGATCAGTTTAAAATTGAAGCGTGCGTGACGCCATCTTGCAAATGGCAGCTAGACTCCATTTTTGAAACAAGAATCTGCAAGACGCCATTTTATGACCAACGTCATTTCAAGTTATAACCCAGGAGCTACGACCAAGGGCAACTGGAAAAAACAAGCTTTCTGAGTAAAAGTAAATAGAAATAGACAATGGGTAGTTTTACATACAAATTGGGAATCCCTGGATGCAGATAAAGTAAAGTGGTGACAATTGTAATATAATTCATGCATTGGTATACACAATTGGATCTGTTTGAACTCTAGACAGGATGGTCCCAAAAACTTCACAGCTTGAGGTGATAATACATTTGCATTTCACACAAGAGTCTAGGAGGACAAAAGAGATATCTTTCCTTTGAACACAGGAAAGATGGGGGGGCTTGCTGACAGGACATGTAGAACTACTTAGCTCAGCATGCCACGCTGCTAAAATATTATATCAAACCCCGAATACCCACACATTTCATATTCATACATAAGGTTCAATAAGCTTTAAAGTGTATGATTCAAGAAGGTTCAGTTAGTTTAAATGCTAAGAAATAAAGATATTTGTTAACTAAGGAATTATACAAGATAAACACGTAATTCTTGGAGTTGTTCTGATGCGTACTCTTTCCACAGTTTCCCGGTGCTATCGGTGAGGAAATCGCATCATGCATTCTCGAGTTATGGACCGCAGAACCTACAAGCAACCAAAATGTATATTTTAGATTCAACTGTTAGGATGCTGACGAAGGCGTGAGGAGGAAGACCCCTAGCTGTTAGAGGCAGGGAAAGTCTGTTTGAACCAGCCTGTTAGATGCACTGTAACAGATGCTTCACCTCTGAGAACCAAAGACATCAGCAACAGACATACCTTTTGTCTTGTTTATACTGGGGGGGTATAAGTATGGGTGCACGGACACTATTTGAGGGTCTCCGTGCTGAATGCTGAATGACGAGGGGTCTCTTGCTGAAGCCTATCTCTGAGTCCAGAAGCGCCTGCATACGTATACTGTACTTGTGGTCTGTATGATTTACTTTTGTGCCTAAATTGTGTCTTGATCAATTGCGTGTAACTGTCTGAACTTTTACCTGAATATCACTTGTGCTTTGGATCCACAGGTTCTATGTCTAAGTCTTTATTTATGGTGTGACTGCGTACGCAAATTAGCGTCATCCTTAGAGGTTTATAGGAAGGATTTTAGAAGGTACAGGCAGGGGTATATAGAGGTTCTGATCCTATATTGTTAACACCAAATTAATTAGCTTACAAATGCCTATATAAAATTATTAGTGTGGATAATTAGTTCAGTAATTGTAAGCTGAATGTTCTTAATTCATGTGTGTGGGCCCAAAATTATTTCAAATAAGCATCAAATCGGGATTGTCAAATGTTCATTGGGAGTGACTGAAAATGTAGGATGGCTGCAGACAAGTGGTGTTCAGGCTGAGCAACCAAGTCAGCAATAGTCATATAAATCTGGAACATCTCCACTAAACTAATTTTTTATAACATATTTATTTAAAATTTTGAAAATACAAATACGAAAATGCAAATCCATGTTCAGTAGTAAGGTGATAAAATCAAACCATTGGAGAAGTACAGAAACATACTGTAGACAAGTAGGTATCAAACATAGATTATCAGTAATTTATCTGCAATAGAAGTCAGATCATATCCAAACTAGAGAACACAACCGAACTTTGGTGTTCCAAGTCGAACCAAGTTCTGGATCGGAACATTTGGGGTTCAGAGTAGAACCAAGGCCTGACTTGGGTCGGAACTCAGATCTAAAATCCAGAACTTGCATATTTTGTATTTCGTTTGAGTCCTTCTCTTGTAATTTCAGGTGCTGTGAACTGGTCGAAATTGACTGGAAATTACTGGAAATTAATGTGATTGATGTTACTAATACTATAGGTTCACGTTACATGATTTTAGCTGATTATATTAATTTTAAAGATGACCAAAGCCAAAACCAAAACACAACAATGATTTGGAACCAAAACCAAAACATGGGGGTTTGCGTACATCTCCAAACATTTATTTATCTTTTTTAATGATATTACAGGTATCTTTTATTTACTTACAATGTTCTTTTAGAGTAGTGTCATGTGAGATTTGTGCCTATTCTGTAGATGTTCTTTTGTTGTTCCATATATAACAGGAATTGAATATGGAGAACAAAAGGAAGATACGAGTCATGGATGACACCTACTGTAGTCATGGCTAGAGTTTATTGTTATAATGTCAGGAGAAATAGAGATGGTCAGGTAGGTAGCATTGTTTACTGGTGGAAGGTTTTTTAGTTATTTTTGAGTGATTGTGTTTGAGTTGGCAAGGAGACATGGAAGATGAAATTGCAAAAAGACATTCGGTAATGTAGGCCATCACAGATGGTGAAAGATTCACAGAAGGCAGATAAATTTGGGTATCATTTTTTTTTGCAAATTTAAAAATCACTTTTTTTTACATTTCCACCCTGTTCTTTGTGACCTCACTGAAAGAGGTGGAGCATAAATTCTAATAGGTTTCATTACGGCTTTTAAGCCCATGATTTTTGAATTTCAACACATTTTTTTAGAGCTGTAATATATAATTACAAAATCTTTCCATGGCTGGCTACATAGAGGAGACATCATTTTATATTAAAGTATGTTGAGTTCAGAGCTTCTCAGTTTTGAAGTAGGGAGCAAAATCCTGCATAATGATAATGGTCGGAGAGCATGGTGTCTGGTGGTAAAAAGAGATATTAAAATATTAAACAGCTATTTGGGCTTAGAAGCCAAAATGGAGAGGTTGAAAGCATATTTGTTTGGCAATGTACAGAGCATTTTTATATGACTGGTACATACAGTAACAGCACATTGGAAGAATTCATGACAAATGCAAGATTTCAGCCAATGTCATTCTACGTCACAAGAAAGTTTTAACCAGTTGCTAGAATTGTGTATGTGTGGCTTGGATAAAAGGATTAATCCAACCCTACTTTGTTTACTACTCCCAGGCCTGGAGATCAAGTGGTTACAATCATATGAAAGGGCTACAAGCAAGGCAGTGTCTAATTATGTACAATATGTCATGTTTCCTTTATTACCAAAAGACTGAGGTTATTTGGGTTGTTTAAGTCATGGTTGAAGGTAACTTTGTTACAAGCACGGTATAACCACTTAACTGACTAATATATTTTATAAAAACCACTCAGAAATTGTAAGGGCTTTTTTTTCATAAATGAATTAGTTCTAGAACATTTATTTCTAACTCATCCAACACAATTTTATTGAAAAACGATATCTTTTTTTAAACACATAACATCAGTATTCATTACTAACACATCGGTCATCGATATATTGCGCCATCGAAGATCAAACCATTGCGAAATCATAACTTTGCATATCCCTCGAGGCTGCTCCTCTGAGCAGTCACCAGTTATGCACTGTTGGGCAGAGGGCTGCTTCATTTACATTTGCCCAATGGCTGCTCCTCTCTGCAGCCACCGAGTGGGGAATCCTGCTGTGCTTCCCAAACAGCAGTGATTGGCAGCATGGCAGACACTGGGGGAAGGTACAGTTGATGCAGAGGGGCCAGGAGGTCCCTCTGCCATTGGCAGCTGCTAGAAGAAATTTTTCGGCAGCCAACCAGTGTGTTTTTTTGTCTGGTTGCATTGTTAGTGACCATTTCATGTAAAGCATAGCCAGACAAGTGGTTAGAGAAATAAAAAATAATAGTTATTAGAGCAAGATATATACAGTACAAGAGGAGTGTAATACATTTCCAGATTTACAGTGCATAGGCAGAGTAGACACAATCTGACTGTTTGGTTGTGAACTGTACAGTAATCTCTGATTTAAGTTCTTGAGAAATTTCAGGGCACAGGACCATAAATAAGTAGCACTGCGCACCAAAGAAGTCAGTTTATTCACTTCCTTCACAAACACATTATGGAGCTCAACAAAGGCCACTGGAGAGCCATGATCTTATATGACTCCAATATAAGTCTGCAACAGTAGGAGAGTTCTGACCAACTGTAAACTGCTTTTGGGGAAGAAGCACCATCGTGACCCTGTGTTTGAGTGGTTTGCAAAATTTTGGCATGGGAAATGGCCGCTGGAAGACAAGGAATGCTGTGGCTGACCTGTGTCTGCCATCACTGAGGATAAAGTTGCTGCCATGCGAGCCATAGTTGAGATGGATGCCAAGGTGACTGTGGCCCAGTTAGATAAGGAGATAGGCATCTCATCAGGATCCATCTGCTCGATACTCCATGAAAAGCTGGACGTGAGCAAGATTTCTGCACACTGGAAGTACCATCAGCTGTCTCTTGAACAGAAGGAGGTTCTGGGGATTTGGTGCTGCAACATGCTGACCAGGTTTGATGGCAGTCGCTCAAACTCTCTAGGAGATCATCAGTGGCAATGAATCCTGGATGTACAGTTTTGAACCCGAGAGCAAGCAACAATCAGCTCAGTGGACCCCAGTTGGAGGTGTGCCACCACAGAAGTTCTGACATGAACACAGCATGACCAAGCAGATGGTGGCTATTTTTTTGGCCAAGACAGGTCATATAGCTACCATACTACTCATGTAGCAGTGCACTGTTACTGGGGACTGGTACACCAACCAATGCTTGCCACAAGTGCTGGAAACCATTTCCAAGTGCTATCCAAGAACTTAAGCATGTGGTGCCCTTCTCCATCGTATCAATGCACCTGCCCACAAGTCCAAGACAGTGATGGATTTTCTGGCTGATGAATGCATTCAGGAGCTTGGTCATCCTCCATACGGTCTAGACCTGGCCCTCTGTGACTTCTTTGTGTTCCCACAAATCAAGCGCAGGATGCATGGGATTCATTTTGAGTCACCAGATGTTTCAGTGAAGACCTTCATCCAGCATGTAGAAGACATACCAGCTTCGGACTGGTCCAGCTGCTTCATTAAGTGTGAGTATAGGCGCCAGTCCTGAGTGGTCAAATGGTGGCTGTAGTCACTCCACAAGTAAACTGACAAAATAGTCACTTCCTCTATATATGTCCAATTCAGTCCTGTTTATGAGTGTCTATCTGGTACGCATGTATTAACTTTATTCCAAGGTGACAATTTATACTACACTATTACGTGCTTGCTCTCTTCCCCACTTGTCATATATACAGTACTGTGCAAAAGTGTTAGGCAGGTGTGGAAAAATGCTGCAAAGTAAGAATGCTGTCTAAAATAGAAGTGTTAATAGTTTATTTTTATGAATTAACAAAATACAATGGGTGAATGAAGAAAAGGGAATCTAAATCAAATCAATATTTGGTATGACCACCTTTTGTCTTTAAAACAGCATAATTTCTTCTAGGTACACTTGAGCAAAGTCAGGGATTTTGCAGGATTATATTCAGGTGTATGATTAAACAATCATACCAAACAGGTGATAATGATCATCATTATCATATATAGGTTTAAACACTGTCATTAACTGAAACAGAAACAGCTGTGTAGGAGGATTAATACTGGATGAGGAACAGCCAAAATCTGCTACAAAGGTGAGGTTGTGGAAGACAGTTTCATGTCACAGGTCATACACAATGGCAAGACAGAGCACAGCATCAAGACACAAGGTAGTTTTACTACATCAGCAAGGTCTCTCGCAGGCAAAGATTTCAAAGCAGACTGGGGTTTCAAGAAGTGTTGTTCAAGCTCTTTTAAAGAAGCCCAAATAAGCAAGCAACACTGAGGACCGTAGATGCAGTGGTCAGCCAAGGAACTTTAGTGCATCAGATGAAAGACACATCATGCTTACTTCTGTTCAAAATAGGAAGATGTACAGTAGTGGCATTAGCTCAGAACTGGCAGAAACCATCCATCTACTGTTTGGCTAGAAGTGGTCGTCATGGAAGAATTGCAGCCCAAAAGCCATACCTTTGACGTGGAAGCAAGGCCAAGCAATTCAACTATGCACAAAAACATAGGGACTGGGGTGCAGAAAAATGGCAGCTGGACTGAGGAGTCAAAATTAGAAATTTTGGCTGTAACAGAAGGCAGTTTGTTTGCTGAAGGGCTGGAGAGCGGTACAATAATAATTGTCTGCAGGCAACAGTGAAGCACAGTGGAGGTTCTTTGCAAGTTTGGGGCTGCATTTCAGCAAATTGAGTTGGGGATTTGGTCAGGATTAATTTTATCCTCAATGCTGAGAAATACAGGCAGGTACTTATCCATCATGCAATATCATCAGGGAGGCATCTGATTGGCTCCAAATTTTTTCTGCAGCAAGGACAACAACCCTAAACATACAGCCAATGTCATTAAGTACTATTTTCAGTGTAAAGAAGAACAAGGAGTCCTATAAGTGATGATATGGCCCCCACAGAGCCCTGATCTCAACATCATCGAGTCTGTCTGGGATTACATGAAGCGACAGACGAATTTGAACAAGCCTACATCCACAGAAGATGTGGTTAGTTCTCCAAGGTGTGTGGAACACCCTCCCTGCCGAGTTCCTTCAAAAACTGTGTGCAAGGGTACCTAGAAGAATTGATGCTGTCTTGAAGGCAAAGGGTGGTCACACCATATATTGATTTGATTTAGATTTATCTTCTGTCCATTAACTTTGCATTTTTAGTTATATTATAACAGACTTTCTTTTGCAAGTATAGGTTGGAATTTTTTTTACTGGCATCTATACAAGCTTGTAAAATAGAGGAATCTTAGACAGAGTGCCAGAGTTATCACTGTTCATGCGCAGGTGGGAGGGGTGCCCACATGGCGACTGCACATGGGCCACCTCTTCTCATAAAATACCCCTGGCTTTGAAACCAAGTGTAGGGGTTGGGTTGTGCGGTCATATAGATGTGTACAACTTTGCATACTGGCAAATATCCATATTTATTTTCATGCAATCAATGTGGGTTCAGTTACAGCCAACTTACATTCAACTAGGCAATACTCTTCTGGTAAAGTATCTAAGATATTGCAGCCAAACACAGAATGAAGCAAATACTTTGTGGAAAACTTTTAAAAATTTCACTCATCTGTATTTATGAACTGTAAGCAGCAATGTAATTCATATTCTTATAAATGATTCTTTTTGTCTGGAATCATGCTATAGAAAACAGGCATGCAGACAGTATTCTACAATACAAATTCAGATTTCAGAGCTGTCAGTGAAAGTCTGGTTCTACTGTAGGACCAGGGCTACCTTAACAGGAGAGAGACCTGGGCTCTTGGGTGAACCTGGTAGCTTTTTAAGATGCTTGGGTGCATAAGATAAATTTAGAATGCAATATATAAAGTAACCCCTCCCCTGTGTCCTACTAAAAAAATAAATAAAAAGCCTAAGGATGGGTCAGCATACATTTAAGAGCAGTGGGTTAGAATTATAAGTGATGTGCCTTTATATGGTAATTTTTTGTGTGCCTCTTAGAGTTAGTGGTGGAATTTTGGGCTTAGGTTTTTGATTTATAATATTGCTTTCCTAGACAGATGGTGGCGTACCAATGCCAATGTTGAGACAAGGTACCCACCTACTCCTAAACTTTCCATGGAGTTGGGGCAACCTTTATACTGCAGAAGGTATAGGCAACATGGTTACAGGGATTGCTTCTATGTTTGCAGAGTCCACTTTTCTCATGGGTGTAGACGTCCAGAAAACCACTATCCTGCAAAATTAGGCAGACATCAGCCAATGGGAATTGAATGTAATTTTGTGGCAAAATAAGCACAGTCCCACAAAAACCTCACCCTCGATCTTCCCAAATACTAACTGATATGCCCAGAAGCACTCAAATTTGGGTAAAACTCAACCTTTTACGAGGTCAGTGATTCAGGGCAGTGCCACCAAAATCAGGAGAGTTGGATGGTATGGATGAGGCATGCCACCTGAGGGCACAGCTACATAAATAATGCAGCGTGTGATTTCCTTATATGTATGTCAACAATAATAATTGAAACAATAATTTGGTGGATTAGGGAAGAAAGGGTACGGGACTGATTCAGAGTCACATGTCAATCTGGCCGCATTGCATGCTTAAAAATAGAAGCAGATTTCTCCTTGCATTCAGGGTTTGCTGCATCTATGTGGCTGCCTGCGCCTATACATCCACGTTTGAGAGCAGCTGTTATCATTATTTACTCCCATTTGCTCTAGCCCTATCCTTGGTGCAAAAGATTTGGCTAAAATCAGCTGGATATCTGCATACACTCACTTCTGAATAGCCTGCAACTCCATCTACATGCCCAAACAGAACTCCCACAACTCACTTTTCTACTTGCAAATGCTGCACTGCTGACCAGTGACACCCATTTAGTTGCATGTAGAGATCCAGCTGACTTCCAGGCTTTGAAAAGCCTGCAGATTTGATCTGCAGGGATGCGCATCTATGTGTTGGGGTTCCTTGGATGCATTTGCAGTGCAATAGATTGCAGATGCAACCAGTGATGGCTCCAGAGGTGGGGTTGCAGCGCAGTTCAAAATTCAAATAGGGGCGCCACACCAACTGTCATTTCACACGCTCCCAAACATCGCTGGCCGGGACTCACTGGCAGTTGGTATGGTTCCCCTATTCGAATTTTGGACTGTGCTGCAGCCCCACCTCTGGAGCCATCACTGGATGCGACCGTTTTTTGTGCACCCCTATATCTGGCCTTAAGTGTTCATCAGTAATGCCCCTTTACTGCTGAACATGATTTGCGAAGAGTTCTTGAGCAATGGAGACCTCTTATGTGCAGTCTTCACCTAACTCAGTATGTCCAATATGCTCTCTGTACCTCATCTAGGAGGTATTACAATGTAAGTTGAAATGTCAATGAGAATGATAAAACTAGAAACCATGGTGTCAGACATTAGACAATTTGCACATCTAAATATATATATTTTATAAAACGCCAATGGATAAAATGCTGTTATCGCAATAAAAGCAGAGAGTGACAGTTTTACATATTACAAAATAGAAAAATAAAACATATATTCTCCCAGTCCAATATAAATGGTAGCTATTTGTAGTGATTTATTGTTTTGGGGCT
Source organism: Taudactylus pleione (assembly GCA_031769625.1). Classification (NCBI taxonomy): domain Eukaryota; kingdom Metazoa; phylum Chordata; class Amphibia; order Anura; family Myobatrachidae; genus Taudactylus; species Taudactylus pleione. The sequence continues at coordinate 17,699,357 of JAUIMM010000113.1, read as the reverse complement.
GTGCATACCTCGGAGAAATTCATATTATCATTTAATTATCAGCAATATTAAAGAAAGTGATTACAATTTTCATCCAGCTTTAACTTGTTTTCATATCAAATCTGGAAAGTCACCTTTCACCTACATCAAAGGGATTATTTCTTTAATTATCTGTGCTTGTGTTCTCATTAAACCGTAGCTGCAATTGTTTAATGACATTCTGATTCTGCATGAAAAACATCAGGGGCGAAGAACATTTTTTATTTTTGTAATGGATTTTCATATCCATAGGTCATCAGGGGAAGATATTAATTGTGCTGACTTTGTTGTACACAGAGAAAAACATGCAGGGTCAAATAATGATATGCAATTTAGAGATGGCATTCAGTAATGCACCTCTTAATATGGCGTAGGCAATTAGTGTGTGCATTTTGTGATATTTGACTATTGATATCATTACCGGAATGAAAATCAATGTATAATTCAATGATTAAAAACAGGGAAAGAGAGTTTACAGGATTTCCAAATTACAGCATCACATTCATTTATAAATTCTTAATAGCATGTTACTTGAAATGTAAAGAGCACTATTACATTTTTTTTTTGCTTATATAATTGATAGTCCAGTAAGTAGAGTGGTGGTGTCATTAGAATGCCTTGTTAGTATCTCAGTATTCAATATTACTAATTGTCCAAATCACTTTTTATTACTTAGGTTTTTGAGCAATTGTATTAATGACATGTACGTAAAACATTACATACATTAGAGAGCACCTGCCTAGAGAAGGTGTAAGTGTTTGAGAAGACTACAGAGGACTGGTAGGGATTCTCATTATGGAGCTGATGTACAGTAGTATAGGACAGAAATCGTACACATCTGTGTGATGGAAGTAAATGTGTATTTTTCTCACCCTTACGCAGAGTTGTATCCATCTTTGTGGAGCACCACCCGTTACTGTATCTGTACATTTGTTTTGCTACTCACCATCTTTATTAGTGCATATTTTTACCAGTCAATACTGCAAATGATAGAGGAGTATTTACACTTCTGTACAACTCTGCATAGTGCTAACATGTCCTCTCTGAACTTTAACGATGTAAGAACAACCCATTATAGACCAGTTACACTTCGGCAACTGTGACTGTCAGTGTTCTTTCAATGCATACAACTTTGCATCACCTATAGGCTACAGGCAGTATGTTCAACTCTGTGTCAACCCCTATGCCTGCTTCTGGAATAATATTAATTTAAACAGATATAGGTAGTAGGAGTTTGTAGTCATAGACAACAATAATGTGAAATATAAGAAAATATCTATATAGAAATTGAATCTCAATAAAGCAGGGGAGGAAATCATAAACTGCGGCAGTCTATATACTTATATACAATGTGTTACATGGAGGATGGTGCTTGAGTTGAGGAGAGTATGAGTGCAGTATAGTATATTAGAGATTGACATAAGGGTTGTTGCACGGAACTAGAAATGATCAGTTCGGTTTTACTGTTATGTTCAGATCTCAAAAATGTCATCATATTGGCTATCTGGCTCTCATATGTTTTGGATAGCCAATTAGATAAAACCAAACTTAAGCTAATTCGGCAAAAAGAACCAAGTCAAACTGAACCGCTCATCTCTACACGGAACAGAAGAATCTCGTAGTAATGTAAATAACTTTAAATTAATGTCATGTTACTGCATATGAATAAAGATACCGAGCAGAACATATACCTACAAGAGCCATAGGCGTCTTTATAATGGGTGCACTGCACACAGTCCCCTGGGTCCAGGGGGGCTCACACCGCACACCCTGTACCCATAGTCAATAATATACTTACCTCTCTGCAGATTCCCCGGACCGGCGCTGCAGAGCAGCAAAGATGTCCCCAGGAAAATAGGCACCGACGCCATTCTCCCGGAAACCTGCACATGCGCAGTAGATTCTGATAGAGAACAGGGGGCCCAAACGGAGGCTGCACATGGGCCCCCTCCTCTCTTAAAATACCCCTGACAAGAGGAGGTACAGAATGCCACTTTGTAGACTTTAGAGCCCTTTCCGCTTTCTAGACAGATCTGGAAGTGCACTGCAGTTCTCTTCTTCTAAGGTCTGAGACATAATAGATGGCTGCTCTATAGTATCTGTCCAATGTATGTTTCATGAAACCATTTGGCACCTATAACAGTCTGGCTCTTTCTACTTCTGCAATTTAGATAAGTGAAGTTGGTAACCAAGTCTGCTGCTGGTTCATTGAGGAATTCTTCCCATATTAGCAGGTTTATTTTACTTTATAGCCATTGTACACTATTTGATTAGCACTGAGCAGTGGAGGTGTGTCTGCATAGGTTTATTAAATATGTTTTTTTTTCTCTAAAGCTCCATCAAACACTAGTTCTAGGATCTGGATTCAGTTACAGAACCACGTTATAATAACCACAATATGTGGGTGGGAAGCACAGGACTGGCCACAAGCTGACATCTCACCTTTTGCATTCTATTAGGCTCTGCAGCTATCTTTCATTCTCATGATGACATTATGTTCTCCCTGTACACTTATCCTTTTCTCTCTCCTTTCACTGGAACGGGGGGGGTTGCAAATATACCAACGAAAGGAATTCCGGTGGTAAGAATTCCGGCAGTAAGAATGCCGATGCCGGAATGCCAACACCGGTCAGAATCGCTGGGATCCTGAATGCCGGCATCCCATACCCATACCGGAATAATGTGGTTAATATACCAATAGAAGCGATTCCGGCAGTCAGAATGCTGGCGCCGAAATCCCAACATTTGTCAGAATCTCAGCAGTGGGATCCCGACCGCAGGGATCTCGAAGGTAAGTAGTGGGGTTAGGGAGAGCTTGGATTAGGGTTGGAGGTTAGGGTTAGGCAGTAGGGGGAGGGTTAGGGTTAGGCTCTAAGGAAAGAGGGTTAGGTTTATGGTGCTGGGAGGGGAAGGAAAGTTTTAGGAACATGGGGAGGAGTTTAGGGTCAGGCACCATGGAGGGAGGGTTAGGGTAGGGAGAGGGGGAGGGTTAGGATACTGACCAACAAAGTGTCGGTGTTCTAACCCTGTCTGGATGTCGGCGTCGGGATTCTGAACGTTGACATCCTGTACCAATCCCTATTGGAACATCTAGTCCACATTTAAGAAGTGCCACATCTATTATAGAGTGCCAAGCTGTCAGTCACAAGATGTGGATGCCAATAAAACACAGGGGAATATTTATTAAGATTAGAAAAGTCCTTTTTCCACCAAAAATGGATACAGTATTTCTTCCTACAGTATTTATTAAAGATTATATTGTCAAGTATCACCAATTGAAGCAATTGCTTAGGCTCTCTGGTGAAGGTTATACCCATGTAACTCTTAAGGGAGCCTAAATAGCAAGCACAGCAGGAGTACAAGTTCCATTTTCCAATCACAACCGGCTATCTGAATGGTGACACCACGGGAACATTACTCGAAAAAAAATCTCTATTATTAATATAGAGCACATTTTCCATATAAAAATACATTCTCATACAATATTTTATATGCAAAATTGGGATGTACATATATACTTGTATACAACTGTGTTTCCCTCTACATTGTTATCTTGAACACTTTGTTAATGTACTGTTTATTGTATTTAGTTTGATGCTTGTGTACTTAGTAATCTACAGTATTTTGATTATACTGTAACGTGGCATTGTATGCTCTAGCTGATCCCTGCTTCTTCTATTAATTACTGGTATACTAATGTTATTATATATTGTTGTTTAATAGATGCATTTAACAAACAGCAATGTGCATTCTGACATTATATCACATGTGCATATCTTGTATAGTATTTTCCAACACCTACAGCATAGCACTTGGGAGAGATTTTTTTTGTGTGGAAAATTACTGCAATACCTGAATGTTCCCATTATGTTGCAACTTTTTTTTACAACTTATACATCTGAAATTGTTCTTCATACTCTCTCAATGTATGTGTGCAAGCTAGATCATGGTCCACAGAGAAGCAGCTTGAGATATTTCTCTTTATTGATGTATTTCACAGCTCAGACAGCGAGTAGCTACTTACATAGAGGTGAGCCTAGGGGGATCTCCACTGCATTATCATATTGCCTAAGCTGGAGTCCAAACTACAGATGTTGCCGAACTGCCTCTGCATTTCTTCATGGCTACAGAGAGAGATGAGAACCCTTTGATTCAAATGATTACACTCACATTTGTGTCTCCCTCGCAAATGACCCATGTTTCTAAAGAGACATCTCACAACTAAATCACATGCATTCCTACTGAGAAAAGCAGTAGGACCTGTTCCTGTCTACATAAAACATATAATTTTATTTTTTTTATGGACAAAATTTACAGGGCATCTTGCAGTATTTCAAGAGTATACATAACCATGAATGCACATGTCTCTTTAGATAGTGAATAAGTAATAGGTTGGATTTTCATGAATTTTGCATTAGTTTACAGACTGATTCAAATAGTTTTAGGCTATGGGTACTCTATGGGTTATAGGCACTGACCAAGGAATACGAGCACAGAGCCAGTGAGAAGTAGCCTAGATCTTTGTGACCAAAGTGCTAGCTTATCATTGTTCAGAGTATGGAAAATATGTGCTGCCAAGGAGACACTAGTTTACCTCGTTAGGGAGCTGACCAACATTAGAGAGCATCTATATTATAGGTTGGACATTTTCTGAAAAGCTGAGAAGAAACTCTGCAGAGGTCACTTAAATAAGAGGCTTTTTCTGGTTTGTGGGAGGCCTTTTTCTGCCCACGAAAAAGACTTGTATTGTCCACCCTTTTTATAGTCAGTATTTTGATCCTGTCACTAAAGGTACTGTATAATGGAAAGCACATTTCAGTGGCCTTTTGTGGGAAAGCATATTTGAAAGAAGTTCTACTTATTTATACACATGCAAAGAACGGGTTGGGTACAGGATGCCGAATGGCAGTGGGGAGGAGTAGAAATAGGATGGAATACAGCTGCTGATTGGTGGCTGGTCCCAGGGAAGTGGCCAGCTAGCCTCCAAGAACTTGAAGCACAGCATTCCCGGGGCGGCACAACTCTCCCAGACCTGGGTGCTGGGTCCATCACAACTATAAACTGTGGCCCCCCTCAGAATGTGGGTGGTCCTCAGCAGAATGCTGAAACCTAGTGATCAGGATCATTGGCACTGCCAGGACCCCCTGCCAGCCAGGGTCCCTTATAGGTGTACTGCCTGTACCCCCTTGATGTCAGCCCTGAATGTAACTGCCTCATACTGGGATGTTTGAAGAAAGATACTTGCAATGTCTGGATTGCAATGGGAAACTGAACACTACTGAATAGAAAATATATTGATAAATGAACACAGTTGAACTTGGCAATTAGAGTTTTGTATGGTTTAGGATAAGAACATGTGTTATTTCAATATCAATACTAACACAATAAAGGCTCAACAAATTTGGATGAAAATGAAAATAAATAATTGATGGTCATTCATTGTAGAAAGATATTAGTGTATGAGCTGATAAACTGACAGAAATGCACACTAGCACTAATTATACCAATTATGTAATTAATTCTTTACTATTATGTGGATTAAAAACCATTGTACATGTTAAACAAAAAATGAAAACCTCAGGATGCAGCTTTTATCAGAAGACAGAGACCATGTAATTTAAATATTTAAATTGTGAGCTTGTTTTGTTTCACATTCAATGAAGCTTTGTTTTATGTTAACAACATAGCTATTTTTTGCATTGAAACATACATTTTAGCCACAATTTCTTCTTTGTAAAACTGTTGTTTGTTCTTTTTTTTTTAATTTGCTAGATTATTAAAAAAAATAACATGTACAGTATTGCATATTTTTCTAACTATGTGAAGAAAAAAAGACAATAAATGAAACCATAACATAAAACAAATGCAAAGAATCCCCAGAATTATAGAAAGCAGCTTTCAATTACTGCTTATTGACCAAGCATGCCAGCAACTGTACAATTCTGAGCTGAAATACAAGAGTCTTGAATCTCAGTATTCTGAGTTCTGCATATGGGATTGTGCACGCCAATTTCCATTTATTGGTAAATAAGGGGTCATTTTTAAAAGAACAGTTTTTCTAAATTTATAAGCCTCTAGGTATTTTTTTACTTCAATATATTTGCTCAACATGCATTTATCGAGCCAATGTCTGGTTTCATCCTAAAGTAGATCCTCTGTATTTGAACCATCATCCATTTTTGCCAGACAATCGGTTCTCGAAAAATATTCTTCCCTTCTATTAAACTGTTCTGAGTAACACATAAGACTCATAATATAAAAAACTGAGTGTTAAAGCAGCACCTATGCAGAAAAAAGGTTAGTATAGAAAAGATATAAGTGCACTCCCCAATCAGTATTTATATTAGGATAAAAAACTAGCAGCTTCCACAGCAGGATCTGCTACCTGCTAAAAGGATAGAAGAACATAGGTGGGTGTGCAGCGCTGGTTTTAAAAAAACAAACAAAAGTAAAAACAATATATTTATTCTATGGATGAGCAGGTTCAGATTTCAGAAATCCGAACTCCCCCCCCCCGAGCCCCCCCGATCCGAGTCGCATCCGAGTCAAGCTCCACTTTTCCCGCCTGACTCGGATCTGAAATCGATGCAAAACATCATCATCCCGCCTTCCGGATCTCGCGGGTTTGGATTCTATAAAAGGTCCCCATGTCAGCGCCATATCTCACTCCGGCTGTGGACAGTGAAGAGGGAGGGTGGGAGCTAGGGCTGACTGGGCTGTGTTGTGCTGCTATTATCCATAGGGGCTGTGACCACTCAGTCCATAGGGGCTGACTGGGCTGTGTTGTGCTGCTGTTGTCCATAAGGGTTGGCTGGGCTGTGTTGTGCTGCTGTCATAGGGGCTGGCTGGGCTGTGTTGTGCAGTCAGTTGTCCATAGGGGCTGTGTCCACTCCAAAGTCCCAACTGTGTTGTGCAGTGTCCCATAAAGGCTGTAGTCCTAGAGGGGTGCTGTAGTGTTGTCCAGGGGGTGATCTGTGCATCAGGGGTGCTTCCCCAAAGGGCACTCCTAAAAATTTTTTATTTTTTTTTGTGTGTGTTTGTGAATTGTGTGCGCAGTATCCGCACATGCATCAACAAAGTAGAGCCTAGTGTGCGCCTGTGTCATAAAACAACGGCTGGCTGGCTTGTCCATTAAAGGGTGCTGTAACCCCCAAAGTGCACTCAAAAAAAAAAATATATATTTTTTTCGTGTTTGTGAATTGTGTGCACAGTAGCCGCAAGTGCATCAACAAAGTAACGCCAAGCGTGCGCCTGTTTCATAAGTAAAGGGCCGGCTGGCTTGACTGGTAAAAGGTGCTGTAACCCCCAAAGTGCACGCCAAACAAAATAAAAAATAATTTTCTGTATTTGTGAATTGTGTGCACTGTGGCTGCACTTGCATCAACAAAGGAGCAGCACCAAGCGTGCGCCTGTTTCATAAATAAATGGCTGGCTGGCTTGTCCAATAAAGGGTGTTGTAACCCCCAAAGTGCACTCCAAAAAAAAAATATTTTTTTTGTGTGTGTTTGTGAATTGTGTGCGCAGTAGCCGCACGGGCATCAACAAAGTAGAGCCTAGCGTGCGCCTGTGTCATAAATCAACGGCTGGCTGGCTTGTTCAATAAAAGGTGTTGTAACCCCCAAAGTGCACTCCAAAAATATATATTTTTTTTTTGTGTGTGTTAGTGATTTGTGTGCGCAGTAGCCGCATGTGCATGAACAAAGTAGCGCTAAGCGTGCGCCTGTGTCATAAGTAAAGGGCCAGCTAGCTTGTCTGTTAAAGGGTGGTATAACCCCCAAAGTGCACTCCAGACAAAATAAAAAATTATTTTCTGTGTTTGTGAATTGTGTGCACTCTTGCAGAACGTGCATCAACAAACGAGCAGCGCCAAGCGTGCGCCTGTGTCCCATAAGTAAAGGGCCGGCTGGCTTGTCCGTTAAAGGGTGCTGTAACCCCCAAAGTGCACTCCGAACAAAATAAAAAATATATTTTCAGTGTTTGTGTGCTCCTTAGCCGCACGTATATATCAATATAACATAAATGGAGGACCAAACTTTCTCCAATAAAAATAAAATAGGGAAAGATCAAGAACCACTTCCTCCTAGTGCTGAATCTGCTGCCACTAGTCATGACATAGACGATAACATGCCATCAACGTCGTCTGCCAAGGCCGATGCCCAATGTCATAGTAGAGGGCATATACAATCCCAAATGACAAAGTTCAGGAAAATTACCTTAAAAAAAAACATTTAAATCATCTGAGGAGAAACATATACTTGCCAATATTCCATTTACGACACAGAGTGGCAAGGAACTGCTAAGGTCTTTCTCTATGTTCATGACTAGTGCTTCAGCTTCACATGACGATGGAAGCCCTCATCCTGCTAAAAAAATCAATCAAGTTAAGCAAAAGCACAGCGAAGAACTGTGCGTTCTAAGAAGATATCACAAATCCCCTAGGAGAGTCCAAGTGTGGTGGCGGTTGCGATGCCTGACCTTCCCAGCACTGGACGGGAAGAGGTGGCTCTTTCCACCATTTGCATGCCCTCTGCAAGTGCAGAAAAGAGCACCCACAGTCCACTTGCTGATATGCAAATTGAAGATGTCACTGTTGAAGTACAACAGGATGAGGATACTGGTGTAGCTGGCGCTGAGGTGGAAGTTGGTGAGGAGAATTCTGATGATGATGTGGTTTGTTTAAATCTGGCTCTGGGGGAGACAGTTGTTGTCCGTGGGATGAAAAAGCCAATCACGGTCATGCCTGGGCAGAAGACCAAACATTCCATCTCTTTGGTCTGGCAATATTTCTATCCAAATCCGGACAACAACTACCTTGCCATATGTACCATATGTAAATGTGAAATAAGTAGGGGTAGGGACATTAACCACCTAGGAACATCCTCCCTTATACGTCACCTGCAGCGCATTCATAAAAAGTTACTGTCAAGTTCAGAAACTTTGGCTAAGGCAGTAACCAGTCCAGGGACACCTAAATCCCTTCGCCCTGTTGTATCCAAGCGCCTGCAAACCACACCATCAACTCCCTCCTCATCATTTTCCTTCTTAGTCAGGATCGGAAGTAGTCCTGCAGGCCATGTCACTGGCATGACTGACTCTCTTATCCGGGATTCCTCCGGAGGATCCTGCATTGCTACACCTACTGCTGTCACTGCTGCTGTTGCTGCTGGGAGTCGTTCATCATCCCAGAGAGGAAGTAGGAACACCATTACTTTTAATAAACAATTGACCCTCCAACAGTCCTTAGCGAGGAGGATGAAGTACGACAGCAGTCATGCTGAAGCAAAACATATAACTGAGGCCTTGACTGCTATGTTGGTGTTAGACGTACATCCGGTATCCGCCATTAGTGCAGTGGGATTTAGACAATTGATGGAGGTAGTGTGTCCCCGATTCCAAATCCCATCTAGATTCCACTTCACTAGGCAGGCGATACCGAGACAGTACAGAAAAGTCAGAAAAAGTGTCCTCAGTGTCCTAAAAAATGCGGTTGTACCCAATGTCCACTTAACCACGGACATGTGGACAAGTGGAACAGGCAGACCAAGGACTATATGACTGTGACAGCCAACTGGGTAGATGTATCACCTTACGCAGCAACAACAGCAGCATCACCAGTAGAAGCATCTCAGAAACGCCAGCTCATTCCAAGGCAGGCTACGCTGTGTATCACCGGTTTCAGTAAGAGGCTCACCGCCGACAACCTCTTAGAGAAACTGAGGGAAATCATCGCTCAGTGGCTTACCCCACTTAGACTCTCCTGGGGATTTGTGATATCTGACAACGCCACCAATATTGTGCGGGCATTACATCTGGGCAAATTCCAGCACGTCCCATGTTTTGCTTACACAATAAATTTGGTGGTGCAGAATTTTCTGAAAAGCAACAGGGGCATGCAGGAGACACTTTGGGTGGCCCAAAAAATTTCTGGCCACTTTCGCCATTCAGCGACTGTGTGCCGAAAACTGGAACGCCAGCAAACACTCTTGAACATGCCCCGCCATCACCTGAAGCAAGATGTTGTGTCACGGTGGAACTCAACCCTCAATATGCTTCAGAGGATGGAGGAGCAGCAAAAGGCCATTCAAGCCTATACATCCAACTATGACATAGGCAAAGGAGGGGGTATGCACCTGACTCAAGCACAGTGGAGAATGATTTCCGTGTTATGCAAGGTTCTCCAGCCCTTCGAGCTTGCCACTTGTGAAGTCAGTTCAGACACTGCCAGCTTGAGTCAGGTCATTCCCCTCATCAGGCTTTTGCAGAAGCAGCTGGAGAAAGTGAAGGAGAGCTAAGACGGAGAGATTCCTCTCGGCATGTGGGACTTGTGGATGAAGCCCTTCATTTGCTTTGCCAGGATTCCAGGGTGGTCAATCTGTTGAAATCAGACCACTACATTTTGGCCACCGTGCTCAATCCTAGGTTTAACGCCTATGTGGTATCTCTCTTTCCGGCCGACACAAGCCTGCAGAGGTGCAAAGACCAGCTGGTGAAAACACTGTCAGCTGAAGCAGAACTTGACATGTCAACAGCTCCTTCTTCATTTTCTCCCGCAACTGGGGCTGCCAGGAAAAAAACGTAGGTATCCTAAGCAACCTGCTGGCAGTGATGCAGGGCAGGCAGGACCAAGTTTGGACATCTGGTCTGGACTGAAGGACCTGGCAACAATTTCTGACATGTCTATTGTCACTGCATATGATACTGTCACCATTGACAGAATGGTGGAGGATTACATCGGTGACAGCATCCAAGTAGGCATGTCAGACAGTCCGTACCTGTACTGGCAGGAAAAAGAGGTCATTTGGAGGCTCCTGTACAAGCTGGCTCTATTTTACCTGAGTTGCCCCCCCTCCAGTGTGTACTCCGAAAGAGTGCTTAGTGCAGCTGGGAACCTTGTCAGCGAAAGGCGTAGGAGGTTGTTGATGTTCATAAAATGACTAAACAACTCTTCCAGGGAGACCAGCCTCCAGAATGTACAGAGGGATCTGTGGTGGTGGATTCCAGCGGGGACAAATTATTACTCTGTGAGGATGAGGATGTACACAACACTGGAGAGGGTGAGGAATCGGTGGATGAGGAGGATGAGGATGACATCTTGCCTCCGCAGAACCAGTTTGTGCAGGGACAGATTAATTGCCAGCTTGTTTTGTGGGAGCCCAAATGAACCAATCATTTCAGCCACAGTCATGTGGCAGACCCTGGCGCTGAAATTATTGGTTTGTTAAAGTGTGCATGTCCTGTTTATACAACATAAGGGTGGGTGGGAGGGCCCAAGGACAATTCTATCTTGCACCTCTTTTTTTTCTTTGCATTGTGTACTGTTTGGGGCCTAGTTTTTTGAAACTGCCATCCTGTTTGCCACTGCAGTGTCACTCCTAGATGGGCCACGTGTTTGTGCCGCCCACTCGTGTTGCTTAGCATAGTCATTCAGCTACCTCGGTGCAACCTTTTGGACATAAAAACACTATTATGAGGTGTGAGGTGTTCAGAATAGACTGGAAATGAGTGGAAATTAAGGTTATTGAGGTTAATAATAGCATAGGAGTAGAAAAACCCACAAATTCTGTGATTTTAACTGTTTTTATGCTTTTTTAAAAAAAAATACAGATCCAAAACACAAAACCCAGAACCCAAAACACGGAAAGGTGGTTTTGGCAAAACCAATCCAGATCCAAAACACGAAGAAAGATCCAGATCCAAAACCAAAATACAAAACATGAAAAGTGGCCGGTGCACACCCCTAATTTATTCACAAACTGACAATATAACAGACAATCAAACAGTTAAAATATAAATATAAATAGAGAACAATATATGTGATCCAGTGCTGGGATCTGATCAAGCTCTATGTAGAGCCTCTAAAGTCTTTTCTTGGATAGGAGTCTCAGAAAGTATATGCAATTGCTAGCATGTAAGGATAGTGGATGGATAAATGTTTCTCTGTAGATGCTTTGCCAGCATATAAACCCCAATGTATAGTTTCAATTTTTGGTGTGCAATGTATTGTAGAAAATGTTCCACTTATGTTGTCAAAAGTTCAGGCATATAGATCACTGTGGATTGAGTGCTGGAAATAATACTCACTGATGGGAGTCTAGTAGAAATGTGCTCTCAACCGCTCATCAGCAGGAGTGCAGGCGGACCTCTGGACTCGTTTGAACAGCCTGATATAGTCCGGTGCAGTCACTCGCATAGCGCTGAACACTGCGGCGGTGGTAGGGCTGCCGATGTCTCTGGCACGGAGACACCAGGCACTCAGTGTGGAAAGATCTCTATCTGAGCTGTGCCGGAGCACAATCACAGGCAGTGGCAAAGCTGCTGATGTCTCCCACAGAGCGGCACTGTAAATTCAAGCACAGGTGGATCTGGGACCGGGGTGAGCTGGAGCGTTAGAGCTGGACCAGAATCTCCCTTTCTTTACACATTTCTCTGGGAATAACACCCCTGTTTCTTCAGAAGGCATATGTCTCACTTGGCTCATGGTAGCTTATTTAAACAGCCTTAATTGGCGGTTAATTAGTGTAGATTTTCAACAATAGGTTCAACATGATTCAGTGAGATTAAGTAGCATTGCTCTACAATTGGTATCTACAAAGAGTTTTTGCTATATATGCACAAATTACATTGAGAATAATAAAAATAAAATAGTGAGTCCTTGTGTTACTTCTCCTTGTTCGCTGCAATAACATACAATACTAACAATATTTTTATTGTTTTTAAAGTTTTTTAACATTTTCTTTCACATTTCATAAAAATATTATTTAAAACCACAGAGGTCATTTGTCTCATTTTATTATAAAGGAATAGACAGAAGGGAAGGACATGTTATAAAGAACACTTATTTATAGACGAACTGGAATAATAAAGAAATAAAAAAATAAAAATAAAAAGATGAAAAGATGAAAAAGAAGGAAAAGAAGAGCTTAAGAACAAAAATAACAAACAGTAAACATTTAGTGATGAGGCAATAACATAGTCTAAGACAATAGCTAAAGGTCTGGGCAACAAGCAAATATGTAAAAGGCAAGCCAAAGTCAAAACACAATAGATCAAAACAGGCTTTTCTGATAGCAAGGAAGAATACCAGCAGTTTGTTTTATCACCAGCAGTTAACTCAGTTACTCCCTGGCTTTTAACATAAAGGAACCCAATCAAAAACAGTTCTACACTAACTGCAGTGAAAACCTGCAGAGTAATTTCCTAGCTTGTTGGTAACTAGGCAACAGACAACCTACAGTAGTTCTAACATCTGGATGATACTGTATATTGCAATTAGCTGTCATTTCTGCTTCACCCCTGTTATATTTCAGATAATCTAGAGACAGTTAACATGCATCTCATTATTTAAGTCAGGGTTCTGTTCTTCCTTTTATGTACCCTGCTTTGTTATTTTTTTGGGTGTGGCTTAAATACAGGAGGTGTGGCCACACACCCATTATGAAAAAAATTATAAAAGAATAATTGCACTGGAGAGCGGGGTACTGTGAACCCCTCAGCCAGGGGCAAATCCAGGGAGGGCACGATCAGTGTGATTGCTCCCCCCACTCCGTCAAAGGCAGAACAGACTGCTGCTGCTGCTTAGTGGCAGCAGTCTCCATGGCCTCACTGCAGCCCAGCACACAGCATGCGTGCTTGGCTGGGGATCCAACAAGCCAGGGCCCTGGTAATTAGTACTTGCTGCTCCCCCTCTGTGCCCCTGACTCTATGCCACATTGTCTTAAGAAGATTTCTAATCACTGTCCTGTACTCATCAACATCATTACTTCAACATGTGTATGAATTTGTCTGAAATTTTTGAATGGATTTTGCTGAAATGTATTTTCTATTGTTTCAAAGTACAGTACAGTAATATTAAAAAAAAACCCTGTACTTTAACAAGGTCAGCAGAAATTGTCAGTAGGTAAAATATATTCCATACAAATATTGTATATTTTTTGTATTAGTTTAACAGCATGTGTGTTGGCAATTAGAAAGTTCACAACTGAATTCCCATGTGTCGCTGTCAAATTAATGTGTGGTCAGTGAGTTTCTACAGTGTTGAAGTGAGAAAAGCCATATTTAGCATTTTAATACTTTCTGACTTGCTGCATGTTGTTTATTTTACCACCTTTGAAATGACCACATACGATATAATGCTAGATTTATTGAAAATTGTTAAGATTGTTTTATGTTTTTGTGCTTTCTGCATGCTCTAATGCTAGAAATAAGTTGGGTTTTTCAATGTTATGCAACTATTTTTGCAAGACTGCACCTACAGTATATGTTAGAGCTTAAAATGTCAAGATGGTCATGAATTCATGGGAGCAAGTTGTACCCTGTCTGATAGATAGAAACAGTCAATTAAACGCATGTACACTTGCGTCCAGAAGAGAGGAGAATAGAAAGTAACAACACAGACTGTTAAGGGGTATTAGGTTTTTCTTCCATCTTTTGTTTGTTTGTTTGTTTGCATCTACAGTTTGTTGCCTGTTTTAATCTCATAAGTCTGAAGCAAATATTCTATTTTTATTCTTTTAATAACATATTATAATTAATTTCTTAACTTGCAAAGTATTGCCCAGGAATAATATACCGTACCTTTGAATCATTAAGATAATTTAATTTCAATATGACATTGCACACCAGGTCTACTAAGGTAAAAGTGTATTCATATAATCAAATTGATGCTCATATAGTTCACATAAAGTATCGTATCTCATAAAACAGTATTAATCAAATACAAGATATACAGAGATTAAGAGAGAGAGAGAATGAGAGAGAGAGAGAGAGAGAGAGAGAGAGTAAGGGAGTGTGGGAGGATGGGATGGCACATGTTCTTTTGTCCAAACCTCATGGTACCAAAACTCCCATGAGGGAAACTCACATAATGCTATAGCTCTGTAATACCAATGTAATGCATCCAGTAATTCACATATCTATCAATCCACTTCCTTAAATATGCAAACTGGATATTGTATGCCAATTGTTAACAAAACATGGTATTAGGGGAAATAGACTTTCAATGCTCTTTCTCAGATACAATACCTATTAGTGAGATGTGGAACTCATCTTACCTAGAAACTATATTTGGTAAAAGGGACACCATTCTCCCCCACCACAACTGTGTGATATCTTCAGGCAAACATTGAATTATATAGTACTCCAATATCTAATACAACCAGCTCAATAGAGACCACACAATCCATCCAGAATACAGTCAGCATTAACAAGATTCAATGGGGGGGGGCACATGGTATCCCTTTGTTTACATGCCTAAACTCCCATGAGGCTAGATCTCTTTAAATCATTCTACAACACTGATATCCATCAATGATCATAATTATAGTAACTACAACAAACCTATTTGAACTATACATCACCAATTAAATTCTAGGATTATAACTATGATCACAATATTAGTAATTTACAACCCCATTGAACCAAGCACATGGTTCTAGGCCTTATCACCAAAGGGAACAGCACTTGGCAATCGCCATTCTCCTTCAACAAATCACAATCACCAGCTGACATCGAAATGAAATATATATTCTACAGACTGATATTTCAACCAGTTTCCATCTTAATTCTAACCATACCATATTACAGCTAAACCACAAGAATATAACACATCCCTAGGCATTCCAGGTTATACTATTGTTCCAAGCACATGGTTCCTATTGTCCATCTTTGACTATAAAACACATTTAACCATCAACAATATATATATCTCACAGCCCGCCATATATAAAACTAATATATGAAGAGACAAAAACTCCTCTATGAATCACTTTACCAAGTTACTGCAAATACCCATATAGGCTAACTACTGTACATATCACTACATTATTAAACAAATCATTAACCATGCCATTAGTATGTTTAATAGTGACTGTGCTCAGCTTCCTGTGTCCCTGGGCTCACTTTGGGCATCCAAACCCCTGCCCTCTCCTGATAGGTGTGTTTATTAAACATTGTTTTAATCCTTATTGTGAAGCTCATGCCCACGTCTACTGAAACTCTTGGTCAGTTGAAACTAGTGGGAGTGGTTCTAAACCGTCTTGTATAACAACAAATTCCAGAGTTTTGGCCACACGCATTGGAATGTTAATTAGCTTGCAGTTTGAGATCTATCTATATGTATTCAAATGCTAATGGTCCAGCCAAGCTAGTTTCTGGACTATAGAATAATTCATATTATGTTACTATACTGTACAGAGATGTAATATATATATATATATATATATATATATAGATTAATTATTAGTCTACTAATGGTGATATTAATGTACACACTCTTTAACACAGACACATATTGTTCTTACCAAAGCTATTATTATAAGCATGACTCATTAACTCTTACAGTGCCCAGTAAATAGATAAGAGAACACCACTGCACAAGCTTTGAACTCTAAACAAATCTATGTAACTAACTAAATGATCAGAACCATAAACTCACTGGCCTATTGAAAAAAACTAATGACAACAGGTGTGAACCTAATAAACTGAACTAAGCTGCTCACCCCAGAGTAGAAAAAACAGAGCAAAAACAACACCAACAATGAAACATAGCAAATCAAGAATAGTAACGATAACATAGTGTTTTCAGCGACGACAGCCTGGCTTCACCCTTTATAGTAAACACAGCAGCTTCATTGTGAGACGTGGCTGGCTTCTCAAAAGGGGAAAATTCACATATAAAACAGGAAATGAACGCCACTTATATTTCTGTAAATAAACAAGTTGAGCCAAATTTTATAACGATAAAAATATTTTACTATAAAACATTGATGACATTAAATACAATACAATTGGTATATATCCTTATGACACAGTGTCAAATTCAAGGACTACTTTAACTAATACCCGGAAGTATTGGTTTTCACAAAGTTTGCTGCTTCAGTGTTTTTAGACCTTTTAGTCAGATATTACTATGGTATACTGAAGTAAAATGACAAGCATTTCATAAGTGTCAAAGGCTTTTATTGACAATTATATTAAGTTTAGTCAGAATCAATATTTGCAGTGTTGACCCTTCTGTTTCAAGACCTCTGCAATTTGCTCTGCCATACTGTCAATCAACTTCTGGGCCACATACTGATGGCCACCCATTCTTGCCTAATCAATGCTTGGAGTTTGTCAGAATTTATGAGTTTTTGTTTGTCCACCTGCCTCTTGAGGATTGATCACAAGTTCTCAATGGGATTAAGGTCTGAGGAGACTCCTGCCCATGGACCCAAAACTTCGATGTTTTGTTCCCAGAGCCACTTAGTTATCACCTTTGCCTTATGGCAAGGTGCTCCATCATGCTGGAAATGGCATTGTTTATCACCAAACTGTTCTTGGATGGTTGGGAGAAGTTGCTCTTGGAGGATGTTTTGGTACCATTCTTTATTCATGGCTGTGCAAAATTGTGAGTGATCCCACTCTCTTGGCGAAGCAAACCCACACATGAATGGTCTCAAGATGATTTACTGTTGGCATAACACAAGGATGAAGACTTTTGGAGGATGGCCTGGTGTCAAGAAGGGCAGAAAAGAAGCCACTTCTCTCCAGGAAAAACATCAGGGAATGACATGCCTTTTCCATGCTGCTGGCATCCGGTTCCTGTGCTATTGATTTTGAATGAGTATACTAGCTCATGGCACCCTTCCATAAGGGACATTACCTGAAAGGCACCTTGCCTTTGTTCTATTAACTTGCTTGCTGTTTCAGGCTCTACTGTGAGCTGGCCAACATTTAAGATTACATCCTTGCCTCACAGCTGCCTAAGAAGCTAGTCAGAGGGAATATTGTGGCTGGCCCCTGTCCCTCCTGGCAAATGAGTTCATGCTGTCATAAGCCTCTGTGGGAATCTCATTTACCTGAGTTCTGTTGGTTGGCTACAACACTTCTGTGTAAGATACTCTGCATTTTACGAATCCAGATGTAATCCATTCCTGTTTCTTCTCCCCACACATGCTCTGCATGTATATAATTCACACAGTTTCTCCCTTCTGCTGATGGTCTAGGACAATGGTGTGTACAAGTTTGTGAGTGTGTATTGTTGTGTTTTGTACACTTGTCCCACTATGCCTCCGAAAAGAGCTAAAGTGTTTCTTCCTCCTCCAGTGACCTCCGCTAGCCAAAAAGTGTCTTCTCCTGCTATCAGCTGTAGGTCTGGAGGGGCCTCTAACTTGTTGCTGGATTCCTTGGATTTAACGCTCCACTCGCTGTTAAAACCTTATGCCAAGTCCTTGCTGCCTTTAAATCGGATCTTACCCAAGAACCCACTGAGGCTATCTGAGAGGTCAAATCAGATCTTACAGCTATTTAAATTTGCTCTGACCACCTTGAATACAAGATGGAGGAATTAGTGGTTTCACATAATGATCTTATCTCCACACATACCCATCAACAATCTGAGTTGGAAGCTTTTAAGGATAAATTGGCGGACATAGAATATCACTCCAGGAGAAATAATATTAAAATATGGAGCATTCCAGACTCTGGCCCTCATTCAGAGGTGGTCGGAGGATGCAAGCGGTTGCTCAGAAACTTGGCGGCCGCTTGCATCCTAACCGGCCACCTCTGTTTCAGTCATTAGGCTGTGGGTTTACACCCACAGCTCTAGCGACCGCTAGGGTGATGGTCACGATGGTCATAGACCATCGCGACCATCGGGGCTTACGACGAAACCCTAGGGTAGGGTCTCACTTGTCGTAAGCCCCGGAGAGCTTCTGGCTCTGTCAGAGCCAGAAGCTCTCCACTGACATCACTAGTGATGTCAGTCGGGCCTCCCCCCATGGGAACGCCTCCGTTTGGGCTGCCACCCCCTCGGCCCGCCTTCCAAACGGGGCGAGCTGTCAATCAACATCTGCTGTTGGTCGTAGCAGGTCTCACACATGCGCACGAAGGAGCCGGACAAACTGGACAAACATCGAGGCGGCCATGTGGTCGTAGACCGTACGGCCGCCTCTGAATGAAGCCCTCTGTCTCTAACTCAGAATTGGAGCATTATGTCTTGTACCTTTTCCGTAAGTTGCTCCCTAATGCTGACTATAAGGATCTACTAATTGACCAAATACATAGTCTCCCTAGTCCCAGATTGGTTTCTGTTTCCCTTCCTAGCGATACTCTTCTATGAGTCAATGTCTTCTCAAATAAAGAACATATTGTTCAAGCCACATGGTTAGTGGGATACTCTGACATCCTCGGTGGTCTGCAACTTGTTCTGGATTTCTCTGCTCTGACTATCTCTAAACATAACCTTTTGGCTCCCATCACTTCAACCCTTCGATCTCAAGAAATATAATATTGGTGGGGTTTTCTAGTGAAATTAATAATTAACCATGTCAATGCCATATGTTATCTCCAACCTGGAAGCTGGGGTCAAACTCCTCTTGGATTGGGACATTTCAGTCAAGTTACCTGGTGCCGCTCGGAAACATCCTTCACTTTAGCCCAAATGGCCCATGACCCGTTTGTTTGAATATCTCAACTTTCTTCCTTTAATGTTCTGTATTCTTGGACAATATTTTGTTGACTTTACACTCTTACTTAAGCAGGACTTTGGGTAAGCCTATGGCCTTCCTGCGACACATGTAAGTTGCTGTGTGGTCTTTTATATACTTATAGTTGTGTATGTCTTTCATATAATGTTTATTTGATTACAGTTTTGCTACACATATTGTAATGACTAGTTTTATTTTGGCATTTAAAGTTCCTTGAGAGCACGGGTAGAGGTGTTTGTGTCAATTCCCCAAACTACAGTTATTGCATCCTATTTACCCCTGGAGTTAGTATGCTGACCAAATATACCAGGTCATTTTGTTTTTCTTTTCCTTTGTTTTTTTCCATTTCCCATCATCTTCCCAACCTGTGGGTCAATTTTGATCTTGGTTAAATGGTACGTGTTTTTTCCTTAAAAGTTAAGGGTTTCAATTCCACCAAAAAGCGTATGTATAGCTTTATCAATGTTTTATAAATATAAGGTGGATGTAATCATTTTACAAGTACTGTAACTAATTTTTTCTCTCTAGGCCTCCCAGTTTTAAGGGACTTTAGGTACCCTTTGCGTTATTTTGCTAATTGCCCTTTTAAATGTAATGGGTGGGCATTTTTTTCAGTAATTTGATATCTTTTGTCTCAAATGGCTGATTTTGGAATACCGTGGGTATGCACGTTCCCAATATCTGCGATATCCAATTTAAAAAAGTGGTCACAGGGTTTTCAGCTCTGAAAACCCCACGCTGCATAAAAAAATAAATAAAAATACTCTGCACTTACCTGGCCGGGGGTCTCCACGGCTCCTAGTGCCTTCCCCTCTATCTTCTCACTGAAGAGGGGGCTGCTGGGAGTCCCAGGTGCTGCTGGAAGGGTCCAGGGGCTGGTGAGAGCGGCAACAGCTACTGGCAAATGAAGTTCTCCCAGCAGCCATTCCAGGGGGGAACACAGACACTGGGGGGCCACACACACACAACACTCATGCACACACACACACTTACAAACACTAACAAACACTCACACACACTGACATACTCACCCTGCAGCAGAGGACCTGGCTTCTGACGCTGGATGCAGAAGAAGATGCAGAAGACGGTGTTGCAGAAGGTAAGTAATTAAGGACTAATTAAGCAAACTGGAAATTTCCAATTGCATAATTAGTCCTCAGGGTGGGTGCCCCCCGGGGGCCCAGAGCAAGTCCCAGTGATTTTCCCAAAAAATAAAGATTTTGGAAAAAATCACACTTGCTCTGGAGGTGCGTGAAAAAAAACCTTCCGGGACTCTAAATTGAAAAAAAACATGCGCCTAATTGGATAGAAAAAATCCGGCACCTGCAGGAAAAACCTCGCAGATACTGGATTTTTGCTATTCACGCACCCAATTGAAGATGCCTCATAGAGTGTTCAACCTTCTTGACTACGATAATGCTACTTGCTTTGGCTTTCTTATGCTTTCTCTCAATGCTGAGAACACATTTGATCAGTTGAATTGGTTTTACAGTATATGCGAATGGTTCTCTCCAGGTTTGTGTTTACAAGGGTGTTCAGTAATGGTTTTCTGTCAGATGCATTCCCTATTACTAGCGGGGACTCATCAAGGCTGTCCTCTCTCTTTGAAATTTATTTTGGCCATTGAGCCTTAGGCTGCTAAACTTAATTTGCTGTTAACCTCCTTGGCATTATGGTTAAACATGACTAAAACTGTTGCTATGCCTATTAATCTAGGAGCCCAGGTTAATTCTTCTCCCCTCTCCAAATTCTCTTATAATTGGTGAAGTACCTCCATTCCAATAGCTGGGGATTCAAAACCATCCCAATTGACCCTTTAACCTCCGATCTCTAATTGAACGCCTGTCAAGTCCTAGTTGGCTTATAAAATTTCTTGGTTAGGGCGTATAGTGACATTTAAAATGTCTTTGCTCATTAAACTCATGTACCTTGTTCATACATTTCCGTTGGTTTTCCCTATTAAATATCTGGATACTGTAAGTGTTGCTCTATTTTGTCTCATTTATCTTTGGAAGAACCGTCCCTCGAAAATTGCAAGGTCTTGTATGATTCTTCTGAAGATTTATGGTGTTTGGTCTCACCTGATTTGGATCAATACCAAGAGGCGTGCTTATTGGCTCAACTCTGAGAATGGCTTTGCCCAGCTGTTGCCAATTGTTGGGTGCCCCTGGAACAGGCTTGTAGCCCTGGCTTTCCCTTAAATGATCTACTGTGGGCTCCTAAACAGATTTTGCCCTCTGCCCTCCCATTATTTTCTTACATGAAAGCCTCGTTACATGCCTGGAATAGGTTGATTTTTTGTGTTCCGGCATTTTCTTTCCCAAACCCTGCCCTCTCCCTTAGGGCCATAGGTAAAGTGATCCCTAATCTTAATATTCTCTCTTGGTGTGCTCTGGGTATTAAAACATTGTGGTATCTCATGGATGGAGGCATTTCCCTCTCATTATCAGGTCCCTTGTCTCCTAGTCTCCTGCAATGACATTGTCTCTGTGTGCTTTCCCTTCATAGAGCACAATCTCACTACGTGCTGAACTGCCTTGCATTCCCCCCGACTCACAGTCCCATGCCTGTCTGGATATATTAAGTCTCCTAATCATTGCCTCATCTGTGTCCTACTGTACCTAGTTTGTTGGTTTCTTCCTTTGTGTTGTTCCGTTGTTATGTAAGATTACATTTACTATACATTTTCTATGTCTATTTGCACTGTTACCTGTATATTGTCTGTACTGAGCTGCAAAATTGAGTGGCACTTTAAAAACTAACAATAATAATAATATTAATAATAATAAAATATTAGTTTGTTAAATAAAATGTACACAAAATTTCGAAAAAAAATACTCACATACTCATGAGTGGTGTTTGACTGGTACTCGCTACTACATAGCTTGTGCTGATTTACTGACAGGACATATTGACAGGACTGGTAGAAAAACACAGTGACAGGACTGTAAGACAGACTGACAGAATGGACAGATACACAGACAGACAATGATAGTGCTCACCATCTTTCTACTGCAGGTCAGGCATCTATAGACTCTCTTCCTCCCTGAGCTTTGTGCTGGGAGACTCTTGATGACAATGCAGGGACACTCAGCACATGATTGGTCTGTTCTGCTGCTTACTGACCTGAGCTGTACTATGGTTTTCAGCAACTAGTTGGGGTTTCTGGGCACTCCTGCATTTAAAATAACTATTTGAGTTATTCACAAAAAATCACCGTAAATAAATAAAAAATTACACTGTTAACAGGCAGGCCTGAGCCCCTGATTGTAACTCAGGGCATTAGGCCCATGTCACTCTAAGTGTAACTTAGGTGCCCACCAGAACCTTGCCCCAGTAATAACCTGGGCATGAGGCCCAGCTTATTAATAAAAAGGAACCCAGATAGGCAGGCACAAGGCCCATGCCCACATTATAAATAAACCTATAATTGCATAGCACCACTGGTGAGCCTGGGCTTTTGGCCAAGGCTGGTGTATTCTTCTTTTAGGCAGTAGGCCCATGTCCAATGAAAGCCATGTGCTGTATGGGGAGTGAAGGGCTGTCTGGTCCTCACTTCCAAGCCTATTTTGCCACCAAGAATAAATAAACACCATCTTACAGCTCTATATAGTCAGGCAGGTGTTAGCGGGACAGTACTTTTGTTTATGTTGTGATTACTCTTGTGCTGTGCACATGTTGTGTCCATGCAGGTCCATTATATTAGAGCTACTGTTACAAACATTTATATATTGCACGTTATGTGGTTTATTTATATGTACCTTAGGCCAGTAAGGTTAGGCCCAGTTTGTTATTGTAGATAAGCAGTGTAATTGTGATAAATTGTATGATTAATTTAGGGACATGCACGGTGGTTTTTGATGTCTCCTTAAAGGCTCTGTGAGAGCGCGAGTGAGTCGGAGAGGACAGGATTAAGCTCGGCAAGAACTTCTATGTTGTTCTGTCTCTTTCCGGTCTCTATTTCTCTTCTGGATGGACAATTGGGTCTTAGACTCTGGTGCAAGGTCAAGTTTCCATTTGGTGCGTGAGTACTCATAGGGGAAACTCAGGATCTGAGGCCAAAATACCAGTGATGATTTCCACCTAAACACAAAATCTTTATTTTCTAAATTAGTCAGTAACTCTAGGACATCGAGGTCGACCCAAGGTAGGACAGCACTCAGGTCTTGTCCTTCCTCATAAAGCTCCTTCTTCATGTCCATGTCCAGCCTGCATACCTGAGGCCTTACCAGAATGAGTGATTGTTTGCTATTTTGCATGCACGAACGCTGCACTGCGCAAGCGCAGCAATTCCATTGAGATTACTCTCATACATAGGAATCACTCGCAAAATGAGTACCAAGTGATTGACAGGTAGTCAGCGTTTGGGGGTGGTTAGAAAAAGCAGGCAAGTCTGACCGTTTAAATGCCATTTCATGGACGTGCATAAATTAGTCATTGCGATCACTTTCACAGCAAGATAGCTCTCTGCGTGTCAGGAGAGCTGCGGTGTTCACACCTGGTCAGACTTGACTTACATGCTGTGTGACTGGCTGAAGTGCGCCAATGTTACCAATGTACACACTGTTGCACGTGGTCGGAAGCATATGAGAAGGCAGCAGTGGGCGTCTCTATGCTCAGCTATGCTTTGGAAGTCAGTTGCGAATACATTATCGTCCATCTCTGAATCAGGCCCCAGGACCGCTACCCATACTGAAGGTGAGAGGGAGCAACACGACGTAGGCTACAAGACTAAACCTGCGCGGCAGCAGGCTGACACCCCACCAACGCCACTTCTTACACTGGCACTGTGGCCATTTGTTGACAGCTTCTCGATGGTGCAGCAGCGATTCCACCACTGCCGTGGTAAGAGATGGGGCACTGGCACAACAGAACAACACTGTATGTGTGCGCATGCATTATTGTTAGTACACTATAGAAAATAGTCAAGAAAAATATTCATCACAATCTATATGCTGAGACAATTCCAAACAATAAGATATGAAATTGATAAGTATAAATTATTTACAATAACATATTTACACACTAAAAATCAACAGACGTAAATTTTCCTTTTCTCATTTCCTATAAATTCCCAAATGTCAGAAAACCCACGAAGGCCATCATGTGAGGTTATACTGTGTATTGATTTACCAAGTGTTGAGACCTGATAATCAAGTGCATATTTTTATGATTGGTTAATACTGATGCATGTCAGTCTAGCCGAAGAATACTCTGTTGGCTAAGGTCATCCGTAGCCCATGGATACTAATAGTTACTAATAAAAATGTTAATTTTAACTGCATAGGCTAGGCATGATATATTTTATGAGATGTACTTAATAAGCTGATTTCTGGTAGATGCCTTTACACTATTGTTAAGCAAACCACACAAGCATAGCCTGGCATGTAAAGCATTTTGTTATTTAAGCTATTGGGTATTTGCATTAATAACCATATATGCCATAATTCAGGGCTCCTATTTCACCATTATAATGGTTCGTTGTCTCGCACTTATTAAAAATGTGGGTGCATGTGGATTTAGTATGCATTATCTATTTAGTAATTTAAGCCCTCATATTCTCATTGCAAATGAAAAATTCAAAGATCCTATGGAATATGTTAATGTGCATTGTACCTTAGGGAGATCTCACTTTCCTAGATTAAATGAGAATCAATCTAAGTATAGCCATTAATATTGTATTTTAATTATTAAATATATAAATATATATTATATATAAAAAATATTTACATATACTGTATATGCATACTCATTTGTTTTTATATATTTTCACAATATGTGATAAAATATTAAACAACACATATAGCAATTAGCAATAAATTATTACATGGATATAACTTGAATCTTTATTTCTGTATACTGTACATTTGTATACAGTATATTAATATGTGTGAGAACTACCATTTCTTACAGTGTAATATATATTTAAAAATTGTATAAATTGGTTTGAAATTAGGTACCATAATTATTTTAAGATAAGATTCCTATCTGATCTTTTTCACCAGCATGATTTTGTGTGCCTGCTACAACTGAATTTTTTTTCATGCATTTATAACTCATTACAGTTTTCTATCCTTGTAGCGGGAAACCAGGCAAATCATCCAAATATTTAAGTGTTAATTTTCAATTACAGTACTTGTAACTGTCTAAGCAAAAGAAAAAATATATATGATATATATATATATATATACAGTATGTCTATCGAAGGACTAAATTCCAATTTAAAATAACATTTATAATAATTTATTGCAGAGTTCTTATTTTTTACTACCATGTGGTCGAGGTGGAAATTTCGAAGTGGGGGTTTCCCACTTCAAATATCATGTAAATATCATGGGGACTTTACTTAAGCAGGCCCAAATCCTGTGCCCCCTGATATTTACATACCCTCACTTCACAGCACACCTCTATTCATAGCTCACCTCCCCTCACACATTCCAGCTTACCTCCCAAACACCTCATAGCACACCTCCCAGCTCACCATCCCACCCAGCTCACAGCACACCTCCCAGCTCACCTCTCACCACACCTCCCAGCTCATCTCCCAGCACACCTCCCAGCTCATCTCCCAGCACACCTCCCAGCTCCCAGCTCATCTTCCAGCTCCCAGCTCACCTCCAAGCACACCTCCCAGCTCCCAGCTCATCTTCCAGCTCCCAGCTCACCTCCAAGCACACCTCCCAGCTCCCAGCACACCTCCCAGCTCACCTCCCAGCATACATGCCACCGGTCAACACTGATTGGCCACCGGTCCGTGAGCCATGATTGGCTCACAACCAGAGTCAAGTTTAAACAGGCAGCTGCTTGTTGACTGGTGCTAGGATTGCCGAAGTGAAATGGCAGTATGACATTCCATTTCATACTGGCACACTTCGAGCACTGAAGCTGAGTAATAAATTCTTAGGTCAACAGCTACATCTAGACAAATCAGGAGAAATATGCATAGAGGGGTAGTTTTCAGTGCTTGAAGTATGCCAGTATGAAACGATATGTCATACCAGCAATCTGGCGCCAGTTAACAAGCAGCTCCTTGTTTAAACGTGGTTACTGCCACAAGCCAATCATGGCTTGCGGACTAGTGGACAATCAGCCGTGACCTGCAGCATATTGAATTTGGCTGCCGGTCTACAAGCTGTCATTGGCTTGCAGCCGGCGCTAAATTCAATATGTCACCAAGGAGTGAGGGGAGTGGCTCCAGTCAGTGGACCAGTGTGGTGTGTGCTGGGAGGTGAGTTGGGAGGGGCTGTAAGCTGGGAGGTGTGCTGGGAGGTGAGCTGGGAGCTGGATAAGCTGGGAAGTGTGCTGGAAGCTGGAAGGTGTGCTTGGAGTAGGGAGGTGTGCTGGGAGCTGGATAGTGTGCTGTGAGCTGGGAGGTGTACAGCTAGACGAGCTGGGAGGTGTGAGGTGAGCTGGGAGGTGTGATGGGAGGTGCACTGTGAGCTGGAATGTATGCTGGAAGGTGTGCTATGAGCTGGGAGGGGAGGTGAGGTGAGCTGGGACGTGTGATGGGACGTGAGCTGGGAGGGGAGGTGTGCTGGGAGGTGAGTTGGGAGGGGCTGTAAGCTGGGAGGGGAGGTGTGCTTTGAGGGGAAGAAGTGGTGGTATGGAAATATCAGGAGGGCTCACTTCAAAATTTCCACTTCGACCACTGCTCAGCATAATAACTAATCAGGTTATAGGCATGTTGGCTAACATACTATTGAGTGCTTACAGTTCTTTGATTGTGGATGTTTGTATATAGGGAACTAAATCCTTCCTGCCTGTCCAATGCTTAACTGTTTTGTAAATTCTATTTTATTGTTTTCTTTACTTTTTTCTTTTATGTGTTTTTCCAACAAGTTAATATAGTTCCTCTTAGCTGTACTGTGTATTATTTCTCCAAAAGCAACTAGTACTCTAGGTACAGTACTGTAACATCACTGCTCGGCATGATATACTGTACCAGCACTTGTTTATACAGTACAAGCAATTCAGGAGATGATTCTGAGTCAAGAGTAAGGTGACTGTAGTTGCGGGTAGCCACAGAAACCTGATTTTCTTCCTTATGCTGATGCTAGTATCTGTTCAACTAATGCAGGGGTTCAAGCATTTGCTAGTGGAAACCCGTGCCGCCTACTAATTTTACGTTGGTCTCCACAGCTGTCATCATTAGTATATGCTTTTGATACACACCAACAACAATCCCATGGAAATATCATGACACTCCCACTACTCAGGATGGTTACGTGTAATCGCATTGTCACCACCCCGTTCACACCCTAAAATGCCCTATTTCATGAAAAAACAGATTCGGCCAAGCCTTGCTCCGACATCCCACGGAGCTGACAGTGGGCAGAGGAGGATGAGTGTGTGTGTGTGAGTGAGGGAGGGAGGGCACACCAGCACCGCACAGTCATTGTGGTGCCTGGAGCTTCAGGTTTGCATTCCATAGCGAAACATAAACCTCGGAAGCGCTGCAGCCTGCAATCAGTGCCAGCCCTTCCCAGCCCGACTGGCAGAATTGGCCAGCACAGCAAAGGGGTTTAGGGGCCGGCCTAGCGGGATCTTTCCCGCTGTCCTGTTGGCCCAATCCACCCCTGCACACTACCAATACTCCCCGCCTGCCCCACACTACTACTACTCCCTGGCCCGCACTACTACTACTCCCTGACCGCCCCACATTACTACTACACCCTGACTACCCCACACTAGTACTACTCCCTGCCTACACCTCACTATTACTACTCCCTTTCTGCCCCCACTACTACTACTCCATGCCCCACACTACTAATACTCCCCGCCTGCCCCAAACTACTATTACTTCCTGCCCCACACTAGTGCTACTCCCCACCTGCCCCACACTACTACTACTCGCTGTCGGCCCCCACTACTACTACTCCCTGCCTGCCCCACACTACAACTACTACTCCCTGCCTACCCCACACCACTACTACTCCCCACCTGCTCCACACTACTACTCCATGCCTGCCCCACACTACTACTACTTCCTGCCCCACACTATTACTACTCCCTGTCTGCCCCCACACTACTACAACTACTCCCTACTACTACTCCCTGTCTGCCCCCACACTACTACTACTCCCTGTCTGCCCCCACACTACTACTACTCCCTGCCTGTCCCCACACTACTACTACTCCAAGCTTACACCTGATCTATGTTTTTATTTTTTTCCTGCAGGGGCCAAAGTGTTTTTGTCCTGTGGGGGGCCAATGTTTTTTTTTAATGTGTCAGGGGTCAATGTGTTTTTATTCCTTGTAGGGGCCATTGTGTTTTATTGATGTCTGTAGGGTTGAGCTTGAGCTGAGGGCAGAAGTGCGGTCCCATGCCCATAAAGGCCACCAATCAAAGAAATTTGTCCACTCGTGGGCTCCGTTCGCTTGCCGCTCTTTGGTCACTGTGGCTCGCTTCGCTTGCCACATGATTGTATTCTCCCTCTATGTCAATGTGGATCGTAGGGAATTACTGTACATTGGACAGTAACTGATGACGTCAGGGTCCTCTGCATGAAGGGCATCAAGACCCTACATTTTGGTAGGGTCCAGTGTTTGTTTATCCAGTGGGGACCGTTGTGTCTTATTTTTATCTGTTCGGGCCAATGTGGTTTTTTTTCTTATAGGGGCCAATGTACTTGTTTTGTTCTGCGGGGGCCAGTGTGTATTTTATTTTTTTTTATTGTTGAGGCTAATGTGTTTTTATGTATTTCTTGTGGGGGCAATGTGTTTTGTTTTTTTCCTGTAGAGGCTAATGTGTTTTTTTTTCCTGTGGGGGCCAAAGTGTTTTATTTTTTTTTTGTGTATTGTTTGTCATCTGCGCATGGGTCTGAGTTGCAGTGCGGATTTAAACGCATGCACCAAGAAGTGTTTTAGAAATGTGTTCGGTATTCCTAGGTAGTTACAGGGGGTTGTCTAAAGACTTAGGGGCCTATGTATCAAGCTGTTTGAATCATAATATTATGCAAAAACTGCAGTTTCTGCATAATTTTATGTATTGTACTAAAAGCACAATGCAGGTGATTCATAGAAATCTCCAGCAAAGTGCTAATTAGCGCTGCAGATCGCAGTCCTCATTATTATCGATGGGGACTACGATCTGACACCTATGTACTGAACTCCAAAAAGTGATGCTATTCAGAGTTTAACCCTGGTAGTTTATACCATCTACAGATGGTGTAAACTACTGTAAGCCAATGGGGGCTCCAGGGGCAGAAGAGAGAGATCTTTTGATCTCTCCCCTGCAGCCCCAGCCAGCTCTGGAAGCTTACGCTGTGCCAGCTTCCCCCAGTGAAGTCATTCACAAACGTGAATTGTTCTATAATTTGCTTGTGATACAATTTGCAGGAACAGTGGTTACCACAACCTCTGTCCCTGCAAACTCCCCTTGGTACATAGCGGGGATATTTTCATTAAATATGAAAATATCCCCATACGAGTTGAACCAATAACAATCACGGCAGTACTGCAATTATTAGTACATATACCCCTTAGACACTGACAGTTGGCATCTCAGTACTTGCATATTCAAACGCATGGCTAAACACCAGGGAAGGGCATTGTAGTGTTTATAGCTTAAAGTCACAGATGCAACTGCAGCAAAAGGCACAAGGACAGCTGCTACTGTGTCCATCTCAGAATCAGACTCTATGAGAAGGGATCCTGGCCCCCTAGACAGACCCCACCTCCTCAACAGACCCCGCACCTATTAGGGCTGCTTCCATAAATTTCCCGGGCTGATTTTCCGACCCAATCCATCCCTAACACATACCAATATGTACAAAAATAAAACTACTGGTTCTTATTGGGGCCACCCACTCTGCAATAATAGGAAGGCTGCTTATTATGGGGCTGATTATGAGTCACATGCAGAGTTGCTGTAAATGTCGGCAACCGCTGAGTCCAGTTTTACTGCCTAATGCAAGAATCTATAGGGCTAATGAAAGGACCCGCATGTCTTCAAGTGGGAAGCCGTACCGCACATTGATTTCATAGCAGCCACCACAACCATCATCATTAGTATCTGCATTTCCACCAGCCCCATGAGAGGTACCAGAGATCCATAAGGAACAGGCTTCCCTTCCACATACACAAGGCTCAGAATCTATCAGAGCTTCTGATTATGTATGATCGCATTGTCACCACTCAATTTCTGCCCTAAAACACCTAATTTCATGAAAAGACAGATCCAGCCAAGTTCCGTCCAACTCAGAATAGGATGGACAAAGGCAAAGACTTGTATATTCACATCTGCACATGCAAAAACTAGCCATTTGTGTTTATGCACAAAAATCCGTACAACATAGAATCAGCCCCTGTATCTGAAGCTATGACAGTGTGTATACGCCTAGCTAACAGAAATGCCACCATGCTTAATTTCATCTATTTCATTGTCCACTTTATGCCATTTATTTTAGGATTGTGTTAACAGATAAACTCAGATAATGAACATATAAAAAAGCAGAGACAGCTGAACTGAAGAACAGCTGTCCCCGCAAATCCTTTTACTGCTACTAAAGTAGCAGTGAAAGATTCAGCAGTGCTAATGAGCCTGCCTGAACTGGAGTTAACCAGGTGCACAAAGACCCAGCGTCCAGCAGAAGGTGCCAGACTTGAACAGAAGGATCCCTCTTCGCAACCCAGGACTCATTCCATAGTTAGGGAGCAGTAAGCAGAACAAACACCATCTGAAGATGGAAAATTTTCCCACAGTCAAGCTCTGAAAAAATTGTATTTTTGGAGATTGATGAATTTAGGTCCCCATACTAATGTATGGGAACAGCGAGCCAAATTGGGGCTTAAAGGAAACAGGAGATATCAGTGATATCTCATGCATTACCTTTATAATGAATAGCCCCAATGCTTAATTATAAATTATGTTAAGTTTGATTTTCAAAGCAAAATAGAAAAAAAAACAGAATAAAGTAAAGGGGACATATTAAGAAATAAGAAATACCCATAGAGACAAACATCAATATGTTCAAACTAAACGTAGACAACTGTAGCAATACAAGACAGAAAATAATACATTAAAAATAAGCCATCAGTTGACAATCAGTTTCGATGTTCCGAACACTGGCAATAAAAATATAAAATGTATCCAAATAATTCAACAAAATATGTAGAAAAAAGGGGAGAGGTGGAAGGGAAAAAAGGGGGGAAAGTGAACAAGTCGATGTGCACCACCAAAACCAATATTTCAATAATATAGAAGAGTGTATTTAAGGGAGATTCAGCCTCAAAGTGAGTTGTCCAGGGTGTCCAAATTTTTATGAAATTGTCTGGAGTATCAAGTAGGATAGATATAAATCTTTCCATACGGTATGTGGACCAGATTGTGTTAATTGTTGCTGCTGGAGATGGGGATGAATTAGACTTCCATTGTGAAGCTACAGGTATGTGACATTTATTGGAGTTCAAGATATGTTTTTGTAAATTTTTGCATTGGTTGTGGTATGTAGGGGATGGGTCCAGAAATAAAGAATAAAAGGGAGAGTGTGGAGGCTGAACTCCGATTATAAATCTAGTTAATATATGAACCTCTATCCAGTAGTGTTGGACACAGGAGCAAGACCACCAGATGTGCAGCATACTTTCCTGCAAGCCACACAAGCACCAGCATAGATTAGCAGCAATGGGGTAAATTGAGTTTAGGCGTGTGGGGACCAAAGGCAAATGGAAATATTTTGTAGGAATTCTCATCGACACTTACTTAGATGGAACTTTTAGTCAACTCCAAAGTGATTTTAGCCCATTCCTGAGAGGTCAAAGTCTCATCCACATCTTGTTCCCACATCTTGTTCCCACGCCAGTTCATGTGTTTCTTTTTGGGGTTATTTATACAGTATGGGCGTAATAGTTGGCATATAACAGAGATAAGCTCCTTAGAAGATTGATAGTGCCTGCATGATGTTTCTATGGGAGAGGTAGTGTCGGAGTCGCAGAAATTGGTCAAATAAACTTATGTGGAAGAAAGTAGTGGGTTTGTAAGCTAGCAAAGTCAGGGAAGATGTGTGGCAGAGCAATATCCAAAAGGAAGAAGATGTTATGGCGTGTCCAAGAGTGGAATAAACGAGTAGTTCCTGTGGGAAAAACAGGATTATTCCACAAAGGAGTGGAGATATGAGCAGAGATGGTAGATCATGGTACAATTGGCAGTGTGAAGCAATCTGTCAGTAATAATGAAACTGTAGTTGTGCAGATGTGGGCACCAGAGAAGACTAGATGGCAAATATAACTTATCCTGAAAATCGGATGCTGCTCCCGGCCCCCCAAAAGAGTAGGCAAGACCCCCGGTATGGCCGCCAGCCCCCCATATCCACACTCAAAAGTGGGCGGTCCAGGGGTGCGATGATGTGATTTGCACTGAATTGCATCATCGTAGCCAAGACCCCTACTTTATAATACCTTTAATATCTTCATTATAAAGCTAGGGCAGAGTCGTGATGATGCGATCATGCCCGCACACCCCCACACTGCCCACTTCAGCCATCCCCACACCTTCTTCTGCACCAACCTGGCAGCTCCCTCCTGGAGGGAACTGCCAGAATGTCGGTAACTATGAAATATACAGATAAAATGCTAACTTCTATTGTTGTCCATACTCTATTTTTGGGAGGGTCATGCCATAGTATACATGGAGCGAGATGACCTTGGTTTCCTATATGCCCAGATGAAATTGAATAGTTTGCTTTGGATATGTTTTAATGTTTTGGTGGAAATATGATTAGGAAGCGTCTGCCAAAGATAGAGCAATCGGGTAAGACATTCATCTTAACTGTAGCCATACGGCCAAACCAGGATATGAAAAATTTGTTCCAAATTGATAGGTCTGATCTAATGGAGACAAATAGCCTTGGAAAATTGTCAGCATACATTTTAGAATATATTTTAGTGAGGTAAACCCCTATACATTTGAGTTTATGTGTCTGCTATTTAAACGAGTAACAGACCTAATAGAAAGCAAGATCTGTCGAGGATATGTTTAGATCTAATATATTGCATTTGTCTGTGTTGACTTTGTAATTTAATACATTTGAGAGAGAAAGCCGCTGATAACTAAATCCCATTGTCAGGTTATAATGCAATTGTGTGGTCCGTGTGGCCCACAGTGATACTGGAGATTTGACTATTAAGCCTGATTCTGATGGGGCTGTAGAGGGAGGCTATTTGGAATTAAGTGAGTTTAGGTAGGGTGCAGGAGTTTAAATACTGACAGATAGTGTCTGTATTGGGTGAGGTAGTTGATGTAGTAGATGTGACATTTTGTTTTATCTCCAATGACGGGTTGAAGTAGGAGCTGGAGAGGTGGTAAGTTCCAACTCTATAGCTGTGGGATGGGTCTAAGAGATTGGTAGGGTCTGAGCCCTGAGCATTCAGTTGGTGGTAGTGCGTTCTTCAGGTTCATGGTGGATGAAATACATTGTAGCTAACAAATGGGAAGGGGTAGACACTGACTGGTGAGATGAGTGAAAAATATTGGGTGGGGAGGGAGGTATTGAATGGAGGATGACCGTTTCTTAAAGTAGGGCTGGGTCTTTGTAGGAAAGAATAGGTGTAGAAAGGGCACCTCTTTCTATGGAAAGCTGATGAGGATGATTAACATGTATGAAAAAGAAAAGTGAGGGCATCTAAGTGACAAGGGCAGCAAGTACTATAAATGAAGAATTTACAGATAATAAAACATAATTAGTACATAAAAACAGTAACAGTAAAGCTACAGAACAAAAAAGAGCACGTGACATGATGGCATAAAAACTATAGTCGAACATCATGTGAAATTATGATCAGCATGTGACAGGATATAGGTATATAATAAGCTATCAACCAGGGCAATGAGCCCAAAATATCAAAAGCATAGGTGAGAGAAGACATTAAGTGACACTGAATTAAGCGGATCTAAACTCTGTAGATTGAGTAACCTGCACATGTAACGTAATGAATTTAGGCAGATTATTATAGAACATAAGAAAGAGAAGGAACCAAGTTAAATTGAAATAAATAATGTAAAGTAAATTCAGATTTAGAATCCCGTAACTATACAGAATATAAATGTAACCTGGACAGTAAAAAGATGTCAAAACTATAGTCATATAATACAATAAAGGCAAACCATGCTTAATGAGATAATTACATGTGAGACACCAGGAGACCAGACTGGTAGAACAATTATGCTGTGGACCATTCCAAGGGCTGTGGTGGCTAGTTCCAAATTGTTTTTGCAGAGACTCAGGAAGTTTGTCTATAATTAAAAGAATTGGAGAAGTTCATAGCCTTGAGTATGTATCTTGATCACGTGTGTAGTCCCATCCTTGGTGACTAAGAGTTGGAAAGAGAAACCCCATTTGTATTTAAATTAGTGGTTCCACAAAGCCTTATATAGGTTGGGAGAGTCTCTGCTTGCACTGTCTCAGGGAAAATACAGACACGGATATTGTTTAGTCAGTTGTGAATCTCTAAATCCTTGAGATGGTCCTTATAGGTCTCAAATTTAGATTTAAGGTTGGCAATATATTGTTCCATGACATTTTTATATTGACATACCTCGTCCATTGTTTTGTTTTAGAACATCAGTATGGGACTCAATTCAATGATTTCAGATCTAAATTCTGTTAGGACTCTCTCATCTCAGATTGAATGGTTTTAGTAACTATGGCAATGATGTCTTTAGAAGAAAGAGGCATGTCCAAAAGAGCTGTATCCTCAATGTCCGCAGCATGGTCCGTAGAAGGGGAGTGCTAGGGGAAGGACAGAGCACTTCCCAGGCATGGAGAATAATAGGTTGAGGGGTTTCCGAGGCTTTGCAGTTTCTCTGCGACATTCTGAGTAAATCGCATACTTCAATAATGGATGAAGCAACTATAAAAGTTCAAATAGGGAGCAGAAACAGACTAAGGAGCAAATGGGTGTTCGCTATAGGAATCTCGGGATCAGCAACAAACAGTCATGGATAGTACAGGAAGTTCTCCTTAGCACTTAAAGGTTGCAAACCTGCTTAGCAAGCAAGTGACATTGTGGAAAAATCTGCTGCTTGTCTGTACAATAAACAAGCAGTGCACTCACTACTAAGATTGTTGTTGCCACAACAATAGAATGGTGGTGTTGATGCTGTTCAGAATGAGCTAAACTTATGAAATGGCAACTGATGAAGGAGTGGAGGGTGCAGACAGACTTCTAGGGGTATATTTACTAGAGTGAGAGTTTTTAGAAATGGAGATGTTGTCCATGGCAACCAATCAGATTCTAGCTATTATCTTCTAGAAGGTGCTAGTTAAATGTTAAGTAGAATCTGACTGGTTGCTATGGGCAACATCTCCATTTGTAAAAAAAATAACTTTAGTAAATATACCCCCTTGTGTGTTACACTGAGTCTGAAGACCAGCTCCAGCGAAGGATGTAGGCAGTGGTGTCACAGCAGTGGGCCCTCTAGTACCAGAAAGTGGCAATAGATGATGCCAGCTGCAATTCTGAGAAGGATTCTTATATTATAAGCAGCCTGTCTTGTGGCTGAGGTACCGCATGCTAGATACAATTGTTGCCCATGACGGGAGTCGGCGGGTCTGCAACAGGGGCCAGCATCCAGGTGACTGCTTTTGTGAAAATTAAGTGATGATGGATAGATGCCTTGATAAAGGGACCAAGGAGTCCCAAAACACGATGGAAGACAGGAGGGCCACCGCTGTTCATGCCAGACTAGTGAGGAGAATGGACACACAGTGATGAGGGAATCCAGACTACCTTTCTGTTTTTACACCAACGCCCATGATTTTTTACAATCTAGTAAAGCAGCTACCCAGCAATTTAGACATTGTGCTACTTATATCATTGTGTTTGTTGATGTTTTTATATATTCTTTAATACATTTTATATCATTAAATAGTGTATGCTTTATAAAACATTTGACTATTATGTGTAAGCTACCAGACATGTTAACATGAATTCCACATCAGCATTTCTATAGATATCTATGTATCCATCTTTTTGGAGCATTCTTATTATGATATATAGGATTCAAATTGTGCTTCCTACACTTAAGGGTAGCACTTTAGCACGATTTTATCCACAATATTACTTTGATGGATAGACCCCTTAGTCTATCGTATCAGGTGGTAAATGGATGTAAACATTAAGGATTGCTGTTTTGGGGGAAAATCCCCAAATTTGCTAATTTATAGGGAGTGGGAGTTGCCCCTTAATAGCAAAGAATGGTCAAAGGTCCAACCTCTTTAAGGAATGTAACATGTTCCATTTCCAGAACTGCGCAGCAAGATATTTTACTAACCGCTATTTGTTTATTAATTTTGCACAATATATAATGCAACTTAATTTGACCACAATGGCATACAAAAGAATATGTGTATAGTGTATTACAATGAAATTCAACATTCTGCATTTTTAAAAATGCGCAAATGTAATGGCAAACATCAAGTAGTGTCCTGTTAAAAAGCATAATTCATTATTGTCTGGCTAATATTTATAATGGGCATGTCATTAAACTCAAATGTATTTACTTTCATTTTTTGTGTAGCAAAGGAAAATGTATAAGAAAAACCTACAGCACTGAATGAACAACAAGCAGAAAAGTGTAGTCTATCACAAGATGTAATTGCTACTTTTGATATCTTTGATGAAAGCGCCAAGCTAAGAAAATGTACAAAAACCTTGTATTAGACCTTTATGAGACAAAGAAACATGAAATTCATGTTGCTTGTAATAGTGATTTTCAGCATTCCATCTAAAGCTCTGCTCAGTTTAGAAAATTCATACGTACCAATAAGCTATGTTTACTTTTATGACACAAAAACATATGGTCTTTGACAAGAGACATCTGTTTATATCACAGTTTTCACATCTATGATAATTGTCCATTTTTTTCTAGAACACTTTATTCCAACGACACATTCCTACCATTGACCCTGTCACTTAAGCTGATTGCTTTTACAATGTCATTTTATCATTTAGATAGCTGTATGTCTTATAGAATGTTATATACTGTATAGGAGCTGCCATGAACACATAGAGAATTGGTGCATTTCTATAATTTGATTCAGCTTCCATTCAATTTGTCCTGCTGCAGGATAGTTACAGGACTTGACGGTATTTGGTCACCTCCATGTCCCAAATTCTACAGGTAAATTGCAAATACTGTAAAGTGTAGTTTGTCCATAAAAAATATATCAGCCATGATATGACATGAATATATTCCTAAAAACATCAGCCAAAAAAGTTATACATGAAAAAGAAAATATATATTCCAAAGACACAATTGGGGTAACTGTATAACCTGCAAGTTCCCTGCCAGCCTGCCTGATGTTTTGGGGGCATCAGGCAGGTTGCCTTTTAAATTAAAGCCCCTTTAAAACATAGGCCAGACTTGTCTGGAACTTGCCAAAGCCTGCAAATTGCAGACTATTATGTTGGCATAATAATATCTGTATTACTTTACAAATATATAAGTATTCGATGTAGAAGAGCACTTAACACAGAGTCTCATTAATGGCACTATTTGGGATATTTCTACTTAACATTCTTGTGATCCTAGCACAAACTTTGCAACGATTGTACATGCACATTTTACAAAGCACAAAGGGCTCTATTTTAGGGGTGTGCATCGGCCACTTTTCGTGTTTTGTGTTTTGGTTTTGGATCTGGATCTTTCATCGTGTTTTGGATCTGGATTGGTTTTGCCAAAACCACCCTTCCGTGTTTTGGGTTCTGGGTTTTGTGTTTTGGATCTGTATTTTTTTGAAAAAAAGCATAAAAACAGCTAAAATCACAGAATTTGTAGTTTTTTCTGCTCCTATGCTATTATTAACCTCAATAACCTTAATTTCCACTCATTTCCAGTCTATTCTGAACACCTCACACCTCACAATAGTGTTTTTATGTCCAAAAGGTTGCACCGAGGAAGCTGGATGACTATGCTAAGCGACACGAGTGGGCGGCACAAACACGTGACCCATCTAGGCGTGATACTGCTGTGGCAGACAGGATGGCAGTTTGAAAAACAAGGCCCCAAACTGTACATAATGCAAAGAAAAAAAAGAGGTGCAAGATGGAATTGTCCTTGGGCCCTCCCACCCACCCTTATGTTGTATAAACAGGACATGCACACTTTAACAAACAAAACAAGCTGGCAATTAATGTGTCCCTGCACAAACTGGCTCTACAGAGGCAAGATGTCATCCTCATCCTCCTCATCCACCGATTCCTCACCCTCTTCAGTGTGTACATCCTCATCCTCACAAAGTATTAACTCGTCCCCACTTGAATCCACCACCACAGGTCCCTCTGTACGTTCTGGAGGCTGGTCTCCCTGGAAGAGCTGATAATTCATTTTGATGAACATCATCTTCTCCACATTCTGTGGAAGCAACCTCCTATGCCTTTCGCTGACAAGGTTCCCGGCTGCACTAAACACTCTTTCGGAGTACACTCTGGAGGGGGGGCAACTCAGGTAAAATAGAGCCAGTTTGTACAGGGGCCTCCAAATTGCCTCTTTTTCCTGCCAGTACAGGTATGGACTGTCTGACATGCCTACTTGGATGCTGTCACCGATGTAATCCTCCACCATTCTGTCAATGGTGACAGTATCATATGCAGTGACAGTAGACATGTCAGAAATTGTTGCCAGGTCCTTCAGTCCGGACCAGATGTCCAAACTTGGTCCTGCCTGCCCTGCATCACCGCCATCGGGTTGCTTAGGATACCTAAGTTTTTTCCTGGCAGCCCCAGTTGCGGGAGAAAATGAAGAAGGAGCTGTTGACATGTCTTGTTCCCGTTTCAGCTGACAGTATGTTCACCAGCAGGTCTTTGCACCTCTGCTGGCTTGTGTCGGCCGGAAAGAGAGACACCACATAGGCTTTAAACCTAGGATCGAGCACGGTGGCCAAAATGTAGTGGTCTGATTTCAACAGATTGACCACCCTGGAATCCTGGCAAAGTGAATGAAGGGCTTCAACCACAAGTCCCACATGCCGAGCGGAATTGCTCCGTCTTAGCTCCTCCTTCACTTTCTCCAGCTGCTTCTGCAAAAGCCTGATGAGGGGAATGACCTGACTCAAGCTGGCAGTGTCTGAACTGACTTCACGTGTGGCAAGTTCGAAGGGCTGGAGAACCTTGCATAACACAGAAATCATTCTCCACTGTGCTTGAGTCAGGTGCATACCCCCTCCTTTGCCTATGTCATAGGTGGATGTATAGGCTTGAATGGCCTTTTGCTGCTCCTCCATCCTCTGAAGCATATAGAGGGTTGAGTTCCACCGCGTCACAACCTCTTGCTTCAGGTGATGGCGGGGCAGGTTCAAGAGTGTTTGCTGGCGCTCCAGTCTTCGGCACGCAGTCGCTGAATGGTGAAAGTTGCCTGAAATTTTTCGGGCCACCCAAAGCGTCTCCTGCACGCCCCTGTCGGTTTTCAGAAAATTCTGCACCACCGAGTTTATTGTGTGAGCAAAACATGGGACGTGCTGGAATTTGCCCAGATGTAATGCCCGCACAATATTGGTGGCGT
Organism: Taudactylus pleione; assembly: GCA_031769625.1. Lineage (NCBI taxonomy): Eukaryota > Metazoa > Chordata > Amphibia > Anura > Myobatrachidae > Taudactylus > Taudactylus pleione. The sequence continues at coordinate 17,659,373 of JAUIMM010000113.1, read as the reverse complement.
TGTCAGATATCACAAATCCCCAGGAGAGTCTAAGTGGGGTAAGCCACTGGGCGATGATTTCCCTCAGATTCTCTAAGAGGTTGTCGGCAGTGTGCCTCTTACTGAAACCGGTGATACACAGCGTAGCCTGCCTTGGAACGAGCTGGCATTTCTGAGATGCTGCGACTGGTGACACTGCTGCTGTTGCTGTGTAAGGTGACACATCTACCCAGTGGGCTGTCACAGTCATATAGTCCTTAGTCTGCCCTGTTCCACTTGTCCACATGTCTGTGGTTAAGTGGACATTGGGTACAACGGCATTTTTCAGGACACTGAGGACACTTTTTCTGACGTTTCTGTACAGTCTCGGTATCGCCTGCCTAGTGAAGTGGAATCTAGACGGGATTTGGAACCGGGGACACACTACCTCCAGCAATTGTCTAAATCCCACTGCACTAATGGCGGATACCGGACGCACGTCTAACACCAAAATAGCAGTCAAGGCCTCAGTTATACGTTTTGCTTCAGGATGACTGCTGTCGTACTTCATCCTCTTCGCTAAGGACTGTTGGAGGGTCAATTGTTTAGTAAAAGTAGTGGTGTTCCTACTTCCTCTCTGGGATGATGAACGACTCCCAGCAGCAGCAACAGCAGCAGCGGCAGCAGGAGGCGTAGCAATGCAGGATCCTCCGGAGGAATCCGGGATAGGAGAGTCAGTCATGCCAGTGTCATGGCCTGCAGGACTACTTCCAATCCTGACTAAGGAGGAAATTGACGAGGAGGGAGTTGACGGTGTGGTTTGCAGGCGCTTGGATACAACAGGACAACGGGATTTAGGTCTCCCTGGACTGCTTACGGTCTTAGCCAAAGTTTCTGAACTTGACAGTAACTTATTATAAACGCGCTGCAGGTGCCGTATAAGGGAGGATGTTCCTAGGTGGTTAACATCCTTACCCCTACTTTTTCCACCTTTACATAAGGTACATATGGGAAGACAGTTGTTGTCCGGATTTGGATAGAAATGTTGCCATACCAAAGAGGTGGAATGTTTGGTCTTCTGCCCAGGCATGACCGTGATGGGCTTTTTCATCCCATGGACAACAACTGTCTCCCCCTGAGCCTGATTTAAACAAACCACATCCCCATCAGAATCCTCCTCGCCAACTTCCTCCTCAACGCCAGCTACACCAGTATCCTCATCCTGTTGTACTTCAACAGTGACATCTTCAATTTGCATATCAGCAAGTGGACTGTGGGTGCTCCTTTCAGCACTTGCAGGGGGCGTGCAAATGGTGGAAAGAGCCACCTCTTCTCGTCCAGTGCTGGGAAAGTCAGGCATCGCAACCACCACCACACTTGGACTCTCCTTGGGGATTTGTGATATCTTCTTAGAAAGCACAGTTCTTCGCTGTGCTTTAGCCAGCTTAACTCTTTTGATATTTTTAGTGGGAGGAGGGCTTCCATCGTCATGTGAAGCTGAACCACTAGTCATGAACATACTAGGGATCGACCTTAGCCGCTCCTTGCCACTCCGTGTCGTAAATGGCATATTGGCAAGTTTACGTTTCTCTTCAGATGATTTAAATGTTTTTTTCAAGGTCATTTTCCTGAACTTTGTCATTTGGGATTGTATGTGCCCTCTATTATGACATTGGGCAACGGCCTTGGCAGACGACGTTGATGGCATGTTATCGTCTATGTCATGACTAGTGGCAGCAGCTTCAGCACTAGGAGGAAGTGGTTCTTGATCTTTCTCTATTTTATTTTTATCGGAGAAAGTTTGGTCCTCCATTTATGTTATATCGATTTGATATATACGTGCGGCTAAACACAGAAAATATTTATTTATTTTTGCTGGAGAGTAGTGCACTTTGTGGGTTACACCAGCCTTTAAGAAATGAGCCAGCCGGCTCTTTACTTATGGGACACAGGCGCAAGCTTGGCGCTGCTCCTTTCTTGATGCACGTGCGGCTACTGCGCACACAATTCACAAACACACTAAAAATATTATTTTTTTGGTTTGAACTGGAGTGTACTTTGGGGGTTACAGCACCCTTTAACGGTCAAGCCAGCCGGCCCTTTACTTATGACACAGGCGCACGCTTGGCACTACTTTGTTGATGCACGTGCGGCTACTGCGCACACAATTCACAAACACAGAAAATAATTTTTTTTTTGGTTTGGACTGGAGTGTACTTTGGGGGTTACAGCACCCTTTAACAGTCAAGCCAGCCGGCCCTTTACTTATGACACAGGCGCACGCTTGGCACTACTTTGTTGATGCACGTGCGGCTACTGCGCACACAATTCACAAACACAGAAAATATTTTTTTTTTTGGTTTGGACTGGAGTGTACTTTGGGGGTTACAGCACCCTTTAATGGTCAAGCCAGCCGGCCCTTTACTTATGACACAGGCGCACGCTTGGCACTACTTTGTTGATGCACGTGCGGCTACTGCGCACACAATTCACAATCACAGAAAATATAATTTTTTTTGGTTTGGACTGGAATGTACTTTGGGCGTTACAGCACCCTTTAACGGTCAAGCCAGCCGGCCCTTTACTTATGACACAGGCGCACGCTTGGCACTACTTTGTTGATGCACGTGCGGCTACTGCGCACACAACTCACAATCACAGAAAATATTATTTTTTTTGGTTTGGACTGGAATGTACTTTGGGCGTTACAGCACCCTTTAACAGTCAAGCCAGCCGGCCCTTTACTTATGACACAGGCGCACGCTTGGCACTACATTTTTGATGCACGTGCGGCTACTGCGCACACAATTCACAAACACAGAAAATATATATTTTTTTGGTTTGGACTGGAGTGTACTTTGGGGGTTACAGCACCCTTTAATGGTCAAGCCTGCCGGCTCTTTACTTATGACACAGGCGCTCGCTTGGCACTACATTGTTGATGCACGTGCGGCTACTGCGCACACAATTCACAAACACAGAAAATATTTTTTTTTTTGGTTTGGAGTGTACTTTGGGGTGTACTTTGGGGGTTACAGCACCCTTTAATGGTCAAGCCAGCCGGCCCTTTACTTATGACACAGGCGCACGCTTGGCACTACTTTGTTGATGTACGTGCGGCTACTGCGCACACAATTCACAAACACAGAAAATAATTTTTTTTTTGGTTTGGACTGGAGTGTACTTTGGGGGTTACAGCACCCTTTAACGGTCAAACCAGCCGGCCCTTTACATATGACACAGGCGCACGCTTGGCACTACTTTGTTGATGCACGTGCGGCTAATGCGCACACAATTTACAATCACAGAAAATATTTTTTTTTTTGGTTTGGAATGGAATGTACTTTGGGGGTTACAGCACCCTTTAACAGTCAAGCCAGCCGGCCCTTTACTTATGACACAGGTGCACGCTTGGCACCACATTGTTGATGCACGTGCGGCTACTGCGCACACAATTCACAAACACAGAAAATATTTTTTTTTCCGGTTTGGACTGGAGTGTACTTTGGGGGTTACAGCACCCTTTAACGGTCAAGCCAGCCGGCCCTTTTCTTATAACACAGGCGCACGCTTGGCACTACTTTGTTGATGCACGTGCGGCTACTGCGCACACAATTCACAATCACAGAAAATATAATTTTTTTTGGTTTGGACTGGAATGTACTTTGGGCGTTACAGCACCCTTTAACAGTCAAGCCAGCCGGCCCTTTACTTATGACACAGGCGCACGCTTGGCACTACATTTTTGATGCACGTGCGGCTACTGCGCACACAATTCACAAACACAGAAAATATATATTTTTTTGGTTTGGACTGGAGTGTACTTTGGGGGTTACAGCACCCTTTAATGGTCAAGCCTGCCGGCTCTTTACTTATGACACAGGCGCTCGCTTGGCACTACTTTGTTGATGCACGTGCGGCTACTGCGCACACAATTCACAATCACAGAAAATATTTTTTTTTTTGGTTTGGACTGGAATGTACTTTGGGGGTTACAGCACCCTTTAACAGTCAAGCCAGCTGGCCCTTTACTTATGACATAGGCGCACCCTTGGCACTACTTTGTTGATGCACGTGCGGCTACTGCGCACACAATTCACAAACACAGAAAATATTTTTTTTTTTGGTTTGGACTGGAGTGTACTTTGGGGGTTACAGCACCCTTTAATGGTCAAGCCAGCCGGCCCTTTACTTATGACACAGGCGCACGCTTGGCACTACTTTGTTGATGTACGTGCGGCTACTGCGCACACAATTCACAAACACAGAAAATAATTTTTTTTTTGGTTTGGACTGGAGTGTACTTTGGGGGTTACAGCACCCTTTAACGGTCAAGCCAGCCGGCCCTTTACTTATGACACAGGCGCACGCTTGGCACTACTTTGTTGATGCACGTGCGACTACTGTGCACACAATTCACAAACACAGAAAATAATTTTTTTTTTGGTTTGGACTGGAGTGTACTTTGGGGGTTACAGCACCCTTTAACGGTCAAACCAGCTGGCCCTTTACTTATGACACAGGCGCACGCTTGGCACTACTTTGTTGATGCACGTGCGGCTACTGCGCACACAATTTACAATCACAGAAAATTTTTTTTTTTTTGGTTTGGAATGGAATGTACTTTGGGGGTTACAGCACCCTTTAACAGTCAAGCCAGCCGGCCCTTTACTTATGACACAGGTGCACGCTTGGCACCACATTGTTGATGCACGTGCGGCTACTGCGCACACAATTCACAAACACAGAAAATATTTTTTTTTTCGGTTTGGACTGGAGTGTACTTTGGGGGTTACAGCACCCTTTAACGGTCAAGCCAGCCGGCCCTTTTCTTATAACACAGGCGCATGCTTGGCACTACTTTGTTGATGCACGTGCGGCTACTGCGCACACAATTCACAAACACAGAAAATATATATTTTTTTGGTTTGGACTGGAGTGTACTTTGGGGTTACAGCACCCTTTAACGGTCCAGCCAGCCGGCCCTTTACTTATGACACAGGCGCACTCTTGGCACTACTTTGTTGATGCACGTGCGGCTACTGCGCACACAATTCACAAACACAGAAAATATATTTTTTTTTGGTTTGGACTGGAGTGTACTTTGGGGGTTACAGCACCCTTTAATGGTCAACCCAGCCGGCCCTTTACTTATGACACAGGCGCACGCTTGGCACTACTTTGTTGATGCACGTGCGGCTACTGCGCACACAATTCACAAACACAGAAAATAATTTTTTTTTGGTTTGGACTGGAGTGTACTTTGGGGATTACAGCACCCTTTAACGGTCAAGCCAGCCGGCCCTTTACTTATGACACAGGCGCACGCTTGGCACTACTTTTTTGATGCACGTGCGGCTACTGCGCACACAATTCACAAACACAGAAAATATTTTTTTTTTTGGTTTGGACTGGAGTGTACTTTGGGGGTTACAGCACCCTTTAACGGTCAAGCCTGCCGGCTCTTTACTTATGACACAGGCGCACGCTTGGCACTACTTTGTTGATGCACGTGCGGCTTCTGCGCACACAATTCACAATCACAGAATATATATATTTTTTTGGTTTGGACTGGAATGTACTTTGGGGGTTACAGCACCCTTTAACAGTCAAGCCTGCCGGCCCTTTACTTATGACACAGGCACACGCTTGGCACTGCTTTGTTGATGCACGTGCGGCTACTGCGCACACAATTCACAAACACAGAAAATATATTTTTTTTGGTTTGGACTGGAGAGTACTTTGGGGGTTACAGCACCCTTTAACGGTCAAGCCAGCTGGCCCTTTACTTATAACACAGGTGCACGCTTGGCACTACTTTGTTGATGCACGTGCGGCTACTGCGCACACAATTCACAAACACACAAAAAATATTATTTTTTTAGCACTTGAGGGGAGCACCCCTGATGGACAGAGCACCCCCTGGACAACACTACAGCACCCCTTTAGGACTGGGACACTGCACAGGACTTTGGAGTGGACACAGCCCCTATGGAGAACTGACTGCACAACACAGTCCAGCCAGCCCCTATGGACTTTGAAGTAGTGGACACAGCCCCTATTAACAACAGCAGCACAGAACAACACAGCCAGCCCCTATGGACTTTGAAGTAGTGGACAACAGCAGCACAGCGCAGCACAGCACAGCACAGCACAACACTACTCTGCACTACACTACACTACACTACACAGCCCAGCCAGCCCTAACTCCCACCCTCCCTCTTCACTGTCCACAGCCGAGTGAGAAAATGGCGCCGACGCGGGTACCTTATATAGGTTCCAAAACCCGCGAGACTCGGAAGGCGGGATGATGACGTTTTGCCTCGATTTCAGATCCGAGTCAGGCGGGAAAAGTCGAGCCTGACTCGGATCTGCCTCGGATCGGGGGGGCTCGGGGGGGTTCGGATTTCAGAAATCCGAACCCGCTCACCCCTACTCTATTTATTATCATTATTTGTACTAAAATAAAGTGAAAAAGGGTGTTTTCACACCCTTTTCACATTATTTTAGTATCACCTAAAGTTACTAAAGGGCAATTGGAGTTGAATTTGTAAAATTCTACTCCAAGCCCTAATTATCACTTATGTTTAGTAAGCAGATCGCATTTCCCATAATTATAATGGGAAATGCGATCTGCCTGGTAGTTACTAAAAATAAATTGTTATCCTGTGTCTTACCCGGTTACCGGACTTCTGCTCTGCTCTAACAGGCAGAACAGAGCCCAGAGCCGGCCCCAGTGATCAGCTGTGTGGTCTAAACAGACCACAAGCTGATCACTGCCAAAAAAAAGAAAACAAAAATAGAAAAAAAAAAACTTACCTGAGTCCAGGGACCGATGATTGGGGCTCCGGTGATTTTCTGCCTCCGGTCAGCTGATCTCCCATCTTACACTGGGGCCCGGTCATCACCTGAACGGGTGCCAGTGCAGGATGGGATGTCAGCTGACTGGAGCCACGGAGGACATCACTGGAGCACTGATCACTGCAGGTAAGTGTAATTAAGGGAGGGAGGGTCATGGGGGGGAGGGAAGGGGTACAGGGGGGTCCCCGCGATTGTGGGGGTGGGGCTTAGCAACAGGGAGTGGGGCTCAGAGACAGCCAGCACATGCGCAGGCACTTGTCACTGTATTTTTTGTGAAAATACCGTGATAAGTGTGCGGAGGGGATTTGCAGGGACAGAGCTTTATCGCAAGCTCTGTCCCTGAAAGGGATTTTTAGTAAATCCCTGAGATATTGGCTGAATTTGCAATGCAAATTCAGTTGGTAATATCATACTACAATCTGCATTCCCTGTGTAGATTGAAGTAAATAGAGCCCATAGTGTGTAAATATTAGAGATGTGCGCCAACCCCCTTGTTTTGGCTTTAGTTTTGGATCTGGATCTCCCCTGGTTTTGGATCCAGATTGGTTTTGCCAAAACCTCACCTCCGTGTTTAGTTTTCGTGTTTTGGTTTTGGATCTGGATTTTTTCTTTAAAAATAAAAAAAACAGCTAAAATCACAGAAAATGGGCGTTTTTTTGTTCCTACAGTATTAATAACCTCAATAGCATTTATTTCCACTCGTTTCCAGTTAATTTTGACCACCTCACAGCTCACAATATTGATTTTTTTCAACTAGTTAAAGGGCCAAAAGGTTGCATCCAGCTTGCGGCTCAAAACTGATTGATATAATTATTAATAGAGTTGAGGACTGTGCAAAGATGTTGGTTGAGATACCCTTGAGGATTGAAGAATTGATAGTTGACAGTTTGTGCAGCCCCTGGCTGTAAAATTGATAATAAATTAATTAAAAACAATTCATTGGGTGCAGCCCCTGGCTGTCAAAGTTATAATAAATTAATTAAAAAACAATTCATTGGGTGCAGCCCCTGGCTGAATAATTAATAAAAAGCAAATCATTGGTAAAGTCCCTGGCTGTTAAATTGATAGTACATTAATTAAAAATGACATGATTACAAGTTGTCCTCGTCCTCGTTATCCCCATCAGTGTGTACATCCTCTCCTTCACACAATATTAATTTGTCTCCACTGGAATCCACCATAGGCGCTTCTGTAATTTTTTTATGTAATTGTTGGTAGAGGTCTTCCTCATGGAAATTGTAATTCATTTTAATGAACATCATCTTATCCACAGTTTGAGGAAGTAACCTCCTACGCCGATCACTGAAAAGGTTGCCAGCTGCACTGAAAACTCTTTCGGAGTACACACTGGAGGGTGGGCAACTTAAGTAATGCACAGCCAATTTGTGTATAGGACTCCAAATTGCCTCTTTTTCCTGCCAGGGACTGTCTGACATGCCTATTAGGATGTTATCTCTGAAATAGTCCTCCACCATTCTGTTATTGGAGACCATATCACATTTAGTCATGGTAGAAGCCATGTCACTAGAAGGTAGTTTTCTCAGGCCCAACCAGATGTAATTTTTTGGTGAACAATCTGCATGACCAGCAGGCATTATTGAGTTTTTTCCTGGCAGCTGCAGAAACTGAAGGAGGAGATGATGGCGTTTCACATGCGGCTGCAGCTCACAATTTTTTTTCCAACAGCTCTTTGCAGTTTTAGATTTGGGTCTGTTGTAAAAAAATCTCACAAGGTAGGACTTAAACCTAGGATCCAGAATTGTCGCCAAAATATGTTTTTCAGATTTCAATAGATTGACAACTCTTGGATCCTTGGGCTTGATCCACCAGTCTGACATACTTTGCGCAATCACTCTGTTTCTCCTCCTCCTCCTTCAGTTTCTCCAGCTGTTTTTGCAAAAGTCTGATGAGGGGAATGAATGACATGAGCTGGCAGTGTCTGAACTAACTTCACATGTGGCAAGTTCAAAGGGTTTGAGAACCTTGCACAACACGGATAGTATTCTCCAATGCACTTGAGTAAGGTGCATTCCCCTCCAAGGCCTATGTCATAGTTCATTGTATAGCCCTGGATGGCCTTTTGCTGTTCCTCCATCCGCTGAAGCATATAGAGGGTAGAATTCCACTGAGTTACTACCTCTTGCTTCAGCTGATGGAAGGGCAAATTTAACAGTACCTGCTGGTCATGAAATCTTTGACAAGTGGTCGCTGAATGTCTAAATTGTCCGGATATTTAGCGGGCCACCAAGAGCATCTCCTGCATGACCGTGTCAGTTTTTAAAAAACATTGCACGACCAAATTAATTGTGTGAGCAAAACATGGGATATGTTGGAATTCGCCCACATGTAATACTCTCACAATATTGGTGGCATTGTCTGAAATCACAAATCCCGAGGAGAGTCCAATTGGGGTAAGCAATTTTGCAATGATTTCCCTGAGTTTTTCCAAGAGGTTCTCAGTGGTATGTCTCTTAGTGAAACCAGTTATACAAAGAGTAGCCTGCCTCTGTATCAGCTGTGTTTTGGCAGATCTTGCTGCTGCTGTTGTTGTTGTAGGCAATACACCTACCCAGTGGGCTGTCACAGTCATGTAATCCTTAATTTGCCCTGTCCCACTTGTCCACATATCAGTGGTCAAGTGGACAGTAGGTACAACGGCATTTATGAGGACATTAAAAATGTTTTTTTTTAATGTCCTTGTACAGACTTGGAATTGCTGTTCTAGCAAAGTGGAATCTAGAAGGGATCTGGTAGCGAGGACACAGGACCTTAATTAACTGTTGAAAACCCACTGCAGTAATGGCGGATAGTGGACGCACATCTAATACCAGCATAGCTATTATGGCGTCAGTAATCTTCTGTGCAAATGGGTGATTGCTGTTATACTTGTTTGCCCTTGCAAACAATTGTTTAACAGTTAATTGTTTTTTGGAGGATATGCTACAAGTAGTCTTCCTCCTGGTCCCCTTCTGGGATGAATATCCACTCACAGCAACAGCAGCAGCAGCATGCGTAGTCATCAAGGATCCTTCTAAGAAATCAAGGATAGGAGATAGGAGTGGAGTCAATCATGCGTCGAATACCAACATTGGATGCAGCAGGACTACTCCCGATGATGAATGAGGATGTTGATGATGCAGGTTTTGGTGTTGGAGATCAAAGGCACTTGGATCTCACAGAGAGGGAGCAGATAGGTGACACTGGACTTGTTAAGTTTTGAGTTTTGGAACTTGGCGACATACACTTTGATATTTGATGAATGCGCTCCAAGTGACGTAACAAGGAGGAGGTTCCTAGGTGGTTTAGGTCCCTCCCTCTACTCACTCTTGCTTGGCAATGGTCACATATGGCTTGACAACTGTTGTCCGGATTGGGGTGGAAATAATTCCACACGTGAGAAGTAGATTTTTTTGTCTTTTGTCCTGGCATGACAACAATGGGCTTTGGCTTTTTCAAACCATGGGCAACAGCTGTTGCCTTACTTACACAAAGGACATCCTCGGCATCAACATCCTCATCACCAACATCTTCATCATCAACACCCTCATCATCCTTCGCACCTTCAACTACCAAAATATCCTCCTCCTCCTCCATGTGCAATTCCACAGAAGCATCCTCGATGACTATGTTTGCAAGATGGTGACTGCCCTTCCCCACATTTACAGAGGGCACACAAATGTTGGAACTTGGAGGATCCTTCAGCACACTAGTGTTTAGGTCTGGCTCACATATGGCAACCGCGGACACACTTGCACTCTCCTCAGGGATTTGTGATTTTGATTTCCCAGGGCACACAGTTGGTTGTTTCAAAGGGCTATCAGAATCAGAACCAGCAGTCTTCCTAAAGAAAGGCCAAGGCCTTATCCTTTCCTTGCCACTTAATGTAGTGAATGGCATATTGCAATTTTTTTTGTTTATCTAAAGGCAAATTTCCTTTCAATTTTTTTTTCTTTACTTCGGTAAAAGTAGCTTTACCATATCAATGGTGTGACTTAAGCCCTGGGGCATGGGCCTTCATAGAGGACAAGAAAGTTGACGGGCCTTGCACTGCTGGTGGCAGCTACAACATATGTTTCTTGGCCTTGCTCTCCTGTCATGTGACAGCCCTCCATATTTTCTACAGTCTTGAAGCAGTTGCATTGCGTTGCCGACTTGCTAGACCTTGTGCGGCTAAGCCTAACATGCACAGACACACAGAAAATTATTTGAAAATAAAGACAAGTTGTTTTTTTTTTCAGCTCCAGAACTTTGGGCCCAGAGCACAGATTGATGATGACTGGAGTCGGCAGCACTAGCTTGCATTGCTGACTGACTTGCTAGATCTTGTGCGGCTAAGCCTAACACGCACAGGCACACAGACAATTATTAGAAAAAAAAGACAAGATTTTTAATTTTGTTTTTAGCTCCAGAACTTGGGCCCAGAGCACAGATTGATGATGACTCGAGTCGGGCAGCACTAGCTTGCATTGCTGACTTGCTGTATTTTGTGCGGTTAAGCCTAACATGCACATAGACAAATATATATTACACAAAAAAAATACACTTTACTGTAACTTGGGCCCAGATGGACGCAGCAGACAGCACAGTAGACAGCACCAGCCCAGATGGATCAGAAACAGCCCAGATGGACACAGTAGACAACACAGCACCAGCCCTGATGGATCAGCAGCAACAGCCCAGATGGACACAGCAGACAGCACAACACCAGATTGCCAATTTGTTTGTTTATCTAAAGGCAAATTTCCTTTCAATTTTTTTTTCTTTACTTCGGTAAAAGTAGCTTTACCACATCAATGGCGTGACTTAAGCCCTGGGGCATGGGCCTTCATAGAGGATGAGAAAGTTGACGGGCCTTGCACTGCTGGTGGCAGCTACAACATGTGTTTCTTGGCCTTGCTCTCCTGTCATGTGACAGCCCTCCATATTTTCTGCAGTCTTGAGGCAGTTGCGTTGCATTGCCGACTTGCTAGACCTTGTGCGGCACAGCAGACAGCACCAGCCCAGATGGATCAGCAACAGCCCAGATGGACACAGCAGACAACACAGCACCAGCCCTGATGGATCAGCAGCAACAGCCCAGATGGACACAGCAGACAGCACAACACCAGCCCAACATGGATCAGCAACAGCCCAGGACACAGCAGACAGAACAGAACACAGCAGACAGAACAGCATAGCACCTCTCCCCAGCCCTACACTACCCACCCTCCCTGTTCAGTCTGCACAGCTGGAGTGAAATGGTGCCCGCCGCGTCCCTTATATATAGAGACGAAAGCTCGCGAGCCGCGAGATTTCATCTCTATGGTTTTGCCTCGATGTCAGAGATCCGAGTAAAGCAGGAACATCCGGATCCGACTTGGATTCCCTTAGTTAGGGTGGGTTCAGATCTCTTAGATCTGAACCCGCTCATGGCCCGTTTTCAATTTGAAGCATTGAGTCCGGATCCGCGTTAAGTTACCGCTGATGACGTTATTATCGCCTGTTTTGGTTTGTCCCTATATTCAATTTGGAAGACTTTCCGCCTAGGAGGAAAGTCAATGCAATGTAATAGGTGGTAAAGTATCGCTTATGAATAGCAGGCGGAAAAAAGTGCAGAATTGGGGTTTTGGGGTGCAACGTTGCGGGAACCTCCGTGCAGCCTTCAGACAGTCCTCCAAAGGTAATCTGTGTCAAAAAATAAAAAACAAAACCTTAAAGACACCCCAAAAATTGACTTTGAAAAAGGGGGCAAAAAAAAATGTTGGGGTACAAAGTTAAAAACTAGCGAACTTGACTCTGGGGGGGGTCCCCAAGTATGCCACAGGTGTTTTTTTATTGCAGGTGTTTGCGACAGGTGGATTTTTTATTATTTTTTCAACTTCACTTTTTCAACTTTAAATATGCTGACCCCCATTTTCAAGTACCCCAAATTTGCTGGGATAAGTTATTTTCTGGAAAAAATACTCCTAAATACTATTCTGCATCAGGTATAGAAAACCGCTATTTAGCAGCTATTGAGCTCATTTAAAAACACCAAATACCTTCAGCAAGCCAAATCGGGGGGTACCATAGTAAACCCCCATGTCAGAGCATCATTTGGGGGGTGACAGGCTGATATCCCAAAAATGACAGTACTTTCCACTTGTTACAGTATCGCTGGGTGCTGTTTACGCGTACTTTGAAATTGAATACAGGGTAAAGCGTGCACGCACGCAATAGTTTAATACCTACAAAACAGGCGAAGATGGCGTTAAGTCCGGGCCACGTTAACTTAACGTGGCTCGGGTCAAATTGAATACGGCTCCATGTCTAATAAATATATATTGAGTTTACCACAAAAAGTGTGTGCATTGTCATAAGTGAAATTTAGTAATAAAAATGGGAGAAATAAGATTAAGATTGGCTGTGAACTCCAAAGTATCAATGTGCCCACACTGTACACCCTGCACCCATAAAGTATAATATCTCTGCCATCTTCACAGAAATCAACAGGAAAATGGCACCAGTACTCATATATGCGGTAGACTGTAGCACAATGCCATATTTATATTATGATATATTAGATTCCATCATTATATTATTTGCAATCATGAGGTAACAGAGAAATAATTCAACCATTTTTTTATTATTATTTTATCAAGTGAGGTTATAAATGTAATCACTGGATCCTGTATAAAGTTTGGAGCCTGACTATGCATCTGAACATCATATTGCACACTCAACCAAGTAGTATTTTATTCAAGACCCCTTCCTCTGTTTTAAGCTGTTTCTTAACTCCAGGGGAGAAGTGAGTTAGAAAAAGGGAAAAAAAAGAAGAAGTTAGGATTCTTTCTGAGCTCAAACCTGCTGATAAGATGCTATTTCGTATTGATTTTTCCTGAAGCCAGTAATCTTGAAAGCTTGTAACAGAGGATGAGGTAAATATCATTTTATTTGCTCAAATAGGTTTAGATTAGATTGAGATGAAAAACCACGGACATACCAAATTAGGACTGAAAGCAACAATTACAGATTATTGTTTCCAGTGGTAACTAGAATGGCTTATTTTGCTGATAATGCACTTTGATTCTGGAGAATGCTTACTATTTGCATTCTTTTTAAATATCATTTTGCATGATGAATAATTAAAATTAGTGTTGTGAATTTTCAATGACCTACCTGTCTGTGACTATCCAGTAGTTGTGTAAATCGTTACTTCACGTGAATTAATGTGGGAATATATGCTGATATAGATTGTAGCTAATGGAACTTGATGTTAGAGCTATGTTTTGATACAAATGATAACATTAAGAAACCACCCTATGGCATATTAGTTTGAGTTTATTTTCTAGGTTTTATTATGCTAGCCATACATTCTACATTGGTATTATTATTATTATTATTATTATTATTATTATTATTATTATTATTATTATTATTATTACAATTATTATTAATTATAATGTGCCACAAGGTGTCCGCAGAGATGTACAGAGATTTGGATGTTTGCATTCAGATCTTTTTTCCATGTTGCACCATTAGCTACAGTATCTCAGTTCACCCAAACTGGTATGTACTTTTTACAATGCATTAACTGATGCAAAAATCTGTATTATTATTTGCACTTGTCATTGCTGCCATTTTCTATATCAGTGTACAAATACCCAGGCAATACTTTGGCATTTAAAGAAGTGTTTTTTTTCTTGCTCCACTCTGTTCAACACCCTTCCAGGTCCATCCTGCAAACCCCAAGCCCCCCTCATATATTGAAGCAGTAAAACTGTGCTGGTGATGCATTTTCAGCTATTTATCCATATGTCTGAATGATATGGGGCACCATTAGCAATACCCTGTCTCTTAATTTATGTTTATATACATATACATATGCACAGCCAGAATTTTGGACCTACTGTAGCTCCACCAAATTTGGCATTGTGGTGTAGTTTGAACAGGATTAGGTTTTTGACTAGTTTTCAACTTCGTCAGGGCCACATACTGTCACACAATCCCTAGAAATGGGTGCAATCTTACATTACACAGGTTCTGGGGCTGGCTTCAGTGGAAATTGGCAGTCTGACAAAAACCAGTGTCAAAGCTACAAATGTATAAATTTACTCTCACAGGCTGAGTAAAGTTTATGACTCATGCAAGTTCATATTAAATCCAGAGTTAATTATTTTTAAAGTGACAACTCCCAGAGCTGGTAGCCACCAAAGCGCCGATGTGCCGACAGTTCCGCAAGTGTGCAGCTTAAAATGCACAGTCAGTTTGTAATACAGAGACCTTTCTTTCAAACAGAGCCCACTACTAGTTTCTAAGTCATGAAATTACTATAGTATCTAAGTCTGGGATGCACTGTGTGTTACTCCCGACCTGCTCCACTGGCCATACGCAGTACTATGAGACTCCATATGCCACAGCATAGTGCAACTAGCAGGGCGCTACATGGCATTTGCAGTGCCACACACCACTTTTTTGAGCACACAGTGCATCTGCAGTACAGTGGCATAAAGTAGCATAGAAATGCCAGGTGGTTGGAAGCTGTGGACAATGTATTGAGTTTAGTAGAGTTGGATAAGAATACTGAACTTCAATTGCTCTGTCTTTATGCAATGCTGGGAGTGCGTCATTTTGGTCAACACAGATACCTGTATAAATAACAGAACTCACACACCACCAAGTGATTACTTTTTAATCCTGTAGTAAACATTAAAAAAGAAAAAAAATTATTTTCCAGGTCTGGAACCGGGGACAAGCACTGTGCAAAGCACTCACCCAAACCTCTAGCCCTGTCTTGTATGTGATGTGACATCTGTGAATTACAGCAGGCAATATGTACAATGTCAATAGCAGGCTCATCTGTGTGCACTCCACCCACCCACTGCTATTTTTAATAATAAAAAATGGGTCTTCCTTTCAAAATATTATACTAGTACATAATATTTAGTATTCAGTAGTATAAATTTCATCAGTGGAGCACTCACCATCCAGCAGTTAAGCAGTGTAATACATGCCGTGGCTCATCTTTCGCTGTAGAATACCATGGTACACCAAAGTACAGCCATCCTGTAACATTCCATGGCACAACACGGAGGCCTGAATGATGCGATATGGGCAACAAACTAACTGGCCCCATCCGTATATATTAGTCAGCCCTCTGTATTTGCATGCAAGGTTGTAACTAGAAATTTGGGAGCCACATAAAAAAGCCCCCAGAGATAAAAAGAAAACACATTTGACCCCACACAGAGCCCATTCATGTTATGCCACACTGAGCCCTTTCAGGTTGTGCCACACAGTAGAACCCCTTATACACATCATGCCACACAGTAGAACCCCTTATACACATTATGCCACACAGTAATGCCCCTTACCCTACACATGAATGCCCCAAACACATTTTACAACATAGATATGCCCTTTACAAATTATACCACATAGTAGTAGTGCATTATTCCACACCATAGTAGTACCTCTTAAACATTATGCTACACAGTAATGCCCCTTATAACATTTTGCCACACAGTAATGCCCCTTACACATTATGCCCCTCAGCAACTCACCTCCCTGTGTCCCTTCAGCAGCCTCTAGTCTCCCCCTGTGTACCATCCGCAGCCAGTAGGTGTGAATTAGGTGCCATGACACCTGCTAATTACAGCTTGCACACCGTCTGGCAGGGGCAGACATAGATAGACAGCACCAGTGCAATTTGAATCTGGTGCCGGTCATGAGGCAATTATAGCTTGCAGATCAGCAGCCAATCAGGAGCTGTCACTGCTGATTAGCTGCTGGTCCACAAGTTCTGATTGCCTTTCGTTTGGCAGCACTGTCTCTCCATGTCTGCTTGTGTGCCAGCTGTACTCAACGGTGGCCCGGCACCAATTAAACACTGCTGACACCAGGCCCCCTTCAGCCTGACTGGGTGCAGGGGGAGCCTCAGGCCACAGAAGCAACTCAGGCACCATAGCAGTGCACCCTTTTCACCCATTGTAATTACACCACTGCTTGCATGCATGTTAGAAAACAGTGGCGTCCTTTTCTGGATCAATGGAATGGGGTCATAGGTGAGGATGATGTAAACACATAAAGACTGCAGGTGTACTTCAGGGTCCAGTATCCCAGCCAATATATATATATATATATATATTGTGATAGGATCACTGGTAAAGTGGTCTGTGGCAGGGACATTTATCCCAGATTCCAGTCCTATGTGTTTAAAATCCCCAGGAGAAAGTCTGCAGTGTAGCAGGCTTGAGTTTCGGCTTTTTGAAAGGCTGGTTTGGGACCTGGGGGTTGTGGGTGAGAGGAGAGGGAGGGCTCCACCCACGGCCACTCCAGGTTTTGGATCTTGCAGCCTGGTAACAGGCTTGTTAAGGTTTCCACCTGAGAGTGGCCAATATAAGCCTAGTGTGTTGAGGGCTGATTGTCTCACCTGGGAGAGCAGACAGGGAGTTTGCTCAGAGACACTTGGAAAACCTATCTGTAAGTACTGTGCTGTGCTTTGTTGCTGGCGAGGGCATTAGGCCCTGCCAGGTTCTGGTAGTGAGGGAACTACCTGTGAAGTTAGTGCCCCGACAGGGCTAGGATTTATGTTTATGTTTTCTTTATATTTCTGACATTGTACAATAAAGACTGGCGCCGACCAGCTTGTACTTGCATCCAGACTGGTGTGCTGCTTCCCTGCTGCTGTGTGTGTGTGTGTAGGGAAGGAGTCCTCTACCCAGGACAGGGACCCCCTAACCTAACTGTGTCACTATATATATATATATATATATATATGTGTATATATATATATATATATATATATATATATATATATACATGTAGGCTCTATTAAGGGTGTAGTATGAGAACTGAAGACTTGGCTATTCTTGTCCAAAGCTCCTTTTGTGCAGTTAAAAATTTCTTGGGTCACTCGGCACAGAAAGGAATGCACCTAAAATATACAGTATCCTCTACACTCCTTTATCTCATGATAATAATCTACCAAAACATTCTTGTTTCTGCATTGTTCCACAAAAGGCTTTGGCCCTGATTCAGACCCACTCCCAAGCGGCTGTCCGCTCGCAAGTGGGTCGATGGTCTGCACTGAGCATGCGCACGACGGAGGGAGCTCCGTCGTGCGCATGCGCCAGACGCGACGAGCGAAGGAAAGTCCTTCTCTCGTTGTGTCTGATCAAAGGGGGCGTGCTGTCGATGTTGATTGACAGCACGCCCCCTTTGGTGGGCGTGCCTCCCTGACGGGGGCGTTCCCAAGGGAATGCCTCCCATCAGAAGCCGGCCCACTGACAGGGCTTGCGGCAGACGAGACCCTACCAGCTATAACTGTGGGTGGTCACCCACACCTATGCGAGCGGCCTCAACCTCAACCTCAACCGCAGGCTCCGGCTCGCAGTTTCGATGGTCGCGATGGTCAAGACCATCGCAGCCATCAAACTGCACGCTTGTATAGGCTGTGGGTGGTGACCCACAGCTATATGAGCGTCCAGGAGGACGCTCCATTTTTATGGAGGGTGGCCCTCATTCAGAGCGTTTGCTCTGCTCAGAGCGTATGGCTCTGAATGAGGGCCTTTGTCTACTGCACTAAGCTTCCACTACACCTATCTCCTCCCCAGTCATCGTACAAACCTGTTTCCTCACAAATGGTGCAATCTTACTACATAAACCTATGATCATTGCAGAAAAAGTAGTCACATTTTTGTACTTTGTAAACAACTTCCATTGAGTACTGATTTCATAATTTATACTGTAATTGGTGAGTCATGATATCATAATAATGTATGCAAGTAAACAGGGGTCTGCATAACAAGAGGGGAGAGGACAGTTGATGTGGTCAGGATGCTGGCATTCGGGATGCCGGACATCAATATACCGACGTCAGAATCCTGACACCTGTCAGAATGCAGACGGCGCCATCCCAAAGAAATGAAGATACAGATGTTGGCATCCAAATGGTAAGTATGTGGGTTAGGGTTAGGGGATGGGGGGGTTAGGTTTAGGGACCTCCCGGGAAGGGTTAGGGTTGGACACCAACCGGGGAGGGTTATGGTTAGGCTGCAGGGAGGGGGGGTGGTTAGGCACCATAGGGGTATGGTTAGTGTTAGGCACCATCCGGGGAGGGTTAGGTTTAGGGTGCAGTAAGGGGGGGTTAGGTTTAGGCACCACCAGAGGGAGGTTAGGGTTAGGCATGATGGTTAGGGATAGGGGGAGAGGGGGAAGGTTAGGCTACTTACAGGCCAATGTTGGGATCCTGAACATCGAGATGCAGCTGTCGGCCTTCTTGCTGCCGACATCCTGACTGGCGGTCAATCATATGTATACTGAGGATGGACATACATGTGGATACATATATACTATTTATTTATTTATTACCAATTATTTATATAGCGCACACATATTCAGCAGCACTTTACAGAGAGTATTTGGCTATTCACATCTGTCCCTGCCCCAGTGGAGCTTACAATCTATATTCCCTATCACATGCTCACACACATACACACTAGAGTTAAGTTTTGTTGGGTGCCAATTAAACTACCTGTTTATTTTTGGAGTTAAAGTTATCATTACAAAATTGTGATTATAGAGATTCATGTCACATTTAATTTCTTGTATAGTTTAAACTAGGGATGAGCGGGTTCGGTTCCCTGAGAACCGAACCCACCCGAACTTTGGGGATCCGGGGCGATCCGAGCCCAAGCTCGGATCTCCCTGTCTGCCCCGGATCCCTCTCCCGAGGCAAAACCTCGAGATCTGCTGTCAGATCTCGAGGTTTTGCCTCGAGCGGCCATTTAAAAAAAAATGCCTTTGCCTTTAATGGGCAAAGTGCTGATTGGCTGACAGAGCCGTCTGTCATGGCTCTCAGCCAATCAGCATTATGGTGCTCATTTGCATGTAGCACAGACTTGTGAGATCCGTGCTACATGCATCTGTGTGATTGACAGTGACACTGAGCACAGATGGGTCAGTGAGACCCGTCTGTGCTGCTGTGTATTTCAATGACACAGATGCACGCACGGACCAGGAGATCCGTGCTACTTGCATCTGTGTAATTGACACAGAGCACTGACGGGTCCGTGAGACCCGTCTGTGCTGCTGTGGTAAAAAAAAAAAAAAAAAACCTGTGTAAAAAAAGAAAAAAATGGCGTGCCCCCCCCCAAAAAAGAGCAACCAGCCCCGGGCATTAGTGACCCAGTGCTGGGTGTGCTTAAATACAGAGGACAAACGATGTAGGGGTCCCTTGTACTTAAGCACAACCAGCACCGGGCTAGTCAGAACCAGCGCTGGTTGCCAAAATACGGGGGACAAACGACGTAGGGGTCCCCCGTATTCTGCGCAACCAGCTCTGGGCTCTGATCCGGTCCTGGTTCTGGAAATACAGGGGAAAAAAATTAGTAGGGTTCCCCTGTATGTTCCAGAACCAGCACTGGACTTTTTCTAGCGGGGGGCTGATGCCACAGCCAGGGGAGCCCTTTCACCGGGCCCCCCAGCCGCAGCATCGGCCCTGACCGCTAGTCAGCCCAGGCCAGGGATCCCTGGAGAGCTGGGGACCCCCCCAATAAAGGGGTCACCCTCTCCAGGGCACCCCAGGCCCAGGCTGATAGCCCGGGGCTATCCCCGCCACCCCTGGTGGCGGTTGGTGGCGGGTTGATTGTGTGGTGTGGTGTAAATAAAGAATATCAAACATTGTCTTTACAAGTAGAACTGCAAGTCCCAGCAGGCCTGCCCCGCATGCTGGTACTTGGAGAACCACAAGTACCAGCATGCAGGGCATTAAGGACCCACTAGTACCTGTAGTTCACCTGTAAAAAAATGTTTAAAAAAAACACAGGACACACACACCGTGACAGTATAAGTTTATTAAACATACATACACACACACTATCAGCCTGGGCCCGGGGTGCCCTGGAGAGGGTGACCCCTTTATTGGGGGGGTCCCCAGCTCTCCAGGGAACCCCGGTCTGGGCTGACTAGCGGTCAGGGCTGATGCTGCGGCTGGGGGGCCCGGTGAAAGGGCTCCCCAAGCTGTGGCATCATCCCCCCGCTAGAAAAAGTCCAGTGCTGGTTCTGGAACATACAGGGGAACCCTACTAATTTTTTTCACCCGTCTTTCCAGAACCAGGACTGGATCAGAGCCCAGAGCTGGTTGCGCAGAATACGGGGGACCCCTACGTCGTTTGTCCCCCGTATTTTGGCAAACAGCGCTGGTTCTGACTAGCCCGGTGCTGGTTGTGCTTAAGCACAGGGGACCCCTACGTCGTTTGTCCCCTGTATTTAAGCACACCCAGCACTGGGTTACTAATGCCCGGGGCTGGTTGCTCTTTTTTGGGGGGGTGCACGCCATTTTTTTCTTTTTTTACACAGGTTTTTTTTTTTTTTTTACCACAGCAGCACAGACGGGTCTCACGGACCTGTCATTGCTCTCTGCCAATCACACAGATGCATGTAGCACGGATCTCCCGGGTTCATGCTACATGCAAATGGGCACCAAAATGCTGATTGGCTTCCTGTCTGCCACTGCAGTGCCACTCCTAGATGGGCCACGTGTTTGTGCCACCCACTTGTGTCTCTTAGCATAGTCATCCAGCTACCTCGGTGCAACCATTTGGCCTAAAAACAATATTGTGAGGTGTGAGGTGTTCAGAATAGAGTGGAAATGAGTGGAAATTAATGTTATTGGGGTTATTAATAGCGTAGGAACAAAAAAAGGCCCATTTTATGTGATTTTAGCGGGGTTTTTATTTTTTAAGAAAAAATCCAGATCCAAAACACAAAACCCAGAACCCAAAACACGGAAGGGTGGTTTTGGCAAAACCAATCCAGATCCAAAACACGAAGAAAGATCCAGATCCAAAACCAAAACACGAAAAGTGGCTGGTGCACACCCCTAGTTTAAATACACTTCGCTTGTGCTCTTATGTTTAATATGGTCATGGAACTCTTCTCTGACTTGTAATATGGTAATAGCCATATCATTTACAATAAAGAGAGCAATATTTCATATACAGTATAAAGTCATATAAAGAAACATTTGGAATCTTGGTTATATAAATTGACATAATGCAACGAAAGTGGCAAATGCCCAGAGAACCTGTTGAAACAATAGCTTGAATGTAAAAAATATAAATAGAGGCTTATCTGCAGGCTTCTTTATATCTGTGTCTTCTCAATGCTTCAAACATTTCAGATGCACTTCCATCTTTAGATCAGCAACTTTGAATTGTTCTAGCTGTCATTCTGCGGTGAGTAGCACAGCTAGATGTCATACAATGATTGTTTGCACTTTCATTCTCTCACATTAAATGGCAATCATCCAGTTCTTTTGATTTGTTTCTTTTATTTAGCCCTGAAGTTTTTACACTAGAATCTCATTAAGGCTGAACTAGTGTACTCCTGTCAAAAAAGTAATGGAAAAAAAAAGTTTGAAAGTGAAATGTTTCACCTATACTGTCACTTAATGGCAGAGTCAAATTTATCAAAACTTGCCATGGTTTTATACCATCTGTTTGGGTTTTCTTGTCTTCTTGAATGGTTTTATATATATATATATATATATATATATATTTATATAGAAATATATATATATATGCTATGTAGACAAAATTGATTGGACATCCCACTCAAGCGAAATGCATATCAGGCATACCGTTGCACCCGAGTTCCAAATGCCCACTAATGTGACAGTTTCGACAAGATCACTTGGTAGGGAGGCCCATGCACTTCCAGTTCTACAGAAACAACAAATGTTTTTATCAGGACGACAATGCCACCTGTCATGTTTCCAGGGCGATGCTGGAGTGGTATAGAGAAAATTTGGTAACTCGGATGGACTAGCCAGCCCAGTCTAGATCTTAACCGCATTGAGAACCTCTGGGACGAATTGGAGCAATTCTAGGCTGACTCGACCTTCTCCAGTGTCAGAGTTGTTCACTGTACAAAATGGCGAAATGGCAAAACATACCGCCTGCTGCTGTCCAGGAACTTGTGTACAGTTTGCCAAGGAGGGTGTCTGCAATAATCACTGTACATTGTAGACTCACAAAGTGCTGACGCCAATAAAAGCTAGTTGATCTTTTTGCTGTCAATGTCCAATCACTTATGCCTACATAGTATATATATATATATATATATATATAAATATGGTATCTGTGGTCCAGCACTCACACCTTATATCTTGTAATTTGCTGGGGTGCTTCTTTAGCGTTTCCACTGAACTGTGGGTAACCCAACGATAAATGATATCACATCTACAATAAAAAAGAGATAAAGGCACTCGCCAGACTTTTGAAGTCAAAAACATACTTTAAGCTTTATTTGTGCATGCTAATAAAGCTTATAGTATGTTTTTGACTTCAAAGGTCTGGCGAGTACCTTATCTCTATGTATAGTAGATGTTAAATCCTATATATATATATATATATATATATATATATATATATATATATATATATATATATATATATATATACATACAAACATGAAAATCGAGAAATGTATTCCTACCATGATGTAGGTGCCCACTGAAGAGGGGTTTTCGAAATGTGACTCCTAAGGGGGTGAAAAGAGCTAAAATCTAAAATGTTTCCTCCTGTCCTGCCTGACTATCTCATGTGGCTGTAGCACAGTTTATATTCAAACACCAACTGTCATCCCAAGTGCTGCCAAACATCACATCACAGTTGGTGTGGCTCTCCTATTTGTATAGTGAGGTAAGGGTTGGGGATAAAGATACAATATTGGGTGCAGGGTTATGGGGTAAGGGTACAGTATTGGTAGCAGGATTAGGAGATAAGGGTACATTATTGGGTAAAGTGTTGAGGGATAAGGACACAGTATTGGGTTTAGGGCTAGGGGGATAAGGATACAGTATTGGATGCAGTGTTCGAGGGATAAGGATACAGTATTGGATGCAGTGTTCAGGGGTAAGCATATAGTAGTGGGTTCAGGGTTAGGAGGTAAGTGTACAGTAGGGAGTATAGTGTTAGGGACACTCTGTGTTACCACAGGGTGAAGGAAGGGAATGTGTTACAACATGGGCGAGGGAGGGGGATATGTTACTCCAGAGGTAAGGAAGGGGAATAAGTTACTACAGGTATTTTGCCTTTCTTTTTTAGTTTCCTCTTCTCTGAAGCCTGTATAGTGAATGCCACTCCGCTGCTTGTGGATGGCCATTGGCTCCTGCTTCGGCTGCATGGCCTGTGTCATTGCCTTCATCATCCATCATGACTAGCATTGTCGGTGGCTTCTATGGAGCATGGTAGGCAAACTGTACAATGGAGGGCCTTTATGGAAATACTGGCCACTGTGGGTACCTCCATGGGGCTTGAGATTCCTCCTGGTGCAGACATTCCAGGTCCAATGGTGTTGTTGCCCATGGTCCACAAAACCTGGCATGACTGATGGATGGAAGCCAATGACACAGGCCACATGTACACTGCTGGAGCAACACCTATTGGCCTTCCCATCTCGTAAGTCAGGTAGCTTTGAGGCAGATATGGCAGCTTCTTCTCTGGCCTCCAATGCAGAGGAGCAGGGGCACGTGCATTACATCTGAAGGTTGTAGCAGCTAGCACTTTCTCATTGTTGGTATCATTGTTGGTATCAACACTCCCAATGGTGGCATTGGGAGCTGTGAATCCAGGGGCCTCCCATCCACCATTCTCAGGGTCACAAATATACTGCCAGGGCAACCGCTGCAAATTATCCCATGCTAGTATGATCGGCTTCAGGGCTGCATGTCCCAGCTATATCCTCTGACATAGCTATTTCTAGGGCTCCCGCTGTGGCTCTGGCTGTGGATGTGAGTTCCATGGCTGGCCTGCTGGTACAGTACAGGCTCTGGTAGTCCTGGTTCTGTAGGTACTGAATCTGCTTCACTGTAGCAGATTCCAAGAAGGATGGTTGACAGGATGAGGCTGGGTCGGTTGTTCTGGAGTCTTCTTCTCAAGGGAGCACAAATGCAGGGATTATGGCCATAGGTGGCACTCTTGGCCATTAGTATTTTAGGCTAATGACAACTTACTGTCTTCTACTTTTAACAGGGACTCTAGACCCTCTAGGCACATGTGGTCAAAAGTGGATAGGCATCACCATTTTTCCCAGCACTCGCGACATATATACAGGAAGGAGTAGCAGTAGAAGCAAAGAAGCAGTGGGTACTGCGGCCAACATTGTTCACTGTGCAAACATGGAGGTGCTTAGGGACCCTTGCACCAGGTTTTGGGATTGCATTAAGCGTGGGCAGTATTTGGGTGTTTACACTTTGTCGACTAAAATGCGCAAAGCTTTGACTGCTGCTACTAAGAAAAATAAGATTGTCGGGAAGGCTGATCATAAGTTGTACGTGAATTGGTTAGATTTTTTTTGGGACATATTTAATTGGTGGTGAGGTTTTGCCCGCAATAAAAATATGCTGACCTTGCAACCAATTATCCAATTAAAAAAAAATAATTGCAGGTTTTTTTTGTGGCCAAAACCTGTGGTTGGAGAACAAAGACTACACCAGTTCTGCAAGCTTCTCTCTCTGCTCTCAGGCATTGCATGCATCCACACTGATGCACTCTCAGCGAAGAAGCTGAGGCTGCACAGACTGAGGTAATTGACTGCACACAGATGGGGGGGTCACACACACTGACATGGGGTCACATATACTGACAGGGGGTCACACACACTAATGGTTTGACAGGGGTCTCACAAACACTGGTCCCACACACAGGAATCATAATGAGCACTGCGGAAGACCTCAGAGGAAGACTGAGCCACTTGAACATGTTGGGGACACTCCTGCATATCACAGCACTGCTGGAAGTATTTATTGGACTAATTAAGCTAATTGGAAACCTCAAATTGCCTAATTAGTCAGGAGGGGGTGTCCAAGAACTTCAGGAGCAAGTTCAAATAATTTTTCATAAAAATAAAAAATTTTGGAAAATGTTCTGAAGCTGTGAGGAATTAAAAAAAAATGAGCAACCCCCAAAAAAAATTATCTCTCACCCAATTGAATACCAAAAATGTTGCACCTGCGGGAATAATCCAGCAGGTGTGAGATTTTTTGTAAATCACACCTAATGGAATTTGCCCCTGTGTTTTCTGTGTGCTACCTGGATACTCATCCTGCAGAGGCTATAGGGTCAATTTACTAAAAGTCAATTAGGCATTTTGAGTGATTTGAGGTGCACTTTTCATTCCATTTGTATTCAATTTTGCTTTTGGGTATTTACTGAAGGCCAAATTGAATGTAAATTCGGACTTCAAATCGAATTTTGAGTCAAATCAGCCTCAAATCAACCATCAGAAAAACATTGGTACCTTTACTTAGCCCAACACACAAAACCCTTATTTACTATCATTCGATTTGAAATCGAACTTCAAATCCCCAATAAAATAGACCTGCTTCATGCTTTCGATTTGAGCATGAGCAGGTTGAATTGGCACAGATACATGCAGACATCAGTGAGATGCCTGCATGTATCTGGCTGGAAAAAGTAATTAAAAAGTTAAAGTTAGAAAACAATTGACGTGAGGTCCCCCTTTCAAATCAGAACCAACCCCGGACTGCTGAAACCCAGTTTGGGTTGACTAGGTACAGGGAAAAAATGATGTAGGGTCTCCCTGTACTCAGTGGTTCTCCAAGTACCAGCATGCAGGGGAGGCTTGCTGGGATCTGAAGTTGTACTGGAAAGACAATGTTTTATTACTTCTATTTTTACACAACACTCACACAATCAAGCCGCCACCCACCGCCCAGGGGTGGTGGGGATAGCCCCGGGCTATCAGCCTAGGCTAGAGATGCCCTGGAGAGGGAGACACCTTTTTTGAAAGGGTCTCCAACTCCCCAGGGATCCCTGGCCTGGGCTGACTAGCGGTCAGGGCTGATGCTGCGGCTAGGGGGCCTGGTGATAGGGCTCCCCTGGCTGTGGCATCAGTCTTCCGTTAGAAATGGTCCAGAGCTGGTTCTGTGATTTACAGGGAGACCCTACCCAAATTTTTCCCTGTAAATCCAGAACCAGCCCTGCTTCCCATAGCCCAGTAAGAGTTTTCTTATCCAAAGGACTGTTAAAATTTGGACCAAGAAGGCTTCTGCTCCCGATGATCGTAGGCTCCCAGTTTGTATTGAATTATTAATTTATTTGTTTTATGAAGATGGTGATATCTGTTCTTATCACCATGAGATCCTTTCACCAGGCTTTTCACATTGGTGAGTTTGTTGCTCATTCAAGATTGGGTGTCTCTCCTCTTTTATTCTTCCATGCGTTGATGGCAAAATCTGAAAAGACTGACCAGATGGGTGGTTATTGGTTGTCTTTGTTTTCCTGTCCAGATATCTGGATTGGTCTGGTGGTATTGTCCAGGGAATATTGATTTTGATGACCTTCGCCTAGGGGCGACTGCCTTATTCACAATGATGACTCCCCAGTGACCAGGTTCGAGTTCAGTGGGTCTTTCAGCATTGTATCCTGGCCCTTGCTTTGAACCATCAGGACTACAGCACTCATGTTTTAGAAATAGAGCTTCAACTACTTCAGCATCTGTCGGATTTTCAATTCCAGAGATTAAAGCAATAGGTCACTGGATATCTGATGCATATACATATGTTAGCTCAGCCTTTGTCATTTTTAACCTATCTTTCTGCAGGTTTTGTTATTTTATTTCTACCTTTTTAACTTGGGAACTGCATCATCGCCATTTCTTCCCTTGAACAACAGAGCTTGATTGACTTCATACTCTGCTCTTGTCATTTGGTGTTTTTTTTCTATTTTACATAGTGGCCACTCCTCTGTGTACATGACATTTCAGTCCCCTATGGCCTCTGATATTTATTTGCAGTAATTAGTTTCATTCGGTGGCTAGGTTATAGGGGGTATACATAGGGAGGCCTTGGTGCCTTGCCTTATGAAGTTGGCTGCATCCTTTGGTCCTTCTGGGGTCCTGGTGATCAATCTGGGGGTGAATGAACTCTGTACTAGGTCATCTCTTGACCTTAGACACACCAGTGTTTTGGTTTTTGTATTTGGTACAATTGTGGCCATAGTTTTCTTTTCTCTTGTATAATTCCTTGTAGCTTTTGTATAATGGAGTGTTAGATTGTTTGCAGTTGGGAGGGTTGGTAGTTTCAAACCTGTTGATCCAGTTTCAGTATGTTCATCTTTACAGATCATTTAGGGTGCATTTCACTGAGAAGGCTATTTTTCTTTCTTGCAATATTTTTAGAGTTTAAAGGAGTTTAGTTTAGGTTGTGTGGTGGCAGCTTGCCCCCTACTGAGAGCCTTGTATGGTGGGGAAAGAACGTGAGTCCACTGACCATCTTCCTGCACTATTTAGGTGCACTACCATTCAATACAATGTGTAGGCAAATTTTACCCGGCTGGGGTCAAGGGCACTGTCTTACTGGCAGGTTTTGTGAGTGCATTGGTACAGGAGTTGGAAATCTATTGCTTTCATTATTAAAGGGAAATTAGCCCTTACAAGTTGTTGTCATCTAAACTGTATAAGAAGATTAGCTGGCCATCCTTTCCTTATCCACCATACTTACTATTATAGTTATAAAGCTAAACTTTTTGAAAGCAACAATTGTTTGTGCAATTATTTTATATAAGTTTATAGTAAGGTTATTACTATTATGCACTGCATCACAAGGTTTTCAATCTGTCATCTGCAGCTAGGGCAATTATGACTACTGAGGGTGTTTCATATGCAGGACATATATTGAAGACCTAGGCAGGGACAGATTAAGAGCATTAATTGCAGGTCATTTAGGGGTTAACTTTAGTAGCTAATGTTGCCTTTAGCCAGTTGGTGCTATTGATGGGTTGTTATGGGAGGGGTTTAGAGTCTCTTTGGTTTAGTGCAGACAGGGCTCTGCCTTTATTGCTGTGAGTTTATCTCGATCTGAGCCCCCTCTTCCCTTTATTCTTGGCTTTTCATGGGTTGGGAAAGAACGGCAGTCCAGTGGCCATCTTGCTGCACTATTTAGCTACGCTCACCTTCAGTAAGCCGGTCAGGCTAATTTAACCCTAATGGGATCAGCGGTATTGTCTTACCTCACAATTGTGCTTCCGTAGAGGAAAATTTTATACAGTATGCCTCTTGAGATCCGTCTCCCCATAATAGTAAAATAAGGGGTATATTTACTAGAGATGTGCCCCGACTCTCGTGTTTTGGTGTTGGATCTGGATCTCCCCTGGTTTTGGATCTGAATCTGGTTTTGGATTTTTTTCCTTGGTGTTTTGTTTTCATGTTTTGGTTTTGGATATGGATTTTTTTCTTAAAAAATCATAAAAACAGCTAAAATCACATAAAATGGGCCTGTTTTTGTTCCTACAGTATAATTAACCTCAATAACATTTATTTCCAGTAATTTCTAATCAATTTTGACCACCTCACAATATTATTTGCTTAATCTAGTTAAGGCCAAAAGGTTGCATCCAGCTAGCTGGCTGACTAAGCTAAGTGACACAGTGGGCGGCACTAACATGTGGCAGTTCAGTTTCTAATTTCCATCACAGATACAGTGTGTTATACAGTGTGGGTTGGATATACCAATAGTACACTTACTGTTACAGCAGTGTCGGCAGAGCGGGGTTGCTGACGGTGTCCTCAGTACATGGAATGGCAGTGCTGATGCTGGCAGTGTCCTCAGTGAAGGGTACCGGTGATGTCGGTAGTGCGGGGGTGCCAGCGGTGTCTTTAGTGCAGGTTTTCTGGCTGTGTTGGCAGTGTGGGGGTGCCAGCGATGTCTTCAGTGCATGTTTGCTGACTGTGTCGGCAGAGCGGGGGTGCCAGTGGTGTCCTCATTGCAGGTTTGCTGACTGTGTCAGCAGTGCAGGGGTGTTCTCAGTGCAGGGTGCGAACAGTGTCGGCAGAGCAGGGGTGCCAGTGGTGTCCAAAGTGCAGGTTTGCTGACTGTGTCGGCAGTGCAGGGGTGCCAGTGGTGTCTTTAGTGCAGGTTTGCTAGCTGTGTCGGCGGTGTCCTCATTGCAGGTTTGCTGACTGTGTCGGCAGTGCAGGGGTGCTGGTGGTGTTCTTACTGTGGGAGTGTTGGCGGTGTCAGCAGCATGGGGTGCTCTCTGTGTCAGGCGGCGGGGGATGGCGGCCGCCATCTTTTTTTCCTCCTTTGTAGTGTTTTCAATGGGCTTAATGCTGATTGGCTGAGAGCCGTGACAAGCCCGCTGAAAACAAAACCTCGCGACTCGACAGAGGGCCAGGGATCCGAGGCAGCCAGGGATCCCCTTGGGCCAGGGATCCGAGGCAGGCAGGGCTGCACTCAGATCGCCCTGGATCCCTGAAATTCGGGTGGCTCCGGTTCTCAGGGAACCGGACCCGCTCATCTCTAATATTTACTAAAGTGAGAGTTTTTAGAATTGGAGATGTTGCCCATAGCAATCAATCAGATTCTACTTAACATTTATATTGCACCTTCTAGAAGCTAACAGCTAGAATCTGATTGGTTGCTATGAGCAGCATCTCCACTTCTAAGACCTTTCACTTTAGTAAATATATCCCTAAGTATGGTTCTAGGTTATGGCATCATGGCAATCATAGTTGTACTCTGGAGTGATATTTTCACAGTTTACTGATTTCTTCTGATCCGCAGAAGCCGCACTGTGCATGTGATTGATGCTACTAGCATTTGGGGGGCAGTGATGGGCAGTATTCCAGAAAACAGGGGCATGTTGGGTGTACAATGCCAGTGGCAGCTTCACTGGGCCCGGCAGTGTAATTTCACTGGACATACTGAGTAACTTGAGGGTTATGTTCACACAGTTGATCAGATGCTGCATCCTCGGATGCAGCAATGGATCAGAGAAGCTGGCTGGAGGAGCCTATTTACACCAGGCACCTCCTGCGCCATTTGCAAATTTTTGCACTGTCACTATATGCAAAGATGCAGCAGCTCTGATATTTACATTTACAGTAACTGTGAATCAGGCCCTATGTCCTGAGATCAGAGTATAGGTGTGAGCCTTGAAGTATACTGGGCAAATTGGTGCAAAAACCAAAATATTTAGCAGTACGCAAGTCAGTGCCAATTGTAAATGTACTATATTTACTCATTTTTTTCTATGACATATTTCTTTTCTGGAACGATTTGATATAAAGTATGTAGTTCTACTTATAATCATAATGTATACACCAGAATGTCAACAGTTATGATGATAACATGGTTAAAATGTCCACATCAAACATGCCAACAAAGTGAAAATGTCGACATTAGTGTTAGGGATAAGTTTAGGGGTTAGCATTAGAGGTTAGTGTTAGCATTAGGATAAGGGGTTAGGGTTACGGTTAGGCATACATCAAAACTGGATGGCAGATATTGTGACCATGCTGAATGTCGACCTAGTGAAGGTCAACCATGATAAACATGTCAACGTGTTCTCTGTCTGCTACATGACCATGTTGGCATGGCCACAGTTGACCTAATATGTTGAACCTAAGTGATCATATCTTTGCAACTTTGTAAGCATTTTACATAAGAGTCACATTATATATAAATATTGCATCCCAACTAATCTCACAGTCCTTCCTCAAACATGTACTCACTGATATCCAGCTGTTCGGGTCGGATCTTCACAGCTGTATGTGTAATCTCTTGTGAAATGGAATGATTTTTATAATTTTAATTAAAGAACAAGTGTTTCTACAGCCTGTTATATGATCAGTTCATATATATATATATATACAGGCCCAAATCATGGGGAGGTGAAAGTGCGGAATTTCAACAGCTTCAACCAAAAGTGAGCAGTTCTGGGCAGATTGGGGAGTGGCTTGGGTAGATCAAGTCAGCATTTGGGAGGCTTGGCATGGGGTGTATTTATTCTGGATTTGGCATTTGTAAACTATTGGAAGGTATGATATAGGGCAGAATGTACCAAGCATCGCATTTCAAATGCGATTCATCCTGCCACTTACCACATGCATAGCGGCATTTATTAACACCATACGCATGAAGATTTGCAATTATCTATGCAAAGGACAGCTCTTCCTATAAGAGATGTCCATTGAGATACAAGGACTTCCAGATTTATGATAGCGGAGTCCTACTTCGTATGCACAGCCATCTGCCAGCGCATGTGCAATTTGCTGGGGACACTTGGAGGCATCCTATCAGATCCATCTCAGGGATTTATGTGGAAAGCTGCCTTTAGGCTTCTATAGATGACGTTGCCTATTGGGTGCAAGCTCCTGAAAGTTTGGTTCTTGGTGGGAATGTGATCAAACCGCCATCAGAGTTTTAACCACATTTTGCCATAAGCACATCCTGCCTATAATATGGTGCAAAGTAGCCACATTTATTTTGTTTGACAATAATGTAATATAACAATAACAACAATATAAATGGTATAATGCCTGACTACTCATACACTAACATAAAAATGACACTAATCACACATACTGTATAGAAGGCAAGTATGGAATTAGCGGTACTGACACAGAGTTGCATGTGAGCCTGTTTCTAAAGTCTATCTTGCGAGAGTTCACACTGTGGATGCTCAGATAATGAGCTCACACAAGTATCAGAATCCAACACTTATCGGAGGCAGGACGGGGGTGTGATGAGGCATTGCTTATCTTTTGAACCTAGCGCAAGTGAAAGTACATGCTGATGAAGATGACGACAAGGCATATGTATCCCGATATGCGTACAACTCTGCAAATGTCAGGAAATACACTATTTATCTGTTCATGATTCTTTTCATTAATGTATGCTCATTTTACTTCCATTTCTGCCTCAGTCCCTGTTTGTTGTAGTGAGGTTAGCAATCCATTAGCTATAGAAAAACACCAGTGACCCCCCTGCATATCAAATACAATTTTGTTTGACATGCAGGGGATGGGATGTAGTTAAGTGACCAGCAGACGCAAGGCTGCCAGTGATACCAACGCCTATCATAATCACGATGCCAGAATACAGAATGACATGGCCCCGAATGAGGTAAGTCTGGGGCGTGTGTCTTCTTAGCCATGGGGGGGAGGGTTAGTTTAGGGGGCTCCCGTGGGGACTTAGGGTTAGGCACCCCCCCTGGAGGATTAGGCTAGGGGGTTAGGGTTAGGCACCCCCGGGGGAGGATAGGGTAAGGCACCCCCCCGGGAGGGTTAGGTTTTGGGAGCAGGGAGGGGGGGTTAGGTTTAGGCACCCCTTTGGGGAGG
The DNA here is from genome assembly GCA_031769625.1 of Taudactylus pleione. Taxonomy (NCBI): domain Eukaryota; kingdom Metazoa; phylum Chordata; class Amphibia; order Anura; family Myobatrachidae; genus Taudactylus; species Taudactylus pleione. The sequence goes on along the minus strand of JAUIMM010000113.1, from coordinate 17,626,448 downwards.
TTAGGGTTAGGCACTAGGGGGGGAGGTTAGGGTTAGGCACCCCTAAGGGAGAGTTAAGGGGGGGAAGGGTTAGCTTTACTTACCTCCGCTGTCGGCATTTCATCCATTCGAGCTCATGTTGTCCGGTCTTGAACAGGCGGCTAAACAGCCTTCGGCATTACAATCCCATTCCGCAGGGGATAACACGTTTGCATTTTTTCAAGAAATTCTGAATAAACCAATTGGATTCAACCACATCTACAATACTGTCCAAAACAATATCGTGGATTTTACAGTGATAATACAGTATTACATTGAAACTGTTATTAAAGGTTACAAAGGTTTGCTATTCTGTATTTAGTGTTTGGGTCTAACTAGAATTTAATCATTTATTTTTGAAATGTCACAAGTATGTATTAGCGATAGCATATTTGCAGAGTAAGAATGAAGCGTAAATATCATCAGGACCTGTAAAACAGATAAAGAACACTTGGTTTAACTTGCCCTTTTAATACTAGTAGATAAACATCAAACCTAACCTGAAATAACTTTTGTTTATCTAAATATTTTGCTTAATGACTCAAGTACCTTATTTTCTACAATATTCTGAATGTCACTTTTCGTATTTGTGTATGAGGATGTCAAACCTAAACATCATGAATGCAATTTGCAGTGCTTGTTTTTCCATTTGATATTTATCTTTAATATGGTGATATTCTCATTTGAGTTTGTTTTATCTTATACTGGCTCAAATTTACTGTAGACAGGACCGCTTTGAATCTGCTTCTCAGGAAGAACGTGCTGTAACCATCATCAACTTTCAGTATGTTAGAGCAGTTTCATAATTTTTCTTGTGCAGCATTTTTAGTAAATACTATTCCATTATGTTTGATAATATTTTCATCATTAATTCACAATTTCAAAAGTTCTCTTTTTCACAAGACAGTCACGGTGTTCAGTGAACAAAAGAAGAGGCAATAGGTTGGGTAGACATACAGTAGACAAGGCTTGATGGGCCAGTGGTGCTGCTGAGTACAGTAGTTCAGACACATAAACAGTTTTTGTCCAGCTTCTATTCAATATTTTAGATTTATTTTTCCTCCATTTTATTGTTGTCAGGCCAATGATTACAAAACACATAAACAATTAACTTTCTTTTACATTTTATGCATGCTTGATGAATAAGAGAAGATCCTTCTCAATAATAAAACACAATGAATAAATGAATGCCCAAGCACACAATATTTACACTACATTTGTGTGTTGAATTTTTAACAGCAATATCAAGATGATATGTGAGGTCACAGAAAAGAAATCAAGAGCTTTGAGTTTTGTTCCTGAGAAATGTTATATTGTAGGCAAAATTTAACATAACATCAGCACAGAATACATGATAACTATGAGAAATGTCTGAATAAAAAGTAAAAATATCCTTAAAAACACTGGGTTTTATTGTGTAGCTGACTATCAGTAGCGCTATCCAGGCTGCTCAGGATGTAGTGGTGAGTTTGACATAAAAAATGTTGAGAATAAGAATGGGGATACTGTGAAGTTGAACTCGGTATACTGACATGTTAATAAATTGATTTAAAGCATTTTAACAGTGTTGGCTTTACAACTTCAAACTAGAGATGTGTGGTTCGATTCTCCAGAAATCTGAATCCACCCGAATTTCGTGAATCCGGGTAAATCCGAGTAGGTGTTCTAATCTCCTGAGGAGATCTGGGTAAATCCAGGCCGTGGTTCTGATCTCTCTGCGGTTTGGAATTCGGATCAGGATTTGGATTGCATAAATTACATGATTTTAGCGTTTTTTAAAACTTTTATCTATTTTTTATTTAAAAAATCCAGATCCAAAACCAAAACACTTGAGGGTGGTTTGCAAAACCAAATCCAGATCCAAAACCAAAACCAAAAACACGGGGGTTGGCGCACATCCCTACTTCAAACATGATGGAGCATCATTTTTGAATTTTTGTAAAGCCAACAATGTTAAAATGCTTTAATTTGCATTAGTAACATATCAGTTTGCCGTGGTTGACCTCACAGTGTCCCTGTTTACTTTGTCAACATACTAAATCAGGGATGCCCATATGTCCATATGCTCAGAGGTGTAGCTTGTAGCCATGGCACCTGGAGCACATGCATTCTGTGGCACCCACCCCCTTCCTGAAGTTTGCCAGGGAGTGGGCACATCCAGCATGTTGTGGATAGTTAAAAGGAAATAAAATTAATAATAAGTATTTTCACTACTTGGAATACAAGGAGTGCTCTCAAATAAATAAACACTCCTCTGAGTCCTGTTTCCATTTGAGATTTTGTATTTTTTTTTGGTAAGTTTGTTTTGCATAATGTACTGTGGAAACTAGACATATGGAAATTGAGCTCTAAAGGCATAGCACCACTAGTTTTGATAGTTACATTGAAGCAGATGTAAACACAATAAAGATGTCCAATTTGCAAATACTGATAGAAATAACAGTTGGTAATGTTGACATGTTTGGAAGAAGTATAGAGGGTCCCTATGAAATTAATATGTATGTTGGAACTTGTATTGGGTCCAGTCTGTGAAATCTATCAGATCAAAATCAGCAATGAGGAGATACAATTAGATGACATTTGCAATTGCTTTATACAGTAGTAGTGAACAAGTGATTCTAGACAGAAAGGAAGCAAGCAACTGGATGTAAGGATTGCAATGCAATTAAATTACATGCAAGAGAGGTTGTTTTTATATATGTCTATATTCTACATTATAGTCCAGAGGGAGAGTGTCCAAGCATGCACTGTCTGATACGTGCAAATAAATAGAAGTTTTTTAATATCTGAGACACAGAACTCATTTTCTTTTTGATATTTATGCAGCATTAAGTAATCAAACTCTTGGTCTCCTGCCTGCATATATATTTGTGATGAGTTGCTGTAGACTATTCAGGGCCTTTGATTGTACATGTAGTAAAAGAATCTGAAAGACTCAGTAGGAGATTCGATTACCACGATCCAGTGAATCTATAATATAAATAAGTTATACCACTTGTAAACGGTTGTAGTATTGAGTCAAATAGACACACAGATATTTTATTCTATGATGCTGCCAGGAATTTAACATCATTTTTGACAGTTTTCTGAGTGTTGAGCAGAATAAACTTTAATCCCAAAACTTTATATACATTAGTGTTGATTCCGAAGTTCAAGAGTCCATCATAGAGATTAAACTTTCTGAGTAGGTGTTGTTAATAGCACTTCATCTGCGATAAACTTTAAAGCAAGTTTGTGCAACTTTATGTCCTCAAGGGCAAGCTGTAATGTCTGAGAATTTAGGGTTCTTGTGTATTATTGTGGTCAGGGTCTTCATAACTGAAACAAATATTTTAGGGGAACAGTAGGCAGGTCTGCATGGTGCCATAATGGAAATGACAGGGCACAGAAGGGAGAACTAAGCCTTGGTCTAATACTATAGCAGAAGTTTTCTTATATAAAGGTGCTAAGGGGAAAATATCACTTACAATATATATGCTGGGTAGAGATTAGAGCTGTGCAATTCTGTTCTCCAGAAATCCAAATCCACTCAAATTTTGTGAATCCGGACAATTCCGAGTCGCATCTCTTATCACCTTAGGAGATCCGGACAGATCCAAGTTCCAGTTATGATCTTCCTGTGGTTTGAGTTGGGATTATAAATCCAAATTTTGGGTTTTGGATTGCAAATTTTACATGATTTTAGCTGTTTCTAAAAGCTTTTTTTTAAAAACTCGGATCCAAAACCACAACCAAAACACTTGAGGGTGGTTTTACAAAACTAAGACACGAAGATGAATCCAAAACCAAAACACGGGGGTCAGCGCACATCTCTAGTAGAGATAGTTTTGAAGAGTGCATAGTCACAATATTGAAAGCTTCTGGAGTCACCACCATAGGGATAGCATTTTGACTTTTGACAGCAAAAAATAAAGTGAATGGTTCTTCTGGATAAAATTCCCACTTGCTCAGGATGGTTATTCATCATAATTGAACCCTGCCTATGGTTAGGATGCCTACAGTTTTGTGTTCACTTTGTAGAGAGATAGGCCTGTAATTTCATTACACATTATTATCATGGACTGGTTTTGGAATCATAACTATCTCCTCCAGGGGACAGAAAATACAAGTGCACACTCTAAGTACTAAGAACAATAATAGTGAAAACAATCCTGATAAACTCTACAGTTAACATGGAGCATAAGTAAGGTTCTTAGTACATTAGGATTATTTTGTCTATCATTGTTCTTAATACTTAGAGTGTTCACCTGCATTTTCTGTCCCCTGCATTGTCTCAGCATGGTAGCGCCTCTTATTAATTTAGAAATGTAGGTGTGCAGTCCAAGTCCCCTCCCCCTTATCTCCACCTGGGGGACAGACTGGCCATATTTAGAGCCCTGCAAATATAGTTAAAAATGCATTATGCTAAGAATGCTGGAATATTAGTTGTAATACAGAGCTGTAAAGCTGTCAGAACCTTTGTTCATATTCCTTTCAAATTTTGGGAAATTTCTACTCGATTTCTTTATTAAGATGTTTGATTTGGAAACTTGATAGCTGTGGCAGATGTCAGTAGCGCAAGTAATCCTATATTTTGGACATGAACAAAATAGATAAAATAAATTGCCCTTCGGAACAGATTATACAGAAAGACGTAAAAGTATTTTTAAGGTCAAAGTGGTCATTGGAATCTTTTAAACAGTCCTGTTGTGGGTACATTTTACCTTCTATTTTTGGTCCATAAAACAATCTGCTTTGTCCCTTTTGATAGTATTTCTGGTGTAGACATTGAAACTCACTGCCTGCTTTATTGAAAACAATGTGGTTGAGATTAGCCCTTACAACAAGAAATCTAGTTGCTAGTTTTGGGTATTATTGGTATTTAGCCATTAAAGCAGCAATTTGAGACTTCAGCTCTGCTATGCATGCTCTTTCAGTTGTTTTCTGTGCTGTGGCTCAGATAATTATTTTGCTTTGTAGGGTAACCTTATGGGCCTCCCAAACAGTCACTTGTATGAGTGCTATTGCATTTTTGGAAGTGAAGCATCACTTGCTGTTTTTGCAAACAAGTGTGAATAATCAAAAACAGATCAAGTTATGAATAGAGTGCATGTGGGGCAAATAAATATATGAATTGTAGAAGGGAGAACTTGTCATTTTTCATAAAGGTTCTTGGTTTATCATAAATGATGCAAGCTTGCAGAATTATCTAGAAGAGTCTAGTGTTGATTTTCAGATTGATAAACATTTTTTATAATAGTTTCAGATCTCCCACTATAATAGTGCAGCCTTGAGAAGTTTGGGAGAGCTGTTGAAAAATTTCTAAATACAAAGCTCTTTAATCAGAGCCTATGGTTACACTATTGTATTTGCAGACTGGGATACAGCATTCATTTGCCTTGTTGATCAGAAAATAAGGAATCAAGGGCCTGATTCAGAGCCGCTCGTAAGCGGCCGCTCGTTCGTTCTGAGTGATGTTTGCACAACTGCGCATGCGTACGGATCGTAATACGCATGCGTGAACCAGTGTGTCCGAAAATCGTTTGTTCGCTAAATAGCGAATGCCTGCTATTTTGAGTGACATGAGGAGGCGTATGTGGGTGGTAACAGGGGAAGGTGCTTGAAAACGGTGAGTGGAGATCAGAACGCAGGCGTGCTTAAAGGTCAAAACGGGCGTCTTATGGGTGTGCATAATTAATACAGCAGCATCATTGACCACGTCACTGGGTTATTTTATAGTCGAAACTGCTCGCAAGATTGTGGTAGGAAAAACCAACCACAAGAATAGCGAGCAGTTCATATGCTGGTCAATGTACTCGATTAATCTAATAAATAGCGGACATGACGTAGGATGCGAGCGGCCAGGGGGCGTAGTTTTCCAAAAAACGACCGCAAGTTTTGTTCGCTCGTTCAGACCTAGAGGCGTGAACAGACTGCAAAGAGCGAACGGTTCATTTGAATAGCCACCCCTTTTTTCTGAACGAGCGAGCGCAAATAGCGTCCGGCTCTGAATCAGGCCCCAAGAGTAAATGGGACCCTCTATTGTGATAGAATTGCCTGCTCTTGCATTCATCATACACATTAGAGTGGTAACTAAGGAGTTATGGTTGGATAAGGTTTTCTAAAGTTTGCTTCTTAGAACATAGACTTGTCATCAAGTCTGTTGAAATATTGCATAATCAAATTATATTTCACAGGAGAATGAGAAGGAAAAAAGCATTATTCCAAGGGCATTAATGAGCTCTAACCAAAATTAAAAGAAATGCCTTATTAGAATTAGAATGTGCGGTGCGGTTTTCCTGAAATACAAACCACCTGAACTTAGGGGTTCCGAGACGAATTGAGTCTCAGTTCAGAATCACTTTGGGACTGACATGAGACCTGAGTCCAGACTCGGGTCTGCTGTCAGTACACGGATTTAAAAACAAAACTGTGGTTTTTGAATTGCATGTATACAGGTCCAAATTACATGATTTTTTATCACTTTTTATCGATTTATCGATTAAACCAAAACATTTGAGGGTGCTTTTCCCAAAATCAAAACCCGATGATGAATTAGAAAAAAAACACAGAAGTCTGTGCACATCTCTATTTAAAATACATTTATGTAGTGTGGGTTGAAGTCATGATGTCGGCGGTCGAAATGCCGACCGCCAGAATCCAGACACTAAAAGCCTGGCATGGGACTAAAGATAGGTGTCTAAATGCCGATGCCTATCATTAGCTCCACGGAAAAATCACGACGCCCGGCATAACGAATGTAAGTAAGCTGGGCGTTGTGAGCAGTTAGCCGCGTGGGGGGGCAGAGCATTAGGTTTAGGTACCCACGGGGGGACTTAGGGCTAGGCACCCCCCGGGAGGGTTAGTTTTAGGCTAGAGGAAGGGGGTTAGGGTTAGGCACCATTGGGGGGAGGTTAGGGTTAAGCACTCCCCCAGGAGGGTTAAGTTTAGGGTACAGGGAAGGGGGGTTAGGCTTAGACAAAATGGGGGGACTTATGGTTAGGCACCACCCCTAGAGTCTTATGGTTAGTCATCCCCAAGAGAGGGTTAGGGTTAGGGGGGGAGAGGGAATAGTTAAATATACTTACCATCCAGTGTCGGGATTTTGATCTGTCAGGCCTCCATGGTTGGGATTTGAACCAGCGGCTTTAAAGCCATTGGTATTTCATACCCAACCCATGTAGTGTATATGATGGGAACCATTGTCAGGTGAGTTTTCTTCCCAAATAAATTAAAAAAGTGTAACATTTTTTGCAGGTTTTTAGCCAAAGTAGTAAAAGGAAATACTGATAAAGATAAACAAAGAAATATGTCGGCCTGAGGGTAACTAAACATTGGAATGCATTGGTCTAGGGTCCTGGTGATGTTATATTTGACATATTCATGTTAGACATAATGATGGCCTACATTTCATTCTGGATTGCTAGTTTGATCAATAGATAAAATGCAGACATTTGTGAAATGGGCTGTTGAAATTTCATCATGAATTGCAAATTGGAAATTCACCCTGTTGTTTTTTTATTTTTTTATTTATTTCAATAATATATATATATATATATGTATTGCATAATCAAATTATATTTCACAGGAGAATGAGAAGGAAAAAAGCATTATTCCAAGGGCATTAATGAGCTCTAACCAAAATTAAAAGAAATGCCTTATTAGAATTAGAATGTGCGGTGCGGTTTTCCTGAAATACAAACCACCTGAACTTAGGGGTTCCGAGACGAATTGAGTCCCAGTTCAGAATCACTTTGGGACTGACAGGAGACCTGAGTCCAGACTCGGGTCTGCTGTCAGTACACGGATTTAAAAACCAAACTGTGGTTTTTGAATTGCATTTATACAGGTCCAAATTACATGATTTTTTATCACTTTTTATCGATTTATCGATTAAACCAAAACATTTGAGGGTGCTTTTCCCAAAATCAAAACCCGATGATGAATTAGAACCAAAACACAGAAGTCTGTGCACATCTCTATTTAAAATACATTTATGTAGTGTGGGTTGAAGTCATGATGTCGGCGGTCGAAATGCCGACCGCCAGAATCCAGACACTAAAAGCCTGGCATGGGACTAAAGATAGGTGTCTAAATGCCGATGCCTATCATTAGCTCCACGGAAAAATCACGACGCCCGGCATAACGAATGTAAGTAAGCTGGGCGTTGTGAGCAGTTAGCCGCGTGGGGGGGCAGAGCATTAGGTTTAGGTACCCACAGGGGGACTTAGGGCTAGGCACCCCCCGGGAGGGTTAGTTTTAGGCTAGAGGAAGGGGGTTAGGGTTAGGCACCATTGGGGGGAGGTTAGGGTTAAGCACTCCCCCAGGAGGGTTAAGTTTAGGGTGCAGGGAAGGGGGGTTAGGCTTAGACAAAATGGGGGGACTTATGGTTAGGCACCACCCCTAGAGTCTTATGGTTAGTCATCCCCAAGAGAGGGTTAGGGTTAGGGGGGGAGAGGGAATAGTTAAATATACTTACCATCCAGTGTCGGGATTTTGATCTGTCAGGCCTCCATGGTTGGGATTTGAACCAGCGGCTTTAAAGCCATTGGTATTTCATACCCAACCCATGTAGTGTATATGATGGGAACCATTGTCAGGTGAGTTTTCTTCCCAAATAAATTAAAAAAGTGTAACATTTTTTGCAGGTTTTTAGCCAAAGTAGTAAAAGGAAATACTGATAAAGATGAACAAAGAAATATGTCGGACTGAGGGTAACTAAACATTGGAATGCATTGGTCTAGGGTCCTGGTGATGTTATATTTGACATATTCATGTTAGACATAATGATGGCCTACATTTCATTCTGGATTGCTAGTTTGATCAATAGATAAAATGCAGACATTTGTGAAATGGGCTGTGGAAATTTCATCATGAATTGCAAATTGGAAATTCACCCTGTTGTTTTTTTATTTTTTTATTTATTTCAAAGAAAGATGAGGCATCATCTGGTTTTGACTTTAGGATATAGCATTGGTGGTCAATTAACTGTCAGAGATGAAGTATATGGTGGCCATTCATTTGTAGATAGCTTTGGGCTTTGCAATATCACAGTACATGTGCCTATTTTAGTCTCTGATTGTAATGCTTACAGAATGTACATACAGTCAGGTCCATAAATATTGGGACATTGACAGAATTTTCATATTTTGGCGTCTATTCACCACCACAATGGTTTTGAAATGAAACAAACAAGATGTGCTTTAACTGCAGACTTTCAGATTTAATTTGAGGGTAATTACATCCAAATCGGGTGAACGGTGTAGGAATTACAACAGTTTCAATATGTGCCTCCCACTTTTTAAGGGGCCAAAAGTAATGGGACAAACTAAACAATCCTAAATCTAACTTTCACTTTTTAGTACTTTTAGTAGGGAGGGTTGGTGCCCAATTCCTGGCACCTTGAGCTGCAGTCTGATATACCTAATGGTTGATCAGTTACTGATCATCCTCCTCCCTCATATCCTGGCAACATCCTCTCCTCCATCATCCTCCTTCCCTCACACCCAAGCCACATCCTCTCCATCATCATCCTCCTTCCCTCACACCCCATCCACATCCTCTTCATCATTATCCTCCTTCCCTCACACTCTAGCTCCATCTTTCCCTCCATCATCCTCCTACTTCCCTCACACTGTTGCCGCACCTCTCCACCATTATCCTTCATCACTCACACCCTAGTTACATCCTCTCCTCCATAATCCTCCTTCCCTCACACTCCAGTCACATTCTCTCCCCTTCTTTCTCCTTCCATCACACTCCAGCCACATCCTCTCCTCCAGCATCCTCCTTCCCTCACACTTCAGCCACATCCTCTCCTCCATCACCCTTCTTCCCTCACACTCCAGCCACATTCTCTCTCCCATCATCCATCTTCTTCCCTCACTCCATGGCAATATCCTATCCTCCATCATCCTTCTTCCCTCACACTCTTGCACCTCCTCTTCTCCATCATCCTTCTTCCATCACCTCCCAGCCATATCCTCTTCTCCATCCCTCTGCTCCTTCCCTCACACTCTAGCCCCTCCTTTGCTCCAACAGCATGCTCCTTTCCACACACTCTGGCCCCATCTCTCCTCCATCATCCTTTTTCCCTTCTACCATGGCCACATCCTCTCCTCCATCCTCTTAACCATCACTCTTCTCCTTCCCTCACACTATGGCTCCTCCTATTCTCCATCACCCGCCTTACTTAACAGTTGGGATACTAAGTAAATGTCAGAGAGTGTGGGTCTGCAGTTTGGCAGCCGCTCCTCCTCACATGCTCAGAAGAACAATGTGTGAACGATGGTATGTCTGTGTACACAAGCAACAGATTAAAGACACAGCCAGTGGGCATCTCTGCACACATTCTAGTGGCTGTGGCATTTGCATAAATACTCAGTACTTCTCCATACAAAGAGGCAGCCGAGACAGGATTAGCATCCACCTTTGTATCAGGCCCTGTGTTATGTAAAGCCACAGCTGGCACAGGAAAAACATGCTCATTTCATGTTATCCAAAGTTCTTTAACAGTTGTGTCAAAGCCTCCATAGAGATCTCCTCAAGAATTATGGATGGATTGAGTTTCCTAGTACCTAAAGATGCAGCATGAGATCCTGATGTCAGATGGGATTGTCCAAATGGAGGCAACCTCTTCCTTACTGGTTTCTACATGCACTCTGGCACTAAAAGTCTTGTTTTATATTTCTGCCTTGCTTTTATTCTTGCTACCATGGGCTTTGATTATAAATTTGTGTTGCTTTTGGATATAGAATAGACTTACTGTGTACATGGGGCCTGATTCAGACCCGCTTGCAAGCGCATAATGCTCGCAAGTGGGTCAATGGCCGGGCAGTGCACACGTGTGGTGTGCGCACTGCATGTGCGTGAGACCTGGAGCGAGTGAGAAATTCACTCGCTCCGGGGCTCGCTACAAATGGGGAGGCTGTCGATGTTGATCAACAGCTCACCCCATTTTGTAGGCTGGTCGGTGGGTGGCTTGCCAAACGGAGGTGTTCCCAAAGGAATGCCTGCTGTTTGGGGGTGGCCTTAGTAACATCACGAGTCTATTAGACTCTATTAGAGCCGGAAGCTCACTGGGGCTTGCGGCAGACGAGACCCTACCACAAGAGTCTTGTCGCAAGCCCGATGGTTGGGATGGTCGGGACCATCGCGACCATCACCTGGCCGCTCGCTAAAGCTGTGGGTGGTCACCCACAGCTTAGCGAGTGGCCAGAAGGCCAATCATAAAAAAAAAACACCCTTCAGACCTGCGAGCTACCTCCGGCAGCAAGCGGGTCTGAATCAGGGCGTATTTCTTGAATATAATTGTATCCTAAAAGCAGCTGTGATGTAACAGGATAACTATTTGGCTGCTAATGCTTACTGTAAAACTAAAGTATATAGTGAAGGTTGCAGGAAGGTATACACAAGTAAATAAAGCTGAAGATAGACCATCTCTCTAAGTCCAGAAGAACTGAGGACACCCTTGCTTTCATAATGTCAAAAATTAAAGTCTTGTGTAAATATTTTGGAAATGTTGGATCTATTTTTACAGTCCTACAAATTTCACGGCAACGTTATTTCAATTAAATTAGCCAGTGGAAAAGGTGTGAAATTGATCTATCAAACTGATGAGCCTAGGTGAACAGTGTGAGCCAATGGTGCCATTAAGTTAAGGCAGATAAATTTGATTTATTCCATTGCCCTCAATTAATATGCTATCGTAGCTCCATTACAGATGCTTATTAGAATTTAAAACACATTTTTTGTTTGCTATTTACTCATTAAATGTCACATTTTTTACCTTAATGCTGAGTGCTGGTTTATGTTTAACATGTATGAATTTCTTCTTTAGCAAAATGCATTTCCTTGGTGCCATATGGAATCTGCTCTATTAATTGTTTAGCAGTGTTAAAGAGATAAAGCGAGAAAGCAAATCAAGGTCACAATGCATTAAAAGAGAGGTCAAATTATTTATACTTTCTATAAATGTTATATTGCTATGCTTCTTCTAGACATTTGTTTAAAATTTATTAAACAGGTTGAATGAATGGGAAAAGGTATCTCCTTGACCAATATATAGCTTTCATTAGATTTTCTTGTTGCAAATTGGCTTTTTACTATTCTAAAAATGTATTATGTATTCTATTTGGATCAGATTGTACAATAAGCACAGTTCAATAGATTCAGAAGTGTCAGAAATGCGTGCTTTGTTCTGTGTCCTTGTACATAATAAACACAGGACAAATAAAATGGGCACCGTGATGTATATAGATGGGAAACCATGCTTAATGCACACACAATTATTGTCATCATTGCTATTTTATAGCGCACTAAACAAGCTCGGTATGGCTGCAAAAAAATAGGTGTCCACAAAAATCATTATATACTGTTGCTAAACAGCATATTTTACTAAACAAAATTCTAGCTGGGGAATTATTGAAGGATTGTTCATTATGAAATAAAAGAGAACATATAATCAATTTCAATTATGTGTATGATGTACAATTTATTTAAATTTAAAAAATAATATATATACTATATATATATATATATATATATTTTTTTTTTTTTTTCATGCTCTATTTATTTTAAATTTGAGTAAAAACAAATTATTATTACTGAAACAAATTAAATTAATGAATGGATTGGGTAAAATGTGTAAAAGGAGAGTTTTACCACAGAACTCAATGAAAAGTCATCAGCTGCAAAGAAATTAACGCTGGCCAATATGGGCCTGATTCAGAGATGGAGCCATTACAGTAGCATTGCTGCTGAATCTTTGGATGCAGCAGCAATGCAAACATGTTAATACAGCAGGAGGCATCTGTAGGAAAAACACACCTCCTGCCAGCATCTGCGATCCGTACTATCGGATCACTATCGTGACCATCTGTCATAATGGCCGTAGAAATCGTCCATTTCAGTAAGCTTAAGTTTACTTAGAATGGGCAACGGAAAAACTCAGTAGGGGTCAGGAAGACCCAGCCCCTATTTATGGGTACACTGGCTGGATTCATCCACTCCTTGCCCCCAAACGGTTGCAGCCCATCAATTAAGCTGCAGCTTTGGAGATCTGCAAGAGATCTCGCAGTTGAGGATGAGTACAATCCTGCACATGCGCCGATCTTCTAAAATATCCCTAAATTTCATGTGGCCATGGATCATATTGATGGTTCTTGATGTTCGGCCCCACCTGCAGGACCAGCCTGCTATTATTTTGTTGTAGTAAATGTGTTTGGAGTGTTTCCAAACACTGTGATTGATACCCACTCAGGTGGTACAAAAGTGGCCCATTGTAATGTAAGTTTTGTCCTGCGTACTAACAAGCCCCATCTACAACATGAGGATACTTTAACAATATTTTCCAAGGCCCCAGTCATTCCCAATCTGCCTCCATGTGTGTACAACACAGCAAGTAAATGAAGTGCTTGAAAAAATAAATACACCAGGCAAACGGCACTTTAGGATTTACAGCAGTACACTAAAAAAAAAAAACATTGTTAGGCTTACAAGTATAGATGAATGAGATAATAAAATCTATTTAACAGAAATGTCTCATTTCAGTGGGAAAATTCTGCACTTAACTCCAGCAGAAATTAAGTTTAAGTATTCAGCTTCAAATTGACTGCCCCTACTCCAATTACACCACTGAGTAGAATGAACAGAACAGACAGTATTGTAGTCTCTGCTCAGTTTATACAACATAAATTCCTCAAACTGTGTAATAAATAAACATACTGCAGAATGTTGAGGCAAAAGTGGGTCTTTAACATTGTATTGCAGGACTATTCTAAAGTAAAATGCAACTACAGATGTGTCCTCATACTCTACATCTAGCCTTTTTGCACCATAAGGCGCAAGACACATCACACGACTTAGAGTAGATCACCACCATGGGTAGTGATTCTAGGGCTTTCAGATCTATTCCTGAAACCTTGTCACATTGTAACTGTATCCAAAGATGCCTATCGTATCATGGGCACATAGTATTAGTATTTTTGTCATAACTGAGTTGGTATAAAGTTGCATATTAAACACAGCACTATGTGGGCTGACGTATTGCATGGATCATTCATACAGTATCATTCATCTTTTTTATTTAGCTTTTTTTCAGAAATTAGTTTCTGAGATGCATGCAAACGGCACACAGCTACTGCACACAGCTACGGCACGCAATGTCAGGATAGGTGTCCAGGGTACCCGTGCATTGTACTTTAGTTACATTAGTGATTTGAATAAGATGCAAACTTGGTACAAATATGTCTAGCAGGATGCATGGCTTGGTTTAGTCGCAAAACCATTGGCGCACTAAATGGTGTTATTTGGAGCAATTTGAGGATAGGTGTATTTGGACACATCTGTATTTTAATACTTTTCTAATGTATACAGCATTCATTTTCTTTTACTGAAACCCTCCCAGAGGTGAGGTTTTTATTCAATGTAAATTGCAATGGTTTAAAACAGGTATCATTACAGTTAAAGGAGGACACTCGAAGACTTCCAGCTGCTTGTTCATCTGGATGGCAAGAAGAACCACCCCATTTATCTCAATTTATTGAGACTCCACAAAAGCAAATCTTGTTTCTGTATCATCCTACAAAATGATCTGTGCCAAAGCACCATCTACAGAATGTACTGTGATAAAAGCACTATGGAAGATATGAAAGGGATATGTATATGCCCCAGGTTTCTAGCTTCTGCAGACAGTTAATTAGCAACCCTGATTGCCAAACCACTTGCGAAAGACTAATAATAGGTGGGTCAGTTTCATTAGTCAGTCTCTCGCTGCCTGTGGAGCAGGCTGAATCCCGTGTAGAGACACTATTACTGCTTGATGTAAGTGCTGTGCTACATTACTGTTTTTTTGTGATTTGGGCACTAGGTCCTGCGACCCTGAGAGAGGGAATTCTATGTTAGTTAGATCCTGACATACTAGGATTTATGTTTATGTTTTGTTTATTTTGTGTGACCAAATAAAACTAGATGTGGATATATGAACTAAGGCCTTGGACTGGTGTACTACTAATTGGCGGCTGCATGCAAAGTGCTACCATTTACCACAGGAGATGGCTGATTTTGCAACAGTACTTATAAGAATCAACTCCTCCCATCTGTCTATGCAAATGGCTGATAATCTCCAAACTGCAACATCTTCATCCATAAAACCATGTGCCTCAGCAAATCTAGGACCATGTGAGCAAACAGATTCACTCACAGAGGCCACAGTTACATAATGTTTTCTGATGATTATATACTGTATAGTATATTAAAGTATTTGGATCATGTTTAGTCACTGACTAAAGTTCATCATATGATTGGTATGTGGTTGTATCTTTTTTTCTTTTTAAAGTACCATAGGTGGGTTTTGTCTCTCATTGCATTCAGGTCCATGGGAAAATGAGACTGTTGTCAGTTTCCATGTTATCACCTTGCATGTTCTCTAAGAAAAACAAAATGCTTATTGGTAATTATAAACAGTATTGCTATAATTCCATAAAAAAAAATGCTAGGCGGGACTTCTGGTTCCAGACGTGATGTAGGAGGACACAGCAATGACAGCTCGGCTGCTGACACAATTATTTGGCACCCATCGCTAAAAAGCTCCACAGCACCTAAACTCGCTACTTTTCGAGACAAAACAATTTAAGAATAAAAGAAGTGCCAGAATCAATTAAAGGGCCAGTACTATACCACTTTTTTAAAAATACACTTCCAGATCTATTGAAGATTCATGGAAATTGTGCAGATCTAGTAATAGAGAGGGCCCATAGAGTGGGACCCCTGCGAAGACAAGAAGAAAGAAATCCAAGAATAGTTCTGTTTAAATGTCTTAATTATCTCCACAAATACATTATTTGGATTGCATCCAGGAAAGGGCTATTATGTGGAATGAAGTAAAGTTGATAATATTTCAAGACTATTCACCGGAACTAGGGAGAACCAGAAAAGCAATTTCTCCATTGTGTACAAAATTATTTAACGCTAGCCGTAAATATTCTTTGCTGTATCCAGCTCAACTCAGAATAAATGAAGGGGATACCTTTAAAGATTTTCTAACGGTCATAGAGGCAGAAGCATATATTGAGCATCTAAAGTAATTAAACTATAATAGAATTATTATGCTTTCTTAATCTGTTTATATTTCTTCCCCCCCTTCTCCCCTTTTCTTGTGAGATGCACTAGATATATTTTAGCACAAAATATGTTGATACATTGATTAAAAATGGTGATGGAAATAGAAGTAATTTAAGAAGGGAAATAATAAGTGAATGTTGAAATAAATTGGTGGAAAAATGCACAGTTTGCATATATTTTTTGTGGTGATTAGATAAAATTTCTGTGTGATGCGCTAGATATATTTATGCATGAAATATGTTGATGTACTCATTGAAATTCTGTTAGAAATAGAAACAATTAAAGAAGGGAAAATAATTTGGTGGAAAGGTGCACAGTTTAAAGGTTATTGCATGTATATAAATAGAGTTTTAAAATAATTCAAAGGGAATTTGTACAGTAAACTAATATGTTAACTAAGAAATAATATAGTATAATAGTGCTTAAAGGTAATTTTATTATATGGTCAAAGTATGAGAAATAGGGAAAGAGGGGGAAGAAGAAAGGAAGGAAACAAAGTAAGGTGTAATATCTAAAAAGAGAAATATTGCCAAGTGGATCGTGACAAGCTTAGAACTACTAAGTAGAAATAATTAAAAGGCTAAAAGTAGCTAGGAAGTTAGTTGATTTAAGTATATCCTAGAGCTAAGAGAGAGCTCTAAAGAGTATGTTGTGTGGATGTGGGAGGGGGGAGATGGGAGAGTGTGGAAGGGGATGGCTATGTTATGAGAAATTATAAGATTCTAGGATATGAAGATGACAATAAGGTAGAGAATCGATGAATTTGATTAAGATAGGAACATGGAATGACGGAGGAATCAATTTGTTGATTAAAAGGAAAAAATATTAATATACCTCAAAAAGATACATTTAAATATAGTGTTAATGCATAAGTGCACTTATTGTCCACAGAAATAGAAAAGTTATATATAATGGGATGGAAAGTGGTAGTGTCTGCACAACTTAACACAAAATCTAGAGTGTTTATTCTAGCAAAAAAAAAGGAATACAGATAGAAATGTTGTAATCTATAATTGACCCAGGGGGAGATATCTAATTGTTGAAAGTAATATAGAACAAAGAAGAATGGTGATGTCTAATATATATGCTCTTAATGGCTATTCAAAAAAGTTTTTTCGACAAGTAGTAACAAAGTTATACCCATATATGTCGTTACCCCTAATAGTGGGAGGAGATTTTAACCTAATTACTGATAATTATTTGGATACGAACTCTACAACTAGATCTAGGAAATCATTACCTAGATTGGGGATACAATACTTTTTGAAGCAATCAAAGTTAACTGATCTTTGGACGGCCCATCATCCACTAGATAGAGAATATACATGCATATCAGCAACGCATGGTACTTTATCCCAAATTGACTATATTTTTATGACAGATACCTTGATCTCAAATGTATTAAAACAGAAATTGAACCTATTTGTATATCAAATCATTTGTTGATGAGGGCGCAGATCATAGCGACAAGAGTACACTGAGACAATGGAGATTCCCGACATATATGTTGCAATCACTACATTTTAGAAAAGCAATAGAAGAGTTTTGGGATGAATATGAAACTAATAATATACAAAATAAGAATGAGGACCTTTTAAATTATAGGAAAGCATCTAAAGAGGTCATTAGAGGGAGGATTATAGAATATGTAGTGAGAAGACAAAAAGAGTTAACATCTCTGTATAAACAGACACAAAAAAATGCTAAGAATCATATAAGAGATATGAAATGGTTTGTCTCAAAATGCTAGGAGGAAGTATAAGTAATCAAAGATCCATTTTGAGGAAATGTTGATAAAAATGGGAGACCGATACTCATTTAATAAACAATGTAAATTTCATTCACATGGAAATAAAACAGGAAAACTAATTTCTATACTTCTGACAGGATCCCAATCTGCATCTTTAGGAACTAAGAAATAGTTTTGGGATAAAGTAAGATTGCCACAATTAGATGAAGAAATAGTGAGGGGGCTGTGTGCCCCAGTAACTGAAATAGAAGTGCAAAAAGTTATATTAGAATTAAAATTAGAGAAAATACCAGGACCAGACGGACTGTCAGGAGAATGTTATAAGCTACTAAACTCAAAAATCAGTGATATAATGGTAGAAGTCGGAAAGGCTTTCAATTTAGTAGCATGGGATCATTTATATATGACTTTAAGGAAAATCTGGATTTGTAAACATATTGTCTATGTTATATAAGGAACCATCTTCTAGGACAGGCCTGGCCAACCTGTGGCTCTCCAGCTGTTGTGAAACTACAAGTCCCAGCATGCCCTGCCACAATTTTAACATTTCCTAATAGTAAAACCGTGGCAGGGCATGCTGGGACTTATAGTTTCACAACAGCTGGAGAGCCTCAGGTTGGCCAGGCTTGCTCTAGAATTATGTGTAATTGATATATGTTGGGAGAGATCCAGATAGGTAGAGGCACACATCAAGGATGTCCAATATCACCGCTATTATTCGCAATGGCGATTGAGCCATTGGCAGTAGCTCTTTGAAATACTAAAGAATTTAAAGGGATATGAATTAAACAAACAGAGCTAAAAATAGCAATGTTTGCAGAAGTTATGATTGTATTTATAGAGAATCCAAGCAGATTTATCCCGGTAGTACTAGAAGAGATCAATAAATTTGGTAACTTTACAGGATTTTAAATCAGAGCTCCTCCCATTAAATCCAATCCCAGTTATGTCTAAAATAGTGAAGGATACAGAAACTTTCCAGCAATATCAAATAAAATAAATACTTGGGAATATATATTACATATCCAATAAATAGGATATATAAGCCAATTATGGGTCCACAATTAATAAGATAAAACTAAACTGGAGAACTGGGAAGCACTGCTGCTATCATTTTTAGATAGAGCAGCTGTGATAAAAACTGTCCATTTTAGGTATATAGTGGACTGGCTATTAGATAAGTAGATATATAAGAATCTTAAGGTAGAACAAGAAATGGTAGGACCATATGCAATTAGTGCTTTAATACATACTCCAAGAAAGCTACTTCCTGTGCATCTAGTGACAAATATGATATTTCAAGATACGTTTCAATTGTGGAGGGATATAACCAAGCAAGTACAAGGGAACCTAAGATTCTTTAAGTATATTGAAATCTGGGAAAATCCATGTTTTGAACCAGTATTGGAGAATGATATGTTTAAAGAATGGAGATCTAAATGAATTAGTAAAATCAGAGATGTTTTTGATCCAGTTGGAGAGATTATGTAATTCCAAGAATTAGTGAGCAAAAAGGGAATAGAGAATAAACAATTCTACATGTATCTGCAAGTGCAAAATTATATTCAATCAAAGGTAATATTAAGTGATGTGATGAAAGATCTAATCCAGTGATGATGATACTTTCAATAGTAAAATTGGAGAGATATAACTTAAGATATTTGTATTGGGAATTAATAAATCTGGATGATGTTAAGATTTGGAAAACTTTGATAGATAAGTAGGCGAGTGATATACCGAATATAATTAAAGTGTCTGATATTACTGGGAATATGGGGAAAGTATTAAAAAGTCTTTACTCCGCACAACTCCAAGAAATTCATATACGGACAATACACAGAGCATACTGTACATAGCATAGGAGCAACATAAATATATGGTAAATGAAGAAAAAGGGATATGCCCAAAATGTCGAGCATAAAATGGAGTATTTATTCATAATTTTTGGTATTGCCCTAAAATTCAACGGTTTAGGAATAAATTATTGGGATTTCTGAATAGAAACTTTAAAATAAAGTTGAAATTAGACCCAGTAGTTAAACTGTTTGCAAATTTTAAATCTTGGAATCTAGATTTAAGATATAAACATCAAGAACCAATATTGACAGTCATTGTGACCATGGCAAAAAAAGTTATATTATTGAAATGGATTGAGAGGGCACCGCCAATAATAATGCTATGCTTCTACAAATACTGTGTTTAGAAATACTGTTAACGGGGGCTGATTTAGAAATAGGAGGAAAAAGGTTTTATAGGAAATGGGAGCCATATACAGTATAAGTACTCTAGAAGTAACTACTTAAGAAATGATACTGAGATTTTTTAGTCTACATATTTGTATATGTATTGTAGATTAGAGAACTAGAAGATAGGATTATCTTGCTGTAAATTTTATATATGAAGTTTGTTGGTGAATATCTTTCACAGCTCTCAAGGTAAAGCTGCCATGTAGTTATTTAGTATCAAAGAAGTAAGCTATTAGACCACATAGAGACAAAGCGAGAAAGCGACAGAGCAACAAATCTTATATATAAAATTCATTGGTCTATTTGTATGTTTGTCTGTCCAGTTATGCAATCAGACACCCCTGCACTGATTGGGATGAAACCAATGTGAGGTGGTCCAGTTAGAGCCTGCCCAGGTTTTAGAGGGGTTAGGGTCCCAGTCGGACCTCCCGTTGGTGTACACTGGGAAGAACTTTGACCAAGGGAGCCTGTTCTGAGCATTCCACTGGATGGATTTTGATGAAAACTTCACAGAGTGCTAACATTGGATGCTAGAAGACATACTAGGGGGTTGAGGTCCTGGTCAGATATCCAGTGTACACTGGGCAGAAATTTTACCCAGGGATGCTGGGCAGAACTTTGACCCAGGGAGCCTTTTCTGGGCACTTCAACTGGATGGATTTGGATGAAAACTTCACAGAGGGGTAGCAATTGGTCTGGTATGCCTAATTGAGGGGTTGGGAATCCTGGTTGGCCCTCACGCTGAGTATGCCGGGCAAAACTTTTAACCAAAGAGCCTGTTCTAGGCCTTCAACTGGATGGATTTGGATGACATCTCATAATAAAACTTAATAACTTGAAGATTTAAACCCAGGCAACACTGGGTACTTCTCAAGCTTAACAAATTGCTGCATTTTATGATATATTTTCTTTCTTTCTTTCTTTCTTTCTTTATTTCTTTCTTTCTTTCTTTATTTCTTTCTTTCTTTCTCAGTGAATATTACTGTGTTCAAGTTAAAAATTAGAATTTGATTATTGCATAGAAAGTCATAAAAGAAAAACTATTAATCATAGCTATTTAAGGTCAAACAAGATTGAAGATGGTCAAACTAATTTGCCTTGCTAAAATTGAGCTACCTTTTTAAATTTTAGTTTGACAATTTATTGCACATGGTCAATCCTTAAAGCTGATCCAATGCATTTGTTTAAGAACCATTTTGAAACAAATTTAGCAAATGTAACAAAGACCATTGAGCTTTAGATATGCTTGAAATACTTTAGTGTGGGTGTACCCAAACACTTTGATACATTTTCAAAGAGTATGATAATTATATAATAATATCTATATTTTTAAAATAAACATATTAGAAATTTCTATAATTTTCAGTTGTATTAAATGTAATTTTAGCTTGACTTGTATTTGTTTGTATAGTCTTCCTTTAAATTCACTAAATAAGGTCATGTATGTGTGAACTGGGTGCCATTATTTTTATAAAGTAGGCAGAGGAAATGAAAAATACACTTATGAAAACACATTATATTGCTAAAATGTTCAGTAAAGCATGACTTCAAGAGTCTGCACTCTATTTGAGACAAGCAATAACACGTAACCTCTATTACGATGCTATTAAAATAACAAATCTCTAATGTATCTTTAGTCCTATAGCTTACTGTCTCTCATCTATCTCATGGCTATTTTACAATTTCCTATACAGGAACAGGGAGTTGTCAGAAACAAGGGTCAAGAATATAAGGCCAACAGTCAAATCCTTTCAGTACTAAAGAGGTCAGTAGTGATATTTTGCTGTTAAGCCTTGTCTGACCTCTCAGCACTGAAGAGGTTACATATAATCTATAGTTGAGTACTGCAAATTGTTGCTTAAAATGTACAGTCACACTTACCACCACATATTAGAATCCCAATAAGTAAAGATGAGCAATGCTGTGCATTTGCCCTTTTACCCGCAGTTTGAAAAGTTAGGGTCGAATACACACAAATGTACATATGTGTATATGTATATATATATATATATATATATATATATATATATATATATATATAATATATATATATATATAATATATATATATATAGTTCCACAAAACCGGCACTCAATTCCTTACAGATACAACTGGCCTTGGTGCCATCCCTCCCGGGCGGTGTCACGAGTTCACAACACGGTAGTACAGGAAGGTATCGTGGGCAGCACTCAAAGGACTTCAATATGTAAGTAGTAAAAGAGGAGACACTACTCCATGCGTGGAGTAGTGTCTCCTCTTTTACTACTTACATATTGAAGTCCTTTGAGTGCCGCCCACGATACCTTCCTATAAATATATATATATATATATATATATATATATATATATATATATTAATATACTGTATATATATATATATATATATATATAAAACATATATAACAAACTGTATAGGTGGCACTCCCATGTGCTATGTACAAAGTTCCAGGTGCCCTCCGGAGAAGCTCCACAGCGGGGGCTCCAATATATATACACACCGGCGGCACTCTGTATAAATGAGGACTCAAACCAACAGGCAAGATAACTTCAACTTTTCAATGTTATTCCATCGTCATCAGGATAAAAAATTACAGTAACATACACTTACTTGTACCATCACCACTCCCATGTGCTCTGCTGCGGTTTCCGGGTTCGTCCTGGCGGCGCCCACAGATGACGTCACCCACGCGACCCGTTACCACCGCTACCAAGTGAATAAATGTAAACATGAGGACAATGAAATATGGAACCATCATATATGATAACAATCAAATGGCAAAGACTGATAATACATCGGCTAACTACATTAGAAATCTGTTATAAGACCCATGTTGCTATTAGTAACAATAATCATCTTCATCCCTTACAAAGCTGAGGTCTAAGTGGCAAGATATCCCTAATAAAAACCACAGCACTCCTTCATCTATATAATATTAGGAGTCCTCCTGGGTTGAAACCCGTGTCAGAACAATTAAACATAACTATAATCTCCACTGAAATAGATCATATTTAGTGATTTAGAATTATTCAAAAATATTTTTCAAAATAATTCATCAACAAGTAAATTCACATTCTGTAGTCTAAAATAGAAACTTCCTGATATCCAGAGGATTAAGTAACAAGAAATGCTTTATAAAAAACCTCAAAAGCTATTGGAGGTACCGAGCTGAAATTTGGCATGGGTGGGTAGAACTAACACTTGGTGTTGCATGCCAAATTTCAGGGAATAAACATCAATAATGAGGATTTGGGAGTAATCTACATTTCCAACTGTCACATTTTTCTGACAATCTCAAGTAGGACCACTTTTCTGCTGTAGTCTATAATTTTATTTTTTGGGAAGGCATAACTCAGGGTATGGGGAGAATTTAGACTTGGGGTTTGTTTTATTATGTAGCTATTGTGCCAGGGTACGTGATTTTGGGGTTCAGGTAAATTAGAAAGTTAAAATTTTTAAACTATTACCTCAAGAACGCGCCATTGAATAGATAGGACTTTTCAACTTGTTGCGCAGCTGCAGTAGGAGCCTCCGGGAGGTGTAATCACCATGGCTTCACTTCGGTGCGCAAAGAGGGCCGTCGTTTGCAGGCTTTAGAGGTGGTGGACTTGGGGGAAGGAAGCTGGCATTAGCTGCAGCGGGACTCAGGGGAAAAGCACGGGGGGTAGTGGGCATTAGCTGTGGCCACGACACCGGGACGGTAGCGGGCCTTTGCGGCGGCGGTGTGGGCGGCAGTGTGGTCATGGTGGGGCAGGTGTTAGGACTCCCTATATTTACCAGAACCAGCACCAGACCCTTTCTAGTGGGGGGGTGATGCCACAGCCAGGGGAGCCCTCACACCAGGCCCCCCAGTTGAATCATCACCCCTGACCGCTAGTCAGCCCAGGCCTGGGATCCCTGGGGAGCTGGAGAACCCCAAATACATATATATCATACATAAATGCAGCCTAGACTGTAAAGTGCTTTTCCCTGCCTCTTTTGCTCATGACACCATGTAGATTGGAGTAAAATGTGGGGTGGGGCTCAAGGGTGGGTTCGGGGCTCACTTCTGTTGGGGGGCCCAGAGCTTTCATTGTACTAGGCCCCAAGTTTTCTGTTGCCAGTCCTGTTTAAAATATATATAAATATAGTCTACCCAGTTTCACCTGGGTAGACCTTAGATATTTCCATTTACATCTCACCTCTCCAGTAGCACATTAATCCTTCACCTTTATAGTAATGCATTACTGCTATAGTAAGACATTACCCTCTCTACCTGTGTACTAACACATTCTACTCCCTCACCTGTGTAGTAACACATTTTCCTTGCTCACCTCTGTAGTAACACATTTCCCTCCGTCATCTATGTTGTAACACATTCGAAGTTAACCTCTCTCATCTGTGTAGAAATACAGTCCCTCCCTCACACCTGTAGTAACATATTACCCCTGCTCACCCATATTATCCCATTCCCCTCCATTGGCCATGTTGTAACACATTACCTTCCTTCACCCCGTAGTAACACATTTGACATTCCCCTCCCTCACCTGTGCAGTAACACATTTTACTCTCTTACCACTGTAGTAACACATTCCCTTCCCTCACTTTTCAGATAGGGGAGCCACACCAACTTCCAGTTTTGTTTGGTATCACTTGTGATGACAGTTGGTGTTTTAACTCTGAATTGTGCTATGCTAATAATGAGATAGTCAGGCAGGACATTGCACTTGGGGAAGAAACATTTTAGTCCCTTAGAAGTTTAATTTAAAAAAAATTCTGTTTTAGTGGACACCTACATCATGGAAGGAATATACTCCCCGATTTTCATGTTTCTGTGTCCAGGGGTTTGGGCTGCATGTTGATGAGTGAGTCAATGAGTCAGTCAGTTAGTCAGTCAGTCAATCAATGTCAGCCCCCGCCTTTATCAGCTGGGAGCATCATAATATCGTCATAGCTCCTCAGCTGTTTCAAGGCTCTTTTTTCTCATCAACTGTAAGATTTGAATGAATTCTAGATACATCTTTATTTTGATGACTCATCCAGAGTTTTTACAAAGCTCATAATAGAATAAATTTCTGGAATTTGTGGTTATCTCCCCTAGTGTCAGTGGCAATGGTAAATTCCTGAGCCTTAAAAAAATCAACCAATTTCAGTTGTCTTTGTAATCTTGACAAATCTATTTTCTATTGTATATGACAGAATTTATTTGTGGGAGCAAACGAAAATCCTTTGTTCAAGACAGAAATCTCATCTAATTAAGGATCCAGTGTTGGGGATATGTTATTTAGGTGAGTGTTGACATTGTTTGTATTTTGTATACTTCCTGAAGACAGATTAAATTCCGAAACATTGAAGGCAACTTTATTTCAGTGTATCCTTGTGAAGTCCGATTGGGTGCTGGCCTGTCTGTTGTTTATAGACAGATCCGGGCACTCATGTAAAGGATATTGCAGCAACCCTGGTGCCTACCATGTAGTGTGAAATAACAAAAGTCAGCTTATGGCACTCAGGGATTTCATCAGGATGATCAAAGTTACTGTAATCCAGTGTCCAACATTTTAATTTATTCAAATTGTCATCCCTGATGACAGTTTGAATGTTTCGATATTTCCTCTATTGTATAGTCAAGAAAGCATTGACATTTTGGCATAACTTGCCTGTATCTGCAATCCATTTTACTTACCCGAGTGCTGCCGCAATTGGTATATTATTATTGGGCTCCTAAACTGGAACTCCTATGGAGGGCATCCGGGACGTTGTGATTACACGTGAGTGTCTTCTGACGTGGATTACGTGGATTATATATATATATATATATATATATATATACAGTATACCACTCAGTGGGCAGCTAGGAATGGATCTACTGCGGGAGGGTAAATTTGAAATATTTAATTGGGCAAAGTAGAAACTCAGTTATCTAGCTGTCTTTTTTGACGTCAGTAGCAGTAACTTAACAATTAACAGGATACAGCAAATTTTGCAGCTTCTGCCGTAAAGAAGACAGTGGGATTACAGTCCTGCATATGTGTTACTATGTAACTATAATGAAATCTTTTTAAATAATCTCTTATGGCAGTAAAGCAAATACCTATTTTTTGTCAATAATGTCTTTTTTTTTCATTTTTATGTTTCTGTACCCCTTGAAAATATTACATAGCTTTTTGAAGTGTGCAAACTGTCTACTTATTTTGCAATCTCCGGTTCTGAATGAATGATTTGTTAAATAACATATCAGGTTGTCTATTACATAGAATTATTTGTACTGGACTTTCTCTTGTTCATTTCGAAACTTAATAGAAAATGTTTCAATAAATAATTGACATTGAATTTTCTATTTAAAACACTGAAAGATGACATAGTTGTGTAAAGATTTTCTCAAAGGCAGAAACTAAGTGCCTTGCTAACAGAAACTCCCTCGGTTGATTCAAAATCCAGTTTATATTCCCACTGATGTCTAACAAGCTGCGTATATGGTCTTAGATTATAGACAGGGAAAAATCAATGGCGTGCTGTCTCAAAGGCACCAATATAGATTATGAATCACAGCTAGGAAGTCGTGAATGATCTTAGCTGCCAATGGCGCCTAAGTAAAGATATTTGCTACCTAATATTGCCTTTTATACCTGAATCTGAAAACATTGAAATACATTTAAATGAGCCATGGAAATGCGTAACATAAATAAACACAGAAATCGTAGCAGGTTACTATTGAAAGAATAAATAATTGAATGCGTACATTGACTATTAATGGGTAGCAGACCTGACTTTAGATTGTCCAACATAAACATTATGAGGGAAAGGCTAATTCTCAAATGAATTAAAAGATTTTTGGCTTTCACTGATTCTTCCTATTGATTTATTTAAGGATGCTGCAGGCGGTGATTTTGGCTCTCGCCGGCTTTTTAACATATTCTGATAGTATCTTTCTTTTTAATATAGATGCAATTAGGTAGTGACAAGCTGCAATTGATACATTCATACATGCTTATATTCAAAAGCAAATGTGGACATTTATACAAAAGGAGAAAGTATATTTCAACTCTTTTTCTAGCATGAAAATTTCTAGCATGGGGTAAGTCATCTAGTGCTAAGATTTTTCAAATATATGCTACCCAGTACAATAAGGTCAGTGCAGAAGTGTTAAAGTAACCCCAACATAATTATTGCCTGATTAAGAACATATTACATTTCTTTAGATAAAAGATGTGTCCTCCGAACAGTGTGATTGACATATTGTGAACTGCAGCTCTATTGAACCGTTCAACTAATCAATTCTCTCTAATTTAAGTAATCAGATAGATAGTGCACCTTCCAGATTCACTACAGGAAACTATTTCAAAGTATTTATCAAATTAGTTCCCCAAATAACAGAAAAGTTTGGAAAAACCCAGTAAATTCTTAATTTCTTGAACACTGTTCCAGCCTGTTTAAGCTTTTTTTTTAACAAAAAACTGTTCAAGCCTTTTTGACTTTTGTTGAACTTGTTTCATATTCATTATAAGCATATGCCCTAATTTGTCATACATTTAAGTTTCTTGAATGGTTTCAGCTTCACCTTGCCATTTTAAATTTAGTTCCAAAATTTAGGTTGAACAAACTAGCCTCAAGTCATGGACGAACCACGAAAAACTTAGAAGCTATTGAAGCACTTTTGTTGAATATGGAGTAGTATTAAAGCCTAAATAACAATTTCATTTAATGAACATGGTAATGGTAAAGTTCTAAGAAGTTGTACTTTCATGTTAAAAATGGGATTTTGGTACCTACAGGTAAATCCTTTTCTCTGATTCCACAGGGGACACTGGAGGTACTTACGCTGGGGTATAGAGGCGTGGATAACTGGAGCCGGCACTTTAAATAATTTAGAAGTGTGAAGCTCCTCCCCCTCTATGCCCCATCAGCCCTCAGTTTAGAAAATGAAGACCGAGAGGAGATGGAGAACAAGCGGAGTAAGAAAAGAAGAGAAGAACACATAATAACTGTATCATACAACATACGGAACAAGCCGAACAGGCAGGCAAAGAGCGCAGAGGTGGGCGTCTAGTGTCCCCTGTGGAATAAGAGAAAAGGATTTACCAGTAGGTACCAAAATCACATTTTCTCTTTCATCCACTAGGGGACACTGGAGGTGCTTACGCTGGGGACGTCCCAAAGTTTTTTCCCCATGGGCGGGAGCGCTCTGAGGTGCCTGCAGAACTAGGCGGCCAAACCAGGATGCCGAAGAAGGAAACATATTCACTTTGTAAAACTTGACAAACGTGTGAACTGAAGACCAAGAGGCCACACGGCACAATTGTGATGAGGAGGCTCCTCTACCGGCCGCCCATGACGCACCCACAGAACGTGTGGAATGAGCTGAAATGGACGAAGGAGGCAGACGGTCAGCACTAACATAAGCCAGATGAATAGTCAGCCGAAGCCAACGTGCTAAAGTCTGCTTAGACGATGGTCAACCCCTCCGAACAGCATCATAGAGGACAAAAAAATGACTCAAACTTAAGGAGAGATGCTGTCCTGGCAACATAGGTGCGGAAGGCCGTAACCACATCCAAGGCAGAAGAACCACCAGAGTCCTCCACCAACGACGGTACCACAATAGGCTGATAGATATGAAAAGCCGACACAATATTGGGAAGGAAAGCGGCTACTGTCCGGAGTTACGCCCTATCAGCATGAAATACAAGGTAAGGTGCTTATCAGACCTAGCCCCCCATTCTGAAACTCTACGAGTCGAAGCAAGAGCCAGGAGGAGGACCGTCTTCCAAGACAGGTACTTAAGATCAACATCCTCCAAAGGTTCAAACATGGGCGACTGAAGAAACAGAAGCACTAAGATTAGATCCCAGGGAGCTATTGGAGGTATGAAAGGGTGCTGCGTGCGCAAGACCCCTTACAGAATGTCAGCATCTCAGGAAAGAAGGCCAATTTCCTTTGAAAGGAAAATGGAAAGGTCAGAGACTTGCACCTTTAAGGTTCCTAGACGAAGGTCAGAATCCAGACCTGTCTAAAGGAAAAGCAGAAACCGTGGATAAATGAAAAGTCCCAGACAGAAGACCCCGACCAGAACACCATGAGATATAAGCACGCCAGAAGCGATGATCATGCGCAGCCGAAACTGGCTTCCTGGCAAGTATCATGGTAGGGATAACCGCGTTTGGGATGCTACTGCATCTTAGGATATTGGTTTAAAGAGCCACCCCATTAAACACAGTTGCGCTAAGTTGGGGTGTATGAAAACAAAACCTGCTGTAGAGGATCCGGGCGCATAGGAAAGGACCACGGATCTTCTGTCAATAGGGACCTAAGGTCCGAGAACCAACTGCTCCGAGGCCAGTTGTGAGCCACGAGAATTACAGAGGCTGTCTCTTGTTGACTTAGGTAATCTGCTTCCCAGTTGTCCACACCCAGGATGAATACCACCGACAGGATTACTTACTGGTTCTCGGCCAACCGGAAGATCTCAGTTACTTCTCACAGAGCAATGCGACTCAGGCCGTTGATGAAAATGACTGCCGTCACGCTGTCGGACTGAACTCTTACCGGATGAGCCCTTTAGAAACTCTGTTGCCTCTATCAGAGCATTGTTCGCTCTGAGTTCCAACGCCTTTATGGCCCACTTCCATTCTAGAGGGGACCATTTGAACCTGAAAGTGGTAATCGAGGACTATTGCTCTCCATCCTCGGAGGCTGGCATCCGTAGTTACGATGATCCAGTTCCACACTCCAAATCTACGGCCCGCTAAAAGATTGGTGGATTGCGTCCACCAGAGAGGGCCACTCTGGTAACTGGGCTCAGACGGAACTGTCATTGTAGAAGCAGATGAGACCCTGACCCCTGTAGTGAAACCAGCTGAACTGTAGTGCCTCGAAAGCAGCTACCATCTTTCCTAAGAGACGCAGACAAAGAAGCATTGACACCTTTGGTCTGAGGACCAGCTGGACTAACCGCTGTGCTTGATCTGATAGAAGAGATACTGAAGCAACAGATCGTCCAAATAATGGATTATGTTCACTCCTGATGACCGAAGGAGAGTGATCATGACTGCTATGAGTTTGTTGAATATGCGGGGAGCCAAGGATATGATCTTTCAAAATGGCAAAATGCAGAAAAGCTTGGTGTGGTTCCCATGGGAAAATGGAGATAAGTATCCCTGATATCCAGGGATAATAGGAACTCCCCTGGTTCCAAGCTCGCAACAACGGACTGCAGAGATTCCATTTTGAAACGATACATATTTAGATACAGGTTTAAGGACTTGAGGTTCAAAATGGCCATGACCGCACCCTCCGGTCTGGGCACTACAAACAGGCCTGAGTAAAACCCCATACCTCGCTGATGCTCCGGAACCGGAACTAACACAGATGACACTACTAGAGACCTGATAGCCTCCTGTAGAACTTTAAATTCTTGCTAGTGGGCTCCCACCGCAGGATACCCCAGGTGGGATGGAAAACCATCATGCCACCTGTTTCTCAGATGGTTTAGACTCTGGTCTACGTGCAACCATGTGTGGACAACCTCTACCTCCTCTCGGTTGCGTAGGAGCACCTCTGGCTCTACCATGAAAGGAATTAGGGGCTCAAAAGGAATGAAACGAAGGTCCAGTATAAGGTCTTCTGGGAACTGGAGCAGTTGATGGGAGGAAAGAGAACTTACCGCCCCGTGGCTTCGGATATCCACTTGTCCAATTCTGGGCCAAAAAGCATGTCACCTGTGAATGGTAAACCCTCAACCGCACGCTTGGACTCTGTGTCCGCCTGCCAAGCGCACAACCACAGAGCTCTGCGTGCGAGCACTAATCTGACTAATATCCTTTGAAGCTTCTCCCAAGTAAACTGCAGACTCACAGATGTGTTCTGCTAATAGACGTAATTCAGCTCTGGAAGTACCTGAGTCCAAACCTGAAATCATCTGGTCAGCCCAGCAAACCACAGCCTTGTTAACCCCGGCGGTAACAAGGTTAGGACTAAGTTGAGCTCCCATTGCGGTATATATAGATCTTAGTGTTGTCTCCAACTTACGATCCAAAGTGTCCTTTAAAACAGTAGCTCCCGGCACTGGAAGTGCTGTTTTCTTAGTGACACGGGAAACAGACATCTACAGGAGGAGGAGTTTCCCACTTCTCCATCATGGATGATGGAAAAAGGAAGCTAGATGGAAAACTACGACCAGATGCAGAACAGGTGCTTTACCCTCTGCACCATCTCTGGATACACATTAAATAGTCAGTGGATATGGGATCTGAACCCAGGTCTTGAAATTTGGAATTGTTTCCAGGCCCTGTTAATTTCTTTTAAAACTTCCTTCAATTCACCCTCTACGGTATCCTCTGTGGCGAGGAAATTTTTGTCCAACTCTTCTGACTGGAGAACAGTCATTAGAGTACGCTTTTGAGACGGGCTTTGGTAGGAAGTGGAGCACCGCTGTACCCATCATCTGAACCAGGGTGTCTAGAGACTTGGTTAAGTCAGCTACCCAGGGAGGTTGAGACCTGCGCGCCTCAGCCAACTCTGATGTTAAATTTGACATAACTCCTACCATGTCAGTGACCCATGGCAGAGCAGGAGAGGTAGTAATCGCCATCTGTGAATCCGTTGTTATACAAGCATCACATAACGTGGACCCAGTGGCATGTTGCCTGGTCTGTTTGTTGTTACACTTGGAAAAGACAAACAGCCTTTGAGAAGCCTTGGTTCTGTTGGACATGGTACACACAGTCACTCAGAGAAACACAGCATAAAACAGAAAAGACACAAACATATCAAAACAAGAAGGCTGTGGGACACAGAGGAGGAGAAACCCCCCTCCCACAGATCAGATTTCCCTGCACTTACACCCCAGTTACTTACAGCCTCTTTACCAGGGATGTAATCAGGGGATGTTGTCCTGCATCACAGGAATGGCAGCAGAGGAATCCAGCCTTCTGTGTCTTACACTTCAATCTCCTATAAAGAGATGCAGTATGAGCAGCTGTGTAATGAAGAGTGGCAGCCCTGCTGTATACAGCCTCTTGCTGCATAGAGAGAGACCCGCGCTGCCTTTAAGCTCCGCCCCCCTTCTTTATGCCCTAAAGGGCTTTACAAGATGGCTTCTGTGGCCATTAATCTCCCCCAGGCGTGCCACACCATGTGTACAGCGGACCGCTTTACTGCCTCTCTGCCCCGTGTGTAACAGCGGGGAGAGGGAGAGCCGGGCGGAAGGAGGGAGAGCAGGTGCCTGTCAGCTGCCCCGCGTGTAACAGCGGGGAGAGGGAGAGCCCGGCAGGTAGGAGGGAGAGCAGGCGCCTGGTTGTGCTTGTAGCGCACTTATCCCCTGCCCCGCGCTACTGAAACAGCGGGGAGAGGGATAGCCGGGCTGGAGGAGGGAGAGCAGGTAGCGCACTTTATCAGCTGCCCCACACCAGGCTGAGCCAGGTGCCACGCTTACCAGCGGGAGGGGGAGAGCATAGTGCTCTGCATTAGCTGCCCAGCATTCTAATTATGTAAAACCACTGGGCAGCAGCGGGGCTGGGAGCCGGGGGATGCGCAGGTGTTACTCACTGCGTGGTCCCCGATGGAGTCTCTCTGCAGCTTCAGCACTTCTCTTTTTCTTCCATGTTGAGAATGTGCTGTGGTGGTAAGGAGCTGTCAGTGCTTTTCATATAAGCACTGTGCACTCCTTCCTGCCTTCTATAAGGACATGGCGCCAGGTACCCGGACCCCACCTTTAGAGAGGTGGCGAAGGGTACCTAATATAGTGTAAAAAGTGTACAAAATAAATAAACCTAAATAAAAGAAAATAATAAACATATATGTGCTGCTGGATCACAGCAGATTGTGACCAGCTCCATGAGGCACATTTTCTAAACTGAGGGCTGATGCGGCATAGAGGGGGAGGAGCTTCATACTTCTAAATTATTTAAAGTGCCGGCTCCAGTTATCCATGCCTCTATACCCCAGTGTAAGCACCTCCAGTGTCCCCTAGTGGATGAAAGAGAAACCATGAATTTATCAAATATTTACTTATAGTTGTTTTCCAGAAGTTCCTGCATTGTTTACAAAGCCTTTCTTGTAGCTGAAAGATTATTGAGATTGTCTCACATTTTGTGTCAGTTTCTAAGTTTGATTGCTTCTAAACCTGGGTGCACACTAGACAATATCGGCACGATATGTAATTTCCGGCCAAAGTGGAACAACATATCGGCCGCATCGTTCAGTGTGCACGGCCAATATGTGCGCTCCCGCAGTGGCATGCGATGTTGTCCGGTCGTCCTTGCTGCATGTCCAATGAGGGATCAATCTAGCTCTGTTAGATTATTCTAATGTGTACCTGCGTTACGATATGTCTGCACGTCAGGCCAACATATCGTACCAGCACACATTACTCAGTGTATACCTAGCATAATTCTATGGGGCAGATTCAATTAGCCAAAAGGTTTACCACACATGGGACCTTATTCAGAGGCGGCCGTACGGTCTACAACAGCACAGCCGCCTCGATGTTTTGCCAGTGCGCATGTGCACGAGGGAGCCGGCTCCCTCGTGCGCATGTGTGAGACCTGCTACGACTGACAGTGCTGGTTGTAGCGGGTTTCTTTCCAAAGGGGGTGAGCTGTCGATGTTGATTGACAGATCGCCCCGTTTGGAAGGCGGGCCGGGGGGGTTGACAGCCCAAATGGAGGCGTTCCCATGGGAACGCCTGCTGTTTGGGGGAGGCCCCACTGACATCACTAGTGATGTCAGTGGAGAGCTTCCAGCTCTGACAGAGCCAGAAGTTCTCCGGGGCTTACAACAAGTGAGACCCTACCCTAGGGTCTCGTCGTAAGCCCTGATGGTCTCGATCGTCTCTGACCAACGCGACCATCACTCAAGCGGTCGTTAGAGCTGTGGGTGTTAACCCACAGCCTAACGACCGCAACAGAGGTGGGCGGTCAGGATGCAAGTGGCCGCCCAGTTTCTGAGCGACTGCTTGCATCCTCCGACCGCCTCTGAATGAGGCTCATTATCCACAGGTTTGCCATATCTGGAAAATTCATAAAAATTTAATAACTCTGGGCATTAAACCCGGAGCTTTACCCATGCAGTAAACACTTCTGGTAATTGAATCTGCCCATATGTTTCCTTAGTCAGTTGGATCTAACTGAGGAATTATAAACTGGAGAGACTGTTGTTTCATAGATAAAAGTGAACATGCTCTTTTAGTGGTAGACCAAGTCAGTAGAAGGCACCAGTGAAGGAACTGGGTAGGATCCCCTCCCTCTCTCAAGCAAAGAAGAAAGTGCAGCCCCTGCCCTACCATTATGTAGCTGAAACAGAGTGATAGTGTCTAGGGGAACCACTATATGCCTCCGATTTCTATTGTGGTCAGCACAAACATTACACCAACTGGATGTTGCAGGAATTGTTAATGAAGTCTGAAAGCCAAATGGTTATACTTTAGTTTAATGAAACATTTACATGTAGGCATGGCTTTAAAATACATATGTTAGGTAGGGCATATGTGAGAGAAAAGCTGATGGGCAGTATATAGAATGTGATAAAAAAATCTTGTGAGCAGTAAAATATGTGAGAGTACAGCTGGTGGGCAACATATCATGTGAGAAAATATTTGGTCAGCATGAGGGATGTCAGATAATAGCTGGCAGTAGAGGGGCATGTTTGTGTGAAGCTGCTGGGCATGTGAGGGGAAGGCTTATGGGCAGAGGGGCATGTGAGGTAATAGCTGTTAGGCAGGGAGCATTTCAGTGAAAAGCTCATGGGCACACATAGCATATTCAGCAAATTAAGTTGTACAAACAATGTAGGGTCCCCCTCAAAATGATGCTTCCACCTCTAGGCTATAACAAGCTGAACTTTTGACAATATAATAGGGAAACCTATGGTATGGTATGTCATAATGTCTGCATTGCTTAGTATTTCCTTTTAGTTTCTTTGTTACAATAGATATTTTGATGTTCCTAGAAACTTCTAGTGTACTACCTGCATGGTGGTACCCAAAATCATGAGATCGGTAAAAAAAATAATTGCGTCAATAAACACCATAGGCTGTGGATAGCTAACCCCTGACTCCAATGAAGATACACTGTAACATAATTCATATTGCCTCCAACAAGCAGTCATTCACTCTGTCTTGGCCCATTACAGTTGTATGTATTAATAAAATAAATAGTTCTGGACCACAAATGTATCAACAGGTTCCTGTCATGGTTCAGCCTAGGATCGACCATCTCTTACCTCCGTGCTGGCTTACCCTGACTTCTCATGTGGTCAGACATCTGGTGTGGTGATGGGGGACGCGCTGAGAATTCTACCTTAAGTGCTATTGGATTCCATGGGAGGCCCTGTGGTTCGGAGATGGGAGTTTCCGTCATGGGTGCCACCATGACAGTCCTTTCTCATGTGACAGTACCTCTACCAATGGTAGCTTGGTAGAGGCTCTTGGTCAGCTGACACTGACCTCCTATTAGCTGCTACCTGTAGGTATATATTTGGCTCCAGAACTCCAGGAAGTTGCCTGAACAATGTTTGTCATTCCTAGTGTATGCTTGTTGAGTCCTCATTCCAGGTTCCCCTGAGATTACCACCACGTCTTCTCTAGTTCATTTTGACCTTCTCTGCCGGAGTACTACCCTGTGCTATCTTCAGTACAACAATGCATTACAACATCTAAGCCTGTGTGAAAACTCTGCGCTACCATAGCGCAACAGTGCATCATAACAACTCAGCCTGTGTACAAATCCAGTGCTACCTTTAGCGCAACAGCGCATCATAACATCTCCGCCTGTGTACAACTTAACGTCTCCTTCTGGAGCAACCAGGCATCTTACCACCTCAGCCTGTGTACAACTTAGTGTCTCCTTCCGGAGTTACAGTGCGTCATACCACTTCTGCCTGTGTTCAATACCAAGGAGTTCTTCTTCAGCGCAATAGTGTGTCTACACACCTCTACCTGTGGGTACCTCAAGTACCAATTCCTAGTGCAGCTTTGCCTCCTGGGAGGCATATTCCTCAGGCCACTGTCTGCATGTTTGTCTATTCCCAAGGGGTTTGAATACCAGATCAAAGGACCGCAACCTGCCTGTTGGGTGCAGCTAAAACCCATATCCCGATTGGTAGGGGTCATTGGTGAACACCTCCTAGTAGGTTAAACTTCACACCATTGATAGGGTCTCATTAACGTCCAAACCCTGTGGATGAGGAGATCATACATTCAGGCCCCTTGCCTGCGATTTCTTCCCCAACCTGGGACCACTTCTTTGAACCCCTCAGTGGCAACCGTGACAGTTCCACTCTATTTGTAGAATCTGAATAGGCAGTAATTATTCATGCATAGGTTAATATCCCAAATTATTTTTTTAATAGATTTTTTATAGTGATTTTGTGTTTTCAGGGTTTGCTGTAAACTTAATATTTACTGTATGTTTGTCAACGTATAAGCCATTTTGTCCTAATTCATGATAGTTCTTTAGGGACTCAGAACAAATGATGGAAATACCCCAATAAAACACAACCCTCAAGAAATTAATTTTTGGAATGGATTTTCTTGACTTGACTATTGCACCTCATTTTGTAGTTTGAAGACACAATCAAATATTTAAAACATATTTTAGATTCCCATTATGCTCAGAACCCTTCTGTGCTTACAGGTTCATACCCGACCATTCAGCTGTGCATGCGTCAGTAAGGAGCCTTTCCGATAACAAATGTGAGATACAGTAGTTGCCCATAGGCATGTCATTAGCTACCGGTGCCAAGTTCCACAATGCTTCACATTACAGAGCTTAGTAAATTTGATAGTTTAGCTATAGGGGCTGCTTTTGCTATTGGAAATTGAGGGACTATGGCAGATATCCCTAATGTCTATTGAGGAACCCCTCATACATCCTTGGAATGCTTACATTTTGTGACTATTCCCTGAAAATGGCTGTTTGTGGTGGATTTCCTGGCAAAATTACTTTAATAAATATACCCATTTACATCAACCGACAGTATCACCCATATCAGGAGCACCCAGAACATTGGTGCCAGAACTACATTTGGTTCCAGAGCAACATTGGTGCCTAAAGCTAGATACTAAGGGTACAGGCTTGGAACTGATAGGTGGATTTATTTAGTAGGATTTGCATAAGGGGTTAGGGACAGGTCAATAGTGCATAGGTTTAGCCAACCATAAACAGGTACAGTAGGGAGGGTATTAAAAAGTTATATAGGGTCATGTCTTCCTCTTTGCTTCTGGATATGCCACCCACCCTTCCCTTGTTGTTTTTGCTAAATTTTTCAGTTGTACATCCAGAGTGATTTGTGTCTCTTGTCTAAAATTTTATTTCAATTATAGCAAGGCTCATCGAGGTGGGAAAACATTGCTTCTCAGCGGCCAAAAGTTGGTGCAAGTGGTAGCTGCAGAAGCACCTTGCCTTTCGCAGGGCAAGCTGTCTGTGTCCAAAGGTGGGACCTGGGCTTCTCAATTATGGTTGGGTCCCAGTAGTGCTAGGCTAATAGAGGGGGGAGTTAGGCCTCCAAGGCTCAGTTTGTATCAGGGTGTGGGCAGCCTCTCCCCCATGGATAGGAGGAATATCTGTGCTTGAGTTGAGATTAGCAATATTTTCCTTAGCCACCTCTGTTCTATTAATTAAAATTATTAAATAAAAGCTGTGACCTTATTTAAATTCCAAATACAGTGTGTGGTCTCATTATTTCTTAGTTTTGGTGTTAGTATTACTAAGTTAGTTTAACTTATCCTGAGGTTCTCAGGCTATAGAAACATAAATATTTATATGTTCTTAGATTTTTACCTGTTTTGTCTGTTTTATGTAGGTTGCTCATGATTAGCTGGCTGCATACAAGTTCTTGTGTCTCCATAGTAGCATTTTAAAACAATATTCCAAATAAACGCGTTATATGACTATCAGAAAATGTTATAGTTAAAGCTTGTTGCTGTACTTTAAAACTGTAAATAAACCAAATTAATTATAAGGGAGAAAGAATATAAAGTATTAAACCTAGAGTGTTATTGAAGCTGGCAACCCATCCTCACGCCATACAGTACAGAAGGTTATAATGAATACTATACATTTCTTTATTTTATCAGAAGAATTATTGAGGTCTTCACATCAGTCAGAAAACAGCTTCAAAATATCAAAATCAATTTTGTAAAAATAATATGATGAAGAATGTGCTGAGCTATTAAAGGGAAATAATAATATTCCTACAGTGTCTGCTGGTTCTTAAACACAGGATAATAATCTTAGCCCTTTTCAAGCCTCACATTTTTTTTTTTTTACAAAGTAGTTTTTCTATCAATGAACCTACCAAAAAACTTTCATTTATTTTATTTTCATGGTGCGGTATCCTTTTTTTGCATGCATTTTCAATGCAGCTTTTTACTTTATCATCTTTCATTTATCACACTATGCTTTTCCATATAAATTGAATTGCTGGAATTGAATTGTTTTAGCAAAATTTACACCACCTGCGCACTGGAATCCAGACTGTGTCAACTTAATTTGCATCACTTTCCTATTTCTTGCTCTCCTTGGGGACAGATGTGAAACCCTGAGATGTTTGATAGAAAAAGTAAATATGTAATCCTTATCGACTATAAATATTACTTGTTAATGATTTGAAGAAACAAAAATTTTAATTGCTTTTTACCAAACTAAATGTCAAAATGTTTTGTTTATATCCGAATACATTGTAATAGAAATAGAAATATCAGAGGTGAACGCAAGAGAGGTCGGTGCTGTGTCTGCAATTGTAGCGGATCTGAGAAGTTATGGTAATGCTGCAGGTGCTTCTCTGGCAATGAGACACCCAATGCCGGCTTCTCAGATCCGCTGCATGCGTCAGAAGACGCAGCATCGGATCAACATCTGGAACATTGCATGGTCAATCAGATATCTGAGCAACCCCAAGGCTGCTCAGAATGTCCATCGCAACTAAGCTGCTGAAGCCAGTGAATCTGAGCCGAAAGATACAGTCACTGGCTTCAATATTCCCCAAATTTGGCCAATTGTGACCGAACCTGAACTGCACCCACCCCTGAATCAGGCCCATTGTGCTAAAAATACTACTCTTTACTTGTTTACTTTGATTTATGATAGTTTCATTCGTTTTTCTAATTTTAGCACCTCCATAATCAAATTTATAAGTAAATGATAGCGCCAATAAGCCTATTATATTATATGTCTCATCTTCAGGTTTAGGGTGTTGGCGGACCCCTAGGAGAGCTCCCGGCCACTATTCAGCTACAAAGAGGTGGGCGCCCTATCACTTTCTTATTCCATAATCAAGTTTCCTGAATTCAATTAATACAAGTAATTATCAGTAAAAATTTGCAGCTACTTATGTTTGTTTGTTTTTATGAAAAAGTACAGAAACATTTTAATTGTCATTATTAATAAAGTCTACATCTGCTCGAAAATTCTATTAGTTGCCCGCTTGTGTACAAGCTAGGGACACTGTGGGAAATATGATCTGGGTCTAGTAATCACAGTAGCACAATGGTTACCGTCATTGCACTGAATTCTAAGTTGGGTTCAATTTCCAGCAAGGCCCAATCTGTGTTGAGTTTGTATATTCTCCCTATGTTTCCGTGGGTGTCTTCTGGGTTCTCCAGATTCCTCCTACAGTCATAAAACATACAGGTACAGTAGGTAAATTGGCTTCTAACAAAAAAAATAGCCCTAATGTAGTGTGTATGCAGGGGTGCCAAGAGGGGGGGAGCGGGTACTAATTACCCCGGCCCGGGCTTGCTGGAGAGGCCCTGCGAGGTCACGGGTCCAATGTCTCCACCCCTCCCGCATAACTGTCAGCAGCCTAGCACACGCTGCTATGTGCTGGGCTACAGTGGGACTGCTCACTGCTGCAGAGCAGCAGCAGTCTGCTCCGCCTGTGGGTGGGAATGATCACACTGATCGCGCCACCCCTGGTTTTGTGCTGGGCTGAGCTCAGAGTGCACCCTCCTCAGCGCACAGTGCTGCAA
Organism: Taudactylus pleione; assembly: GCA_031769625.1. Taxonomy (NCBI): domain Eukaryota; kingdom Metazoa; phylum Chordata; class Amphibia; order Anura; family Myobatrachidae; genus Taudactylus; species Taudactylus pleione. The sequence goes on along the minus strand of JAUIMM010000113.1, from coordinate 17,586,393 downwards.
CTAGTTGGGGATGTGGCCAAGGGGATGTGGCCATGCCTCCAATGATTAGGCAATGCCCCCTTCTTCCGGCCCCGTCTGTATGTGTGTCCATGTGATAAGGAATATAGATTGTAAGCTCTGCTGGGCCAGGTACTAATGTGAATGACTAAATGTATACTGTAAAGCGTTGCAGAATATGTGTGCACTATATAAATAACTTAATAAATAAATATTAGTAAGACACTTCAGAAAACACCAATAATCAAGTTGATAGTGCTTACAAGTGATTTGGCTGTTTTGTACTCACTAAGGGGGAGATGTAGCAAGCCTTCGGGAGAAATACAGTATAGTAAAGTTTAGAAGTTGCCTATAGCAACCAATCAGGTTTTAACTGTAATTTTATAGTCTCTGTTGTATAAATGATAACTAGAAGCTGTATGGTTGCTTTGGCCATCTTCTCTTCATTTCTCTCTGGAAGGCTTGATACATCTCCCTTAAAGATCTAAGCAGGATAATTGGTACAGGGATACTGGTCAATTAGTCGATAATAAAAAGGTTGACATTAAGAAGGTCAACACTAGAATATCGTTACTTTCTGAATGTCTAAAGTAAAAGGTCCACATGGTCATTAGGTCGACCATCATTGTGTAGACATGTATTTAGGTCAACAGGGTAAATGGTCAACACAGTCAAAATGTCAACATTTAATATGTCAACATTTTCATGATTTTTAGGGCTACAGTTAGGTTAAGGGTTAGGTTTAGGGTTATGCTGGGTACACACTAGAGCATTTTTGGCCCGACACAGTATGTAGTTTCTGGCCAAAATGGAACAAAATAACAGTCGGATAGTTTAGTGTGTACAGCCAATATGTGTGCTCCAGTGTTTGTTAGCAATATCTTCCGGATGGCCGGCTGCGGCCAACCAGATGACATCACATGTGGCACCACAATGGAGGGCAGAACAAAGGTTTGTTGCATTCTTTATTACATCATTCTGATGTGTACCGCGAATACAATATGTTGGCCTGTAGGCCGCTATATCGTCCTGGTACACATTGCTCCAGTGTGCCTGGAACATATCGCTTCAGTGTGTACCTGGTGTTAAGTTTAGGGTTAGGTTTAGTGGTTAAGGTCAGGTTTAGGGGTTAAGTTAAGGATAAAAACACATGTATCAAGATTTTAGTGTTGATATGTTAACTGACGACCTTTTGACTGTGTCGACAATTTAAGCCTGTTACCCTAAATACATGTCTACACAATGATTGTCATCCTAATGACCATATAGACCTTTTACTGTCAACATTCAGAACCACACGCAGTTACAGCTTAGAACTTTGGCTTAATGGTAGGTGAAGGGTTTTCCTTGCACATTTCTTAGATGTCTTCTATTCCTGTAATTGTAAAGGTTGGGAGAGAGGTTTTACATTGTCCTTGTATATAGTTTGAAAAAGTAAATGAATCACGTCTTAGGCACCTGTTCAGTAAACATCCCTTACTTTGGCAGTCAAATCGAGGGTTTCCAGTACAGTCATTTATTTGGTTGTTCATTTTAACAATATAATGTTGCAACTACTGTAGATCTAGTGCATTTGGGCCTTAATTTGATGTTTTATGTTGGCATTTGAGTCTCAAATGGAATATTTAAAAAAAAATAGTACAGTATCTGATCACATTAGTAGGGTAAGTAATTTGGTAAATGAAATCTAATGCACTTAAAATACGTACATGTAACAATGCACTTGAACTACACCTGTTCAGATTAATTCATTTTGCACAAATATTGTATTGTGAATATTATATTTAAATGTTTGGTTTTCATTGGACTATACCACATCAAAAAAGAATATCTTAGTAGGGAAAGTACTTTCATTGCATGGATTCAGAATAAAAAAAAATACTTCAAAAATGTAAATAAAGTTCCTAAATGAGAGAGTGAGAGGAATGTCTAAAGGGGCCTATCCATTAGCAGATGTTTTTGTGAGCGATGAAAGACAAAAGATATCCCTTGAAAATTCTGGTGGCTGTGCTGAACGATATCTGTCATGTACATGACAGATTATGGCAAAAGACGAACGATGAACGATATCGCATGACATCATTCAGGGAGTGGATTTTTTTCTCTTCAGCGCTCTGTAGCTGCTGCTAATATCTTTCGTCGTTCATCGTTTACCACATATAAACTGCCAGATATTTGTAATATCTGGCAGCGATATGTGATAATTGACCAACATGTTGGAGAGATGAAAGATTCAATTTATTGGCCACGGGAGTGCGCATCTGTCATCGTTCAGGGCCTATCAATAGCAGATAAATTGAATGATTGAACGATATATTGATCTATCATTCAATTTATCTGCTAATGGATAGGCCCCTTTAGGGGGGAGATTTATAAAAGCTTGGAAAGCATGGAAAGAGAAAAAAAACTAACCAATTTTACATGCATTTTATAGGCTGTGTCTGAAAAATGACAGTTAGAGCTTAGATGGTACTCTGGGGTCTATGTATTAAGCCTTGGAGAAAGTGGATGGAGAAAGATAAAGTGGATGGAGATAAAGTGCCAACAAATCAGCTCCTAACTGTCACTTTACAGGGGTTGTTTGAAAAATAACAGTTAGGAACTGATTGGTTGGTACTTTGGGGTCTATGTTCTAACCACTGGAGAGAGATAGAGTGAATGGAGATAAAGTACCAACCAATCAGATCCTAACTGTCACCAGTGGCAAACTCAGGAATTCTATAGGGGGGTTTCCAAATGCTTGATTTTAGAGTGAGTGTGGCCAGTCCATGAAGAGGCTATAATTAGCACTTAACATTTTTTAATATGCATCATACAAAGTATATTGTGTTGCATAATTCCAGCATATACAGGACCAGCGATCACAGTAAGCCATTAGATGCAGCAGTTGGGCCATCCTGTCTGAGCAGAATGTTTTTTTTCAGATGTGGGCATGATTCCAGAGCATTGGAGCAAGTCCGGGAGTCTGGGGGAGCGGAAGAAGAACCTAGCACTGCCCTGGACATATATGTACATATTGGTCTCCTTATGTACTGGATAGTGTATTATTATACAGTATTAATAATTAACCCTATTGATGGTCTATAGCAGTGCACCCCTAACAGTGCATGTTTACCACATCTCCTAGTTGGTGCACAGGAATATTTATTACTGGCTGACACATTTTAAAAGATCCACAGGTGGTGCTAATCATTTCATTTGGGATACTGAGAAGAACATGCAGCACTAGTAACATTGTATTATATTACTATTTCTATTATGTTTTGGTCATGGTGTGTGCTGGGGAGGGGAGTTTCCAGGCAGACGGAACCCCCCTCTGCGTTTGCCTATGGTCACTTTACAGGCTGTGTTTGAAAAATGACAGATAGGAGCTGATTAAATGTCTCCCTAAACTCTTTGCTGATCGATTGGCTACTGTGGTGAGTGAAAAAGCAGTGATAAGCCATAAGTTATCAAAGCATTATAAGTATGAGGACACTTTGGGGCAAAGTTTGTTGGTGAAATGACGTATGCAGATCCATTCATATGTCCCTATATGTACAATTCTTCATCCACAACATATATGTTTAGTTTTCCACAAGTCATACTCTGAGTCTATTCATGGTGCGGCTCTCGTCGGCCCTGATAGCAGCTGCAAAAACATGCTACAGATAGGTATGTATTTGTGCTTGTGCTGGTCTGCATGAACCACATTTTACTTGTTAGGCTGCACCTTCCCTATTCCATCCCATTATAGATGTGTTCATGGGGTATGCATTCTGCGCATGTGCATAACGCAATTATGTAAGATATGTGACACATAAACCGGCATAGTACTCACTCTGCTTCAATCCCGAAAATATGAACATTTCCTTAACTTTCTAAAACAACAAAGTTTAGTTTGATGATAGTTCCACTTCTCAGTAAAATGCAGTAAATCTCACTGCTGTTAGTTACCCTCCTTTTACTAATGACAGTATGCTCTGGCAGTAACTCAGTCTATTATAGTAATCTGCACTGTCTTCCACTGCGAAGCAACTCACAGTCACTCGTGTGATGCAAATAGTCCATCCAGAAGTTATGCAAATAGTCCATTAAGCCATAGGCGGTATGATGGGAAAGTTGCAGTCCACTGGGCAAATGTTGAATAATCTAAATTATGCACTGTTTTATATTTAGATGAGATATATATATATATATATATATATATATATATAGCACATGTTTGTTTATATATCAGGAATTCTTGATAATAAAATGGAATGTTGCTCCAATGTTTTGTGTCCAACAGGATCTATTGTTTCCCTCTTGGATCAGAAACACTAGAATAAAATTATCTTTTACTACCAAGAAGTCATCCTAGGGGTGCTGTTTTGATTCTCTTGTGCAAATACGTATAGCAATGAGATGTAAGCACAAAATGCTATCACAAAAATAAAATGAAAGAAAGAGTTAAACAAACAAACATTAATTTACCGTATGATTACAGTATACAGTATTTCAAAAACTTTGACTTTAAAAGTTTCAACTGGCAAAAAATGAAGATTACAATCCACATACAAATGTTGCATACTGATATTACAGATGTAAAATTGAAATTAAATATATAAGCAGATTGAATTGTTTTTTTTGTTTGCACCCCAAAGCCAAGTCTACCTTTGTTCTCTACCTGCTGTGTTAAAGGGAAAACTGGACTTACCTGTACATTAAAGATGTCATTTCAATTGAAATTAAATATACTCACAGAAGGGCCACATTACTGAGTTGTAATTCTGCCTTATGCTGTATTGTCAGGATCTGCCACAAGAAGCTAAAGAGTTGTGTTGTTTTATTTTTTTTTTCTCGGATGGACAGACTTATAATTGTATCTGCACCATCTTTTGTTAGTTGCAGAATTAGTTATGGCGTAAACGAAGGGAAAACTCCATTATTCTAAGGTACATTTAAGATCATATTACCAAGGTAATCTTCTTGTCTTTCTTCTGCTAAACTGCTGGATGTGCGCCAGGAAATGTTAGAAGTGCTGATGTACTATTTTTTGTTATTGTACCGATGTGTAACTCAACCCTTCCCTTCCTTCATTATCTCCTCAAGTCTATGAGGCTAATTGACAGCCTACCTTTATATCTTGATTTGCTCCCATTAGATGTCCTTATGCCCTTGTATAAACAGGTAAGTTAATAACTTTAATTACCAATATAATTAGCTGTATCTAGAGAACCTAGGCTTAAAAAATGAATAAAGATGCCTATAACTAGCCTTTTCATTCCGAATCAATGCTATGTGTGCTGAATGACAGCAGTCATTAGTTGTGTAGGGAATTGAAAGCAGATAATACCATCCTAATGTTTTAATTAACGATAAACAATTATGCAGCGGCATAGAAATAAATGAACAGGGGACAGTCGCACAAGTGTGAAAAGATCTGTCACATTTTTTTTTTAGCCAATGTTAATGTACTGTATATATATTTGCTTCTACCAAGATAAAGTATATAACCTCATCATGCATTTATTTTCTGCCAACATTGAGTAAATTTATTAACTGAATACTAAAATTAATTGTACAGGCATAAGATATAATATATAGAAAGTGAAACCAATCATTCATAAAGCTCCATAATACGGAAAGAGATGAAAATGACAGTGGCAGTTCTGTGTTTTTGTTGTAAACACAGATGCAGAACTCAAATGTTTCTTTCTATAGTTAAGGCCCCCATACATCAGCAATTGATTGCAGCAATCGTGCAATTTGCAATCGATTGTGTATAAAAATCTTTCCCTTTTTCAATCGATTGCAGATTGCAGAATGGCCACAATTGATTGAAAAAGGGAAAGATTTTTATACACAATCGATTGCAAATTGCACGATTGCTGCAATCAATCTCTTATGTATGGGGGCCTTAACTATAGAAAGAAACATTTGAGTTCTGCATCTGTGTTTATCGTTAATTAAAACATTAGGGGTCGGCCCCACTGACATCACAAGTGATGTTAGTGGAGAGCTTCCGGCTCTGTTAGAGCCAAAAGCTCTCTGGGGCTTGCGATGAACGAGACCCTACCACAAGGGTCTCATTGCAAGCCCGATGGTCGTGATATTCTTGACCATCGCAACCATCATCATGGCCGCTCGCTATAGTTATGGGTGGTCACACACAGCTATGCGAGCGGCCAGGAGGCCGCTCCAAAAAAATAGAAGCCCGGCCCTGATTCAGAGCGAGCGCTCTGTCAGAGTGAGCAGCTCTGAATCAGGTCCTATGTCGCCAGCCTCATATTCATCTGACCTTGTTCTGTGGTGCAGGGTATGTGGTTTTGGCCCCCCTCGACCCAAGGGCCCATGTGCACTTATTATAGATACACCCCTGACTCACAGGAATGTCAGGAGCAGTGTTGGAAAAGATGGGACATGTGCTTTAGGAAATATTAGGCATGGTGCTCCAAATTATGCAAAAACATTTTATCTGAACAAAGTGTAAAAGGATATAGCAAAGATGAACACAAGTCAGTTTTGCCAACAGATCTAAAAATGTTTTACACTGCACATGCTCCGTAGTTGCATGTCTGTATCTGTGGGTGGTGGTGTTGGGGGTTTCAATGACAAATTTTGATCATTTGATATTTCAGCTATTCAGAATCAGATCAGTTGAAAGTATAATAGGAAATTACGGACTGTTATTCCATATTCAGTATTCCCGAATTGGATGGCTCTTAACTCATTTTTTTTAAAAAGGCATAATTCTCATAAAACTAGATTTTCGGTTAGCTTGTACATTTTTGCTTTTGCTGGAAGGAAGATTTGGAGACAGTTTCCTTCATTTCACTATATACATTATCACAGAGGAATTATTTCTGTGATACTGTAAATTTCTAGCTATATTAATGACCAAAAAGTTTGTATAACCATTTATTGGTTAAGAATAAGCAATTTTCAGATGCATCAAGTTTCCAATTTTCCACTTGTAGCAATTTAACAAAATTGATAACTAATCAATAGAGATGAGTTGCTCGGATTTGACTCGGTTCTTTTCACCAAATTAGCGAAAGTTCGTGTTAGTTCGGATTAGTTTATTGGCTATCCCAAACACGTGAGAGCAGGATAGTCAATATGATGCTGTTTTTGATATCTGAACACAACTGGGGTAAAGCTGGGTAAAACTGAGTAAAACCGAACCATTCAACTCTACTAATAAATAAAGTAGTCCCTATATAGTGTTTATGATAGATTGATGGCTGGCAGCTTGTTCCTCAGTATACTGTTAGATGGGTCAGTGAAAGTGATCTAAAAGGGTGAAGATGGATCAAGCACCAAATAGTGTAGTATCATTAGTACAAAATTAAATAATGAATGACTTAAATGATATGTGCGTACCAGAAAAATGCTTATATAAGCATATCTGTAGAGGATGGGATCTGTTTCTTTCCACAGGTAATTCAAGAGGTATAGAGGTCCATCTAATGTCTGGTGGATGTTGTAATCTCATCTGGACCAAGGAGCATAATTCCCAATAAACAACAAAAATTCCCAATAGTTTGATGTTGCATAATAGATGCTTTGATCTTAATCCTTAGTCACCAACACAACTGGTTTGCCTGAGGAAGTCCTACTAAGTATGAAATACGTAGGGACATGGACTCTTTACACTCCTACTCATCCCATTTCCAGCATTGTCTGTACATTGGGACTATTCAGTCACCCTTTAATGACTCTTTGCCTGAGGTTTCCTTCCACTTTGAGTAACACTATCCATAGATGAACTAGTGGAAACAATAAGCACTCTTTATGTTTCTTTTGTGTTCTCCTTTGTTTTTAGTCTGTATTGTTTAATAAATATAATTTTTATAAATATACTACTCTATGTGGATACATACAGTATCATTATACCCATATGATCTGCTATGAAACCAATCCAACTGGTTGTGTTGGTGGCTAAAGATAAGATCAGCAGATAAGCTATAAAGACCATTAATGAAGAGTAATAAAAAATGATATTATCACTTTGGAATTTAGTGACAGTTTGTCTAAACTTTGACTCCTCCCACTAGTGTCAGTGATCATACTTTCACAGAGTTCTAGCACAACACCAATCCACAGTCTCCAAACACTACTGTTATTGCCATATTTACTTAGCATATACCACCATACTGGAAAGTTGTCAATAAGGTTGACATTTACTGACATTTACAATGTCAACATTCATAATGTTTACAGCAAAATGTAGACAGTTATGGTGTCAACATTGTTGAAATTTTGAAATTTAACATGTCATCAAGTGAGGATTGTCGTCTTTTTCACATTCTGCATCGACTGGAGGGAGAGGATTAAGGTTAGGCTAGCTACGGGAGGGGAGGGTTATGGTTAGGCACTAGAGGGAGATTTAGGAATTAGGATTAGTGATACTCACCACAGGAAGCAACATAATATCTACCGGAAATCTTCATGGTCACCACTAAACCACAGGGACAATTTGTCAACATTCTAATTGTGTCAACATGTCATGAGTGTCAATGTGAGGAATGTCACTGTCATTAATGTTGACATGCCACATGTCAACATGACTAATGTTGCTAAAATATGCCACACTCCACCATACCACCTCATGATGAAAACACAGACACTCTTGAAAAACAAAATATAATAACATCACAACATGAACAAACAAAAATGCACAACAGTATAGAAGATAGGAAAAACTCACACAGGGATACACAAGTCACATACAGAAAGAAAACATTCTCTAGAGGAAAGATGGTGAGGACTAGAGATTCAAACAAAAAAACCTGGCACCAGTTGGTTATTAATGAAACCTGACTACTTGTTGCTTTCAGGTGAGTGATTACTCAACCCATATAAAAAAAACACAGCCAATATACATTTAAGTACTAATAGTCAGAATTTAATCTTATAATTAATAAAAAAGCAATTAAAAAATATTAAAGAACTTTAAGTTTTCAGAGTTTGCTGAATATCAGGTGGTCCTGCTAGACCCCTGATGATAAATGGCATGTTACCTAAAATATGCAGAAACTAGTGCATGTGTAATGGGCCATTTAGTGATGATGAATGGAACCCAAGGTGAGATAAAGGGTCAGACACTATAGCTAGCAATATACACAGTCTCATCCTGCTTGTGTTTGAGTCTGAACTGCACTCACTGTATACACATTTGAAGGGTATATATCTTGTCCATTAGGGGCATAGACAATACTGTGATTCAGGGGCAGATTGGGTAAGCAGGATGGTTCCCGCTGGGCCAGTCTATACAGAGGCCAGTGGCTGCCCTCCACTCACCCACGCTCGCTGCTGAAATTGTAATCAGAGCTCAGCTTCAATCAGGCAGCTTTACTGCTTTTGTGCAAATTACTGGTAAGAAAAAAATGGCTCATGGGGGAGCTGCTATACATGCGCAGCTGCAACAGCTCTTTCCACAAGCCTTTGAAGAGCCTGCCAGCCACCACTGATGGCTTTGCCTCCAGGAAAATCACTGTGCAAACTGCAACAAGTACCCTGCAGTGACACCTGCCTCATACAGACAAGCAGTTAGCAGTCAAACACAGGAGGTGGCTTGCAAATTCTGACTGCCATACCCAGAGCAAGCTGCAAAGGAATGGTAGAGGAGCAACAGGTAAGTGTTGGCAGTGGCAGAGGGAAGTTGAAGCTGGGGTGACACAGGGGCTGGGGAATAAAGCTGGGAGATACAAGGGATGGGGAATGAGGCTGAGAGACACTGAGGCTAACACACAGGCTGGAGGAATAAGGCTGAGAGACACAATAGGGCTGGGGGAATGAGAAAGAGCAACACACTAGGGCTGAGAGACACACTGGGGCTAACGAATGGGGCTGGGAGACACAGGGGCTGGGGAATGAGGTGGAGACATGCTTGGGCTGGGCAAATAATGCTGAGATATACACTGGGGATGGTGAAATGAGGCTGAGAGACACAATGGGGGGATTGAGGCTGAGAGACACTGTGGCTGAGGGAATGAGGGTGAGAGACACACTGGGGCTGGAGGAATTAGGCTGAAACACACTGGGGCTGGGGGAATGAGGCTGAGACACACAGGGGCTGGGAGAATGAGGCTGTGAGACACAGGCTGGGGCTAGAGATGGATAGATACAGGGTGGTCTTGAGAGAATCAGGGGAGCTGTAAAGATACAGGGGGGCCTGTAAAGATGCGTGGAAGGTTGGAAAGACACAGGGAGGCCTGAAGAAACACAGGAGGCCTGGAGAGACACATAGGACAGACACAGTGGACCTGGGAATGAAGAGACACAAGGGGTCCTGGAGAAACATAGGGTGACCTGGAGAAATACAGAGGACCTGGAGAGAAAAAACAAAGCCTGGAGAGACACAGGGGGGCCTGGAGATGGAGAGACACATGGAAACCTGGAGATGAAGAGACACTGGGCGCCTGGAGAGATGCAGGGGTCCTGGAATGGAGAGACATAGGGTGGTCTGGAGTAACAAAGGGGGCCCTGGAGAGACACAGAAATTGTTTGATCAGGGAAATTCACATTTTGCCCTTCACAAAAGCTTCTTTTACTATATATTATCTGGTTAATCCTCAGTTATGAAAATTACATTGGTTATATTTCTATATAAACAGGCATCTTCCAAACAATGTGATCTCCTACATGTGAATACCAGCTGAGGATGCTGCCCAGTGAGGCTGAAATTCTTCAGAGGTTCCCTGTTGCAAAGAGACCACCATATAGGTAAGAAAAGACTTTCAAACTGACTGGACTGTATCTAGTGCAGAGGCATGGGGGCTACAAAAAGACTGTATCATCCACCAAGATTTCTGTTGCCAACCCTGCTCCCATCAGAGGCTTGCAACAGCCCCTCCAGGCCATAAAATGAGATAGTATCCAGCCCTCCATAGACCCCGTCCCATTAGGGCTGTTTACAGAAATTTCCCAGGCTGATTTCCATCCCATTCCACCCCTGCTGTGAGTGCAAGCTTAGGTGACCAAAAAACACTGCTGGGCCTAAATGAGCTGCACCCCAAAGAAAACATCTTTCTGGTTTAAACAAAAAATCTCAAGTCTTTTAATTCAAATTTAGATAATTCAAGGACAGATGCAAAGTATATCTTCCAGGCAGGGGTGAAATACTGTTACTGAGTGTTGTGGCTCCATCAGGCGCACCCCAAAATAATAATAAGAGCTGCAAAAAGGTTTTTTTTTTTTGTTTAAAAAATGTCAAGTCTTTTAAATCAAGTTAGATATTTCAAGGGAAGATTATGTGTGTTTGAGAGGCAGTGTATATTACTGTACTTACTGTGTATTTTGACCACATTAGCTGTACCCCAAAATAATGAAAACTAAAAGGAGACATTTTTTTCTGATTTAAAAAAAAATCTCTTAATTAAATAATTAAACTTTATAATATATATTTCCAGGGAAGATTGTGTGTGTTTGAGGGGCAGTGGATATCTAGAGTACCAGCAAGAGGGCAAATACTGTACTAACTGGGTGTTGTGGCTCTGTCAGCTGCACCCCAAAAATAATAACAGCTGAATTTTTTTTGGTTAAAAAAAAAATCAAAATTCTTTTAATAAAACTGCATGGTAAAGGAAACAGTCCCTCATTTTTCTATCTCATTGTATGTTCACTTGGTGTTGAGACAATTACAATACAGTAATTTTTATCCTGTCCTGTGTAAATCAATCATGAATCAGTCTATAAAATAAAAAGGAACATCCCAGTACTAATGCTGGCAGTCATAGTGCTTCTTTAACATCTTATTCTTAAGGTGAAGGGGTAAGAAGAAAGTATAAGAAAGGGCACTCAAAACATCACCTTTAACTATAAAGGGAAAAGTTACTGTCAAAAAATTAAAAATTGCTAAAAAACCATACACTAAATGCAGTGGCAAAAAAGCTCAGACCATGGCCTTCATCTGATTGTTGTGGTTCTGCTACTGCTCTTTTATGCACTAGAATGCCTATTGAGAAACCCAGGGCTAAACTAAGTCATGCATCCTATGTAACCTCACATACACCTCCTTCTCGCTTTGAGTCTAGATGTGTCACCTCTAAAGTGGACAAATCCATGCACAATAAGAACATTTAAGCTGGCCACACATCTAAAGATTATCTGTCCAACCAGCCAATTAGTTGATTGGTTGGAATGAAAATCTGGTAAGGTATGAAAGCAAATGACAATCAGCAATTTGCTCCCAAACGCTGGAAAATGGACAAAAACTGTTGTTTGAACAAATTGTTTAGATCAAACATTTAACAAACTGACGACCATTTTCATCTGTTTTCTGGCATTTAGGAGTAAATTGCTGATCATCAGTTACTTCCATATGTTACCAGATTTTCATTCCAACCAATCACTAGTTGGCTGGTTGGACAGATAATCTTTAGATGTGTGGCCAGCTTAAGGCTAAAAAACAAATTGTGCATTCGATGTCTGCCTTGGTCTGTCTGGGGGAAGAGGAGGAGCCCCAGCTTCAATGGTGTAGGCAGCAAAGTGTTAGTATCTGCAGGTAAGCAGATCATATTGCTTGGAGTTCCAGCCTTAGTTGCTTCTGATGCACTGCACTAATTACTGCCTGTCTGTGTGCAGTGTCAGGTGCATTAATTGATTCTCCTGTCTGGACACAGCCCAGCTGCACAGCAATCTGTCATTAAGGGAGACTTGCTCTGATTGGACTCTGGGGGTCATTCAGACCCGGTCGTTAGCGCCAATGCGCTCGGACCGGGGCGACGGCGCCGTCGTGCGCATGCGTGAGACCCGCTACGACGACAGTGCCAGTCGTAGCGGGTCTCGATCCAAAGGGGGCGAGCTGTCGATGTTGATTGACAGCTTGCCCCATTTGGAAGGCGGGCCGGGGGGGTGGCAGCCCAAACGGAGGCGTTCCCATGGGAGGCCCCATTGACATCACTAGCGAAAGCTCTCCGGGGCTTACGACAAGGGAAACCCTACCCTAGGGTCTCGTCGTAAGCCATGATGGTCACGATGGTCTTGACCATTGCGACCATCACCTTAGGTGGCCTTACCACCGCAAAGGAGGACGTCTTGAAAATTCAAGACATCCTCCCCTCATTCAGACCGACCGCACGCTCTGTGCGACCGGCTCTTAATGAGGTCCTCTGTCCCTGTTAAAATCCAGCTTTGTTAAAATGTAGCCACTGCACTCCATACCAGTGATAGAAGTTTCTTTGTACTTCCAGTCCATGTATCCTGCCTGTCAGTTGAGTTCAGAGTCAGTCTTGCTGTGCTCCGTGTGTGCTGTTTGTTCCATCCAGGCGGCTCCACCTGTAATCCATCCACTCGTGTTGCTTGTAAAATCTGGGTAGCACAGAATGCTTCCTACCTCCAAAGCACCTGTCACCATCCAGCGGTTTGTGTCAACCCGGTGGTGCTAGTCGCAGTTCTGCATTCCAGGTGCGCAATCTAGCACACCGTTGCCAGTGTCATCCCGGCGACACTGGTAGCAGCTCTGCGTTCCAGGTGCACCATCTAGCACACCGTCGCCAGTGTCATCCAGGGCAATACTGGTAGCAGCTCTGTGTTCCAGGTGCGCCATCTAGCACACTGTCGCCAGTTTCATCCCGGTGGCACTGATAGCAGCTCTGTGATCCAGGGGTGCAATCTAGCACACTGTCACCAGTGTCAACCCCGGCAACACTAGTAGCAGCTCTACGTTCCAGGTGTGCCATCTAGCACACCATCGCCAGTGTCATCCGGGCAGCACTGGTAGCAGCTCTGCATTCCAGGTACACAGTCTAAGCACACCGTCACCAGTGTCATCTCGGCGACACTGGTAGCAGCACTACGTTCTCTGTTACGTTCCTCTCTTGAGTCTCATCAGCCCAAAGGCTGATATGGTCCTGAGGCCCCAGGTCACTATCACCCCTCAAGGCTGCTGCAACAGCCCAAAAGCTGCTTCACTCCATTAGTCCCTTGGACATGACTATAAAGGCCACAATCTGCCCCCAAGGCTGCTCCAACAGCCCAAAGACTGCATCACATCATCCGCCATTGGCCACGACTATAAAGGCCACAATCATCCCCCAAGGCTGCTCCAACAGCCTAAAGACTGCATCACATAGTCTGCCCATTGGCCACGACTAGTCTCTATCAAATCAGCCCTCAAGGCTGCCTCTACAGCCCAAAGGCTGCCCCTCATATTTCACACTTGGCCACAACTAGTCAACTGGCAGCAGTCCTCTGACAACTCTTGTCTGATTAACCATCCAATCCATAACACAAAGCTCCTAGTGTCTGGAGATAGATGCTGCTGGGCTGACTTGCTCCAAAGCTGCCAGCCATATAGTCCTGCAGGCCCCTCCATTTCCTGCTACCTTTGGCCCATAGTAACCTAAATGTTTTTTATGCAATCTGGAGGAGCCTTTATAAATTTATATACAGCAGTGCTGGGCCTTGGAGTGTTTATTGTGCTGCAGCATTTTTTTTTCTCTACGGCTCTTAAGCCAATACTGGATTTGTGAGTACTTATATACATATCAGTAGGAGACTGGCAAATTCACTATTTAATTTCTGGCTTTGGAGCATCAGGGCCATTATTCTTTAATCACATATAAGCCTTTACTCCTGGACTATTTCAGATGGAGACTGATGAATTTATTATTTGTGCTCCTTTGGAAAGACTCAGCATGATTATTCCTGCAAGCTCTTGTGTTTTATACTGAAAAGATTTCTACTGTGTTTGCAGCACCTTCATATTTTAAAGTATTTAAGTTGCTATTCCCTGATTTGAGAATACTTATTTACAATAAGAAGCAGCAGTGGGAGATTACCACACAGTGGAGTGTGCCCTGGTGAGAGGATCAAGTAACATTGCAGCCATCATTTTTTGTTTCATATCTAAAAAGTATTTTTTTCACATAGTCATAAACTTTAATCATATTGCAATATGGACAAAAAAAAGCAGCCATGCTTGAAAAATTTGCAACATCATCTTCCTCAGGGTCCTCTGGCAGAGACACTCTTGGGACTTCTATGTTAGCTGCATCTGGTTCCCAAAGTCTACCTGAGGTTACACTACAGCAAATTTTGGAGGTTGTTACATCCTGTGAGACAGAACTGGTTGACAAAAATGAGAAGTGGAAAATCAAGATTGCTACACTTGAGGACTTGCACACTCCATTAAAAGCAGAAGTTGCTTATCTGACTGCTCAAATGTCAGGTCTGCAAAACAAGGTCTTGGATATGGAAGGCAGGTTGCACAGAAATAACATTAGTTTTGTGGGTCTCCTGAAAAAGTGGAAGGAGCTTCACCTGAAGCCTTTTCAGAGCAATGGCTGATCGCTACTTATGGTTGCGACTCTTTTACTACTACTTTTGCAGTAGAGCAAGCTCACCAAATACCCTCAAGACTACTTCCTCCTGGCACTCCTCCTTGCACATTTATTGCAAAGCTTTTCCATTATAAAGATTGAAATGCAATATTGGCTCAAGTTAAAGGTCCCCATGTATGAAATGCAATCACTACCTCACTACAGTTAAATTTCTTTCAATAAAACGTAGACTCCGTGACTTGTATCTTCAATATGCCATGCTATTCCCTTCTAACTACGCATAGTAGAGGATGGTGAAACAACATTTTGTATGACACAGAAGGAGGCTGCGGCATGGTTGGATCTTCAAAAACCTGGCAGTAGACAGCTATCTTCTGATTCATCTTATTCATTTAAGATTAGGCAGAATGTTGTTGTGGAGGGGATGTTTCTTCAGGCATGTAATTTCAAATAATATGTCGGCTTATATAGTGTTAGTTCTATGGACATTAACGATATATGGAGAGCCCCCTTGTATTGGTGACTGTTTTTTCTAAT
This sequence comes from Taudactylus pleione, assembly GCA_031769625.1. NCBI lineage: Eukaryota > Metazoa > Chordata > Amphibia > Anura > Myobatrachidae > Taudactylus > Taudactylus pleione. Next base: position 17,570,608 of record JAUIMM010000113.1, on the reverse strand, counting down.
ATTCCTTTTTTATCTTTTATTCAGTTTTGTTATTCTTGCGTCAGCTAAATTAAGGGTATATATATACCTCAGGAAGGGGGGGGTGTACAGGGTGGGGGGACTTTGGTGGGGATTGAATTGTAGAGATTGTGTCTGTTTTTTTATGTTCTTTTTCTTCTATTTTTTTTGCTGCACTGGTCTCTCCTATTTCTTTGTAAAATTAGTTTTTGTTATTTTTCATGTTAAATTTTCTAACTTGGATTATAAGATGTGTAAACGATTGCCTGGAAAGGTCATTGGCTATTAAGCTACTTAAACAACATAATTCTGATATTTTGTGTTTAACGGAGACACATTTAGTGGAGAATAAATCTTTGACGCTTAAACACCCCTGGGTAGGTTGGGCCTACCACTCTATGTATATGTCATCATCCAGAGGGGTCTCCATTTTGATTAATAAAAAGGTTCCATTTGAGTTATAGTCATTACAAATTGACACTTATGGCCATTATGTTTTTCTTGACTGTAATATTTCTTCTATTCCTAATTTTATATTGGTGGTTTATATTCCTCCTTTTTCATTTGATGGTTTAAGATGAGCTACTAGCTTTATTGCAAAATCCACAGATATACACCTATGGTAGGACTGAGAGATTTCATGAGCTCCTTTAGTCAGAGTGCTTCTGGTTTTTCAAATTTTGTAAAAGATTTGGGGTGGGTGGATGTGTGGAGACTTAAACATCCTGAGGTTAACCAATTTTCCTATTTCTCTTCCACACATCACACTTATTCCTGTATAGACCAAATGGGGGTGGGTTTAGAGAGGGAAGAGATGTGGGAATAATATTTTGCAGTAAATGTTGGTAGAGTCCCAATGTTAATTGTATGGGATGCCTTTAAGGCTTTTCTTTGAGGGTCCTTTATACGGTGAGTGGCTGAGATTAAAAAGCAATATAGGAAAATGGAAGTTGACTTGGAAACTACCTGCAAAAATCTAGAGATGCAATTTCTTGGGGACAAACTAGATTCTACCCGTATCCAATAGTTGGCATGGTGTGTGCATCTAATAAATAAACCAAGCCGTAGATTATTGTTTCATTTGCACAGATTTTATATGCAGGCAGATAAGACGGGTAGTTTACTGTCACATCTGGCACAGGCTGAATGCCCTACAACTTGTGTTTTGTAATTACTAAAGGTAGATGGGTCCATAGTTACCTCTGCACCAGACATTGTTGAGACATTCACTAATTATTTTAAATCTCTATATGCTACCTGTCTGACCTGTGATGTTTCTGTTTGCAGACATATGTAACTTTGGTAGGTCTCCCTCAGTTATCTCAAGAGGACAGAGAATACCTTGATTCCCCTCTGACAGTGGAAGAGGTGGGGGCAGCCATAGCATTGTTCCCTGGTGGCAAAGCACCAGGGTCTGATGGCATTCCTATTGAGGTATATAAAAAGCATGCCAAAATATTTGTTCCAAAGTTGTTACAAATATTCAATATGATCTTTGAAGAGGGCTGCCTCCCTTCATATATGTCAGAGGCAATTATTATCGTTTTTGCCAAATCAGGGAACAATCCCTAACTTTTGGATTCTTACTGGCCTATTTAATTACTTCCCACAGACAAAGATTTTAGCTAAAATCTTGGCTATCCATTTAAATAAAGTTATAACATCGGTGATACACACGGACCAGTCTGATATTTTGGCAGGTATGTCGACCACAGTTAACATCAATCGGTTATATACCCACTTGCAGCTATCCCATGGAGAGGAGTCCTCCTTGGTTATAGTGTTCCTCGGTTATAGTGTCATTGAATGCGGCTAATGCTTTCGACTCCATGGAGTGGCCCTTCCTGAGGGAGGTCAAGCATCAATTTGGATTTGGCCCAATATGCCGGAATTGGGTACAATTATTATATGACTGGCCTTTTTTTCATTGCCCCGGGGCACATGCCCGGGATGCCCATTGTCTCCATCTTTATTTGCTTTTGCAATGGAGCCACTGGCATGTAGCCAACAGTTTCATTCAAACATTATAGGTTTGCGAGTGGCTGGAAGGGAAGATAGTGTGGCTTTATATGCTGATGACTTATTATTGTTTTTATCTAATTATGTAATAGTGTACTCCTGCCTAAAAATTAACTGGGATAAGGCATACATTATGCCCCTTTAGTCTCTCTTTCTCTTTGTTAGGTAGGCCATTTTAAATATTTAGGTATTTGGATAATAAACACACCTAGTGATTTTGTTTCCCTCAATATAAACCATTTTTTACTTATGTTAAGAAATAAAATTAGGGTGTGGATCCGACTCTTCCTTACAGTTATGGGTCGGGTCAGTTTAACAAAAATGGTCCTGCAACCCAAGCTTTTATACATACTTAAAAATTCTTCTGATTTTCTTTCTGCTGGTATATTTTGGAAATTAAATAGTCTCCTTTCTTTGTAGTTCTCGTATTAGTTAAGATACTCTTAATAGGACTAGATCTGCTGGAGGTCTTTCATTGCCGAATTTTAAATACTATTTTCATGCAGCTTAAATGGTATATTTGTGGATATAGCTTTAGGACCTGTCTAGCAATGCTTTGCATGTTTTTTGAGTATCTCAGTCATACCCTGGATCTACTCCTCTACAAATATTGTCAGAAGGTAGAATTATTGCATCTAGCCCGCCCTTATTAAAACAAGCAAATAAACTTTGGAGGCAGGTCTCCAGCATGATATAGGCTCCTGGATTAGACCCAGATACTTCCTTGAATAGGTCCAGTATACTGACTGAACTGGCTAGTTTACAGCCTAACTTAGTCTGGCATTCTGTGGGCATTTCTAAAATAGGTCAGTTGTACGATAAGTTCTTTGTTTGTTTAATCAGCTTAGACTGAAGTATTATTTACCATCAGAGTATTTATATCGATATTTGCAGCTTAGACATGCCTTGTTTACATAGTTTTCAAATTCACCCCGTTATAATTTCTTCTTTATTAAAAACATTTTTGCTGACTCTCGGCCCCCGTAAAGGCTTTACCATACTCTTATTATTTTTTACTATCCTTTCACCATACTGAAAATCTACCTAGACTTAAAGCTCAGTGGGAAGATGACTTGGGTCCTATTAAAGATGATACTTGGGCTGAGGCATTGAAGTCTCCTAAGGTTTCTATGACATCTTCAGTATTAGATTTCAACAAATTCAATTGTTTTTTCTACATTGTATGTATCTTACTCCGGTCCGTTTAGTTAAATATGGAGGCCGCTCTACCGATCATTGTCCTAAATGCCAAACAGAGGAGGGGTCATTTAGGCATTTATTGTGGGAGTGTCAATTAGTTCGCCAATTCTGGGAGCAGGTAACATCTGTTTTAATTGAACTGGGAATTCCTAATGTAATACTTACCACAGTAGAGTGTTGTTTGGGAATGATCAAGGATAGATGACTAGAGTCTAGATTTGCCTCATCATAAACAAATAAAGACAATTTCATAATAGTTTATCTCTATGCGAACATTTACCGATTATTAGATGTACATAATAGTGTATGGCTTTATTGTGTATTTAAGTTATGATAAGTGAGCCAGTGCAGCTTTCAAGTTAATTAAAAACTATTTTTTATTTCTCTCTTCCTTTCTCTTTCCTTGTTTTGGCTTATATAAGTGATGCTATGTATAGGCTTAAAATGTATATTCTAAAATGAGATAGCTATTGTATTACATTTTACATTGTCATAAAATAATTTTAAAATGTCTTCAAGTATAAATTTTTTCATGAATTTAATATTTTGGTTGTAATTGGATTGTATATAATTATTAAGCATATAAAGGTTGTATTTATAGTTAGTATATATGTAGTTATATTTACAAACACAATATATATGCTTTATTAACAGTAATTAATAAGTTATTTATAGTAACTATTATTGTTAGTATATACTTAGTTAGTAAAATGATAGATATTACACCTATAGTTAATACACTTATAGTTATTATAATTGTAGTAAACACATTTATAATTAATGTACTTTTAATCAACAAAGTACATTTTCATATTTATGATCGCTATATTTATAGTCATTAAGGTTGTGGTTAGAATATTTGAGATAATAAATTTATAGTTGACGTGTTAGTGGTTTTGATGCTCATAATAACTATAAAAATTGTCACCATGGTTAATATTTATTTTGTTTGTTAGTTGTAATGTTATAATTATTGTTATGTTTAATTGTTATAGTTGTTGTTATGTTTTATGTCACTATATTTAGAACATCTATATTCCTATAGCTACAGTATGGTGGTTCAATGTGGAAGTGTATTTCAATTTGCTTCTAGGAGCTATATTTTGGGCTTTGGTTCTATTGACTGAGTTTTGGAATTGGTATTGAATTTTAGATATGTTGCCGTGTTATGCCTATCAAGCATCACAATGTTTTATTTTGTGTTGTATTATGTTACATGTTTTAAAATGTTAAATTAATAAAATATTACTCAAATTGTGTCTCACGGATTCCTGAGGAGAGGTTAACGGTGTCCAGGAATGCAATCTGTGAGTCTGAATTTTATGATTCTAACATTCTTGAAGCAACAGGATGAGGGGGATAATTGTGTATTTGACACTAAAGATGATGATGAATGTGTTGGAAAAGAACAAGTTGAATAATTTAGCATTTGTAGTACCAAACTAAGTAGACATAGGTAGGTTTAATCATGTAGACACCTCCTCCCTGTTGATCATTTGCAGCAAGTTCATTCAATTTGTTTATCAAAAGCTGGAAAAATAATGAGCAGTTCAGCATCATCTACCAGCAGCATGAATAGATCCCTGCACATGCAATCGCCACCATCAATACCTATATCATCAACCTCGTGATATTGATTGGAGGTAGTCCTCCTGCACCCAATTTGCAAAGGCTATCTGACTTCTCCCCTATCCAGGATTCTCAAGAAGAATCCTTGCTATTACAGACGGTGGCCACTAAAGCTAACAGTTTCAAACAACAATTTTCTGTAAAAAAATAATTTGCAAGATGAACCAAATATGACAGCTTCCATCCTGTTGCACAGTGCATCCCTGTAGCCATGACAGCTATGTTTGTATTAGACCTGCATCCAATATCCACTATCAATCCATCTGGTTTTACCTGATGAGTTGAGGTCATGTGTCCATGCTAACAAATTACATCTTTATTCTATTTTACCAGAACAGCAATTCCTCCCCTGTACCAGAACATTAAACAAAACTTTGGTCTTGAAAATGCCATTGTACAGACTGTCTACTTAACAACAGATATGTGTGCAAGTGGTACTGGTCAAACCAAAGATTACATGACAGTGAGAGCCGCTGGGTGTGTGTATTACCTTAATTTCAGCAGTAACTAATACACAATGCCAACTCACTCACTGACAGGCTACTCTCTGCTTATACTAAAAAAGCATACTAAAAAAATCTATAAAGCTATATTAAAAAGCTATACTAAAAAGCATAATGGTGAAAATCTGTTGATAAAACTCAGGGATGTGATAGCAAAATGGATTAAGATTCTCTTCAGGATTTGTCATTTCCAATAATGCAAGTAACATTGTACAAAAATTACAACTAAGTTAACTTGAACACTTACCATGTTTTGCACACACAATAAACATGGTGGTTCAGAATTTTTTAAATGATGCTGACTGTAGCCCATATAATTTCTGGCATACAGCAACCACATGTAGAACACAACAGCAGCTGCAAGAAAAAATCAATTTGTCATGCCAACAACTGAAGCAGGGTAGTAACCAGGTAGAATTCCTCCTTTTATATGCTTTAGCAACTGGAGGAATAGTGGGAAACCTTCAAGCCATGAAATAAGAGAGAGGGGACATGTTACCATCTTACTGCAGCACACTGGATAATTTTATGCAAGATACTAAAACCATTTGAAATTGTAACCAATGAAGTGAATTTCAGACACTGGCACCCTGAGTAAGGTCATATCCTTAATTAAATTACTGGAAAAGCAGCTAGAGAACCTGAAAGAGGAGATGAGACTAAGGACCTGATTTAGCAAGCAATGTACAGGAGAGAACACACGCACTTGGATTATGGTTTTGTACTGCGCATGCATTGCACAGTGTGTGCGCAAACAAGCAAGTGCAGTCGGGTAAGCAAATGCAAACTACATGCAGCATGCACGCAGACCTCTTGTGATATTGATTGACAGGAAGTGCTGTTTGTGGGTGGTGATGGTGGGTGTTCAGATGAATTCAGGTGTGCCTATGCATAGGGATACCATTTTAGGGGCATGCATAAATTATCCACTGCTGTGCCACATGCAGGGATGAGACTCCATGCACACAGGAAGTTGCAAAGATCCTGCATGAGGTCTGGTCAACCACTATAATGCAAATGTGGTTGATGGTTCTCGATGTTACCGATGTTTACATTATCTTGTGTACTCATCAGGTTTTGAGTAAAGGGAAATGGGCGGATTAATATAGGGCTGGGCATCTGCATCTTGTGCTGCTTGCTCCATGCGCATGCATAGATTAGCATATCCTTGCAGCAGTCAGGTGGTGCATCTGCTAGCATGCGTACCTTGCTGAATCAGGCCCTAAGTACTTCTGCTAAGCATTTTGGACTTGAACATCAAGTTCTTTATTTGCTTCACCAGGACCAAAGGTTTGCAACATCTATCAATTGGATCATTTTGGCAACCATGCTTGATCCTAGGTTTAAGTCATATATAATATCTTTCTTTCCAACTGACACAGATTTTAAATGATGCAAAGAGCTCATTTCAAGCAAGTTGTCAACTCAAGTGGCACATGACAGGTATCCTACTTTAGTTTCTCCTGCAAATGCTACTGCCAGGACCATCGTGACCATCAACATGGCCAATCGCTAAAGCTGTGGGTGGTCACCCACAGCCTAGCGAGCGGCCAGAAGTCTGGCCCAGAAAATAGATGCAGCTGCACTCATTCAGAGTGAGTATGCATCAAAATAATGGTGGAGTATTACTTTAATGATAATGTAAAAATTAGCATCTCACATAGGACCTCATTGAGAGGTGCTCACAAAATGCAACCACTCACTCTGAATGAGGGCGGCCGCATCTATTTTCCAGGCCGGCCTCCTGGCCACTCACTAGGTTGTGGGTGACCACCCACAGCTTTAGCGAGCGGCCAGGTTGATGGTTGCGATTGTCAAGACCATCGCGACCATCGGGGCTTGTGACGAGACCCTTGTGGTAGGGTCTCATCTACCGCAAGCCCCAGAGAGCCGGAAGCTCTCCCACTGACATCACTGGTGATGTCACTGGGGCCACTCACAAATGGCGATTGTTTGGGAACGCCTCTGTTTGTGAAGCCACCCCTCCACCCACCACGCCTACAAAATGGGGCATGCTGTCGATCACCATCGACAGCTGCCCCTTTTTGTAGTGAACCCTGCAGCAAGAGAATTTCTCTCTGTCTCCTGGGCTTGCGCATGCGCAGTGCGGCCACTGTGCGTCCGCAGAGCCCAACATCGACCCGCTTGCGAGCGCTCAAGCGCTTGCGAGTGGGTCTGAATGAGACCCACAGTCCCTTTGAATACTGGGAGGAAAAAAAGCAGTTTGGAGCCCCTTGCCCACCCTCCAGTGTGAAATCTGAGAGAGTGTTTAACACAGCCAGGAACCTTGTCAGCAATCAGCGTATGAGGCTACTTCTCAAAAATAAATAAAAACATCAAAACTTGAATTGATAGCTGTCAAACTGTAATTTAGAAAGCAATTCTCTCCAATAGTAGATTCATATTTTTCTGCCTCTCCAGAAGTTAGGACAACATGTTGTGAAATCCCAGTAGTTTAATTGTATCTCCTTCTAATTGTAAGAAAGAGTGTCTCAGTTCCAAACTCTTAGTAATTTTATTCACAAGAGCATGTGTGAATTTGAGCAGTACGTCGATAGCAGGGTTTATCAACTTGTTCCATTTTTCAGATTTACTTTTTCTTATATTAATAAATGGTTTACTTCCACTGAATACTCTACCTTCAACTGACTATGCTTGCCTTTGGCCTGTGATGTGGTGTTTGGAGTAAGTTTAAAGGTGATCTAGTTTTCTTCTGGACGTTACTCCAGCAGCAATCACCTATACTGGCCTGAGGCCGGTGATTTTCTGTTTAGAGAAGTTATGTTATGGGGCTCCTCCTCCACATTTGGTGGGATGTTGAGATTCTCCTTTGCAGCTACTTGGTTATGGTGCTCCTACTCTCTCATATGGTACTCCTTTTTAGATTCTGAAGTGTTGGATTCCTTGTCTGTGACTTCTAGGTTTTGGGGCTCCTCATCTGTTACTGATGAATTGTGGGGCTCATCTGTGATGGCTGGAGAGAGGGGCTCCTCTTCTGTAGCTGCTGGTTTGGTGGGCTCTCTTGTGCATCTATTGATGTGTTAGGCTACTCCTCTGTGGCTGCTTGCATTTGGTGCTCCTCCTCTGTGATGTTGGTAGTATGGTCTGGAGTTTCCCCTCTGCAACTACTGGAGCGTGGAGCTCCTCCTCAGAAGCTGCTGGGATATTTGGTTGCTTTGCAGCTGCTTTAGTATAGGACTCTTCCTCAGCATATGATGGGGTGTTGGACTCCCCCACTTTTGATAGGATGTGTGGCTCCTCCTAAGCATCTGCTGCAATTTGGGATTCCTCCTGTGCTGCTTTTTTGGTTTGGGTCTTCTCCATTGCAGTTTCTGGAGGTTCCTTTTCTATGGCTGCTGGTGTGTAAGATGCCTCCTCTAGAGCTGATTGAATGTGTGGCTTTTCCTTCCCCATTGGGAGGTATAGGACTCCTCCTTTGCAGTGACTAAATTGTAGGACTCCACTTCTGTTGCTGTTGAGGCTCTTCCTCTGTGACTGCTAGGGTATGGGGTACCTCCTCTTTGACTGTTGGAGTATAGAGCACCTCGCACCTCGTTGACTAGGGCTCCTCCATTGCCATTGGTGGTGTCTGAGGCTTCTCATAAGTGGCTGAGGTCTGTTTTCATCATTTTCTGAATAAATCTGTGCACAGGGCAAGGTCCTAATGGGCGTGGTGTGCTGCATCTATGAAGAAGGGTATCTGACATTCTGATATTAAATTAAATAATGATTGTATAGATGCACTCAAAAACCTCTTTTGTTCTGCTGTGCAAATGGAAATGATAAAAGAAACAAGGTATCTAAAGGTTTAAACAAATTCTTACTATTCGAAACTGAAAGTAAACATGCACAGAAAAATGGTGCACAATAACAAAACATAGCTCTGATCAATGTCAATGATGCAACTAAAAAATGTCAATACTAAGTAACAAAGGCCCTCATTCAGAGCCGTACGCTCTGAGCAGAGCGCACGCTCTGAATGAGGGCCGGGCTCCATTTTCATGGAGCGTCCTCCTGGACGCTCGTATAGCTGTGGGTCACCACCCACAGGCTATACGAGCGTGCTTTGTGATGGCCGCGATGGTCGAGACCTTCGCGACCATCGAAATTGCGAGCCGGAGCCTGCGGTTGAGGTTTTCAACCGCAAGCTCCGGAGTGATTTTGGCTCTATCAGAGCCAAAATCACTCCCACTGACATCACTAGTGATGTCAGTGGGCCGGCTTCTGACGGGAGGTGTTCCCGTGGGAACGCCCCCGTCAGGGAGGCACGCCCCCGGCACGCCCACCAAAGGGGGCGTGCTGTCAATCAACATTGACAGCACGCCCCCTTTGATCGGACACAACGAGCGAAGGACTTTCCTTCGCTCGTCGCGTCTGACGCATGCGCACGACGGAGCTCCCTCCGTCGTGCGCATGCTCAGTGCATAACATCGACCCACTTGCGAGCGGACAGCCGCTCGCGAGTGGGTCTGAATCAGGCCCAAAGACAGCTAAAACAGTAACAAGGGTGGCAAACACCTGAATCAGGTGTGGGGGGAGGGGAATTCAATCCTCCACAATGTGAGAGAAAAAGAAATAGGAAAACTGAAATAATTTGTTGCTGAAATTAGGTCTTATAAGGAATAGATCCGATCGGTGTAAAGTTGAGGGGGTATGGAGACCACAATAGAAAGTCTTGGGGGAGGGGGGTTATGTCCAGGATAGCTCAGTGTAGTGATAATGCGGTGTCCCACAATTTGATGATTTGTAGTTAAGTAATGGTGTGCACAGATGTTGTTGCCCAGGATATAATTCTCGGGGTGTGTACAGTACTGGAGTTACTGGGGGGTGGTTCTCTTTGACACAGTGTCCTAGGTGTGGCGGTGCGCCGGTCAATGCCTGGACTGAACCGACAAAAAACGGCACTACGCACTGAAAGGACCGCTGATGTATATGGGGGGGATAAAACGGTTGTGGTTCAGGGAACCAGGTGCTATTACCTCCCTCCAAAATTGAGACTTACCTCCTCAGCTCTCTACAGTGCTTCACTCTCACTCCTTACTGGCTTGTATTCTTCTCGCGTATCTCCTCCTGACGCTTCCGGGTCAGCTACGTGCTCGCGGCCCATCTGGTGCCGCCGAGGTGTCAGATGTCCATGTTGGTCTCCCGATTTCCTCTCGGTTAGTGTGGATAGCTGTAGCTCCAACACATTTCAACCCTTGTGGGGTCTTCTTCTGGGCAATGCAAATTGAATTTTTTTAATACATTTTTTCTTTCATTTTAAACTTTATACATTAAAATCATATAGCCAGACAGTTAAACCATTTTGATGCTCATTATGTTTCATGGTACAATAGTTTGTTAATCTGCTATTATTCTGTCCCTTACATACACCACATTTATACTAGAGATGTGCGGTTCGGTTTTACTCGGATTTACTCAGATATGTTCGGATCTCAAAAACGGCATCATATAGGCTATCCAGCTGTCACGTGTTTTGGATAGCCAATAAGAGAAATCCGAACTTGCGATATTTTGGGTGAAAGGAACCGAGTAAACAGAACCCGTACATCTCTAATTTATACCAATATCTTTCCCACTGTCGCCACTACTCCTGAAATAGAGCTACTGCATTTAAAGTGAGGATAATATATATGTATAAAAACCCACAAACACCAAAAATAAACACAAACATAATATCATCAAGCACCTAAAAGGTTCTTTGCCATGTCCCTTGCATCAAAACACATGGGCAAAACACAAAAAAGGTACAGCTGCCAACCTCTGGCTAGCCCTGTCCATGGAATAACTAAAAACTAACACGCATTTTCATCATTTGAAGAATTCTGACTCTGTAACTAAGGTATCACAAATCTGTCCTAACCAGCTGGCTAATGGAGGTCAGATTTTCTGGAAGATATGAACAATAACAACTGTAAAAATCATTACATCGTTCATATCGTTGACATGTTTGACATGCATCGACGAACGATGCGCGTGCCCGCATGTCAGATAACGATATCTGAAACTGACTGCAGTCAGATTTGGACAATTTCATTCATTTAAATACTGTCAGAAATCATTTATTATTCACAAGATCGTTGGTAAAATCGTTCAACGTTCATCATTGATCTAGCAAGTCTGACCGTGTGTATGCACCATAAGAAATTCCTACCTCTTGATTGATATTAATTTTATTTTGTATACATTATAATAATAAACAATAAATATAAAACCACATTAATTTTGGAGGTAAACACATTTGATTATTTTCTTGGGGATTAGCTGTATAGTAAGAAGAAAGAAAATGCAAACCCAACAAGAAAGCCAGCCAACTCCTTCCACCTGATCATCAACTGCCAGCCAACCAAGCAATTCAAGCAAATTCAGTCCTGGCACTCAATCAGCTTCTATATCATACTCTGCAGAGGAGTTGAAAAAGAGATGGCAAGACTCCAAGTGCCACTTCATAGGCAAACTGGGGAACATCACAGACATGACAAAGAGACCAGTGGGGTTCCCAGTGCCAGGCTACAATCAAAAACACTCAATCAGAGAGCAATGGCTTGCATGTTTCCAGTACAGTTTCAGAGATTGGGTTAAGTGAAAGGCCACCCTGTGTCCAGCAACAGAGCAAAACTAAAAGTAAATGTTCTACATAAAATCATACCAAACTGTTAATGTATCACATGTGTAATGAGATCCAAACATGGCATGCACCTGCACCCCATATTCCCACTACCCCCCAATCACAGCTCCCACCATGGGCAGAACAATGGGAGACATTGGAGGTACCTGCAACCGGGTGCCAGCACTTAAAGGGCACCTCGTCCATTGCCCACAATATACAGTATTCACCCCATTTAGGGTTGTATCTTTACCTGGAGTGTACCGTCACAGCTGCCCAATACATAGCACCTCTTCCCAGCACCTGAGAAGCCACCATACACTAGTGGAGAGCTTCTTGTCAGACCATCAGCTGCTGCCTCCGTCTATCTTTAGCCTGTCCCAACTCATTGGTGTCGCTGCTCCTCAGCATATTCTTAGGTTAGTGTGACACATCCGGCTCCTCCCCTCACCCACAACTCCCAGTCCCACTCCATACATCTATTCTCTGTGCACTACAAGTCGTGTTACATATAACGTGTGTGCACAGAGTGACTTGGTAGTGCCAGGCATCTTATCATGCAATACTATATCTTCAAATGTGTCTTATTTGCACAACAATGTGATTAGGACGCACAAGCATCTTCTGCTGATTAAAATGATATGCAGCATGCCTATATTCTATGTGCGACTGCTGGTGTATCTTCATGCGAAATGCCTCATTACAATGTCAGCGGCTGTGATGGGGGACACCAACTTATAACTTGCCTCAGGGCATCTGGGATGAACTGGCCACTAGCTCCCACTGCTATTAATGACATGGCAGCTTGAACAACACAGTCACATACCTACCCCACTTACAAAGTATCCTTGCCATGATATAGACTGCCGACACTGGTAATATCTCCACAGAGTACAATGCTTTCCTAAACTTTAGGAATTGGTGAGAAACACGAGCAGGGCTAGCATAGCTGCACAAGCTCCTTAGTCAAGGAGCTGTGGTGCTAACAGGAGACCAGTAACATGACAGACTGAGAGCTGTTCTGTTATTAGAACCATCTACTGTTACTTTCTATCAGGGTACATATATTCTCAACATTTAGATGTGGGAAACTCTCCCTTTCAAATCAGTACAAAGAACAAATAAAGGGATTAAGATAGAAAAGAGAAGACAGAAGATAAATTGGGAGAGAGAAAAAAAGGGGAGTGAGGTCATGTTTCATGGTTTCATGTTGTTTCAAATTTAGGACATAATGCATAATTATTGAGTACCACACATCTATCACAGTATAATAAATGCTACATCTGTAAACATTACGTTTGATAAGATTTAATTGATTGTCTCACTCCTCTAGATGTGAAGGAATAATAACAGTTCCTCAAGACTGGACCTTCAAAGATCCTGTCCACAAATATCACCACCAAAACCATCACCAGGGTCAACTGCTAACACATTACCAGGGCCCCACATTCTCCAGGAGCTCCAGTCAGACAAGACTGCAGCCATAAAATACAACTGGTGGTGGAGCTATAGCAAAACAATTATTTATATATATATATATATATATATATATATATATATATAGATATATATATATATATATATAATATTTATATTTTTTATACATATATATAATATTTAGAAAGAAGGTGCTCAAAAGGGACTTTAAAATAAAACTTATCTTATGGAAAATACATTTTGGCCCATGACATTGTCATAGTTATTAAGAGGTTCATGAACTGAGTTCCTGCTTGCTCCTGCTGAAAAATAGCACTGTATACAGATATGCTCAGCTAGATTGTTGTCCGTTGTGCAGTGTTTCTTGGACTCCCGCGATCAGAGATGCGCATTCACATCTCCATAGGTTAGAATGGAGATGCGCTCCCGCGATCGAAGACATGCATTAGCGTCTCCATAGGTTAGAATGGAGAAACACTTTGGGACACTCCATAGCATACAATGGTGCATAGTGCGATGCATGCACACATTTGTTGGCGCGATCAGCCACAATGATCTTGGGCGCATCTGTATGTATATAATGTATACACAGAGCAGGTAAAAGGGGACAGAAACCTATAATCTTTTATAAACAATATATTATATGTAAATTGCAATAATTAAAGATGATAGGCAATACTGTAAGGGGTGAATTTACTAAAGTGAGAGTTTTTAGAAGTAGAGATGTTGCCCATAGCAACCAATCAGATTCTAGCTATTATGTGCTAGTTAAATGTTAAGTAGAATCTGATTGGTTGCTATGGGCAACATCTCCACTTCAAAAAACTATCACTTTACTAAATTTACCCTTAACAATGTTATTGTACATTTGATGCAGATATGGGTAAATTCATTCTGTTAATACATACAATGGACACAATATATGAAGTCTCAGAGCTAGCTCAATATGTCAGTTCAGTGTGATAAACAGACATACACTACATAACACAAACAAAGGAATAGGGATGAGGGAGTGGCCAGATGAATCTGAGGTATCCAATCTGTGCTTCGGTACATATCTATAGTTATGCCCATGCTCTCAAAAGCAACGCAACTTGTGCTTCTGGCTGTGCCTTCCCATTGGGCTCTGCAGTAGCTGAGGGGAGAGCTGCTCTGTGCTCGTGGCCATGGTCAGCTCACAGATGTTGTGCAGTTGCTGCTGGCCATAGTCCAGCGGTGCAGAGATCCAGTTCTTGCTTATGTCGGTGAGTGATTTCCCACAGACACTAGATGACTTGACCGCTGTCACCGGTTCTTGTTAAGAGGTTCAGACAGGCTTGTGAGTAAAGTGTTCTAATTGTGGGGGCACTGTGTGGGGGCCCCCTATATGTGGAGGCTCTGGGGTGAGCGCCCCTGCCACACTGCCAATAATACGGTTCTGAATGTCTCATGGAGATGCAGTGTAAACATCTGAGTAAATACCATTCCCAAATACTGGCGATGGTGGATGGATCAAGCATAATTGGTCTCCAAGAGGAGGTTCCGGAGTCTGCCCCTGCTGCAGGAGTTCAGATAGGACCTGCTACCTCATGGAGGTGCGGGGAAAGGAGACACACACAAAGAGAGCACAGCCCGGGGGTGGTGCTGAAGTGCCCTGGGACCCCCCAAAGGCTTAATCCAGCCCTGACCATAGCCAGCTCAAATGTCCAGGGACTCACACCTCAAACATGTGGGAAAATATACGAGTATACACTGTACAGTCACGAATATACACTGATTAAAAAATATATATTTTATCTTCCTATTCATCATCACTTATTTTTTACAAAAGCATGTAAAAATTAACATTTTCATCTACTTTTGTAAAAATTAAGTTTCAGGGCCATTCATCTAATTCCGAAAAAGCATTTTTTTGGGAACTTGATGGTGTAACTGAATGCCACTCTAAGATGAGGTTCAGCCCCCAATAATCTTCACAGTCTACTGTTTACACGGCAGCCTGTGAAGATATACATGCCAGCCACAGCAGAGGGATCTATAAGGATCCCTCCTTGCTGTGTCTGCACTGCAGAACCCTGGAGATGAGAGCTCTGGGGCACTGCACCGGTCTCATTGACTGAAGACAGGTGAGTCGAGAAGAGAGGAGGTGGCAGCAGGGGGGCCGAATCAGGTGGCGGCAGTATCGGACAAAAGCAATGGCATGGGGGTGATCGGACACCGTTGGGGGAGTTTGATTAGGACACTCGCAGGAGGGAAAGGGGGTGAAACACCTGGGAATAGATAGGGGAGAGACATGCAGGGATAAAGTATCACTTTTTCGAAAAGCTGACTCCGCAAAAAGAGCAGCTTTTTGGAAGTGATAATTTTGTTAAGGAGGCATGATGAATGCCTCCAAAATATTTTTTAAACTCGCAGTGAGGTTAAAACATAATTATCACTAGTGATGATAATTATGTTTTGTTGAATTGGCTCCTCAGTGATTGTATTGTGCATTGTGTATTGGGTTATGTAGGTCCCCTCAAATGTTTTTTAGTGGTTTGATGGTAAACAATTATGTGCTGTGCTCTTTTTGAAACTTTTAAAACTTTGTTTGGTGTTGTTGTTTATACCTATTAAAGTATTATATTGGATGTATGTATTAGTTCTTAAACTCCCTAGCCATTGATATCTACAGTTTACTTCTAAGACTTAGCTCGACTGTAAATTATTTTCTAAAATGAAATACACTAACAAGAGGTATTAGAATTAATTTAGATCATATTTATTTTAACATAACAAAATTAAATGTATTAGGGCTCTATTTACTACAATCCGCATTTGTAATGCAGATTGTAGTGTGATATTATCGACTGAATTCGCATTGTGAATCCAGGCAAAATCACAGGGATTTACTACAAATCCCTTGCAGGGACAGAGCCTGTGAGAAAGCTCCATCCCTGCGAATACCCTCGGCACTCTAGTCACGATATTTTTGCAAAAAAATACCGTGACTAGAGCCCCGCACATGTGCCAACCGACCGTCGCTGCTACCCCCACGGCACTAAGACCCACCCCCAACACTAAGACCCACCCCTGCAAGTGCAGACCCCCCCCGCAACCCACACCATGACCCCCCCTCCCTTAATAGCACTTACCTGCAGTCATCGGTGCTCCAGTGATGTCTTCCATGCCTCCGGTCTGCTGATATCCCATACTGCACTGGGACCCAATCACCTGATGACCAGCTGACCGGAGGGGAGTCATCACCGGAGCCCCGACCACCGGTCCCTGGAGTCAGGTAAGTGAATTTTTTTTTTTACTATTTTTTTTTTCAGTATATCAGTTTTCGGTCTGTTTAGACCACACAGCTGATCACTGGGACCAGCTCCGGGCTCTGCTCTGCCTTTTAGAGCAGAGTAGGAGTCCGGTAACTGGGGGAGACCCTGGATAACGCCACCTCTAGGTTGCATTATTATCACAGGGCTTTCCTCGATATTTTTTTACAATTTATTTTTAGTAACTTTGGTCGGATCACATTTCCCATTACAATTATGGGAAATGCGATCTGATTACTAAAAATAAGTGATACTTAGGGGTTGGAGTAGAATTTTACAAATTCTACTCCAATTGCCCTGTAATAACTATAGGTGATACTAAAATAATGTGAAAAGGGTGTGAAAACACCCTTTCTCACTTTATTTTAGTAAAAATAATGTGAATCATTACTATAATTAAAGTTAGTACAGTACATGTATGTTAGAGGATGACAGAGAAAAGACAAGTATAACATTAACATGCACACAAAAATACTCACTGGTGTTCAACTCTCCTGCAAAGCACACCAGGATGGGTGGTATCAGTTGCCAATAGAGACCAATGGCCTACTGTATAATTGATTAAAGGAGAGTGCACTCAGGTAAAGCATATAACCAATCAACTAATACTTCCAATCTTTCTGACAAATCAAGGTAACTAAGCTGCCACCTTCCATCAATACCTAAACAACTCCCTTAAACAGAGCCTCTGCAAACAAAAGCCTCAGACATCAAATTCCCACCATCAGGTCTAAACAAATGCACAAAATGAGTCACTTCAGAATTCACTTTGCGCTTGGCCTCCTCCATTACATTACCAGGTTTGCAGGAATTTCACTTCCAGTTTGCAAAAGAGTCAGGCGCAATGTCAAAATCATGAATAATGGGCCACCTAAGTTCCAAGGATGTGCACTGGCATAAGTCATTGCCACCAATACATATCACCAACTGTTTAGGCTGAAAAAATTTCTGCACAGCTTCCAACATACATCATTTTAACTAACCCCACAAAATGCCCCTAAAACCTAACCAACAAACTCTGTCAACCAAACTAAAATGCATAGATATGGTACATGGGCAAAGATGATTGTGCAGCTCAATAAATAAAAGTGTCCAAAAAGCCCAAATGGGCTTAAAATTGTACAAATCTGTAAAAATCAAGAAGAAAAGATTAGTATCTAACAATAACTACCAACAACCAGGGGTCTTTTAAGGGAGGAAGGGGCCCATGTTCACTCACCGTCCGGGGCCCCCTCCCCTCTCCCCAGTTGCCGTCAGTGAACTGACAGCAGCAGTAGACTCTGGGCACTAGAGTGTGCCTGGAATTTACTGCACATGCACAGTTCACCAGAAAAATGGCACAGCAGCTATTTTTCCAGTGATTTTCCTACAGAACACCCTTCCCAAAGGAACCACCCTACAGACTCTAATAAGAATTGAGCCTGTAGCAAACCAGCCAACAAACTGTGGGCCTGATTCAGAGCTGGACGCTCTTTCAGAGCGCTCGCTCTGAATCAGTGCCCTCCCTCTCTTTTTTTAGAGCGGCCTCCTGGCCGCTCGCATAGCTGTGGGTGGCCCTTGTGGTAGGGTCTCATCTGCCGCAAGCCCTGGAGTGCTTTTGGCTCTATCAGAGCCAAAAGCACTCCCACTGACATCATTTGTGATGTCAGTGGGGCCGGCCCCAGACGGTAGGCGTTCCCATGGGAACACCTCCGTCTAGGTAGCAACGCCCCTGGCATTCCCACCAAAGGTGGCGTGCTGTCACTCAACATCGACAGCACGCCCCCTTTGTAGCAAGACCCATAGCAACGCTTGGCCATTGCTATCCAGGTCTCGCGCATGCACACGACGGAGCCGACTCTCTCGTGCGCATGCGCACTTGGCCAATATTGACCCGCTTGCGAGCGCTCACAAGCGGGTCTGAATCAGGCCCAGTATGCAATAGCAAACTGCAACCTATTCACAATATCTTGCAGCAGTCAACAGCAGCCTGCAATGACATAGATTTTGATACTTAAAAATTATAGCCGCTGTCAAGATCAACTGGTCCCCAGATACCTCAATCTAATACTGCTCTCACTGATTATGGTTACATCAGCACTCACGTTTGAATAACATGATTCAGTTGCCACCATCAAAGTTTAATTAGAGGTAGACCTTAGATTCTACCTTCACACAATTATTAATTTTCAAATGATAATGTAGCAATCCTACAGGCGTATAGGTACCTGGAAAGAAATTCAAAAAGAAAGGTAAGATTAAGGGTTTTAATCTGAGTACAAAATTACTCCAATGCATCCAATACAAAAAAAGATTACATAAAGGACACACAGATTAATATGCAAAATAATAACAAAAAATAAAAGGAATAAAAACAGAACAACTCACTTATAAGAAATATGAAAAATTCTGCTGTGTGGATATCACTTAGGAGGAATGGACCAATCTAGTCTGCACAGACTTCTCCGAAGGATTTAACAACAGTTGCTGGCAGAGATTCATCTTTATGTTGTGGAGGGGTCTGCCTTACCCTTAACTCTTTCAGTGCCATATAGGAACAAATTCTGTGACCCACACCACTTATTCTGTCAGAATTGCATTGAACAGTTTTTCAAATATTTGCAGAAACATTTGAGACCTCAATCTTGATGAATATCCTGTTATGCTCTGGCTTTACACACAACATTAAAGTTGTGTTTCTGGGGCTAAATCACACATTTACTAATACTTAAAAAAAAATAAAATTGTCTTTTAGTAAAAGTGTAACTTATCCCTAGAAATACAACATGGGTGTTGATTGATCTTGATAGATTTTTATTATTTTTAAAAATAAAAATTTATTAAAATGAACCTTACAAAAATACCCCTTAGGCATAATCCTCATAAAAAAGGTTTTCTCTCTCCTGATCTCCTGCACAACACCCACTCTTTTGGGAAATCTTCAAGGAGAACACATCCTCTGTCAGTCCACACATTGATGGTTATCTGCCCCCTCACTGCTCTGGTTTGGCTTCAAAGGGCTCAGCAGTCATAAAATGCATTTTACCCATCATCTCCTCTGCAGCACAGACCTTGGTCATCTATAAGGCATAATACCTGACATCCATTTTGATACATCACTTGACAATTTTACACAATGAAAACACATAGGACAATAAATTACAGTTTGCTTTATACATACAGAGGTCATGAAATATAATTTCTGGTGGTTACTTCTGGGATTAATTACTATAGTCGCATAATTGGATCCTCAGTCTTATCAAGCGTAATCAAAACGCTCAGCTCCAAAAATAGCACTTGAACTGAAAAAGTTATCTCCAGCAACAAGTAGAATCCAAAGGGCCAATGCAGAGAAAAACATTGAGGTAATGAACCATGCCATCCTCTTCAGCACCAGCCAACACACACCAGTGCAGGAATGTGCTAACATTCAAATTAAGAGCAGGGGATAGAACTTTCCATATGCAAGCACTTGTCTATGACATATTTATCCTGCAAACTAAACCCCTTCAAATGAAAATAAACAGGATGTATGGATAACAGGCAGAAGACCGATTCCACATCAATCCAGCTCTCATCCTGCCTTATGTGAATGCAGGTGGGAGGGTATGTGTCTGAGTACTGCTGGGGTGTTGGCAGTGAATGTATGGGGTGTCTTGGTGATGCTGGGGTGTTGGCAGTGAATGCAGAGAGAGAGTTTGTGTCAGAGTGCTCCTAAGATATTAGTATTGAATGCAGGGGGGAGTGTGTGTCTGAGTGCTGCCTAGGTGTTATTTTTGACTGCAAGGAGTGGGGCAGGTATGTTTGGGTGCTGCTGTATTGTTGGCAGTGAATGCAGGGGGAGAATGTGTGTTTAGATAACTTTAGCCATGGTATTGGCACTGAATGCAGAGGGTAGGAATAGCTTGCATGGATGCTTCTGGGGTGTTGGTCATCAATATAGGGGAGAGTGTGTTTGTCTGTGTGCTGCTGGGGTGCTGCTAATAAATGAGGAGGGATGGTTTGTGCCTGGGAGCTGCAAAGGTGTTGGCAGTGAATGTAGGGGAAAACAGTGTGTGTCTGGGTGCTGCTAAGGTATTAGTAGTGAATGCAAGGGTTGGGGAGAGTGTGTCTGGGTCATGCTGTAGTGTTGGCAGTAAATACAAGGGGAATGGTGTGTGTATGCTGCTAAGATGTTAGTAGTGAATATAAAAGGGAAAGTGTGTGTCTGGGTGCTGCTAATGTGTTAGTAATCAATGCCAGGTGCTGCTGTAGCATTGGCAGTGAATGCACAAGGAGGCTGTTTTTCTGCGTGCTTGTAGGGTATTGGCTGTGAATGCAGGGTAGGAGAGTTGCTTCTGCTAGGGTGTTGGCAGTGAATGCAGGGGAAGGGGTTGTGTCTGTGTGCTGCTGAGGTGTTGGCAATGAATGCAGGGGTAGAGTGTGTGTGTGCTGCTGGGGTGTAGGCAGTGAATGCAGGAAAGAGAGTGTATGTCTCTGTGGTGCTAGGGTGTTAGTAAATACAGAGATGGAGGATGTGTGTCTAGGTGCTGCTGGGGTGTTGGCAATGAATGCAGTAGGGAGAGTGTTTGTCTGCGTACTGATAGAGTGTTAGTAGTGAATGTGGGAGTGAGAGTGTATCTGGATAATGCTTTAGTGTTGGCAGTGAATGCAGGTGGGAGTGTGTGTCTGGGTGCTTCTATGTTAGTGAATGCAGAACTGAGTATGTGTCTGGGTGCTTCTAGGTTGTTAGTAGTGAATGCAGGAGTGAGTGTGTTTCTGGGTGCTTCTAGGTTGTTAGGAGTGAATGCAGGGAGGAGTGTGTGTCTGGGTGCTGCTGGGTTGTTGGCAGTGAATGCAAGGGGAGATGTGTGTGTGAGTGCTTCTGGGACTGGGGTGTTGGTAGTGAATGCAAGTGGAAGGGAAGGGCACTAACAACTATCTTGCCTCCAGACTTAGAGCCTGATTCAGCAGTACACACTAGTGCACTGCTGAATGCAGATTCCCGATGTTTGGGAGTCTGCACAGGTGCAGGACCCATTCTACTAGTGTGCAGAATGGGTCCTGCTAACTCGCTTGCAGACTGGCAGCAGACTATCAGTGACTGAAAGTCTGCATCCATTAGTGGGCGGGGAGGGGGGGGTGATACCTTCGGTTTCCAGAAATGGAGGCATGTCAACTCCATTGCGGGGGAAGGAAGAAACCAGGATTTCCGTTGGCTGACAGAGATTTCCTGGCCTCTTTCTCTAAACGGCGGCGGCCGGCTGCGGGACCCCATGGTACGCAGATTATCTGATACTGCAGACAACCCACCTCGGATAAGTAGTACAGAGGAGGCATGATGCAGAATCAGATCCTCAAAGTATGAACTTACAACAATGTACACAGATGATGTAGGCAGTGTTTTTATTTTTTTGTATCGTTTGCAATTTTCATGGTTTTTCTGGTTTGCAGCACCCTGTTTACAGAGAAATTTGGCAATGCTAAGGAATAGTGGGCCTGATTCAGACCCGCTTGTGAGCGCTCGCAAGCGGGTCGATGGTGCCCAAGTGCGCATGCGTACAACGGAGCCAGCTCCGAGGTGCGCATGCGCGAGACCCGAATAACGACGGCCAAGCCGTTGTTATGGGTCTCGCACCAAAGGGGGCGTGCTGTCGATGTTTATTGACAGCACACCCCCTTTGGTGGGTGTGCCGGGGGCGTGGCTGCCCAGACGGGAACGCTTACCGTCTGGAGCCGGCCCCACTGACATCACTAGTGATGTCAGTGGGAGTGCTTTTGGCTCTGATAGAGCCCGATGGTCGCGATGGTCTTGACCATCGCGACCATCATTTTGGCCGCTCGCTATAGCTGTGGGTGGTCACCCACAGCTATGTGAGCGGCCAGGAGGCCGCTCCAAAAAGGAGCAGGGACGGCCCTGATTCAGAGCGAGCGCTCTGTCAGAGCGTCCGGCTCTGAATCAGGGCCAGTGTTTCCACCTTTGGATTTATATCCCTGATCGGAAGGAATTACCTTTTCTTTTGTTTTTTGCTATTGTAGTTGTTTTAGTAGCACTTCTGTTATGTAATTGCGACAGCATTTTAAGATATAATAATGCCAGGGACTTTTGTTTTACAGAAAACCAGGAAAAAAACTGTTAGAGATCAGGAAATCTGACCATTTGAAAGTGGAAACACTGGATGTAGTGACAATATAAAATAATTCAGCAGAATCAGCTTTAGACTGCAATTAGCAAACAGGCCATCATAAGGCAGCCATTGAACCATGAAGCTCATGGCCCACTCACAGTCCAGACATTTCAGATATCCCTACTTTAGCACAGGTGGTTAACTCAAACTGCCTGAGGTAATAATTAAGCTACCTGAGTACATGCATGGATAGCCTTAGTATCTGAACTGTGAGTGGACCATGATGAAACACTGGTCTAGCTAATGCTAGTGAAAATCATTTTCATTAGTGCATATTTTACACCAACTACCTTGCTACACTTCCTGACAGGTGAACATGAATTTGTGTTCAGGTGTGACAGCTGTGTTAATATGAGCATAACCTCACTTTTCATGGCCTATGCTTGCATGCCCCTTTCCTCCCCAATCCATCTTTCAAAATGTAAGTAGTTGTAAATGTTAAGTTGCATACACACACAACGATTTTTTTACCAACGATTTTATGAACGATTTTCTGTCAGATTTTATAAAGGGTAATGAACGATTTTTTTTAACTACAAACAATTTTTGCATATTCACTTAATGAAAATCGTTGAGTTGACAATTCTGACTGAACTAAAAACTACAAATGTGAACGCGCATGAACGATAATCGTTCATCGTTTGACTCAGAAAGTGAATGATTTATTCAAATGATTATCGTTAAACAATATCGTGTATGCAGCTTAAGGTGCAACAAGTCTGCTTATAGACAGAAATAAAAGTTGCTTTTATGCGCATACATGAAAAAAGGCATACAAGGTAACCCATCTTAAAGAATCTTAAAGGATCACTAAATCTTAAAAAACTATTAAAAACCTTTACAACTATATATATATACTGTAAAGGTGCATACACACTTAATGATTTTGTAACCAACGATTTTCTGTCAGTTTCCCTTGAAAAAGTGAACGATTTTTGAAGTTAATGAATCATTTTCACAACGATGAATGAACAATGGGCCTGATTCAGACCTGCCCGCGAGCGCTGAGCGCTCGCAAGCGGGACGATGTTGGCCCAGTGTGCATGCGCACGACGAAGGTGGCTCCATCATGTGCATGCGCTAGTCCAGGATAGCAACAGGCAAGCTGTCACTCTGGGTCTTGCTACAAAGGGGGCGTGCTGTCACTCAACATTGGTGGGCGTGCCGGGGGCATGGCTGGCCAGATGGAGGCATTCCCATGGGAATGCCTACCATCTAGGGCCAGCCCCACTGACATCACAAGTGATGTCAGTGGGTGGACTTCTTGCTCTGTAAGAGCAAGAAGTCCACTGGGACTTGCGGTAACGAGATCCTACCACAAGGGTCTCGTCGCAAGTCCTATGGTCGGTAAGGTCTTGACCATCACAACCATCATCCTGGCCACTCGCACTAGCTGTGGGTGGTCGCCAGGCCCCTTCAGCAAGCATGGGCCCAGGTAATTTGTACCCACTCCCCCCTCTCTCGGCACCCCTGGACACAGATGGGGTAAACAGGGAGGAATGAGCTTGTAGCAGCAAGTTAAAATGAGAGCTGGAAGGCTTTGATGGTATCCCGACAGGGGTCGGGTAAGTATACTTACCCCCCCTTCTCCCTCTAACACTCCCTTCTTGTAGCCTAACCCTCCCCACCCCACCCCACACCCTAACCCTAACCATTAGTGCCTAAACCTAAGTCTCCCCCCTCCATGCCTAAACCTAACCCTCCCCCCTCAGTGCCTATCCCTAACCCCACCAGTGGTGCCTAACCCCCGCCCTGGTGCTTAACCCCAACCCCTCAAAAAAAACCTAGCGCTAACCCCTCTATGCTACCTAAACCTAATCCTCGCCCCCGTGGATAACAGCTGGCATCCTTCTGAATTCTGGCATCAGGATTAAGATAGACGTCTGTATTTTGACACCTGTCTTAAGTGCCTTTTTCGGGCTTCTCCAGTCGGGATTTAGACCGGCGGCATCGCGGCCGCCAGTCTCATAACTAAATCCCGTATATACTGTGCATAAGTATTGCAATTAGATGATGTTATGGCTGCCATTTATTTACACTAAGCATAAAGGGCCACACATATTTAACGACAGATTGTTCACTGAACCGATTGGATCGGAAATGCCGACCAGCGGCCATCGATGTTCAAAGATTCGTTGAAAGATCGGTGAAATTCTAGAT
Source organism: Taudactylus pleione (assembly GCA_031769625.1). NCBI lineage: Eukaryota > Metazoa > Chordata > Amphibia > Anura > Myobatrachidae > Taudactylus > Taudactylus pleione. The sequence goes on along the minus strand of JAUIMM010000113.1, from coordinate 17,545,617 downwards.
GTTAATATTCACTTATTTGCAAATCACGATCATATTTTAGTCATGATCAGCAAATCAGGTAAATCTAACATGTTGGATTTCGCCGATCCTCCAACCCAGCATCTGGGGTACGCTGAATTGTGACAATCAGTCTCTGGTGTATGGGGGCCTTGAGGTGATGCCAAAACCAAATTGTCATTTTCCAATTGTTTGTCAGTCTTTGAAGATATAATGGAAGTCACTCGTGACATATTTTCTCTATTTAATTTCCACATATTACATATACAGGAATAACAGACATCTGTTTCCTCCTATTTCTCAAAGGATAAAGTTTGAAAAACATTTAATTTCCAATTGATATAGCATGCAACATATCTATCTGTTCTGCTGCACTGTGGTTGCTGAATAACTGATATATCTATAGACCTAATTGAGAAGAATAGCTGATAATTGTGCTCTTCTGGAACTAATAGTAAATTGTGGATAATTGCAGAAAGGTATAATTGCCCTAACCTTAGAAACAGTGGAAATCTTCTGACCAGTCACACAAATCCATTACGATTTTATTGGGTCCTAAAAGGAGTTATGTGATTCCCTAGGATCTAATACTTGTCAATCAGGCATGGTAAATTGGATTCTTGAATAGGGAAATCCCTTGGGGAAGTAAGATATTATCTAGATCAGATGCAGTGATTTTTTTTCGACTCTGTGCTTACTAGGTTCTGTTCTCTCTTTAGTGAACCAATAAAACCATAATAAGTATTGATTAACCCATTACTGAGCATTATCCACTGGCTTCTGCCTGAGTGTATTTAAACATATCACAGTTGCTTCAATGCTGCCATAGTACAGCTGTTTGCCTTTGCATAGGCTACCTTTCACAGGAGACAGGTTCAAATTCAGCAAGTCAAAGAAGTGAATGCCCTAATTATGGTCAACAAATCAGCATGCGGATATCTTTATCATACATGCTGCAAGACACATCATCCCTGAGCTGAAAGCTCACCTACATAGGAAGGTTCGGGTAATGACTTGTTATGTTGAGTACAGCATGCCATTAGCATTTAGAGGTAGCACAATTTCTGACATTTACTGTAACTTCTATAATCCTATCAAGATTTATATAAATTCTATATTTGCAGGAAAGGAATGTTATTGTACGTAGTGTAAATGCCATAACATATAATAAATAGTGCCAATTTAATCCTGCAACATCATGAATTGTTAACATGAAAATAATGTGTAGCAATGTACAGTATATAAATATAATTTTTTTTTCCTCTTTTAGATACATTTCATTTCTTTTTATCCTCTTTCTTAATTATCGATGCCCAGTTTTTTTCTCCACATAAATGAATAAATTCCATTGTGTTTAAAAGGGTAACGACTAAATTAGTAGTTCATGACACCCAGCACAGGTTTATCGCCCCTTTCCTATTTCATTCTCTAAATTTATAGTGAACAAAATAAGTGCAAAAAATGTGAACTTGTCTTTCTAATAGGTCAATTACTAATGTTTCTTTTATGGATGCACTGAAGAAATATGATGCGTTTTTAATGCATGTGAATAAGAAATTTAGGGGTATATTTGGCAAGGGGTATATGGTAATTTGTGTTCATTACAGAATAGCCATTTGATCAAATGATTTCCAATACCTTGTCAAAATAAATTACATTCACTTAATTAGATGTACAGGAAGTATAACTGATGCTGGGACAAGTATTAATTTAGGACTGTGCTGAAACTGCCACTCCATCTTCTGACCCTGAGGCTGTATAATTCAAGATACCCTGTGATGGAAGGAAGACTGTCTCCATAGCAATTACCTACATCTTTTATCAGTCATTTCTGGAAGGAAAATTAGAGCAATTGTGTCAGGATAGTCATATGGGCAGAAATTGCCCACTCATTCAAACCACTTATGTCTGTGACTTTGTCCCTGGTTGATGGCTGTCTTTGTCCTCAACCATGTTTTTGAAAGCTTGATTAGATATAAGCAGATGTGCCATACTGTAACCACAAAAGCTCCCCCTTTGTTTTCTTCCAATTCCTTTTATTTTTACTATGATTGGCACAAAATTATACTCTATTTTTATTTATTAAGCAAATTAGTCTTTGAGGAAACTATAATTCGATCACTGTCGGTAAAGTGTTACTTCTGTATACTTTCTGCAGCCGAATCTAATTAGAAACACATTTGACAATATTTCAGAGTCCAGGACCACTTAGTGAAACATTGAAGGAGGAAATATAATTGATCGAGGCTGCCTGCTTCGCGACGTATTATCTGGGTACGACTAAGCCGGCGTTCCATTTCTACTTGTGGAGATCTTAGTTATTGACTCTGTTGCATTTCTTGGGGAAAACAAAGCTGCATGTTTGGCTCATTTAGGATATTTACATTTTATCACTGTAGGACTTTGAAATCTGTAAAAAGCTTATCTTTTGATCAATAATAGTTGCCGTTTACACTGAGCAAAATAAAAACAGCATAAGCCTTCCCTTCTGATTCCTTGTTCGGGAAAACTCGCAATTAATGGCTCTTACAACAGGAAAGATATTCCCTTCTTCGTGGCTCAGCTAGGGACCTGCCAGATTAATCTATTCCCAGTTTGCTAGCTATGGTCCTTTACTCTCTATCTGTCTTAGCATATTGATTTTTGGAGCTGTCTTATTGGTTCCTAACATAATTATAGCAGGAGTAGGTCTCTTAGTACAGCTAATACATTTACCCCATGGCGTCCTGAGAAGCTTATATTATTGTCATTTATTCTGTTTAAATATTGGGCCCTATTATCCTGATTAAAATGCTGGAATTGTGAACAAGAGGATTAAAAAAAATATATATATACAATGTTCTGCAATGTCTATATTTTCAGATAGTTTTTTGTGTTAAATAACAAATGACAAAAATCCGGGTAAAGTAGCACAGTGCCTGAGCCACACAGGCTAATTGGTTTAAAAATAACACTGTGTCATATGAAGATTAAACTTCACTTGCTGCTCCATAAAATGTACTCTTTCCTCTTTCCGTTTTTCAGTATACACAAGTGGCACTCATAATGTCTATTTGTTACTGAGGATAACTTTACATACCCTGTCATAACAATGAAGAATTGCCAACTATTTATTTCAGTGTTCCTAATTGTTGTCAAAATTTGACCCACTCTCTGGCACTCTATTTTTCAAAGTCACACAGGAAAGAAAGGGCATGCATTTATTAATGTGGATAGCTTTTCACTTATGCAACAGCGTTCGTGCAGGGTCTGTTTATTTTTAAGTTTTTCAGATTTTATTTCGGTACCTGGAAGTACAAGTCCATAAATTAGTCAAGTGAATTATTTTATTCCTGACAGTAGTAGGATTTAATTTGGGGACTGAGTGGAACACTTTTATTTCAGGCTTACTGTACCTACACAGTATTTATTTATTTATTTGCTTTTGGTAACCGGGGTGGGTGCACTAGGTATAAAATTACTATTTTCACAACAGTGGTTTTAATTTTTTTACTTAGTGTAGAAAAAAATAAAAATAAAATATTGATGGTTTGCGGAATCGTGAATTAAAACAGAAGTGTGAATACAGGTGCAAAAAAGTTTGTATGGAGCAAACTTTATTGCAGCATTTAGCCCACCTGGATCATCAATTTGTCATGGTTAAAGGTATATTTCTCACACCTTTTCACTGAAACGGATGCTGCGCTATGCTGTAACATTTCCACTACAGGAAACCATAGAATATACACTAAAGTTTACCCTATCTGTCTTCGCTTCTGATGAAGAACCGATCCTGGTTTGAAACGAGTTAAGTGGTGTGGCTGCATTAACTACTGGACACTGTGGGGGACGCACTTACCTGAATTAGCTTAGGGATTGAGGAGTATCTTGAACTCTGGGCCTGATTCAGAGCCGCTCGTAAGCGGCCGCTCGTTTGCTCCAAGCAATGTTCGCACAACTGCGCATGCGTATGGGTCGTAATGCGCATGCGCCAACCAGTCATTGCCGTCGGAAATCGAGCGCTCGCAAAATAGCGAGTGCCTGCTAATTTGAGTGACAGGATGAGGCGTTTGTGGGTGGTAACAGGGGAAGGTGCTTGAAAACGGGGAGTGGAGATCCGAACGCAGGCGTGCCAAACGCTCAAAACGGGCGTTTTAAGAGTGTGCATAATTAACAAAGCAACCACAAGCACTGCGAGCAGTTCAGCCACCTTTCGATGTACTCGATTAATCAAATAAATAGCGGAGATGACGTAGGATGCGAGCGGCCAGGGGGCGTCTTTACAAAATAGCGAGCGCATGTTTCGTTCGCTCGGTCAGACATAGAGGCGTCAACAGACCGCAAAGAGCGAGCGCTCAATTTAAATAGCCGGACCTTTTTTCTGAACGAGCGAGCGCAAATAACGTCCGGCTTTGAATCAGGCCCTCTGTTTGCAACCTTGATAAAAGATCTGGCCTGATGAGTATATGCTGTCTCCATACACATGCTGATGTGTTATATGACTGTTTTTTTGTTATATTTGTGAGTGCATTTTTTAAAGTATTACAATTCTTTTAATGGTATAAAAGGTGTTTGCACTACTGGTTCTCTTTATTCTTTTGCTAATCTTTCAAATGTATCACCTATTTCCGATTATCTTTGGTTGAACACATATGTTGGAATTACCCTTCATTACATGACTTATCCAGATTGATAGGATACAAACTGATTGACGTACAAATCATAAAGATTGCAGAGAAATGATTTGCATAGTCACCATGATTTTTTACTTTTGAGGGTGATTATCCTTTTACGGTTACATGATCATTGGTTGCATTATAATATTGTTTAGTTATTAATAAAGGAAGTCCGCTAACATTGTCATTGTTAAGTGGTATTTGATAAACTGGATGTCATTCGGTAAGGATGATTAACTGTATGAACTGCAGAATATTCTGATGCACAGTCAGAGGTGCAGTGTGGATTAATAGCGCCTGGAGCAACTGTACGCTACAGTGCTCTCCATTCCATTATGGTTTGGACAATAGTAGTCACTCCTAATGGTGCCACATCATACCACATTTGCTATGACTGTGTATTTAGAAAAACAGGTTTTATTTGACTACACATTTGGGGTAACGCATAACCGTTCATCCACAATTTTTTTATTTACTTATGTTATAAAATTTAAAGCTAATATTAACCAGCTTAAATGCAATACAAATGTAAAAATTACAGACAATGAAATATTTGTAGGTTGCGCATACAACTCATGTTTAGGCCTGCTACATTTAGGGGAGAACACCTGCTCTATTTATTCTGTAGGTCTGCAACTTTTGTAAAACATGCTCCCTGCTCACCAGATTTTCTCACACATGACTCATGCCCAGCATGGCCACAACAATATTGCCAAACATGCTCCTCAGCACACCAGCTTTATTTTCACTTGCCCAACCAGATTTTCTTGCCCATGGCACAGTGCCTTTCAGCTTTTGGCACACATACCCCCCATCTCTCATACCTCTGTGCTTACCAACTTTTGTCAAACATGCACTCCTGCACAAGAAAATGGCCCCATGCATACCAAAATGCCTTACTGCACACAAACATGCCCCACTACACACTAACATGCTCCCTCTGCACCCATTCACTTTGCACAACAACAAGCCCCCTGAACACCATTATGACTACCCTAAACACATTCTTCCTGCACACCAAGGTGCCCCCCCTGAACACCAGCATGCCCACTGCACACCCACATGCCTCTAATTCCCACATTACCCCCTGTACACCAACAGTCCCTTCACCACACCAACATACCCCTCACAGTTTTTGGACTTCACACAGTGAGATCATTATTGATTTAAAATTCTATATTTATTTTTATGTTTTCTTTTTCTTTTCATTTCTTACTGTTTTAAGTTTACATGTTATTTTATTATTCATGGATTAAGAGTACAATATGCTTATGATTGCTATAGTATTTGGGTAGTTTTGTTGCTTCTGTGACTTTATATGGCAACAGAAGCTCTAAGGTTAATGTGAAAAGTAAGTTTAGCATAAATTAATGGTCAGAAGTGTCTTAAGAGAGGAGGGGGCCCGTGTGCATTCCCCGTCCGGGACCCCCACTTCTCTCCTTGGCGGCTGGCCCAGTCTACTGTGCATGCGCAGTTCACTGGGAAAAGGGCACGGCTGCCATTTTCCCGCTGATTCCCCATGTACAGGAAAAATGGCTGCGGCTGACATTTTTCAGGTGTTTTGTCCAGCACTGCACCCTGACGCAGTACTTCAGAGGGGTAAGTATTAAAACATATGGCTGTAGGGTGTGCGGTGTGCCCACCCTCCCCCCCGGACCCAGGGCCCGTGTGCACCGTACACCCTGCACCCATTATAAATACTCCCCTGTGAATGGTGTTAATACTTGTAATAAAATTACTTAAAGTGAAATATATCTTTACATATGGAACTTGGTGAGGACATAACTTTATAGGTTTGGTTCTAAATTATGTAAGAAATTGACAATGATATTAGATTTCTCATTTATACTGTGTTTACATGTTAATTTTATGACTTTTTCACCTACAGTAGCCATGCCCCACTCCTGTATATGAACTGTCACAGAAAATGTCATTTATAAACTGCAAAATAAGTGGCCGTGCCATCTATCCTTATTTGTACAAATGTACCTAATTGTCACCCACAACACACCTACAATCCAGATTTCAGAAGGGCTTGACCCTGAGTCAGATGGCACAAAGATGGATTCGCCCACTTTGAGTGACTTTAGATGCTGAAATCCCGTTTCCGTCTTTTGACGCAAGCACTGGGCGCACCATCGAAGCCTGCACCAGCCCCATGCTATTTGCAGTTTCTATGACTGAGTATGGCCTCCAATGTCAGCGAATAAGTGTCTGAGTTTTCAACCAGTCCTGTGACACACCCGGGACACTCCCATAACACGCCCATAAGATGCTCGGTCTCATCTCCCTGTGTCTGCATAGCCAACTCACAGTCACTGCCCAGGAACGCCCAATAAATTTCCAATACATTTCACACACAATACGTCTCAATCCCTACGGTGACTCTAGGCCTGATTAGGAGATTTACGTTAATGCAATCGCGACTGCATTTTCCCATGGAACGCGGTTGCTAAAATATGAAAATGCCCTCCAAAGAAGAGCCGAGCATAGGGATGCCCACTACTGCCTTCTCCTATACGTCCGACGATGTGCATCAGCTTAAACATCAGTACCATCGATGCACAGTCACGCAGTATGTAAGACAAGTGTGACCAGCCACAAACACTGCAGCTCTTCCGACATGCAGAGAGCTATCATGCTGTGAAATGATCGAAGTGGCTAATTTATGCACGCCCATGAAATGGTGTTTAAATGGTCCGACACGCCTAAGTTTTCCTAACCACTCCCCCTTACCACCACCAAATGCTGACTGCTTGTCACTCATTTTGCGAGTGGTTCTTCTGCATGAGTGTATTTGCAATGCAATCGCTGCATGTTGGCAGTGTGACTTTCACACATTTACAAACAATCGCTCGGTCTGTGAAAATATCAGCTTTGCTTACGTCTCTTAATCAGGGCCTCTGCGAGTACACTCAGTGTAATGCATGAGCTGTACAAGGTTTAGGAATTTTCAAGCACATGCAGTAGCAAAATAAAGACTCAACTCAGTAAGTATCAGTATTGTGTGCAACTTAGAATCAGGCCCTGTGTAAGCAAAAAAAATAAACAAATCACTTAAAAATCCTTTGCACTAACTCAGGGACTGGCTGGCAAATTTTATCCTGGGGGACAGACACAAGTAAGTGGCCCAGTTTTTCCACCAGTACATTGCAATAGCGAAAGACACATGATAATAGCGGGTTGGGTATGTCATGCTGGAGCTCGGAATCCCAGCTGTAGAGAATCCTGATTACAGCATCCTGAAAACCTTCCCCCTCTCCCTACTCTAAACGTAACTCTCCCTCACCGGGGTCTACCCCTAACCTCCTCCCTTAGTGGACAGCACAGATGGTGTAATAGCATTACTGCCTCACAGCACTGAGGTTGTGAGTTTGATTCCCATCATAGCCCTAACCGTGTGGAGTTTGTATATTATCCCTGTACTTATGTTGGTTTTCTCAGGGTACTCTGGTTTCCTCCCACAGTCCAAAAAAATATATACTGGTAGGTCAATCCCAACAAAAAATTAACCCTAGTGTGTATGTGGTGAGCATGTGGTAGGGAATATAGATTGTAAGCTCCACTGGGGCAGGGACTGATGTGAATGTACAAATATTATCTGTAAAGCGCTGCGGAATATGTGTGTGCTATATATATAACAGGTAATAAATAAATAACCCTAACCTCCCCCTAGTGCCTAACTCTAACCCCTAATCCACTGATACTTACCTTCGTGATGCCGGCGGACGGTATTCTGGTGCCGGCATCCCGATCATCCCTATAATAGACTCTGTAGGTAAGGTTTGTCTAATGTGGGTGTGCTTTTAATAGCCAATTAAATATATGAAAAATTGTTATGTCAAAGAGATATAAACAAATACAACAACCAGCTCCATCCCAAACCAGTAACCATTCTAGTGACCCCTACATAATGCACACAGCACTCTAGTGACGGGTATACAATGCAGGAACCATTCTACTTACCTTTATACAATACAGGGACCATTCCTGTGACCATTATACAATACAGGGATTATTCTCGTGACCAATATACAATACAGGGACAATTCTAGTGATAGATATATAATACAGGCACAATGTTAGTAACAGGTATATAAGGGATACAATCAAAATGCCAATGACCGATAGGCAGTGTGACTAAATCCCGGCATCTAAATACCAACGCAGACTAAAGACATGCGTCAAAATCCCGACGCCTGTCTATATTCGGATGCTGGAATCTAGACAGACGGCTTCCTGAATGAAGGTAAGCTGGACAGTGTTAGCGTTTAGCTGCAGTGTGGGAGGGTTAGGTTTAGGGACCTCCGGGGGCCTTAGGGTTAGGCAGCACCCCGGGAGGGTTAGGTTTAGGGTGCAGGGAGGGGGGTTAGGTTTAGGATCCCCGGGGGGAAGGTTAGGGTTAGGCACCACCCCGGGAGGGTTAGGTTTAGGATTTGGGGATAGTGTGTTAAGTTTAGGCACCCCCAGGGGGGGTTATAGTTAGGCACCACAAGGGGGAGGTTAGGGTTAGGCACTACTAAAGGAGGGTTAGGGGGGGAGAGGGGGGTGGGTTAGGGTACTTACCAACCCCAGTCCGGATCTTCAGCATTTGGGCTTGCAGCATTGGGATTCAATGAGATGACTTTCCGGCCATTGACATTTCATACCCAACCCATGAATAATATAGGGACTATTGCAGTGACTGGTAATTATGATAATTTATAAAAAGAAACAAAAAAATGTGGCAGCTGCTCATTCAATCTGGTAGTACTTTTTCAGGTGCATGAAAGGGAGGGGTCATACCAAGTAGAAAAAGAGAGGGGGGTTTAACCCCCTATTGTTCCTCAGCACACTGAACCATACCAGCAACAATATATGAACACTATATGTTAATAGAATTTCAGAGATATTAGTTGCATGCATTTGCAAATACATGGGATGCTGCTAGGCCTCATCAAGGCTTCTCTGTCACTAGCAGTCCGTTTAGTGTAGGGACTGCTAGTGACAGAGAAGCCTTGACGAGGCCTAGCAGCATCCCATGTATTTGCAAATGCATGCAACTAATATCTCTGAAATTCTATTAACATATAGTGTTCATATATTGTTGCTGGTATGGTTCAGTGTGCTGAGGAACAATAGGGGGTTAAACCCCCCTCTCTTTTTCTACTTGGTATGACCCCTCCCTTTCATGCACCTGAAAAAGTACTACCAGATTGAATGAGCAGCTGCCATTTTTTGTTTGTGGTTATGAGATGCATGAATGAGCCAGCATTAGCAGGGCATGCTGGTTCTAGTAGTGCTAGTTGGAGTTCCCAGGGGTGACTCCCAGGTAAGCTGGCTCTCAATTCGGATGCATTTATGTATCTGCCTTTATCATGAGGCCTTACATTTGCCAAAAAATATATATGTGCCTTTGTTATGAGGCTTTAATTGGCATACATGACATTTGGGGTAAGCGTTTTGGCGTAGGGCCCCTGAGGCTGCTCTGGCTGGGCCTCCTGAGGGCATCACCACTTAATACACATAGTTTCTTTTCACATCACCTTTTTATGTTTGTTTAATATTCATGTAATTTTTCACATATATTTTAACCCCTTAACACTTAGTAATTACTTGCACACTTCTATACTTTACACTGCACTGTCACTCTTTTTCCATTTTTCGTGTGATGCCCTGGGGGGGTCCTGGGCTGGACTTAATTTGGGGTGCTCTGCGCCCCAGATGTGAACCATTTAGTGTAGGGACTGCTAGTGACAGAGAAGCCTTGACGAGGCCTAGCAGCATCCCATGTATTTGCAAATGCATGCAACTAATATCTCTGAAATTCTATTACCATATAGTGTTCATATATTGTTTCTGGTATGGTTCAGTGTGCAGAGGAACAATAGGGGGTTAAACCCCCCTCTCTTTTTCTAATTTATAAATAGTATGGTTAATAAATTCCCATTCTATAAGTATAAAATTAGGGATGTGCAGGCTCGGATAGGTTCGAGTTTGCACGTGGAGTTCGGATTTTTCCCTCCAAAAAAACGGAACTCAGAACGAGGCAAAACGTCATCTTACATGGACGAACATCATCATTCCTGGACAAAAGACCAGGAATGATGATGTTCGTCCATGTAAGATGACGTTTTGCCTCGTTCTGAGTTCCGTTTTTTTGGAGGGAAAAATCCGAACTCCACGTGCAAACTCGAACCTATCCGAGCCTGCACATCCCTATATAAAATAAATAAAAACATTACAAAAGTGGATTAATAATAATGTATTTTACAACTTATTAGTAGAGATGTGCACCGACCCCCCCTAACCCTGTTTTGGTTTTGGAACTGTATCTCTTCTGGTTTTGGATCTGGATTGGTTTTGCCAAAACTGCCCTTGCATGTTTTATTGTTTGGTTTTGGATCTGTATTTTTCTAAAAAAAATAAAAAAACAGCTAATATCACATAATTTGGGCCTGTTTTTGTTCCTACAGTATTATTAACCTCAATACTGTAACATTTATTTCCAGTCATTTCCAATCAATTTTGACCACCTCACAATATTGATTTTTTTCATCTAGCTTAGGGCCAAAGGGTTGCATCCAGCTAGCTGGCTGACTAAGCTAAGCAACAGCAGCGGGTAGCACTAACTTGTGGCAGTTCAGCTTTCTAGTTCCAACACGGATACCATGTGTTATACAGTGTGGGTTGGATACACCAATAGTGCACTTACTGTGACAGCAGTGTCAGCAGTGCGGGGTACTGGCAGTGTCCTCAATGCGAGAGTGCCAGTGGTGTCCTCAATGCAGAAGTGACATCGGTGTTGGCATAGTGGGGGTCCTGGCAGTGTCCCAAGGGCATAGTGCCGGCAGTGTCAGCAGAGCGGGGGTGCCAGCGGTGTCCTCAGTGCAGGAGTGCTGACAGTGTCGGCTGTACGGGGATGCCCTTGGTGTAGGAGTAGCAGAAGTGCAGGGTCGCTGACAGCGTCCTCAATACGTGGGGCAGTAGTGCGGGGGAGCTGGCAGTGTCGGCAGAGAGGGGGTGCCAGCAGTGACCTCAGTGCATAAGTGCTGACAGTGTCGGCTGTGCGGGAATGCCCTTGGGGTGGGAGTAGCGGCAGTGCTGGATCGCTGACAGAGTCCTCAATACGTGGGGCACTAGTGCGGGGGTGCTTGCAGTGTGCTCAGTGCAGGTTGCTGGTGGTGTCGGAAAAGCAGGGGTGCCAGTGGTGTCCTCAGTGTGGGAATGTCGGCAGTGTGGGGTTGCTGACAGTGTCCTCAGTACGTGGGGAGTGCGGAGGTGCTGACAGTGTCCTCAGTGCAGGGTGTCAGCAAAGTGGGGGTGCCAGCGGTGTCCTCAGTGCACATGTGCTGACAGTGTCGGCAGTGCAGGGGTGCCAGTGGTGTCCTCAGTGTGGAAGTACTGGCAGTATCGGCAATGTGGAGTTGCTGACGGTGTCCTCAGTACATGGGGCAGCAGTGCAGGGGTGCTGGCAATGTCCTCAGTGCAGGGTGCCGGCGGTGTCGGCAGAGCGGGGGTGCCAGCGGTGTCCTCAGTGTGGGGGTCCTGATGGTGTCAGCAGTGCATGGGTGCCGATGGTGTCCTCAATGCAGGGTTCCAGCAGTGTCAGCAGTGGGGGTGTCAGCAGCGGGGGCTGCTGCCAGTGGGGGTCGGCAGCAGAGGGTGCTGGTGGTGTCGGCAGCGGGGGGGTGCCGACAGGTGTCAGGTAGCAGGGAATGGGTGGGCGGCATCTTCCTTACTTCCTCCTGTGCCGATATTCAATGTGCTTAATGCTGATTGCCTGAGAGCCTTGACAGACGGTTCTCTCAGCCAATAAGCGTTACGGCCGCTCAATGCAAATTTTTTGCCTCGGAGAGGGATCAAGAGCAGGTAGAGAGATCTGAGCTGTTGCTCGGATAGCCCTGGGTCCCCGAAATTCGGGTGGGTCCGGTTCTCAGAGAACCGGACCCGCTAATCTCTAACTATTAGTGAACAATAAGCAAACAGCCCAGTTAGAATATCTGCATTATGCTCAAAGGCAATGAAGCTGCAGCACATGTACAGTTTTTATTGATAAGTTCAAAGGCGATGGAACGGCAAATATCAATTTATTAAAAACCTCATATGGGAACTTATAGGCCACAGTCAAGCAAGAGTTCAGTGCATCTAACAATGGCAGCAACAGTGAAAGAGTGAAATACATGTTTTTACTCATTCAGGGCCCCATTTAAAAACGAAATATAACCCCTTTAGCGCTCGCTAAAGGGGTTATACCATCTTCCTGTATTTAGTAAACATCGGTAATCTTAGATTACCGTTGTTTGTACAGCATCACTCTCACCATCAAAAAGATGGCGAGAGCGATGCGGGCCCCATTGCCAGCAATGGAGACCCGGCAGTGCCTTTCCGGCTTCAACAAAGCCTTCCAGGCACTGCCGGGTCTCCCTGTCATGCACATGCACAGACGGACCGTCGCGCATGCGCATGACACTGGAGCCCGTCGCTGGCATCGTTAGGCTGCCAGCAACCCAGCTGAGGACCTCGCTGAGGACTTCGACTTCGCGGGACCTTGTCGGAGGGGTAAGTATTACTAAATACCAGTGGAATTTTCATTTGTATCACAGTGATACTAAACGAAAATTCCTGCTAGTATTTCCCTTCGTTTGTAAATGGGGCCCTCACTGACTTAAAATAGTTTAGCAAAAATTTTTAAAAATGAGCAACCTACCCAAGATTCTGGAATTGGGTCTGGCTCTTTAACAGAGCTATGTCCTTTGTCTAGTCACACAAATAGCCGTACCTAGACATTTTTGCACCCTGGGGACCCTGTCCTTAAGAATTATTTTTTAATTTCACCTAACATATTTATTTTTCTAGTATAAGGCAGGAGAAACTTTAGATGATTTAAACAGTGGCCAATAACCAGTATATAATAAACAGAGAGCGTTGCAGTGACCACTATTGTAATGCAGAGAATATTACGGCGACCACCATATAAAGCAAGGAACATCACAGTGCAGCCATATAATGCAGAGAATACTACGGTGACCACCATATAAAGCAATGAACATCACAGTGACCACTGGATAATGCAAAGAGGTTTGCGGTGACCATCAGATCAGGGAGTGTTGCAGTGATGTGCCATATAATGCAGAGAGGTTTGAAGCGACAACCAGATCAGATAGCATTGCAATGATGTGCAATATACTGTACATCAATGCAGAGAAGTTCGCAGTAACCTTCAGATCAGGGAGTGTCACAGTGATGTGCTTTATTAAGCAAAGAATTTTGCAGTGACTGCCAGATCAGGGAGTGTCGCAGTGATGTGCCATATAATGCAGGGAACATCGTGCCATATAATGCAGAGAGGTTCACGGTGACTGTCAGCTCTGAGAGCATCACAGTGATGTGCCATATAATTAGAGATGTGCGCCGACCCCAGTGTTTTGGTTTTGGATCTGTATCTCCCCTGGTGTTGGATCTGGATTGGTTTCGCCAAAACCTCCCTTCCGTGTTTTGTTTTTGGTTTTGGGTCTGGATTTTTCCTTAAAAAATCATAAAAACAGCTAAAATCACATAAAATGGGTAATTTTTTGTTCCTACAGAATAATTAACCTCAATAACATTTATTTCCACTAATTTCCAATCAATTTTGACCACCTCACAGCTCACTATATTGTTTTCATCCAGTTTAGGCCCAAAATTTGCACCAAGCACAAACACATGGCAGTTCAACTTCCAACACGGCACATCAGGAAACAAATATTTTTATTATTCAAGAGAGGCCTGAGGGAGTTGGAGTATGTGTATGTAGTTGAAGGCAGGGACAGGAATGGTTGATTGGCAGTAAGTTTAATTTAATTTTTTGATTCCGAAGTAAATTTATGAGGGAGAAGCGGAGGGGAAGAGGCATTTACAAAAAAAATTTCACACATTCACATCAGTCCTTGCCCCAGAAGAATCCTTGAGTGCCATGCCTGTTGCTGGGAGTGGATTTTTTTTCATCCCAGAAAGGGACCAGGAAGACTTTTAGTAGTGCTCTTCAAAACAATTGATTGTTAAATAATCCTTTGCGAAGCTTCCACATGAAAAAGCATTTCCCAACCAGTACAGGGACATTAAAAAAAACATAGTTAGTGGCCTCCAAACTGCCACTTATCCAGCACAGATATGTGGACAAGCGCAAGATTTAAGATTAAGGGGTAAATTTAATTTACTAAAGTGAGAGTTTTTACAAGTGAGTTTTAGAAGTGATGTTGCCCATAGCAACCAATGAGATTCTACTTAACATTTACCTAGCACTTTCTAGAAGATAATAGCTAGAATCTGATTGGTTGCTATGGGCAAGCAACATCACTTCTAAAACTCACTTCTAAAAACTCTCACTTTAGTAAATTAAATTTACCCCTAAAGGTTTTATGTTGTGTCTTTTTTGAAAATCCTGCACCAACTTCTGCTGCTAGGAATGGATTTCCATCACAGAAGGGGACCAGGAAGACTGCTTTCCAAAACAATTGACTGTAAAATAATCCTTTGAAAAGCTTCCACATGAACATTTCCCAACCTGTACAGGGACATTAAAGAAAAACGTAGTTAGTCAGTTAGTTAGTTAGTGGCCTTCAAACTGCTGTTGTTCCCACTGTCCACTTAAGCAGAGCAGATATGTGGACAAGCGGAACAGAGCAGCAAATGCAACATTCCAGATTCAAGGTTTAAGTCTTACGTCATGTCTTTCTTGAGAATTCTTGAGCGCCATGGGAGTGGATTTTCATCCCATAAGGGATGAAGACATAGTTTTGTATTCCCAAAGGACACAGATCTAAAGAGATGTAAATAACTACTCGCAGGAAAAAGAGGCAATTTGGAGGCCCTTAAACAAAACTGCCTCTGCTTTACTTGAGCTGCCCACCTTCCAGTTTTCAGCACAGCCGGGAATCTTTTCAGTGATCGGCCTTAGACTACTTCCCCAAAATGTGGAAAAGATGATGTCCATCAAAATGAACTACAAATTCTATGAGAAAGAGCTTTACCATCAATTACGTGCAAAAATTACAGACACACCTGTAATGGTGGATTCCATTGGGGACGGCGATATATACATCACCCAGATTATACCATCACCCAAGCCTATATCGTCATCCCATCCTGTGTTGAGTATAAATTACAGCTGCGCTCCCTGTTAGATTGGGGATTCATTGCCCACTTTAGTGGATGTGAGCTCCATTTTGTCCATATCATCACCACACCCCTACACATCTTCTGACCTGGGCTACAGGAGGAGCAGCTGCTCTCTGGAATACGCATGCATGGAGTTGACCCTCTGACTCGGTGAAATTCAGGTAGAGGGGCCATGGGTAGGGAGTGGTAGTAGGGACAGTATAATTAGAGAATGCAGTTTTAGCTGCTTTATTCTATTTTTGAAACCATATCCTCTATTTTCACCTTTTGAAAATGTTTATGCAAGTCTTAGCAGAGGCATTTGTGATGTCATGGCTAATGTGCACACACATTGAAAAAAAACCATATTGATTGATTGAACAAATTTTTCGGGGCACTTGAGGGGGTGAGCACCCCTGAACAAGGCAGCAGCCCCTTGATAAATGACACAGGCAGCACCCCTGCACAGCTACGTTGCTGGTGATAAGTGGGGCTAATGCGCACACACACAGAAAAAAAAAACACATTGATTGATTGATTGGAGAAAAATATTTTTGGGCACTTAGGGGGAGAGTACACCTCAAAGAGGCAGCAGCCCCTTGATAAACAACATAGGCAGCACCCCTGCGCAGCCTTGTTGCTGGTGATAATTGTGACTAATGCGCACACACACAGAAAAAAAACACATTGATTGATTGGGTTATTTTTTTATTTTGGCACTTTGGGGGGGAGAGCACCCCTCAACAAGGCAGCAGCCCCTTGATAAACAACACAGGCAGCACCCCTGTGCAGCTATGTTGCCGGTGATAAGTGTGGCTAATGCGCACACACACAGAAAAAAACACATTGATTGATTTGATAGAAAAAAAATTGGCACTTGGGGGGAGAGCACCCCTCAATGAGGCAGCAGCCCTTTGATAAACAACGTATGCACTACCCCTGCACAGCTAAGTTTCTGGTAATAAGTGTGGCTAATGCGCACACACACACAGAAAAAAAACCACATTGATTGATTGGATAAAAAACATGTTGGGCACTTGGGGGGAGAGCACCCCTCAAAGAGGCAGCAGCTGCTTGATAAACGACAAAGGCAGCACCCCTGTGCAGCTAGCTGGTGATAAGTATAGCTAATGTGCACACACACAGAAAAAGAAACACATTGAATGATTGGATTAATTTTTGGGGGGGACTTGGTGGGGATAGCACCCCTCAACAAGGCAGTAGCCCCTTGATAAATTACACAGGTAGCACTCCTGCACAGCTACATTGCTAATAATAAGTGTGGCTAACGCGCAAACACACACAGAAGAAAACACTTTTTTTTTGGAACTTGGGAGGGAGAGCACTCCTGAATGAGTCAGCAGCCCCTTGATAAATGACACAGGCAGCACCCCTGAGCAGCTACGTTGCTGATAAGTGTGGCTAATGCACACTGTCAAAGCCGCATAATTGGCTGAGACAGATTCTGTTAAAATTAAAATCTGCACAACGCCATTTTGCGAATGGCAACAAGACGCCATTTTGCGAAGGGCCACCCAACGCCATTTTAGCAAATCTCACACAATATCAGTACATACGGCGATGTTATTATTTAGGGTCATGCGATTCCCACGCAATAGAACACTATTCAAAGTCCTCGTTATATAAATACATACATTTACTAAAACATATAATATGAACAGTCCTGCAAAACACGTACCATGCTGTACTCCACAAACACGTAGATGCACAACGCTAACTAGCGTCTTTTCTTAATATCCTTACACTTACACATTGCACACTTACATAGGAAGGTTCCCTAGCATTAAGGTTAATATTCAAGGTTTTATTCATTATTAATTATGTAATAAAGCGACTGTATTTAAGATCTCAGGTTTAGTACATGATAAGCAGACAGTGTTTGGTGCCATTCTGAACCACTGTTTATTTGCAGATTTCTGGTTCAATCGGCGAGGAAATCGCAACATGCGACCGCAAATTATGGATCATAGAGAAATAGGCAATGTAATGTACTCTGTAATGTAGCCAGTTTAGACCTGTTCTTCAGCGGGAAAACGGACACAAAGAACTATTGGAGGCTGAACTATTACAATACAAACTGACCTATGAACTGTATCGTAACAGAAGAACAAGGAAGAAGAACCAATGGGATTATGCCAACTTGTTCTATTGTATTGCCTATCTCTGTAAGGGTATATATTCAAGCTCTCTATTTCTGGTAGCTAGTCATCATTTTATTGCTATTGACGGAGGCTTCACCTTTGATGCTGGAAATCTGGATCCAGAGCGCATGCGTATGTATTCGACTGTACCTAGTGATTGTATAATTTGTTTGCGCTAATTGTATTTAGATCACAGCGTGTAACTATCTGCTTTTTGGTGAATAATATCTTTTTGTGCTTTGGAACCGCAATCAAAGTTTGGAAAGTAATTATTTCTTGTTCAACTTATAACGCTAAATAGCGACATTTAGGGTGTATAGATCATCAGGTATTCATAGCCCACACACACAAAAAAACTTTTTATTTTTTTCACACTGGGGGTGAGGAGTACCCCTGATGGACAGAGCACCCCCTGGACAACACAGCAGCACAGCCAGTCCCTATAGATAACAGCCAGCCCCAATGGACAGGACAACAGCCAGCCCCTATGGACAACAGCCAGCCCCTATGGACATTAAGCAGCCAGCCCCTGACAAATGACAACAGTAGCCAGCCCCTTTACACAGCAACCACAGCCCCCTCCTTCCTCTTCACTCTCCACAGCAGGAATGAAAATGGCGGCTATCGTGGGACCTTTTACGCAATCCAAATCCCCCAAGAAACTTACAGCAGGATGCTGACGTTTTGCCTCGTTTTGAAATCCAAGTCAGGTGGGAAAAACTTGTATCTCGGCTCAGATCGCTGAGTTCGGGTGGATTGGGCATATAATGCAGAGAGGTTCGCGGTGACCGTCAGATCAGGATGCATCGCAGTGAAGTGCTATATAATGCATAGAGGTTTGCAGTGACCACCAGATCGGGGAGCATCGCAGTGACTGCCATATAATGCAGAGAGGTTTGTGGTGACCGTCAGATAAGGGAGTCTCGCAGTAGTGAAGTGCCATATAATGCAGAGAGGTTTGCAGTGATCACCAGTTCAGGGAGTGTCGCAGTGAAGTGCCATATAATGCAGAGAGGTTTGCAGTGACCATCAGTTCAGGGAGTGTCGCAATGATGTGCTATATAATGCAGAGAGGTTTGCAGTGACCACCAGATCAGGGAGCGTCACAGTGACTGCCATATAATGCAGAGAGGTTTGCGGTGACTGTCAGATCAGGGAGCGTCGCAGTGATGTGCCATATAATGCAAAGAGGTTCACTGTGACCATCAGAGGAGGGAGCATCGCAGTGATGTGCCATATAATGCAGCGAACATTGCAGTGATGTGCCATATAATGCAGAGAGGTTTGTGGTGACCGTCAGATCAGGGTGCATTGCAGTGATGTGCTATATAATGCAGAGAGGTTTGCAGTGACCTGACTACCAGATCAGGGAGCATTGCAGTGACTGCCATATAATGCAGAGAGGTTCACGGTGACTGTCAGATCAGAGAGCATCGCAGTGATGTGCCGTATAATGTAGAGAGGTTCACGGTGACCTTCAGATCAGGGAGCGTCACAGTGATTTGCCATATAATGCAGGGATCATCGCAGTGATGTGCCATATAATGCAGAGAGGTTCACGGTGACCGTCAGATCAGGTAGCATTACAGTGATGTGCTATATAATGCAGAGAGGTTTGCAGTAACCACCAGATCAGGGAGCTCCACAGTGGCTGCCAGATAATGCAGAGACCATCAGTGACACAGATATTATGAAGATACTCCTCACACAGAATAATAATACCCCCCCCATACACACACACACATACTTGCCAACTCTCCCTCATTGTCAGGGAGACTCCCTGAAATAGTAGCAATCTCCATGTCTCCCTGAAGAGTCTAGCAATCTCCCTGCTTGCATCTTACACCCATTTTGAAGTGGTTATATATAACAAAAATCAGAGATATATACATACAAATGGGATCTTTAGTATTAATTACCTGCATTTGTTATAGGGCGCTATGATCCCTATTGCTACATATATTTTCTGAAAAGTATCAGTGTTTTTTTGTCAACAAATAGATTTTACTAGCTGCTTTGGGGCTCATTTACATTTGGATATGAGTAAATTTTATGACATGCCCCCCAGATGTAGCGGTACACGCCCACTTTAACGTACGCTTTTAGGTGTTACTTTCACAATCTCCCTGAAAAGCTTTTTCAAAAATAGGCAAGTATGGCACATACACACACATTACACCATCTCCATCACCAACAGTATTAAAACACCCCCTCCCCCCAATATAAAAACAACTACACCCCTCGCCATTGCATAAGTATTCCAAACCTACAGTATCCCCCCCCCCAAATATCATATTAAACATATTCACATCTCCACTGGCACTTACCTGTCTGGAAGGGGATTTGTCTTTGGTCCCTGCATAGGAAAAGATAAGAGACAGGATAGACTAGATAAGGGGCTGAGACTCAGGGTGATGGGGCGGGGTCTTGGGCAGAGACAGGAAAAGGTAGATTAAAATAGGCAGACAGGGTTAGAGAGGGGGTGGGGCCTCCTGGTGAGGGGGTGAGGTCTTAGCCGGGGACAGGAAAGAGTTTACAACAGTCAGGGATGGTAGATGATGGGGACGGGGTCCTGACCTGTGACAGGAGGGAGTAGATTCAGTAGTAGAGTAAAGCGTCAGATCTAGAGTAGAGACAGTCAGGGGATAGCAGACTCAGACAGTAAGGTACCAGTGCACACTGCACACAGCGTCAGCCCTGCCCAGCTGCGGAGCAAACTTGGAAGGAGGGCTCATTCACAAGCTGCATGGATGTGACAGACAGCCCAGTAACAAGCAAAGAATGCTGCCCAGCCGCTCTGATGGTTCCATAGTCGGAGTATATTGTAAAAATGTACAAAATATAACCAGCCCACATCCTCCATTTTCTGCCATAATTCATAGATTTGCATTTTGGGTAGACGTCCTATTTCCCTGGGAGGGAAGGTGTTTTGGTGACAGTTTGCTGATTTTCATTTTTACGTTTATTACCACTTACTTGAGGCTTTGAACACACTAAAAACATTTTTTTCAACAATCTTTAATTTCAGACTTTAACTTGGCTCCAATTTTCACCTGCAGCATTTTACCAAATACACTTAATACTGGACTTCCACAATGGTCTGTATGTTATTACACTGGATGTGGCATATTATGTCGCTGGTTCATAATGTTGACATTGATATTCAGCATGTCGACACTATGTAATGTCTACAAGGTTGTAATGACGACATTATGCCTTTTTAGTGTTAATCTATCCGTAATCCTAACACTAACTCTAAACGTAATCTGATCCTATTGCACATTTTCACAATGTCAACCTTTCACAGGTCTTCATTCTGTTCACGTTAACTATGTCAACAGCATAACTTTCAAGATTCTGGTGTCAACATCATGAATGTCGACACTGAATGTGGACTTGGTGACTGCATTCCGTTACACCAAGATACTGGCCCAGGACAAGAAACATGTTGTTTTATGTTAGACAGTACATATTATTTATTATTTTATTTATTACCAGTTATTTATATAGTGCACACATATTCCGCAGCGCTGTACAGAGAATATTCGTCCATTCATATCCATCCCTGCCCCAGTGGAGCTTACAATCTATATTCCCTTTCACATGCTCACACACATACACACTAGGGTTAATTTTTGTTGAGAGCCAATTAACCCACTAGTATATTTTTGGAGTGTGGGAGGAAACCGGAGTACCTGAAGGAAACCCACGCAAGCACAGGGAGAATATACAATCTCCACACAGTTAGGGCCGTAGTGGGTATCGAACCAACGACCTCAATGCTGTGAGGCAGTAATGCTAACCATTACACCATCTGTGCTGCCCTACATATAAAGAGAAACTATGATTTATACACTATCATAGAAAATTGCATTGGTATATGTACTCCTAGATAAATGATGTTACTAAAGACATGTACAGTCAGTGTACTTTTAACAAATGCATGATTTACCTGTGTGATTTATTGGAGCTAAAGACAAGTACAGGAAACAGTCTATATGTCAATATCACGATATCAACTAGACAATGCCAACACTGTTCTAATGATATTGAAAACATTGTAACAGTGTTGTCATTTTCTATACATATGATGCTTTCCAATCATGTTTAAAGTTATAATGCTGACACTGTTACAATGCATCCATTATCATTACAGCAGTGCTGGCAATGGCCCTCATTCAGAGCCGCTCGTAAGCGGCAGTACGCTCGTTCACCGAACGAGCGAGAAAATGTAAATTCCAGCGCTCGCTCGAAAGTTTGCTCATAGCTATTCTTCCGCCCCAAAGTCCCCCAACCCCTCCTCTAGCTAACGAGCGAGCAAAATTGCGACCGTCCATCTCCCAATTTGGTTGCAGGGAACGCTCACACAAGTACAAACCAGAAGTGGGCCTGTCAGATTTCGATTACCTGCTCGTTCATTCTGCATACCTACTTTAATCGTTTCATGCCAATCAATATATTAATTAGCTTAATTGTTCTTCACCTGTTTGCAATCCGTTTTTTTTTTCATTTTCAATAAACTTTAATCTTGTCCGTGTGTCATTTTTCCCGCAGAATACGTACGGTTTCAACAATATGTAACTTTCAAAAAAATACATGTTTGAACCAATGATCCTCTAGTTTTCCTGTGTTTGTGCTAGGCATATTTTACTTTTTTCATTCTTTATTTAAATTACCTTACGAATGGCACAGCATCAAGCCTATCATAACTCACATTATATTTTTTAGCCTGGAGGACACATGACTCATACACTAACCAATAGAATGGTTCCTGTTAATTTACCAACTACATTAGCCAATCAAATTTTTTCTCTGGCCTTTATTAAAACTGTTTTTTTTTAAATCAACCATTGCCATCATGAGAGCCTCCGCGTTTACCAGGAAGGAGCTTTTGGTCCTAATGGAGGTGATGGACCGGCGGATCACCAGCAAGCCTCCCCCCATCAGCAACCGCCAGAAGCGATCCACCTATGCAGAGGTTCGCCGCCGCCTGCGCTCCATTCGGCTCACGCCGACAGATCGGGCAGCTCTAGCGCAGGTGGTCGGATCTGCGCCGCCGCATGCCACGCTTGCTGGCCTGTTTTAGACAGTGGATAGCTGAAAGTAAGTATTTGTTTGTTTGTTTTCCTTTATTTTTTGCGGCCCTATCTGCGTGTGCATGTTTTCAGTCTAGCCCTGTTGTTTTTTCTTGAAAGGCCTGCGTGTGCATGTTTTCATTATCGCCCTGTTGTAATTTTTTGGATAGGCCTGCGTGTGCATGTTTTCATTCTCGCCCTGTTGTTATTTTCTGGAAAGGCCTGCGTGTGCATGTTTTCAGTCTAGCCCTGTTGTGATTTTTTGGAAAGGCCTGCGTGTGCATGTTTTCAATTTTTAAAATGTTCTAACATTTGTGTAGTTGTTAATTTGTCGGCCAACCCCCCCACCCCAAAAAAAATTACAAACATTTTCCGCTACTCATTTAGGGGCTGAACGCAGAATCCGCCATTGCCGCAGGCACAGACGCCGGGCTCGGGCCCTCAATCCAATGCCCAGCACAGCAGACACTCCTCAATTTGCTCCCAATTCCCCCTCCACCCCTGACCGGCCACTTCCTGAGGCACCTCCCTCTGGAATTTGGAGCCCCCCACAAATTCCCGACTCCACTCACCCCCCTTCTCTTTTCTTCACCCTCCCCTCCCCCTCCCGGCGCTTTTCATTGCCATCAACCTGCTCCCAGATCTCCCCTCCATGGAGCCTACGTCACTGTCCCACCTCCGAGGAAGAGGAGTATGTTGGGCCTACAAACCCCCAAATCCCGATGACCGGTAGCTTTCCCTGTTATAAATTTTTCCATTTGTCGTGTTGACCTTTTTATTTTGATAGACAATGTATTGTTTTTTTAGCCATGATACATATCACACATGTCCAAACACTCATACTTGGGTAGTTATTGTTTACCCTAACAAGGCTACTTCTTATTGTTTGTGGTTGCCTTTTTGTGTGTTCATTTGTAATTTAGTATTTCTGCCATCTTTGCATTTTCCATTACTTTTTTCATCACAACTGGATCTTTGTTTACACTTTTTATTTGGGCGGAATTGGTTTTTTAAACTTCTAATGCAAGGTTTTTGATTTTTTATCTTTGTTTTTTCCAACAGAGGACCAGAGGCAGATGCATTGTATCCAGGAAGGATTGGCCACCTTGCGTGGCCACATGATTGCCATGTTAGTGGTCCTTGACCACATGGCGGCGGCCCTTCGGCGCTAATTTTTTGTTTTCCATGTTTTTTTTGGCCAAATTATTGTTTGTAAAATAACATTTCATTGTATTTTAACGAGTCTCATTCATTGTCTGAAACAATTACATTGTTTAACCTTCCATAAGTCCACTATTTGATTAGGTTTTTTAAAGTAAGGTAAATTAGATTGTACAAAGCGCTAGGAAGTATGTAAGCTGCCACATTAAACACCTCAACATACCAATAGGTTATTACCAAATCAAACATTTTCTTGTTTTTCTTTGGGTGGGTAATGTTTTTTTTTCCTAAAAACAGCTTAGGCCTAGTTTTTTAAACCTACTGATTCAACATAATACCTTTGAGGTTTTGGATAAGCCAAAAAGCAGGTTCAAACATGGAAACATTTCAGACATTACAGGATTAGGCATTACGAAAGTTGGCCTTTTTTGTGCCAGGTTACACGTGACTAGAATTTAGTGAAAAACAGTCTTTTTAATGGCAAACAAAAAATTAATACACACCAAACACATACAGAAAGTGAATTGTGTCAAGCAATTCACACAGTGAAAAGACAATCCCCAAAAGCCCCAACACCAAAATCCAACAAAAAATGAAACGATCAAGAACTGATGAAATAAGTAGCAGGACAACATAAAGCCACAAATGAGGTGATGAAATAATTGTTTCCAAAGTAAGATCCAATGTGGCCACATGTACACAATTTAGTGGAGCACGTAGTAGGCATCATTTTGTCGAGTTGTATAAAAGAAGACAAGAAAAGTTAAAATTAAAAAATTAATTTCAAAAAGGAACATTACAATGGTACATGTCAACATTGTGTCAATTAAGTTAATGTTTGACAATAATTACCTGAAAAAACGGGCCACATCATCGCGTATGGCCCCCCACATACTGACCTCCGACTAACCTCGGGGGGGCCATCCTCAGGCAAGGCATCCTCTGGATGCATTGGGACACCACTCCTTATGGCGATGTTGTGAAAGATCCCACACAGGACCACAATTTTTGAAACCATAGCCGGCAAATACATGAGTTTGCCACCAGAGTGGTGGAGGCATCTGAATCGGCCTTTTAAAAGGCCGATACAGCACTCCACCACCTGCCTGGTGGCTGTAAGTGCAGAATTATACTCACTTTGTGGCCCTGGTGTGGAAGCCATATAAGGAGTGAGCAGCCAGGGCGTGCAAGGGTAGCCACTGTCTCCTGTGAAAAAACAAAAACAACAATCAGGATCACTGTGTATCAAGCTATTCATTGGTTTCAACTAAAGGTCTCCACTTACCCAGAAGCCATGCATCACCAGCTTGTAGGTTGTTTAATTTATGCCAAATCCCTGATTGCCGGATGACGAATGAGTCATGTACACTCCTGGGTAATTTTGCATTCAGGGACAGGATCTGGAGGGAGGCATCACATACCACCATTACATTCAGTGAGTGATAGTGCTTTCGGTTCCTAAAAATGGCCAACAGCCGTGCTGGAGGCTGAAGTGGTATGTGAGTACCATCCACAACCCCTATGATGTGTGGGAAGACAGCTATTTGGTAAAAATTGGCCTTCGCCACACTAAGGGAACCCATATCCAATAGCATGTTAATAAAATGATGGAGGTGCTTGAAAAGGGCCTCCATCACTGCCCTCAGGATCCTTGAAAATGAGGATTGGGAGATTCCGGCCACTATTCCCACCGTGGTTTGAAAGTATCCTGAGGCACAGAAATGTAACACCGCCATTAATTGCGTAAGTGGTGGTATTGCTGTAGGACTGTCAATTTGCCGCTCAAGATCACTCTCTATTAATGAGAGAGTGTCTATGAAGATTTGTGGAGGAAGACGGTATCATCTTAAAACCTCATCATCAGGCTTTCCAAAAAGGGTGACATGTGTTCTAAATATCTTGGGCCTTGCACGCCTATGATGCCTACACCTGGGACGAGGTTGAGGTTGGTCGGGTTCCGGAAGCATGGCCAAAACAATACGACCAGCATCAACCTGAAATGGGAAGCCAGGTAGTTAATGTTTGTTGAAAATGTAAATTCAAAAATATACTTATCTTAGGCAAAAAAATCCAAAGATGCTTACATGCCGGGGTATTGTCATGAGTGCACCAACCTACATTTCCAAATTTGAAATTCAGGTTAGATTTTTTGAGGGCCATATTTGATTCTTTTAAAAAACCAAAAATGCGTTAAAAGATAGGGGGGAGCACACATTATTTAGAAAATGCAACCTACATTGAGAGGACAAACAAGAATGGGCAAATTTATATCCAAACAAACATTAGTGCGCTAAATAGTTTGCATTTTTACATGGAGAATAAGGAAACATTAGTGCGCTAATAGTTCGCATTTTTACATGGAGAATAAGGAAACAGTGCGTTAAATAGTTCGCATTTTTACATGGAGATTAAGGAAACATTAGTGCGCTAAATAGTTAGCATTTTTACATGGAGAATAAGGAAACATTAGTGCGCTAAATAGTTCGCATTTTTACATGGAAAAACCAAGGAAATATATTTGCCAAAAACTTACGCTATATTTAGTGTTAATACATGATAGATAAAAATATAAATAAGACATTAATGTTCAAAATATATGCGAAGACCAACACATCAAATTCATAAAATAATGAAAAAATACAAACTTACCAAAAGTCAAACAATAAGTCACAGTCCAAAAACTTCAATGGGGCCAAGCCAAAATAACTGAAAAAAACAAAATTAAATATAAAAATTAAGAAATTCGGTTTGTAGATCCCTTATTTTTAAAAGGATTTGTAAAAAATACTTACTCCTAAAAAAAACAACAAACAAAAAAAAAATGAACGGAAAATAGCAAAAAAAAACCTATCACCAACTCCTCCTCCAAAAATCCACTTCACAACCACTAATCCAACCAACAATCCACTACTAGACACGATACCTCCAACAATCAACACCCGCCACCTCGACTCGAGTCGCCCATAGCCATAAATAGTCTTTATTTTCCCGCTCAAATTAAGGACGGATCATAGGAGCGCACAATCAATGATGCGTACCAAAAATAAGGACGCATGTATAAATACGTCACGGAAAATCAAAAACGGTCTGGTGTAGTTCAAGTTGTTTGGATCAAAATGGCTACAGACCAGCAAAACGATGGCCAAGAGGCGCCCGGTAAGTGCTTGTCTCTTTCTGATTAAAGGATTAATTAGAACCCGAATTTAGAGAAAGTTGGACATCTAAATGTAAAAAATGTTTTTTAAAAAAGGTGTGGAGGAGGCCATGGAAGAGGCTGCTGGGCCGAGTATGCAAACCAAAGGAACCAAAAAAAAAGGCAGCCACAATTCACAAGATAGGAGATGGAGGTTTTGGTACAAATGTTTGTTGACACCCTGCCACAGGCAGGTCGGAATATGGGTGCAAGCCAGAAGTGGAAAATGTGGGAGGAGATAGCCAGCGCTGTCAATAGGGTGGGTGAGTTTGAACGTCTAGCCCGGGATGTCAAACGCCGGTACGTAAAAACTAAATTTTTAATATAAGTGGTTACAGGCCCAAATACTGCAGGAATAATGCATTTTTTTTCGCCCACAGGTGGACCGATTATAAATATCGGCTGAAACAAAAACTGGCAGAGAGGGCTAGGCATGCAAGGGGGAAAGGTTGGGGTCCCACCCCTGTGTCATTGGAGCTAAATGACATGGAAGAGCTGGCACAGGGGTGTGTGCAGTATGAGGAGGTATTTGGCGTGTCCAACATGGATACGGACATGCCAGACTTTGCGGCTCCTCATGTTGTCCCAGGTAAATGTTGTTATGTTACCAACTCAGAAATGTGTTTGTGACAATATGTAGATTGTAATGTTCCTCTTTTCTCATTTTTCTCACAGAGACACAGGCGGATGAGTCTGCTCCAGAGGGGAGCCATTTTGCAGAATTTGTGCTGGCTCTGCAGGGGAGGAAGCAGTAGATCCAGCTGGGGACCCTGCAGAAGCCAGTCCAGGGCAATCCCCCTCGCAGGCAGTGGCCCTCCTCACGGATCTCAATTTTAAATCGGATCACCACACAGAGATTCTGCTGAGGATGGACGCCAGTCTGCTACGGGTGGCGGAGGCCATGGAGCAAAATGTTGCGGCCAACGTGACCATTGGTCAGTCCCTGGCGGAAAATACCAGGGCCAACATCCGAATTGCCAATGCCCTGGAGCAGCTCGTTCGCCAGCACATGGTGGAGCTGGCCTCCCTTCCTGCCGGAACATCAGGATCCTCCAACTCTGGCACAACAACAGCCATCCCTCCAAATGTGCCTAGCCCTCTGCCTAGTCCAGAGGCCACAACATCTGCCTCTGGAGAGGCCAGCCAAAGGACATCCCGGACCCGGTCAGGCTCCCACCCTACCCCAGCCAAACGGGGCAAAAAGCGATGACAGCACTGGCTAATTTTCCCACAATCCTTCTGTGCTTGCCCCATATTCCTTAAGGGCCAAAACTTCCCTCTCCTTTCTTGTGAATTGTTTTTAATGTGAGTTATTTTATTTTGGCCAAATGCCACTCTTGTTTTTTATTTAATTATGTCATTTTTTTTACGTTAGCCAGACCTGCAAACTGGCAAATGCCCTTGAAAATCTAAAAATGTGTGTAAAAAATAAAAACAATTCAAAATCTTCTCCATTGTATTGTGACATTATTCTAAAAATGGTTTTTAGGTAATCCCGGCCCCAAAACCCCCCCCCAAAAAAAATTTAATTCAGATTCCAAAGGGTTAAAAACCATATAGGAGTTTAAAGGAACACTTTTCCATAACAAAATGGATGTGAAATTTCCGGGAACATTAAAAATGTGGCAAAAACACAAACATGATGACAATATTGTTGCAATAACAGAAAACCAAAATAAAAAAAATAAAAAAAAAATGGTACGCTAATTGATTGTCTAATCCTGAAATTAGCAGCTGAGTATTTCACCTGCGTACGGTTTTGAGCTACAAAAAAAAAACTAGTTGCTAAACACATTACAAGCAAGTTTTCTAATCAAAGTTCATTGCTTTTCTGGCTAAAATTGAGAAATCGATGAAACATCGAAGAGGCACGGGGAGGAGGACGAGACCATCGACATTGTGGTAGAGTATACCAGACCACAAGCTGTGCGAGCAGTTTGAACGGAAAGTGGATCAGACAGTGACGGTTGACCTGTTCCGATCACATTTGCCGTTCGCATGAGATAATTTAGGGACGCCCTCAAAATGCCTCGACACGCCTGCGTTTTCCCATCTCCTCCCCCATCACCGCCCAAAAACGGCCTGTTCTGTCAATCACATTTGACATGTCACTTCTTGTTTACTATTCGACGAATGACTTAAAAAAAGATCGCAATCAGCCGTACGCACATGCGCTGTGTAACACCGGCGCATGCGTGGTTGCACAACATCGGAACACTACGAGCGTACTGCTGCTAACGAGTGGCTCTGAATCAGGCCCAATGTCCCATTTATATTATGTTGTCGAACTATTGCCTCTAGAGATGTGCGCTGACCCCCGTGTTTTGGTTTTTGATATGGATTCATCTTCGTGTTTTGGTTTTGCAAAATCACCCTCAGGTATTTTGGATTGGATTTTGTATCTGGGTTTTCTTTTAAAATTGCTAAGTTTTTAAAAACAGCTAAAATCATGTCATTTTTGCATTCCATAACCCAAAATTTGGATTTAATATCCGAATTCCGAATCGCAGGAAGATCAGAACCGAGACTCGGATATTAGATTCACAAAATTCAGGTGGATTTGGAATTCTGGATAACCGAACCGCACATCTCTAATACCCCTTTCACATTGCCATCAAATAACCCGGGTTATTGCACATGAACGCGCAGCAACCTGGGTTACTGTGCATATGATCTCATCTCCAAGCGCCGGCTTAGCAGTGATGGCGGTGATGTTATCGACCAGGCATTATTGCCGGGTCGGGCAGCCAGTCTGAAAGTGAATCGACACGTGTACAAATCCCGGGTGCAACACATCAATTGCGATGTGAAAGGGGTATAATTGACACCATGAAATACAACAATTCACATGTACCCCATTACGTTGTGATATACATAGAATATTTGTTATTGGCAACAGTCTCTGGGACTGATTCACTACCATACGCAACTGTGAATATGCACGCAATCAGATGATTGTTTTGCACTGCGCATGCGTAGGCATCGCAGTGCGCTATGCGCAAACCCGGCCGCTGCGATGGGGACTGCAATCGCAATGACTACTAGGACCCATCGCAGAGTGATTGACAGGAAGTGTCATTTGAGGTTGGTGACGGAGGAGTGGTCATCTGAATGCAGGCGCGCCAGTGCGTTTGCATGCCATTGCTGGAGAATCCATAAATTAGCCACTGCGATGCCATACGCAGTGTGAGGTCTCACAGCGTGCATGGTTGTTAGAAATTTCTGAATAATGTCAGAGCTTGTGCAAGTGCACTCGAGGCTGCGATGGTACTCGATCGTACCAATGGTTTCGCTACTGATGTGTGCATTGTAAAGTGGGCATCCTTATGTAGTGCTGAGTTTGCATTGTGATCACAATGGATTAGCATACTATCACAGTTGAACTGTGTGTGTACACAATATTGCGTTTCGAAGTGAATCAGGCCCTCTGTCCCAAAAGGATATTTTCTAATGTCCTCTCTTAAATGAGGCTTTGCAGTACAAGGGTGACCCCAAACAATTTAATTCTCTAAAACACAGACACACACAAGCTACACAAACACTGAACATACAAACTCCACACTGATAGGAGCCTGTACGGGAGTTGATTTCCTGACCCCGTGTTGTAAGTCAGCATTGCTAATTCAACAATTATCAGAGAACAGGAACAAGGTTATGGAGAATTTTCATTCAAAGCTCATCCCTATTGATTGAAAGATATAATCATCTCCATTACAGGAACTGACACTTCTTAGAACACTATTTGCATGCCAGCCAACTCATTCCTGTGTCCACAGAGATTCCAGAATATGACATAAGAATACACTCAGTTCCACCTGAGTGATAGGTTTCAAAATTTGCAACACGTTCCCAGATGAAAAGCATCTGACTTACTAGTGATGCAATTATCCTTTTCTTGTTTAAGTCATCAAGAAATATTATTAAAACAATAGTTACTCAACCATTTATTTTAAGTAAATGTACACCTTAGTATAAATCATATCAGACCCTATTTATATTAGAGATGTACACAAACCCCTGTGTTTTGCTTTTGGATCTGTAGTTTCTTTTTAAAAAAATGAAAAACTGCTAAAATCACATAATTTGGGCCTGCTTTTGTTCCTACAGTATTATTAACCTCAATAACATTCATTTCCAGTCATTTCCAGTCAATTTTGACCAACACACAGTGTGTATGCAGAAGCGCTTCTGTGTGTGTAAAAGTAAATAAAGGATTACAAATTGGGATAAAAAAGGCATGCGGACCCCCCCAAAGGCTCAACCAGCACTGGGCTCTTTTGAGCCAGTCCTGGTTTTGTAAAATATAGGGGAAATATGAAGTAGGGGTCCCCCGTATTTTACACAACCAGCACCAGTCTCCTGAGCCGGTCCTGGTTGTATAAAATATGGGGGGGAATTGACGTAGAGGTCCCCCATATTTTACACAGCCAGCACCAGACTCTTTCTAGCGGGGATGTAATGCCACAGCCAGGGGACATGCTTATATTGGTACCCCCGGCTGAAGTATTCAGCATCCTTTGCTTTGCTTCCTTTTGGAAGTGGGGACCCCCAATAAAGGGGTCCTCCCTCTTGGAACACCCTAGGCCCAGGCTGATAGCCCATGGCTATGCTCAGCCTCCCTGGGGGCAATGGGTGCAGAGGTTATGGTATAAATGTTATAAAAAATACTATTGTCTCTTACAGGAGGACTACACACTCACTCACTCACAACAATACTTACCTTCACTCCCTGTAGCCATTCTGTCCTCTTGTCCAGTAGCATCCACGATTGCTGTAATAAAAATATCCATACTCCCCTGTCCCTTGTGTCATGTCCTCTTTGGTCCATGTAAACACTCTGGATCTAATGCACGGGAAAGCCGACACTGCAAAGATGGTGTTTTGCACTGTTTTTAGATGCAGAGTGGACAAGAACAACTACTTAGAGCAGGTAAGTTCGAGTAGGTTCGGTTTCCAGGAAGCCAGACCCGCTCATCTCTAATTTATATAAATTTAGAAATTCACTCTCACCTGGTTTTTTGTTTATTTCTCCAGTTATATATAACTTATTATTGTTGAATACTACATTTGTTACAAATGATTTATTTGCCCCATTTATTTAAACTCAGTTTCTGGGGGAGTGGCTCTGAAGGAATCCCATCCCAGCAAAGAGCTAATTGTAAAGTAACTAACACTTAAGTGCTCTTGTGCATGCACGGCCACTAGATCACACAGGTCCAAGCATTTCCTCTCCCCCCCAAAAAAATGGTGGCTTATAGGCTACAATAACTACCGGGAGCCAGCATAACTTTGACTTACAGAATGAACTGTAGATCTAAGGGATAAATTTACTAAAGTTTCTAAAACAGATAAGTGGTGGTGTTCCCCCATAGCAAGCAATCAGAATATGTCTATCATTTTCTAGTTTGAATTAACCCTGCAATAACCCAGGTTTTAGCTCTGGTGTAAAAGGGGTATTAGAGGTACCTCTCTGATAGATCAACCTTCTTACTTTGTTTGGAGGCAATTACTGTACCAGCTCAGACCACATCCTGACAGAAAAGCAAGGGTCCTTCTCCCAGGCACAGTGAATGCACAACCAGGCTAGCATGCACAAGAATGGAATATTTCATTTAACTGACCCCAGCTGAGAGCTGGAATGGGGCATCAAGATGGTTGTAATATATGAAAGAAGATTTACATGTATTTTAAGGGCCATATTCAATTTGAAGCAAAAAGTCAGTTGCCGGACTTTTCACCATCATCTGAGGTTTTCAGGTCGAAAACTTATTGCGCTCGTATCCCCGTATTCAATTCCAAATCGGCGAAAATGGGATCCGGGTGAAAACGAAAACAGCTGAATTGGGGAAATCAGCCTGACACCCCCCAAAAGATGCTCTGATATGGGGGTTCACTATGGATACCCCCGAATAGCCCTGCTAAAGGTGTTTGGGGTCTTTAAATGGTCTCAATAGGTGCTATTTAGCATCTTTGAGCAAGTGGTGAAGAATAGTATTTACCACTGTTTTTTGGAAAAATAAGTAGTCCCTTCAAATTTGGAGTACATGAAATGGGTGCAAGCATATTTAAAAATTGCTAAAGTTAAGCATTAAAAAGCGCAAAAAACGTACCTTCAGCAAACATCTGCAATCAACAAAACACCTTCCCCATACTTGCAGACCTCTCCAAAAGCTATTTAGCTAGTTTTTTTAATTTGTACCCCCACTTTGAACTATTTCGCCCACACTTTCAAAGTGTTTTTTTTGGGTGTCATTTGTGTTTTTTAAGAGTTGTTTGACGCAGTTAGCATCAAGGGGGGTGTACAAAGGGTGCAGAGTGGTTTCCGCACCTCTGCACTCCAAAACCGCAATTCTGCACTTTCCGCCGGGTAATCATAGGCAAAACTTTTTCGTCAGTTAGGTTGTATTGCGTTTTCGCACCGGCAAAAAGACGCTACAGTTGAATACAGGGATAAGTAAGAAATGTTATAATGATGTCAACGGCGAAAATGTTTTGCTGAGAACGGGTTTTCGCAGCCTAATTGACTACGGCCCTAAGTGCACAGTACATTAAGTGCAGTCTCACAATTACTGGTAGCTTTATCACTAATACAAAATAAGCTGAAATAGTTATGGCCTTTAAAAATCTACAAAAATTCTACACAATTTATTGACATTCACATATACCTAACATAATATGCATTCTTCCAGCACTCTACAATTGTTCCTCTAAGTAATGCAGGGTCAATTAACTCTCTATATGACGTGTATTCTGGAAATATGTGTCACATCTGAGCCTACGTGTGTACTTTGGGGCCCTTAAAGTTTATTCATACCCAACAGTCACATAGCAATGTTGCAGCGCTAATATGTATGTAAGGGTATTACATGTCTGTTCTACAACAATGGATGCTTATGGACATATAAATATTTTTCTTTTTACCAATGTAATATACAGCTCTCACTTTAGTGGAACTCTCTGTGTGGAACCACAGTCTCAGCCAGTCTGCTTGTTCTGGAGTCTGACTTTCTCAATTGCTTATCTCTTTATCTGCCTCACGCTGCTCAGTGGCATCACCCAGCTCTCCTTTCTCCACAGCTCCAACTGTCATCCCTCCAACTACTTTTTTTTTATTATTAACTTTGTTTAAGATGGCACTAATCTCTATGCCCTTTTCCAAAATGGCCTAATTTGAGTAGGATTGAATCGGCCACGTAATGGCTGTGGTCATAAGCACTTGTAAAGTAATAGTTCGTAATAGCAGTTTATTATCTGTGATTCAGCCAGGTATTTAAGAGATACCTGGCAACTACATAGTATCACATATGTGAACGCACCACCCCCATCCATCCTCTTGTGAAAGAAGCCATCATCCCTTCCCTCCAACATGACCTGTTCCACCCGGTACAAATTGCTCTGCTCCTGGACTTCCCACCTAATTTATTATTGTCCTCACCTGTGTTGAACTAGGTAATTGATGAGACAAGTGTTTCAGCACAGGTGGCTGCAATCTTAAATTACGTGGGAAGTGCAGGAGCAGAGCATTTTGTACCGAATGGAACGGGTCATGTTGGAGGGTCAGCATCATCACTATCAGAATGAGCACCAGCCCTGTCTTTGGCTTGGTGCAAGAGATTTGTCTGAAATCAGATGGACCTCTGCATACGCACAACTTCATACCTCCCAACATGACCCTCTCCAGGAGGGACACAAAGCTCTGGTCCTGGACTTCCCTGGTAAGAGGTGGGACAGCAGCGCAGTTCAAATTCAAATTTAAATAGGGGAGCCACACCAACTGTCATTTCACATGCTGCCTAATATCACTGGTTGTGACTCACTGGCAGTTGGTGTGACTCCCCTAGTTGAATTTTGGACTGTGCTGCAGCCCCACCTCTGGAGCCGCCACCAATCATAAATTACCAGGGAAGTCCAGGACCAGAGCATTGTGTCCCTCCTGGAGAGGTATGTTGGGAGGTATGCAACTTTAAATAGCCTGCAATTTCACCTACAAACCCATGACACACACTGATTGTGTTGGAAATGTGTGTACAACTTGGTGGTTTAGCAGAGTTGTGTACACACCAGCGGATACTGTATGTAATTAATCCAGGGCATTAGCCCAGTTAAACTTAACCAGGATGTGTGGTTTATTGAATAGAAGGTTTGTACAGCAATACACACTGGATGTCCAGAGCATGAAGTGGAGCTGGGTTAGGTATCTCACTAGCTGGTGACTGTCTCAGATATTGTGGTAATGGTGAAGGATTAGAATTGATGGCCATCTTGGTAAGGGAAATTAAGTATACCTTGAGGAGCCATATTGTTGGAGACTGCGCAGTAGCTCACTAACAGATAGCACATATGAACGTCCAGTTGCCGTCCAGTTACACCCACTCAGCTACAAAAGAAGATACGAATGAGATTCGTATGACTCGGAGGGGCTCATACTCCATCACTTCATGTTTACAATAGTACATGAAAATTTAAATTTTTACCTAGTTTTGTGTAATTTAAGTATGAGGGCTATTCATTATAAAGGTAATGCAGGAGATATCACAGGTATCTCCTGCTTATCTTTCAGCCCCGATGTGGCCCACCATCCCAATATACTAGTATGGGTACAGAAATTCAGCGCCGAAAATAATATATTTTCGGAGTTTGACTGCAGATACTTACACCATCTTCAGATGGCATTTGTTTCTGGGACACAGCTCCTTCCCATGGAAAGAAGTCCCGGGCTGCGAAGAGAGAACTATTCAGATCCCACCGCCACGTACAGCTCCTTCTGACATGTACGCATGCTCAGTAGCACTGCCAAGCCAGATAATTAGCATAAGGAATGGACCCCAGAATCACCTGCAGTTTCTCTACATTGCGCATACAGGCCATGACACGTGCGCAGTTTATAAAACTTGCATTATATGTCCGCAGACTGACATTCAGCTCAGAACCAATCCTATGTATTCTGTAGGCTAGAGTAGAACTAAAATATAGAAAACATAGTTGGTGCCTAAGTAAATCAAATCTGATATTTCTTATTTTGAAAACTAAAGCACATAAATCCAAACCACTGATTTCAATGAATATTTACACTTAACTATAAAGTTTCTTCCTGCTTCCTGCT
The DNA here is from genome assembly GCA_031769625.1 of Taudactylus pleione. Lineage (NCBI taxonomy): Eukaryota > Metazoa > Chordata > Amphibia > Anura > Myobatrachidae > Taudactylus > Taudactylus pleione. The sequence continues at coordinate 17,509,153 of JAUIMM010000113.1, read as the reverse complement.
TTATACTGTCTGTGCTACGATTTAATAAATTTTTAATGTTTTCAAATGTAAAAACATTCTAAAAATGCACTTATAACTTCTATATTATATTACAGAAAAAGCATTTATTAATCAAAAACAGAGATTAAATAAAGCACAATAGAATTCCTTTTTGATTCTTTTGCCTTTCAAAATGCGCAATTCTATGGCTGTGTCCTAAATTCTTTGTGGGGGTCACTGATGAATGAGTTTCATACTGCTAGTGTCAATGGTTATAAGGATAAAAGTAAATATAATAGGTGGAAGGACTGAAATCCCGCAGATATTAAAGGCACCATGTTTAAAAGAAGCTTGAAGCTGATTTGATTTGTTCTTATTATTCTTAAATACAGTACCAAACACACTGTATAGCTTTTTGTTTGACAGGGTTAAAAACCTAATTTATGTTTTGTACCTGCAACTCCTCTTCATCACAGGACATTTCTTTTTAAGTGTTAGGAGCATAACTATGGTTAGCTCATTGTGCCTGCGAAGTCACATCTATGAGAGCTGTGATATGTGTCTAATGGACAAATATTTAAGGGCAAAGCACAGTATCGGAGCAGGGCAATTTTATGCCCTAAACACGTGAAATGATGATGTCACACCGAGGGGGCAGGGCCATCGTCACCTGGAAGTATAGCACTAAGGACACTGAGGATCCGTATAGGCTGCAGGGTGCATGCCCAGAGCATTCAAATGATGCTGTGGCCACCCCTGCAAGTCAAATACATGATGTGTGAAGCAGCGATGGTGCCGTCCAAAGATCCCTGCACAATGGCAACGTTGCTTACCCCTAGTTATGGCCCTAGCAAAGCATCATGTCCACCTGTTTGTGTGTACGGATATGTGCTCTTTTATGTATACTGTAAATGAATCCGGCATCCCAGTTCATATTCCTGAGTTTGCAACTCTGACTATGTTATAATAGAGTCAGATCTCCATGTCCTGATATAGCAAGGGCAGGGAGACTGTAATACATTGAATGTTTTATCTCTCTGCCCATTGTACCATACACAAATACTGCCATCATCCATGCATACCTTCCAACTGTCCCGCATTCAGTATGATAGTCCCATTTTTCTGGGAGTTTCTCGCTGTCCCGCCCACGGGCCGCAGTGTCCCGCGGTGGGGGAAGTTGGGGAGAGCACATACCGCTGCTCTGCATGGCAGAGCAATTTGTGTGCAGGAGGAGAACAGTTGCCGTGCGCATCTCGGAGAGTGCTGGGCACACCCCCAAAGTGACGAAAATGGGGGAAGCCGTGAGGCTCCGCCCTGTTTTCAATAGGATCCACCGCTTTTCACTTAGTCAACACCCCCTTTTTGGTCGCGCACGCCGAAGGCACGCGACCTGTCCCTCCTTCCAACATTGAAATGTTGGGAGGTATGCCCATGGTAAACAAAAGAGCCACAGGTCCCCAAACACTCACAATTGTGCAGGCTCTGCGACATAAACTACCACGTAGTCAGTTTGTTCGGCCCCTGATTCTTGCAATTAATAACAGTTATAGCATCACCTTTGCAATCTAATAGTTTCCTCAAAGAAAGGGTTCTGGAGCATACAGTATATGAAAAAGAATAATAAAGGAATAGTTTATTTACAAAAGAAAGTACAATGCTTAGTTCCAGAAATTATATAAAGAAAAAGGGTTACAGATCACATAGACAAACGTCTTGCAATTTCAAATAAAAAGGAAAAAATGGACAGAATGTAACACACAGTATATTCTGCGCTGGGGTAGTTGGAAAAATGAAGGTGAAGTCTCTCAAGTATATTGATCATCAAGGTCTGACGCAGAATAAAAGACTCCAAAAACTTTTATTACCTGTTCCCATACCCCATAGATTATGTAATGACCAACTCTCTGATGACTGACTGGCCAGTTAATTAAATCAGGGTCCTACAGTAGTTAGCTCAGCCCACATAATTTTTAACTAAAGTACAAATACCTGTACATAAATTCTCCTGTGTAATAGTTACAGGAAATAGAGTATGATCACACTAATCTCTATTAGTTAAGATATCAAATTAATGTAAATACAACATCACTGTGAGATGTGTGTCATGCTATGGACTTATAAAACTACTTTCTTACCTGTTCGGTGGTTGTGACGGCTAGTGCTGAGATACGCTCGCACTGTGACCGCACATCACTTCTGGATGACGCAGAGGTCAGCCCGTGCTGCACATCGCTCCCAGCGGGCAATGAGGTCTCTCTGTGGTGTTCCTGCTCAGTCCTCTCAGTGTTCCATGTCTGGACATGGAAGTGGCTCTCCACAGCGCTCTGCTCCCACTGTGTTTACACAGCATGCTAGAACTCAGGCTGCACGCCAGAGTTCCCTCCAAAATCTCAGTATGGGCGCAGCCATGTTGGACAATGTTGATTTTGCTGATGCTCCTCAGCACTGTGCTGAGGAGCTCATTCAGACCCACTCGCTAGATGCGTTCGCTCACTCCCTACGTATGCAAATCCAGCGCATGCCCAGCAAGGCAGACGATCCCACGGCAAGGCATTAGCACGTCCACTATGTTTTGGCGTGCGATCACCTAGTGTATGCAGACGCCCACCAGCCACTCTTAAGATGCCCACCTGCGCACGTCATCTCCTGGAAGTGCATGAAAACATTGGTACATAGCAATGCATGAGGTTGACTATACCCTGTCGCAAGCACTGCGATCACTTTAGAGTGAAATCCCACCAAGTGACGTGTACTATGACGCTGCTTTTTAATTATGCATGCCTTTGAAACGCCGTTGAAATACTCAGGCACTCCTGCATTCACACCTCCACTCCCCCGTTTCTAGTGGCCAGTCCCTGTCACCACCCACAAACGGCTTCTCCTGTCACTCACTCTGCTGTGCAGTCTATGCGCAGCGAGCAAACGCATCCCGATCTCTAGCACTGGTTCGCGCACATGCATTGCGATGCGTACGCATGCACAGAAAGCGACTATCAGCCAGCTACGAGCGTTCGCATCTTAGCGAGAGGGTCTGAATCAGCTCCTGAGTTTCCAGCTATTTTTTACCTGTACGGTCCCAGTCCGTCCAAATCTATTTCTAGTCTGGTATATGCAAGTCTCCATCAACCTCAGCATTCCAGTCTGGTCTTACAAAAGACTTGCTCCAAGTCACATCAACGGTCGCAATACAATATCTCCATCATCGGTCCCAATATGATATCTCCATCATCAGCCCCTAACCGATATCTTCATCATTGGTCCCAATCTAATATCTACAACACTGGTTCCAGTCCAATATCCACAATATCGGTTCCAGTTCAATATCTACATCATCGCTTCCAGTAAAATATCCACATCATCAGTTCAAATCTGGTAGCTACATCATCAGTCTCTGTTCCAAACATCTCTTGGAGAACTAACCACAGATCTTCTCTGGATGTAGGCTTGCTCATATTCTTCTGTCTCTTCATGTAATTCAAGACATACTCCATGATGTTGAGATCAGGGCTCTGTAGGGACCATATTATCACTTCCAGGACTTTTTGTTTTTTTTGTGTATGCTGGGCAGAACTCTGCCCTCGGGAGCCTGTTCTGGGCCTTCTACTGGATGGATTTGGATGAAAACTTCACAAAGGGTTGGCAACTGGTCTGGAATGCCTGGCGATTGGTCTAGATGCCTATCTTTTTAACTTGAAGATTCAGTCCTGGTCAGACCACCTATTGGTGTACACTGGGCACAACTTTCACCCGGGGATGCTGGCCTGAATTTTGACATGCAATTCTGGGCATTCCACTGGATGGATGTGGATGAAAACTTCACAGAGGGGTGGTGTTACAGTTTCTTAGGAATCACCATGTAAGACCCCTCGAACCACTCTGGTGAGGTCTTCTGCCAATTGCAACCACCCACTGTTCCCATAGAGCATGACACTTTCATCGATACTTAGGTGGCTCCCTGGTCTTGTACTTGGGATAATATAGCTTACATGGTTATTCTAAGGCCACAGGATGTTCTGCAACTGATGAATACTGACAGGGTGAGAGTTTATGAAGGTAGGCAAAGGTAGCCGGATGTAGCCTTGAGGGCCAGAGTGAATGCAGGCTGAGAAGAGCAGCCTTGAGGGTCGATGTGCGGCTATAACAGCCAGGATGCAGCTTGAGAGCCAATGTGATTACAGGTTGTGTTGCGGCCTTGCGGGCTGAGGTGCGGCCTTGCGGCCTGGCGGGCTGAGGTGCGGCTATGACAGCCAAGAGCCGAGGTGATTACAAGTTTTGTTGCAGCCTTGTGGACTGAAGTGCGGCTATGTGGGCTGATGTGCGGCCTTGCGGGCTGAGGTGCAGCTATGACAGCCAGGATGCGGCTAGAGAACCAAGGTGATTACAGGTTGTGTTGCAGCCTTGCAAGCCAAGGTGCAGCTATGACAGCCTGGATGCGGGGTTATAACAGCCTGGATGGAGCTTGAGAGCCAAGGTGATTACAGGTTATGCTGCGGCCTTGCGGGCTGAGGTGCAGAAATGCGGGCTGAGGTGCGGCCTTGCTGCCTTGCAGGCTGAGGTGCGGCTATGACAGCCAAGAGCCGAGGTGATTACAAGTTATGTTACGGCCTTGCGGGCTGAGGAGTGGCTATGTGGACTGATGTGCAGCCTTGCGGGCTGAGGTGCAGCTTTGACAGCCGGGATGCTGCTTGAGAACCAAGGTGATTACAGGTTGTGTTGCGGACTTGCAGGCCAAGGTGCAGCTATGACAGCCTGGATGCAGCTTGAGAGATAAGGTTATTACAGGTTGTGTTTCGGCCTTGCGGCTATGACAGCTGGGATGTTCAGGCAGAGAGATGGCCACAAAAGCGGCAAGGCCACAGGCACAGCACGACCCGGAGCACACTGTAGATAGCAGTATATCAGAACTTTAGATGGATGAATGAGAGTTTGGACTGAGAATCTACAATCTTGAGGCAGAACAGGCACAGATGAGTAGGAATACGACTGGTAAGAACTGGAAGGACTTGTACAGACACGCTATAGCCGGCAAGCCGGCAATGAATCTGCAGGCTTAAGAAGGTAATTAAACCAATGGAGTAACAGGGCAAGTGATAAATGGTAATCCACAGGTGAGGAGGACACGTCATCCATCATCACGTTTTGTAATCTGGCATCCCTGTCTCCTAGCAACAGAAGTTGTCATCACAGTACGGCGTGTAAGTTGCACAAGAGCAGAAGTCTGGATGTGTGGCTGGTGACCCGGAGGGGTAGAGACAAGCGGGGCATGGATATGTAACAAGGCATGCTGGTGACTTGTGACAGGTGGCAATTGGTCTGGAATGCATATCTTATAAATGTGAAAATGTAAACCCGGGAATGCCAGGTACTTCAGCTAGTATATATATATATATATATATATATATATATTATATATATATACATATATATGTCAAAGTCATTTTAAAGCACATAATGTTACTGTGATAGGTGTTTTGTAAAGATGTAGATAGGAATACTTTCCTAATGTCTAGTAGCCATTATCCTCCAGCACTAAAGAGAGAGATATCACTCTCTCAGATGTTGAGAGTGGCAAGGATAATGAGCGATAGCTCTAAAATCCCTGCTAAACTGGATTATTTAATTTTGAAATTTTTGGCTAGAGGATATGATTATGACACATAAACAGAAAGTTTTATCCATACCCAGGTATCAATTGTTGCAGCCTAGAGATAGGGATAAGAATAAAATTATTCCCTGATTTAGTAGCTTCATGATGGCTAGTCCTGCAATCAGGCATGCCACGAAGACACTTTGGTCTATTGTGTCACCAGACCCGGAGCTACCTGTGTTTGAGAACGTGAGACCGGTAGCTGTCTTTCGCAGAGGCCGTAACTTGAGAGACCACCAACATCACGGGGAGAGGAGTACCTCGTCCACCAATGTACAGTATATGTGAAGCCACCAGGTTGTTATTTCTGTTACTATTGTACCACTTGTAATCATCCACATCTAGACAGGAGTTTTGACATTCGCCATGTTCTGACTTGTACTACGGCCTTTGTGGTTTATATCATCTGGGGTCCTTGTGGCCTGTACTATGTAGGCCAGACTACACGGAAATTCCACAATAGGATGGCGCTACATAGATCGGCCATTAATCTGGCAGCCTCAGGTACGGAGATCGATCAGCCAGTGACAAAACATTTTAAAGCTAAAGGACACCCTCTTTCTGCCGTTAAGTATCTTTTGGTTGATCATGTCCCTGAATCGCCTAGATGCAGTGATAGGGTTAAAGCCCTTCTCATCATAGAAGCACACTGGATCTTTAGGTTAGACAGTGTGGCCTAGAGGTCTTAATGAAAAGATTACTTGGAACAGTCTGATGTAGTCAGTCTCACTTAATATTGATGTGCATAATGCTGCTGATAATGATATGTACTTATGGTTTTATTTTGGTTGTGCTACTGTATTTATGATTTATGCTGCATTCTGTTTTTTAGATGTGATATTTACTGCATTGTTTATTTTCTGTATGTAATCTGCATTACCAGCACTGCTTGTACACACTTGCTGAGTGGGTAGGGAGGCGTTCTCAGGTGTCCGCTCTGTGTGAGCCGCAAGCTTGGTGGTTGCTATGCAGGAAGTGCAGCTCTGGGAGGCATCCTCTCACTCGCCGCTGGATGTGGATGCGGCAGCGGTATGCACTCATGGGGATATTTATGGTGGGTAAGTGTTGTATATATTTGTTCCTTGTTTGTGCAAGTGTGGGGCTGTTGCCCTGAAACGTTACGTTGACCATGATTTAATACACTTGGATTTTGTTGCTATAATATTGTGTCCCATGAGTGACGATTTCTTCTTGGATTTTCTATATATATATAAATATATATATATATATATATATATATATATTAGGGATGTGCAGGCTTGGTTTTACTCGGATTTACTCGGTTCTTATCGCCACTTTACCGCAAATTCGGATTTATTCTATTGGCTATCCAAAACACATGATAGGCGATAGCCCTAAAATTATATATATATAGTAAGAAGGGTTTGATCTCAGCTGCTTAAACAGAAGATGAAGTACAAGGAATCCCCAATCAGTACTATTGAAAACTTTAATAACGTGGTCTTGATACGATATTTCTAAGGTGTTAATAAAGGGCTATCATTTCTGATAACATTTTTCTACTCCTTTGTTAATATCAGCTCTATGTTTGAGCGGCAATCATAGTAAAATGTAAAAAGATAACTTTCTTAGCAACAGTTATAAAAGCAGTCAAAAGACAGATTTTAATTGCTTTATCCGGGCCTAAATTCCATAATTTAAAGTTACCACAAATACATGCCCTCGGGTTTCACTTTTCTACATCCCCATATACGAAAGAATGTGGCATTAGTCATTTGGCATTATGGGCCCCATTTAAAAACGAAATATAACCCCTTTAGCGCTCGTGAAAGGGGTTATACCATCTTATTGTATTTAGTAAACAGCGGTAATCTAAGATTAGCGCTGTTTGTACAGCATCGCTCTCGCCATCTAAAAGATGGCAAAAGCGATGCGGGCCCCCTTGCCGGCAATGGAGACCTTCCAGGCACTGCCGGGTCTCCCTGTCATGTACATGCGCAGACGGACCGTCGCACATGTGCATGAACCTGGAGCCCCGTCGCTGGCAGCATTAGCCTGCCAGCAGCCCAGTAGAGGACCTCGTCGATGACGAGGATTCCGCTGAACTCCGCGGGACCTCGCCGGAAGGGTAAGTATTACTAAATACCAGTGGAATTTTCGTTTCTGTCACAGTGATACTAAACGAAAATTCCCGCTGGTATTTCCCTTCGTTTGTAAATGGGGCAATGTTTTTTTATCTTGTATTTGTTGTATTATGCTATCCAATTTACTACACAATGTAAGGAGTGTACGTAGTCTGGTATATCTGGTTTTGATTCCAGATACTAAGGGGATCAGAATAAACAGGTCAAACTTTGCTTAGGTGGATGCTGATGTGTAAAGATATCAGATAATTTTTAGAAAATTTACTAATATTATGCATTATAGTATATTGTATTTTTGGAGTCCCATTGTTACTTACAGTCAACTATACTATAAGTGCCTTGAGGTGCTGTATGTGTATGCTGCTTCTATATATCCAGTGCTGGCAAGGACCCCACTCACCATAATCCAATGCTGAGTTGGATTGTTATCACCAAAACTTTTAAGATATGTATCTCAAATATAGAGCATTATCCAATATTGTTATCCATTTTTTATCATAATTAAAGCAGATGTGGTTATTCAGAAGATATGCAGAAGAGAAATTACATGAGTTCAATTATTACTCATTTGAACAGTGAGAATACCCAGAATAACAGGAGCTATAAACTTTAAAAATGAATGATTATGTCAAGAAAATTTGCCAAAAGACATTGATTTGTCAGTGTCTGTACATGGCTGTGTTTCAGATAGATCTGAATGTCCTTACAAATTAATTTCGATTTGATAGCAATAAATAATGACTGCACTTACAGTACATATAATGTTATAAATGCATTAGTTGTCATTTTTACCTATGTTATATACTATACATGGCAGTAATCTACCTATAATTGCCTAGTCTCCCGAAATGGTTGGGAGTCTTCCAAAAATAGTGTGTCGCTCCCAGTCACTTGGAAGCGTGGGCAAGTCTCCCGGCCGGCGCTGCCCACCTGCACCCCCTTGCAACCTCCACTGGGCATCTGCTTCCACCTTTCATAATTGTCCATTCCGGCTGTAGCTGATGATGCGGTTTGCACTGAAAAGCGTCTTTGTTGCCCCGCCCCAGCAACACAATGCCAGTAATAATGGCATTGTGTACTGGGGGCGGGGCCGCAATGACTCAATTGCGTGGTCACAGCCCCGCCTCTAAAATTGCGCCATTCCCAGCTGTGCCAAGCTGGCTGCCTCTCCCGGAAGAGGCAGCCAGATTGTTCGCAAGCCTGAATCTACCTAATAATTCATAATTTTGGGGGCGCCTTTATACTGAAGAAGGTTAAATTGTCACTCCAAGATTTGAACCCATTTTCACGCATGTAGAAGTGGCTAATTTACTTTTTTAAACTGAAAACAAGACACCTAGTCACTTGCAATAAATAGAGCATTATCTTATTAACTCCCCAGGAACAACGTATGTCAGAGTTAGGGGTCTGCAGTACATCTGGGGTATGCTAAAATCTTGGTTAATGACAGCATACAAGCAGGGCCATAATAAGCTATGGGCAACCTGTGCCTCCTCGCAGAGGTCTGAGGGCAGTACCACTGCTCACCCACGGTCCCTGTATTTGGCTAACAGGGTGCCAGGAATGGCATCCTGCAACTAGAATTGCAAGTGTAGTGCTGTCCAGAGCATCCTCTGGATGCCCCAAATGGCAGACTGCAGCCATAACATATCCTGAGGATTCTCCGGGTAGCTCTGTTGTTCCAGTTGCTGGCAGCCCTGCCCCCATGGCATGATGTCATGTGCTGAGGGTGCATGGCCGGCACTAGGTGCTGTAACTCAAAGTTGTGGCGCTGCATCCAACAACCCTGAATTTGCTACTTTAGCTTTAAGTTAAACTCCACCAAGGGTTATCTTGATAATATAAAGATCTTACTATGGCTAAACAGGAAGTCTTTAAATACAAACTAAGCAACATTTTAAAAATCGTGCAGGAGCATATCAGGAATTTAAAATTACTCTGGTGACTCTGGGTGATGGGTCTGGCAATGGTGGCTTGAGTAGGTGGATGTGCTGGGGAAGTGGATGCAGTGATGTGTGATATTTGGCAGTATCAGCGTTTGTAGGTACAGTGTTGAGATCTGACAGAATCGAATTTGGGGTTTCCAAGTCCTGGCTCGGGTCCTCCTGCCAAATTGGATCTCAAAATGAGGCAAATGTCATTTTCCAAGAAATTTCTTGAGAGTGCATAGAGAGGGTTGTGAGCTGTAGCCCTGCTGCAATAGTCACCATTACAGAGAGTTGTAGGTGGTTAGTGTGTGTAAAAGGATGTAAAGGAAGCCACCTTTAATCTGTATCTGTGAAGGTCAGACACTAGCAACCAGTGGCAGCTTCAAAGGTGGGACTGCAGCACTGTCTAAAATTCAAATAGGGGCGCCACACTAACTGAAAGTGAGTACTGGCCAGCGTTGGTTGGCAGCATTTGGAAGAGCAGTTGGTGTGGCTTCCCTATTTGAAATTTGGACTGTGCTGCAACCCCACCTCTGGAGCTGCACAATTTTGCTTACACAAGGGTATCTCTATCTACACTGCAGTATATATCGTGTAAGAGGTCAAAGATGGTATTGTGATAAGATTTCAAACATAGCTGACCAAAAATCTAGTTTGCTCAGTGCTGTGTATTGGTGGACAGAAAATCGCAGTCTTTTTAACATGTACATATCAAGGAGGCCATAAAAGGACAGGCACTATAGCTAGCAATCTGCACAGGCTCCTGCTTGAATTTGAGAGTGTAAGCTGAACTTATTGTGTACACATTTGAAGGTTATATAAGTGTATTGTTTGTTATGACTGCTTGAGTAGCGGTCTAAATCAGAGGGTTGTTTGGATGCACATATTAAATAAGGATTCATATATATATCTATACTTTTTAGTGTAACTTATGAGCACTTCTGGTTTTGGGATATGCTTTCCAAGAGGTGGAATGCACTTTACTTCCAGGCTGGATGTCCAGCGTTGTTTGGCACATGGGAATGGCGGCTACTTAAGGAGCCTCGGATATGGTGATTTTTATACTGTTCCAGTTGCAGTTATGTTACTGGTGCTGTATTGCTGGATGGTTGCCTGTCTTAAAAAATGTAATTACTGACCAAACGTCGACATTATACCGACATTAATCTGTAAGCATTAAAGTCTCTTTTCTTGCCTGAAAAATGCTCTGGTGAGTGATATATATATATATATATATATATATATATATTTACTGTATAGGCAGAGAGAGTACTGTGATTGCAAGCTTAGCTGACCAAAAAATACTGTGCTGTTTCTGAGTGAGATGCACCTAAAAGAATATGTATATTAGAAAAATATTATATTGCTGTACTTGCTGGGTATTCTGGGCCTGGCAGCTGCACCCCAAAATAATAAAAGTTGAAAAAAAAAATTAAGTATTTTCATTTAGTTTAGATAATTTGTGTGTTTGAGAGGCAGTGTATATTACTGTACATACTGGGTGTTGTGTCCCCATCAGAATACACAACAAAATAATAAAAATTGTAATTGCATGGTAATGGTAAAGGTCATCCAGTTACTCTTCATGCCAGTAATAAGAAGTGCATTGTCATGCCTGTGCAATAGACCAAAAAAGCCCCCTCTTCCATGTGGAAATATTTTTACCCAAATTCTGACAACATTTATTAAGGCATCTATAGCAATTGTAGTGCCAAAGTAAGTAGAGGTAGGGACATTAACCATCTAGGCACCTCCTCCCTGTTACTTAATTTGCAGCAAGTTAATTCAAGTGATTTATTAAAATCTGAAAATTATATATAACAAGCATTCCAACATCAGCTACCAGCACCATGGAGAGATACCAGCACTTGTAATCTCCACCACCATCCTGTTGCACATGAATCACTGAAGCCATTATTGCTATGTTAACTGCATCCAATATCCTACATTAATGCATCTTGCTTTAGACAATTAGTTGAGGTCATGTGTCCACACTACCAATTTCCATCTGGATTAAATTTTGCCAAAACAGCAATTGCTCACCTATACTGATATGTTAAACAAATAATTATTCTTTGCCTAGAAAATCTCTTAACTACAGATCTGTGGACAAGCCGTATTGGTCAAACTAATGATTACATGATTGTAACAGCCCACTAGGTGAGTGTATTGCATTCAGTAGCAGTATTTTACAAACAATGCCATCTCATTCAATGGCAGGCTACTCTTTCTATTACTGGATTCACTAAGAAGCATAATGATGTCACTCTGTTGGAAATACACAGGGATGTGATAGAAAAATGACATAACCAACTAAGAGACTCTTTAGGATTGGTCATTTCCAATAACTCTAGTAACATTGTATAATCATTACAACTGGGTCAATGTACCATGTTTTCCATACACAAAAAACTTGGTGGTTCAGAACTTCTTTAAAAATGATAGGTCCGTGCCGAAGATGCAGGCTGTGGTCCATAAATTGTCTGCCCATTTTCAGCAGCCGGCAACTGCATGTAGAATATTACAGCAGCTGAAAAGTTCCATTTACCATGCCATGATCTGTAGCAAGAGGTAGTAACCAGGTGCAATTCCAGCTTTTATATGCTTTAGCAATTGGAGGAATAGCAAAAAGCCATCATGATGTTCACATCAAGCCATGAGATAGAGAGAGTAATACATGTTACCACCTTACTGCACCACACTGAAGAATACTCATTAAAAAGTGTAACTTACATATGAAGTGAGTCCAGACACTATCTGCCAGAGTAAGGTCATACCCTTAATTAAACTACTGGAAAAGAAGCTAGAGAAGATGAAGGAGGAGATGAAACTAAGATATTCTGCTAAGTATGTTTGACTTGTAGATTAAATTCTTTGGGCCTGATTCAGACCCACTCGCGAGCGGCTGACCGCTCGCAAGTGGGTCAATGGTCTGCACTGCGCATGCGCATGACGGAGGGAGCTCCGTCGTGCGCAAGCGCGAGATGCGACGAGCGAAGGACTTTCCTTTGCTCATTATGTCTGATCAAAGGAGGCGTGCTGTCGATGTTGATTGACAGCACGCCCCCTTTGGTGGGCGGGCCAGGGGCGTGCCTCCAAGATGGGGGCGTTCCCAAGGGAACGCCTACCATCAGAAGCCGGCCCCACTGATAACACTAGTGATGTCAGTGGGAGTGATTTTGGCTCTGATAGAGCCAAAATCACTCCGGGCCTTGCGGTTGAGAAACTCAACCGCAGGCTTCGGCTTGCAGTGGCGATGGTCGCGATGGTCAAGACCATCGCGACCATCATCCTGCACGCTCATATATGCTGTGGGTGGTGACCCACAGCTATACAAGCGTCCAGGAGTACGCTCCATAATTATGGAGGTGGGCCCTGATTCAGAGCGAGCGCTCTGGTCAGAGCGTCCGGCTCTGATTCAGGGCCTTTATTTGCTATGCCAGGACCAAAGGGTTTGCAACATGTTGTAAATGTCCCTGATTCAGAGTTGGGAATAGAGAGAGAGCCTGATTCAGAGTTGGGAATAGAGAAAGAGATCTCTCTCAACTGATCATCTTGGTGAAACCATGCTGCACTGCAGGTGGGGCAGATTTAAAATGTGCAGAGAGATTTACATTTGGGAGGGAGGTATGCAAACTAACATCTAAATTGTAGAGTAATAATAAAGTTGTGCAGTATTTGTGGGCTACATGTAAAAGAAGCCAGTATTTATCCCACATGCAAAAAAATGTATTTACACCCCTTGCATTGCAACATGGTTTGTCCACGTACACAGTTAAGTGCTATCTCTCTCTTTGGGCCTGATTCAGACCCGCTCGTAAGCACTGAGCACTTGCAAGTGGGTCGATATTGGGCCAGTGCGCATGTGCACAATGGACCCGGCACCATCGTGGGCATGCGCAAGACCCGGATAGTGATGTCTTGCTACAAAGGGGCGTGTTGTTGATTGTGAGTGACAGCACACCCCCTTTGGTGGGCGTGCTGGGGGCATGGCTGGCCATATGGAGGCATTCTCATGGGAATGCCTACTGTCTGGGGCTGGCCCCACTGACATCACAAGTGATGTCAGTGGGAGTGCTTTTGGCTCTGATAGAGCCAAAAGCACTCCAGGGCTTGCGGCAGACGAGACCCTACCACAAGGGTCTCGTTGCAAGCCCGATGGTCGCAATGGTATTGACCATCGCGACCATCTTTTTGGCCGCTCGCTATAGCTGTGGGTGGTCACCCACAGCTATGCGAGCACCCAAAAAGATGGTCACGATGGTCTTGACCATTGCGACTATTGTTTTGGCCGCTCGCTATAGCTGTGGGTGACCACCCACAGCTATAGCGAGCGGCCAAAAAGATGGTCGCGATGGTCAATACCATTGCGACCATCGGAGGCCGCTCTAAAATTCAGAGGGATGGCCCTGATTCAGAGCGGGCGCTCTGTCAGAGCATCCGGCTCTGAATCAGCGCCTCTATTCCCAACTCTGAATTAGGTCCCATGTTTCAAACTAGATTTAAATCCTATATGAGCAGAGACACTAGGTGTGCAACCCCTTTAATCAACAAATGTAACTAATTCAAATCTGGCAGCTCCAACTGCAGGATCTGCTACCTGCACAAAACAAACAATACAATACAAGTGGAGCGCTTGTTTGAAAAAGTGTACCACAATTTAACAGAAAATGTAATATATAATAGATCAGAGTAAAAGGTAATAATAAAAAGGTGCATATGAACATTCAGACTTAATGTATAGGTGAATGAAAATGCAATCCAACAGAAGGCAATAGATGGAGCGCAATACGGAACCAGAAAAGAGGGCCTGATTCATAGCCGCTCGTAAGCGGCCGCTCGTTCGCTCCGAGCGATGTTCGCACAACTGCGCATGCGTATGGGTTGTATTACGCATGCGCGAACCTGTCATTGCGGTCGGAAATTGTGTGCTCGCAAAATAGCGAATGCCTGCTAATTTGAGTGACAGAATGAGGCGTTTGTGGGTGGTAACAGGGGAAAGTGCTTGAAAATGGGGAGTGGAGATCTGAATGCAGGCATGCCAAACGGTCAAAACGGGCATTTTAAGAGTGTGCATAATTAACAAAGCAGCGTCATCGACCACGTCACTTGGTTGTTTCTTAGCCTGAACTGTTCGCATGATTGCAGTAGGAAAATGCAACCACAAGCACTGCGAGCAGTTCATATGCCTTTCGATGTACTCGATTAATCTAATAAATAGCGGAGATGATGTAGGATGCGAGCGGCCAGGGGGTGTTTTTTAAAAAATAGCGAGCACATGTTTCGTTCACTCATTCAGACATAGAGGCTTCAACAGACCGCAAAGAGCGAGCGCTCAGTTTAAATAGCCGGCCCCTTTTTCTGAATGAGCGAGCGCAAATAGCGTCCGGCTCTGAATCAGGCCCAGAATCCCTCTCTTGTGAAATATGTCCGTGGATCACACTTTTAAAAAAATTCAATACTCACTGTACAGATAAAGTGCCAATAGTCTCACCCAATTAGATGATTTTTCTCCCACCGACCTGGTATACAGGCTGAGGTAAGGTGCGTGTATATATTAAGTGGTCCCCATATCCACTGCAGTGGGGCCGCCTTTAAGCAGCGTCTCACTACGGACTTATGATCAATCAAGTCCATGGAAAACCTGATGTTCATCAAAAATGTTCATCAAAATGAACTACAAATTCTATTAGGAATACCTTTGCCACCAATTGCAACAAACAAAGACTTCTGTAATAGTGGATTTCAGTGTAGATTAACTAAAATTGTGTGATGAAAATATTAACAACAGTGATGAGGGTTGATGACACTTTCAAACTTTGAGGATGATTAACACTGCTAGCCCTAAAACCATTGGTTCTGTAGCATGGTTGAACTAAACCACCAAAATATTTTCTTTTGTAGAAGCCCAAAAAACCAAGAACTTTAACCACAAAAGTGGCAGTCCCTGTAACTGAAGTTCTTGGTTTTTTAAACTTTGCATGGGAGTGCACTTGGACAATTTCAACATGCACCACTTTTCATAAACAGCTTTGCCATGATTGTGTGTTTTTGAGAGGCAGCATATATTACTGTACTTAATGTGTGTTTTGGCTCTGAATCAAAATAATATTAATACAAACCAAAATTCTGACTGCATGAAGACAATGTTACAAGTGTCCACATGATTATCACAACTGTGCTCCCGTACAATGAATGTGAATAGTGATAGCGACAGTATGAATATGTGTTAATGCTTGTAAAAAATAAAGAAGACAGTGGATTTTTTCAGTCAAACTGAATTTATGGAAATACTAACAGGCACCCTTTGGTGATGAGGCTCTCTTTTATGTTCCCCTAATTGACTATGGCCAATACAAATTATCTGATTTGCTCATTTCCGCTTTTCCTTCATAAGTAGATGTTGAAGTATCAGCTACAGCTATTCAACTATCTTCTTGAGGTCACAGCAGCATCATACAGTGCATCTCGTTCTTGACAGCTACTTGTCACAGATGTTCATGTTCTGTATCTTGCAAGACCATCAATCACCTGCTTCTCAACCAGGCATATACAGTAGGCCCCATGTCATGCAGTTTCTCCACAGATACAAAATTTAGTATGTAACATTGATTAAAGCATGAGCTGTGATAGAAAAAACAGTCCCCACTAATATAGTATGTAATGCATGTATAGCTTCTGCGACTATTGCTCAGTTTGCATTTGAATACTCACATTTGGAAGCTTGGTATTAATGCTTTGTTTCCTTATAGTAAATGAATGCTTTACCCTACACTAAATACTTTATCTACAATCACCTTTACTGGCTTGTGTTCTGCTATTTGGAGTAATTGTGATGCTAATCTAGTTTTCTACTAGAGTTTTCTCTGGCAACAATCAGCTGTACTGGCCTAAGGTCTGTGAGTTGCTGTTTGGATTCAGTTTATATTTAAAAACTCACTTTTCGAAGCTTGGTTTAACTTTTGTTCCATGTTTCTGATTTAGTTTTCCTTATGGTAGTAATAATATTTTAATGCTTTACTTCAACTAAATAGCACCCCACCTCCAATCACCTGTACTGGTCTCGGGCCTGTTATCTGCTGTTTGGAGAAGTGTTTTGGTGATATATTATATTTTCTCCTAGGCTGTTACTTTTAGGCTATTAGTTCTTGATTAATCAAAAACTCTATAGATTTGTATAGTTTATTAAACCGCCATCTTGTCTGCCACTGCTGTACCACTATGTTCACGAAAGTGACATAAACTGAAACATTGATATTCAACAAACTGGATTTGTGAATTTTTACTTGCTGAGTGCCGCACCTCTGCTATACCTCTATATACTACATATATATATATGTATATATATATATATATACCATAGACAAAAACCTTACGGTTTCACATGTCCCATTAAGGCTTCTTAGACATGATCTGAATTTTCACAAAACCAACTGAATTTCTGCCACTCAAACACAAAAAAGCAATTAAATTCTAATCATTAAGGCTGATGCCTAAATGGACGTGTTCATTGCGCAATACAGATATGGTATTTCATCACACCCTGTGGTTAACTACAGATTCAGCACTCTCACAGAGTAAGAT
Source organism: Taudactylus pleione (assembly GCA_031769625.1). NCBI lineage: Eukaryota > Metazoa > Chordata > Amphibia > Anura > Myobatrachidae > Taudactylus > Taudactylus pleione. The sequence continues at coordinate 17,491,910 of JAUIMM010000113.1, read as the reverse complement.
TGCTTTCACTCACTGTTACTGGGTCCAATGGCCAAAGCAATACCCCTGACAGCTAGTCAGCCCAGGCAGGGGATCCCTGGGGATCTGGGGATCCCCCCTAATAATTTAGCCGCCCAGTGCACACCAGGCCTAGGCTAATAGCCTGGGGCAATCCCCTGCACCCTGGGTGCTGGGTGCTGGGTTGATTGTGTGAAGTAACCCCCCCATCCTCCTAAAGCACAATTAGCCCTGTACTTTTCATGGCCAGTCCTGGTTGTGGAAATAATGGGGAATAGAAAGCGTAGGGGTCCCCTGTATCTAGCACAAGCAGCACCAGACTAGTCAGAACCAGTCCTGGTTGCCAACTATGGGGGACAATGATGTTGGGGTCCCCCGTATTTTGAGCAACCAGCCCTGGACTCCGATCCGGGCCTGGTTCTGGAAATACAGGGGAAAAAAATGAGGTTTGTCCCCCTGTATTAACCAGAGCCAGCACCGGTCTTTTTGTAGTGGGAGGCTACTGACACAGCCAGGGTATTTCACCGGGCCCCCAGCCAAAGCATTAATGCTGACTACTAGTCAGTCCAGGCCAGGATCCCTTGGGAGCTGGGGAATAGGCTGGTAGCTTGGGGCTATCCCCTGCACTCCTGGGTGGTGGGTGCTGGGTTGATTATGTATAGTGTATATATTGTACTTTGCAGGTGAACCATACATCTCAGTATGCCTCCTCTATATGCTGAAACTTGGAGAACCACAAGTACCAGCATGCAGGGCATTTGTGCCCACTAGCACCTGTAGTCCACCTGTAAAGAAAATATTAAAATTAACACAATACACTTTAATACTGTAATATTTTAATTTACTGCATCTTCACCTGGAGGTGGTGGCCTTTAAGCTCTTTTGCATGGCCGCCACCACCCCAGGGCTTCGGTGTCTTCACCTGGCGGGCACCAACCTGCCAGGGCTTTGGCATCTTTACTTAGTGGGCGCCAACCCACCAGGGATTTGGCGTTTTCACCTGGCAGGCACCAAATCTGCCAGATCTTTGGCATCTTTGCCTGGCAGGCGAAAACCCGCCAGGGCTTTGGTGTCTTTGCCTGGGGGGCGGCGGCCTTCAAGCACTTTTGTGTGGCCCTTGCCACCCCATGGCTTCAGCATCTTCACCTGGTGGGCACCAACCTGGGGGGTGGCAGCCAATTAGCTCTTTTGCACGGCAGCCACCTTTCCAGGGCTTGTTTTCCTCTTCACCTAGTGGGCAGCAGCCTGTGTCAGCATTTTGCATGGCCGCCACCCACTAGGACTTCCGGCATCTTCTTTCCTCAGGAGCTCCTGCTGACACCTGCGCCACCTCCACCATTGACACCCACACCGCCTCCTCTGCTGACACCCGCACTGCTGCCACTGATGGCCGCACCGCTGCAAGGTCCCCACCGCTGCTACCACCCGCTGCCATTGCTGGCTCCCAGCACCACTAACACCCACATATGACAGCCATCTTGGTGCACCCAAGTGAAGCCACAGTGAGTACAATCACTGAAGGCACCAACAGAAGCTTCGCAAAAAGGTGAAACTTCCTATCTGTATAATGGCGCACACTTGAGGTAATAGTTTAAAAACTAACTTTCTAATTTACCTGAATCCCAAAAGCTCCTACCCTGAAACAATAGCTGCCTATTAAAACAAACCCCAAGTCTAAATTCACCCCCTACCTTGAGTTATGCCTTCCCAAAAATCCCCCATAGAGAACAGCAGAAAAGTGGTCCTAATTGAGAGTGTCAGAAAAAACTTACAGTTGGAACTTTAAATGGTTCCCAAATCTTATTTTTGTATGTTTATGCCCTGAAATTTGGCCTTCACCACCAAGAGACAATTCTACCCATCCATGTTAAATTTCAACTCAGTGCCTCCTAAAGCTTTTGAGGTGTAGGCCATTAAACACCATTCCTTCCCCCTCAGGAGTTCTCTATGGGAGAATTCCATTTTTTTAGATTCAGCCTTAATATAAGGGCACGACTGATCCCTTATAATATACTATATATATATATATATATATATATATATATATAGTTACTGTTAAAGCATGCAACATGTATATGTAATGTATAATTTCCTAAAATGATGCTTTCAACTAAACAAAGCCATTCTGCACTCTGAAAGGCCATCTCAATTTCTCAATTTAATAAATACATTCATCAAGAGACCTATGAAGTAGCAACCCTTTATTCAAAGACTTTTGTTTTGTCAAGTGAACAATGCTCACGTAAGTAAATGTCTTTTCTAAACAATACCCATGAAATGGCACATTTGCTAAAAGCGGGGGATGATCATGTCTTCTGTTATTCAATTACTGTTCTTTTAAAAAACATTAGACAAATAACAGGAAATCACGCTCTGCAGAAAGATAATATAATCAGCCTTCAATTATAAAAGCTTTGGACAACAAATGGAACTGTAAAAGGAAAAAGTGAAAGTTATCTATCGTTTTATATTAAAACTGTTTTGCTTTGTTCACTGGCATAACACATTTAAATAGAAATACATTTGAACTGAGACCAAATATCAATTTATGTTTATATTAGATTTCACGTACACAGCTTTCTCAAGTTGGGAAAATATGTCGTATGGTTTCATGAATGCATTAATGTTAGATTTCATAACATTACTATAAAGTCAATTTTGAAAATGTCCAAAAGATGTTTGGGTGGGATTTACTAATGTGTTTGAGTAAGAAATATTAGCAAGTGTTTTTCATTATGCCAAATACTAAAACTGTAAATTAATTTACATTACTTCACAGTTTTATCTTTGCAGTTCAATGATAATATAGTTGTAGTGGTATAATCTTAAATTAATTAACATTTTAATTCATTGATATTAATGATTAATTATAACTAACACACATTTAAAAAAAAGTTGTGATATTAATAGTTATGCAAAATATTTCATTGTTGATATATTTATTTATTGTAATGATAATGTGATTAATTTGACATGATGCAAAATGAGATGTAGTTGATGAGGAAGACTCCCAGATGGTTCTAATAGAAGTCTGTTGTTTTGTAAATTAAAGGGACACTATCATAAAAGAGCATTATATGCTTAATTGAACCTAGTACAGGGGAAAGTATATGCTAGATTGGTTTTCTTTTATTCCCATATGTATTCCGGGCCTGAGTTGCACACAACCTTAGCCTTATGACAAGAACCTGGTGGCACATGTTTATTTTTAGGAGGACAGAGTTCCAACTATCCCATGCTGGGTGCAAGAGATATGTATAAGATAGGCATCCCTTCACCATACGCATGCCTCATTATCAGGGCCAGTTCTTAATCAAGGTGAAAATTTCCTTTGGTGCCCTACCCTTTACCAAAAATAAATTTATCTCAGATAACCATGTCATGTGATATGCGGTTTTCCACTGTAGACACCCTTAGCATATCATCTGATTATTTACAGCCCATGACAATATTCAGGTCACCCATTGCTTTTGAGTGTTCAGGTTTTGGGAGGAAGCTGTGAGCATTTGAGTTTGTCCTTTTAAAAAGAACCATGTGCCAAATGTCATGTTCTATTGAAGAAAAAACATTAGGTGCAGGAAAATGCTTTCTACTTAAACAAGTCACCAGGTTCTTGTCATAGGGTCTTCACATCAGCAATCTATATACTTCAATTTGTCATGTACAGTATTAACATGTATCTCATAATTGCCTTTTGAATACAAATAACATTGGTCTTGCCAAAATGATCCAGTAAGATAAAGAATACCAAGTACCAGCACAACTCATGCTACATTGTAAAGACTGGTAATACTGTAGATTACTCCCTACTGTGACCCATCAATTTCTATTTACACATTGTCCTCTCATGTCTCCAACCCATAATTGTCCTTGTCCATGAAGACAGCTTGAATCATCAATTTTAGGTCTTCCCTGGCCTAAGGAATCTGAACTCTACATGCCCACTGTCCCTTGCCATGTACTTTGGTTCTGTGTGCAATATATATATATATATATGTACATATTGTGTGCTGCCTTGCTGCAGCTACACCCTGATTTCACTGTAGCCTAGTCCAGACATGCCAAATCTGCCACTTTCCTCCCTCAGTGACTGAGGCACACTTAGGTATGGCTCCTCTCTCCTATCTCCTTATGAATGTTGGACATTAAGATGTCACGCGGCATTACGCCTACATGCCCAACATTCAGTGTGAAGGAGAGAGGAAGAAGACGTCGGTGTCTTCCTTTAGATATGGTGTTGACTTCAACTGTGCTCTTCCAGGCTACAGCACTCCAGACGATGGCCATGTCAGTAGGTCCTTTGAATCATCTCTGTTCAGAATAACACAGAACTCCTCTGGCTACATGCCCACGACATGTTCATGACACTCCCACAAAATGGTTTCTTGCGTGCATCTGCAAGGTATCTGTCCAGTTGCCACATAGAAATTACCATTTCACAAAACCAGAAAACTGGCTACAGTCATAACATCCGTCGACATGCATTTGCATGGTGCAGCACACATGCAGTTTGCAAATAATTGCTAGATTCATCTGCATTTTTACTTGCTTGCAAATCAGGCCCACTTTGCCTGTTCTCATATTTTGGGACCTTTACATCCATTCCCTTTAGTGACATAATATCCATCCCCTATTGATTTCTTTAGAGATGTGCACCAGACCATTTTTGCAGATTTTGGTTTTGGTTCTAATTTGTCGTCTGGTTTTGCTTTTGCCAAAATGTCGTGATCAGTTTTGGTTTTGCAATTTTTTTTCAAAAATTGCCAAAAAACTAAAATCACACAATTTGGGCATTTTTTTTTGTTCCTAGAGTATTATTAACCTCAATAAAAATAATTTCCAGTCATTTACTGTACAGTCAATTTTGACCACCTCACAGCTCACAGTATTGTTTTTAACTTTTCACCAATATTGGCCAAAGGTTGTAGCAAGCTGGCTGGTTAAAGTGACAGAGCAGTGACAAAAATACACAGCACATTACACATTACGCTGCACATTAGTGACCGTAAGTCACATTACAGTACACCACACAGTAGTGTCTGTTATTCACATTAGACCACAGATTATTGTCTGTTACTCACATTATACCACACACTAGTGTCCGGTATTCACATGACACCACACAGTAGTGTTCAGTATTCACATTACACCACACAGTAGTACACCATATACATTAAACCACAGAAAAGGCGCTTATACACATTATGCCACACAGCAGTGGGGGTCATTCAGACCCGCTCGCGAGCGCAGGATACTCGCAAGCGGGTTGATGTTGCCCCACTGCGCATGCGCATGATGGAGGGAGCTCCGTAGTGTGCATGCGCGAGACCCGGATAGCGACGGGCTCTCCGTCACTCCGGGTCTCGCACCAAAGGGGGCGTGCTGTCGATGTTGATTGACAGTACGCCCCCTTGGGTGGGCATGCCGGGGGCATGGCTGCCAGACGGAGGCGTTCCCATGGGAACGCCTACCGTCTGAAGCCGGCCCCACTGACATCACTAGTGATGTCAGTGGGAGTGATTTTGGCTCTGATAGAGCCAAAATCACTCCAGTGCTTGCGGCAGCGAGACCCGACTGCAGGGTCTCCATCGCAAGCCCGATGGTCGCGATGGTCTTGACCATCGCGACCATCATCATGGACGCTCGCTATAGCTGTGGGTGGTCACCCACAGCTATGCGAGCGTCCAAGAGGCCGCTCCATTTTCATGGAGGAGGGCCCTGATTCAGAGCGAGTGCTCTGGTCAGAGTGTTTGGCTCTGAATCAGGCCCAGAGTCCCTTATAAATGTTATGCCAGACAGCAGAACCTTTATACACATTATGCTAGACAGCAGAGCCCTTATACACTTTACACCACATGGCAGAGCTCTTATATAGCTGCAGTGCTGCTTACTTAGGCTGCAGTCACTGTGGGGACCGGGAGCCGGTGATGGTAGAGCTGAATACACAGGATCCAGGCACCCACTACAGAAATATATTAGTAATATACATCATAGAGGGCGCCACGAAGATTGCGGAGGTGGCAGCGGTTGCCCGATGTACTGAAGTCCCCCTTATTCAGCCTGTCAGATCCAATCAGTGGCCGTTACCATGATAACATGCCACTGGTTGGCTGAGAGACAGCCATTCTCATACAACCAGCAGCCTTTTACCAATGGTAGCAGCTGTTGATTGGATCTGAGCAGCCAGCTTTCCAAACCAAAACACTGAGATCTGATGCTATGATCTCTGTGTTCTGGCTTGTTTTCGGATCTGAGCCAGGACTCGGGTTAGCTCGGATCCCCTAAATTTGGACGGGTTCGGATTTCCTAAAATCCGAACCACTCATCTATAAATGTCACATATACATACAGCCTTTGGCATTCGCACAATGGCCCTGATTCAGAGCCGGACGCTCTGACCAGAGCGCTCGCTCTGAATCAGGGCCCACCTCCATTAATATGGAGCGTCCTCCTGGACGCTCGTATAGCTGTGGGTCACCACCCACAGCATATACGAGCATGCAGGATGATGGTCGCGATGGTCTTGACCATCGCGACCATCGAAACTGTGAGCAAAAGCCTGCAGTGGCGTTTTTCAACCGCAAGGTCAGGAGTGATTTGGGCTCTATCAGAGCCCAAATCACTCCCACTGACATCACTAGTGATGTCAGTGGGGCCGGCTTCAGATGGTAGGCGTTCCCTTGGGAATGCCTCCGTCTGGCAGGCACGCCCCCGGCATGCCCACCAAAGGGGGCGTGCTGTCAGTCAACATCTACAGCATGCCCCCTTTGATGAGACACTCCGAGCGAAGGAAAGTCCTTTGCTCGTCGGGTCTCACGCATGTGCACGACGGAGCTCCCTCCGTCGTGTGCATGCGCAGTGCGGACCATCGACCCACTTGCGAGTGGACAGCCGCTCGCGAGTGGGTCTGAATGAGAGCCTATATTCACAAATGACTGTGCTTTGTTGAAGCAAGTCCAATGAATAATAAACAATGCTGAGGGATGGAAAAAAACAGACAGCACCTCCTTTTAATTCCAATATTTCAGCATTATTTCAAGGATGTACAAAAGAACAAACATTACTCTCCATATTTCTGTGGATGCGTTGTGGCAACATTCTGCCTGCCAACCACTGAACCTAGAAGCTGTATCCGAGAACTCTTTAGACCCATTGCTGTGTGAGATTGCTGAAAGTGATAAATGGCACAAACCAAAAAAATACACTATAGGTATCACATAATAGGGTGTGGATTAACAGATAGACATTAAAAAGGTCGACAGTGTTATATAGACACTAGATTTTAGACAGTCAGTTGGTCTACTGGAACAAAGGGTTGACAGGGACTAAAGGTCGACATGTAAGAAGGTTGACAGTTATAAATGTTCAACAGGGTCAAAAGGTTGACACGGAAATGGTTGATACAAAAAAGGTATACACATGATTTTTTTTTGCCCTAATCTTCACCCTAACCCTCTCCTTGGTGCTTAACCCTAACCCTTCCTCCTGGTGCCTAACCCTAACCGTCAGGGTAGGTGCCTAACCTTAACCATCCCTTCTAGTGCCTAACTCTATCCACATGTCAACCATTTTTTTGTCAACCTTTTGTCCCTGTCAATCTTCTTACATTTTGACCTTTAGTGTGTTGACCTTTTGTTCCTGTTGACCTTTTGTCCCAGTCAAACTATTTATAGTCTAACATCTGAGGCTAAATTTACTAAGATGAGAGTTTTTAGAAATGGAGATGTTGCTCATAGCAACCAATCAGATTCTAGCTATTATCTTCTAGAAGGTGCTAGCTAAATGTTAAGTAGAATCTGATTGGTTGCTATGGGTAACATCTCCATTTCTAAAAACTCTCATCTTAGTAAATTTAAGGCCAATGTATCAGTTATTTTGTACAGGGCATGAAACATCAAGGTGGAGGTAGCAACTGTCATATACAGTAGCTCCTCAGCTTCTGTGCTCCATGTAACTTCTACACATGTTGCCCACAGTTGGGTACAGGATGACAGCGCTCAGGATCCCGGCAGACAGAATCCCTATGCTGGTATCCTGACAGGGTTAGGATACTGACACCTGTCTGTAAGTATCCTAACCCTACCCCTACCCCTAAACCTAACCCTCTCTCCCCACAGCCTAAACCTAAACTTCTCTCCCTGCAGCCTAATTCTAACCCTGCCTTGTCTGCAGCCTAACTCTCACCCTATCCTTAACCCTAATTCTCCCCTAACCCCAAAACTTACATTGGAATGCTGGCAGGTAGGATGCTGGCGCCGGGATTCTGACTAGTGTCAGGATTCTGGCACCCACATTCTGAGTACCGGCATCCCGGCAGCTAGATGATTAACAACATCCCATTTTTCTAGACCTTACTCCAATGATCAAAGGAACATAGCTTAGAGTCTGTGGCTTAATGAGCTCTTTACTGTGTGAGTGTGATAGGCATTTAAAGCCACAAAATGTAATGCACATCCTGCCAGCATTTCCCAGCTGAAAAATTTAATTCTGCCCATTTCATCTCAGATAAAGAACGCACCCCCCTTTACAAGACCCAATGGACACATATGATTACCCCAGCACCCAGAGGAAAGTGAGGGTGAGTGAACTGACTTTAACAAACCCTTCCACTCTATAGTTGCAATACTCCCGATTACCAATCAGGAACTGATTCAGAGTTGCATGCAGTGTTGATGCTGCATTCAAAGTTGCAAGCAGCCAATGTTTTCAGTCTCTGCATGTGTCCAAGCCACATTGTGCTGCATCCCAATGGTTACCACTGGGAACCTCAGAATGATTTTGGACACAAAGGGCACGATTCAATTCAGCGCGATATAAATAGCGCCGGGAGATAGCTCCCGGAGCTATTCAATTCATCGCGCTGTTAGGTCAGGGAAGGCTCGTTATTGCGCCTTAAACAGGGTGTTTAGGCACGATAACGGGCATTCCCCGACCTAACTTCCCGGCGCGAGGCTGTTTTCCCCGGCGCTAAGGGCAGAAAACAGCCTCGCGCCGGGACTTTTGTCGGATTTCTTCTCTCATCCCGGAGGGATGAGAGAAGAAATCATTAGTCGGACTTGTCAGCGTGGTGTATTGAATAGCTCCGGGAGCTCACTCCCGGAGCTATTTACATCACGCTGAATAGAATCGAGCCCAAAGAGAGGTAATTTCAGTGTGCATGTCTAGGTGGTAACAGTGGGGTGGCTAACCAAACGGGGACGTGTCACATTATCCCACTGCAGGTTTTACCACAATTCCACTGATCTCGGCTGCCATGTTTAAACTAGGGGTGTGCACCGGCCACTTTTCGTGTTTTGTGTTTTCTTTTTGGATCTGGATCTTTCTTCGTGTTTTGGATCTGGATTGGTTTTGCCAAAACCACCCTTCCGTGTTTTGGGTTCTGGGTTTTGTGTTTTGGATCTGTATTTTTTTGAAAATAAGCATAAAAACAGCTAAAATCACAGAATTTGTAGGTTTTTCTGCTCCTATGCTATTATTAACCTCAATAACCTTAATTTCCACTCATTTCCAGTCTATTCTGAACACCTCACCACTCACAATAGTGTTTTTATGTCCAAAAGGTTGCACCGAGGTAGCTGGATGACTATGCTAAGCGACACGAGTGGGCGGCACAAACACGTGACCCATCTAGGCATGAAACTGCAGTGGCAGACAGGATGACAGTTTGAAAAACTAGGCCCCAAACTGTACATAATGCAAAGAAAAAAAAGAGGTGCAAGATGGAATTGTCCTTGGGCCCTCCCACCCACCCTTATGTTGTATAAACAGGACATGCACACTTTAACAAACCAATCATTTCAGCGCCAGGGTCTGCCACACAACTGTGGCTGAAATGATTGGTTCGTTTGGGCCCCCACAAAACAAGCTGGCAATTAATCTGTCCCTGCACAAACTGGCTCTACGGAGGCAAGATGTCATCCTCATCCTCCTCATCCACCGATTCCTCACCCTCTTCAGTGTGTACATCCTCATCCTCACAGAGTATTAATTCATCCCCACTGGAACCACAGGTCCCTCTGTACATTCTGGAGGCTGGTCTCCCTGGAAGAGTTGATAATTCATTTTATGAACATCATCTTCTCCACATTTTGTGGAAGCAAATAACTACGCCTTTCGCTGACAAGGTTCCCGGCTGCACTAAACACTCTTTCGGAGTACACACTGGAGGGGGGGCAACTCAGGTAAAATAGAGCCAGTTTGTACAGGGACCTCCAAATTGCTTCTTTTTCCTGCCAGTACAGGTACGGACTGTCTGACATGCCTACTTGGATGCTGTCACAGATGTAATCCTTTAACAGACAGACGCACGCTTGTCGCTGCTGCTTTGAGGATGCAAGTGCGGCTACAGCCCACACAATTCACAAAGACAGAAAAAAAAAGAACAATATTTTTATTGTTTGTGTAGCACACTTTGAGGGTGTCACCACCCATTAACAGACAGACGCACGCTTGTCGCTGCTGCTTTGAGGATGCAAGTGCGGCTACAGCCCACACAATTCACAAAGACAGAAAAAAGAAGAAGAATATTTTTATTGTTTGTGTAGCACACTTTGAGGGTGTCACCACCCTTTAACAGACAGACGCACGCTTGTCGCTGCTGCTTTGAGGATGCAGGTGGAATCTAGATGGGATTTGGAACCGGGGACACACTACCTCCATCAATTGTCTAAATCCCACTGCACTAATGGATACTGGACGCACATCTAACACCAACATAGCAGTCAAGGCCTCAGTTATATGTTTTGCTTCAGGATGACTGCTGTCGTACTTCATCCTCATCGCTAGGGACTGTTGGAGGGTCAATTGTTTAGTAAAAGTAGTGATGTTCCTACTTCCTCTCTGGGATGATGAACAACTCCCAGCAGCAGCAATAGCACTAGGAGGAAGTGGTTCTTGATCTTTCCCTATTTTATTTTTATCGGAGAAAGTTTGGTCCTCCATTTATGTTATATTGATATATACATGTGGCTAAAGCGCACACAAACACAGAAAATATTTTTTTATTTTTGCTGAAGAGTAGTGCACTTTGTGGGTTACACCACCCTTTAAGAAATGAGCCAGCCAGCTCTTTACTTATGGGACACAGGCGCACGCTTGGCGCTGCTCCTTTGTTGATGCATGTGCAGCCACTGTGCACACAAGTCACAAACACAGAAAATATTTTTTTTTTTTTGGAGTGTACTTTGGGGGTTACAGCACCCTTTAACGGTCAAGCCAGCCGGCCCTTTACTTATGACACAGGCACACGCTTGGCACTACTTTGTTGATGCACGTGCGGCTACTGCGCACACAATTCACAAACACAGAAAATATATTATTTTTTTAGCACTTGGGGGGAGCACCCCTGATGGACAGAGCACCCCCTGGACAACACTACAGCACCCCTTTAGGACTGGGACACTGCACAGGACTTTGGAGTGGACACAGCCCCTATGGAGATCTGACTGCACAACACAGTCCAGCCAGCCCCTATGGACTTTGAAGTAGTGGACACAGCCCCTATTAACAACAGCAGCACAGCACAACACAGCCAGCCCCTATGGACTTTGAAGTAGTGGACAACAGCAGCACTACACTACACTACACTACACAGCCCAGCCAGCCCTAACTCCCACCCTCCCTCTTCACTGTCCACAGCCGAGTGAGAAAATGGCGCCGACGCGGGTACCTTATATAGGATCCAAAACCCGCGAGACTCGGAAGGCGGGATGATGACGTTTTGCCTCGATTTCAGATCCGAGTCAGGCGGGAAAAGTCGAGCCTGACTCGGATCGGACTCGGATCGGGGGGGCTCGGGGGGGTTCGGATTTCAGAAATCCGAACCCGCTTACCCCTAGTTTAAACAGAGATTCTGCACCTCCATAAGGATAGTGCAACAGATGTGCAGCTGATGGTGCTTCTTAATGCGAATAGTGGTGGATTAGCACAACAGCCGGTGGGCTTCTCTGTATGAATCCCACCAGCTGTGGCATTGGCATAAAGATGCAGTCGCACTTCGACAAAAGACGCGGTCATGGCTACAGTAGTGTGTGCCTCTAATTCAGGCTCTCAGAGTTCAGAGTGGGGCAAAACAACTTTGCACTTTGGTAAAGCCGTGCTGCAATGCAGGTGGGGCAGATTTAAAGAGTGCAGAGAATTTAGATCAAATCTACATTGCAGAGCAAAAATCAAGCTGTCCAGAATTTGTGGGCTACATGCAAAAGCAGCCAGTATTTTCCCCACATGCAAAAATAATAAATGTATTTGCACCTCTTACAGTGCATCATGGTTTGTCCAGGGGCAAAGTTACTCCTTTTTTTCTCATTGCTCCCAACTCTGAATCCCTCTATATTTAAATTGAGAAATGAACTGTAAATATTATAAGTTTCAAGTATGTTCTGTACACCTGATATATTTATCAGTATTTGTGTTGGGAATAAGATGTAAGTGTTTGTAAATGTATTTCCTCTACTATATAACTATTCCTAAGCAGGGCAGTGATCTATTCTATAGTGGGGAAAATAGAAAAGATAACCTTCCATTGCATAAAAGGCACACAAATCAATAACAGCTAGACTGTCCATGTAACCTGCATAATTAAAGGTTAAAGGAGTGCATATCTAGTTAGTTCCTGGAAGTGTTTCCTAAATGTAACATTGACAACATCATTATACACCCATTGACAAACAGTCCAAAAATGAATGAATCTAAAGTTAGAACTAAAATCAGAAGTCTATGGATTCCTGTGAAACTGAATGCTATGACTTTAGCAAGAGAATGGTTCTATTAGAGAAATTCTACCTTTGCTTTTTACTAAACTATCAAAATTATATTTATATGTACATATATTTACTATCATTCTACATACTGTATATGTAGCAATAAACTGTATATCCTGCTCTAGAAAGATGAGCCATTATAGTTGTGCTACTTAGTATGTGGAGTAAAGCATTATCTAAGGCAAAACTGGGTGTTTAACCAAAAACAGGGATTATACCTATTTATCAATTGCTACCATTGCGCTATCACTGATAACAGCAAATGTAACAATGATCATGACCATGCATGTACTGCTGCAATCCTTATTTTTCTAATATCATATTAGGTGTGCATTTCGTATGCAAATCTAAGTCGCAAACAGAATATAGGCATGCCGCATATCATTTTCATCAGCGTAAGCTGCTTGTGTATCCTATTCGTATCACTTTGCAAATAATTATTATTATTATTAACAATTTCTTATATAGAGCCGCATATTCCGTTGCGCTTTACAATTTGAAACAACATTAATAGAACAAAACTGGGTTGTAAGAGATAAAGGTAAGAGAGCCCTGCTTGCAAGCATACAATCTATAAGAAAATAGTTGTTGATACACAAGGATAGGGGCTACATATTGCAAATTGGTCCAGCCCAATTGTAGATGCTCTTGGTGAGCTGTATGATCCAGGCGCACTGGAAAGTTGGCCTAGGGTTAGGAGGATGGGAAATTGAAGAAAGGGAAAATATGATCTGTGTATACTATAATAAGGGAATTAGATTGGGAAGCTATAAACTAGTGGAAAGTCTTATTGTGCGAGGAAGGGCATTCCACAGAATGGAAGCAGCCCAGAAAAGTCCTGTAACCATGCATGGGAACAAGTAATGCGTAAGGATGAGAGACGCAGATCTTGTGCACAGCGAAGATGTCAGGTTGGAAGAAATTTTGAGATAAGTAAAGAGATATATGTTGGTGTGGTTTGGTTAATAGCTTTATGTGTGAGTGTATGTATTTTAAATTGAATACGGTATAATACCGGTAACCAATGGAGGGACTGACAGAGTGGATCAGTAGACAATGAACATTTGGCGAGAAAGATCAGCCTCTCAGCTGCATTCAAAATGGATTGTAGCAGCAAAAATCTGTTTTTGGGAAGAACAGTAAGGAGACTTTTGCAATAGTCAATGCGGGAAATAATGAGGGCATGGATTAGAGTTTTTGCAGAGTCTTGTGTAAGATATGGTCAAATTTTAGCTATGTTTTTTAGATGTATGTAACATGATTTTGAGACAGAATGAATGTGGAGAACAGAGGACAGTTCAGAGTCAAGGATGACACCTAGGCAGTGAGATTGTGGGGTGGGGTTGATTGTTGAACTCACATGAAACACCTCAGCGCTGATGAGCCAGTGATTCAAATACCAGTGCAAAGAGGTGATTGCCAACCTCACAAGCATAAACAATAGAAGAGAAAAACACTGCGCTCTGATATTTATGTCCCAACATAAATATCAGAGCACAGTGTTTTCTCTTCTATTGTTTGGGGTTGATTGTTGAGTTGTCAACAGTGATAGAGATATCAGGTTTGTAACTACTATTCGATGGTGGAAATATAATTTATTTATTAACAGTTGCTTATATAGCGCAGCATATTCCGTTGCGCTTTATAATTAATTCTGTTTTGGATATATTAAGTTTGAGGTGGCAAGATGCTATCCAAGATGAAATGGCAGATAGACATCCAGTGACACGGACCAGTACAGATGGTGACAAATCTAGGGAGGATAGGTAGATTTGAGCATCATCCACGTACAGATGATACTGAAAACCAAAAGAGCTGATTAGTTTTCCAAGAGAGGTGGCATAGATTGAGAACAGTAGAGGACCTAAGACTGAGCCTTGCAGTACTCTAACGGATAGGGGTAGTGAAGTGGAGTTAGAATCAGAAAAGCGTACATCGAAAGAGCGATTAGATAGGTAAGATGGGAATCAAGAAAGGGCTGTATCTTGAAGACCTAGGGATTGTAGTGTCTTTATGAGAAGAGAGTGGTCAACAGTGTTAAAAGCAGCAGAGAGATCTAAAAGAATTAGAAATGAATAATGGCCTACAACCTTAGCAGTGACCAGATCATTTACTATCTTAGTCAGTGCTTTCTCTGTGGAGTGTTGGGAATGAAAGTCTGACTGAAGTGTATCCAATAAATTGTAGGTGTTAAGTGTGTGATGCAAGTGTAGGCAAGTCTCTCCAGTAGCTTGGAGGGGTAAGGGAGCTGGGAGCCAGTATGGTTATTTGAGAGAGAGATAGGGTCAGAAGTTTGATTTTTCAAAATGGGAGTGATCACTGCATGCTTGAACAGTGATGGAAAGATACCAGTAGGAGAGATCACATATTTTAGTGTAGGGTGGGATGAGCACAGGAGACAGAGTGTTACTGATTTGTGAGGGTATAGGATCTAGAGGAGAGGTAATAGAGTAGGAGGATGAGAAGAGTGTAGATACTTCATCTTCGTTTGTGGGGTCAAAGGATGTGCAAGAGGTTTCAGGTAGGAAATTGAGAAGGCCACTGGCTGATGAAGAGCCCACCATTTCATTTTGGATATTATCAATCTTGTCTTTGAAATAGGAAGCAAGATCTTGTGCACTGATAGCAGCAGGTGGGTTGGGTGAGGGAGGGGTAAGAAGTGATTTAAATGTATTAAAAAGTGCTTGGGGTTAGAAGCTTGGGAAGAGATGACAGACTGGAAATATATTTGTTTGGCAGTATCCAGTGCATTATGATAAGAGTGGCAGATAGTCTTATATGTGAGGAAGTCACTTAAAGAATGAGATTTATGCCACTGTTCTACTTTATGTGACAGTTTTTGTAGGTGTCTTGTCAATTCGGAATGCCACGATTGACATCTAAGTCTACGTGGAGTGTGATGGGTAGCTAGAGCTAATTCATCAAGCGCTAGTTCTAGGGTTTGGTTTGGGTGTTATACAGCAGTCTCAGGAGAAGTGAACTTAGAAATTGGTAAAAGTAATTGTTGCATAGAGGTGGCTAGTTGTTGAAAATTAATAGTATTAATATTCGGTGGGTTTGAGGAGGTTTGGTTGATTTGATTGACATTAAGGTTGACATGATGGAGGAGTGTGTGCAGGTGATCAGGTTGTGATCTGAGAGAATGAAAGGAGGACTAATGAAATCAGAAACTACGCATAGTCTGGTGAATACAAGATCAAGGCAGTGGCCATACTGATGAGTAAAGGAGTCAGTCCATTGGGAGAGGCCAAGAGAGGAGGTTATAGAGAGAAGTTTAGAGGCATAAGGAGATTGTGGACTGTCAATCGGGATATTAAAATTACCCATGATGATGGTGGAGATGTCAGAAGATAGGAAGTGAGGGAGCCAGGCAGAAAAATGTTCCAGAAATTGATTTGGTGGTCCAGGTGGGCGACAGATAGCAGCAATGTACAGAGAGAAAGGCGTGAAAGTCCTAATTGAATGTACTTCAAATGATGTAAATGTGAGTGATGGTACCTGTGGAAGAACAGTGTATGTAAAAGATTGGGACGGTAATTTGAGGACTAAGATGCATTTTAAGGGAAAAAGTCACACAAAAAGATGCTTGACACTACCGAGTTGCATGGTGCTCACTCGTTATGTGTAGTGTCACTTACTGTATAGCACACAAAGGATAGATGTATGTGGACACATATCTATGTATATTACGTCCATTGTAAGATTGTTGAATATCATCAATTGAGGTTGCATACAGTGCTTAATTTTTTAGACATGCCTCTGGTTATTGTACTGTTAGCTGTTCCTTCTTGCCAAAACAGGCAGCAAGTGTGCCACGGAGCCACTTTAGCAGACATTCTGGAGCTACATACACAATCCCAGATGAGGATGTGGACTAAAAGATAGGCTATCTCAAAATACTTTACTGTGGAAGAGGTATTTTATAATGCCCAAGGCCCTTACAGTTCAGTAGTTGCTCACCATCTAGTGATTTTCTAATGTATGATTCTTCTGCCATAAATGGCAAGTGAAAGTTGAAATTGTGCTTTTCTTTTACATTTTGACTTGTAATGTTTACAGAACACTAAATAATCATAGAAACTGCAATGCATGGGAAGAGTGGAATTTGATAAATGTTTCTCCTAAAAGAATATGCTCTTAGAGGCATATTTAATTAGCTGCGGGGTTTACCCCATGACCAATTGCCGGCCAAAATCCATGCGGCGCAGGGAAAAGCTGTTCAATAAAATAGCCTTTTTCCCGCACCAAAAAATCTGGACTCACGCGCGGAAACACATTGATTCTGCATAAACTTCAGAATCAATTGGGTTTTTCCCAGTGCGTGAGCCCGAATTGGTGGTTTTTACACAGATTTTACCTTGGAACTCCATGAGCTGCGAGGTAAAGTCCGACTGCGGGGACTCGCGTGCAGGGTATCCCCTCTGATTGAATAGGTCCGGTACGGCAATTAGCCGCAGGGTAAACCACGTGGCTAAGTGAATATGCCCCTTAGTCAGTGAAGGTAAATACTGCAGGGTCGATTTAAAAAGACTTGAGAAAATGGGCTCAACATTTTTGCCACTTTTCGTGGCATATTGCAATGGAAATGTCACTGTATTTATATAATTCCGGAACATATCAAGCGGTAAAGATCTATCCTAGTGAAGACTTTCCAAATGTTTACAATTGCAAAAGACGTAATTTTCTAACATGCTCAGTGTGGCCATGTGACTCACCTCTTGTTAAGGAAGAGTGACATTTAAAAATGTTTCTCCTAAAAGAATACGCTCTAAGTCAATGAAGGTAAATACTGCAAGGTTTATTTAAAAAGACTTGAGAAAATGTGTTTCAAATTTTTGCCACTTTTTGTGGCATATTCAGGGCCATAGAGAGCTCTGCCGGGCCCAGGTACAGAGGGGGGCGTGGCCTAATCGTGGGAGGCATGGCCATGTCCCCTTGAAAAAAATAAAATAAAAATAAGCTGCATGCTGGGGAGGCAGGCGCTGTGAGCCCCTCAGCCCGGCACAAAGCCAGGGGGGGCGCGATTGGTGTATTAGCTCCACCCCACAGGCATAGGAGACTGCTGTGGCTGCTGCTTGGCAGCCACGAGCAGTGTCCCACTACAGTTCAGCACACGCTGTGTGCTGAGCTGCTGTGTGGGAGAGAGAAGGGAGTGGGAGGCACCCCCGCCTGGCCCCTCAGGACGCCCGGTCCCAGGTAAACAGTACCCACCCCCCTCTCGGTGCCCCTTGGCGTATTGCAGTGGAAATGTCACTGTATTTATATAATTTCCAGACAAATCAAGCGGTAAAGGTTTGTCCTAGTGATGACTTTACAAATGTTTACAATTGCAAAAGATGACATTTTTGAACATGCTCAGTGTGGCCATGTGGCTCACCACTTGTGACGTCAGGTGCTTATCTGACCATTGTATTATGGGAGAAAGCCCGGAAGTGATCATTTCTTCCCTGCTTTTCTCCTTGACTGCTTGCTGGTAAGTGTACATATCGCCATCTTCAGATGGTGTTATGTCTGTACAATAGTTTAGCACTGAAAAACAATGATGTCTTCATTAAATAGCGGAAGTTCCCAGAGCCAACTGTTAGCTATGAGGCTGAAACTTCCACTTTGTGTCACACATTAAAATATAATAGAACAATTTTGTTTAAGTCTTCATATTTCAATGCATTATTATTGTTTGCTATAATCAATATAGATTTGCTTTGTGGAATGTCAGATGTCTCTGCCCTTGATTTCTTCATCTCTAATTTCCTCAACTTTGTCAATATCACCAAAACCTGACCATTCTCTGCTGTCACCATCTCCCCGGCCACTCTCTCTTTTGGTGGCCTTTCCTTCTCTTACACTCCCAGATTTGGGGGCCAACAAGGCGATGAAGTGGGAATCCGCTTTTCTCCCTACTGCACCTTGCAGGTTATTCCCCTTGAAACCTGTTGCAACTCATGGATAGATAATGGATGCTAGCCCGTACTTCAGGATTGGCAAGACCCACTACTGAGGCACAGAGTCTAACATGCTACCGGTATTCACCAGGGACCCTTGCAAGAATGTTTGGACCTGGCTGCAACTGACATGCTGGTCGTGGCCCTCAGTCTTGGTTCCCTAGTACAGGTGCTGATGTACTCTGTTTTACAGTGGTTTACAATGAAGGCGTACAAACATAGTTCGCAGGCTGGGTCAGAACCAAGTGGATAAGGCGGTACCTGGAATCAGACAATATCAGAGTCAAGAACAAAGCCAAGGTCAGAACCAGAATACCAAGTGCAGTACCAGAGAGGAGATGGAATCAGGTTATGGACAAGCCAAATGTCAGGAATGAGCAGGAATTCATTAGGTTATGGAATGCTGGAGTAAGTTTGGGATCCTATACTCTGGAACCTATCTAGTGCCAGAGACTCCCTCTTATATGGAGGAGTTAAATTCTCGCACCAAATGCGTCTGTCACTTTAAATCTCTCTGTAGGTCTGTGCGTGCACCCCAAGTGGAGCTGTGACTGTCTGTACTTTGCAGAGAGTGCTGGGGACTCCCTGCCTGCTGCCGACCACCGTCCAGGACCCCAGTGCTGCCAGACCCAGTAAGTAACACTGACACACTGTTACAAAACCTCACACTCCTTCTCCTTTGTGATCCCCTCTATCCAATTTTTCTTCCCAGCACACCTCTGATATTTGTCCATGTGGTCCTGTCTCCCATTCCTCTTTCACCAAAGGGAACTTTAAAATCTCTATTGACAATTCTGATTCTGCTGCTTTCAAATTTATCTCCCTTTCTACCCCCTTAATTGACCTCCTCTCCAACCCACAATGGTGGGCACTCGCTCAATCTGGTCTTTTCCCACCTCTAAAAGCAAATCCCCTTTCCCTCTGTGTGACCACAAACTCCTTGCCAATCATATTAAGAAGTAGTTGTAATTGCACTTCTCAGGCAATGGTGTGAAAGTTGATATGGGAAGGGGGTGGTGGTTGGGTTGCTACCAATTAGTGTAGGGTACCCTGCCTTTACTTAAGTGAATAGAATAGAAATAAAATAGTACAAAGTGCTTCTCTGAGTGTGTGGGTGTGGTGTAAAGAAAAGCTGAGGAGGGGGTGGGGTGTTGATGGCAGTGCTCCACCTGGGTTGTGTTGGTGCTAGTTGTGGTGTGTGGTGTGATCTGGGTGTGTACAGTAAGTGTATATGCCATGTGGGTTCTAATGTAAGATAAATACTTGTGGTGTTAGCAATACAGTGTTTGCAAAAGCAAAAAGTTAAATAAATGAGGAGTTTCATATATGTGTAAATAAACATCCAATTTATTGTTGTACATATAATGGTGTTACAGTGCTCCTGTAATGAAAAAGAGTGGTACTAATGCTGAACAAATGGTGTTGCCTGGGTGGTAAGATTGTTCCTTTAGGTACTTTGTACCTATGTTCCCCTGTACACTAGTAGTGTACAACAACAATGATAGTGATGTGGTGCCTGGGACATAAGTAGGTTCCATAAAGGTGCACATTTATGTAAGGTGTGGTCCCATATGTTTGCCTTGCACTCCAGATGTGGCGACCAAGAGGTAAGTGATGGTAGGTGTCTGAAGAATAGTGAACAGTGGGCAGGGTCCCCTGTAGATATCTTAAAAGTAAACTGGGAGGCTTGCTGCTGCCTTTACTCTCCCATTCCTGCTGCTTCAATCTCTGCAACATCTCCAGGATCCAGCCATTCCTTACCTTGGAATCAACATAAACTATCTTTCACTCCCTCATTATCACTCATCTCAATTACTGTAGCCAACTTTTCTCTGTCCTTCCTGCTGCCTGACTAATTTTCCTCTCTTCTCTCTACCTCAGCTGACCTTCTCTGCCAATATGTACACTGGCTTACTCTCTCCTATAGAATCAAGTTAAAATTCCTCACCCTATAAAGCGCTCAGCAACTTCTCTCCCTCCTGAAGGATTTTGGCCTTACTTCTCCTGAAATGTGGAACACACTCCCTTGTTCAATTAGATTAGCAAAGAGTCAACCTAACAGCCCTCCTAACTCCTCTTCCCTGGCTAATATGTCATTCCACCTTAGTGCCAGGCTAATGTTTCTGCCATTTCCCTGTAAGATGTAAGCTCTCCCGAGCAGGGCCCTCTTCCCTTGTGTTTTCCTTCCACTGCATCCCTATCTATCCAGCCATGTTTCTCGATCTCAAACTCCTGGGTACTGGCCTACTTCACGCAGGTAATACTAATTCTCATGGATTAGTCAATAACTAGATGAGCAGTTCTATGTTTTGTTTATACTGTGTCAATTTATTGTTGACTGATCATGGTATCATTTTGTATTTGTCATTTTCTGTGCATTGTTTAATACTGTACTCTGTTCTATGTATGGTGCTGTGGACTATTTGTGGTACCTTACAACTAAAAGCTATTAATAATAACAATAAAATTATATTTACATATGCATGATAATACAACTGTAAAATAAAATGACTTATTTTATTAGAAAAATATATTTGTATGCAACTATGTGTTGTGAATAATGTGGTTCCAACTTCAACAAATTCAGGATTGTATTGTTTTGCAAGGTGCATTAAGTGTTTATTGCTCAGAAGCCAGCTACATTAAGAAATTCAATATTATTTTTAATAGAGAGCAAATCCAAAATGCATAACCATTGTTTTATAGAATTTAAGAAACTAACTAATTAATCTTGTTAACTACATTTTTGTCAGGAACTTATGTCTGGAAATTTTTATGTTTGTATCCATCAATATTAATTTAATAATAGTTAATTCAGTTAGCTAAGGTAAAGATAAAAATTGAAATATTTATGCTTACATGTTTTAATAAAATATCTAATAGTACATAAACTTTTTTTTAACAGAACAGAGAATGAATATGAAAGTACTTTAAGATCATTACATATTGATTTTTTTTTTATTCATGTTTTTATGGTTTCATCTTTTTTAAACAACACCAATTCAAACGGTCCCCATTTTGGAGCATATATGAGTATTGGGTAATGAAAGAAAACAGAATATAATATTTTATTATTATTATTATTATTATTATTATTAATAATAATAATAATAATAATAATAATAATAATAATAATAATAATATGGAGGGCTAACATATGGCAAAGTATGATCACGATTTGGAATATACAGTGATTAAATGTTCAGAAATATATTTCAAGTTTTAACAGACTTGAAGCTGTGATGGATGGATTTTGCTGCAAGAAACTGAAATGGTGAGTTCCTCTGTACTGGCCCTAATAGGCAGCTGCCTACAATGAAATAGAAGACAGGAATTATAATCAATAAGCAAGGCAAAGATTTGTCTAGCAGAAATGTTTTAGAAATGGAAGAAGCAGCCCAAGTATCAACAAGCAGCATCAACAACAATCCAGGAAAGTAACAGGAAGACACATTGAATAATGGTCAAGTTCAACAATCAAGAACACAACTATAAACTACTTTTCATACACCAGACACCAGACCAAGCAAATTCAAATTGAGGCGTTGAGTGTATCACAGGAGTGCACATGAATTTGTGATCACATATTACATGTTGCAAGGAGTGTACAGTATTTAAATGGGACTGTCCATATAAGTCAATATGTTACATTTGCTTAAAAATCAGTGTGTGGCCAAAAATATGATGGCCTTTTTTATTTTTTTGACCAGACAAAAGCATAAATATCAGACGCTGTAAATTTTTTAATACACTATATAAAGTTATAAAGTAATTTCCCCTTGGAGATTTTCTAATTAAAAATGTGACTAATGTACAGTTTTTGGTGGTTGGCCACAGGTAGGTGATTGTTGCAAAAATAAAATGATTGAATACAAGAGACTTTAACAAGCAGGCATGGCAAACAATGGATATTATTAATGAAGAGGATAATTTGAGGCTAAAGGTAACAGCCAGAGGCATAGATAGAACTTTGTGGGTATCATTATAGCCCCCCTGTTCAATGCTTCTAGTGAGACACCCCTCTCCAGCAGTTGTGACTTTTATGCCCTATAATAGTGCCATAGTTTTTCTCTGAATCATATTAGTGCCCTAGTTAATGTTATTGACATACAGTAGTAATGTTTTAGTTTATATTATGAAATGTAGTAGTGTACTTGTTCACACTATGTTACATTGTAGAGCTGTCAGTACAAATTAGGCACACAATGTCCTCAGTTAATATTATTCTGCATTACAGTGTCCCCTGTTCATATTATGTCACACTATAGTGCCTCTAGTTCATACTGTGCCACAATACAGTGCCCTTTAATTCAAAGCATGCCAAATTACAGTGCCCCAGCTCATATTGTGCAACATTACAGTGTCCCTGTTCTTATTATATAACATTAAAGTGTCCTCCAATTCATATTATACCACATTACAATGAGCAGGTCAGATTATGCCACATTTCAGTACCTTCTGATTCAGATTATGCCACTTTACAGTGCCCAGTTCAGTTTATGCCACATTAAAGTTCCCCCTACATTTACTACACACCCCTTTCACTGAAAATGGAATGTCATCCCATTTAGGCTGGGCAACGGGTCAGACCTAATTGCTTAGCAAGCAAATCTGGAAAATTGTTATGCAACTGAATAACCTGTGTCCAGGCCCAACAGCAATGACATCCTCTGCACCCACTATAGCTATTGTGGTGAGAGGGGTTGTCTCTCACCTGAATTACCCACATTCTGGTGGAATAAGCTCCCTCCAAGGGAGACTGGAGTGAAACCTGTGTAGTCTGCATTAGCAGTGGAGGTGTGGAATTCCAGGTTTTCACATTTACACAGACCCAGCTGGAATAATCGCTGGAGCATTGGAAGTGTTTAAAACTTCCACACACCTGATGCTCCTTACCCTGATTCTAAGTAGCAACCAAAAAGTATGGACACAGTGTTGTAGTGCCAGGGTCCAAGGGCTATGCTGGGAGAGCATGCCTGAATTGTGGCTACAAGCCACTGCTGACTGATTAGCACAAGGAGTGCTGAGACATTTACTTTCATGTTGTTTTCTTATTTTCTGTTATGTGCCTGTGTGTATCTAAGCCGATGCTCATGTATGCTATTGTGCAGTGTTTGCTGCTATTAAAAATCCACTGCTTTGCCAAGCACCTGTCTGTCTGGAGTCCTCATTTCTATACTCCGTGTTACACTATGCACATGTGAAATTCCTGGTAGAAAGCAAGGCCTTTTTTCCTTGTCTTAGGTCTTGTATGGTTATTGCCATTTTTCTTTGGATGAAAGGTAGCTTTGCAAATGGTTTGCAGACTGTTGCTGGAACTTGAGAAGATGATGATATTAAATCTGGGATTTTGAATGGGTATCATATACAGTGAAGAAATATGTTTTAGCCATTGAAGTTATGAAAAACTATTATGAGTAAAGTAAGACAATGGGAGCAATTTACTCTTGTCATAGTAATAAACAGAAATATAGGCTCTCAAATATTACCCCAGAACTTGGTTAACTCTACCAATATGGGCTGTTGGATGAATAAACTGAAGAAAAATAGTGTTTGACTCCCAATATCTTGTACAAAAATGCTCCAGAGCTTGGCAGGACATTTCATTATTTAATCTAAGACTTTTTCCTTGGGAAACCATCACAAGCAAAAAGCTTCTATGATGAACATGTCATCAAATTGGTAAACTGCATTCAAGAGGAATAAAACACAATATATACAGTATATATTAAAAATAATCACTAACATTTTGAAATCAGAACCAGGGTTTACATGGAGTGGGAAGTGATATTAGAGGTACTGCATTTGAGTAACACTAACAAATTAATGAAACGTCTTTCTGAAGGCACTTCCACCAATAAATAAGACTAATAAACTCCATATGTTACTAAATCCCATGTAGTTCATCAACCTTGAATTCAATATCTTAAAAAATTATTTAATTACAAAAATCACATAGGATTTGCCTGTGGAGTCTCTAAAGAGGATTTTGATATGGAGGCAAGAATACTGAGGGGAGAGTACATCCTAAGATTTATAGACAATTGGATTGATGCAGTGGTAAGGCAAGTCAACCATAATTGCTCATACATTGCACACATGGCACTAGATACATACTGTATACTCAAATGTATGCACAGTTGTACTCATCTCTGTGGGGGGGTGAGTTCCCCTATTTGTAAAATTGGATTGTTACTTCACAGCATCAGGACCCACTTGCACCAGCTCTATCTTTCTTGCAAAAACAAGCATATTTATGGTTCCTGCCTACTCTGTATAGCCCCAGCTCCATTGAAAAGTCAACTTTGAACATTGTCTTCATGAGAACATCCCATTACAAGTAGAGTTGCATCTGAAATGCGTACAATAGTGCATCACCCATACTTGTGTATACCTTATTCCAAAGTATCTGTAGAGTGAAACACGTAACATATGGTCGGCAAAAGAACATATGTTCAACTCTGTATCTGACCCACTGCATTCAAATGAGAAAGGAAGGCAGTTATGTTACAGTTTTTAACAAAGGTGAAATATCATTAGGAAATTGACCCAAAAGAAGAAGATTGCCCATTGTGGACCAGGCATTGTGCCATTTAGAAGTAGTACATATTCTTCCGATCAGTATACATGGTGATAAGAAAGGGTGCTCCTTCATCTTTCTTATGTCAGTTTATTTGCCACCAGATTGCACATCCTTGGAGTAATATCTTTTCCTTATGAAACATATGTCTTAGCAAAGAGTCAATAGGAATAATATAATGCTCAATAAAGAGGTTCCCAACGTGGTCCTCCAGGCATCCCAACAGTTCAGGTTTTAGAGAGATCCATGGTTGAGCACAGGTGGTTAGATCCAATTGACTAAGGTACTAATTAAGTCACCTGTGGTTAAGTATGGATATCCTTAAAACCTGGACTGTTAGGGTGCCTTGAGGACTGAGCTTGGGAACCGCTGGCTTAATCTAACAGTATCCACCTCTAAAAAAGAAAGGTTTGGAAGAATTGAGGTTCTGTTGCACAGAAAAGTAATATTTAATAAGAGAAAAGCAAAAGGTAGGTGATAGCATTACCTTCTTTCTTGCAGAGAGGAACAACCACTGAAGCTTAGGTTTTGATAAATTAATAATAATAGTTGTCATAGCTAATAAATCAGAATAGTAAAAATCTTCTTCTGGATACATCTGAAGTCCAGATATGGAGATAATATATAACCAAACTTGTTTGGAGAGCCATATATTTATACTGTATATGGTTGTTCCTATTACCATAAAAACTAGGAACAACCATAAAATAGACAGGATACCAATACATTACCAATACATTATTTCTAGTAAAAATATATTATATTTTTTCCTTTATTACAAATATAATATAGCAAAAAAGTATCAAAGCAAAACAAAAATATAAACAGAATTCATATTGTATATATGCATACATCAGGGGAGAATATAATCATATAGTGAGTAGAGATGTGTTTTGGTTTTGGATTCAGATGAATTTTTGGGTTTTGGTTTTGTTTTGGATCTGCATTTTTGTTAAAAACAGCTAAAATCGCATTATTTTGACCAGTTAGCATGCAATCCAAAACCCAAGTTAATTTTTAAAATCTGAGTTCCGAATATCCAAACCAAGACTCAGTTGGACTCGGTACCCCAAAGTGATTCCGAACTCGGACTCGGTTTGACTTGGAACTCCTAAATTTGATGATTGTTGGTTCTCTGGGAACCGGACCCGCACATCTCTATTCGTGAGATGTAAGATTCCTTTTACTGCATCATATTTATCGGTGTCTGAGAACAGTAGTTATGCTTTCAATAAGGTAACAAAGACATAGTCCCAATGTTTTTCTGCTAGTATGCCTTTTCTTCTCCGACACTATTGATACTAATTTACATAAGTCCAGACAAATGAAACAATGAAGCCTGTAGAGTGTAAGGAAGCGGCTGTACAATACTGTCCAACTAAAATGCAAATGCAGCAGTAGGTATCTGTAGGAAATAGACAACTTTTGCATACATCTGCAATCTGTGTACAGCATCCGTAGTTTCTGCTTCGGATCACCATCGCAAATTTTGTGTCTATCGGTCGTGATGGTCACTGCCCTTGGCCAGGCTATACAAGCCAAAGCTTACATAGCCTGGCTATCGAAACCCCTCTGCCAGGTCAAGGAAATCTGCATCTAATGAGGCAGAGCCTGGGCTTGGCCTGTCTACAATATAGGGGTGGCACGCCTCAGTTTTGTACAATGGTCACAGTTGCCACCCCCCAAACACTGCAGCATATCTATCATGCTGTGGATATGGGGGACTGAGAGTGATCATGCAGATCCTGTTCTGCACATGTTCTGTGGATGCAGCATCAGATCATCTGCGTGATCCTCTGCCAGCTGAGTGACCATGGAATCACTCAAGCCGGTGATCACAGTGGCTCAAAAGAAGCCAGGAAATCTCCATCACCTGCCAAGATTCTGGCCTCTCCCCCCCCAACAGTGGCAACACACCTCCATTTTGGGAAATGGAGGCCGTTATCGGCCCCTCCCCACCCAAAAACGACAGCAGACTGTCAATCATGGGTCCTGCACACAGGTCCTGCACTCAGCTTGGTGCACTTGTGCACTTTTCAAAGAAAAAATACTGTACCTGATGGATGGTTCAATATTTTGGAGAAATATTACTATTGTTCCTCACCATACAGAGGGGCAAAGATAACACATATAATAACATTTTCAAATGTTTTGAAATATAGGAATTACATCCTAAAATATCTATAGTGTTGATATTGACTGTAAGATATTAGAATAGTGCAACATGGGCCACAGCAGGCACCGTTAGGGCAACGATCAAACACAGATGTTTTATATATTATTAAAGCTTTCATTATTCCACAGTCCAGTAAGACCAGTGAAACAAATTTAGAGCATATTAATAAACATGACCTTTTGTGGTGCATTATTTAGTAAAGTTATATCATATGTGCACAAGGATCCTGTGACTTGGGACAACCAATCAGATGTTTGCATTATAAACATTACAGTTGCAATGTGATTGGTTGTTATGCAATTAAGCAAAGTGTTAAATATATACCTAAATGTAATGGTCAGCTGAATGCTCTGCAACATTATAAGTGATTCTGTGCAATATATATACTGTACCCTTTTTTATTCATACTTTATAGAATCCTGTTACACCATCCAGTACACAAGTTAGGCCAATATTGCTGTACATCAACAAGTCCTTTTAAATTCATTACAACAAATCTATTTTTTGAGGAAATATTTAGCCTTCCACATTCTAAATTTTTTTTTGTATTGTTAAGTGCTTATAGACCTTGGGTGGTCTCATGGAAACATTTACAATTATAAGACTGTGGTTTTTGCAATATCAATGTAATAATTTCTGATTCAATTATACCACCATTGGGATATTTACAGCCTTGCAGTTCTGTTGTTGGATGTGGGTCATTATGTACTTGCTGGAAAAGGTAAAACAGATGTCTAAGCCTGTGGCAGAATTCTTACTTCATTTTTTGGTTAGGTGGGTATTACTGGTTAAATATTCAATAAAATAATTGGGTTTTGATACTCTATATTTTATTAAAACATATTGGGGCCAAACATTCTTGAAACAGATTTAGGGAACTGTAGGGATTATGTTAGACTTATTGTTTTATTATTCTGTATGATGGTTAGCATATCGCCTGGCAACTTGTGTTGCTGTTCAATTAAATGCATCTGTTTGCTTTGGCAGATCTAGAAATTTGCTGTAGGCCTATTACTTCTTTAGATAGCTAAATAAGGACCGAGAAGCTATACGCATACAGAAGTGTGATGAGAACTAAGGGACAATACAATAAGCATTCCAAAACAGCTTTACTGTATTCTGGGTAGGAGGGAGATACATCCTGTAAAGTCATTATGTATATAAAAATACAATTCAAAGTATGTTTGTGTGTGTGTGTAGTTAGTATAGTTACTAAGATCAACCATACAAATACTAAACTTATGTTGACCTGGCTTGCTGTATAGTGAATGGATGCTAGTGGACAATGTATTGTATTGACTAATACGTCTACCATAGCACATTAAGTAAATAGAGGGTTAAAAACTAATAAATGAGATGGAGTATAATCATTGCTGCTCACGGTTAAGTGTTGGAAGAACTCTTATGCTTAATAAATATGCCAGGAAAGGAGAAGAACACCTTGTTTCCAAGTTACAGAGATCACATAACATATGTAACCAATCAATGCACGGAAGAGAATGGATTCATATTTTACTCTAAGGGGAAGATGCTGATATTGGACCCATATGTCTAAAAAAAAAGTAAGGATAAAATAGCTGAAAGTATAAAATAGCTTATTTACTGTACACAAGTACATACGTCAAGATGTGTCCTGTTTAAACCAGGTGGTTATCAGGTACAAATACACCTAATCAGGTCAGTAATAATAATAATAATAATAATAATAATAATAATAATAGCTTAACATTTGTCTTCGTAACAAAAAATTAATTCACTATTAGGATTGATTTTATTTTTTTATAAAACTTTATAATACAGTATATATAATCTTCCTTCTCATGCAAGAATGAAGGCAACAAAACTTTCAAGACAAAAATATACTCTTCAAATCATATAATAGATGCACAAGCAATGAATAAACCACCTATCAGCTTCAGAGGTGAATCCGCAATCAACCAATCAGAAGCCGTCATCATCAAGTGTGTATGTGCCTCAGTCTCCAGCAATTGATATCGGTACTGACAGGCGTATCTACATCTCTGGATCTGCCTTAGGTACATTTATGCAAATGTGTTGTTACTGTACTCAGTCTGTATTGAGTTTTTCCTTCTCTTTCCCATCGCGTATCCAGTCATCAGGATACGCTGCACTAGCAGTCTTTCTGTCTCCCGTGCCTGTCAGCTATTGTGAAAAGAATTTGAGAAAGCCGTTATGCTAAAAGGGCAAAACGCGTCAGTGAAAACCCCCTGATTGTCGGCGCCCCCAAGTGTGACAGGCTATATTGAGGAAATTTGAACTGTTATAACTGAGTGGAGGGTAATACAGCAAGCCCCATTTAAACCTGCTGGGTCTTTAGTTGGCTCCAGTCTAGCATATGCGGCACAATCAGCTGAAAGGCATGTGAGACAGAACCACCGCTGGTGCAGCAGAGCCCGGCTTCGGCTGCTGCTCGAGTGATTCTGGAAGCCAGATCTACTATCCATAGTGGTAAATATTTTGGACACTCCTGGCATATTGAAACACATATCCGTAGATACCTCACATATGCTCATCAATTGTGCCATTGTAGTCTGTCCTTTGAAAAACACTATATATTGACACTTGTCAGATTGAATACTGTTACACTGGAAGTTTTTATTAGGTCCAATTAAAGACTGCAACAAAGTGTCTCTTTTCTATATATTAATATTTTTTTCTGGGAAGTTGTTCAGAAATATATTTTTCACCACAATTATAACTTTGACATCGGTGATGCAGTATTGATGGTTAATTCCGGACTACAATTAAGTGGTGAATTGAATATTGAGAGGGTGGAATATTGCCCTAATTACTCTGACATTCCAAAGGATTACAAGAAATGTTGGTGATATTATTATAAATATGTATTGATATATATTGCGATGTGTTATGTTCATCTACTGTACTTCTTACTCCCCACTAGGGCACCTAACACTTGATTGCTTATGCTATGTTGCTTATTTGGGTGTTATGGTCACCAATGTAGCAATGTATATTATGCCTGTCCTTGTCCTCCAAGGTATTTGTATTATACTGTTAGTCACTTTTTTGGTTATGTACTTTGTAAGGTGCTGCGGAACACCTGTGGCGCCATATAAATAAACAATAATAATAATATGTGTTTTAACATTTTCATGTGATTAAATGAAAAATTAGTTTTCAAACTATCATGTAATAACAGGTTGTTCCATTCCAATAGCAGAGTCGCCCATGCCAGAGCTTGTCCAGTCAGCAAAAAGATTATATAGGCAACTTTAGCACTTTCCAATGGGAAGTAAGCAGCCTGGACTTCAAACTGGATGGAACACTGATAAAAGAATACTCAGCTGGTCTTGGGATTTCCATTGAATTTAAAAGGATTGGGTATATGGAGTTAAGATGATGCACAGTCAGGACCCACAGGACCAGCAGGAACTTCAGCCAGATTGAGAGGAGCCAAAAGAGGCTAGATGGCATCCATGCCCTAAACCGAAGTCTGTAAACACTGCATAATTTGGGCCTTGTTAGACTATTGTTTGTCCACCCTACTGAGAAGATGCAGGAGTAGGTTTTTTGGTGACAGGTTACCAGAGTATTCCATCACAAAAACTGAAGAATATTATTGATTTGAAGCTTCCAGCAAGGATTGGTCGATGGTACGTACTGCACATGCGTGAGTTAGCACTGCAATCGCTTTGCGATCACTCAAGCAGAATGAAAGCCATCGCAGAGTGAGTGACAGGCTGTGAGCATTTGAGGATGGTGATGGGGGAGTGGTCAGAGAAATGCAGGCGTGCCTGTATGTTTGAACGCTGTATCCTGGGCGTTCATAAATTAGTCACTGAGATGACATACATAGCTTAAGTACTCAATGCATTCAACAAGACTTGCAGTTTCTGTGGCAGGTCAGACCTGCTGTTATTCTGCGTGAGGGGTCGATGTTACTCGATGTTACCGATGTATACACAGGACAGCAAGGTATAATGGTGAAATAGTGGTAGTGGGCGTCTCATTCATTTGCATATTATTGCAGCAGTCCCCCATGCATAATCGCAGCTGCGATAGCCGGTAGTTTCTAAGCTCCACTGGGGCAAGGCTAATATTCTCTGTAAAGCGCAGCAGAATATGTTTGCACTATATATATATAATATGTATGCTCTATATATATATATACTATATAACTGGTAATATATAAATAATCTATTATGCGATCAAACCCCCAAAAATGCCATTTGTGGAGGTTTGACCACATTTCTCATATGCCACTCATAAGCAAAGCTTTCCGCAGCTTGAAGATTATGGGCTTCTCTTCACAAAGTTCATTGAAAGGGATCCAATCGGATCCCACTCAGTGTCCCCCATGGCGTGCGCATCATTCTGTGCATGTGCAGAAGGATGACTGAGAGACTTCTGGATCATAAACCCGGAAGTCCCTCTCTGGCAAAGGACAGCTCTTATCAGAAGAGCTGTACTTGGCAATTTTATTCATGCATAGGGTGCGCTATTTATGCTGGCATGCATGTGATGAGTTCTTAGATGCTTCGCATGCACAATGCGATGCTTGATGCATCCTGCTCACTGACTGCCAAAGTTAAATAGGCTGGTTTACATGACCACAACTACTAACAACCAGAGAAGCTATGCATCTGCTCTATAGATGCCGGCAAAAGGTGAGAGATATCAAAGTCAAATGCCCACTGTAGAGTGAAGCATCAGCTTATCAGAGACAGACAGTGAGGACCAGTTCTATGGAACCTGGTAGGAGAATACCATGCTATAGCGGCTTGTGACAGCAAGTGAGACACAGTACAAGGTTTTAATAAATAGTTTAATTACTTTTTTGACTGTGCTCATATTACAATGTACTTGTTTGTCTAGAACCCATTTTTATGAATATAACTGAACTAACCCCTGTAGATTCCAACTTGTGCTAGATTTTATCTACCAGTATTATCTGTTTTTTTGTGTTCTGTCTAACGTGTTAACTTTTCACTGTATTTCTTGTCTATCGAATGTACATATGTAATCTAGAGGACTCGGTCTGAGAATATACTTGTTGCTTTAAAATATTCCAACCTCGGTATTGTTGTCTCTGCCAACATCTGCCATAAATGTTTAATTAGATTTGTAACTGCCTCGATAACGGGTAGATTGCCTGCATTTTATCCCAATATCCTAAGTAATCTATGCCGGGTTCCATTCATTTCAGTTTGTAAACATTTTTTCCTAATTCTCTAGCTAGCCACCGAACTGCTCCATTTTTGTCTCCACTATTATGTTGCATTCTCATTATCAGATTGTGTCTTATTTTTTCTGTACAGACCATTCTATTTTCCCATATGAATAAAGCCACAGCAGTTGGTAAAATATATCTGCACCAAGAAGTGTAATTTAATCTGCCTAATAAATAGTAGGTAAAATCTCAGCACTAACTATCCTCTATTCCAGTGGTTCTCAAACTCGGTCCTCAGGACCCCACACAGGTCACCCAGCAAGTGCACAGGTGTCCTCATTACTCACTGACACATTTTAAAAGATCCACAGGTGGAGATAATTATTTCACTTGTGATTCTGTGAGGAGACCTGGAAAACATGCACTGTTTGGGGTCCTGAGGACCGAGTTTGAGAACCTGTGCTCTATTCTGCCTAACTCTCCCCTTATATTCCTCCACTAAGCATCTTTCCCCACTGAAACATAAGGCACAGAACAACAGAGTGTTTCCTACAAAGATAACTAATACCCCTTTTCCACCAAAATTCCGGGTCTGACCCAGAGTTGGAACAGGGTTCCTATCCGGATCAGACCTGGAATTTAGCCGGCGCCGACTCGGGATCACACCGCAGTCGGGTCTGCATAGACCCGGCTTTTCCGGCGTGAAAGTGGACGCTTGGAGATGTCATCATCTCCAAGCGCCACTGAAGCCGGACCAATCGGCCGGCATGCGGCTCACTTAAGGTCCTCAAGACCCGGAGTGTGCCGTACACACAGCAGGGTTTCACGGGCTACGCCCGTGTTAAACCCTGCTATTTACCTGGGTTGGATTGCCGGGTCACTCGACCCGGCGATCCAACCCTCACCCCTTTTACACCAAAGAGCTGCCCGGGTTAACCCTGCAATAACCCGGGTTTTAGCTCCGGTGTAAAAGGGGTATTACTGATAGAGTACATTCATCTTTTTCATCATCATCATCACCATTTCACTACTAAAAAAAAATATGCCAAAGTAATATAAGGAACACAATACATACCAGAACCCCCAACTCTTTCCCCTCTCTAATAGGAACCCCGGCCCTGGATGCACTGCAGTACTACAAAGCTATAACTAACTGACATCTAAGAATTGTGTTATCCATATGTAAATCAAGTCATATGGATGTACAGATGTATTTTTGTGCCACACGGCACAAGACATGGGGCAAATTAGACTCACGGGTAGAGATTAACACTTTTTCTTGATTTTTGTATCTTATTTGCATTATAGTTACATACAGAGTTGCATGCATTGTACCAGGCACATTAGATTAGTATTTTTGTCACAAAGGAGTCGGTATAAAGTCGCAGATTAAGTAAATATACTTGAACAGTACATGGCTTGAGTCACTGAACTGGTTGCTAGTAGGGGGCATACAGGCAAAAATGTCTCCAGTTACAATGTTGAAAATCATAATGTTGACAGCAGAAGGTCTATATTAATTTTATGTTGACACCTGCATAATGTCGACATTGAAAGAATGTCGACATTGGAAATATTGACATATTTTCGACATTTCCATTAGAGCTAGAGTTAGGGATAGAATTCAGCAAAAGTCACATTGTTAACATTTCAGCAATGTTGACATTTTATCAACGTCAACATGATTAATGTTGACATTATGGACATGTTGATGTTTTAAATATTGACATTAAAACCATGTCGACATTCTCATGTCAGAGTAATGAATATTGGGCCTGATTCATTATGGATCATTATACTGCATACACACGCAGTTTAACTGCGA
This sequence comes from Taudactylus pleione, assembly GCA_031769625.1. Classification (NCBI taxonomy): domain Eukaryota; kingdom Metazoa; phylum Chordata; class Amphibia; order Anura; family Myobatrachidae; genus Taudactylus; species Taudactylus pleione. The sequence goes on along the minus strand of JAUIMM010000113.1, from coordinate 17,457,480 downwards.
TAGCAAGCCAAACCACTGCGATCGCAATGCAAACTCAGCACCACATAAGGACGCCCACTTTACCATATGCACATCCGTAATACTTAGCAGAATAGCAAAACCATCGGTACAATCGCGTACCATTGCAGCCTCACGGACACTTGCACAAGCCCTGAGCTTACTCAGAAATTGCTAACAGTCATACGTTATGAGACCTCACACTGCGTATGGCTTTGCAGTGGATAATTTATGCACTCCCCTGAAACAGCTCCTTTTGGCAGACCACCCCCTTGTCACCACCCACAAACAACCCTTCCTGTCAATCACTCTTCGATGGGTCTGCGTCGCCACTGTGATTGCATTTCCGATCACAGCGGCTGGTTCGCGCAAGTGCACGATGCGTACACATGCGCTGTGCAAAACAATCACCCGATTGCGTGCATATTAGCCACTGTGCTCCTTCCTGAATCAGGCCCATTAACATTATGAATGTTGAGAAAATATACCACTCAATCTTTTTGTCTGTTTACCCTAAGTTGAACACAGGGCCTGATTCAGTAAGGAACGCAAAGGAGAGAACACACGCACTTGGCCAAAGTTTTTGCACTGCGCATGTGTATACATCGAGTTGCGCATGAGTGAACCAGCCAGTGCGTTTGGGTTATGGTACGCAGACTACACGCAGTGTGTATGCAGAACCATCCGATATTGATTGAGAGAAAGTGTCATTTGTGGGTGGTGACGGGGGGTGGTCAGGCGAACGCAGGTATTATAACGCCATTACAGGTGCGTGCATAATTAAGGCAGTGCGGCGGCATACACAGCCAAACCGTAAGATGTACACAAGCAGTGGCTAAAATCCTGCGGCAGGTCAGGTCAACAACTATTGTGCGTATGGGTCCGATGGTTCCCACTGTTATCGATGTATACGCTATCTTGCATTCTGTGAGTACATGGAGATGGGCAGCTTAATATGGGGTTGGGCGTCTGCATCTTGTGGTGTGGTCTCCATGCGTATGCATTGATTAGCATTTCTCACAGCGGACAGGTGCGTGCGTCTGCTAGCGTGTGTTCCTTGCTGAATCAGGCCCACAGTACATGAAAAAATGTTACTGTAGCTTCAATATTCAGTGTTCCCTTGTATTGTATTTAAGGTGTATTCGAGATTCGAATAAGATGTAGATTTTAACAAAAAGACTGTGACGGGATGCTTGGACGAGCTAAATCGAATAGTCCGTGGCACGCCAAACAAGGCTATTTGATGACTGTGAACATATCTGTATGTAAATAAGATGAAATATTACCCCAGGTCATGGGTTCTAAATAAGGGCAAACTCTGTTGAAATTCAAGATTAATCTCTAAACTGCTTTAAAAAAACGTTAAAGAGAAAATCAAGCCTTATTATTTAACACATACTAGTTTCTGATGACAATTAATATAAATGTTAAAAATTAACTTCCATTTTTCTTCAGATTGCTTTATTTTTATATTTTTGGTATTTTTGATAGTCAGCAGAATGTTCGTATGTTTTATATGTTTCTATGTTTCACAAAGGATCTACAGAAGGAAATACCTTGGAGGATTTTTTGGGGCATAGTTAAAAAAAAAGTGAACAAATAGTCATTTTAATTGAAGGATAGAAAGGGCTACAGTATGATATCATAAAATCCTACAAGGCTAACAAACATGCAGGCAGCCTACAGTTTATTTCTTCAGCCTTGTAAAATGTAACTCTTGGGAATCATAGCTTAACCAATAATATCACACCACAATGACTTTGGAGATTTTCAGATAAACACTAATTTTTATTTATAAGAACTTAGTAGAAACTATATCAACTTATGTGTTTTATTCCCTGTTCATTCAAATAACCATGATATACTGTTATTGTTTAGTATAACTTCTTGCTAAAGTGCCTAGGAGGCATCTAGGATAGAAAGGATGGATATGCAGAATGTGTTTCCATCAGGGTCCTGCTCCTGTGAGATTGGATTTTCCCTTCGGCTTGTACTGCGGAAGCTGCCTTGGGTTGGATCCAAAGCTGATTTCTACTTGCAAACATGCCCATAAGACTTTAAAAAGAAACTCTGTGCACCTCACTCTAACATTCACTGAGAGAATATTGACTTTCATTCTTGGAATAAGTCTCCTTCTTTGTCAAGGAAACCTAAGAGTATTGTCGCATTTTACAACCGTGGATTTTCTGGATTGAGCACTACCAAGCTACACCTGTGCTGCTCTAGAAACCCATTTGTAGGTTGTATTTTGCATCAACATTAAGTCCCTGTGGATCCTTCATCTCTAATCTACAGCTAATAGCCCACAATCAGCTGCATGGCTGCCAATTCAGTGTGTACTGTACTTAGTAACTTTGGGTCAGCCGCACAGCAGCAATTGAGGTCAAGTGAACTTCTAACATTTGCACTGTACCTTCCTGACCCAGACTTCATATCCTTGATGTTCCAAAACTCAGAGGACCTGCAATCATCATCACCATCCTACATGATGCCAAGGGCTTTGACTACTGTCATGTGTCTGACATCTTGGGATAATCCTACAAGTACCTACTCATGTCCCATTAGTTAAAATTCAAGGTCCACACTTTTACTTCACTTCCTAAGGCCCAGTACGACTTTAAAAACAGGATCTTTATATATTTTGCCCATTTTTTCAACCCTCATTTAAAATTCGGGCCTGAATGTAAAGTGCATTGATAAAGCCGGAAACCATATTAAACTTATTAAAGTCTTTCCGACTTTTCAATACATCTAATATGCTTTCCGACTTTTCCAATACATTTACTATGGATTTCCAGCCTTTTCAGTATATTTACTATGGTTTCCGTCTTTTTCAATGCATTTACTATGGCTTCCGACTTTTTCAATATATTTATTATGGTTTCAGGCTTTTTCAATACATGTAATTGGATTTCCGTCTTTTTCAATGCATTTACTATGGTTTCCGTCTTTTTCAATACATGTAATATTTTTTTCCGACTTTTTCAATTCACTTTACATTGTTTCTGGCTTGTTCGATGCATTTACTATGTTTCCGGCTTTTAACCTCTTCCTGTTTTAACTGCCATTGTCATACCTGTCATTGACTGTGCACTATTTGAATAGCCATTGTCATACCTCATTACTATTGCAAGTATTGCCATACCTTATCTTGCATATGTCTGTCTCTCCTCATTTCCATTATCATACCTTATTGCAATTATCATACTATTTCTATCACCTCTACAGCTCCTCCATCCAGCATCCCATTACTTCATACCTTGCTTTAATCATCACTTTTTCTCCCTATCATCCAGCACTCCTGGTGCCACATGCGTCCTATCACCTCCTCTTTCCCTGCTTATCTCTCAGCCATATTATACTCATTCCTTTCAGCTGTTACTTTCACCTATACCCTTACCTTCCCTCACTTCTCTTCCCTTCCACTGCTTGCTTTGCCACTTTCTTACCCTCCACTACTTAATAACATCATCCCTCTTCCTTATATAATGTTTATTTCCTATCACTCTGACCCTCTTGGACGCCCCCAGCCAATTATCTTCTACATCTAGTGACTTTTCTCCATAGCTATCTTCTTAGCATCCCAGCCCTTGCTCCAATTTCTCCAATAACCCTATATATATTGCCCATAATGCTCTGATCTATGTATCCAATCCTCAGCTTTTCCTAACCTTGCCAGTTCTACTTATAAGACATATATTTTCCCGTCAAAGTTGACTTCTACCTAGTGGGGACATAAACCACTGAACTAAGAACTGTTCTACATTGTTTCCCTGAATGGTAGATTGTTTGCATAATTCATTTTTCTTAGTCATAAAATATGGAATTTTATTTGCTCTTCTATCTGATACAACCCTAACTATTTTAACAACTTTGCAAAAAACATTATCAAGCATGGTATTATTGGCCTTGTTGTAGCCAAACTACTGCAAAGGAAACTGTATCTAAACCATGGTTGAATCCACAGTATCTTTCTCAGATGACATTGTTAAGCCCCTGGAATCATGTTCAATAGCTGGGTTAGGTCCTATTTAACTAAGACATGCTGCAGTCCTTTGGGCCTGGTATTACTTTACACTGTGCTGAAACATAGCCAATACCAACAATTTCAAAGCAGCAAGTTCTTCTCACTTGCTTCTAACAATTGGTTCCCCAGCAGGTACAGTACATGTTCAGCCTAAAACACTTCTACTGTTATACAGTATATATATATATATATATATATATATATATATATATATATATATTTAATCTCCCCAAAAAAATAGCACTCAGAGTCACAGTTTCAGGATGCAAACAAGGTGTATTATCCATTGTCGACGTTTCAGGGCCCACGCCCCTTCATCAGTATACACTGATAAAATACATGTATTTAGTGTATGTGTGTTTTTACTTGTTTTGCTAGTGTTCTACAGTATATTTGTCATAAATTGTTTTAATTTACTGTGTTTGATAAATACACCCCTGACATTATATGTAATGCAAGTAGAAAATGTCACTGATAACTAGCAATCGATTGTTTGTCTTACTATATACTATACAGCTAAGAGTTCATATCTGATTGTCAGGGGATACAACACATAATAGTTGTTTGCATCTTGGAATTAAATAATTCCCTCGGTTTTCTCCTAACAGTTATTACATGAAATTTAGAATGTCCAAAACCATAGTCGATTATCTTAAGATCAGTGACTCATTTAAACCAAAACTGATTATTGAATTTTATTTAGAAATATAACAACCAGAGAAATTAGTTATCACACTAATATATATGGTTTATATACTAACAATATTACTAATATTTAAAATGTACTGATTTATGAAATGTTCTTCTTTTTCCGAAATATTTTTATTACTAAAGTATCATATATTTGTTCTGGTTGTTGAATAACACTACACTTACCTGTTTTATGCATCTCCAGTATAAATCTAAAAGGATGCTTTATTGTGAATCTATTACTTGAAATCTTAGTTGCTACAGTCACTGTGCGAGCATCTTTAAAATAATATATACTCTATGGGCACGATTCAATTCAGCGCGAGGTAAATAGCACCGGGAGATAGCTCCCGGAGCTATTCAATTCATCGCGCTGTTAGGTCGGGGAAGGCTCGTTATCGCACCTTAAACAGGTGTTTAGGCACGATAACCGGCATTCCCCGACCTAACTGCGCGAGGCAGTTTTCCCGGCGCTAAGGGCAGAAAACAGCCTCGCGCCGGGACTTTTGTTGGATTTCTTCTCTCATCCCCAGAGGGATGAGAGAAGAAATCATTAGTCAGACTTGTCAGCGCGGTGTATTGAATTGCTCCGGGAGCTCACTCCCGGAGCTATTTACATCACGCTGAATAGAATCGAGCCCTATATTTTTATTGCTATGTGATCATATAACACGATTTCTGTTGTTTTGATTGTTTTATAATTTCTCTTTAGTTATCTTGAATAATGTACTTACTTAGAAATGACAATATTAATCTTATCATATGTAGGGGTGTGCACCGGCCACTTTTCGTGTTTTGTGTTTTCTTTTTGGATCTGGATCTTTCTTCGTGTTTTGGATCTGGATTGGTTTTGCCAAAACCACCCTTCCGTGTTTTGGGTTCTGGGTTTTGTGTTTTGGATCTGTATTTTTTTGAAAAAAAGCATAAAAACAGCTAAAATCACAGAATTTGTAGGTTTTTCTGCTCCTATGCTATTATTAACCTCAATAACCTTAATTTCCACTCATTTCCAGTCTATTCTGAACACCTCACACCTCACAATAGTGTTTTTATGTCCAAAAGGTTGCACCGAGGTAGCTGGATGACTATACTAAGCGACACGAGTGGGCGGCACAAACACGTGACCCATCTAGGAGTGACACTGCAGTGGCAGACAGGATGGCAGTTAGAAAAACTAGGCCCCAAACTGTACATAATGCAAAGAAAAAAAAGAAATGGAAGATGGAATTGTCCTTGGGCCCTCCCACCCACCCTTATGTTGTATAAACAGGACATGCACACTTTAACAAATCAATCATTTCAGCGCCAGGGTCTGCCACACAACTGTGGCTGAAATGATTGGTTCGTTTGGGCCCCCACAAAACAAGCTGGCAATTAATGTGTCCCTGCACAAACTGGCTCTACGGAGGCAAGATGTCATCCTCATCCTCCTCATCCAGCAATTCCTCACCCTCTTCAGTGTGTACATCCTCATCCTCACAAAGTATTAACTCATCCCCACTTGAATCCACCACCACAGGTCCCTCTGTACCTTCTGGAGGCTGGTCTCCCTGGAAGAGCTGATAATTCATTTTGATGAACATCATCTTCTCCACATTCTGTGGAAGCAACCTCCTACGCCTTTCGCTGACAAGGTTCCCGGCTGCACTAAACACTCTTTCGGAGTACACACTGGAGGGGGGGCAACTCAGGTAAAATAGAGCCAGCTTGTACAGGGGCCTCCAAATTGCCTCTTTTTCCTGCCAGTACAGGTATGGACTGTCTGACATGCCTACTTGGATGCTGTCACCGATGTAATCCTCCACCATTCTGTCAATGGTGACAGTATCATATGCAGTGACAGTAGACATGTCAGAAATTGTTGCCAGGTCCTTCAGTCCGGACCAGATGTCCAAACTTGGTCCTGCCTGCCCTGCATCACCGCCAGCGGGTTGCTTAGGATACCTAAGTTTTTTCCTGGCAGCCCCAGTTGCGGGAGAAAATGAAGAAGGAGCCGTTGACGTGTCACGTTCCGCTTCAGCTGACAGTGTGTTCACCAGCAGGTCTTTGCACCTCTGCAGGCTTGTGTCGGCCGGAAAGAGAGACACCACATAGGCTTTAAACCTAGGATCAAGCACGGTGGCCAAAATGTAGTGGTCTGATTTCAACAGATTGACCACCCTGGAATCCTGGCAAAGCGAATGAAGGGCTTCATCCACAAGTCCCACATGCCAAGCGGAATCGCTCCGTCTTAGCTCCTCCTTCACTTTCTCCAGCTGCTTCTGCAAAAGCCTGATGAGGGGAATGACCTGACTCAAGCTGGCTGTGTCTGAACTGACTTCACGTGTGGCAAGTTCGAAGGGCTGGAGAACCTTGCACAACACGGAAATCATTCTCCACTGCGCTTGAGTCAGGTGCATACCCCCTCCTTTGCCTATGTCATAGGTGGATGTATAGGCTTGTATGGCCTTTTGCTGCTCCTCCATCCTCTGAAGCATATAGAGGGTTGAGTTCCACCGCGTCACAACCTCTTGCTTCAGGTGATGGCGGGGCAGGTTCAAGAGTGTTTGCTGGCGCTCCAGTCTTCAGCACGCAGTCGCTGAATGGCGAAAGTGGCCAGAAATTTTTCGGGCCACCCAAAGCGTCTCCTGCACGCCCCTGTCGCTTTTCAGAAAATTCTGCACCACCAAGTTTATTGTGTGAGCAAAACATGGGACATGCTGGAATTTGCCCAGATGTAATGCCCGCACAATATTGGTGGCGTTGTCAGATATCACAAATCCCCAGGAGAGTCTAAGTGGGGTAAGCCACTGGGCGATGATTTCCCTCAGTTTCTCTAAGAGGTTGTCGGCGGTGTGCCTCTTACTGAAACCGGTGATACACAGCGTAGCCTGCCTTGTAACGAGCTGGCGTTTCTGAGATGCTGCTACTGGTGACGCTGCTGCTGTTGCTGCGTAAGGTGATACATCTACCCAGTGGGCTGTCACAGTCATATAGTCCTTAGTCTGCCCTGTTCCACTTGTCCACATGTCCGTGGTTAAGTGGACATTGTGTACAACGGCATTTTTCAGGACACTGAGGACACTTTTTCTGACGTTTCTGTACAGTCTCGGTATCGCCTGCCTAGTGAAGTGGAATCTAGACGGGATTTGGAACCGGGGACACACTACCTCCATCAATTGTCTAAATCCCACTGCACTAATGGTGGATACCGGACGCACGTCTAACACCAACATAGCAGTCAAGGCCTCAGTTATACGTTTTGCTTCAAGATGACTGCTGTCGTACTTCATCCTCCTCGCTAAGGACTGTTGGAGGGTCAATTGTTTAGTAAAAGTAGTGGTGTTCCTACTTCCTCTCTGGGATGATGAACGACTCCCAGCAGCAGCAACAGCAGCAGCGGCAGCAGTAGGCGTAGCAATGCAGGATCCTCCAGAGGAATCCCGGATAGGAGAGTCAGTCATGCCAGTGACATGGCCTGCAGGACTACTTCCGATCCTGACTAAGGAGGAAATTGATGAGGAGGGAATTGACGGTGTGGTTTGCAGGCGCTTGGATACAACAGGACAACGGGATTTAGGTGTCCCTGGACTGCTTACGGTCTTAGCCAAAGTTTCTGAACTTGACAGTAACTTTTTATGAACGCGCTGCAGGTGCCGTATAAGGGAGGATGTTCCTAGGTGGTTGACGTCCCTACCCCTACTTATTTCACCTTTACATATGGTACATATGGCAAGACAGTTGTTGTCCGGATTTGGATAGAAATATTGCCAGACCAAAGAGGTGGAATGTTTGGTCTTCTGCCCAGGCATGACCGTGATGGGCTTTTTCATCCCACGGACAACAACTGTCTCCCCCGGAGCCTGATTTAAACAAACCACATCACCATCAGAATCCTCCTCGCCAACTTCCTCCTCAGCGCCAGCTACACCAGTATCCTCATCCTGTTGTACTTCAACAGTGACATCTTCAATTTGCATATCAGCAAGTGGACTGTGGGTGCTCCTTTCAGCACTTGCAGGGGGCGTGCAAATGGTGGAAAGAGCCACCTCTTCCCGTCCAGTGCTGGGAAGGTCAGGCATCGCAACCACCACCACACTTGGACTCTCCTTGGGGATTTGTGATATCTTCTTAGAAAGCACAGTTCTTCGCTGTGCTTTTGCCAGCTTAACTCTTTTGATTTTTTTAGTGGGAGGAGGGCTTCCATCGTCATGTGAAGCTGAACCACTAGTCATGAACATACTAGGGATCGACCTTAGCCGTTCCTTGCCACTCCGTGTCGTAAATGGCATATTGGCAAGTTTACGTTTCTCTTCAGCTGATTTAAATGTCTTTTTCAAGGTCATTTTCCTGAACTTTGCCATTTGGGATTGTATGTGCCCTCTACTATGACATTGGGCATCGGCCTTGGCAGACGACGTTGATGGCATGTTATCGTCTATGTCATGACTAGTGGCAGCAGCTTCAGCACTAGGAGGAAGTGGTTCTTGATCTTTCTCTATTTTATTTTTATCGGAGAAAGTTTGGTCCTCCATTTATGTTATATCGATTTGATATATACGTGCGGCAAAACACAGAAAATAATTTTTTTTTTGGTTTGGACTGGAGTGTACTTTGTGGGTTACAGCACCCTTTAACGGTCAAGCCAGCCGGCCCTTTACTTATGACACAGGCGCACGCTTGGCACTACTTTGTTGATGCACGTGCGGCTACTGCGCACACAATTCACAAACACAGAAAATAATTTTTTTTTGGTTTGGACTGGAGTGTACTTTCGGGGGTTACAGCACCCTTTAACGGTCAAGCCAGCCGGCCCTTTACTTATGACACAGGCGCACGCTTGGCACTACTTTGTTGATGCACGTGCGGCTACTGCGCACACAACTCACAAACACAGAAAATAATTTTTTTTTGGTTTGGACTGGAGTGTACTTTCGGGGGTTACAGCACCCTTAACGGTCAAGCCAGCTGGCCCTTTACTTATGACACAGGCGCACGCTTGGCACTACTTTGTTGATGCACGTGCGGCTACTGCGCACACAATTCACAAACACAGAAAATAATTTTTTTTTGGTTTGGACTGGAGTGTACTTTCGGGGGTTACAGCACCCTTTAACGGTCAAGCCAGCCGGCCCTTTACTTATGACACAGGCGCACGCTTGGCACTACTTTGTTGATGCACGTGCGGCTACTGCGCACACAATTCACAAACACAGAAAATAATTTTTTTTTGGTTTGGACTGGAGTGTACTTTCGGGGGTTACAGCACCCTTTAACGGTCAAGCCAGCCGGCCCTTTACTTATGACACAGGCGCACGCTTGGCACTACTTTGTTGATGCACGTGCGGCTACTGCGCACACAATTCACAAACACAGATAATAATTTTTTTTTGGTTTGGACTGGAGTGTACTTTCGGGGGTTACAGCACCCTTTAACGGTCAAGCCAGCCGGCCCTTTACTTATGACACAGGCGCACGCTTGGCACTACTTTGTTGATGCACGTGCGGCTACTGCGCACACAATTCACAAACACAGAAAATATTTTTTTTTTTGGTTTGGACTGGAGTGTACTTTGGGGGTTACAGCACCCTTTAATGGTCAAGCCAGCCGGCCCTTTACTTATGACACAGGCGCACGCTTGGCACTACTTTGTTGATGCACGTGCGGCTACTGCGCACACAATTCACAAACACAGAAAATAATTTTTTTTTTGGTTTGGACTGGAGTGTACTTTCGGGGGTTACAGCACCCTTAACGGTCAAGCCAGCCGGCCCTTTACTTATGACACAGGTGCACGCTTGGCACTACTTTGTTGATGCACGTGCGGCTACTGCGCACACAATTCACAAACACAGAAAATAATTTTTTTTTGGTTTGGACTGGAGTGTACTTTCGGGGGTTACAGCACCCTTTAACGGTCAAGCCAGCCGGCCCTTTACTTATGACACAGGCGCACGCTTGGCACTACTTTGTTGATGCACGTGCGGCTACTGCGCACACAATTCACAAACACAGAAAATAATTTTTTTTTTGGTTTGGACTGGAGTGTACTTTGGGGGTTACAGCACCCTTTAACGGTCAAGCCAGCCGGCCCTTTACTTATGACACAGGTGCACGCTTGGCACTACTTTGTTGATGCACGTGCGGCTACTGCGCACACAATTCACAAACACAGAAAATAATTTTTTTTTTGGTTTGGACTGGAGTGTACTTTCGGGGGTTACAGCACCCTTAACGGTCAAGCCAGCCGGCCCTTTACTTATGACACAGGCGCACGCTTGGCACTACTTTGTTGATGCACGTGCGGCTACTGCGCACACAATTCACAAACACAGAAAATAATTTTTTTTTTGGTTTGGACTGGAGTGTACTTTCGGGGGTTACAGCACCCTTAACGGTCAAGCCAGCCGGCCCTTTACTTATGACACAGGCGCACGCTTGGCACTACTTTGTTGATGCACGTGCGGCTACTGCGCACACAATTCACAAACACAGAAAATAATTTTTTTTTGGTTTGGACTGGAGTGTACTTTCGGGGGTTACAGCACCCTTTAACGGTCAAGCCAGCCGGCCCTTTACTTATGACACAGGCGCACACTTGGCACTACTTTGTTGATGCACGTGCGGCTACTGCGCACACAATTCACAAACACAGAAAATATATTATTTTTTTAGCACTTGGGGGGAGCACCCCTGATGGACAGAGCACCCCCTGGACAACACTACAGCACTCCTTTAGGACTGGGACACTGCACAGGACTTTGGAGTGGACACAGCACCTATGGAGAACTGACTGCACAACACAGTCCAGCCAGCCCCTATGGACTTTGAAGTAGTGGACACAGCCCCTATTAACAACAGCAGCACAGCACAACACAGCCAGCCCCTATGGACTTTGAAGTAGTGGACAACAGCAGCACTACACTACACTACACTACACAGCCCTAACTCCCACCCTCCCTCTTCACTGTCCACAGCCGAGTGAGAAAATGGCGCCGACGCGGGTACCTTATATAGGATCCAAAACCCGCGAGACTCGGAAGGCGGGATGATGACGTTTTGCCTCGATTTCAGATCCGAGTCAGGCGGGAAAAGTCGAGCCTGACTCGGATCGGACTCGGATCGGGGGGGCTCGGGGGGGTTCGGATTTCAGAAATCCGAACCCGCTCACCCCTAATCATATGTGTTAGTAAGTTTTGACCGTAAAGGGGTAGATACTGATGTGAATGATACATAATCTCTGTACTGAACTGATGGTGCTATACAGTATAAATAAACAATAATATAAAAAAATATATAGTGGAAATATTGTGATCCTGTTAACTAGTACTAGCTCTTGACCAGCCAGAGTGAAGCACTTGTCAGATTTGGCCACCGTGTTTCTCCCGAGCTCAAGCAGGGTAGTCACATACAACTGGCCTCACAAAAAAAGTGCACACTACTGTAATATTGTTCTTGCTTCCTTATTGGATCAAAGTCACAACATGTTTCCCAGACAAGTACAAATCATTTTTTACACATAATAATAGAATAGGTCTATTAATTTATTGCAAAATATGTCACATCTATTTTGAAGATATAGTACACATCTGCTTTCACATTGAGAATATCAGTATCTAATCAGGTAGAAATTTGTGGGAGATTATAAAATATCCATCATTAAAAGGAACGACTGCTGATGGTGTCTTTTTTTTTTCTTGAACATGATTCCTAAATTTTCTACAGGAGAAATAGAAAAAAAAAACAAAAAACAAAAAAATAATCTGACTTACCAAGAAATACAAAATACATATATTTTATATTTGATGCAAGCCTAACAGAAAAAAATGTTTAAATTTCTCAGCATGTTATTTAAAGTCTGCACTGGATGAATTTATTGTAATAGATCCTTAAAATGAACACCTGAAGCCATTTCATGAGATGAAAAATAACTTCAAATATATATTTTAAAATGAGCTTGCTCATGATTTAAAAAGTACACCTAAACTAGCTTGGTCTGAAAATTTCCGAGAGGCATTTTCCAACTAATTTATCCTTCAAATAAAAGCAATATTTTTTTTTCAAGAAACTTGTCAATTAGTACACTAAAAACAACAACATAACATTCAATAACTAGGGGAATGATGTAGCTTTTTGCAGAGAGAGAGAACCAAATAGAATTTTGGAAAATGAAAGAATTTTTCAATCCTAAAAAGTGCAATTTAGGGAATTTAAAATCTAATAAATTTATTTAGGGAAGAGACACTTCTCGGTTATGTCTAGCCGTGATGTCTAGCTGCGCACATCACATATTACTAGAGATGAGCGGTTTTGCGGAAAACCGAACACACCTGAACTATGGAGTTCTGAGTCAATTCTCATATCACTTTGGGGGTTCCAAGCAAAACTGAGTCCTGACTCCGGTCTACTCGCAAGTACAGAACTCAGATCTAAAAAACTGGATCCCATGTATTTTGGATTGCATTTAAGTCCCTTCCATGTGATTTCTAGTACTGTGAGTTGGTCAAAATTGACTGGATATTATGTCAAGTAAAGGCTACAGGTCCAAGTTACAAGATCCACAATCAAAAGCGAATCAGAACACTAGAGGATGGTGTTGCCAAAACCTAAACATGACAATGATTTACCGTAGAACCAAAACCAAAAACGGGTTCTGTACACATCTCTATATATTACAACAGCCAAACATTGCTAGTTTTCTTGCACATCTTTGTGGGTTGTAAGTGAAAAATAAGCAGTGTTACTAGTAGGGTTGTGTACCGACCCCTGTGTTTTGGTTTTGGATCTGTATCTCCTTCCAGGTTTTGGATCTGGATTTGGTTTTGCAAACCACACTCAAGTGTTTTGGTTTTGGATCTAGATTTTTTAAATAAAAAATAGATAAAAAGTTTTAAAAATAGCTAAAATCATGTAATTTATGCGATCCGAAACCCGAAATTCTCATTTAAAATCTGAATTCTGAACCGCAAAAAGATCAGAACCACGACCCGGATTTACCCGGATCTCCACAGGAGATTAGAACCGCAACTCGGATTTACCCGGATTCACGTAATTCGAGTGGATTCAGATTTGTGGAGAACCGAACCGCACATCTCTAGTTACTGGTGCCCTTGCAAACTGTGGAAGGGCATGCTGGAATGTATAGTTACATGGCAACAGGAGAGCAACAAGTTGCCTACATCCAGTCTAGGCTATGACCTTTTTCCTTATTTCTATAGCTGTTAAATTGAAATGACAAGTCTACATCAGTATATCTAAGGCATAGATGAAAACAAGTTCATCAGAAAAACTGCCTTTGTTTATGTATTGGTATGCATATGTTAGGATTTTATATTAATTATGTTGGTATATGGCGTGCACTACCTACATGATGCTCCTTTTGTAAAGCATCTGATCCTTTACCAAGATGGCTGTGGTTGGTTATTCTGCACATGTGCAGCACCATCTTGCCAACTACACAGATGTGTAGTACTCAGCTCCATGGGGATCCTGCCATATCCTTGACCACCTTCATACATACATTACTGGATGGTCCATTGTATGCTATGTTCCATCTCCACTAATTGTCTGTGTAACTGTAAGTATGGTTGCACAAAACCTGTGCACTGCAATAAACCCAAGCTCCTGGTTAAGTCTATCTGGCTGGTGTGTCTACAACATAACTTTTCACTAATGTCTACTATTGATTAACTGTGTTCACCACCAAATAATACACACATAACAACAAATTCACCTCATTTAATTTAATACCACTCTAAAAAGGCACCCTTTTCTCCCTCCATCCTCTATAATTATGTATGTATGTATGAATGTACTATATGTTTGATAGGTATGCAGCTGGGAAGCTGGCGGACGTAATCATGACGGACGGCTTCTCGACTGCTTTATCCTGTGAGGGTTAAATGACAGGCGTCTAAATCTAGACGCCTGTCATTTTACCAATGCCGGGAGACCGGCACCTGGCATCCCTATCGAAGGGATGACGGGCACCGAGCGCGGACAGCCACAGGGGGAGGTTTAGGTTTATGGCTCCTGCGGGGGACTTAGGGTTAGGCACCCTCCCGGGAGGTTAGGGTTAGGCTAGGGGGAGGGAGGGTTAGGGTTAGGCAACCCCATGGGGAGGTTAGGGTTAGGAACTCCCCCAGGGGACTTAGGTTTAGGCAACAGGGAAGGGGTGGTTAGGTTTAGGCACTTAGAGGGGGGATTAGGGTTAGGCACTGGGGGAAAGGTTAGGGTTAGGCACCACTAAGGATGGTTAGGGTTAGGGGGGGAGGTTAGGTTAGTAACTACTTACCTAGGGACGATCGGGATTTTCACCCATGTCGGGCAGCTGCTGTCGGGATTCCAACCCGATTCCGTGTGATACACCAGTGTTGTAGTGGGCACAGATAAGTTAGGTGTAGATAGTACCTTACAGATAATATAGCAGCTCTAGTAGATCTTCTTTCAACTTTGGTAATGACTCCACTAGCTTTATCCATCTCAGGCTGTAGCAGAGAGGCTAGCCCATACACACAGTAAAATTAGATAATGTGACAGCCTTGGTCAATAGAATAATTAAGTAGATTTATTAAAGGGGAGTAGATCCAAGGCAAGTTACTGTATGAAAATAATGATCACCATACCTATGACAGGAGTTTGCAGCACAAAAAGGAATATGGCAATTTCAACATAGAACTGTAGTTAGCAGTACAGCAGTTAATAGGCAATAGGTGATAACTCTTACCAATATCTAAACTGGCTTTCTTATCTTTGCTGCTACAGCATGTCTTTGGTTATAACTAGGGGTGTGCACTGGCCACTTATCGTGTTTTGTGTTTTGGTTTTGGATCTGGATCTTTCTTAGTGTTTTGGATCTGGATTTGTTTTGCCAAAACCACCCTTCCATGTTTTGGGTTCTGGGTTTTGTGTTTTGGATCTGTATTTTTTTTTAAAAAAGCATAAAAACAGCTAAAATCATAGAATTTGTGGGTTTTTCTGCTCCTATGCTAATATTAACCTCAATAACATTAATTTTCACTCATTTCCAGTCTATTCTGAACACCTCACTCCTCACAATATTGTTTTTCGTCCAAAAGGTTGCACCGAGGAAGCTGGTTGACTATGCTAAGTGACACAAGTGGGCGGCACAAAAATGTGGCCCATCTAGGAGTGACACTGCAGTGGCAGACAGGATGGTAGTTTGAAAAACTAGGCCCCAAACAGTCCATAATGCAAAGAAAAAAAGAGGTGCAAGATGGAATTTTCCTTGGACCCTCCCACCCACCCTTATGTTGTATAAACAGGACATGCACACTTTAACAAACCAATCATTTCAGTGCCAGGGTCTGCCACACGACTCTGGCTGAAATGATTGGTTCGTTTGGGCCCCCACAAAACAAGCTGGCAATCTGTCCCTGCATAAACTGGCTCTATAGAGGCAAGATGTCATCCTCATCCTTCTCATCCACCGATTCCTCACCCTCCTCAGTGTTTTGTACATCCTCATCCTCACTGAGTATTAATTCATCCCCGTTCGAATCCACCACCACCGCAGGTCCCTCTGTATGTTCTGGAGGCTGGTCTCCCTGGAAGAGTTGATAATTCATTTTTATGAACATCATCTTCTCCACATTTTGTGGAAGCAACCTCCTACGCCTTTCGCTGACAAGGTTCCCGGCTGCACTAAATACTCTTTCGGAGTGCACACTGGAGGGGGGGCAACTCAGGTAAAATAGAGCAAGTTTGTACAGTGGCCTCCAAATTGCCTCTTTTTCCTGCCAGTACAGGTACGGACTGTCTGACATGCCTACTTGGATGCTGTCACCGATGTAATCCTCCACCATTCTGTCACTGGTGACAGTATCATATGCAGTGACAGTAGACATGTCAGAAATTGTTGCCAGGTCCTTCAGTCCAGACCAGATGTCCAAACTTGGTCCTGCCTGCCCTGCATCACCGCCAGTGGGTTGCTTAGGATACCTAAGTTGTTTCCTGGCAGCCCCAGTTGCAGGAGAAAATGAAGAAGGAACTGTTGACATGTCACGATCCGCTTCAGCTGACAGTGTTTTCACCAGCAGGTCTTTGCACCTCTGCAGGCTTGTGTCGGTCGGAAAGAGAGACACCACATAGGCTTTAAACCTAGGAACGAGCACGGTGGCCAAAAATGTAGTGGTCTGATTTCAGCAGATTGACCACCCTAGAAACCTGGCAAAGCAAATGAACGGCTTCATCCACAAGTCCCACATGCCAAGCAAAATCGCTCCATCTTAGCTCCTCCTTCACTTTCTCCAGCTGCTTCTGCAAAAGCCTGATGAGGGGAATGACCTGACTCAAGCTGGCAGTGTCTGAACTGACTACACGTGTGGCAAGTTCCAAGGGCTGGAGAACCTTGCACAACATGGAAATCATTCTCCACTGCATTTGAGTCAGGTGCATATCCCCTCCTTTGCCTATGTCATAGGGGGATGTTCCACTGCATCACAACCTCTTGCTTCTGGTGATGGCGGGGCAGGTTCAAGAGTGTTTGCTGGCATTCTATTCATCAGCACGCAGTCGCTGAATGGCGAAAGTGGCCAGAAATTTTTCAGGCCGCCCAAAGCGTCTACTGTCGTTTTTCAGAAAATTCTACACCACCAAATTTATTGTGTGATCAAAACATGGGAAAGGCTGGAATTTGCCCAGATGTAATGCCCACACTATATTGGTGGCATTGTCAGATATCACAAATCCCCAGGAGAGTCTAAGTGGGGTAAGCCACTGGGTGATGATTTCCCTCAGTTTCTCTAAGAGGTTGTAGGCAGTGTGCCTCTTACTGAAACCAGTGATACACAGTGTAGCCTGCCTTTGAAAAAGCTGGCATTTCTGAGATGCTGCTACTGGGGACGCTGCTGTTGTTGCTGCGTAAGGTGATGCATCTACCCAGTGGGCTGTCACAGTCATATAGTCCTTAGTTTGCCCTGTTCCACTTGTCCACATGTCTGTGGTTAAGTGGACATTGGGTACAACCGCATTTTTTAGGACACTGAGGACACTTTTTCTGACATTTCCGTACAGTCTCGGTATCGCCTGCCTTGTGAAGTGGAACCTAGATGGGATTCGGAACCGGGGACATACTACCTCCATCAATTGTCTAAATCCCACTGCACTAATGGCAGATACCGGATGCAAGTCTAACACCAACATAACAGTCAAGGCCTCAGTTATACGTTTTACTTCAGGATGACTCCTGCCGTACTTCATCCTCCTTGCTAAGGACTGTTGGAGGGTCAATTGTTTAGTAAAAGTAGTGGTGTTCCTACTTCCTCTCTGTGATGATGAACAACTCTCCGGATAGGAGAGTCAGTCAGGCCAGTGACATGGCCTGCAGGACTACTTCCGATCCTGACTAAGGAGAAAATTGACGAGGAGGGAGTTGACGGTATGGTTTGCAGGCACTTGGATACAACAGGACAAAGGGATTTAGGTGTCCCTGGACTGCTTATGGTCTTAGCCAAAGTTTCTGAACATGACAGTAACTTTTTATGAATGCGCTGCAGGTGATGTATAAGGGAGGATGTTCCTAGGTGGTTAATGTCCCTACCCCTACTTATTTCACCTTTACATATGGTACATATGGCAAGACAGTTGTTGTCCAGATTTGTATAGAAATATTGCCAGACCAAAGAGGTGGAATGTTTGATCCTCTGCCCAGGCATGACCATGATGGGCTTTTTCATTCCACGGACAACAACTGTCTCCCCTGGAGCTTGATTTAAATCCTCCTTGCCAACTTCCTCCTCAGTGCCAGCTACACCAGTATCCTCATCCTGTTGTACTTCAACAGTGACATCTTCAATTTGCATATCAGCAAGTGGACTGTGGGTGCTCCTTCCAGCACTTGCAGAGGGCGTGCAAATGGTGGAAAGAGCCACCTATTCCCGTCCAGTATTGGGAAGGTCAGGCATCGCAACCGCCACCACACTTGGACTCTCCTTTGGGATTTGTGATATCTTCTTAGAACGCACAGTTCTTCACTGTGCTTTTGCCAGCTTAACTCTTTTGATTTTTGTAGCAGGAGGAGGGCTTCCATCGTCATGTGAAGCTGAACCACTAGTCATGAACATAGGGAAAGACCTTAGCTGTTCCTTGCCACTCTGTGTCATAAATGGCATATTGGCAAGTTTATGTTTCTCCTCAGATGATGAACTTTGTCATTTGTGATTTTATATGCCCTCTACTATGACATTGGGTATCGACCTTGGCAGATGACGTTGACGGCATTTTATCATCTATGTCATGACTAGTGGTAGCAGCTTCAGCACTAGGAGGAAGTGGTTCTTGATCTTTCCCTATTTAATTTTTATCGGACAAAGTTTTGTCCTCCATTTATGTTATATTGATATATACGTGCAGCTAAGGTGCACACAACCACAGAAAAGTAGAATTTTTAATTTTTTTTGAGCACACTTTGGGGTTACACCATCCTTTAACAGACTTATGACACAGATGCATGCTTGGCGCTGCTCCTTTGTTGATGCACGTGTGGCTACTGTGCACACAATTCACAAACAGAGAAAAAAAAATTTTTTTTTTGGAGTGCACTTTGGGGGTTTCAGCACCCTGTAATGGACAAGGTAGCTGACCCTTGATTTATGACACAGGCGCACACTTGGCGCTACTTTGTTGATGCACGTGCGGCTACTGCGCACACAATTCACAAACACAGACAAAAATGTTTTGTTTTTTTTTGGAGTGCACTTTGGGGGTCACAGCACCCTCTAATGGACAAGCCAGCCGGCCCTTGATTTAGGACAGAGGCGCACACTTGGCGCTACTTTGTTGATGCCCGTGCTGCTACTGCACATACAATTCACAAACACAGAATTTTTTTTTTTTTTTTTTTGGAGTGCACTTTGGGGGAGCACCCCTGAAGGACAGATCACCCCCTGGACAACACTACAGCACCCCTTTAGGACTACAGCCTTTATGGGACACTGCACAACACAGTCCAGACAGCCCCTATAGACTTTGGAGTGGACACAGCCCCTATGGACAACTGACTGCACAACACAGCCCAGCCAGCCCCTATGACAGCAGCAACAGACTCGGTTCCCGATTCAGATCGGTGGAGCTCAGGGGGGTTCAGATTTCAGAAATCCGAACCCACTCATCCCTAGTTATAACTAGAAAAAAGGCAATTTCTCAGTTATCTCAATATACTATAATTTAAACTAGAGATGAGTGGTTCAATATTGGTTCGGATTTTCCCACAAAGTTCAGATCACAGAACGAGGCAAAACGTCATCTTTCACGAATGTCTGTGCAGAGATGTCTGTGAAAGATGATGTTTTGCCTCTTTCAGAGATCCGAACTTGGGATCTAATGCAGCACAGATCACATTTGCATTTGTGTATGAAGATTTAGTGGTTGTTATCCATTGCGCATGCATATAAGCCGCACTCTGCGTGTGTGGCGATCGCACTGTGAATACGGACACAGAGAGAAATCCATCACAGAGTTATTGACAGGCTGTGTGTGTTAGAGAGTGGTGACGGGGGAGTGATCAGAGAAACTCAGGTGTACCTGTCCATTTGAACGCAGTTTAATAGGCGTGCATAAATTAAGCACTGAGACAGCATAAATAGCATGTGTACTCACTGTGTGCAACGAGACTTGAAGTTTCTTAGTATGGTGGGACCTGCTGTAAATGTGTGTGATGGGCCGATGTGCTTCGATAGTACCAACGTGCAAACATAGCAGACAGGGCATCGGAGGACAGAGCTGGAGATGGGAACAACAGCAGCTTTGATCCATCATGGTGATTCTAGAAAGAGTGGACGACAGGTGCAGACAATGCCGCTGAGCAATTTGTGTTACACAGGTATGAATGCATTGCCTTGTATTCTCCTGTAATGGCGTGCATACTTTTGCATATTTCTGCCAAATGTGTTAAATGTAGTTTACTGTAATTTTAAGAATTTTTCTCATTGCACTTTATCTCAATGCAAGTTATTAGCACAAATTACTGAGATTACAATAAACAATGCTACACATTTCCCTCACCTTTGCCAAGAAAATACACACTTTTTTTATTTACTTTAAACGTACCGTTTACATTTCTTCATTACAGTATCCTAATTTACTTTGAATTTAGCCATATTTTGTTGTTATATGCACCATGCAAGTGGCTGGAAAGGGGTTGGGGGAAGAAGTGCTTTGGGCTTGCGGAAACTTGAATATTATTGGCTACATAGCAGTCTGTGCACAGGGCACACGGTGACATTGGTGTGAGTGGTGGGTGAAGGCACTGCTGCCACCAGTCTGTATATGTATTATATATAAATCCAAACATGTATTACATATAAACCAAAATATGTATAAAAAACACTATATAATATGTCAGTATATTATTAAATGTCATGCTTATATAATCTTACAAACACGGAAGAATTAGGGATAGTTAAACATAAAAACACAGACATGTCAGTGTGTGGCAAATATTTTTTTACATTTTTGTTATTAAAGGGTTTTTAAATTATAAATTGACATAACATAAAATGAACACATAAACCTTAGGCTTTTTCCAGAAAAGAATTTCTAGAAGGACTTGTAGGGGTCACACACTTGCAGATGTTTGATGGTGCTGCTGCTGCACAAAATGTTCCTCCTCCACTTCCTCCAACACAATAATCACCTCGAAATGTGTTTGCCAGAACTACCACAGACCCAACATATGATGGCAACATACCAGTGCCAGATATTAGTAAGAGGGAGGCACAGCAAAGAGGCAATGTCCAGATTTCACAGTAGTCCATAGTTCAAATAGATCATGGAATGATCTCGATTTAAATTACCAAAAAGGTTTATTTTGTGTGTGTAAGCTTCGCAGTAGACTCAAGGCCTTGTTTTTTCAGATCCAGGTGGAGAGTTGGGTACCCTGCCCAGAGCTGGTTCCTGGATGGGCAGGGCACAGGTCCACCTCTTGTAAGCTCGAACTTGGGCCAGGTAGTCTTTCTTTTATCTCCCTCAGATCTTGGTGAATTTCTCTTAGAATGGAGGTTCTCTCCTGTATGCTGGTCTGGATGATGTTATGCATTGACTCAATGGCTGCAGTGGTAGATGGGGATGATACT
Source organism: Taudactylus pleione (assembly GCA_031769625.1). Taxonomy (NCBI): domain Eukaryota; kingdom Metazoa; phylum Chordata; class Amphibia; order Anura; family Myobatrachidae; genus Taudactylus; species Taudactylus pleione. Next base: position 17,435,693 of record JAUIMM010000113.1, on the reverse strand, counting down.
GATGGAGGAATTTGTGCCTCCCCCCATCCGACTGCAGCCCTTGATGTTGATCTTCTCCTGAAAAAGGCAAAAGAAACTGTTTAAAATGTGTTTGGTAAAAATAGATAGATAGATAGATAGATAGATAGATAAATAGGCAGACACCACAGAATGCCATCCACCCCTGTTCTAATGTCCCCACAATTTTCAAATCTTGTGGGACCACCTGGCCCTTTTTCATTCTAGATCCGGGCTTTCAATTTGCTCTTGAGTCTGCTGCGAAGGTCACTCCAGCTTAAAAATATACACAAAAACTATTTTAAAAAAAAAATAGTAAAATGGCTTCGCAAAATTATCTATTTGAATTTTTGAATTTTATTACACTTAGGGCCATATTCAATTAGAAGTGAAAAGCCGAGAAAAGTATCACCGATTGTGACTTTTCGCCTGTCAGAAACTTATCTCCATATTATATTCGCTCCATTTTTCGTGTACACGGAAAGTCAATGCAATGTAATAGGCAAAAAAGATTCGCCTCTGAATAGCAGGAGAAAAGAAGTACAACATTTTTGTTTTGGGGTGCAAAGGTGGGGAAACCACTCAGAACCCTTAGTAGAGCCCCCCAAATGGACAACTGTGTAAAAAAATCCAGAAAAATACTTAAGAACACCCCAAAAAAGTACTTTGAATTTGGGGGCGAAAAATCACAAATTGGGGGAACAAGTTCGCAATCTAGTGAAATAATGTCTCTGGGGTAGTGAAGTGTTTTTGGGATTGCAGGTGCTTTTGGGGTGGAAATTTTCATTTATTAAAACTGCACTTTAGAGACATTAAAAGATGCCTGCACCCATTTTCAGGTGCCCCAAATTTTACAGGACTACTTATTTTCTCCAAAAAAAATGCTTTATGCTATTCTTCACCACTTGTGCAAAGACGCACATTAGTGGCAATTGTGCGAACTTAAGTACCCCAAACAATTGTATTAGGGCGAAACGCGCGTCGGCCTCACAGCTGTAGGGGACCCAGTGCGCACTGGATTATCCCCACACCACGTTCCTGCCTTGGGAGAATAAGAGACAGGTATCTTTGCCTTTATCTACCCTCTTTGCTCTCTCATTAGTTGTCACTAACCAGACTCCTTGCGCTGCCATTGGGCAACAGGGACTCTGGGTTAGAAGGACACTAACAGCAGAGGCAATTTTTACTATTTCTTAGTTGCCATATGTCAGTGACACTCATTCCTCATCTGATACTTGTATGACGAGGAAAAGCAGCATCTGACTCATAAGTGCAATCTCTTATTGTTCAATACTATCTAGTTAGAACATCTTTACCCCCTTTCTCCCAGGCAGAAGGGAGGGACGCCTCCAATTACTGAGCAATTGTGCATTATATTGTATATCATAACGTGGTGATCAGCCTTTTAATCACGTTGTACATTTTCTTTATGTTTCACTTATCTCGCCTCACTTTAACACGTGAAGATTTACTTCACATATGCACTCTTGTACCCAATTGATATGTTTTGTTTGCATACAAGGTATGTCTCCTCTATTATATTGATTTTACATTGATTTAATCCTATATTACTAGGAGGGATTTATCTTAAATATTATTTGTGTTGACTATTATCACAATTATACATTGTATATCATACTCAGAGATTACTCATATTATCTGAGGTTTAGGTGACGTCCAGTTGTGAACTACATATCATATTTTTGCATTTTATTGTTTTTTCTTTGCACTATTTCATTATGTATGTGTGTTTTTCTTGCCTGGCAGTAATATTTTAATAATTCGAATTAAATGTATATTTTATGTGACCCCTATATTCTACTGGAGTGTGCCCCACTAAAGGAGTCCTTTTCCCTTTTCTCTTTAACATGTTATTCATACTCTGAGGGTGCACCTCTTCTCTAATAACTGCAACATCACATTTTTTAGTGGATTCTCCTGTGCTATTGTTTCTTTCCCATTACCTAGCTCTCCCCTCTTTCCCTTGCATAACCCTTACCAATAGTGAGAAGGATAAACTTTTTTTAGTGGCAATGGGATGGTGGCTAGATGCTATTAGTAACGTGTAACGTGTTACAATCAGTGGGCTTCATAAAGATATATGTGTTTAATTTATTCCATTATATTTTTATTGTAACATCTGAGAACGTAACTTGTTCAAGACTGAGGGCCTGATTCAGAGCCGCTCACTAGATGCGATCGCTCGCACGATGTGTATGCAAATTGCGTAGGCAGTTCTACCACACAGCAATGCATTTGCATGCCCAGTATTTCTTAGAGAACGATCACATAGTGTATGCAGACACCCACCAGCCTGTTTTAAGATGCCCACTTGTGCACGTCATGTCCAGGAAGTGTATGCAACCATCGTACATCGGATGCTATCACAGCACTTGAGGTTGACCATACCCTTCTGCAAGCACTGTGAGCACTTCAGTGTAAAAACAAGCCAGGTGGCGTGCACTATGATGCTGTCATATAATTATGCACACCCTTAAAACGCCATTGAGATGCTCAGGCATGCCTGCGTTTGCACCTCCACTCCCCCATTTTTAATGGCCTGCCCCTGTTACCACCTACGAATGGCTTCTCCTGTCACTCAATTTGCTGGGCTGTCTATGTGCAGCGAGTGAGTGCATTGTGAACTTTTGCTAAGGTATGCACACTGTGATGCATACGCATGTGCACAATGCATACCATCGACAGCAGCGAGAGTATGCATCTTAGCGAGCGGGTCTGAATCAGGCCCTGAGATTGAACATGAATTTAATTGGACACTCCCTATTGTTCATTTCCTCCATCAATATGTTATATTCACTGTAGTCGCCCTGCTAGAACAAAAGAATTTCATCTATGTATTGATTCTAAAATATTATTTTGTCCCTTACATCTCGGTTGAAGAAAAACTCTTTCTCTATAGCGAACATGTAATTGTTCACATAGGGTGATGCAATGTGCGACTCCATTGCACATCCTGTGTTTTGCAGGTAGAATTGGCCTTAAAAATATAAATAATTTTTATATAATACCTTGATATTGTATTCACCAGACTATGCTCAGTCTCTGATTTCATTAATGTTCCTTTTCCTCTCTCAGATCACAACCTTATCACCTGCACACTCTTTTCCATTATGTCAATCTCAATGTCATTGAAATCAACCAAACCTCCTAAACACGCATAAATATTAATGCTATTATTTTTCAAAAACTATCTACCTCTCTACAAAAACTACTCTCACCAATTTCTCCTGAGACTGCTGCATCACACCTAAACCAGATTCTAGAAAAAGCCCTCGATGAATTAGCTCCAGCTACCCATCACACACCACGTAGACTTAGACATCAACCATGACATTCTAACTTAACAAGGCATCTTCAAAAACTCTCATGTAAAGTAAAACGTCAGTGGCGAAAGTCTCTTACTCCAAGTGACTTCCTCACATATAAGACTATCTACAACTCTTATCGTACTGCTCTGGATACTGCCAAACAAATATATTTTCAATCTCTAATCTCTGCTCAAGCTTCTAACCCAAAGCGACTTTTTAATACATTTAAACTGTTTCTTTCCCTTCCCTCACCCGACCCACCTGCTACTATCTGTGCACAAGATCTTGCTTCCTATTTCAAGGACAAGATTGATAAGATATGAAATTAAATGGTATGCACTTCCTCAGCTAGTAACCAGCTCAATTCCCTACCTGAACCCTCTGGCACATTCTCTTCATTTGACCCCACAAACAAAGATTAAGTATCTACACTCTTCTCATCCTCCTACTCTATTACCTCTCCTCTAGATCCTATAACCTCACAGATCAGTAAAGCTCTGTCTCCTGTGCTCATCCCAATCCTAACTAAAGTCTGTAATCTCTCTCTCTCTACTGGTATCTTTCCATCACTGTTCAAGCATGAAGTGATTATTCCCATTCTGAAAAAACTAAATTCTGACCCTAACACTCTCTCAAATTACTGTCCTATCTCCCAGCTCCCTTGCCCCTCTAAGCTACTTGAGAGACTTGTCTACACCCGCTTCACATACTTTCTTAACTCACACAACTTATTGGACCCACTTCAGTTTGGCTTTCGTTCCCAACACTCCACAGAGACAGCACTGACAAAGGTAGTAAAAGATCTGGTCACTGCCAAGCCTAAAGGCCATTACTCACTCCTAATACAGTACTTCTAGATCTCTCTGCTGCTTTTGACACTGTTGACCACTCTCTTCTCATACAAACACTACAACTCCTTGGGCTTAAGGACACAGTTATTTCTTGGTTCTCTTCATATCTGATCATTCTTTTACTATTCATTTTTCTGATTCTGCCTCCTTTTTGCTACCTCTATCAGTTGGAGTACCGCAAGGCTCTGTTTTAGGTCCTCTGCTATTCTCAATCTATACCAACTCTCTTGGCAAACTAATCTGCTCTTTTGGATTTCAGTACCATGTGTATACAGATGATACTCAAATCTACCTATCCTCCCCAGATTTATCACCATGTGTATCGGTCTGTCTCACTGAATGTCTTTCTGCCATTTCATCTTGGATGTCATCTCGCCACCTGAAACTTAATATTTCTAAAACAGAATTAATTATATTTCCACTGGCCAATAACAGTTACCAACCTGATCTCTCTATCATTGTTGATAACTCAACAATCCACCCTGCCCCACAAGCTCGCTGCCTAGGTGTCATACTTGACTCTGAACTGTCCTAATTTTCCCACATTCAAACTGTCTCAAAATCATGTTACATCCTGTACATCTCAAAAACATATCCAAATTCGACCATATCTCACACAATACACTGCAAAAACTCTAATCCATGCACTCATTATTTCCCGCATTGACTATTGTAACACTCTCCTTACTGGTCTTCAGTAAAACAGGCTATCACCATTACAATCCATTATGAATGCAGCTGCGAGGCTTATCTTCCTTGCCAAATGTTCATCATCTGCTGCCCCACTCTGTCAGTCCCTCCATTGGTTGCCGGTTTTCTACTGTATTCAATATAAAATTATATTACTTGCACATAAGGCTATTAACCAAACCACACCAACATACATACCTTCACTCATCTCAAAATATCTACCAATCCGACCTCTCCACTCAGCACAAGATCTGCGTCTCTCATCCCCACGCATTACTTGCTCCCATTCATGGTTACAGGACTTTCTTCAGGCTGCACCTACTCTATGGAATGCCTTACCAAGCACAATAAGACTCTCCTCTAGTCTCCAGTCCTTCAAGTGTTCCCTGAAAATTCACCTCTTCAGGTAAGCTTATCAGATTCCAGAACCGCCCACTTAACCTTCATAGCTTCCATATCTAATTACATCCCCTTTCACAGTCCACACATAACCTCACACACTGTCTTTCTTTCACATCCTCCTGATATTTGGCCGACATTCCTGTGTGACTGGATCATGCAGCCCACCAACAAACTATGCAATCTGGGCCTGATTCAAAGCCGGACGCTCTGACCAGAGCGCTCGCTCTGAATCAATGCCCTCCTACCTAAAAATGGCGCGGCCTCCTGGCCGCTCGCATAGCTGTGGCAGCATATGCGAGCTGCCAAAAAGATGGTCACGATGGTCAAGACCATCGCGACCATCGGGCTTGCGACGAGACCCTGCGGTAGGGTCTCGGTGACCACAAGCCCTGGAGTGATTTTGGCTCTATCAGAGCAAAAATCACTCCCACTGACATCACTAGTGATGTCAGTGGGGCCGGACCCAGATGGTAGGCGTTCCCATGGGAATGCCTCCATCTGGCAGCCATGCCCCCGGCACGCCCACCAAAGCGGGCGTGCTGTCAGTCACCATCGACAGCATGCCCCCTTTGGTGCGAGACCCAGAGCGACTGCTTGGCTGTCGCTGTCCGGGTCTCGCGCATGCGCACGATGGAGCTCCCTCCATCGTGCGCAAGTGCATTGGGGTAACATCGACCCGCTTGCGAGCGTCCTGCGCTCGTGAGCAGGTCTGAATGACCCCCTCTGTCTGGACCAAGATGCAATATATAGCACCTATCCTTGTGTATCAATGCCTATTTCCCTATAGATTGTAAGCTTGCGAGCAGGGCCTTCCTATCTATATACCGTATCTGTCTTTTATTACCCATTTTTGTTCTTTTAATGTTTCCAATTGTAAAGCGCAATGGAATTTGCTGTGCTATATAAGAAACTGTTAATAAATAAAAATAAATAATACCTGCTCAAGTAATGCCAGAAAAAATTGTAAATTAGGACCTCTGTACAAATCGTTGTTATTTAAATTGCCCTCATACCCTTTCTATGTGGTATGCTAGTGTACAGACTGGTAATGTCTAAAGTACACATCCACATATTAGTAGGTAACTCTCCCAGTTCTTCTAATTTGTTAAGTAACATTGTTGTGTCTTTAAGGTAGATCGACTCAGCTTTCACACAAGGCTGGATATAATAGTCTTAATACTCCAACACATGACTAAATAGGGAGTCCCTGGCAGATATAATGGCCTTGGGATCTTTCCATTTTTTTGCGTATCTTGGGAACACTATATAGCAACGGGGCCTTAGGATGCTCCATTTTTAAGAATTCACAAGTGTCTATATCAATGATTTTATTAGACAGTGCAGTATTAAGTATTATGTCCAAGTGTTCCTTAAACTTCATGGTCAGATTAGAGTCCAATTTAGTGTACACAGTCTCAGAGCCGTTACTAGACTTTTGGTGCCGAGTGCCAGAGAGAGCATTGGCACCCTCCCTATTTATTTCAAGATTTGCCTTTTCTCCAGTACCAAAGAACTCTTTAAGTTTCAACTGTTGATGAAGTGTTTGTAGTTCTACTTTCTACTCAAAGCTGTTAAATGGAGTGGTAGGTATAAAACTTAACCCTTTGTTAAGGACTTTTATTTCTATATCGGTAAACACTCTTGAAGATAGGTTAAATACTGTATTCATTTCCTGCTGACACTGCCTCTGCCTCTTTTTGATGTCATGGTGAAATTGTCCTCCTCTCCTTGTACTCCACCACTCCTCCACTTCGCCCATGCCCTGAATGGGTATTCACCCCTAAAGGGGGTCTACGACTGTTATGGGCACCTGAAGGGGGTAACTGGCTATCATCACCCGAGGTAGAGCAGGCATCACTGGAATGTTTGCTGTATGTATGAAAGTTTGTTAACCCTTCAGAATTTTCTATGTTTCCGCTGAAATTTGGCCTAAAACTAACTTAGATTTTCACACAAGTCCTAAAAGTAGATAAAGGGGACCAACTCAAACAAATGACATGAGACATGCTCATTTTTTTTTATATCACCATTCATAAGCACAAAGCGCTCAATTGTCTATTCTAATCTATGGTATTTTTTTTTTCGAATTGAGCTGCTCTTCACTCCACAGCGTGAGTCTTTCCCTGTTTTTTACTTTTAGCCTCACAAATAAATAAATATATTTGCACTCCTTCCACTGCAACATGGGTTGTCCAGATGCAGTTACTTGCTCCTTTTTTTTCCTTTACTCCCACATCAGAATCAGGCCCTTTGTCACTTGGAATGACAATTGTGTATCCAGACATGTATTACTAAAACACTTTGCAGTGGTGAGATGTACTGTATTGCTCACCCACAGACATCCAGCAACTGCCATCTCTGGAGCACTGGATTGCACAAGTATGGAGTGAATGTCCAATGCAATGTGTTTTAGCAGATTATATTTTCTCTCCATTATAACATAAAACTGTATATAATTTGCACTTTTGAATCTACGTATTCATTGTTCAGAAATAGGCAATGGATTCACAGAATAATACCGTTTTGATAACAATTACCACACAGCAAGTGCACACACACATATACAAATACATGCTAAAAATAAGAGTGCACATGGAACTTTGTGCATGTATAAAATAGATGTTTATTACAGTTAACTGGCTTTACAGAACAAGTCCTTCTTAAATGACTTCACAGAAGATTATGTAACTGTTTACGAGAACCAATAATGTCAGAGTGCCGTAACAACAAGCCACTATGGTTCGATTTCTAATACTGCCATGTCTTTAATAGCTTCCTGCATCCTTTGTGCTTTTTGACTCAACAATATAAGTGCAATTGGGGATAGCAGCAGGCAGATTAATATTGATAGCCCTTTATTCCATAGATTCTCAGCAAATGATTAATTTACCTTAAGTAGCATTTCTGTTTGACTCTGAAACCTAACTGAAAGGAGAACAGTAAAAACAATCCTCCATATGTGCGATTTTTTGGGGGGGTTAGTTTATAATTTTTCCTTCATTGCTTTTCTTACAGTTTCACGTCAGACTATTCTCTCAGAACAATTATGATTTTGATGAGAGATTTGCTGTTTGAAGAAAAAAATTAGAAGAGTAATTAAGCACAAATAATTATGATCTTCTGTGCTGTTTTTACTAAATTAATATTTTCATTCAATAAAATTGGTGTACAAATTTTTCCTGTAAATGGTATATAATTATGACACTTATTGGTTACATAACACAAAAAAACAATAAGTTTTACAATAAAATAAAATAATAAAACAAATTTCTAAGGAGAGAAAAAAATACTTAGCTGGTTTTCTTTATAAGAAAAACATTATCTTTTAATATAATAAAAGTATAATTTTACAAATAAAAATAAACTGTGATATCACTGATTATTGTGGAGTACTGTTGCACTGTAATTGATATTATTTTGTTTAACATTGTTTATAATTTTCGTCATTTAGATTGTTTTCCTTTTAATTTATGGATGTAAGGCATTGTGAACACTGGTTTTACAGAAACTAATATGGTTTTAGGGATTCTAATATTGCAAATGAGGAGTGGGGGATACCATTTTTACCAGCATTTGTTAAGCTAGAGGACTAGATTTTTAAAATATTTCTCTATCTAATAAGTCTTAGCAAACAATTACTCAATAGACATAAACAATTATGGTAATATTTGGATTATCAGTGAATACTAAAATCTCCCATAAAACAGTGCCTACTCTGTGCCTGGTTATAACTGGCATGTGATACAGAATGGATGGCAATCTAACTATGAAGATACATTAACATCAAAAGTGAACAACTATTTTTCAGAGAGCTATAAAGTTAATTATTTTCTACTTTTCAGAGAACGAAACAGGCAGTGCACATACTGTATATTGGATGTGAGTTATGAATTCATAGCAGTGCTGCAGAGATAGTAAAGTTCAATCATGTGACACTATGGGGCAATTTAATTGTTAACATGTAAAAGAGAGATAAAATAACAGCCCCAAATGGTGTAGTACAGTTATAACCTTTAGGAACAAATACATATTTATTTGTTATCCTCAGACCGAATATCGATTAAACACCAGTATATAAAACATTGAATAATAAGGTCTACCTTCGATGGTAGGATCATATATAATATAATTAATTGACATTGTTCTGTATTGGTGATCCCATACATTTTTTAGCACATATGAGGTTCGGTTCTCTAGAAATCCAAATCTACCCGAATTTTGTGAATTCAGACAGATCAGAATGGCAGTTCTGATATCCTGTGGAGATCCAGACATAGACAAGTCATGGTTCTGATCTTCCTGCAGTGGGAATTCAGAATTTAAATCCAAATTTCGGCTTTTGGATTGCAAAAATTACATGATTTTAGCTGTTTTTAAAAACTTTTTAACAATTAAAAAAATAAACTAGATCCAAAACCAAAACACTTGAGGGTGTTTTTGTAAAACCAAAACCAAAATACAAATACAATCCAAAACCAAAACACGGGGGTCAGCACACATCTGTAATTTTTATATGTATTTTTATTAGAGATGTGCGTGGACCACCATGTTTTGGTTTTGGATTTCTATAAAATTGATAAAAACAACTAAGATCATGTAATTTGGACCTGTTTACATGCAATCCAAAGCCAGAGATTCGGTTTTAAAATCCAAGCTCTGAACTTACAGCAGACCAGAGCTGGGACTCAGTTCTATTTGGAACTCTTAAAGTGATCCAAGACTGAGACTTGGTTTGACTCGGAACCATGTGTGGTAATTTTTCAGGAAAACCAAACTGCACATCTCTTATTTTTTATTGCTACTTGATGTTTTAAGAGGGATTGATTTATACCATTATCTATATATATATAATGAATATATATAACAACTACTTTTTAGATTGATACAATTGTACAGTAATTCATACTTTTTGCGCTCATTACAATTTTTTATTTTTCAGTTGCACCATTGCATTATTGGTGTTCAGCACCCAATATCTAATTAGCAGCATTTGGATTGAATTAGAGTACTCACACCCATTTTAATAAATAATGTGAGCGGACCCTCATGTTTTGATTTAGGTTCTAATTCATTATTATGTTTTGGTTTTGCCAAAACCACCCTCAAGTATTTTGGGTTTGGATCTGGATTTTTTTTAAAGAAATAGATAAAAACAGTTAAAATCATATATTTTGGGCTTTTCTGTTCCAACAGTATTAACCTCAATAACATTAATTTCCGGTCATTTCCAGTACATTTTGACCACCTCACAACTTACAATATTGTTTTCGTCCATATTGGCCAAAGGCTGCAGAAAGCAACAGAACAGTGGCACAAACACATGGCAGTTTAAAAAAGTCACCCTCATCAGTGTTAACATCATCACACAAAATTAGCTCTTCCTCCTTGGAATCCACCATAATAGAAGTCTCTGTACTTTGTTGCATTTGGTGGCAAATGTCTTCCACAGAATTTGTAGTTTATTTTTATAATCATCAGTGTTCCAAATTTTGAGGAAGTAGCTCCTACAACAATTGGTCACAAGTTTCCTGGCTGTGCTAAACACTCTTTCTAAGTACACACTGGACGGTGGACAGCTTAAGTACACCAAAGCTACTTTGTACAAGGGGCTCCAAATCACCTTTTTTTCTTCTAGTAATCAAAAGGACTGTGTGACCTGCTAATTTGTACATTGTCATTAAATAATTCTGCACCATTTTATTGATGCTTAGTGTATCATATTGAATCACAGTAGAGGCATCAATAATTTGGGGCAATTTTTTAATTCTAATGTCAAAATGATGTTTTACTTTGGTGTGCTGAGTTGACTCATTATCCACACTCCCCAGTGGGTCTATTGGAAAAGGTCAGTTTTTTTACTGGCAGCAGCATTTGCAGGAGAAACTGAAGCAGGAGACATCATCATGTCATGTACCATTTGAGCTGATAACTTGCTGGTAATTAGCTTTTTGCATCTCTGCAGAAGTGTGTCAGTTGTAGAAATTGTATTACATACAACTTAAACCTGGGATCAAGCATGATTGCCAAAAATGTAGAGATCCAATTGCAAGATGTTGACAATCCTTTGGTCCTGGCAAAGTGAAAGAAGTTAATCTACAAGTGCAACATACTTTGGTTCATCTCCTCCTTCAGTTTCTCTGTTTTTCCAGTAGTTTTTATAAGAGAATCACCTGACTTAAGCTGGCAGTGTTAAAGTATCTTGCATAAAGCAGAGAGTATTCTCCAGTGTGTTGGACTAATGTAAATTCCCCCTCCTCTCTCTATGTCATGGCTTCTTATGTAGGTTTGGATGGCTTGTTGCTGTTCCTCTATTCACTGAAGCCTATGAATGGTGGAATTCCATCTGGTCAATACCTCTTGCGTCAGATGGTGGCATGGTAAATTGAACTGTTCTTGCAGCCACTGCAATCTTCTACAAATAGTTGCTTAATGTCGAAAATGTTTTTCTACATGCCAATTTCAAAAAATTCTGAACCACCAAGTTTATTCTGTGGGCAAAACAAGGGATGTGTTCAAATTCCCTCTGTTGTAATGCATTTTTAGAACTGAGAACTCCTGAGCAGAGTCCTGGAATTGTGGAATGGGAACTTTGCATAAGCCTAAGGTACATGCCCAGAAAAAGGGCATGGCCTTGTCGAAAGGGGCATTGTTTTGAGAGATATGCCATTCCTGCCAGCCAGTTACCCCATTTTCGTAACCCTGTGGGCATGCTCAGTGCTCCAGTAGCGCTGGACATGCCTCCAGACCCTATCTCCAATAAATAGATGCCGTGCACATGTGCATGGCATCTATTTACAGCTTGCTCTGCTAAGCAGAGCAGCAGGTGAACAGGTGAGAGGGGGCCTCCCAACCTCCATTGCCACCATGGGCAAACTTGTTTCTAAGACAAGCACGGCCTCATTTTGCAATTTGAAAGAGATCCTCCGTGGTCTGCTCTGCTTGCAATGATAGGCTCAGTCAGGCTGTCTGTCATGCAAGAGGAAAGGCCCATTGGTGCCCCCCTTAAAAAAAAAATATATATATATATATATTTATATATATATATATATATATATATATATAAAATAGGGAAGATAGGCAGCACTCAATATACTTTGTTTAACCATAAAAATGTCCTTGATGGTCAAACAAAGTCTATTGAGTGCCGCCTATCTTCCCTATTTTACATGGAGTGTTTTTTACACTTGAGGAGGGCACCTTAGCAAGTATATTTGTGACCCATGTGGTGAGTGTCAGGCTATTTGTGGCTATATATATATATATATATATATATATATATTTATATATATATATATATATATATATACTGTCTTTGTGCGAAATAAAAAAACACCTTACCTAAATGGTGGTTTCTCTGTGGGGTACCTTTGAAGATATTATTATTCCTCCCTGGGCCGACAGTGTTTTCAATCTCTAGTCACTATTCATGTAGGAGATCACATGGTCCAGAAGCTGCCTATTTGTGTAGGAATAAAGTCAATATCATCATTGTGCAACAGAGGTTCAACCAGATAATACGTAGTAACAGAAGTTTTGGGGCAGGGCAAGATGTGAATTTCCATGATCAAACAATGTTATATTAATTAAATATATTTGCTAATTTTGGTACCATACAGTATGAATCCATAATATGGTTTCTTTAGAATTGTAGTCTTACTGAACATTACTGTGCCCCAGCCTTTTATTCCAGTCATACTAGTGGTCCTTCCAGAGGCATCACCAGGTCTGGTGACACCCAGTGCACACTTTGACTATCCCTGTACACCGGAGGTGCACCTGAAAAGGGGTGTGGACTAAAATAAAGGGTGTTGTCTTGCAGGGGATCCTGATGACTTCACTCCAGGGGCAGCCCAGCATCACCAGAGATGCTGGGCTGCTCCCAGAGACTGGGCTGTCAGCACTGTCAGCTCAACTTCTATGACAGGAGCTGGGTGCTGCAGGAGAAAGTCACACTACAGCACATGTCTCCTGTCACTGCAGAGGTGCCAGCATTTTGGTGTCACCCCCCTTATGAGACCAATGGGTCCTAACTATGTATCTCCAGTACCATCCCATTTTATCTTTTTAGGGTTGTCTCTAGTACCATCCAAGTGAGTCTCCCCAGCACCTTCCCCATGTGTCTCCACAGCACCAACTCCATGTGTCTCTCCAGTGCCAATCCCATGTGTCTCTCTAATGCCATCTCTTCTGTGACCCCCTCAGCACACATTGAACCCATTACTGCCAATGTCCCAACACTAACCCCCCCATTGCCCCCCTAGCACACACTAATCGTCCTCACAGTATGATACCGATGCCTCTGCTCCACTATACTGGGGCCATAGAGGGAATAACACCTCATGCCTATTCTCCCCTATACTGAGGTCCATAAAGGACATTCCACCCCAAGCCCCTGCACCCTTCTGACAAATATAGGTTATTTTTCAGTAGGGATTTGTCCATGGCTTGCACAATTAGGCCACACCCCTTTGTCAGTAATGGGGTCCAGGCCAGCTCTTAACACTCCTGGCTACCTTTAGGGCTCCCCCTATACCCCAATAACTGGGAACCCACCAAGCATATAACCCTGAAGGACACTGTATCTTACTGAAAGCAGGCCCTGCTTGATCTTCTTCCTCTGAAGAGAAACTTTATCATCTTGCCCAGGCACCAGAGCTAGTCACACAGCAACCAATGATCTCATTCACCTCACACAGCCGAGCCCTCAGCACCCTACAGCCACTCACACAGGCTGCAGCTCCTCACACACAGCTGTCACTGCTGATGTCCTGTACCCACTCTCCTCTGTCTCACACTGACTGCCCCAAGCAGTGCTGAACACAAAGCCAGAGCTACAGTCCAGTCCTCACACACAGCCATGATGCCGGTCCCAGTGTAACTTACTATTAGTTGATCCAGCAGCAGGTGCTGCTGGCCCACACTGACCCGGATAAAACTCCACCCTCTGGCCCACTCCCACTGACTCATCAGTGAAATGACTGAGGGACTCCAGGTTGAATAGGCATAATAATTGCTTTTAGTGACCATGGCCCCCAAAATGGTCTGGCCCACTGGGAAAACTCCTGGTGTAGTGTATGGCCAATCTGTCCCTGCTGGTAGACCTCTGAGTGAAGCCACTGATACAGAGATTAGCCTGCCTATGAATGAGCTGGTATTGTGTGTTAGATACTGCTGAAGACAAAACACTCAAACAGTGGGCACAATAATATAATCTTTTGTTTGACCAGTACCACTTGTCCACATATCTGTGGTTAAGTGGACAGTGGCATTTTGTAGGCCAAGAACTATTTTTTTTTTAATGTCCCAGTACAGATGAGGAATTGCTGTTCTGGTATAATGGTACAGAGAAAATATGTCTTAGTGGGGACACAGGACCCCAACTAACTGTTTAAACCCATACAGATATATGATGGATATTGGACACAGATCTTCTAATGCTAGCATAGCCATCATGGATTTAGTAATCCATTGCGCAACTGGATGGCAGCTTTCATACTTGCTTCCTCTTGCAAAGGATAGTTGCACAGTCAATTGTTGTTTGAAACTACTAGTCTTCTTGGTCCAATTCTGGGATGAAGATTCACCCCCAGCAATAACAGCAGCACCAGTGGACAAGGATTTTCTAGGGAATCCTAAATAGGGGAGGAGTCAGTTAGCCTTAGTAAATTGGAAGCAGGAGGACTACCTCTGATTATTTTCCCACATAATTTGCATGTACTCCTGCAAATGACATAACAGGGAGGAGGTTTCTAGATGGTTAATATCCCGTTCTCTACTTAATCTAGCTTCACAAATGGTACAGATGGCTTGGCAAATGTTGTCTGGATTTGGGTAAAAATAATTCCACATAAAAAAGGTGACTTTTTTGGTCTCATGCCCAGGCATGACTATGGCTTTCTTTCTAAAACTGGCAAGAACTGCTGCTACTGGTGGCTGACTTTACTTTGACACAAACAACATCCTCTTCATCAGCTTCCTTATTATTGCCAGATGCACATATTTCCCCCTCATCCTGTTGCACTACCACAGTGACATCCTCAATTTATAAATCAACATCTTTACTTTTACTGCTGCTAATCAGGAGGCTTCTCAAGGATTACAGTGTCAGACTCATACATAGCACTCGTAGACACACTTAGACTTTCCACAGGGATTTGTGAAGTTTGTGAACACACAGTTTGTTCTTCAAGCCTTAGTTTTTTTGTGACCTAATTTATCTGTTTTAACGGTGACACATGTAGACTTAGAGTAAGAAGGTTTTACATGAAAGGTTTCAGAAGTTGCTTGTCTGTGTTTGGCCCCTGTTTCCACAATAGGAATTCTAGTACATGCAATAGCAGTAGCAGGACCATTGCTCACAAAGGAAGGACATGGCCTGAGCCTTTCCTTGCCACTGTATGTGGTGTATGGAATGTTGGCAATTTTACATATTTAGCAGTAAATTTTCCCTTTCTTTTTCAAGGAGATGTTTTCTTATCAATGTGAAATATTGTTTAGATTTCAAATGCCCTTTCTTAACATTTGTTTCCCCTGTACTATAATGACTGGCAGCAGCCACAGCACTAGTACTGGGTTGCTACTCTTGCTCTTCTATCAACTGATCCATATTGACTCACAGAGCTCCTAGTAATGGCACCCTAATGACATTATTTTTTAACACAGTGTCTGAACACACAACAGTTTTATTTTAATAGTTTTATAAACACAGTGACTGAACATACAACACAGTGCCTCACAGTTCTCCTAGTAATGGCACCCTAATGCTGTTACTTTTTAATACAGTGCCCGAACACACAAGTTTTATTTTCATATATTTTTTTAACACAGTGCCTCAACACACAACACAGTGTCTCACAGCGCTCTTAGTAAAAGCTTCCTAATGTTGTTATTTTTATTACAGTACCTGAACACACAACAGTATTTTGTATATTTTATTAACACAGTGCCTGAGTGCACAACACAGTGCCTCACAGCAATTCTAGTAATGGCACTCTAATGATATTATTGTTTAACATAGTGGAATAGCTAAATCTATACCTGAGGAAAAGGCATTGAAACTTTGGAACATTGAAGCTTGCTGTGATTATTGCTGTTTCTACGACCTCAGTGCCACTTCCAAAGGAATGTATACATACCAGTGTTAGGGGACAATCGAAGGCAGGGGCGGATTTGGCCGCCAGGAAAGCGGGAGAGTTCCCGCTGGGCCGGCCCCATGAACCCCTTTCCTGGGCTTGAAGACACTGCTGGCTGGGCTGGCAGACACTGCGGCTACTTGCCAGCTGCTGCGCTTCCAAATTTGTGTTCCATTATGGAACGCAAACCAGAAGCCCCGGCTCTCCTACGAATGTATGTGCGCCACGGTGTCCCCTGTCTCCCTCCCTCAGCCACCACCCGCTGTCAGCCCCCTATCTGGGATGGTCGGAGCTGGTCCGAGCCGTACCTTCCCTGGGGCTGCTGGAGTCGATGAGGTGAACCATGCAGCTGTGCCACTGGGATGGACTCCAAGTAGGAGCCAGAGGAGCAGGCCGGATGGCAGAGGCACACTCACTCTTGTTGTGTGAGGCTGCTGTCAGCACTGAGGGACTGCAGCCAGTACCCATGAGCTGCGGTGACCCTGGAGTGGAGCCTGGAGGTGATTCTTGTTCAGCTTCTTTGTGGTGAGTCTCTTCCACTTTTATCCTGCCTGCTTATTCCCACCATTAAAATCACCCTGTCCCCTGCTCAACAGTACTACTCCCACCCTGCCACTGCTTTACACTATTACACCCATCCTGCCCCCAGTTCTGAACTACTACTCCCAACCTGCCCCACACTACTACTACTCTAAGCCTGTCCCTGCTCTGCCATTATTACTACTCCCATCCTCCCTCTGCATCCCACTACTATTACTACTCCCATCCTGTTTCCACTATTGCAACTCTCATCCTGACCCCAGCAGCAGTGGAGTTTGTGAAGCACGTGCTTCTGCTGCTAGTTCTGGAGGGGGCGATTTTCTCACCACCCCTACCCCCTGGCCTTACAGTATAGCACCCACCTTAATTACCAACCCAACCTCTGGAACATACCCATAACCTGCCCTGCCGGATACATACACTACTCACCAACCCCAGGGTCCCACTCCCGCCGGCCTCGGGGACTTACACTGCTCAACCTCTTTTTGTCTTGTGGAGGACAATTTTTTTGTTTTTTTGTTCCCTGTGTGGGGGCCAATATATATATATATTTTTTTTGTTTTTTTGTTTTACCAGTCAGGGGTTAATGTGTTCTTTTCCCTGTGGGGTCCTTATTGTTTTATTGATTTCTGTAGGGGCCAATGTGTTTGTTTGTTTGTTTGTTTTTCCAGTGATTACCAATGTGTTTTATTTTCTTTCTGTGCGGGTTGTTTTTTTTTTCCCTTGTGGGGGCCAATGTGTATTGTTTTCTGTAGGGCTAATGTGTTTTTTTATTTTTTTCTTGTTGAGGCTAATGTGTCTTTATTTTATTCTTGTGGGGGCCAATGTGGTTTTTTTGTCCTATCTGGTGTCAATGTGTGTATATTTTTTCCCATAGGGGTGAATGTGTTTTATTTATTTTTTTGTGTGGACCAATGTGTTTTATTTTTTCCAGTGGGGGATAATGTTTTTGTTTTTTTTCCTGTCGGAGTTCAATGTGTTTTCTCCTGTAGGGGCCAAAGTGTTTTATTTTTTTCTTGTGCTTTGTTTTTCATCTGCGCATGAGTCTGAGTTGCAGTGCGGATTCATACACATGCACCAAGTAGAGTATTAGAAATGTGTTGGGTGTTCCTAGGTGGTTACAGGGGGTTGGCTACAGAGATGCTGAATTGCTCACATTGGAGGCCATACTTACATGGATGTTCTGCACCTAGCATAGGGCTGGTGAAAGTTCAAATGTTGGGACCGACGCTGTCATCTAAAGACTTAAGGCCGGTAGTGTGTACCAACCTCGTTAACGACGGGACCCAGTGGGGTGTCAGCATTGGCAAGTGTATACACACTTGCTGATGCCGGGAGCAATGGCGCGAGAGTGGCAGCATGACCCTCACTTACGATGTTGCCCATCAGACTTGCATGCAAGTCCAAATGGGCGATGTCATTGATGACGCGTGGGAGCGCACATCATCAGTAACAGTGGGTACACACTGGAAGATGTGCCAGATAGGTTTCTATGATCTTCCGGCCACTTAGTGTGTACCCGGCATTAGAAACTGACAGTGGGCATATTCAGATGTACGGCAGTACACCAGGGAGGAGCATTGTAGCATCATAAGCCTAAAGTCACAGACACAACTGCAGAAAAAGACACAAGGATGGCTGCAACTGCATCCAACTCAGAATCAGACCCTATGAGAAGGGATCCAGACCCCCTTGACAGACCCCACCCCCTCAACTGACCCCGCTTCCATTAGGGCTGCTTCCATAAATTTCCTGGGCTGGTAATCTATCCCAATCCGCCCCTGGTCGAAGGCACTGAATACACCACATTGCACATTAAATATATATATAGAGAAAAATCGTATCCTCCAATATCGTTGATATCATTTTATTAAGTCATAATAGACAAAAAAAATCCAATATGTATGTTTATGTCAGAGACAACATTATTTGTGTCAATGTTTCGGTCTAATGACAGACCTTTATCAAGATAAGTGTCTGTAGCAATACATTGCACAAAAAAATCTAGAAAGAAAACAAAAATAAAAACAAATCACTATCTTATAACAAAGTCTATTTGGCCCCATTCAATTTAACACCCCAGATGGACATATATTGCCAACATACCATAAGACCCGTGAACTCAACAAATGTAGTTCACCCTCACAGAAAGAAAGTCACTGGTCATCGATCTCTATAAAAACAGCAAGATATCACTGAAATAAAGTACTATAATGGAAACTGGAATATACATTAACAATATCCCCAGCGCCTAATAACAGATAGAGCAATCTAGTAAAAGAGAACAGTATATAATGAAAGAATCTCAAGATAATGGATCATAACAAACACCCCTATACTAGATGTGAAGTGGTTGAAGGTATGGAGACAATAAGGGGAACATATATCCACATCTGTATTAACCCATAGTACATGTTATAATCAATTCTGATGGATGGCTGATCTCCCGCTAATTTACCTTTTACAGGAGCATTCTTATTGTCTTTTTCTATATCATCCGAGACTATTATTTCATTTTGTCCCATAACAATATTTCCATTGGTTCTATTTTATTAATTGGGTTAATTACTTCATTCTGTCTCACAGACAGAAATACAATCATTACCAACCGCTCATCTGTACATTCAGTATTTCATGTGTATTCTATTTATGTATATATTTGATGCTATTAGTGTCTTTTCATTGTATATTCTATGTTTTTATTAATTCTTTGTGATATAGTACTATTTTTTTCCAATTTTCCATACATCACATCCTTATTAATAAATTATCTATTATTTAATTGTTATATCTCATTGCGCTTTTACATCTTTTTTATCTCTTATACAAATTAATATGGTTTTCCAGGTGATCGTTATCATTGGGCAACGTTATATATGCGGGCCCTATGAATGACTGGAACCTTGTTGACACAGGTGTTCCTTACCTTTGACTTGGGAGACATTGTACATATGTGTATATTTCAGTTATCTGATTTAACATCTAGGGGTTATGGGAGATCAGCCATCCATCAGAATTGATTATAACATGTACTATGGGTTAATACAGATGTGGATATATGTTCCCCTTATTGTCTCCATACCTTCAACCACTTCACATCTAGTATAGGGGTGTTTGTTATGATCCATTATCTTGAGATTCTTTCATTATATACTGTTCTCTTTTACTAGATTGCTCTATCTGTTATTAGGCGCTGGGGATATTGTTAATGTATATTCCAGTTTCCATTATAGTACTTTATTTCAGTGATATCTTGCTATTTTTTATAGAGATCGATGTCCAGTGACTTTCTTTCTGTGAGGGTGAACTACATTTGTTGAGTTCATGGGTCTTATGGTATGTTGGCAATATATGTCCATCTGGGGTGTTAAATAGAATGGGGCCAGATAGACTTTGTTATAAGATAGTGATTTGTTTTTATTTTTGTTTTCTTTCTAGATTTTTTTGTGCGATGTATTGCTACAGACACTTGTCTTGATAAAGGTCTGTCATTAGACTGAAACGTCGACACAAATGAAGTGGTGTCTGACATAAACAAACATATTGGATTTTTTTGTCTATTATGACTTAATAAAATGATCTCTTTCAAGTGAGTGCCTTCATCCAACGATATTGGAGGATACGATTTTTCTATATTATGGACTTTCTGTCTTGAAGTGCACCCTTAACAAAATTTTGAATAAAGGTGTGAGTGCAGAATCTTTTTGGATTTTATATATATATATATATATATATATATATATATATATATGTGCATATATATATGTATATATATATATGGGCATATATATGTATATATATATATATATATATATATATATAAATATTCACATGTACCCTTAGCATGTCAAGTTTTGTGCTGTTACAGTAGATCTATACCGAACAGTTGCAGTTAATCTCATAAACTTTACTTTTTCAGGACAGGCCATATGATATAATCACAGTTTGGATCCAGAGTGCCGGCACCCTACTGTGGTCCAAGATTCAATGCTTTAAGTGAATGATTCTTGAAGATCAGTCATATTCCTGTGAGTAATGACATTGAATGTTTATCTAAACTACTGATTTCAGTTGAAAAATAGTCTTTCATTCCAAGCTACATAAAATGTATGATCATATACACCTTCTCAGCAGCAGCATATCAACAAGGATCTGAAAGGCAGCTCTGGAACACTGAGTGATACATTTTTTTATTTGTTTCAAAAATCTTCTGATCTTGTAATTTGTTTTTCACCCTCTATTTACGCAACGTTGCTATAGTCTCATGTACAGTGCATAGAAAAAAAAAATCATCATACAATTATGCATTCTTTTTTGCTTGATCTACTGAGAAAGATACCATAATCCTGGTGTCTCCCACAGACATTGTGCTAATTGGTTCATAAATGTATGCACAGCAACAAAGGATTAATCCCGATTAGCTGAAATTCCCTTCATTTTATACTATTGGGACTATATATCAAGACCCCTCTTCAATCAATGTTTGTTTGGGCAATTTATGAAGAAAAAGAAAGCATCCAGATGAGGGCACTGAATGATGCTCAGCTCCCAGCAAGGCTTTTGAGGGCCATAGACTAGTCAATGGTACCCACTGGTAGCCCTGACTCTTTTCAATGGTGTCAATGGCTTCCCTGGCACAAGAACCATAGAAGAGAAGGGGGTCAGCACTATCAGGGGGTACCATTGGCTAGTCTCTGCTCCCCTTAGAACTGGAGATATGACCAGTCAAAGTTAGGCTAGTTACCTGGTATTCTGTGAACTAAGTCTCGCTTGGCTGATTTCCAGAGTCCCGGCTTGGAAGTGCTGTATCTCTGGGCCCCGGATTATTGCAAGAGGAAGCCACTGATACCATAAAAATGTCAGTGCTTCCAGGGGGTACTTTAGAAATGGAGATATGACCTGTCAAAGTCGAGCAAGTAAGCAGGTGTTCAGTGCAAGACCTGCTTGCTTGCACTGCCTGTGGCTTCCCTGGCAAAAAATCAGGGGCCGGAGGTATAGCACTTCCAAGCCGGTACTTTGGCTGTACACTTAGCGTGACTTACTGCACTACTGGCTGGGTAGTGGTAACCCCCTTCAAAGGGCCATTTCTCTGATTCTGAAGGTTCCAGAACCTTGGTTCTGGTGTCCCCTAAAACTAGAGATCCACTCTTTCCAATGGTACCAGGGGCGTGGCTGGTAAAAAGGGGGCAGATCTAGCAGAAACCATGTTTCCCTCAACGGGGCCTTGCAGCTGCAGGACCCGTTATAGGGGAGGCCGTTTCAACTGATATAACTCTAGTTCTGGGGTACCCAGAAACCCCAAATTTATGGCATTTACACTGGAACGGAAACATTTATCAAGGCTGTAAATTCCCAGTTAATAAAATTTTGAAAAACTTTGTATTTTGCTTTTAAAAGTAAAGAAAATAGAATAATAATAATAAAAGAGTTGACAACTAGCTGAGAAAGCATTATGGACAGCAATGGCAAGGCAGGATGTCCCGGTGAAGGCTAATTCTGGCAACAGTCATCACCAAGAGGCAGAGCCGTAACTAGACTTTTTGGTGCCCGGTGCCAGAAAGAGCATTGGCGCTCCCTTCATATTCCAAAGGGACATAATGCACCCAAAAAAGGGCCATGGCTTCATGGGGAATGGCCAGGGAAGAGATAGGAGAGGCCAGGAGATGCTGGAGATTAAATAAGAGGAAGCTACAAACAAGAATGATAATATACAGTAATTTGACAGGCTCAAACAGCGCCCCCTGACCTGTGGTGCCCTGTGCTATGGCACCGGCTGCACTACCCTAGCTATGGCCCTGCCAAGAGGGGAGCTTTGATATATAGGCAAAAAGCCTCAATCCTGCTACAACTGCTGGTTTTGCAGAATTTATGGCTTATGCGCTTTTGATAAATAGACCCTTTTATTTTTAGCATCATAATCTATATTAAACTGTAAAAGAAAACTAATGTATACTGATATTTGAACAGCCACCAAGGAACATTGGTTTGCCTTTATAGCAGTGTGAATGTGGAAAAAATAAGGTCAACAGAAATAACTGCTCCCTCATCCACTTGCTAAACAATACAGTAGATCAATGTACTGTACCAAAAGCAGGTGTTTAAATGTCTACTGTACTGTATGTGTATGAACCCTTATTTTTTCATGGCTGAAATATACCTGAGAACTCTATGCAGCTCACCTTGAGGTTCTGAATGATTAGTTATGTTGGAGGGTCTAAGTGCTTATGATACTGGGATTTTTCAACCTCTCATCAATTTCCTTATGGGCCCCAAACAACTGAGATGGATTGCCCCAATTCCCTGTTCTGCCAACGCCGGTGGCAGGGACTCAGAGAAATTCAACACAGGGGCGTATTTCCCTATTGGCCAGGATGGCACTCGCCAGGGGCACCAGCCGGTTGGGGGGCGCTGGCACTACCCGGCAGCGCCACCCGTGGCCAGCAGTGGTGAACCCCCCTGACGGAATAAATTGTTTTCTTAGAGACGGAGACAACCCACCATAATTAAAGCTGCCCGTCCAATGCCTGTTTAGCTGTCAGCGTTTCCGCATCATACCACCTGACACGGAAGCACTGACAGCTGAACCGGCAGGGTCCGGGCAGCGTGCCTGTGCTGCAGTAACAGAGGGAGCATGTCCTCGTGGGAGAAGGTGGATTGCGGCCGCCCAGCAGCCCGGCACCTAGGAGGAAGTCCAAGCAGCAGAGCCCACACACGTGTGTGTAAGTATGCTCTGTGTGTGTGTTTGTTTGTAAGTATGCTTTGTGAATGTTATGTGTGTTGTTCTGAATGTTGTGTGTGTATGATCAGTGTTCGTGTGTATATATATATATATACATATACACACGTGCTTTTCCTCCTTAATAATACTTGCCTCTGTCACTATAAGGCGCTTGTTCTTGTCCCCCTCATATATATATAAATATATATATATATATACCCCACTAAAAATCCTGCGTTGCTAACTGCCAATGGTGTGGGGGGCGCCAGGCCCCTATTTTGCCAGGGGCGCTCCGACCTCTAGATACACCCCTGATTCAACATGTTGAAAAATCTTGATTCCCTGAACCCGACCCGAAAATTGTCAAGCTGGGGATTTTTAACATGTTGAATTTCCCTAAGCCGCCGACAGATCTGTAAACGATTGCCGCCAATTGCTGAAATGGATCGCAGATTGGGCAATTTCCGGAATCTGTTGTGTTATTTTTCAGTTGATTTCTGTAAAAAGCTCAACAATGGGTTTGATTATGTAGACATGTATTTTGGGGTTTTGTATAGATAGGAACCCTGGGCCTGATTCAGACCCGGTCGCAAGCGCTGTGCGCTCACAACCAGGTCGATGGTGGGCCAGTGCGCATGCGCATGATGGAGCCGGCTCCGTCATGCACATGCACGAGACCCGGATAGCGATGGGCACTCGGTCGCTCCTGGTCTCGCAACAAAGGGGGCGAGCTGTCGATGTTGAGTGACA
The DNA here is from genome assembly GCA_031769625.1 of Taudactylus pleione. Taxonomy (NCBI): domain Eukaryota; kingdom Metazoa; phylum Chordata; class Amphibia; order Anura; family Myobatrachidae; genus Taudactylus; species Taudactylus pleione. Next base: position 17,411,284 of record JAUIMM010000113.1, on the reverse strand, counting down.
GCTCGCCCTTTGGTGGGCGGGCCGGGGGAGTGGCTGCCAAAACGGAGGCATTCCCATGTGATGGCGTTCACGAGTGATGTCAGAGCCGAAATCTCTATGGGGCTTGCGGCAACGAGACCCTACCACAAGGGTATTGTCACAAGCCCGATGGTCACGATGGTCTTGACCATCGCGACCATATTCCTGGCCGCCCGCTATAGCTGTGGGTGGTCACCCACAGATATGCGAGCGGCCAGGAGGCCGTTCTAAAAAAAAAAAAGACCGGCCCTGATTCAGAGCGAGCGCAAGTTTGACAACTTGTGAATATGAGTTACAAGTGTTTTTCCCCAATATTTTTTAAACTTGCTTTAAAAACATAAAAAATTACACTACAGACATTTTTCTGCACCCCAAAAATAATCTAGAGGCTTTAATTAGGTAAAATAATTTTTCCACTGTAAAAAAAAGTAAAACTTAGCCATTTGAAACCTTTAAAGAATCTCAAACACTTTGCTTATGACCACGGATAGCCTTCTATACTGTTATCCAGTGTTATTTGCCACCTTGCCAAGTCATTCACTTTTCCCTAGGTGTCCAGACTTCTAGTTAAGGAACCATATATTCATAAAAAAATTATAATTTGTATAAGAATTTCACAGCTACTGCTATGCAAGCATTTAGGTTTTTCTGAGAGGCGGACCGACATTGAATGTTTTACCCCAGACACAAAAGACCTCATTTAAAGTTGGATGTACAGTAAATGCAAATTGCGGCTTTTTGTGGCCACTGCTTGTTCTTATATTTAGTGCACACTATACGTGTCTTTTCGCAATGCACACTTTTTCTTTCACCGTTTCTTTCAGTCAACTTCCACATGCAACTAACTATACCAAGGTTGGAGGTTGAAGGGGCATGCAGATGTGCCCAAAGTATAGTAAGGGCATGTTTTGGGCATGTTAACATGAATTGTGGCCAACATAGCCACCTAAAAGACAAATGTATGTCTGTTTGGAGGGACTGGTCTTTAATGTCCTCGAACTCCAGTGCAACTTGTGAGTTATCAATGATTTCAGCTACAGACTATGTTTGATAAGATTCATCCAGTAGGTCTAAAGGGGCCTATCCATTACATGCCTTTTGTTCACAAAGTTGTGTAATGGATAGTTGGTAAGGACTAGCGATGCGCGTGCACAGTGGGTTCTTGCTGACCCCGACTATCTTTGGAACATGCTTGTCAACCTGATGATGATCATCGGGTTCCCCATGTTCCGAGGTTGGGATCCTGCACTGAATGACATTCAGTGAATGCCGTTCAGTGCGGGCACCACACCTGGCGACCTGAAGGACTGAACGCTAGACATTAAGTTTTTCAGGTCACCTATTGGATAGGCCCTTTTAGACACTCCCAATACTGCAAACAAAATAAAACTGCTGCTGCTCTTTCTGTTTAAAAAATCAGTATTACAGTGTACTGACATTTTTATTTTAAATAAAGTATATTTACCCTATCATGGCCCTGTCAATCCATTCTTAACTTCATTAAATACTTTTGACCCTATTACCACACATGTTGTTTCTTTTAATATGTTTAATCCATTTCAGAAGACGTGTTTCTTTGGATGGGATACTCCGAGTCATAACTCCACAAGGTTATTCCCAGTGATAGCTATTCAAGTAAAGTTAAAGGGATAGAAAAATGTTTACAGTATTTCCTACTTTGCCTGGTAATTTAGGGATCTTCCACTATGCAGAATGACTTGAGTTTAATGTCACTTTGGCCTTAACCTTGTATTTCATCATAATGTAATTTGCTTAGAACCTGATGCAACCTATAGGAATAGTTTGTCATAGAAATCACTTCAGTTGTTCTTAAACTTTTAAACTACATCTTCAATCAGATTCTAACTGTCATTTTACAGGCTGCATTTGAAAACTGATAGTTAGGTGCTGATTGGTTAGTACTTTATTGCTCTCCACTTTATCTCTCTCCAAGGTTTGATAAATATCCCTGTGAAGAAACCTATTGAATATGTACTTTTTATCCCTATGTTCTTCTAGACTGCCTGCTGTAGCACACATTGGGGTAGATGTATTGAGCCTTGGAGAGAGATAAAGTGGATGGAATTAAAGTACCAACCAAATGTCTCCTCAGTGTGAAAAATATAATTTTTCAAACTGAGGGCCTCATATATCAATGAGTTTATCATTCGTAATGAGTGATAAAACTCATTGCGTATGATAACTAGGGCATGTACTGTAGACAAGACTATTGTTTAACAGAAACTATCTTTGTTTATCTAAACCACAAGATCTGGGTGTAGTGTCCCCCTCTGTTCCAAATATAGCCAAAGAGGGTGACTTAAATGTGCTGGATTTAATTACCTTAATTAGAAAATGTGTATTGTATTCCTATGCATTAAGGACACAAAAGAAAGCAAAACACAACCCTACAGCCTAAGGCTATTTTGGTGGTATAAGAATCACCAGTTCAGTTTTCAAGGGAGAATCACTGTACACACAGAACAATGTAAGTAACGATCCGATCTTGTTATCAAACTCCTGAACACTCCTGGACAAACAATATTGTGCATACACATGGAATGATTGTACAAACGATCAATCAATATAGATGGGTCATTAACAACTGCAAATCATTAACGATATATTGTTTGGCAGCAAACAACCTCACAATGCATCTTCTGTCTCCCCTTCGGCTGGCTTAAAATGGTGGAGGAGAGTGGGCAGGAAAAGCGACGACAAATCGTTCATCGTCCATGATGTCGTACATCGTGCATACACATGGAACAATGTGTGCCAAAGTTTGAAAGACAGGTCTCGATCTTTCTGCATGTTCAAGAGATCAGCGACCATGATGAACGACAGCGGGAGTGCGCATCGGCTATGTTATCATGCCCACACACGGCACTATTTAAACTATATGTTGTTCCAATCGGTCGAAAACGGCCATAACGTTTAAAAAATCGGACCGTGCGTGGGGGCCTTAAAGAGGAAAAGCTTTGCCAGGGATTTGCTGTGGAACCCATTGCACTGGATTATTTGGGAAATTGAGCTACTGTATGTTATTCATCTAGGACCTTGTTTTGCTTAAGGACTTTTACATCAGTTTGTGGACATTGTGACCTATTCCTCCCTTCACGCATTGAACATTGAAATGCATCATGCTGTATTCAATTCTGCTTGCAAAATAAAAGTTAATTTCAAGTTTTTCATACTCTACCATGTATGAGTAATCCTGGGAACCAATATACTCATAATCCCACTAAATATAAAGAAATCAGTAAAAGTTCAAGTTAACCTGCTACCAATCCACATCTGTAATTAAGCATTAATGCCAACCAAGATTTCAATTTTCATATACGTTGGCTCTAAAGTATACAGTAAGGCAGCCACATGCTGAAGGATCCAATGACATGGCCAAACCAATACATTTTTCTACTTCATTGAGTAGTGAGTATCCAATGGACCTGCAAGGAAGACGGATCACCTGCCTGCCAACTCTGATGAAAAAAGTTTGACCTACAGTAGATCTAACAGTAAATTAAATATGATAATAATAAAATACCAATATAAAGTAAGAGAAAAAATAAAAAAAACGATCTAACTTTGCTTGTAGTTGCTATAACTGCATCATCAGTTTATTTTCAATGTAACTATTCTGGGTTACACAACATAACTATAGTAAGAATTATAAAACAGAGTTATTTATTTAATTTTATTTTTCCATTGGTTAATAATTTTAAATAAAAAAATATATATTTGTTTTACTATGTCACTAAAAAAATATCTGTATATGTCAATCCAATTAGATGTGAATTAGAGCCTGTGAGCCGTTCTCACAGTAAACTTGCACTGCAAATTACAATTGCAATCCAATTCCAAGATCTCATTGATTTTTCAGAGGAATTTATTTTGTATACACCTCCCTGAGCAAGAAAAAAGGTATGGAAAATCTTTATTTTAAGGTAAAAAAGAGGGGACATGGGCCCTCATTCAGAGCCGTACGCTCTGAGCAGAGCGCACGCTCTGAATGAGGGCCGGGCTCCATTTTCATGGAGCGTCCTCCTGGACGCTCGTATAGCTGTGGGTCACCACCCACAGGCTATACGAGCGTGCATTGTGATGGTCGCGATGGTCGAGACCATCGCGACCATCGAATTTGCGAGCCGGAGCCTGCGGTTGAGGTTTAGGAGATAGGTGTAGTGGAAGCTTAGTGCAGTAGACAAAGGCCCTCATTCAGAGCCGTACGCTCTGAGCAGAGCAAACGCTCTGAATGAGGGCCACCCTCCATAAAAATGGAGCGTCCTCCTGGACGCTCATATAGCTGTGGGTCACCACCCACAGCCTATACGAGCGTGCAGTTTGATGGCCGCGATGGTCTTGACCATCGCGACCATCGAAACTGCAAGCCGGAGCCTGCGGTTGAGGTTGAGGTTGTGGCCGCTCGCATAGGTGTGGGTGACCACCCACAGCTATAGCTGGTAGGGTCTCGTCTGCCGCAAGCCCTGGAGTGCTATTGGCTCTATCAGAGCCAAAATCACTCCCACTGACATCACTAGTGATGTCAGTGGGCCGGCTTCTGACGGGAGGCGTTCCCGTGGGAACGCCCCCGTCAGGGAGGCATGCCCCCGGCACGCCCACCAAAGGGGGCGTGCTGTCAATCAACATTGACAGCACACCCCCTTTGATCGGACACAACGAGCGAAGGACTTTCCTTCGCTCGTCGCGTCTGGCGCATGCGCACGACGGAGCTCCCTCCGTCGTGCGCATGCTCAGTCCATAACATCGACCCACTTGCGAGCGGACAGCCACTTGCGAGTGGGTCTGAATCAGGCCCATGGTGCAGAACCTCTAGTACACCCCTCCCAGTGAAAAATCACACTATTGGAGAGGTTCAATAGAATAATTTGGGCAATAAAGACATGTCAGTTTTCAGGTGAATTTCTATAAAAGCTCAACAAAGGGGGAAATGATGTGGGACAGGTATGTGGAGGTGAACTTTAAGTGGGACAGTTAGTGGAGGTGTAAATGATGTGGGACAGGTACTGTATGTGGGGATGTAAATGATGTGGGACAGGTATGTGGATGTGTAAATGATGTGGGACAGGTACTTTATGTGGAGGTGTAAATGATGTGGGACAGGTATGTGGAGGTGTAAATTATGTGGGACAGGTATGTGGAGGTGTAAATGATGTGGGACAGGTAAGTGGAGGTGTAAATGATGTGGGACAGGTATGTGGTGGTGTAAATGATGTGGGACAGGTATGTGGAGGTGTAAATTATGTGGGACAGGTATGTGGAGGTGTAAATTGTGTGGGACAGGTATGTGGAGGTGTAAATTGTGTGGGACAGAAGTGTGGAGGTGTAAATTGTGTGGGACAGGTGTGTGGAGGTGTAAATTATGTGGGACAGGTATGTGGAGGTGTAAATTATGTGGGACAGGTACTGTATGTGGAGGTGTAAATGATGTGGGACAGGCAGTGGGACGATTGGGAATTGAAAGTGGCCCCCTTCACTGCACAGCTCTTCACAGCACAGCCTGCCTGATACAGATGAGACTGAGAGATATTTAGAGCTCTGTCCAGACTCCATCTAACTACGATCAGCCCAGCCCAACCTGTCATGTCACCTGAAAGCATTCATGCAACGCATGGTCTCCCAGTCCTCCCAGCAGCCTGCCCAGCCCTATTGGCAATGACTATTGCCATTGTCCTTCTCCAGCCAGGGGTCATCTATTCAGGATTTTAAATAAAACCCATGACCTCTGGTGGCTAGCCTAACTTCCACTGCTACCACCAAGCATCACTGACTGCAGCCAGCCCAATTATCTCCTCTCCACTCTCCCCTCTCCAGGCTGTTTACTTCAAACTTAGAGCCTGCCTGGCTGCAGGCTGTGAAATTAAATTAAACTTCACAGCCTGGGGAGGGGAGAATGGAGAGGAGATGATCAGGCTGAGGGCTGACAGACTGCCTAGCCCCCAGCCCTGCAACTTACCCCATGTCGCCATGCCAGCCTTCGCCATCACCCATGGCCCTGCGCACTTTCAATCCCCTCAATGACCATTGGCTGGGTGGGGCTTTAATAGGCTGACCTCTATTCTCAGCCATGGGGAAATACTGACAGTCAGCCAGGGCCAGGCTGTCTGTGTCACTGTGTTTTGAGGAGTCGGCGGGCTGGGTGACGCAAATTGGAGGGTGGGACCTCATTTGAAAGCGGCCCCACAAGCAATTGGCCCACCGGGATTTTTCCTGCAGACAATAACGGCCAATCCACCCCTGGGGACAGGTATGAGGAGGTGTAAATTATGTGGAACAGGTATGTGGGGGTGCAAATGATGTGGGACAGGTATGTGGAGGTATAAATGATGTGGGACAGGTATGTGGAGGTGCAAATGATGTGGGACAGGTATGTAGAGGTGCAAATGATGTGGGACTGGTATGTGGGGGTGCAAATGATGTGGGACAGGTATGTAGAGGTGCAAATGATGTGGGACAGGTATGTGGAGATATAAATGATGTGGGACAGGTATGTGGAGGTATAAATGATGTACAGTATGACGGGTACAGTATGTGGAGGTGTAAATGATGTGGGACAGGTATGTGGGGTTGTATTGATGGGAGAGGGATTTTTGAACCTACAGATGAGAGGTAAAAGTGTTTATTCTGGCTTTTTACAAACGCATAAAAACACTGAAGAATTATTATACAGACATTTTTCTGTACACAAAGTGCTAGAAAGACTGTAATTTGCTGAAAAACACTTGGTTGTATTTATAAGAACCTACAGTACTTTCCTTATGGTCACTAACAGCCTTCTATATGCTCCAGTTATCTCAGTTGTCACTTTTTTGGGGTCTAGGATGTTTTCCTTACTTTTTCATGTACTTCACCCAGTTCACTTCTTGTGAAAAGTTGTGAAACCTCGCTGCTAATGATGCAAACTCACTTTTGCTAAACTCCTTCCTAATTGTATTGACCCCTATATGTTGCAATGGGATAAATTAACAATTTTGCTTTGTTTAATTTCAGGAAAATAATGACCATGGATTAATTATTAAATTAATAATTATTTATTTATTTATATACTTATTTCTTTATTTATGTATGTCTTTGAATTCAATGAGATGATTCAGTAGTTACGGCGGTGACCCAGTATCCCAGAGATCTCTGAATTGATGGTTTTTTTAAAAACAGTTCTTAGCAGTAGTATTTTTTCAGAGTGTGCTAAAAACTTCCACATCATGGCACACAAAAGCAGTTCAACAACAGGGTAGACCTAGTAAGAAGTTTATTCATACAGTAGTTACAAGCATATGTATGAGAAATGTAGTGAGCTAGGGATTAAACAAAAGGAGGGAGACCTTTTAACTGAGACCTATGGAGACCTAGGGAGAGCTATGAGTGATAGTTGTAAGGAAACAATAATTAAGGGGATGGATAGGTTTTAGGTTGTGAAACAGTAAACTTGAGTGAATGAGTGTGTCTTACAGGAGTATAGAGGAATGGAGACTGGGGGAGATTAGTGGCAGAGACAGATAATTCTCGGAGGCAGGAGTGAGAGGTGGCGATCAGTGGGGAGGAAACTAAGCAGTCACCGGCTGACTGGAGTGGGAAGAAGATAGTGTGGAGAAAGAGGGAGTTGGAGATGTAGGTGGGAGAGCATTGCAGTTGAAGAGTTTAAATTGAATTCTGAAAGGAAATGGGAGCCAATGGAGGAATTAGCAGAATAAGAAGACAGAGCAATGACAAAGACAACTCAATCTAGCAGCAGTGATAAGGAGGGATTGAAGAGGAGAAATGCAGTTGAGTTGAAGACCAGAGAGAAGAAGATTGCAATAGTTGAGCTGAGAGATGGTAATAGATGGTAATGTTCCCAGGCCCAAGACTCTGTTTAGAGGAGGCCTCCACTTTGCTGTTTCCAGAACAAAGTGGGGGTCCTGGAGATGGAGCTATGGTGGCCTCACAGGTGGGGGGGAGTCACCCAACATTAGGGGCTCACCTCACCTCAAACCCCACTGATTCCACATTTCCTGCACTCACTGTAGTTGACACTTGTTATGTTGTGACTTCTGCAATGAACTTATACTTATTTACAGTGGTAATAGTGGGGAATGACATTGGGAGTAGACAAACAAAAGCTGTGAGGATGGTTCAGTTTTCCTTGTATATTGGGATCTCTTCTACAGTTTTATTGATATTAAAAAACAAATCTAAAAATGTGTAACTGATAACAGTTCAGTTCGTATAGCAACAATATGTTTGAGCAGCAATAATATACAGTGTATTAAGGAGATAATGAATTTTCAATGAAAAGAGCTTAATATTTTTAAAATTATGGTCTTTTGCAATTTTTGGGGGTCACACCTCTTTATGATTTCCTGGTATTAGGTTACAATGAGTATGGGGGCCCTCCAACTATTTCTTATTGAGATATTTCCTATCCAGGTGGAACTATGTAATAAAATAGGGTAAATCTCTGTGTTCAGCAAATACACTTTGTGAACAAAGGCATACAATATTGTATCAAGAGAATAAAAAAAGGCTTAAGCTCATTTAGTTAAGTTGTTTAACTCGAAAAACACTCCAAATTTCTCAATGACTTTGGCTATGATACACATCTATGGATAACACAGTTTTGCAGTTGGAAAACAAACTGAAAAATAATTATGAATGTTTACAACTTTGCTGTAAATGTATAAAACTTATGCATATTTGCCCTTATTTGCTGACTGGTCTGCATTGACTTTTGTGCCATGAATTTTAAGATGAAACAAATTATTAACTAAATTATTAATATACTACTCTCATTTCAGGGGTTGAGGAGACCTTTATTTAATAAGACTATCCTTTGACTCATATGACCTTGTGGATGAAAATTGTATTTAAGTTGACTTGCAAAGACACAGACTTGCGACCATGCTAGACTTGCATTAACTGATATGGTTGCAAACAATGCACAGTGGGCTGCTACCGGAAGATAATCTTCCAGCAGCCGCTAATAGCAAAGGGACTTCTTGGCTCCTCTGAAGCCCTGCACCCTCCCCCAATGTGTATTGCCAGCTTGCTTTCATGCGTTGGTGCAAAAAATGGCAGTTAACTGGTTAAGATCATTCAAAAAAGGATATACAAGGAGGACATTTCAATACACTGAGTAGCCCATGCAAACAAACATTTTATTAACTTCTGAAATAAGCTCAGTTAAAATAAAATAATGTGTGTATTGTTGTGTATGTTTCTATGTTGGGGTATGTTTGTGTGTGTCTGCAAGTGTGACTTAAACAACTTTTTCTTGTTTTGTGAAGACATTGTGACCGGCAGATTAGTAACAGTGGCAGCTTATTTTTGTTTTTATCTTCAGCACCAGCTCTGTTTCTTAAGGCATAAAAGTACATTGTCTATTTGACAGCTATGTCTGGATGCATGCTTTAAGTATCAGTACTGCCAAGAATCAGAACAGACGCCAATGCGTTAATCCTGCCCCCTTGTCTCCTGCTTTAATTTAAAACTGTATCTTGCTGTGACATACAACTATGATCCCATGTAAAATTGACTCAGAAATTAATATTTTACATCAACATAAGTTCAGTATTATCAGGAAATCCAGTATCAGTATTCAGCCTTCCCTGGTCTTTTACTCCATAGACAAAATAAATAATAAGAATGAATTAGAAAAAAGAAACAAAATAAAGAAATTAAACAGGCTGTATAAATGAAAATATCTAATGCTGTAGTTAGGTTTATATTATCTCTATAATAACTTTTTCTTATGTTTTCTTTTTTGCAGCAAACAGCTTCATACAGTCTTATAACTGTAATCAGTGGTTATATCATCCTGAACAGGTTTCATAGCCTACAAAAAGAGTTAATGGATGTCATTTCTGAACAGAGAAATTGATTGGTGACATGGATGCCTGGGTTCTTCAGAATATGTGATCTTTTTTATTTGTCAGTAACGATGCCCATAAATTTAGATCTGGTTGACCATTTCTATAGCCATGAAAATGTTTGTGGAACAATCACCAATTGACCCCAATTCGAATTTGTGTAACAAAATTTGAGTCTTGTTTTGCCATTCACAATCGGTAACACCTAAACACATTCGAGGTTCCTAATCCTTAAAAAAAAAAAAAACACTATTTTTATAAGAGTTTTAAATAATGAAAATATATTTTCAATTTGAACTATGTGCACTTCTATTATCAGAAGTCAGCGTTCACATTTGAGGCTCTCATTTCACCAAATGGTTTAATATATTCATCTCTCTTTAGGCAAAATTTTGTGCAGATTCAATAGACCAGTTTGAGAAGTGATACACAGCGAGTTCCAGCATCTCTGTTTGTTGTTTGAAAACAGCAGCTATCCACTGGTAATTCATATCACTAAAATCTTTGGAATCTGCTCTTTGCTACCACACTTGTAGCTTTAAAACCATATACAGATCATAAACACTACATGTAAATCCAGATCCATTGGAATGAATGGAAAAGGAACTGAAGGCAGAAAATGCCAAAAGTGGATTAAACCACAAGCCTGGGGTTGGCCTTTGTGCCTGCCCACCGTTAAAGTTATATCTAGTTGTTTGTGGTGCACTAACCTTCGTGACTATGTTGAGAGCTGCCTCACCCCTACAAGGACAGAAACACATCCCTCACAAGATTAATAAGATATTGTTTTATTAATTAAAGTTCTGTAATCTACTAGCTAAAGTACCTGGTGTTGCCCAGGTTTAAATCTCAAGATATTAAGTTTTATTATGTGATATCATCCAAATTTATCCAGTGGAAGGCCCAGAAAAGGCTCTTCCCAGTGCAATCAGCCGTGAGGTCCAACCAGTACCCCAACCACTTCATTAGGCATCCTAGACCAATTGCCACTAATCTGTGAAGTTTTCATCCAAATCCATCCAGTAGAAGGCCCAGAACAGGCTCTCTAGATCAAAGTTCTGCCCAGCGTACACCAACGGGAGGTCCGACCGGGACCTCACTCCCCTAGTATGTCTTCTAGGATCAAATGTTACTACTCTATGAAGTTTTCATCCAAATTATGTGATGTTGTCTAAATCCATCCAGTGGAAGGTCCAGTGTGAGGTCCAACCAGGACCCCAACCACTCCATTAGGCATCCGAGACCAATTGCCACCCCTTTGTGTAGTTTTCATCCAAGTCCATCCAGTGGAAGGCCCAGAAAAGGCTCCCCAGGTCAAAGTTCTACCCAGCATACACCAATGGGAGGTCCAACCAACATCTCAACCCCTAGTATGTCTTCTGTGATCCAATGTTACCACTTTGTGAAGTTTTCATCCAAGAAGGCTTAGAACAGGCTCCCCATGTCAAAGTTCTCCAATGGGAGGTCCGACTGGTACCTTAACCCCTAATAAAGTCTGGCCAGGATCCAACTGGACCATTTTGCATTGGTTTCATCCCAATCAGTCCAGGGGTGTCCAAATGCATAACTGAACAGAGGGACAAACAAACAGACCAATGAATTTTATATATAAGATATATATTTTTTTCTACAAATGCCATCTATTCCTTTACAGAATATGGTTAACGGGCTTTTTCTCTGCATAACTAGAACACCAGGGCATTGTATAGTATCAGCATGAGTGCCGAGGTGCCAGGACGAAACGCGTCAGTCTACAGTTCTATGGTCTCCTTTCCCTGGATCTGCTTTGTCAGATAAGCTTTATACTGTATGAAATTATCTTTAAACTTAATGTGTGTGTTTAATAAACAACTAAGAAATGTGTGTATATTACATACTACACTATGGTCTCGCTTTTTATTTTGTTCCTTTTGAGACCCTTACCTCTACAATAATTATATTGAAGAAAGGAAACCAGGGGTGATTATCCCTCTGGTTCAGATAAGCACATATTTATTAGCATTTGGTGCAGGGATATTGACTTATGAAAAAACATCACACTATAATTTCAAAGTTCTCTGTAATATATATACATACACATAGTATGTGCATTTATACCTATATATATACACATATATAGATTCACATAATATCTCTATCAACATATATATATATATATATATATATATATATATACTGCATATCTATCTATCTATCTATCTATATATATATATATATATATATATATATATATGTGTGTAACCCAGTTACATTAAACATGTTTCAATGTTAATTCAAAGAAAAGCACAATGCAATTTTTTCCCAAGCAGCTTACACTGTGATCAGATGAAATGCTAGATGACTGTGACTTTAGTCTAATGCTAATACCTTTTGGCTTACAGGGAAATGAAGAAGTGTACCATCGGTAAACAAAAGACAATGACTTTTTACCAGGCTAAAATTTACGAGCAGAATAGATGGATATATTGGCATTATACTTCACTAGCTATAGGGAAGATAATCTTTCACTCAGATTAATAAGGAAATATATTGTATGGTCAGTCACTTTTTTTTTGTTTTGCAGGATCATATGTGATTTAAATCCCAAAAGTATGTTTTCAGCATTACAATATCCTTTAATAATAGTGTTGCTTGAATAAAGATAGATACAAATAAAACAGTCCCTCCTGATTTCTCGTTTTAGATTTAAAGTACATTTTCTATTTCTTGCCTATGTTGAAGGAGATTCTATTGAGAAGTGTCACATTTAATAAGACAAAGAGAATTTCTAATTATGCTGCCTGTCAAGATTGGAATCTATAGAACTGCAACTACAATATTGAAGAAACAGAAGAATTGCAAATGCTTTACTTACTTTGGTTTATGATTACTATTTGCACTCAGATATTGCTAAATGTAAATCAAGCAAATACAAAGCTGCTTCCTAGAGGTAAACAATGAAATGTCAGGATTTCTCTGACAGTCTTCATTTCACAGTTCAGGACCAGATTATATTGAGCAGCACAGAATATTAGAATGGAAAATACACACACATTCTAAACTAATTTACAAAAACGCACGGGGTGCGCACCGTGAATCACGATGCTTTTAAACCTCAGTGCTTATGTGCTTTGTACATACCACTCCAAGGGGTATATTTACTAAAGTGCAGGTTTTTAGAAGTGGAGTTGTTGCCCATAGCAACCAATCAAATTCTTGTTATCATTTATTTAGCACCTTAGAAGATAATAGCTAGAATTTGATTGGCTGCTATGGGCAACAACTCTACTTATAAAAACCTGCACTTTAGTAATTATACTGTACCCCTTGTGCATGATCGCATATCAATCATGGTGCATGCGCAATGGCTAACAATCGCTCAAACTGCGTAAATATCAGAATTGTGTGTCAGTATTGCCGACATTCTGGCTGCCCCATCCGGGAGGGGGCATCCAGATCGGCAAAGCAAGGGGCGCGGCTGGCATTGGGGGGGGGGCAGAGCGGGGTCGTGACCATGCAATCGTATCGTTTTGGCCCTCCCCCACTACACAATGCCGAGATTACCAGCATTGTGAAGCAGGAGGCGGGGCCAAAATGACACAATTCAGCGTAAATAACGTCACCGCCCCCCCCCGCTTTTCTTATAACCCAGGGGGGTGGAGCGGTCGGCGGCCGCCAGGAGGAGGGGTTGTGGTGGCTGGCAGCAGTGCATGCGCAGACATATTCTCCCTGTATATTTTCCAAAAAACATAGGGAGAAGTGTGCAGAGGGGATTCACAGGGACAGAGCTTTATCTCAAGCTCTGTCCCTGCAGGGGATTTTGATAAATTCCTGTGATATTTCCTAAAGTCACAATACGAATTTAGTCGGAAATATCACACTACAACCGCATTTTAAATGCGGATTGTAGTAAATAGGGCCCCTAATCTTCAGCAGATCTAGTCTGATGAAGAATTGTTTTTGAAGAATAAAAATGGATGTGATCCCCCTTAGAAAGGAACGTAGAAGCTGTGCCCAGCTTTTTCTGTCAGATGGTACAAATACATCCACAAATGCCAGTTTCTTCTTCTGCAATACCAGACACTTTGGAGAGACTATAAGCTGGTATGCATCATTGTGCATTTCACTAATAACCTCCTACATGTATGTGCTTTAGGTTATTCGACAGTATCTTATGGTGCCCACACACATAGCGATATTTTACATGATCTGGCCGATTCCGACGCATTTGAATGACAGATCATGTCAAATATGGCCAAATCGTGAGAAAATCGTGAGTCCCCACTCACGATCATGATGCGATGCGCGTCCCCGCTGGTCGTACATCGCATCGTCAGATCTGCTATGCTGTAGGGCAGATCTGCCAATATGGGATACAAATGCACTGGAAAAAGTCGGAATGCACGATAGATCATTTGAAGATTAGACTCTACAAACACCAAATCATGTGCAGAGCTGCCGAGGAGAATTTTCAAGGGAAATCGTGCACGATGTCGGATCGTGAGCACATCGCTATGTGTGTGGGCACTTTAAGACTACTTTGCTACTTTAACATTATGTCAACAATAAGTATAACTTACAATTTGGATGCTGAATTTAAATGCATACAGTAGATTATTGTTAGGCAGACTCTATGGGGTAAATTTAATAAACACAGTAGGGTTTATTAACGAAGTGTCATTTTGTAAAACCTGACACTAATGTTCGTGTTTATTCCTGATATTTAAAATAGCAGTGTTTTTACTAGCAAGACAGGGTTAGATAAACACTGGTATTAAATATCGGGCATAAATACAAACAGTAGTGTCAGGTTTTACAAACCGACACTTCGTAAATAAACCCCAGTGTGTTTTGTTTTTAATAGTAATGCCAGTAGAGATGTGGGGTTCAGTTTTGCTGAAAACCGAACATACCATAACTTTGGGATTCTAAGTCGAATCGAGTCCCGGCTTGGAACAATTTTGGGGTTTCGAGTAGAACCGAATCCCGGTTCGGGTCTGCTGCAAGTTCGGAACTCAAATTTAAGAACCAAATCTCAGGTCTTGCATGTAAACAGGTGCAAAGTGCATGATTTTAGCTGTTTTATCAATTTTAAAGAAATCCAAAACAAAAACAGAAAGGAATCAAAACACTTAAGGGTGGTTTTACCAAAACCATAACTTTTGACGGTGGATTTGCCAAAACCAAAACATGGGGAGTCCGTGCACTTCTCTAATTGGCATTTTTAGTTCCTGCTTAAACATGCTGAAAAGCATATAGTTGTTAATACCGCGCTCTAAGTCAGTAGAAAGCTGCTCTATTTAAAATAATGTAAACAGTTCAAGGATTAATAGAGTGCTACTTGTATCAGTTGTGTCTGATACAGTGTTGCAGTAATCTTATGTGACAAGTTAAAAATTGTATAGTGCAATACCTGTAATAAAAAATTGTTAATAAGATGTTTGTAACTCTTTTGCCGATTTGGGCAATTGCAAGAGATCACTTGTGAGGGTTCCAATATAGCGCCAGCAGTGTGCCTCTCCGATAAGGCAGGGGCTCTGATCTAACTCACCCTATTGCTGCCTACCTTGCATTGGTTCAGCGCACTTCTCTGGCTGGTTCCCTTCCGTGCAGTTCTTCCTTCTTCTTAGCGGGGATGGCGATCGCTGCTGTGGTGATTATGCTGCGGTGACCGTGTGGCTGATGCGTGTGTTTGCTCCAACGCGTTTCAGGCTGTATGCCCTTTTTCAAGGATAGTGATACTCAGTCTCTGTTTCCTTATATAGGTTAAAATCTTTATTTAATTGTTATTTAAAACTGCAAGTGATGTAACTTCCTCTTAAAAAAATGGTGGTAACCACATGTCAGTGTGTTAATGCCATTTTCATATGCACATATAGAAAATATAAAAAATGATTAAATACTATGTTAAAAGTTTTTTTTAGGCATTGCGCTATTGAGTTAAGAATTATTTTTGAATAATGGACTGTAGTTTGATATTATTAAAATTCATTTAATATGTTTTCATTTATTGGAATGCATTAATTTCTATGTCTATATTTAACCCTTTTGGGTGTAGAGTTTGCATGTTGAAAATCCATTCAGTCTCCTTTCTTTTTAGATTTTCCACTATGTCTCCACCCCTCCAGTTGTTTGTTATTTTTTGTATTCCTACAAAGTTCATTTCTTTGGGATTTTTATCATGACATTCTAAAAAGTGTTTTGATACACTGTGTACAGTATCTGTAAACCTCTTCTTATGTTATATATGTGCTATGTAATTCTTGTTTTGAGTTTTCTTTTAGTTTGTCCAATATATTGGTATCCACATGTGCATTCTATCAGGTATATAAATCCTTCCATTTCACACGTGATTCTGTTGTTAATTTGGTATTCTTTTTTTGTTACGTTTGATACAAATTTGGTAGTTGGTTTTGTTGTTTTCTTGTTTGTGGTCTTACATGCTTTGCATTCCAAGCAATTAAAACATCCTTTATTTTCTTTCTCTTTATTTAGTTGTTCAGGTTTGATGAAGCTTTTTACCAGTTCTTGTTCCAGATTTCTCGCCTTCTTACATATGATGACTGGTTTTTCTTGTATGGCTGGTTTTAATTCATTGTCCAGCTGCAGTATGTGCCAGTGTTTTCTCAGTATGTTTTCAAGCAGATAGTGTTGGCTGTTGTACTGAGTGATGAAGACTGTGTTAAATTCCTTCTTATTTTCTTTTTCTTTATAGTCTAGCATTTGTCTCCTATCCAACATTGTTAGTTGTTCTATTTCTTTTTGCATTTTTCTTTCATCATATCCTCTTTGTACAAATTTGGACTTCATCTGTTGGCTTTGTTCTAGGAAATTTTCTTTCTGTGTACAGTTCCGTCTTAGCCTTCTAAACTGTCCCCCTGATATATTTTGAATCCATTTTTTATGATGATTGCTGGTTTGTGTAAGCATGTTGTTACCGCTTACTTCTTTCACATGGTTTCATTTTTCCATGTAAAAATTTCCAAGACCAGTTATATTACAATTTCTTTGCTTGCTGTGGATATAAACTCTAGTCCGCAATTGTTTTCATTCATATATTTGAAGAAATCCTGTAGTTTTTCCTCCGGTCCATTCCATATAAAGAATAGGTAATCTATGTACCTTTTCCAGCAGGTTATATATGTTGAAAATGGATTGTTGTTCCAGATGAAATCCTCCTCCCACCTTGCCACAAACAGATTTGCATAGCTAGGTGTGAAAGAACAGCCCATCGCTGTCCCTCTTGTCTGGTTAAAGAATGTTCCTTGATCCCAGAAGTAGTTGTGGGTTAATACATATTCAATACATGCCATTATGAAGTTGATTTGTGCATTTGGTATATTTGAATCGCTTGTCAGGAAATATCTAGTTGCCTCGCATCCCTTCTCATGTTCAATACATGTGTAGAGTGACTTTACGTCACTTGTGCATAAAATGTAGTTTTGCTCCCATTTAATTTATTCTAGTTATTTCAATATATGTAGTGTATCTTTTAAATAACTTTTTTGTTGTTGTACAATTGTTTGTAGATAATAGTCCAGATATTTACACTCAAAAGGGTTAAATATAGACACAGAAATTAATGCATTCCTATAAATGAAAACATATTAAATGAATTTTAATAATATCAAACTACAATCCATTATTCAAAAATAAGTCTTAACTCAATAGCGCAATACCTAAAAAAAACTTTTAACATAGTATTTAATCATTTTTTATTTTTTCTCTATGTGCATATGAAAATGGTATTAACACACTGACATGTGGTTACCACCATTTTTTAAAGAGGAAGTTACATCACTTCCAGTTTTAAATAACAATTAAATAAAGATTTAAACCTATAAAAGGAAACAGAGACTGAGTATCACTATCCTTGAAAAAGGGCATACAGCCTGAAACGCGTTGGAGCAAACACACGCATCAGACACACGGTCACCGCAGCATAATCACCACAGCAGCGATCTCCATCCCCGCTAAGGAGGAGGAAGAACTGCACAGAAGGGAACCAGCCGGAGAGGTGCACTGAACCACTGCAAGGTAGGCAGCAATAGAGTGAGTTAGATCAGAGCCCCTGCCTTATCAGAGAGGCACACTGCTGGCGCTATATTGGAACCCTCACAAGTGACCTCTTGCAATTGCCCAAATCAGCAAAAGAGTTATAAACATCTTATTAACAATTTTTTATTACAGGTATTGCGCTATACAATTTTTAACTTGTCACATAAGATTACTGCAACACTGTATCAGACACAACTGATACTAGTAGCGCTCTATTAATCCTTGAAATGCTGAAAAGCAGCAGCTTGGGAACCCTTAGTAAATATACCCTTATACAGTAGATCAGATTCAAGTTTGGGCTTATATAAAAAAAAAATGTTTGTTTAACCCATAAGGGAATAATATCCCATGTATCCCATTGTAGCATCAAAATATTTATTTTTTAAAGAAAACTTGCAGCTGTAATTAAAATGTTTCTAAACGTGCCCCTACAGGCATTTTATGCCAGTTCTATGCCATAGAAAATGTTAAGGCACTACTAGTGATATGCAAATGTTGTTCTGAATTTTATCCCACAATGCTAAGCCTAAAATGACATAGATAGATGTCGTTTTTCATTATAAGGAAGAAACGCATACAGTAGAACATGAAATGCAATCCTTCTATGTGCATTTATAAACAGAACATGGTTCAGCCAGCCCCAAAAGTCACAGCCAGCATCTATATGATTTATACTTTTAATGAATAAAACTATAAAGTAATCTGTAATAAGCTATGTGTGTATTACTATATGTGATATATGACTTGCCAGTTATTGCAGACATTTTTATGTTTTAACTGAGAAGTAGGAATTCAACTTGCTTTTAAAGAAGGGTTGTTTTCTTCTTCCTTTTAAAGATTATATACTGTATGTTTCATGGTGGTCTTTTAGTTTTATTAATACAATTCTTTAGACTCTCATTTTATCAATTATCTGGGAAGCAGGCATATTTATCTCATGGTCTGTTTTATTTGGGAGTAGATTAAGACCTGGTCGTTACACACTGCAAAGATATATGTACAGATCAAGTGATCTGCAGACATATCTGTAGATGATGGTCATTCATATACACTGAACAACCATCATCTTCCAGGCAGCCACCCTAACCGCGGCTACTCCTGCATGTGTACGGGAGATAGGATGATCAACTGTATACACTTGCCGATGGACAGATATATCCATTGGCAGTGCAGCACAGCTGATGTGATATGTCTGTGAACGACGTCATTTACAGACATATCGCTGGTACATACTGGCTGACAGGCACTAGATATATTGGCTGATCAATTGGTCGGCCAATATATCTATCAGTTTGTACCCAGCTTTTAGTGTTATATTTTTGACTTGATAACAGTTCACTAGATATAGAGTCAATCCCAGTTACTAGTATACAATATAGAACCAGTATCCTGGTGATAGCGTTGAATGCGAAACTCTCAGGAGGGTCAGTGTACAATACAATCTATTCTCAAGTGTCCAATGCTTATATAAAATAATTTATTTTTGACATCAATGGATTATAAGGTACAACAAGTGCTTCAATACTTTAGCTGCCTGGATTCCCTAGGATTAACACCCAAAATCCAGAAATAAGTTATAAAGAATAAATGAGGGAATACAAAAATGTCAATTAAATTATAAATACATAAATAGTGGAGCATAGATAGTAACAATGATCAAAGGACACGTATACTTCCCTTGGTGTAGCCTGTAAGGAAAGACGTAATCCATCTGTCATTGTATAAGCCAGTCCCAAGTTCAAATTATTTTTCTTCTCAGACTCCAGTCATTTCATATATATAAATATATATATACATATATATATATATATATATATATATATAAATATAGGACAAAACATAATGAGAAATTCATAGTGCAGCTTGTCTCAAAAACCCATATGTAATATCCACCTAAAAAGTGATAGGAGATGTTTTATACAGCAAAAAGGGTTAATATAAACTTTAGCCATCACCCTTAAAAAATTGATGTACAGTATAAAAAAACAAACTGTACCCTACTCACAATTGAGAGGGTAAATTCAGATATATAAAGGTTTATTTATCTGTCACCTTACTCTTAAAGTGTGTTCAAGGTAAGGAAAATTCTATCACCTTCTCATACATAAATGTTTCAACAAAGAAGAGCGTACCCTACTCACAATCAAGCAGGTAATTTCCAACATGTAAAGGTATCTTTAGCAACACAACGTAAATTAATATATCTTCTAACACCCAAAACACATGGGTAGGGCGCTACATGACCCCCAATCACAACATCTGTATAATTCATATCAAGGTTTCTTTGTGCATGGCTGCCAACCCCCTGGATCAGTCTTATTTGCACCTTGATATTTGACTCAACAGTAGCCAGAGGTCAAAAAATAGAAAAAAGTTCTCAAGGGTGGTATTTCAAAAGAGGATACGAACATTTATTAGGTATAAAAATAGGCATATAAAATAGCAGAGAGAGTACTAGATGTGGATGGAAACAACAAAATATCACCTGAGGCACAGCTAAAAGGTCTGGACTTTAGCCTGTACACATACAGTATGAACATTCCTCCAAAATTTCACATCTTTTGCACAAAGCTGTAAAATAAAATCCCTGCATCCACCAACACGTTTCAAACTCTGTGGCTCTTTATCAAGGTATGGATGCAGAGCCTCCTAAAATGGCATTTATAGCAGTTCCTTAATGGCACTTCCTGATCCGCTACCAGCAATCACAAAAAATTCATAATGAGCAATTTTTTCACAATGAAGATTATTACAAAAATGTAAAATTGATATATCAGTCCCAATAGATAAAAATCCATTCCCTCAGTCCTCCCAATTCTCCATTTCACAGACGATACACATACATATGCCCAGTCAAAGCAATTTTATTCAATTTTTTTTACACTATTATAATACAGTGAAATATTTGTAAAATTTTAAAAAAATCTAATTTAATATTTTATTAATATAGATGTTACATCTTTTTTTTGTTAACATGTAATACCTTTCTGGTTTCTGGGCTGCTTGATTAGCGTGATCTGGGGGTAAGAATGACAAACAGTTCTGCATTCACAAATCTGCCCTACTATAGCATTCCAATTTCACATACACATGAATTTTCAGCAGCCTTTTGAAATATAAACATTTAAGGTTGCAGCATAGTAATAGGATATTTAATAGTGCTCGTGAAGAGCAGATCACTGGAGAGTTATTAAAAATAAAATTGTACAGAGCCGCAATAAAAAAACAAATGACCAATGTTTTTTTCCTGTCAACTTTTATCCCAAGAAGAATCTAGAAATGTATTACACTGCACACTGCATAAGATAGAATATATTGTTTTTATGTTCATATATATCTTGACATACAGTAAAAGATATATACTGTTACTTATTTTTCCATAAATATATGTAATAAAATTTCTGTGCATTTTTCAGACTAAAAGTGGGAAAAGGATGATGAGATATGGTATGCTGTACTCAACTTAATGCTAATGGTGATAATTTCAATTTTGACATGACATAGTTTATCAGGTCCATTATCCTCAGATATTTTCTAAATGGAAATAAAATGGGATTTCGCTATGAAAGATTTGGAATTTGGCATGAAGCACATAATAGTAATATTACAGTACTGTACATATATTAATGAAAATAATACAAATCCTTACATTTAAGAAAATCAGACATATTTTTAAGACAGGCTAGAAATACATATTTTTGATAAAAATCAGACCTTGATCTTTCTGTATTAAACAATAACAAATAACCAAGAAAGAGGGGCGATAACATGCAGTAACTGCTCCGGAACTATGAATACCATGGCTAAAGTCCTATTCCTAGACATGGACTTACCAATGGATGGATGCAAACACCAATAACCTATGCCAAGGCATCCTGATATTGCAAACTATATATGTCAAATCCCATGTTTCAGCAGTGAACTTTATTAGTCATGTTCAAGCCTAGGTTTTCCATTTCAAGTCCAAGATGACATATATAACCATCTGTAGCTATGGTATACTTTTTTTTCTCTCTTTAAACCTATCCTTCACTCCTTCTCCACCCCTACCACCCAAGGCCACCATCACTAATCATAGCCTTCATGCTTTTGACACCGTATCCTTATCCTCCCTGCTCAACTCACTTCTCGTCCCCATTGTCTCTCTATTTTTCATCACTCTGGGAACATTCCTTTCCATTCCATATGCACCTTAATGCCTCCAGTAGTAGTGCCCCTTATGCAATACCCCCAGTAATAGTGCCCCTCATGCAATACTCCTAGTAGTAGTGCCCTTTATGCAATGCCCACTGTAGTAGTTCCCCTTTTGCAGTGCCCCCTATTGTTCCTCTTATATAGTGCCCCTTATGCAGTGCACCCAGTAGTGCCCCTTATGCAGTGAACACAGTAGTGCCCCTTATACTGTACAGTGCCCTCAGTAGGGCCCCTTATGCAGTGCCACCAGTAGTGCCCCTTATACAGTGCCCCCAGTAGTGCCCATTATACAGTGCCCTTAGTAGTGCTCCTTTATGCAGTGCCCCCAATATTGCCCCTTATGCAGTGCCCCCAGTGGTGCCCCTTACGCAGTGCCCCTAGTAGTGCCACATATACAGTGCCCCTAACATGACACACCACTGTTTCTCGGCACTCTGGGACCATTCCTTTCCATATGCACCTTAATGCCCCCAGTAGTAGTGCCCCTTATGCAAAGCCCCTAGTAGTAGTGCCCCTCATGCAATGCCCACTGTAGTAGTGCACATTATGCAGTGACCCTTATGCATTGCCCCCAGTAGTGCTCCCAATGCAGTTCCCCTTACACAGTGCCCCAAGTAGTGTCCTTTATACAGTACCCCCAGTAGTGCCCCTTGTATAGTCCCTCCAGTAGTGCCCCTTATGCAGTGTCCACAGTAGTGTCCCTTATGCAGTGCCCCCAGTAGTTCCAATACCCCAAATAGTGCCCCTTATACAGTGCCCCCAGTAGTGACCTTTATGAAGTGCTCACAGTAGTGCCCATTATACAGTGTTCCCAGTGTGCCCTTTATACAGTGACCCTTATAAAGTACCCCCAGTAGTGCCCCTTACACAGTGCCCCCAGTAGTGCCCCTTACATATATAACACAGAGACACAGACAACAATAAAAAACATTACTTCCCTGAATCCCCACTCCTGCATCCACCGCCACCTGCTACTCCTGCTCGGCACTATGGGAGAGATGGCAGGAAATTTCTCCCTTCACCCACTGCAGGAGCCAGAAGGCAGATCTCATGAGTGCGCTCCAGCCTTGCTTTGGCCCTGGGTGCAGCAGCCAATGAGAGTCTGCCTGACTCTCATTGGCTGCTAAAACAAACACACCGCCGCCGGGTAGTACACTCACTGTCTGAGTGTACTACCCGGCACCGCACTACACACTAAATCTACTAACCTGGATGGTGGTGCCCCCCCCGTGCACCGCCGGTCTGACGGCGCCCAGGGCACGTCCCGCCCGACCACCCCTAGTTACCTCACTGCCCTTCTCCAGCTGGGCTGCTCCATACAGTAAGCTCAGCAATGCCATCTTCAGATGGCATCACTCTATACAGACAAGCTCTGAAAACTTTTCATTAGTTACACAGATGTATTCTCATACATCTAGCTTCAATGTACCAAAAGAGATGCCCGGTGTGACTGAGCTGCTCCAAAAGATGTAGCGTACAGTCTTTTTTATTTAATTTTGCATTTTATTAGCAATGCAGATGCAGTAAAACACCACTCAAAGTATACTACAGATGCTGACTGAAGCCATAGTGTAAAAGCACACATCTGGAAACAGCTGCATTTCCACATTATATACTGAATACTAAGTACATACTTTATTCTCTAACAATAGCAGTCAGTCACGTTTTGTTAGGGTGATGTAGGACACTCCCCTTCAGCAGTGCTTAAATCTATAATCTCCCTGAAATTATTTGTAAAAAGTAGGCCAATATTTTCCTCCTTCTCAATTCTCCTCCCACTCCCTCCTCCTCTCCCTCCACAACAATCTATGCATCCAGCCTCAGGATCTGAGTGTTCTGGATGTATTTTGGAGGGGAGCAGTGAGCACTGACTGTCCAAGGCAGCAAGATACTCAATATGTTCTATGGCTTTTGCTCAGATGCATAATATTTTTATGGTGATCACTGGTATGCTCCTTGTAGTGTATGGTGGTCACTGGGATACTCAATGTACTGTTTGGTTCTCACTTTGATGCTTAATGTACTGTAGAGGTCACTGAGATGCTCAATGTGCTGTATAGAGGTCACTGGGATGCTTAATATACTGTATGATGGTTGCTGTGATGCTTTCTATACTCTATGGTGGTCACTGGAATGCACAATGTACTATTTGGTGGTCACTAGGATGTTTAATGTACTGTATAGTGATTGATGGGGTGCTTATGTACTACATGATGGTCACTGGTATGCTGTCTATACTGTATGTGGGCAGCCTGCTAGTGATAGTCATTTAACAGTTTGAGAGATTAGTATACTGATACATTTGAGAGATTAGGATATTAATGGGAGCAGTTCATTTGATGGTTTGGCAGCTAATTAATGAATGTGGCCTGAGTGGATGTAGAGTTTAGTTCGACATTGAACATGTCAACAATCAGAACAGGGACACTGTAAAGTCAAACCGGGGATGCTGATATGTTAATAATGCAATTTAAAGCATTATAACTTCAAACATAATGTTTTAACATCATGGTTGAAAGCTGCACTTTTAAAATACTTTAAATTGCATTATTAATATGTTGGCAACCCACACCGTTCTAAAAACCCTTCCTTCCTTGAAATACACGGGCCATGTTATGTGCACAACTGTCCACATTCTCGTTGTCGATATTTTCATTCCTAAACTTCTATACTGTACCAAACCCGTTCTGAGTTTGTGGAGAAGGATCTCTATTTATCAAATGTGAATACTAGTTATTGGGTCTATTTATTAAATGTGAGTGCTATGCAATTTCAAGGTTGGTTGTGAGTAGTTAAGCCTATTTTTAAAAATGTGATTTAATATCAGAGTTGGTTTGGGGAATGGAAGGCCCTATGGTTTTACCAATGGCTAGCCTTTCCATATTTCATGTGTCTATCCCTTTTCCCAAAAAGAGCCCCAACATTCTAGGATCCAGACAAGCAGGTAGTGAAGTCTGCAGGAACAGGTACAATAGGAGAGTACAGAAGAGTCTATGAACTGTCCTGATTCTAGTGGAGTAGTACTGATATTGGGTGATTGCCACCACTGAGTTAGGACTGACTGCAAGGAGAGTTGGGAGGTATGTCCAGCTTTACACTACTTTTCTCATGACGAGCAAGCTGCATGCACCAGCAATAGTGCACACAGCATGGCTCCTGTATTTTCAGGTGCTTAGGAAGGTGTCGGAGAGTGGCCTCAAACTGTCTTACATCATATGGACTCCCCTTTCCCTGTGCCAGAAGGAATCAAATACCACTTACAGTAGGTGAAGTGACTGGGGCAGTTAATGTTTCCTTCTGCCCTGTTGGTGGCTGGCCACACCCTGTCAGCTTTGCTCCACTGAGTTTCACTTGGTCTCTACCAAGGCAATCCACTAGTGGGGCCTTCGAGTGCTTCATGCCACAACCCTACTTTGTACAATACAATACCATAAAAAATCAGATCTTCTTATATGTAATAAAATCCAAAGGGTACTGTATACATTCAATGGTATATGTCAGTGGAGCACAGATTAGTAATGCACATTAATGCAGTTGTTTCTTAAAGTGTTGAATTTCAGTTGTGTTAAAATTTAAGAACACATTATGAATGTCAGATGACTTATTGAACTGGTTACATAAGGGCCCAAAAGAGTAATCATCTATCTGTACATGCTTTAATACAGAAAATCCTATTAGAAGTAGTTTTATTAGAGGATTTAACTTAGTGACAAGTAATCTACTGTATATGGTATAGCATAGCAGTGATGCCTAGCACATATTAGTATACGCAGTACTGTATGTTGGTATTATACAATACATAATAGTATTTTCATACTCACACACTTACCCCATTTCTCATGCATACACATTAACATACATGTGCAGGACTGATTTCCATTTTAAAATACCAGGGGTGGAAGGCATGATCACATGGGATGTAAATATATGAGTGAAAGCCTATCAGGTAATAGTTGCATATCATGTGACCATGCCAGTTAAGTGGTTAAAAAAACATATGTGATAAATATTTTATCACAGAATTAAACAAGCAAATGAGTATAACACTATGAAATGAGAATGCAATTGTTCCATTATCATTGTTTATTGCGGATAATTGCTCAGCTATCGCTACATACAGTATGAATACTAGAATAAGTGTAAACAAAAGAAAAACATGTTAGCATACCTGCATTGGTATTCTATCCTGCTATAATCTGCCATGAACATGTGTTCACTCAAACATCATTATCATCATGCTATCTTTGCACCTACCTTGTTGGTAGTGCACACTGTATGTCTCCTCTTGTGTGTTTCTCCACAAAACTGGTGGTCTACATGATCCGCATATGAGTGAACATGCCCTTACTGTACATTGTCTATGCGAGAACACCTTTTGCACCCCTGTACCATCTCTATAATCATAAGGGTTAATACATACAAACTATGTTTGACTCTATTTGCATGGAGCACCAACTGGCATAGAACTGAAATTGCAGATTCCCTCACAGAGTGTAGATTATATTCCTGCTCTACGATATTATTATTTTTGATGTACATTTATTTTACCTGTGCCTCAATCCA
This sequence comes from Taudactylus pleione, assembly GCA_031769625.1. NCBI lineage: Eukaryota > Metazoa > Chordata > Amphibia > Anura > Myobatrachidae > Taudactylus > Taudactylus pleione. The sequence continues at coordinate 17,384,609 of JAUIMM010000113.1, read as the reverse complement.
AATTGTAATTCTTTTCAAACAGATACAGAAAAAAAGTACTGTACATTGGTTAATAATTATGATATTTAAACTCAGATAAATTACTTTAGGAATTATAATTTTTTTTCTCAATGAAAGATCTTTATTAGTGCAACATGTACAAATCCCTGTATGGCAATACTATAAATCATTGTGCTCATTCATAGCCTTTAAAAATGGTTATTTGGATAGGTTTTTAAATAAAAAAAGCTCAAAACCTGGTCATCTCCTCTACTTAGTAACGTGTTTCAGAGCTCTCCATCTACTTCCTCTGGTACATCTTTTATTGAAACAAAATAAGGAAATACACATTCATTGCACACTAGTTGATGTGTCTCTTTTTCTTCAATATATATATATATATATATATATAAATATATATATATATATTTGGAGATATTTTATTTAAGAAGTGGGACTCTGGATTGCTAAGCAGAATGGTGGATGTACATTGAAAAATATAGCATCTTATATGCCCATATTCCACTTCTACCTGATCCACTCTTTGGTCTCATTGTCTTCATGGGCTTCCCTTTGTCTCCTTTATTTCTCTAATATAATGTTAAATGCATCCAACTCACATTAGTGTAAGGTTAGCACTATTCTGTATTGCTTCTTTCCCATCCTAAATAGGGATGAGCGGGTTCGGTTCCCTGAGAACCGAACCCACCCGAACTTCGGGGATCCGGGGCGATCCGAGCCCAAGCTCGGATCTCCCTGTCTGCCCCGGATCCCTCTCCCGAGGCAAAACCTCGAGATCTGCTGTCGGATCTCGAGGTTTTGCCTCGAGCGGCCATTTAAAAAAAAATGCCTTTGCCTTTAATGGGCAAAGTGCTGATTGGCTGACAGAGCCGTCTGTCACGGCTCTCAGCCAATCAGCATTATGGTGCTCATTTGCATGTAGCACGGACTCGTGAGATCCGTGCTACATGCATCTGTGTGATTGACAGTGACACAGAGCACAGATGGGTCAGTGAGACCCGTCTGTGCTGCTGTGTATTTCAATGACACAGATGCACGCACGGACCAGGAGATCCGTGCTACTTGCATCTGTGTCATTGACACAGAGCACTAACGGGTCCGTGAGACCCGTCTGTGCTGCTGTGGTAAATAAAAAAAAAAAAAACCTGTGTAAAAAGAGAAAAAAATGGCGTCCTCCCCCCCAAAAAAAGAGCAACCAGCCCCGGGCATTAGTGACCCAGTGCTGGGTGTGCTTAAATACAGGGGACAAACGACATAGGGGTCCCCTGTACTTAAACACAACCAGCACCGGGCTAGTCAGAACCAGAGCTGGTTGCCAAAATACGGGGGACAAACGACGTAGGGGTCCCCCGTATTCTGCGCAACCAGCTCTGGGCTCTGATCCGGTCCTGGTTCTGGAAATACAGGGGAAAAAAATGAGTAGGGTTCCCCTGTATGTTCCAGAACCAGCACTGGACTTTTTCTAGCGGGGGGCTGATGCCACAGCCAGGGGAGCCCTTTCACCGGGCCCCCCAGCCGCAGCATCAGCCCTGACCGCTAGTCAGCCCAGGCCGGGGATCCCTGGAGAGCTGGGGACCCCCCCAATAAAGGGGTCACCCTCTCCAGGGCACCCCAGGCCCAGGCTGATAGCCCGGGGCTATCCCCGCCACCCCTGGTGGCGGTGGGTGGCGGGTTGATTGTGTGGTGTGGTGTAAATAAAGAATATCAAACATTGTCTTTACAAGTAGAACTGCAAGTCCCAGCAAGCCTGCCCCGCATGCTGGTACTTGGAGAACCACAAGTACCAGCATGCAGGGCATTAAGGGCCCACTAGTACCTGTAGTTCACCTGTAAAAAATGTTTAAAAAAAACACAGGACACACACACCGTGACAGTATAAGTTTATTAAACATACATACACACACACACACACACACACATGTACACATACTCACCTATGTAACCCTGTAGCATCGGTCCACTTGTCCGGTAAAGTATCCATAGGGGACCTGTGAAAAAAAACATACTCACCATCTCCTATGCGAGGTTCTGTCCTCTTCGTTCCAAAGTAGGCATCCCCGGACTTGGCAAAAAAAAAAAAACGAAAACGCGATCCACGAACTTAGTACCGCTCTATAGAACGGTACTTCCCGAATGAGAGCTTAGCGGCGGGGTATCACCATGGAAACCCCGCTGCTAAGCGTTCATTGGCTGAGAGAGGCCATCTCCCGTCTCTCTCAGCCAATGAACGGCTCCCTCCATTGTAGTCAATGCTGGGAGCCGCAAGGTTATTAAAGTTTACCCTGCGGTTCCCACCATTGACTACAATGGAGGGAGCCGTTCATTGGCTGAGAGACGGGAGATGACCTCTCTCAGCCAATGAACGCTTAGCAGCGGGGTTTCCATGGTGATACCCCGCCGCTAAGCTCTCATTCGGGAAGTACCGTTCTATAGAACGGTACTAAGTTCGTGGATCGCGTTTTCGTTTTTTTTTTTGCCAAGTCCGGGGATGCCTACTTTGGAACGAAGAGGACAGAACCTCGCATAGGAGATGGTGAGTATGTTTTTTTTCACAGGTCCCCTAGGGATACTTTACCGGACAAGTGGACCGATGCTACAGGTTACATAGGTGAGTATGTGTACATGTGTGTGTGTGTATGTATGTTTAATAAACTTATACTGTCACGGTGTGTGTGTCCTGTGTTTTTTTAAACATTTTTTTTACAGGTGAATTACAGGTACTAGTGGGCCCTTAATGCCCTGCATGCTGGTACTTGTGGTTCTCCAAGTACCAGCATGCGGGGCAGGCTAGCTGGGACTTGCAGTTCTACTTGTAAAGACAATGTTTGATATTCTTTATTTACACCACACCACACAATCAACCCGCCACCCACCGCCACCAGGGGTGGCGGGGATAGCCCCGGGCTATCAGCCTGGGCCTGGGGTGCCCTGGAGAGGGTGACCCCTTTATTGGGGGGGTCCCCAGCTCTCCAGGGATCCCCGGCCTGGGCTGACTAGCGGTCAGGGTTGATGCTGCGGCTGGGGGGCCCGGTGAAAGGGCTCCCCTGGCTGTGGCATCAGCCCCCCGCTAGAAAAAGTCCAGTGCTGGTTCTGGAACATACAGGGGAACCCTACTCATTTTTTGTCCCCTATATTTCCAGAACCAGGACCGGATCAGAGCCCAGAGCTGGTTGCGCAGAATACAGGGGACCCCTACGTCGTTTGTCCCCCGTATTTTGGCAACCAGCGCTGGTTCTGACTAGCCCGGTGCTGGTTGTGCTTAAGTACAGGGGACCCCTACGTCGTTTGTCCCCTGTATTTAAGCACACCCAGCACTGGGTTACTAATGCCCGGGGCTGGTTGCTCTTTTTTGGGGGGGTGCACGCCATTTTTTTCTTTTTTTACACAGGTTTTTTTTTTTTTTTTTACCACAGCAGCACAGACGGGTCTCACGGACCTGTCATTGCTCTGTGCCAATCACACAGATGCATGTAGCACGGATCTCCCGGGTTCGTGCTACATGCAAATGGGCACCATAACGCTGATTGGCTTCCTGTCTGCCACTGCAGTGCCACTCCTAGATGGGCCACGTGTTTGTGCCGCCCCCTTGTGTCGCTTAGCATAGTCATCCAGCTTCCTCGGTACAACCTTTTGGCCTAAAAACAATATTGTGAGGTGTGAGGTGTTCAGAATAGAGTGGAAATGAGTGGAAATTAATGTTATTGGGGTTATTAATAGCGTAGGAACAAAAAAAGGCCCATTTATGTGATTTTAGCGGGTTTTTTTTATTTTTTAAGAAAAAATCCAGATCCAAAACACAAAACCCAGAACCCAAAACACGGAAGGGTGGTTTTGGCAAAACCAATCCAGATCCAAAACACGAAGAAAGATCCAGATCCAAAACCAAAACACAAAACACGAAAAGTGTCCGGTGCACACCCCTAATCCTAAACTGTACTGAAAATGTACAGTATAGTGCTGTATGTCTTGAGATTATTGTATCTTTCTCCTTGTTTCCCCCTTTATCCCTTCCTTTTTCTGTATCCCATTCATCATTTATTTATTACCAGTTATTTTTATAGTGCACACAAATTCAGCAGTGCTTTACACCTCAGTGGATCTTACAAGCTATATTCCCTACCACATGTACACGTATACTCGCACACTAGGGCTAATTTTTGTTATGAGCCAATTAACCTACCAGTATATTTTTGGAGTGTGGGAGGAAACTGGAGTACCCGAAGGAAACCCACACAAGCACAGGGAGAATATACAAACTCCACACAGTTAGGGCCGTAATGGGAATCAAACTCACATCTTCAGTGCTGTGAGGCAGTAATGCTAACCATTACATCGTCTGTGCTGCCAATGTTCTTTATGTAAAAAAAAAGAAGCTAAATTACATAAGAAAAAAAAATCATAGCGAACAAATATCATCTGCACTTGGTAAGAACAGTAAATTCGAACTTTTCCTAAAACAGCAGATACAGTAAATTAGCAGATTAATAAAAGATGGTGGACAAAGCAGCATTTAACACAATAGTAAAAGAATATAGCATTGGACAGAAATGGAATACATAAGATAGAGTGGTAGGTTAATAAAATATATAGATAGGTAAAGCCCATCATTTTTTTTATATAATAGTACAGTAACACTGTGACACTGGACACAGATTAAATAAGAAGCCTCAGGCTCTGATAGATAATAGAATGGCAGTATAATAAAAGAAACAGGCAGGGAAAGCCCAGCATTTGTTAATATACTAGTAATACTAATACTGGCACAAACAAATATAGTGGCAGTGCAGAAGATACTGACCAGCAAAGCCCAGCATTTCCTAATATAATAATACAAGTAAATGGCTATGGGTGCAGATTAAACAGATGAAAACATCAAGATGACATTAAAGATAAAGACAAAAGCTCAACATTTCTTAATATGGTAATAAAATATATATGTCATTGTCCTAGGACTCTCCCTTATGTAGACTATACAGACAGCAATTTTACAAGCCCAACACTTTAGCCCTGATAGGGAATATCCACTTTGTGGCTGAAGTGCTTGGAATGTTTGGGTTCCTTACAAAATAAAAGATATCGGATTTTGAACTTGCATTAGAGTTCAGGCTCAAAGTGCTTATCATCCTCACTATCATCAGTGTCAGCACAGATGTCATAAAGATTGCCCACCAATATAACAGTCTCAGGCTCTGAAACGTCAGCCGTACGTTTATGGACACCCTTATACACCCTCAGGATTATCGTTCTTCACCTACAATTTGTTGTTTGGTTCTCGTTCCCAAGTGCTGCTGCTCTGCCATTTCTACAAGACCACATTGATTTGGTCATTTCATTGTATTTCCAATGAATTGAAATCAACTTTAATGCATCCGAATACTTGAATAAGTTTGAGGTAAGATAAGCACCCTGTTTGATATGTAATTTTGTTAGGTAAGTTAAGGGTTAAAAGCTGGAGGGGGATGTGGTTAGTATTCGTCACTTGAGGAGTATAAGCCTATGGTAGGATTTAAGGGAGGGCTTAGAGGTTCCATATAAATAGCCTGGTGAGGGGAGCCATCTTCCTCTTTCCAGTTTATTTCAACCAGGCTGGCTAAGTGACATATGTATTGTATTTTATATGTCTGTCTTTCTCTTCTTCTTTCACATTTCACACCCCATTTATTTCCCCTGATCTACCACCCTCTCTGTCTCCTGTTAATTTTATCTTTTACTACCTTCCTTTTTCTAATTTCCCCCCTGTCCTTTCCTTTCTGCACATGTTCCATACTTTTCTTCCCCCTTCCCCTGCTTGTGTTTCCATATAGTCCCTGTTACCTGCCAGTGCCCTCCCTCCCTGTCATTTCCAGATTCACAGGCCCCGTGTCCCCCCCCTCCCCCGGGTGCCAGGCCTCTCACCTCCGTGGCTGCTTCCCCAGCCACGCGAGGGCCATGGTCCGCTCAGGCGCAAGGCTCCACCTGCCTGCACTCCTGCTGCCGGCTCTCGATTGCCGCCCCCCCACATCGACCACCCCTTCCCCGCGGTCGCCTGCTCTCAAGCGGCAGCGAAATTAGCTAGACAGCCCCCACTCCCCGTCTCCCCTCACGCTAAGGGCGGCCATCCCGCTCCCTGCACCGGTGGCTAGCTCCACCCACAGGGTTGCGGCAGCCATCTTGTGCAGCCAGGCGCCGCATGGTGCTCTGCCGCACCCCTCCAACCCCCCCATGCCCCCACTACTTAAGAACAGGGGGGCACCTCCCTGCACAGCCCCCCCCTGCTCTGCCAGCACCAGAGACCCCCTTGGTGCGGTGTCCCCTAGCGCGCCACCCACCAACTTTTCCCCTTTCCCCCCCCGCACCCTGGGGTTGGGGTTACACCCCCCCTTGCATTTAGGGGCGGCTGGTGCACAGCACAATAATCCTGCCCCATTCAAGCCTACAATGACGCGCCGCCGGGCTGCCCCCCCCCTTATTTCCCTGCCACCGGGATGCTGCACATAAGCCCAATGCATTTTTCAGCCCCTTATCATCCGCCCCGCTTATGCACTGCCAGCCACTGCCCCCCACTCTCCTCCAGTTCGCCCCCTCCACTGCTAATGCGGCCCCCCCTTTTTTCCCAGGGATTGGCGCCTCACTACAAGGCGCAATAGCTATGCCCATCCAGCCGCATGCCACTACAGCTGTTTTCCTGAACCCATACATGTTTCCACCCCCTCCTCACACCCCTCCCCCCAAAACCTGATCCCGTACCCCCGCTGGCTACAGCATCTCCTGCTCTTTCTTCTGCGGAGGGACTTTGTTGCGTGGGTTTCATCGGATATTTTTTCGAGCCCCCTGGTCACAGCTTTTTGAGCGTCTAGGACCATTGTCGAAGGCCAGCGGACAGATGGTGCTGATGTCGAATCAAGTCGTGGTGGGTGCACCGCGCAGCGAGGGACTGTTGGCGAACACAAAGGAGCCAGTGGCTGGGCCTTCCACGTCAGGATCAGGTGAGCATGGTGTTAACCCATTTGCGCAGCACACATTCCCCTACCACTGATGATTCTAGCGATTCTTCCAGTTCATTTGTAAATCCGCGCAAGCTTAGGCGTTACTTAGTGCAAATTTAATGGGTAGCAAGGGTGCCCTTAGAGATTTAACACAGTGTCAGCAATTGAAGTACCGGATGAAGCGCGGGTTATGGTTCACTGAGCGAATACGGCTATCCTTAAAGATTTAAAGTTTTAAAGTAGGGAGCCGTTAGTGAAGAGTAAATTTGTGGATATGTTTGTGATAACGGCTGATGCACGTAGGTTTAGTTCAGGCTAGGTCAGCAGGAGAACTGGCGGGGGCCTTCGGGTATGTTATGTTTTTTGTGGCGTGCTACCTTGAGTTCAGACACAACAGGAGGGACAGGCAGTGTTTTCAATTAGGTTTCAAGGATGTTGAGGTTTGGCTTGCTCGACCAACTGCCTAGCTTGCCTGCGGAATCCTCGTTTGGTCGGAAGCAGCCCTTTCTGGCCTGCCCAGATCTGTGGGCATCAGCCGCTGGTAGTGCTACGCATGTAATAACATGCAGGGTCATATGGGGCAGGCTGTGGATACAGTCATATCTGCATGCTCTGTGGGAGCATTCATCCAGCCAAGGAGTGCGCGTTGGTCTGCCGCACAGGGTCAAGGAGAATATTGCAGCAGCAGCGCAGAGGTGTTCAGAAAAGCACCATCATTGATTAATTTGGGGTTTTTTGGCGTGGGTTTGCATTTATCTTTGACACAGGAATATCCGTGGTTTCTGAGAGGAATCTGAAAGCGGAAGTCGGGTGGGGGCCCATGCGTGGCCCCTTTTGCTCCACCCACTTTTGGTAGGGTTTAGGTGCACCGCCTTCAAGGGGGTGTCGTAGAAGGAATTGGGTAAATTGGGGTTGTTACAGAGTCTCTTACATAAATGGAAGGGGTCGGCAATCACACAAAATATCTGTCAGATCACTGCGCCATTTAACAAACGGGGGAGGGCTCTACTAGCTAAGGCAGATATCGCATCTGCTTTTTGACTGCTGCCCATTTCACCCCGAGTCCTTTAAATATTTGGGGTTTGGAGTTGCAGGGCTCAATTACGTTACACAGAGGGAAAGCCCTTATGGCCTTGTGGTTAAGATGACTGTTTTTACATGGCGGCCGATTGGCTTTTTCATTTCGTGTACTTTAGTTGAAGGTTTTAGTTACTTTTTGCAGTAGTTGTCCATGCGGGTATTGGGATAAACTGTGGTGTCCTGCTACCTGGATGTTTTCATGTTATGGGGCTAGTAGATACCAGAGTTTGCCAGTATTCAATTAATTTCCTTAGTTTAGTCGTTATGGGAGCCCCGATGGCTCGTGACAGGTAAGAAGGTTCAGTTATGCGCATTATCTTATTTGCGGATAGAAATCGATACCTTTATAGGATTATGCCGCTTGCCTATGGTGAAGGCGTGGCGTTTTGGGGAGTTGCTAGAAGCATTTCATTTTGGCAAAAAAAAAAAAAAAAGTTTTGCTAGTACAGTTGCAGTCGCTATCGGGCCCCCTCAGTTTGGCATTTAGAGTCATACATAGGGGTCGGTTTTTCAGTAGACGGCTAGAAGGAGCCACAGCAGGGGTTAGGAAGCCTCGTCACCTCATATGTGTCCCTCTGGAGCGGAGTGGACATGCTGCGCATTTGTTTGTTTTTTATGTGCAAATTCAACGGAGTACAGTTCTGCACACATCACCCGTAGCCAAGTCCGAACTTAGACCGTTACGCATGCATCCTGTTCATTAAGTGGTGCATTTGAAGGGGAGTGTGGCACGGAGCCTTGGCCGGTTTCCTGTGGGGTTCAGGGCCTAGACAGGAACATCCTTATTCTTGAGAATTTTTCAATTGTAGTGGCGGTCGAAGTGTGGTCCAGCAAGCCTTGCATTAGGCAAATCCAGTTTGGTGATAACTTAGGTGTGGTATAAGAAGGCTCTAATCTAGGACGGACTTAGATCCGGCCTCGCAGTGGTTAGGCATCTATGTGTTTAAGGAATATTGAGTTTAGGGCACGGCATGTTTCGGGCGTTGCTACCAAGATAGTGGACATCTTATATCGTTCAGTAGGACATGTTTCATTCGCTCGTGCCTCCTGCTAATTTACATGGTTTCTCCTTCCCCTTCCATGCCTGGCGGATCGTCACGCCGGCATCCAGGGACTAGCACGGAAGTCATGGGCACCAAGTACATTAAGACCTACACGCTAGTTTTGTGCGATTGGCAAGGTGTTTAGCTTCCAAGAGCGGGCAGTTTCAGATGGTTAATGATTGTATGGCAGAGTTTGTCTGTAGCTGCTATGACAGGGGTCGTTCCAAGGCGGCTTGTCTCCAGCGTTACCCAGTATAATTTTCCAAGTTGCACGTTTGGCGGATCCTGACAAATTATTTGTATTAAACAAGGCATTTAATAGGGTGGGCAAGAGAGTATTTACAAAGGTATTTAATAGGGTGGGCAAGGGAGCGTCCTAACAAAGGCGTTGCGTGGAGCCCCATCAACGCAGCCCTATTACAGGATTTGATTGGGCCAGTAAAGGAGTGGCTTCGGTCAAGTGCTAGGCGCCCCCCGCCCCTTTTTGGTTAGCATTTTCATTAGCTTACTTTAGGGCTTTTAGAATGGGTGAGCTAGTTGCTGCTACTAAGATTTCTGCGCTATCAGGTTTAATGTTAAAATAAGGTGGTTATCAAACCGGTATTGAGCTTGTGCTGAATAGATGGGTCTAAGACAGATTAACTGGCAGGGAGCGAGGGATTTCTATTCAGATGCATGCAGATCCAGTGATTTGGCCAGTTGCTCTTTGGGGTACTTTAATAGGGTTTGCCCTCCAGGTGGCGGGCAGTGGTTATCCATGTTAATCTAACTCCCTTTTGTCCAGGTCGTAGTTTACGAGGGTGTTTCAGAATTATATTATAGCTAGGGCAGTGGAAGTCGTATTTAAAACAAGTAGCATTAAGTAGTTGCGCTCCTTGCGAGTTTGTTGGGAAACCCAGGGGCCTTATGCCTACTGCCGCTAGGGATTCTGAAAGGATTTTCAGCTTTTGCCCTCAAGGAGGTTTTGCTGTTTTTCATCTTCAGATGGGTCACCCAACTATTTGTTTCCCTTTCCTTGTGGTTAGATTATTGTTGTTATTATACATAGCAATTTCTGTTTGTATTAAATACCAATATCTGTCTGTATAAATGCCAATTCTGTCTAGGTGAACTTTCGGACAGGGTTGTCCGTGAGTGCTAACTGTCGGGTGTGGGAAAATTCCTATATTTACTGGGCTAGCCAGCACCCTTTGGAGTTACATTCCCAATTTCGGTTGTGAGTGCGTAAGTGGCATTGCTTAGGATTACGAGAAATGCACTGTAAGTGCCTGCTAGATGCCCCATGGGCAGCAGAGGAGAAGTTTGGGGCCAGACTTGGGAGGCAATGATTTGGTCGTGTTCGTGGGTATTGAACAGATATGGCCATTGCACGCTTGTCATTTAGCGTTTGGTGGACGCGTCATACAATACCCAAGTTTATGTCACGGGGCAGAGAGCTTGCATAGGCCCGACGGGGTACATCTCACGAGCGCGCGGCTAGAGCAGTTGACCGATGACCTCTGCAGTTTTCAATTTCATTAAGAAGGTCACAGTTTTGGTGGCTGGCCTGGTTCTGTGAACCGGGCTTTGGCGGGAAGCAGTGCTCATGGGCGGCCTATTATTAGCGCAGGAGTGTCTGTGGTAGCATTCTTCCTTTGAGAGCGGCCAGTTTGTCACCGCCTAAAGGGGGGACATGGTCATTGTTCCAAGGGAGGGACCAATGCTGTGCCAATTAGGGAAGGATGGTACTGCCCCAGGTCAGTCTGTGCAGGGCGGGGATCCGCCCCTTTTTATTTGTATTGATATCCACTGGGCTGTGGCCTTGGAGCACTGCTTTCTTCTTGCCACCTATTCTAGAATTTCAATTTGATCAATAAATTCTGGCTGTGACCTCTTTGAATTCCATATACATGTGTCAGTGTGTTTATTTCTAGGTTTAGGATTAAGTTAAGTTAACAAAAGGGAATAATAAAACAAATGGGTGACTTAATGCATCCGAATACTTGAATAAGTTTGATGATAGATAAGCACCCTGTTTGATATGTAATTTTGTTAGGTAAGTTAAGGGTTAAAAGCTGGAGGGGGATGTGGTTAGTATTCGTCACTTGAGGAGTATAAGCCTATGGTAGGATTTAAGGGAGGGCTTAGAGGTTCCATATAAATAGCCTGGTGAGGGGAGCCATCTTCCTCTTTCCAGTTTATTTCAACCCCACCCACCCACCCACCCGTGTAAGATGGTTTGTGTAAATTTTTCTGTTGTTGGTTTGTGCATTTGTCTGTGTTTGCTTCCAACAGGTAGAGGTGCAGCCTGGTGGGAAGCAGTGCTCATGGGCGGCCTATTATTAGCGCAGGAGTGTCTGTGGTAGCATTCTTCCTTTGAGAGCGGCCAGTTTGTCACCGCCTAAAGGGGGGACATGGTCATTGTTCCAAGGGAGGGACCAATGCTGTGCCAATTAGGGAAGGATGGTACTGCCCCAGGTCAGTCTGTGCAGGGCGGGGATCCGCCCCTTTTTATTTGTATTGATATCCACTGGGCTGTGGCCTTGGAGCACTGCTTTCTTCTTGCCACCTATTCTAGAATTTCAATTTGATCAATAAATTCTGGCTGTGACCTCTTTGAATTCCATATACATGTGTCAGTGTGTTTATTTCTAGGTTTAGGATTAAGTTAAGTTAACAAAAGGGAATAATAAAACAAATGGGTGACTTAATGACTGTTTTTGTATGTCTATTTCCTTTTTGTTATTACTATTAATTATCAACTTATGTCATGTATCGGTGTACACTTGCTTGTTTGGTATGTTTCAATGAACTCTAAAATAGTCAAAGTAACTAACAAGTATTTTTCATTAATGATAAGTACTTATCTGGAACCCCTTTCCATTGTACATAAGCAGGCAGTATGCCCCTTTTCTCTACCATGCTGGCAGAAAGAGGGACAGATAACTGATCTACAATTTCCCACTTCCATCTTATATGGCTATCATTATCCACTAATTAAGTAATAATAGCAATTATTATTCTAATTATTTAAAAGTTATTTACACATGCTTTGCACTGCCGTTCTAGTCAGTTGCACCGCTATCTGCTGTAGACATGGAATCCTTTCCAAAATGTTTTCAAACACAAAATGACAAAATGACAGCTGGGGATAGGATTGAGTCATATATATTGTAAATCCAGAACTTGCAAGATTTCACCATGTGAGTACCATTTAACTTTTATAATCTTCTTGATTGTCAGATTCAATAGAATTCATACTGATGATCTCTGGTAAGACGGTCTATGTTGAAAATTAGAGCACATATACTGTAAGTAGTCTTTAGTAGTATTTTAATGTTTATGTTTGCTTTATTGCTCATTGTGTTACTATAGAGTAGAGATGTGCGGTTCAGTTTTTCTGAAATACGCGAACTTAGGGGTTCCGAGATGAATCGAGTAACAGTTCGGAATTACTTTGGGATCCTGAGTGGAACCGAGTCCTGGCTCAGTTCTGTTGTCAGTTCAGAACTCTGCATGATGATGAATTAGAAACAAAATCAAAACACGGTAGTCTGTGCACATCTCTACTATAGAGTAATATCATCACTACTGAATGCCTTGTTATTATATTAGACTATACTATTAGACTATTAGGGGTATATTTATTAAAGTGTGGATTTTTAGAAGTGTAGATGTTGCCCATAGCAACCAATCAGATTCTACTTAACATTTATCTACCACCTTCTAGAAGATAATAGCTAGAATCTGATTGGTTGTTATGGGAAAATCTCCACTTCAAAAAACCCGCACTTTAGTATATATACCCCTTAGACTATACTAAAGGCCAGAGGAGATAGAGAGAAAGCGTAGAGAATACTTACCTACAGGGGCGCTGAGAGGGGGGGGAGCGGGTACAGATTACCGGTGCCCGAGCTTCCTGAGGGGCCCGGCGGGGGCCCGGGTCTGGTGTCGCTCCCCCTCCCACACAGCAGCCCAGCACACAGCGTATGCTGAGCTGCAGTGGAGACTGCTTGTGGCTGCTGAGCAGCAGCCACAGCACACTGATCGTGCCCCCCCTGGCTTTGAGCAGGGCTGAGGGGGCCCAGAGCGCCCCCCTCCCCGGCCCGCAGCGCCACTTTGCGGCGCCGAAATTTTTTTTTTTTTGCAGGAAGGGGGCGTGGCCACGCCTCCCGCAATTAGGCCACGCCCCCTATTACATGGGACCGCCGCGGCTCTCAGCAGGCCTGCTTACCTAAACAAAAGTTGAAAGAGTCAGACTTTCAACACATATCAGATCTATCTATCTATCTATCTATCTATCTATCTATCTATCTATCTATCTATCTATCTATCTATCTAATAAACCCACAACTGATTAGTCTTCGAATGTTTTCTGTAATATTCCATTTCCATGACCTATAATAACTTGTTGCATTGCATATTTTCTCACTGCATGTCATAGTAGCTTTTGTTAAATGTTGTACTGACTTTATGATTTTTTATACGATATCTCGGGCGGTTGCATTTTTCATGACAGCATATGTTCTATCTTCCATCGTGTGCAGCTTAAATCTGACCACTGACACAGAGGTCATGAGTACACATATGGCATGCCATACCGACTCAATTAGCCATCCATCAAATTAATTGCATAATACATCAAAAGATGAGCTCTACTACCCCATACAGTTAAAAGATGGAAAAAAATAATTAAGACAAATGTGGTTTTGTTGAGACTGTTTAGCTCAAATAGAAGCGTTTAAAAAAAAAACTTAACTTTTACTTGGCTGATCAATGTACATTGTACACAATTCAATTTACTTAATAAAATGTTGAAATATTACGTATGGGGCAACATGTCCACTATTGTAAATGATAAAGGTATTATTATTATTATAAGTGGCACTTATGTATCTGAAACTATTTACAAGAGGACGTGCATTATTCTGAAAACACTGCACAATCTGCAGCACACAGTGTGTACGTATAATGTCATACAACATGCATTAAAAGAGGTTGTTTTATTCTATGTATGTGGGATGATACTGTAGGCCTTACAATGACTTTGACCTAATTACAGTAAATCTGAATGAATTACCAATACACGTTGTTTGAACATGTGGTTATCATTGTGAGAAGCCATTTATCCTTCCAGTATATTGTTGTACTATGGGAGGATATTTGAGCACCTGGAGGGATCCCACAAACACATGGAGAAAGTGCAAACTCCACACAGATAGGTCACTGATCAGATTCAAACTTATGATCCAGTGACTGAGGCAGAGATGATAACCACTGTGTCACCGTGCTGCCCACTCATAGAGGACATCTACTGCAGCTTAACTCACATGTGCAAGATTGGTCCAATAGCTTTGGCAAATTAAGTCACATATATTTTATTACTGATTCAAAGAATATGAATTGAAAATATATATTTTGAATTGAAAGAACCGTAGCACAATTATTAAGTGTACCTGTGTTATGCATACAACTCAAGGTACAAAATACTGATCTAAGAGCCTGATTCAGCAAGGAAGGCACAGATGCAGATGCACGCAATCGGTCAATGTTTTTGCTCTGCGCATGCGTATGCTTCGCAGTGTGCGTGCGTGAACTGGGCAGTGCGATGGAGTATGAATATGCATGGAGTTTGCAGCCCTAGGGACAAGTGATTGACAGGAAGTGCCATTTGTGGGTCGTGACGGGGGAGTGGTCGAGCAAACGCAGGCATGCCTGTGCGTTTGGACGGCGTTTCAGGAGCGTGCATAATTAAGCCCTTGCGGCTGCGGACACAGCATGAGGTCTAGTTACACACAGGAAATCTCGCTATGTCTGCGGGAGGGTCAGGTCAACCACTATTGTGCGTATGGGTCCACAGGTTCTCGATGTTACCGATGTTTCCGCTGTCTTGCCAAGTAAAGAGGACGTAAGTAAAGGGAAGTGGGTAGTATTATGTAGTGCTACTGGGCCTCTGCTTATACTGCTGTGATTGCCGTGTGTATGTATTCATTAGCATATTCTCACAGCGGCCGGCTGCACATGTCTGCATCCGTGCGATCCTTGCTGAATCAGGCCGTAAGTTTTTTTTCACCTATAATTTATCATATGCTATCTTATCTCCCCAAATTTCTGTTTGGATTACACTACATAGGCAATAACTCATTAGAACTATTAAGACCTAGGACCTCATTCATAGCCGTTCGCAAAAAGCGAGCGCTCGCTCTGAATGAGGGCGGACACTTTTCTTTTGAAAGGCAGCCTCCTGGCTGCTCGCTAAGCTGTGGGTTACCACCCACAGCTTTAGCGAGTGACTAGGTGATGGTCACGATGGTCGAGACCATCGGGGTTTGCAACGAGACCCTTGCGGTAGGGTCTCGTCTACCACAAGCCCCGGGAAGCTCCCTACTGAAATCACTGGTGATGTCAGTAGGGCCGCCTTCAAATCGCAGGTGTTCCTTCAGGAACGCTTCCGCTTGTCCGGCCCCACCCCGCCTACAAAATTGGGCGAGCGGTCGATCAACATCGACAGCCGCCCCTTTTGTAGCGAGCCCTGGAGCGAGTGCATTTGTCACTCGCTCCAGAGCTTGCGCACGCACAGTGCGAGCGCTGCACGTGCGCAGGCCCTCACCATCGACCCGCTTGCGAGTGCATAGCACTTACGAGTGGGTCTGAATGAGGTCCATAGTTTAATGACACCACTTCAGCATTGCTAATAATTAGAGATGTGCGCTGACCCCCGTGTTTTGGTTTTTAGATCAGGATTCATCTTCCTGTTTTGGTTTTGGTTTTGCAAAACTATCCTTAAGTGTTTTGGTTTTGGATCTGGATTTAAAAAAAAAATAGATAAAAAGTTTTTAAAAACAGCTAAAATCATGTCATTTCTGCAATCCAAAATCTGAATTTCGGATTTAGAATCCAAATTCCAAACTGTAAAAAGATCATTACCACGACTCGGATTTACCAGGATCTCCTCAGGAGATCAGAACCACTACTCGGATTTATCTGGACTTCCAGTGGATTCGGATTTCTGAAGAACCGAACCACACAATGTTAATTCTAAAAATATTAGTATTAACAATAATGGCCATTAATAAGCTATCAGTACTAATAATGACAATTAATATGTGAACAATAGCAGCAATGTCAGGTGATATCAGACATCCCAACATTAGGTGGTTTCCAAAATGGAATGGGAGCATTGCTGTGGCAGTCTGGAGATGTGACTTCATAATGGTAGGGGTTGTCAGGCTCGTAATCTGCATTTTTTTAAACATAATAATAGCATTTTTTTTCGTGCAGCATACAGCAGAGGCATCTGACTTTGTTGTCTCCAGTAATTAAATATCTGAAATCATGACTGTTACACCAAAGTCGGAACAGTTGGGAATTACTGGTAGTATGACAGATGGCCGTGGGGGTGGCATAGCCACTGCTTCTCTAGCTCCCGATGCTCCAATGCTCTGTACCTCATTAAAGTGAAGGGTGCCTGCTATGATGAATCATTTGCGAGCTGCACATTCACCTGTCCTGTCTCCGACTGTCCTGCTTTTAATATATTTTTATTCCAGGCCAGAAGAAGGGCTAGAGGTGGGTGCCAGTGCTCACGTGTGTGTATGGGGGATGGAGGAGGTGTGTGTTTGCGGGTGCACTCCAGGGCACAAAAATAAAAAAAATATGACAGCTGTAGAAGAAGTGCCCAACAGAGTGAAATATACCACCAGTATTGTCAGTGTCCAGTAATATGCATGCCATAACAGCAATGCCTAGTCACATGCAACTAGTCCAATGAAACCTAACCAGGATGTGTGGTTTATTGAATAGTAGGTTTGTGCAGCTGTACTCACTGTTACACTGTATGTCCAGAGCAGGAAGTGGAGCTTGTAGCAGAGCGGGGTTTGGCAGCTCATCAGCCGGTGACTATCTCAGGTATTACTGTAATTATGCAGGTACTGGAATATCGGTCATCTATGGGAACTTGTCTTAGGAGCTAAGGGGAGGAAAGGCGTCCTTCACTGTATCACTCATACACAGTAAAAAAAGATGAGCGCTGCACATGCGCTGCTATAGTAACGGAGTCTATCTTTGCAAGGGAAATTAACTAACCCTTAAGGAACCATATTGATGGAGACTACACAGTAGAGCACTCCTGTCAGGAACCAGGCTGTCGGATTACAGCGGAGGGTCCAGACAGTCACACTCCGCCTGACCAAGTCTCCATGTCCGCCCTCCCCGCAGTTCAAAGCGGTATCCACTGCATTGAGCTTTTTAGCACTCATGGGAAGGTTATCGCGCAGCCCCATTGCTACCCGCTGGCCACGCTCTATTCACCTGATGTTGTCTGCATGGCATGACGCTACTCTACTGTGTCGATGCTGGCTTCTCCGCACCATGGGCGCAGCCATCTTGGCTTGGTCACCTGATTCTGCAACGGCCAATTCTGCTCTGCTCTCGGGTCAGCTGTGAGTAATTGTCTAACCAACAGCAGGCACAGGGTATATAAACCCTTCCTGGACTATCAGTCAGTGTCTGTGCAATGTCTCCTATAGTTCCATTTTTGGCTCCTGTTGGATCTATGTTTGTTCCTGACCTGGGGATCTGTTGCTATCGTGTTACACTGAGCTCGGCTCAGTACTCTCAAGCAAGCTCCTAAGCAATTGTTTACTGAGCACAGCTCAGCAGTCTACTCAAGAACTTTTATTATTATTTACCGAGGCCTACTCAGTAGTTTGTGCTAAGGATTCTGACTGTCAGTGACCTGGGCTCAACCCAGTGTATCAGCGTGAAGTCTTCAGTCATTACCAAGCCTCAAGAACTCCTTTCCTTGTCCTTCCGGATACAGCTCTTAGTTTTGCTTATGCTCCTCTGTATGAGGTTCGGACTTCCTATTACTAAAAATCTTCTATTAATTTGTGCTCAAATAAAGTTCCATGCTTTACTTTAATCATCATGTTCCTAGTCCTGCTTCACTGCAGTCTGCCTTTGTCTACTTATACTGTATTCCGATTACCTAAGCTTGGTGCCATCCTATGAAGAAGACATATCTTAGACCTCCTCAGTTCCTGCTGCCAGTATCCCAGCCAGCAGAGCCTGTTCCATTACAGGAGGTCAATTTCCTTAGAGTCGTGACAGTTTGCACAGACCAGATGAATTCTGAACAGGATCAGGTTTCTTCGGCTCAAGTCTTGCAAAACCTGGCAGCCAGGCTAGAGACACAGGAGAATACACAGACACAAGTGCTTCAATGTCTGCAGGATCTTTCTACTTGTCTGGATCATCTTCAAGTTGTTCCATTGCCAGCAACTATGTCTTCCACAGTCACTGTGGCAAGCGCTATATGGTCTTCTGAATCTCAATTACGTCTCCAAACTCCTAGTTGTTTTGAGTAATTGTCGTGGGTTCCTCAAACAATGCGAGGTCCACTTTGAACTTCTCCCACAGAATTTCCCATCTCCAAGAGCTAATGTGGTGTATATCATCTCTCTCTTGGCTGGTTCAGCGTTGAACTGTGTGTCTCCACTGTGGGAGAAGAATGATGCAGTGGTTTCCAATTATCAAAAGTTTATCCAGTCTTTTAAGAGAATCTATGAAGAACCGGGCAGGTCGGCTGCGGCTTCTGTCAACATTCTATGGTTGAAGCAAGGCTCTGGTCCAGTAGGACAATATGTTGTCCAGTTCCAAATTGTGGCAGCCGAATGGCAGCGGAATAATGAAGCCTTGAAAGCCGCCTTTTGGAATTGCCTCTCAGATAAACTCAAGGACAAATTAGTCACACAGGATTTTCCAGAGAACCTGGATGATCTGACATCTCTTAGCATCAAGATTGATCTTTGGATGCAGGAACTTGGTATTGAAAAGAGTCGCAGTAACTGTTATAGTACTCATCCTCTACCACAGCCTTGCATCACCCATTCGGTATGTGATGAACCTATGCAAATTAATCATTCCAAGTTGATGGAGGAGGAGAAGCAGCATAGAAGACAACAGAATTTATGTCATTATTGTGCGTCCTCAGAGCACTTCTTGAATAAATGTCCTTTGAAACCGGGAAATGGATGAACCTAGTCTGCAAAGGGGAAGTCAGACATCGGGTTGTTGCCACATCTTCCCCAAATCAAGATTGTCTAATTTCTGTTCTTATAGAAGGTGTTGACTCACAGTATCGAGAGTTTTCTGCTTTGATCTATTCTGGTGCAGCCGATAATTTTATATCCTTGTCAATAGTGCAACAACTAGCTGTTCCAGTATGCCTCTTGCCTTGTCCTGTTACCCTCACTGCTGTAAATGGAACTCGAATAGAAAAAGGAACAGTCACTCATGTTACCAAAGCTCTCAAGGTGAAGATCAGAGTTTTACATGAGGAACAAGTAGAGTTTTTGGTGGTTCCCGCTATTACTCAAGAAATTGTCCTAGGTTTGCCATGGCTGTGTCAACATAATTCTTATATTGATTGGGCTAATGCTCAGATTCTTTCTTGGAGTACCTATTGTCAACAGCACTGCTTAGCTCAGGTAGTTTGACTCGCAGACACCAAGACTCATTTCTTGAATATACTTCATATCAAGAATTTGCAGATGTCTTTTCTGAGCAGGCAGCTGACCAGCTTCCACCCCATCATCCTTGGAACTGCTCGATTGATCTAATACCTTGAAAAGTTCCCTCCAAGAGGTTGGATTTACCCCCTTTCTATTCCTGAAACTCAGTCCATGACTGAGTATATACGAGAAAATTTACAGAAAGTAATCATTAAACCATCTTCATCCCCTGCCGATGCAGGGTTTTTTTTTTGTAAAGAAAAAAGACGGTGGACTCCGCCCTTGTATAGATTTTTGGGACTTAAATGATATGACAATTAAGAACAAGTACCCATTGCCTCTCATCACCGAGTTCTTTGATAGGGTTAGAGGAGCAAACAACTTCACCAAACTAGATCTTAGAGGCACTTATAATTTAATCAGAATCAGAGAAGGGACAAGTGGAAAACAGTGTTTAAGGTGAAAACCTTGTGATGCCCTTCAACCTATGTAATGCTCCGGCAGTGTTCCAGGAATTTGTGAATGAAATTTTCTGTGACATCCTGTATCGATACGTCATCGTTTACCTGGATGATATTCTTATTTTTTCACATGATCTCAACAGTCATCACCAACATGTTAAAGTAGTCTTGCTCTGTTTACGTGCAAATCAGCTTTATGGGAAAATATCAAAATGTGTCTTTGAAGTTCCTACTATATCTTTTCTTAGATATGTGATCTCTGGCTCTGAATTACACATGGATCCTGATGAAAAACTCAAGGACATTCAAGAATGGGTTCTACCTACATCTTTGATAGCTATCCAAAGATTTCTGGGCTTCTCAAATTATTACAGAAAATTCATCAAGTCATTTTCTACCATTCTGGCACCCATCTCAGCTATGACCAGGAAAAGAGACAATCCTGCAGATTGGTTCTCCGGAAGCCCTCTTTGCCTTCCACACCCTTAAGCAAGCCTTCTCTTCTGCACCTATTTTATTGCCACCCGATCTAGAAAAAACATTTGTGCTGGAGGTTGATGCATTGGTTTACGACATCCTCCGATGGGAGAATCATGTCCTGTGGTGTCTTTTCCTGTAGGTTTTCTCTGGCTGAGAAAAACTATTCCACCAGGGATCAGGAACTATTAGCCACCAAACTGGCTCTGGAGGAATGGCAATATTTATTAGAAAGAGCAAGACATCCCATAAGCATTTATACTGATCACAAAAATCTTTTGTATTAGAAATTCGCTCATTGCTTGAACAGTCGTCATGCCCGCTGGGCACTCTTTTTTTCTCGTTTCGATTTTGTTCTGAAGTATCGACCTAGATCTTTGAATTGTAAAGCTGATGTTATTTCCACATTAATGTCAGAAGAGGATGAACAAGTGTCTATGCACAGGTATCCAATCATCAATCCTCTGGCTTTTGCTGTTACTTCTACATCTCCAAGCCCTCCTCAAGGTAAAACCTTTGTCGCACCAGATTCTCTGAACAAGTTATTATCCTGGGCACATGATTCTCTTTTTTCTGGCCAGTCTGATATTTGTAAGACATATTATTTTCTTCTATGCAGTTACTGGTGGCCTTCCATGAAGAAAGATGTACAATGATTTATACGTTCCTGTTCCAAGTGCGTACAGCATAAGTCTCCATGGCAATCTCCTGCAGGCCTGCTTCATCCTTTGTTGATTCCTGTCACACCATGGTCCCATCTTTCGATGGATTTAATTTCAACTCTTCCTGAGTACAAATGTTTTACAGTTATCTGGGTTGTAGTGGATCATTTCACCAAAATGGCCCATTTTGTTCCTTCGGCTGTCAAATTGGCACAGATTTTTATACAAGAAATCTATTGCCTGCATGGACTTCCTCAACAGATAGTATCTGAACGGGGGGTTCAATTTGTAGCCTGCTTTTGGAGAGCCCTGTGTTCAGCTTTGCAGATAAAATTGCATTTTTCATCTGCATACCATCCTCAGTCTAATGGCCAAATGGAGAGAATCAATCAAGACTTAGAGAAATTTCTCAGAATCTATTTGTCTTCATCCCAGGATAACTGGGCAGCCCTTTTGCCATGGGCGGAATTCGCTCACAACTTCCACTACCACTCAGCTACAGGAGAAAGTCCCTTCTTTGCCAACTACGGATTGCATCCACGCATTCCAGAATTTCAGTCTTCTCAGATAGTGGAGGTTCCTGCTGCCAATGCTGCTCTTCAACATTTCTCACAAATTTGGAAACAAATTCATCAGTCTCTAAGAAAAGCTTCATGTATTTATAAAGTGTTGGCTGACAGGAAACTCTCTGCTGTGCCCAAGTTCTCTCCTGGAGATCGTGTCTGGTTAGCTACAAAGAATTTAAGGCTCAAAGTGCCCACTATGAAATTTGCCCTCCAGTACATCAGACCCCTTTGAATCAAACAGGTCATTAATCATGTGACTTGTAAATAGTATCTTCCTCCCAACCTACATATTCCAAACTCCTTTCATGTCTCTTTGCTCAAGCCACTGATGCTCAATCGCTTTACCCAAAACCCCACCTGTGCAGACTTGTCGTGGGGTTGAGTTTGAAGTTGAGAGGATAGTGGATTCTTGTTGGCATCAGGGGTACCTGCAGTATCTTATAGACTAGAGAGTGTACAGTCCAGAAGAAAGATCTTGGTCAAGGCCATCAGATGTTCATGCTCCTAGATTGGTGCAAAACTTCCATTTGAAATTTCTTCAGAAGCCCAAAAAGGGGGGATATTGTCAGGGACCAGGCTGTCGGATCACAGCGGAGGGTCCGGACAGTCGCACTCTGGCTGACCAAGTCCTGGCTTACTGCTTTGCATGTCCGCCCTCCCCGTAGTTGTAAGTGGCATCCACTGCATTGAGCTTTATAGCACTCATGGGAAGGTAATTGCTCAGCCCCATTGCTACCCGCTGGCCATGCTCCATTCACCTGATGTCGTCTGCACGGCATGATGCTGCTCCACTGTGTCCACGCTGGCTTCTCCGGGCCATGGGCGCAGCCATCTTGGCTTGGTCACCTGATTCCGCATCAGCCAATTCTGCTCTGCTCTCGGTCAGCTGTGAGTAATTGTCCAAACAGCAGCAGACACTGAGTATATAAGCCCTTCCTGGACTCTCAGTCAGTGTCTGTGCAACATCTCCTATAGTTCCGTTTTTGGCTCCTGTTTGATCTACGTTTGTTCCTGACCTGGAGAACTGTTGCAATTGTGTTAGACTGAGCTCAGCTCAGTACTCTCAAGCAAGCTCCTAAGTCATTGTTTATTGAGTGCAGCTCAGCACTCAGTAGTTTGTTCTAAGGATTCTGACTATCAGTGACCTGGACTCAACCCAGTGTATCAGTGTGAAGTCTTCAGTCATTGCCAAGCCTCAAGAACTCCTTTCCTTGTCCTTCCAGATACAGCTCTTAGTTTTGCTTATGCTCCTCTGTATGAGGTTCGGACTTCCTATTACTAAAAATCTTCTATTAATTTGTGATCAAATAAAGTTCCATGCTTTACTTTAATTATCATGTTCCTAGTTCCTGCTTCACTACAGTCTGCCTTTGTTTACTGATCCTGTGTTCCGATTACCTAAGCCTGGTGCCATCCTATGAGGAAGACATATCTTAGACCTCCTCAGTTTCTGCTGCCAGTATCCCAGCCAGCAGAGCCTGATCCATCACAGGAGGTCAATTCCCTAGAGCCGTGACAACTCCATTTCTATCAAATATGTCTGCAGTAACAGTGGTGGTCTGTACCATGCCACCTATAGCATTAGCTAGTAATATTAGTGGTACAGTTATTTCTAGTACAGAGAGGCAGATGTATTGCTTAAACCAAAGTGACAGGATCAGTATCAATTATAGGTGTGTGCACATAGGGAAGCAGTCGGGAAGCCAGCGGTCGCAATGCCGACCGCTGGCTTCCCGACTGCTTAATCCCAGCAAGGTACAAATGACAGGCGTCAAAATCTCAATGAATGTCATTAGACCTACGCCGGGAGCCCGACACCCGGCTTACCGATCGAAGGTAAGCCAGGCACCAGGCGCGCACAGGGGGAGGGTTAAGTTTGGAGCTCCGAGGGGGGCTTAGGGTTAGGTACCCTCCTGGGAGGTTAGGGATAGGCATGGGGAAGAGGGGGTTAGGGTTAGGCACCACTGGGGGAGGTTAGGGTTATGCACTCCCCCCGGAAGACTTAGGGTTAGGCTGTGGAGAAGGGGGGGTTAGGTTTAGGCACTTAGAGGAGGATTAGGGTTAGGCACCCCTAAATGAGGGTTTGGGTTATGGGGTAGAATTAGGTTAGTTTATATTTACCTTAAGGATTATCAGGATTTCCTCCTCTGTCGGGCTGCCGCTGTAGTGATTAGAACCGCCGGCCATGCGGCTGGTGGTAAATCATACTGATTCCTGCACATATGCTCCTAATATCAGAAGTCATCTCCATACTTGTCAGCAAAGTTACTGGAGCCACCAGCATTGTAATGAGAGTGTCTGTGAGTGAGTCACTCGATACCTCACAGGACATAGCTACGCAGCAGTGCCCTCCACTTCGCACCCTAATTCTCTCCACTGAGGACAAAGCAGTGTGCTATATAAAATATAAAGAATAGTGGTAATTGGCATAATACTGTATAAATAGGGGACACAACTGTGTGGCATAGTATGGTCATAATAACTAAGCAATGTAATGGACTTGGGCTAGGTTGCAAAATATGATGATAAGGCGAAAGTTTGATTTGGACATGACATGTGTGGATATTAACATGATGATGAGACCATATTGAGCAAGATTTGCCTACTCAATGTATGGACTGACTGACTGGATCTCTTCTGTTGACCCAGTGGCCTGTTCATGGGCGTAACTGGTGCAAGGGTTGCAGCTTCTATGGAGCCCAGAGCTTAGGGGAACTAATTTTCCTTGTCAAAGTTACATGTGTTACATACACTTTTCACCAATGGGTGGTACATAGGGGCCCTTACAAACTTTTGGTATGGGGCCTTCAAATACCTAGTCACACTGCTGGGCCTTTTAGTGCAGTTGCAAGTTAACCACACACACATAGACTAATAGCAGCCATTCCCCATCTTAATTTACTAATGTCCTATCAATATAGATCAAATTATTATTTGACAGTGAGTTGTTTTGAGGCCACGTATGATGCAGTAATGGGCATAAGGTAAAATATTGGGTGTAAAATCGTAATGGGAGTGTCCACTTTAAGCCTACATAAAGCTGAAGTCAATTTATAGCTAAGTATTCCAAAAGGAAAACAAAAACATTTTAGTTTCCTTTTAAAGTCATGCCAGGTTCTTTACAAATAGGCCCAATCCTAATGCACTAGCTCAAGTCATTTAAACTTACATCCAAAATGCTGCTGTGTTTTGCAAGAGCGTGAATTATTATTTCCAAACTCCACAGCATATTCTAGACTCTCTTAATGCTGCACAGTGTGCTTCCAATTCCATTTCATCTGTGGAGAAGTTGTTTTAGGCAGCAATATTTTCTCATCGCTGTGTGGTCCAGTCCCAATGGTAGTTTTACTGCTGCATATTGTACAAAGAGGTTTTCTAACCCTGTCAAACACTGCAAAATAAAGGATCTCTGGTAAATGTAAAAAGGTTGTACATGTGTATTTGGCTATTTCAGATAAGCAACCTTCCTCCTACAGATTTTGTACCTATGGCTGTAGTGTTAACCTAAACAACTTTATCATTAAAACAATTAATATTACTTATATAAGTTAACTAGATGAAGTATCTGGCATTTAAATCTTCAAGTTATTAACTTTTTTATGTGATGTCATCCAAATCCATCTAGTAGAAGTACCAGAGGTTCCCTGGGTCAAAGTTATGCCAGCCAGGACCTCAACCACTCAAATAGACATCCCAGACCAATTGCCACCTCTCTGTGAAGTTTTCATCCAAATACATACAGTGGAAGGCCCAGAACAGGCTCCCTGGGTCAAAGTTCTGCTCAGTATACACCAAGAGGATGTATAACCGGGAAATAAACCCCCTAGTATGTCTTCTGGGATCCAATGTTACCACTCTGATCCATCCATCCAGTGGAAGGCTCAGAACAGGCTCCCTGGGTCAAGTTCAGCCCAGCATACACAAAAGGGAGGTCCAACTGGGACCCTAATCCCTCTAAAACCTGTCCAGGATCTGACTGGACAACATTTCATTGGTTTCATCCCAATCGGTGCCGTGATGTATCTTCAAATTATTACGTTTTATTATGTGATGTTGTCCAAATCCATCCAGCAGAAAGCCCAGAACAGGCTCCCTTGGTCAAAGTTATGCCCAGCACACTTTGCCGTGAGGTCCAACCAGAGGCCCTGATTCAGAGCCGGACGCTCTGACAGCGCGCTCGCTCTGAATCAGGGTGTCTTTTTTTTTTTTATGGAGCGGCCTCCTGGCCTCTCTCATTGCTGTGGGTTGCCAGCCACAGCTAATGCGAGCAGCCAGGATGATGGTCGCGATGGTCAAGACCATCGCGACCATCGGGCTTGCGATGAGACCCTTGTGGTAGGGTCTCGTGGCCACAAGTCCCAGAGAGCTTTCGGCTCAAACAAAGCCGAAAGCTCTCCCAATGACATCACTTGTGATGTCAGTGGGGCTGCCCCCAAACGTTCCCATGGGAACGTCTCCATCTGGGCAGCCACCCCCCCGACCCGCCCACCAAAGGGGGCGTGCTGTCACTCAACATCGACAGCATGCCCCCTTTGGTGCGAGACCTGGAGCGATGGATTACCCGTTGCTATCCATGTCTCGTGCATGCGCACGACGGAGCCGGCCAGGATTAAAGTAGTCACTACTGTATTAGGATGGTGGAATAGTCCCATAATATATGCTTTTTTTATCAGGATGTATTTAGATGCTAAAATGTAACACACAATAATTAAAGTGCTACAACTTTATTTTGTACATCTCTCATGTAAATAACACAATCAAATCTATTTTTTATAATGAATGAAGGACTTAATTTTGACATAACACAAGGTCATCTTATACACACACATTCCGCAGCACATATCCTAACCCACTGCTCCATGCTCCTTCCTCACTATCTACCCCATCTGTGTTGCCCCTGTCTGTTTGTCCCTCCCCTTTAGAATGTTAGCTCTCCCGAGCAGGGCCCTCGACCCTCATGTGCTTCTCCTCCCCCTACTTATAGTATAATTTACTCCGAACTCCTAACAACGGCAAATCCGAATTAACACAAATTTAATGAATCAGAGTAAATCTGAGTCACGGTTTTAATCCCCTGATGAGATCCGGGTAAATTCGGGTCGCGATTCTGATCTTTTTGCAGTTCGGAATTCGGATTTTAAATCTGAATTTCGGGTTTTGGATTGCATAAATTACATGATTTTAGCTGTTTTTAAAACTTTTTATCTAGTTTTTATTAAAAAATCCAGATCCAAAACCAAAACCAAAACACTTGCGGGTGGTTTGCAAAACCAAATCCAGGTCCAAAACCTTGAAGGATATAAAGATCCAAAATCAAAACACGGGGTCGGCGCACATCAATAATAATTAGATAGTGGAATTTCAGGTGTAAGTAATAACATAGTGTACATTATTAGTGTTATGTTAGTTTCCTGTGATATTATTACATTTCAGTTTACTGCTATTTTAAGAAAGAGAATTATAAGTAGACATTGGGCACATACTACTGTTCTAATCTAAGAGTGTACTGAATAATATGTCTGGCAATAAAACTACAAATATACTGTATATACAGTCAAGCAACATGACATGCCATACTTGTTGTAAGGCTAGCTCAGCAGTCTGGTATTATCAGAATTTGTAGACAAGTCCAAGATGATGCCTAACTATTCTATTGACTAAATGGCAACTGAAATATCCTCCTTGTGATCCCTAATAGAAACTACTATAAACATTTGAGTGTGAATACATTATTTAAATGGCACATATTGTACAGTAATCGTAAAGCATTATATATACTGACAAACTATTACTACTGTACGTTTGAATTTTTCTAAAAGAAAATTATTTCATAATTAACTATTGCTGCTACAGGTTCAGGGGCATATCTAACCCTTGGCCATTGAGAGTAAAATCAGCGCCACCAATGTGACTGTGGTGTGGAGTCCGTGGCTGGGTAGATGCTGGCGCTTGCCGGCAGCTGCTTGGTATAAGTTTGTTGCATATTTAAAAAAAAAATTAGACTGGATGCAGGTGGTCAGGGGCTAGAGAGACAGAAGAGGTGCTGGCTGGTGAGACAGAAGGGGGTGTTAGCTGGTGAGACAGAGGAGGGTACTGGCTGGTGAGACACAAGGAGGTGCTGATGGGAGAGACAGAAGGGGGTGCTGACTGGAAAGATAGAAGGGGGGCTGGCTGGTGAGACAGAAAGGGTGCTGGCTGGTGAGACAGGAGGGTGTGTTGGCTAGTGAGACAGAAGGGGGTGCTGGCTGGTGGGAGACATAAGGGGGTGCTGAATGGAGAGACAGAAGGGGGGCTGGCTGGTGAGACAGAAGGGTGGCTGGCTGGTGAAACAGAAAAGGGGCTGGCTGGGGCTGGAAATACACTAGGGACTGGAGAAACAGAAGGAGGCTGCCCAGAGCTGTAGACATACTTTGGGTCTGGAGCTGCAGAAACATGGGGATGTGGCTAAAGAGAACTGGGGGGAAGTGTGTTAGTGTTTTTTTTATAACTAGCATTTGCCTGCAGCTTTGCTGCTGTCTGTTATTGCTCATTGGAACTAATTTTACAAAGACAGTAGTGGCATCTAATATTGTGATGTATATTTGATATGTAGTGTTTGCCTTGGTCCGCCATCTACTGCAGCTTAATGAGTCAAGATAAGCTGCCTGATTAGTGCTTAATATATATGCAAAAGACTGTAGATCATGAGTTATATACATATATATGTATATATATATATATATATATATATATATATATATACTGTATATATTATATGCATACATATATAACTGTTTGCATTTGGGGTGTGCAATATATAATATAAAATAACTATATATATATATATATATATATATATACTAGGGATGTGCAGGCTCGGATAGGTTCGAGTTTGCACGTGGAGTTCGGATTTTTCCCTCCAAAAAAACGGAACTCAGAAAGAGGCAAAACGTCATCTTACATGGACGAACATCATCATTCCTGGACTTTTGTCCAGGAATGATGATGTTCGTCCATGTAAGATGACGTTTTGCCTCGTTCTGAGTTCCGTTTTTTTGGAGGGAAAAATCCGAACTCCACGTGCAAACTCGAACCTATCCGAGCCTGCACATCCCTAATATATACACATACATATTAGGGGTGTGCACCGGCCACTTTTCGTGTTTTGTGTTTTGGTTTTGGATCTGGATCTTTCTTCGTGTTTTGGATCTGGATTGGTTTTGCCAAAACCACCCTTCCGTGTTTTGGGTTCTGGGTTTTGTGTTTTGGATCTGTATTTTTTTGAAAAAAAGCATAAAAACAGCTAAAATCACAGAATTTGTAGGTTTTTCTGCTCCTATGCTATTATTAACCTCAATAACCTTAATTTCCACTCATTTCCAGTCTATTCTGAACACCTCACACCTCACAATAGTGTTTTTATGTCCAAAAGGTTGCACCGAGGTAGCTGGATGACTATGCTAAGCGACACGAGTGGGCGGCACAAACACGTGACCCATCTAGGAGTGACACTGCAGTGGCAGGCAGGATGGCAGTTAGAAAAACTAGGCCCCAAACTGTACATAATGCAAAGAAAAAAAGAGGTGCAAGATGGAATTGTCCTTGGGCCCTCCCACCCACCCTTATGTTGTATTAACAGGACATGCACACTTTAACAAATCAATCATTTCAGCGCCAGGGTCTGCCACACAACTGTGGCTGAAATGATTGGTTCGTTTGGGCCCCCACAAAACAAGCTGGCAATTAATGTGTCCCTGCACAAACTGGCTCTACGGAGGCAAGATGTCATCCTCATCCTCCTCATCCACCGATTCCTCACCCTCTTCAGTGTGTACATCCTCATCCTCACAAAGTATTAACTCGTCCCCACTTGAATCCACCACCACAGGTCCCTCTGTACCTTCTGGAGGCTGGTCTCCCTGGAAGAGCTGATAATTCATTTTGATGAACATCATCTTCTCCACATTCTGTGGAAGCAACCTCCTACGCCTTTCGCTGACAAGGTTCCCGGCTGCACTAAACACTCTTTCGGAGTACACACTGGAGGGGGGGCAACTCAGGTAAAATAGAGCCAGTTTGTACAGGGGCCTCCAAATTGCCTCTTTTTCCTGCCAGTACAGGTATGGACTGTCTGACATGCCTACTTGGATGCTGTCACCGATGTAATCCTCCACCATTCTGTCAATGGTGACAGTATCATATGCAGTGACAGTAGACATGTCAGAAATTGTTGCCAGGTCCTTCAGTCCGGACCAGATGTCCAAACTTGGTCCTGCCTGCCCTGCATCACCGCCAGCGGGTTGCTTAGGATACCTAAGTTTTTTCCTGGCAGCCCCAGTTGCGGGAGAAAATGAAGAAGGAGCCGTTGACGTGTCACGTTCCGCTTCAGCTGACAGTGTGTTCACCAGCAGGTCTTTGCACCTCTGCAGGCTTGTGTCGGCCGGAAAGAGAGACACCACATAGGCTTTAAACCTAGGATCGAGCACGGTGGCCAAAATGTAGTGGTCTGATTTCAACAGATTGACCACCCTGGAATCCTGGCAAAGCGAATGAAGGGCTTCATCCACAAGTCCCACATGCCGAGCGGAATCGCTCCGTCTTAGCTCCTCCTTCACTTTCTCCAGCTGCTTCTGCAAAAGCCTGATGAGGGGAATGACCTGACTCAAGCTGGCAGTGTCTGAACTGACTTCACGTGTGGCAAGTTCGAAGGGCTGAAGAACCTTGCACAACACGGAAATCATTCTCCACTGCGCTTGAGTCAGGTGCATACCCCCTCCTTTGCCTATGTCATAGGTGGATGTATAGGCTTGTATGGCCTTTTGCTGCTCCTCCATCCTCTGAAGCATATAGAGGGTTGAGTTCCACCGTGTCACAACCTCTTGCTTCAGGTGATGGCGGGGCAGGTTCAAGAGTGTTTGCTGGCGCTCCAGTCTTCGGCACGCAGTCGCTGAATGGCGAAAGTGGCCAGAAATTTTTCGGGCCACCCAAAGCGTCTCCTGCACGCCCCTGTCGCTTTTCAGAAAATTCTGCACCACCAAGTTTATTGTGTGAGCAAAACATGGGACGTGCTGGAATTTGCCCAGATGTAATGCCCGCACAATATTGGTGGCGTTGTCAGATATCACAAATCCCCAGGAGAGTCTAAGTGGGGTAAGCCACTGGGCGATGATTTCCCTCAGTTTCTCTAAGAGGTTGTCGGCGGTGTGCCTCTTACTGAAACCGGTGATACACAGCGTAGCCTGCCTTGTAACGAGCTGGCGTTTCTGAGATGCTGCTACTGGTGACGCTGCTGCTGTTGCTGCGTAAGGTGATACATCTACCCAGTGGGCTGTCACAGTCATATAGTCCTTAGTCTGCCCTGTTCCACTTGTCCACATGTCCGTGGTTAAGTGGACATTGTGTACAACGGCATTTTTCAGGACACTGAGGACACTTTTTCTGACGTTTCTGTACAGTCTCGGTATCGCCTGCCTAGTGAAGTGGAATCTAGACGGGATTTGGAACCGGGGACACACTACCTCCATCAATTGTCTAAATCCCACTGCACTAATGGCGGATACCGGACGCACGTCTAACACCAACATAGCAGTCAAGGCCTCAGTTATACGTTTTGCTTCAGGATGACTGCTGTCGTACTTCATCCTCCTCGCTAAGGACTGTTGGAGGGTCAATTGTTTAGTAAAAGTAGTGGTGTTCCTACTTCCTCTCTGGGATGATGAACGACTCCCAGCAGCAGCAGCAACAGCAGCAGCGGCAGCAGTAGGCGTAGCAATGCAGGATCCTCCGGAGGAATCCCGGATAGGAGAGTCAGTCATGCCAGTGATATGGCCTGCAGGACTACTTCCGATCCTGACTAAGGAGGAAATTGACGAGGAGGGAGTTGACGGTGTGGTTTGCAGGCGCTTGGATACAACAGGACAACGGGATTTAGGTGTCCCTGGACTGCTTACGGTCTGAGCCAAAGTTTCTGAACTTGACAGTAACTTTTTATGAACGCGCTGCAGGTGCCGTATAAGGGAGGATGTTCCTAGGTGGTTGACGTCCCTACCCCTACTTATTTCACCTTTACATATGGTACATATGGCAAGACAGTTGTTGTCCGGATTTGGATAGAAATATTGCCAGACCAAAGAGGTGGAATGTTTGGTCTTCTGCCCAGGCATGACCGTGATGGGCTTTTTCATCCCACGGACAACAACTGTCTCCCCCGGAGCCTGATTTAAACAAACCACATCACCATCAGAATCCTCCTCGCCAACTTCCTCCTCAGCGCCAGCTACACCAGTATCCTCATCCTGTTGTACTTCAACAGTGACATCTTCAATTTGCATATCAGCAAGTGGACTGTGGGTGCTCCTTTCAGCACTTGCAGGGGGCGTGCAAATGGTGGAAAGAGCCACCTCTTCCCGTCCAGTGCTGGGAAGGTCAGGCATCGCAACCACCACCACACTTGGACTCTCTTTGGGGATTTGTGATATCTTCTTAGAAAGCACAGTTCTTCGCTGTGCTTTTGCCAGCTTAACTCTTTTGATTTTTTTAGTGGGAGGAGTGCTTCCATCGTCATGTGAAGCTGAACCACTAGTCATGAACATACTAGGGATCGACCTTAGCCGTTCCTTGCCACTCCGTGTCGTAAATGGCATATTGGCAAGTTTACGTTTCTCTTCAGCTGATTTAAATGTCTTTTTCAAGGTCATTTTCCTGAACTTTGCCATTTGGGATTGTATGTGCCCTCTACTATGACATTGGGCATCGGCCTTGGCAGACGACGTTGATGGCATGTTATCGTCTATGTCATGACTAGTGGCAGCAGCTTCAGCACTAGGAGGAAGTGGTTCTTGATCTTTCTCTATTTTATTTTTATCGGAGAAAGTTTGGTCCTCCATTTATGTTATATCGATTTGATATATACGTGCGGCTAAACACAGAAAATAAATTTTTTTTTGGTTCGGACTGGAGTGTACTTTGTGGGTTACAGCACCCTTTAACGGTCAAGCCAGCCGGCCCTTTACTTATGACACAGGCGCACTCTTGGCACTACTTTGTTGATGCACGTGCGGCTACTGCGCACACAATTCACAAACACAGAAAATAATTTTTTTTTTGGTTTGGACTGGAGTGTACTTTCGGGGGTTACAGCACCCTTAACGGTCAAGCCAGCCGGCCCTTTACTTATGACACAGGCGCACGCTTGGCACTACTTTGTTGATGCACGTGCGGCTACTGCGCACACAATTCACAAACACAGAAAATAATTTTTTTTTTGGTTTGGACTGGAGTGTACTTTCGGGGGTTACAGCACCCTTAACGGTCAAGCCAGCCGGCCCTTTACTTATGACACAGGCGCACGCTTGGCACTACTTTGTTGATGCACGTGCGGCTACTGCGCACACAATTCACAAACACAGAAAATAATTTTTTTTTAGGTTTGGACTGGAGTGTACTTTCGGGGGTTACAGCACCCTTAACGGTCAAGCCAGCCGGCCCTTTACTTATGACACAGGCGCACGCTTGGCACTACTTTGTTGATGCACGTGCGGCTACTGCGCACACAATTCACAAACACAGAAAATATTTTTTTTTTTGGTTTGGACTGGAGTGTACTTTCGGGGGTTACAGCACCCTTAACGGTCAAGCCAGCCGGCCCTTTACTTATGACACAGGCGAACGCTTGACACTACTTTGTTGATGCACGTGCGGCTACTGCGCACACAATTCACAAACACAGAAAATAATTTTTTTTTGGTTTGGACTGGAGTGTACTTTCGGGGGTTACAGCACCCTTTAACGGTCAAGCCAGCCGGCCCTTTACTTATGACACAGGGGCACTCTTGGCACTACTTTGTTGATGCACGTGCGGCTACTGCGCACACAATTCACAAACACAGAAAATAATTTTTTTTTTGGTTTGGACTGGAGTGTACTTTCGGGGGTTACAGCACCCTTAACGGTCAAGCCAGCCGGCCCTTTACTTATGACACAGGCGCACGCTTGGCACTACTTTGTTGATGCACGTGCGGCTACTGCGCACACAATTCACAAACACAGAAAATAATTTTTTTTTTGGTTTGGACTGGAGTGTACTTTCGGGGGTTACAGCACCCTTAACGGTCAAGCCAGCCGGCCCTTTACTTATGACACAGGCGCACGCTTGGCACTACTTTGTTGATGCACGTGCGGCTACTGCGCACACAATTCACAAACACAGAAAATATATTATTTTTTTAGCACTTGGGGGGAGCACCCCTGATGGACAGAGCACCCCCTGGACAACACTACAGCACCCCTTTAGGACTGGGACACTGCACAGGACTTTGGAGTGGACACAGCCCCTATGGAGAACTGACTGCACAACACAGTCCAGCCAGCCCCTATGGACTTTGAAGTAGTGGACACAGCCCCTATTAACAACAGCAGCACAGCACAACACAGCCAGCCCCTATGGACTTTGAAGTAGTGGACAACAGCAGCACTACACTACACTACACTACACAGCACTAACTCCCACCCTCCCTCTTCACTGTCCACAGCCGAGTGAGAAAATGGCGCCGACGCGGGTACCTTATATAGGATCCAAAACCCGCGAGACTCGGAAGGCGGGATGATGACGTTTTGCCTCGATGTCAGATCCGAGTCAGGCGGGAAAAGTCGAGCCTGACTCGGATCGGACTCGGATCGGGGGGGCTCGGGGGGGTTCGGATTTCAGAAATCCGAACCCGCTCACCCCTAATACATATAGTTATTTTGGACTTGAGGAGCTTGTGCAAATTCCGATAAAAAAGTTTTTTGTCTCCATAGTTCATAAACAGTCTCTAAAAGTATATTTATACCAAAACAATTATATTTATATACATCTGTAGATTTGTGGCTTGAGGAGCCTGCACTCTACACGTGCCGAGTGTCAAGTGTCTGGTTTTTCCTTTATTGCTCCTCTCCCTGATGTCACATTGTGATAATACATACCTCAGTTTCTTTCTAGGTGACTAAGCTATACAATATTGAAAACGCAATCCAAATTCATCCCATAGTTTTTGTGTAATGCCGGAAAAAACATAGACAGATAAACAAAGTTCATAACAGTCCCAAGGAGTACATTTCTCCCAAAAATTGTACAGACACAACCATTACAACTTTATTCTATGTATTGATTATTATTTATTATATCATATCCATCATAAAATACTTTTTTTTAATATTAAATGTATCTCTATTTTTATTTTTTTATGTTCCTAAAATAAAGGGGAGGGGTGCCAGTCTTTTACTTTGTCAGAGGTGTTTATACCCGTAGATACACCTTTGCTCAGGTTGCCCAATTTTTGGCACTCGCCTGGGACAAGACCATAAGGCAGGGAGCATCACACAAACCCACGAACTAATCAACTAATATCATCATGGCCAAATATTTTTCTTGTAAGAAATCTATTACAAAAATCACAACTATAGCTAATTAGTAGAACAACATATTTTTTTCTCAGTTTCGATTCATAGAGAAGAGCCAGATAACATCCATGCATGTCCAATTTGATGTCTCAAATAATACAAATCCAAAATGTTTTACTAAACAGACAACCAGCTATATCTCAAAGCAAGAAAATATACAGAGGCCTATTCATCAACAATAAAATAAAGTTTTTAAGGACATTTTCCTTAAATAACGTTGTTTTAGTATTCATGAAGTATCTTAATGCAGGAGATATCACTGATATCTCCTGGTTAAATCCCCCTGCGTTAATTTCCACACTCCCCATACATTAGTATCGGCATATGGAAATTAAGGTATTCATCAAATTCCGAAAATTATGTATTTTCGGAATTTGATGGTGTTACCATACGCCACTTACCTGCTTCCAGCTCGGTAGGTCCCCCGGCATCTCCCTCCGTCGCTCTGTTCCCTCCTTTGGCTCCTGTGGCTGCTCTGACACTGTGTTCTCCCAAACAGAACACAATAAAGTTTAGAAAAAAAAATGTTTTCTGTTTCTAAACTGTACTGTGTTCTGCTGGGAGAACACGTGTCAGCATAGCAGAAGGAGCCGGAGGCTACTGCGTGGGCAGGTAAGTCAGGGACAAGGGGGAGGGGGGGGTGGTTGGGGGAGCACACAAAATTAATGCCGCTGTATGCAGTGCTGCACATGCGCTGATATTACAGATGTAACAGCACATGTGCAGCACTGATTCAAGCTGCAGTAACTTAGAGTAGAGAGGGATAACTATTTATTTCCCGAAAAGTTGTCATCGCAAAAATGACAGCTTTTCGGAATAGATAGTTATTGATAGGAGGATGGATGAATTCCTCTGGTAATTAGGTAGAACTCCATGCGAGTTCTAAACCTAATTACCTACAGAGAAAGTTTAGGTATGATGAATAGGCCCCATAATATGAAACCAGAGACATGCAATGCTAAACTTTCACAAACTTATATCCCCATTACTTCCCTCAAACCAACCACTGCTTTGGCGGAACTTGTGAGTGGTGGGCCTAGGTGAAAAAAAATAGCTTTGGGCCCCCCTACTCTGCCCTACTCTAAGTTAAAAGTGCAGTGGGTGACAGAGAGAGGTAGAGGGTAACGGAGAGAAAATAGGTAGACAAAGAGAGGCAAGAAGGTGACAAGGAGACGGTGACAAGGAGAAGCAGTGGGAGACAGGGGGAGATAACAGGCAGTGGGTGACAGGGAGAGGGAAGAGGCAGTGGGTGACAGGGAGAGGGTGATAGGCAGTGGGTTACAGGGAGAGGGAAGAGGCCGTGGGTGACAGGGGAGAGGGTGAGATGTTACAGGGAAAAAACAGTGGGTGAAATAGAGGGGGAGAGGGTGACAGTGATAGTTGACAGGCAATGGGTGAAAGGGAGAGGGGATAGGCAGTGGGTAACAGGGAGAGAGTGATAGGTAAAGGTGACTGCAGAAGTTACAGGGAAAAGCAGTGGGTGAGAGGGAGAGGGTGACCAGCAGTGGGTGACAGGGAGAGGGGACAAGCAGTGGGTGGCAGGGAGAGGGTGACAGGCAGAGTGTGACAGAGAGAAGATGATAGGAAGAGGTGACAGGCAGTGGATGACAGGGAGATGCAGTGGGTGCCTGACACATTATACCAGACTGTAGTACCCCCCACATTATGTCACACTGTAGTGCCCCACACATTATGCTACACTGTAGTACTCCCCACATTATGCCATATGTAGTGCCCACACATAATTCTAAACTGTAGTGCCCACACATTATGCAACCTATAATCAGAGCGGCTCTTCCATTGAGCTTATTGGGCAGTTGCCCAAGGGCCCCAGCTGCAAGGGGCTCACCAGGCTCCCTGTTGCCGCGGCCAGTTGGCAATTTTTTTTTAAGCACTGTGTCCCCCCCCTCCGTGATGAGCAACCCCCCCCCCACGCAGTTGACAAAAACTCACCGCCATGGGCGGATTGGGCCACCAGTCCCTGTGTGGCCGCCCTTCATTCCCCACTGCTCTTCTCCACCGGCTGGCTGGCCGCTGCTGCGATCAGAGCTTGGCTCCAATCGAGCAGCGTACTGTAGTTGAAAAAAAACGGCAGATGGTGGAGCTGCTGCACATGTCCACCCACAGCAACTCCTCCCATAAGCCTTTGCGGAGCCATCAGTCACTACTGGCTGCTCTGCCTCCAGGACAACCACGGCCCGCCTCCACCACCCTCTACATATAAAGTGCAGCGCAGCCTTCCCTGCATGCACAGCAGCAGCGGCACCCGGCAACCCATGGTGTACACAGAAGTCAAGGAGGAGCAGGTACCCGCATCGGCCCGTCAATTCTGATAGTAATGTGACAGTCAGTAAGTAAGCTTTAGCTAATAAATCTGCCTGTCCAACTAGTGTCAAAGGGGGGGAGGGGGGGTTTTGATACACAGGGTGCGAGGTGAATCGATGGAAGAGTGAGGATGGGGAATGGAGAAGCTGAGAGATGAGTTTACAAGGGCTTAGGCCGGTGCTGAGGGCCTGAGGGGAATCAATGTTTGTGTTTATTGTTTTCCCTGTGAGGGCAATCATTGAATCAATGGGCCTAATTCAGAGCCGGACGCTCTGACAGAGTGCTCGCTCTGAATCAAGGCCTGCATTTTTTTTTCAGAACGGCCTCCTGGCCGCTCGCATAGCTGTGGGTGACCACCCACAGCTATAGCGAGCGGCCATCATGATGGTTGCGATGGTCAAGACAATTGCGACCATCGGGCTTCCAACAAGACCCTTGTGGTAGGGTCTTGTGGCCGCAAGCCCCAGAGAGCTTTCGGCTCTAACAGAGCCGAAAGCTCTCCCACTGACATCACTTGTGATGTCAGCGGGGCCTGCCCCAGATGGTAAGCGTTCCCATGGGAACGCCTCCGTCTGGGCAGCCACGCCCACGGTCCGCCCACCAAAGGGGGCGTGCTCTCACTCAACATCGACAGCATGCCCCCTTTGGTACAAGACTCGGAGCGACGGTTTGCCCTTCACTATCCGGGTATCGCGCATGCGCACTGGGCCACCGCTTGCGAGCGGGTCTGAATCAGGCCCAATGTCTTTTATTTTTTCCTGTGTAGGACAATGTGTGTGCTTTGGGGGCTGTTGTGTGTTTTTTTTTCCCCATGGGGGCCAATCTTTTTTCTTGTCGGGGCCAATGTATTTTTATTTTTTCCTAAGGGGCCATTGAGTTTGTTTTCCTGTTGAGGCCAATGGGCTCAATTCAATTCAGTGCGATGCTGAATAACCCCAGAAGGATGCTCTTGGAGCTATTCAATTCAGCTCACTGTTTGGTCAAACAGTTGGCAGTTTAGTCGGAGAATGCTGGTTCTTTCAACTTAACCTGGGTGTTTAGTCACAAGAACAAGCAATCTCCAACTAAAGGGCCAGCTGCGAGGCTGTTAGCACTGCTCTAAGCAGGAAAATAGTCTTGCGGACGGCACTTTATCTGTAGATACTGACAGTGAGTATCTCCTTACACATTCTGACACATGCCTGTACACCAAAGAAGAGCAATGTAGCTGCATTAGCATATAGTCGCAGACACAGCAACATCAAAAGAAGCAAGAAAGGCCGCTACTGCCTCCGACTCAGAATCAGGGACTATGAGGAGGGGGGTATCCCGCCCCTTTTGACAGACCCCCCCCCATTAGGGCTTCTTTCATAAACTTCCTGGGCTGGTTTTACATCCCCTGCTCACCGCCGTTATTACACTGTCCTGTCCACGACTTCCACCAGCGCCAGACAGAGTCTCTCTGAGAGATGACTGCTGATTGGTTGCCTTGCTGCATGAGCCGCAGCAGCTCCGCCCAGGCCAGCTGCTGCTGGGTCCTTCAAGTGTGCCGCTCAGTCACCTGCCACGTAGCTGCTCTATCTGTTGCTGGACTGAATCTGATCACTGGAGGATCTGTCAAGGCCGTCATCGCCTCTGTCCTCAGGATTCAGGTGGGTCAGGACTCCTCAGCCAGATGAGCCACTGCCTCCCAACCCGGCAGGTAATAGGAGCCAGGCTGTGTTCCGTAACAGGGTCTCTGACTGGGCATTGGATTTGGGAATGGATGTTACATTCTCCACTCCCACTAAAAAAAAAGAAAAAAAGAGTGCAATCAATACCACCAGGCTAGAATAGAATAGGTAGGTAGGGGCCACAGTGCATTGCTTTGCCCAGGACCCACACTTCTGTTAAGACAGCCCTGCCTATAGTGCCCACATATTATGCTACACTGTAGTCCCCACACATTATGCCACCTATAGTGCCCACACAGTGTACTCATACTCACCAGCAGCATCAACAGGCAGCCGTCAGAGCAGCAGTCACAGCCTCACAATGAGTCACACCCATGAGGCTGTGCTGGCTCAGAGGAGCATGTGATGGCTACTCCAATCAGGGCGCAGCACATGCTCCTCTGACCCCATTACAGACACTACTGGCATTTATTATCCAGTAGTACACTGTAGTGTTGAGCCTGACTGCACTGTGCTCCGGTCCCCTGCGTGTAGCTGCTGGCCGGGTCAGTCACAGCCTTGATGACTGCGTGGCAAGCAGCTGCACTGCAGTCTGCCATACAGGCAGTGTGGACCCCTATACTGCGGCACACCACTGCACCGCCAGTGGTTCCGCCCCTGAACCACTGCCTCTCCCCTATTATTGTATACATACCAAAATAATAATTCGGCACATCTTTTGTTTCTCAGTTATTATTTTTACTTGTTTCTAAAGTAACGGCCGATTTGCAACTAATCGGGTGAATGGCTTGATTTATCACATAGTGGGTCTGATTCAGACCCGGATGCTAAGCTGCGTTCGCTCGCTATGGGCAATTGTTGCCCATCTGCGCATGCATATGCATCGCAGTGGGTGTGCGCTAGCCAATCACTGTGATTGGGAATCGTGTGCTTTTGGCACAAAAACTGAGTGCTACCTTGAGTGAC
The DNA here is from genome assembly GCA_031769625.1 of Taudactylus pleione. Taxonomy (NCBI): domain Eukaryota; kingdom Metazoa; phylum Chordata; class Amphibia; order Anura; family Myobatrachidae; genus Taudactylus; species Taudactylus pleione. The sequence continues at coordinate 17,344,500 of JAUIMM010000113.1, read as the reverse complement.
AAATAGTGCAGTTTGTGGGTGGTAACAGGGGAAGGTGCTTGTGAACGGGAGAGTGGTGCTGCGAATACAGGTGTGTCTGGGCATCAAAACTGAGTTTTATGGGTGTGCATAATTAGCATGGAAGCGTCATTGTACACGTCACTTGGTTGTATCTCAGCCTGCAGTGATCGCAGTGCTTGTGGTGGTGTAGGGGCTACCTCAAGCGCTGCATGCAGCTCCGATGGCTCTCGATGGTACCGATTAATCCTATACTTACTGGAGATGACGTGTGTTAAGAAAGGAAAGTGGGCGTCTTTATACACAAGCTTATGCTCACTGCCATCGCTCTATAAGACATAGAGGACGTCCCTACGCCACACGGTGCAATCACGGAATTTGCATACCCAGCCCCTTTTAACCGTGAGCGATTGCGGCTTATCATCCGGGTCTGAATCAGGCCCTGTGTGAATTCAGCTTCTCACCGATAAAACAGTTAGAAAACATCCACAAACGTATTCCTTTGATTATCTGATTTGTCAGTCAAGAACAAAAATCACAGCCTCAAATCCCGATATCGAGCAGTGTGTGCATTCTCAATAATCTGCCCATATTTCCGATGTTCTCCAGTCACTATGTCATCATGGGCGGACATATACAAAATCAGTATGGTGTGGTGAAAAATCACTAGCTTCTATGGAAAAACTACATAATGTGTAGCACAGATATTGGAGCTTTCAATTTTCCGAAAAATCATCCTGTTCCTTGTCCCGATCAAAAAAATCTGACAGTGTGTAGCTAGCTTTAATTTAATGTTTGGCAAAACAGTCATTTCACTATAAACTAATAATACAACAGCCAATAACTGTAATTACTTTCCTAAGTCATGTTTTGAAGTCACTCCCCTCCCCGCAGCAGTCCCCCCATCCCCCATGCGGCAGTTTGCCCCCCCCCCGCAAAATAAAAAGATTACTCACGTGGCTGCTCCGGAGCAGAGAGAGTGCCGGGGAAGGAAGAGTAAGTCACTCTGTCAACCGGCAGCTCTCAGGCTGGAAATGACAGTGACTGCCTGGGAGGGGCTGCATGCTTCTGCTCCCTCTACAGTCAGCACCAACAAGGTATTAGTGACAAGTCTTCTTTGGTCTGGGCGCAATGGTGGCAGGAGTCAGCGTTGCAGGTACGATGCCCTGGCTGGTGGCGCCGCCCTTTGCTGGGCCAGTAATGGCACCAAGGGCATGTGCCCCGCTCGACCCCCCCTAGTTACGCCACTGCCTGTGATATGAAACTGTCTTCCACAATCTCACCTTTGTAGCAGAGTATGGCTGTTCCTCACAGCTGTTTCTGTTTCAGTTTATGACTGTGTTTCAATTTACATATAAAAATGATGATCATGACTGGTTAATCATGCACCTGACTATAATACTATAAAATCTCTGACTTTGTGCAAGTGTACCTAGAAGAATTGATGCTTTTGGAAAAGGGTTGTCACACCAAATATTGATTTGATTTAGATTTCTCCTCTGCTCATCCATTTTAACTACTAATAAATTAATAATGATGCATTAGAAATCATGCAATTGTAGTACATAAACCTGATCCTACAATGTACTTGGTATAACTGGAACTGTGTTATTACCAGCTATATGTATTTAGCATGCAGAAAAACACAAATTCCGTCCCAATTGCATGAGTTCACAAAATTTACATTCAAATATGATTGTCACACTTTTGACCATTCTTCTACTCCACCTAGATTAGCAATCATTCTGGTCACCTTCCTAGTTTGTCAAGCTTGTTAACAAAATGTGGGCTATCCTTTCAATACTAGTGTATATATATCACCATCAGACAAATCAAGGATATTGATCCATGTATAGAAGGGGTATTCCACTGGTATCCTCTTCTGAATTAATGAATGAACTAATTATATTTACTACAACACTTTGCTGTCTCTCCTTAACTGATATCACATATACATATACCTATGGATCCAATGTAAAGTTTTCTTATGTACATTTCAGTCTTCTGTAGAGGACATTGTCAAAGGCCTTGCTAGATACGTTACATTTATAGCTTCACCCTTTTCCTATCTCCTGGGACTACTAATCTAAATTGTGGGTGGGAGAATAATGGGATAACTCTTAGTATTCCAGTATATATTCCATAAGGCTTTTTTATTTTTTCAGTCGAGAAGGGTAATAGGTGAGTAAGGGGTGAGCCAGTAAGGGAGGTGAAGCAACTATCCCCACAGAGCAATGACATTGGCGAGTGAACAATCTTTGCATGGCCTCATTCTGAGCGGGGCATGGACATGCCCCCTCTCCAGCACTGGGGCCAACAAGAGTTCATAGGAGGCCTGTCTAACAAATCCCCTTACTACAGAAGATTTATATATGTGGTACCCCTGGGGGAATTGTAGTGGGCACAGATAAATTAGATGTAGATGGTACCTTACAGTTGAGATGGCAGTTCCAGCAGCTCTTCCTTCTCCTTTGGAAATGACTCCACAAGCTTTATCCACCTCCAGCTGTCGCAGAGAGGCCAGCCCCATACACACAGTAAAATTATATAATGTGATAGCCTCATTAAGACAAAAATCAAGTAGATTTATTAAAGAGGAATAGGAGCATGTAAATCTAGGTGAGGTCACTTTATGTAAATAATGATCATCATACAGATGATGGGATGTAGTTTAATCCTGGCTGTCAGGATGCCGGTGCTCAGAATGCTGGTGCAGGAATCCCAGCACCAGTCAGAATCCAGACGACCAGCATCCCGACCTGCCGCCATCCCTGGGGTAAGTAGTGGGGAGGGAGGGTTAGGGTTAGGATACTTACTGACAGGTGTTGGTATCCTAACCCTTTTGGGATGATGGTATCGGGATTCTGACCGCCGGGATCCTGTGTTTAGCAAAACTGTGAAAAAATCAGTACAATTGAGTACCATCGTAGCCTCACACACACTTTCACTAGCTCTGACTTTACCCAGAAATTGCTAACTTCAGCGCATGCTATCAGGCCTCAGGCTACCGAGGGCATCGCAGTGGACAATTTGTGCACGCCCATGCAACGGTGTTGAAACGCATTGGCATGCCTGCATTTTCCCCGATCACCCCCATCACCACCCACAAATGGCACTTCCTGTCAATCACTCTGCAATGGGTCTGCATAGTCACTGTGATCGCAGTCCTGATTGTGCAGATCACAACAAACGGCCGATTGCGTGCCTATTAACAACTGCAATCCTAGCTGAATCAGGCCCACAGTAATGAATAGGCAATAGTCAATAACTCTTTCCATTTGTTTAATGGGCTTCTTTATCTTTGCTGTTGCAGTACCTATTTGGCTATACTTAGGAAAAGGGGAAGTACTTGGTTGTCTCAATATACTATACTTTAAACTAGAGATGAGAATTCCGGATTCAGGAGAATCAGACAGACCCAAATTTTGGGTTTCCAGGTGGATCCAAGTCTCAGCTCGGATCCTTCCGCCACGGTCGCCTCTCAAAATGAGGCAAAACTTAAATTTCCCAGAAATGACGGAACTCACTTGTTTTGGATTGCATATAAGTCCCTCCCTCATGGTTTCAGATGCCATTATACACAGGAGGGTGCTTGGAGAGGGTTGTAGGCTGTAGTTGTGTTTAAAGTTGCTATTACAAAGAGTTGTAGGTATTTGGAGAGGGTGGATAAAGGAAAGCTGCACTTCCAATTGTTTTTCACAAGGGTATTTCTATCATCTACATTACTGTATACATTAAAAGAAGGCATCTTTAATCTGTGTGTCTGTGAGTGTCAAACACTAGCACACTTTAATATAATTTACAAATTAGCATCTCAAACAGTCCCTTTGAATACTGGGAGGAAAAAAGGCATCTTGGAGCCCCTTGTACAAATTAGCTATGGTGTACTTAAGCTTCCCACCCTCCAGTGTGTACTTGGAAAGTGTTTAGCATATCCATAAACAGGAATGGGTATGTAATGCCAGATGTCGGGATGCCTCCTGGATTCCAGCATCAGGATTAATGTAGGTGTCAGTATTTTGATGCCTACCTTAACTCCCTTGTTGAGATTCCAGCATCGGGATAGAGACTGACATAACTACATCCCCCATAAACATTGTCAGTGATCGCAAATAGGAGGCTACTTTTGAAAAATGTGGAAAACTGATCAAAATTAACTACAAATTCCATGAGGAATACCTTTTCCATGCATTACAAACAGAGACTGCAATGGTGAATTCCAGTGGGGATGAGTTAATATTGTGTGCTGATGATATTAACAACATAGATGAGGGTGATGCTAAGTTTAATTATATCTTGAACTTTGTGGATGATTTACACTGTTAGCCTTAAGCCCATTGGTAGCTTGGTTTAACCAAACAACCATTTTTTTGTGGTGGCCCAAACAAACCAAGAACTTCAGACACAAAGTGGCAGTCCCTGTTACTGAAGTGCTTGGTTTATTAAACTTAGTGTGTCCTTTTTAAAAAAACAACATAAGGGAGGGTGGTCCCAAGGATAGTTCCATTATTCACCCCTTTTCATTATGGGTTTTGACAAGATTGTGAGTGTTTGACAGGCAGCTTATTATTCTGTACTTTTACTGGGTTTCATGGCCCAGAATCTAAATTATATTAACACAAAGCAAAATTCTGACCTCATGAAGACAAGGTTACAAGTGTCCACATGATTATCAACACTAAGTGCCCATACAATGAATGTGAATAGTGTTTAATTATATGTTATTAAATGTTATTAGAGGAATTAGTTTAAACCTATGCTTTCATTAAGTCCCTTAGGGACTAAAGTATCCAGCTTATATATCCTTTTAGATTCTAGTTGGAGGAGTTTTTTGGATCTATCTCCCCCCACAATGACAAGAGAACTTTATCTGTTATGGGATAACTGACAGAAACCACTCCATGCTGTACCAGAACAAAATGTCTGGCTACTGGCTGGTCAGTGTTACCTACTGAGATGGCAGCTCAAATTGCGGACCTGTTGTGCCATCCGTTCTTGAACTGTCTCTCTTTCTTGACCATATAGTGTAAACCACATGGGCAAGACAGGAGATAAACTACAAATTTAGTACTACAAGTGAGAGGATAAGTAGTCATAATTTTTTCGTACCTGATATATATTTAGACAGCACTTACCAGTTTCCTTGGTTGAAAAATCACAATTGTATTAACAGCATTGCATACATGTGGCCGACATTTTAGTCAAATTGATCCCCTTTGCCAAGACAACAAACAGCATAATCTCAGTCAAAGCTCCATGGGAAATGTGCTTTGACTGAGATGATGCTGTTTGTTGTCTTGACAAAGGTCATAAATATGACAAAGTTTGACTATTAATAACATTTTAATTTTTCTACTAAGAAGACTGGTGAGTGCTGTCTTCATCAAGGATTATGGGGTCTATTTACTAAGCAGTGTTAGGAGGCAGAGTGAAAAGTAAAAAGGTGCCAGCCATTCAGCTCCTAACTGTCATTTTTTAAACACAGCCTGTGAGATGGCAGTTAGGAGCTGATTGGCTGGCACCTTATCACTTTTCACTCTATCTCCTAACACTGCTTAGTAAATAGGCCCCTATATATTCAATAGCCTGATTTCATCTCCAGTCTTCGGTGATCTACCTGGAGTAGCACAACACCTGCTGGGATGGAACATGAGTGCATTATAGAGACAAGCAATTATAATCCAGCACTCTTGTGGCTTAATGGAAGTTGTAGTTGCTCTTGTGCTTTCCTTGTGGAGCACAAGACCCCATATGTAGAGAAGTCAGAAAAGATGGCACTCATAGGGGTCTATTGCAGTGTTAGGACACAGAGTGAAAAGTGATAAGGTGCCAGCCAATCAGCTTCCTACTGTCATCTCACAGGCTGTGTTTGAAAAATGACAGTTGGAAGCTGATTGGCTGGCATCTTATGACTTTCTTATCACTTTTCACTCTGTCTCCTAACACTGCTCAGTAAATAGACCCCCTAGGCTGTAAAGCTTATGAAAACTTGTTTGTTTAGTGATGTTTCAGAATCTCCCATTGCTTATAAAGATGGTTTTTATTAGGGATGACCCCCCGATCCGAGCCGAGAACCGAGTCCGGCTTGGATTTCCCACCTGACTCTGATCTGATATCGAGGCAAAATGGCATCATCCCACTGTCAGATCTCGCAGGTTTTGGATTCTATAAAAGGTCCCCGCGTCAGCATCATTTTTCACTCCGGCTGTGGACAGTGAAGAGGGAGGGTGGGAGTTAGGTCTGGCTGGGCTGTGTTGTGCTGCTGTTGTCCATAGGGGCTGTGTCCACTCCAAAGTCCATAGGGGCTGACTGGTTTGTGATTTGCTGCTGTTGTCCATAGGGGCTGGCTGGGCTGTGTTGTGCAGTCAGTTGTCCATAGGGGCTGTGTCCACTCAAAGTCCAAAGGGGCTGGCTGGGCTGTGTTTTGCAGTGTCCCATAAAGGCTGTAGTCCTAAAGGGGGGCTGTAGTGTTGTCCAGGGGGTGATCTGTCCATCAGGGGTGCTCCCCCCAAAGTGCAAAAAACCTATTCTTTTTTTCTGTGTTTGTACATTGTGTGCGCATTAGCCGCACATGCATCAACAAAGCAGCAGCGCCAAGCATGCGCCTGTGTCATAAATCAAGGGCTGGCTGGGTCATCTGTTGAAGGGTGGTGTGACCCCCAAAGTGCGCTCCAAAAAAATAAAAAATATTTTTCTGTGTTTGTGACTTTTGTGCGCTGTAGCCGCACCTGCATCAACAAAGTAGTGCCATGTGTGTGCCTGTGTCATAAGTAAAGGTCTGGCTGTCTTGTCTGTTGAAGGGTGGTGTAACCCCCAAAGAGCCAGAATTTTTTTTTTTTCTCTGTTTGTGACTTGTGTACACTGGAGCCACACATGCATCAAAGAAGCAGTGCCAAGCGTGCGCCTATGTCATAAATCAAGGGCCGGCTGGCTCGTCTGTTGAAGGGTGGTGTAACCCCAAAGTGCTCCATAAAATAAAAAATATTTTTTTTTCTGTGTTTGTGACTTGTGTGCGCATTAGCTGCACGTGAATCAACAAAGTAGCAGTGCCAAGCATGCGCCTCTGTCATAAATAAATGGCCGGCTGGCTCATCTGTTGAAGGGTGGTATAACCCCCAAAGTGGCGGAAATAAAAAAAATATTTTTTTCTGTGTTTGTGACTTGTGTGCAGTGTCTCATAAAGGCTGTAGTCCTAAAGGGGTGCTATAGTGTTGTCCAGGGGGTGCTCTACCCATCAGGGGTGCTCCCCCCAAGTGCAAAAAAAACAATTCATTTTTTTATGTTTGTGTGCGTTGTAGTCGCACGCACGTGCTTCAACAAAGTAGCAGCGCCAAGCGTGCGCCTGTGTCATAAGTCAAGGGCCAGTTGGCTCATCTGTAGAAGGGCGGTGTAACCCCCAAAGTGTGCTCCAAAAAAACATCTATATATTTTTCTGTGTTTGTGACATGTATGCGCTGTAGCCGCACGTGCGTCAACAAAGTAGTGCCAAGCGTGCGCCTGTGTCATAAGTAAAGGGCCGGCTGGCTCGTCTGTTGAAGGGTGGTATAACCCCCAAAGTGCCTGAAAAATATATATATATATATTTTTTTCTGTGTTTGTGACTTGTGTGCACTGTAGCCGCACGTGCATCAACAAAGTAGCGCCAAGCGTGCGCCTGTGTGATAAGTCAAGGGCCGGCTAGCTCGTCTGTTGAAGGATGGTGTAACCCTACAGTGCCTGAAAAAAAAAAATATATTTTTCTGTGTTTGTGACATGTGTGTGCTGTAGCCGCATGTGCATCAACAAAGTAGCACCTGCTGGTGAAAACACTGTCAGCTGAAGCGGAACGTGACATGTCAACAGCTCCTTCTTCATTTTCTCCCGCAATTGGGGCTGCCAGGAAACAACTTATGTATCCTAAACAAGCCGCTGGCAGTGATGCAGGGCAGGCAGGACCAAGTTTGGACATCTGGTCCGGACTGAAGGACCTGGCAACAATTTCTGACATGTCTACTGTCACTGCATATGATACTGTCACCATTGATAGAATGGTGGAGGATTACATCGGTGACAGCATCCAAGTAGGCATGTCAGACAATCCGTACCTGTACTGGCAGAAAAAAGAGGCAATTTGGAGGCCCCTGTACAAACTGGCTCTATTTTACCTAAGTTGCCCCCCCTCCAGTGTGTACTCCGAAAGAGTGTTTAGTGCAGCCAGGAACCTTGTCAGCAAAAGGCGTAGGAGGTTGCTTCCACAAAATGTGTAGAAGATGATGTTCATCAAAAAGAATTAACAACTCTTCCAGGGAGACCTGCCTCCAGAAAGTACAGAGGGACCTGCGGTGGTGGATTCCACCGGGGATGAATTAATACTCTGCGAGGATGAGGATGTACACAACACTGAAGAGGGTGGGGAATTGGTGGATGAGGAGGATGAGGACGACATCTTGCCTCCGTAGAGCCAGTTTTTGCAGGGACAGATTAATTGCCAGCTTGTTTTGTGGGGGCCCAAACAAATCAATAATTTCAGCCACAGTCATGTGGCAGACCCTGGCTGTGAAATGATTGGTTTGTTAAAGTGTGCATGTCCTGTTTATACAACATAAGGGTGGGTGGGAGGGCCCAAGGTCAATTCCATCTTGCACCTCTTTTTTTCTTTGCATTATGTACTGTTTGGGGCCTAGTTTTTCAAACTGCCATCCTGTCTGCCACTGCAGTGTCACTCCTAGATGGGCCACATGTTTGTGCCACCCACTTGTGTTGCTTAGGTAGCATAGTCATCCAGCTACCTCGGTGCAGCCTTTTGGTCTAAAAACAATATTGTGAGGTGTGAGGTGTTCAGAATAGACTGGAAATTAGTGGAAATCAATGTTATTGAGGTTAATATTAGAATGGGAACAGAAAACCCACAAATTCTGTGATTTTAGCTGTTTTTATGCATTTTTTCAAAAAAATACAGATCCAAAACACAAAACCCCGAACCCAAAACACGGAAGGGTGGTTTTGGCAAAACCAATCCAGATCCAAAACACAAAGAAATATCCAGATCCAAAACCAAGACACAAAACACGAAAGTGGCCGGTGCACACCCCTAGTTTTTATCCGCTTTACAGCATCTGAGCCTTTTCCGAGTGCTCTCTCTAATTTCTAAAAAAAAAATTTCTCTGCATATATGACTAGTCATCTTGCAAAGGTTGACCTATTCTGAATGGATGTCAACAGCAAAGAGATTGACATGGTCATTAGGTCGACCATCATTCTGTCAACAATGTCTTGCTCCCCACAGTGTGGTACTCTACGATATGGGAATGGTGAAGATAATTGCATTATATTCTTCATTATTCCATTGCTTAATAGTGGAAATACCTAAAAAATGCAGAAATGATAGCTGAAAAAATCATTGCTGATTAGAGCCCTAAATGAGAAGACCCACACAAATACTTAGAGAACCTGTTGGAAATAGAGATGCGTGCTGAGCCCCATGTTTTGGTTTTGGATCTGTATCTCCTTCAAGGATTTGGATCTGGATTTGGTTTTGCAAAACCGCCCTTGCGTGTTTTGGTTTTGGATCTGTATTTTCTTAAAAAATTGATAAAAACAGCTAAAATCACATAATTTGGGCCTTTTTTTTGTTCCTACAGTATTATTAACCTCAATAATATAAATTTCCAGTCATTTCCATTCAATATCCTTGCTAAAAATAAGTAGTCGCAGTTAACAAGCACCAAACGAAAAAACCCTAAACCATGTGTAAATAGCAACAGCAGACATGAGTGCCCCCTACACCAGTGCACATGCCCCCAGCACATGCCTATTCTCAGTGCACAATCTATATTTCCCTCCTGGGAGTGCTTGGCCACTGATGACTGGCACTCTGTGCCCATGTAAAGCCCTGTTCAATCAGCCTTTTTGTTGAGCAGTTCCCCAAAATCTCCCCAACCATAAAAACAGCATTTCGTACCTGCGGATTAGATACAGTGCAGGGTACAGTGCGGATTGGATACAGTGCAGGTCAGATACAGTTCAGGTCAGATACAGTACGGGTCGGATACTGGCCCTGATTCAGAGCTGGACGCTCTGACAGAGCGCTCGCTCTGAATTAGGGCCATCCCTCCTACTTTTTGGAGCGGCCTCCTGGCCGCTCGCATAGCTATGGGTGACCACCCACAGCTATAGCGAGCGCCCAAAATGAATGCCCCCGGCATGCCCACCAAAGGGGGCGTGCTGTCAATCACCATCGATAGCACATCCGCTTTGGTGTGAGACCCTTAATGACGGCTTGGCCATCGTTACTCGGGTCTCACGCATGCACACAACGGAGCCGCCTCCGTCATGCGCATGCGCACTTGGGAAACATCGACCTGCTTGCGAGCGCTCACGAGAGGGTCTGAATCAGGCCAAAAGTGTGTGTCGGATACAGGCCCTGATTAAGAGCCGGACGCTCTGACAGAGCGCTCGCTCTGAATCAGGGCCGGTCTTTTTTTTTTATTAGAACGGCATCCTGGCCGCTTGCATAGCTGTGGGTGACCACACACAGCTATAGCGAGTGGCCAGGAAGATGGTTGCAATGGTCATGACCATCACGACCATCGGGCTTGCGATGAGACCCTTGTGGTAGGGTTTCGTTGCCGCAAGCCCTAGAGAGATTTCGGCTCTAACAAAGCTGAAATCTCTCCCACTGACATCACTCGTGATGTCAGTGGGGCCGCCCACAAATATAGGCGTTCACATGGGACCGCCTCCATCTGGGCAGCCACCCCCCCGGCCTGCCCACCAAAAGGCGTGCTGTCGATGTTGAGTGACCTTTGGTACGAGACCCGGAGTGACGGATTGCCTGACGCTATCCGGGTCTCGCACATGCGCGCGACAGAGCCGGCTCCGTCGTGCGCAAGTGCTCTGGGCCACCATCGACCTGGTTGTGAGCACTCTGCGCTTGCGACCAGGTCTGAATCAGGCCCATAGTGCGGGTCTGATATAGTGTGGGATACAGTGTAAGTTGGATACAGTGCAGGCTGGATACAGTGCAGTATACAGTGTGGTTTGAATACAGTGGAGGTCAGATACAGGCCCTGATTCAGAACAGCTTGCTGCTGCAGGCAGCTCGCAGGGTCTGTGGGCATGTTTTTTTTTTTCTTTGTCCACCTCCCAAAGCCTGTGCGAGTGGGCAGGAGGCCATTGCGATAAAGGAGACCATCGGCCTTGCGACCAGACCCTGTTCTAGGGTCTCGGCTACCGCAAGGCCGAGTGGACTTCCTGCTCTAATAGAGCAGAAAGTCCACTACTGACATCAGTAGTGATGTCAGTAAGGCCTCCCACCAAACGCCAGGGTTCCAAAGGGAACGCTTGCATATGTCCAGCCACCCCCCCTACCCACCCACAAAACGGGGCGAGCTGTCACTCACCATCGACAGCCGTCCGTCTTGTTGCAAGCCCCGTAGCGACTGAACTTCACTCGCTCAGCGGGGCTCACGCATGCGCACGCCGGACATGGCGCATGCGCAGTGCTGTAACATCGGGCCACTTGCGAGCGCTCTGAATGAGCTCCATAGTGCGGGATACAGTGTGGGTTGGATACAGTGCAGGCCGGACACAGGGCCTGATTCAGACCTGGTTGTAAGCGCTGAGCGCTCGCAACCAGGTCAATGGTAGCCGCGGCTCCATCGTGCGCATGCGCGAGACCCGGATAGCAACGGGCAATCCGTCCCTCCGGGTCTCGCACCAAAGGGGGCATGCTGTCGATTTTGAGTGACGGCATGCCCCCTTTGGTGGGTGGGCCGGGGGTGTGGCTGCCCAGATGGAGACATTCCCATGAGAACGCCTACCGTCTCGGGGCGGCCCCACTGACATCACAAGTGATGTCAGTGGGAGAGCTTTCAGCTCTGTTTGAGCCAAAAGCTCTCTTGGGCTTGAGGCCACGAGACCCTACCACAAGGGTCTCGTCGCAAGCCCGATGGTCGCGATGGTCTTGACCATCGCGATCATCATCCTGGCTGCTCGCATTAGCTGTGGGTGGCAACCCACAGCAATGTGAGCGGCCAGGAGGCCGCTCAATAAAAAGAAAAAGATGCCCTGATTCAGAGCGAGCGCTCTGTTAGAGCGTCTGGCTCTGAATCAGGGCCACAGTGTGGTATACATTGTGGGTTGGATAGAGTACAGGTTGAATACAGTGTGATTCGGTTACAGTGCATGTCTGATACAGTGCAGTTTATAGAGCAGGTCGAATACAGTGTGGGTTGGAAACTTTGTGGGTTGGATACAGTGTAGGTAGGATATAGTGTTGGATACAGCGCGGGTCGGATACAGTGCAGGTTAGATACAGTGCGGTATACAGTGTGGTTTGGATGCAGTGCAGGTCAGATACAGTGCAGGTCCTGATTCTGTAAGGATTGTAATTGCAAAGCTGCATGCAAACAGATTTGCAATTGTGACCCTTGCAGATATGGTAATGCAGCAGGAGACATCACGCCTCCTGTGCATTACTTATATGAGCTGCGTTGTGACCCATGAGGTCCTATAGCTGGCCTCCACAGTTTAGAAGAAGAGGCCAGGAAATCTCCATCAGCCGACAGTGTCTGCAATGCAGGAGAGCCGGCGGTATCCTCAGTGCAGGGGTGCTGGCAGTGTGGGGGTGCCGGCAGTGTCCTCAGTGAGTTGGCACCAACAGTGTCTGCAGTGTGATGGTGCTGATGGGTGCTAGCACTGTCCTCAGCGTAGGGGGACAGCGGTGTCGGCAATACGGGGGTGCCGACAGTGTCGGCAGCAGTGTCAGGGAGGGGGCATGAGTAGTATCTAACTTCCATTTCCTGTGCCCATTGAAGTCTTAGAGCTTATTAGCTGAGAGCCGTGATAGATGGCTCTCTCAGCCAATCAGTGGCAAGCCCATTGAATTCAAAGGAACTTTGTAAGATGGATGCTTTAGGCAAAACCTTGAGATCCTTTAGCGGGATTATGAGGTTTTGACTCGAATAGGGATCCGAGGAGGATGGGCAGATCCGAGCTGTGTCTCAGATCCCCTCGGATCACCTTGGAACACTGAAGTTCATGTGGGCATGGTTCCCTTGGAACCAGGCCTGCTCATTTCTAGTTGGAAATATGTGGTTTACAGGTTTATCACGTGGCAGAGTTATATGTACATACCAGTGGATGCATTGAAAAAATGAACAACCAGGTTTCGTAACCAGTGGAGTGGTTTATTGGCAGTAAAATGAGTACAACCGTACTCACTGTTATACACACTGGTTTATAGAGCAGAGCATAGTCTCATACAGCTCACAAGCAGGTGATTGTATGCGGGAAACGAGCAACGGTACACAGTGACTAGAACATCTTTGTGGATGCAATATACCAGTAGTCTAACAGAGTTAAGTGGAATACATGCATCTTCCACTGTGACACTCTAATACCGTAAACAAAATGGTGCCACGCGTGCACAGTGGCAATCTTCAGTGGCCATCTTGGTGCAGGGAATGAATCCTCCCTGGAGGAGCAATATGTAGTCTGCACAGGAGCACTCTCCATCTTCAACAAAATATACACAAATATAATGCCCTGACTGGAACTGAACCCATGTCCACAGCATTGTGAGATATTACAGCACAGAAGTCATTCATACATAAGGATATAACAGTTATCTGATTATATTAGAACCAAGCTGCAGTACAAAAAACATTTATATATGTCATCTTTTATTTGACTTGTGTTGTTCTTAATAATAACAATAGGGTGTATTGTTATTTATAATACAGGAGATATGCCAGTGCTTCTAATTAATATTGAAATGATGATAAATAAATGATGTGATTATAACTGATGACATCAATAGTTTATAATTACAATAATAAAATTTACAAAAGTTTATCTGAGCAAAAATCATTACTCCTATATTAAAGAGACATCATTTACAGTAATTATAATGTAATTATATCAATCATCTATTAAATAAATCACAATAATTATATGGTATTGTAATTACTAAGAAATCAAAGACTGCATTGTGAATTGTTAAATCAGTAAGCTAATAATTTAACACAAATATGAAAGAGCCAATTGTATGGTAGAAAGCCATTTTCTTTCCCCTGAGGAGATTCAGATGAGTTTTTCCTAAACAATAGAGAACGCAACAATCACCAGAATGATATATCATTAAGATGGCTTTAGTTGCGTTGATGGCTTTTTTTTCCCAGATAGTATGACTATAGGGTTTATTTATTTTAGAAAAGAGGCAATAAACAGGACACTATGCACTTTTCATGTTATTACTTCCATGGGATTGCAAAATATGAGAGATATATGGGCTCGGTAAAGAGAAAGGGGTTTTTTTTATTGTTGCTGTAGATTTCTTTTAACATAATGAGTCTTTACGCAGTTACTAGTCATGTTTGGAAACTTCAAACCGTTCTCTTATTCTTGCTTTAAATGGAAAAAAAAATATTATTATTATTTTGTTTATCAGATTTACAAAATGAGGTCATTTGCCTTTTTATGTGTGTGCATGTTGTTTGTTGTTGCACTTTTAATTGCAAACTTTGATTGACTTAGTCAACATATTCTCTTTGTGGTCCTTCGTCTTGTCAGCTGTGGCTAGATTGATAAAATGCAAATGAACAAATCATTAACGAGTACAAGTTATGAATCTCTCAGGCAGTTCAGGACCCTATCAAATCCTGCACCTATTACTTTGTGTGATTGATGTACTATTGTAAGTGATTGTTCCTGATCTTATTAAATCTTATTGATTTTTTTTTCCCAGTTTCTATTTTATGCAGGACCAGGCTTGGACTATTATGAATGTTGCTGAACACCGTTAATCAAGCTTACACAGCTATTTTGATGGGAAACAATTAAAACTCTTGCGCTCTACCTTGCAGTTCGCTGCAGGGATATGAACCTCAGACGGGTAATAAAGAAAAAAGAAATTCTCCTTCAAGCAGTGTAAGCCAGTTTGCAATTATGTCTTTACATAACAAATTGATAACATATATGTATATATAATAAGCTTTAATCCACAGCACTCACCTATTACACTCCAAACTATATTCAATTTAAAATCATGGAATGTTAGTTCCACATTTTGCAGTATATGTATACGCTGGCCAGCTGCCATTAATGCATGATTAAGTATGTAATAATAACGAAGGAGCTATGGTTGTTTGCATAAAAGCATGCCTGGCAAACATTATGTGGCTATATTGTTTTACTATAACAGTGGAGTTGGTATGGTGATTATACAATCCATTTTCCATTTGATAAATTCAAACAGGTGGTAGGGATAGGAAACCAGTGCATTAAGCATATAGGTGAGTACAAACCATCCATAGACAGAATGTGGTAGAATGTGGTAGAGTCTCTGAGCAAAATTTACTAAGCAGCGGGTTCTAAACCCTGGTGGTTTGGTGGCGGTTTGAAGGCGGGTTCTAAATCCCAGCGGTTTGGTGGCGGTTTGACGGCGGTTTCTAAATGACAGCCCTGTTCTATTCTATTCTAAAATTTGTTTTGACGGTGGTTTTGCAGCGTTTTTGGACTTAGTAAATCTGCAGATAGCAAAACCACTGCCAAACCGCCAGGGTTTAGAACCACTCCGCTTAGTAACTTTTGCCCTCTGCATTTGTCTCTTGTTTTGGGTTAATCATTAGACAACCAATCAGATTTTAGCTATTTTCTTCTAGAAGGTGCTAGTTAAATGTTAAGTAGAATCTGATTTGTTGCTATGGGCAACATCACTTTTAAAACGCACTTCTAAAAACTCTCACTTTAGTAAATGTACCCCTCATCCTCATAGTTCTACTACAAACAGATGACACACCATATGGAAAAACATACAGTGTCAGAAACGGGCTGTAAATAATAAATCATGGGTAGGAAAGTTTAATGAGAGCAGAACAAGTAATGGATAACACTAAAAAAACATCGGTGTACACAGATTATACAGTACAGTTGTACAGGTGCTTACCCTTCCGGAATTTCAGGGAGGATTTAAGATTTGGACTAGTTCTCCCAGCTTCTAGGAGAGAAGGGACAGTGAATTGGGCAGGGTAGGGGGTGAGAAGACATAATTGGCCATGAATCGCACCTTTGCGGCCCCTTTCCCTGTAACGCAATGCCACAAATTGTGCATGATGCTGGAGGGGTGAGGCCATGATTACATGACATAGCTTCTCATTGCTACCACTTGGACATGACCCTCTTCTTGTCTCCTGGAGGCAATAGGAGAAATGTTGGCAGGTATGCTGTATACCTTTAAATGTGACAAGGAAATGAAATATGAAATATGCAAGAAAGTAAAAGTTAATTGAGATGGTGTGAAACTTGTATAGTAGACATTATTGTCAACATGTTTTAAAAGAGTACTGTACCATCATAGTCTGCAACACTGTACAGAAAATATTTGTCATGAACATTGGCTTCTGCCCCATTGGAGCTAAATTCTGTAACACATGGACAGACACACTCATACACAAATCGTTGTCCATTTTTTGTCAGCAGCCAATTAACTTACTGTACCAATGTGTTTTAGACTGTCTGAGGAAAGTGGATAACCTGGAGGAAACTCCCGATAACATTGGGACAACATGCAAGCTCTGCAGAGATAAGGCTCTGGTTGGGAATTGAACACATGACCTCAGGAATACCAATGCTAACCACTGTGCACTGCGCTGCCCCTGATTAGAAACACATATATGTAGAGGGCATCTATTCATAGATAGATAGATAGATAGATAGATAGATAGATAGATAGATAGATTTTAAAGATGAGCGGGATATCCCTGCCTGCCCTGGATCCCTCACCCGAGGCAAAACCTTGCGATCTCACTATCAGGTCGCTAAGTTTTGTATTGAGCAGGCTTAACGCTGATTGGCTGAGAGATCCATCTGTCATGGCTCTCAGCCAATCAGCGTTCAGTCCATTTAATATGCACAGTTGCACACAGTCAGGAAGCAAAAGAAGATGGCGCCTGCCATTTCCCGCTGCCTGACACTGCTGGCACCCCCCACTGCCGACACTGCTGGCACCCCCACTGGCAGCATCCCCTGCTGCCAACATCACTGCTGCCGACACTGCCGGCACCCCTGCACTGCTGCGCCCCATGTGCTGAGGACACTGTCAGCGACCCCCACACTGCCGACACTCCCACACTGAGGACACCACCAGCACCCCTGCACTGCCGACACTGTCAGCACACATGCACTGAGGACCCTGCTGGCACCCTCGCTCTGCCGACACCGTCAGCACCCTGCATGGAGAACACCCCTGCACTGCCGACACAGTCAGCAAACCTGCACTGAGGACACTGCTGGCACCCCCACTTTGCCGACACCGCCAGCACCCTGCTTTGAGAATACCCCTGCACTGCCGACACAGTCAGCAAACCTGCACTAAAAACACAACTGGCACTGCCGACATCGCCGGTACCCCTCACTGTGGACACTGCCAGCACCACAGCACTGCCATTGCATGTACTGAGGACACCGTCAGCAACCCCCATACTGCCGACACAGCTGGCAAACCTACACTAAAGACACCACTGGCACTGGTGACATCGCCGATACCCTTCACTGAGAACACTGCCAGCACTGCAGCACTGCCATTCCATGTACTGAGGACACCGTCAGCAACCCCCATACTGCCGACACAGCTGGCAAACCTGCACTAAAAACACCACTGGCACTTCCGACATCGCCAGCACCCTTCACTGAGGACACTGCCAGCACCGTAGCACTGCCATTCCATTTACTGAGGACACCGTCAGCAATCCCGCTCTGCTGACACTGCTGTCTCAATAAGTGCACTACTGTTGGATCCAACCCACACTGTATAACACACTGTATCTGTGTTGGAAATTTGAAGCTGAACTGCATGTTAGTGCTGCCCACTGTGTCACTTAGCTTAGTCAGCCAGCTAGCTGGATGCAACCTTTTGGACTTAATGAGATGAAAAAAATAATATTGTGAGGTGGTCAAAATTGATTGAAAATGACTGGTAAGAAATGTTATTGAGGTTATTAATACTGTAGAAACAAAAAAAGGCCAATTTTATGTGATTTTAGATTTTTTTTTATTAAATCCAGATCCAAAATCGAAACCCGAAAACAAAACACGGAGGTGAGGTTATGGCAAAATCAATCCAGATCCAAAAAACGCTGTGACTGGTTTTGGTTTTGGATTTTTTCCAGAAATTTACAAAAAAAACTAAGGCCCTCATTCAGACCCGGACGCAAGTGGCTGTTCGTACGTTCGGCGTACGTACACACATATGTTAATTCAAGCACTCGCTCGTATTTTCAAACGCATCGAAACATCCTCCCCAAACTCTACCGACCCCTCCTCTAACTAACGAGCGTGCCAAATAGCGAGCGTACATCCCCAATGTGGCTTGAAGGGTACAAAGTACAAACCGGAAGTGGGCCTGTCAGATTCCGATTACCTGCTCCTTTATTCTGCCTACCTCCCTCAATCGTATCATGCCAATCAATATATCAACTAGCTTAATAGTTTTTTTTTTTTTTGGACAATGCAAAAAACTTTACTCTTGTCCGTGTTTGTGTTTCCCCGCAGAATACGTACGGCTTAAACATTCGCTTTTCTTTGTCAAAATACATGTTTGAGCCAATTAAACATTTGTTTTATTTGTTTTTAACCACGCATATTTTCCTGGGTTCATTTCTTTATTTAAATTTGCTTACGCATGTCACAGCATCAAGCCTATCATAACTCTCAATAGATTTGGGGCCCTGTCGAACACATGACTCATACACTAACCAATAGAATTGGCCCTGTTAATTACCCAAATACATTAGCCAATCAAATTTATTTTCGGGTCTTTATTAAAAATGATTTTTAGAAAATACACCATTGCCATCATGAGAGCCTCGGCATTCGCCAGGCGCGAGCTGATGGTGTTAACCGAGGTCATGGACAGGCGGATCACCAGCCAGCCTCCCCCATCACCAATAGAGAAAAACGTTCCGCATATGCGGAGGTACGTGGCCGCCTGCGTTCCTTCGGCTCACGCCACCAGATCGGCCAGCTGGAGCGCAGGTGGTCCGACCTGCAACGGCGGACGCCCCGCTTGCTGGCATGCTTTCGCATGCAGATCGCGGAAAGTAAGTTTTTGTGACTGTGGTTTTCATGTTTATCTTTGTACTCATATGTGCATGGCCATGTTTTCATGTATGTCCTCTTTATTCTTTGTATTCATATGTGCATGGCCATGTTTTCATGTATGTCCTCTTTAGTCATTGTACTCATATGTGCATGGCCATCTTTTCATGTATGTCCTCTTTATTCTTTGTATTCATATGTGCATGGCCATGTTTTCATGTATGTCCTCTTTATTCTTTGTATTCATATCTGCATGGCCATGTTTTCATGTATGTCCTCTTTATTCATTGTACTCATATGTGCATTGCCATGTTTTCATGTATGTCCTCTTTATTCTTTGTATTCATATCTGCATGGCCATGTTTTCATGTATGTCCTCTTTATTCATTGTACTCATATGTGCATGGCAATGTTTTCATGTATGTCCTCTTTATTCTTTGTATTCATATCTGCATGGCCATGTTTTCATGTATGTCCTCTTTATTCTTTGTATTCATATCTGCATGGCCATGTTTTCATGTATGTCCTATTTATTCATTGTACTCATATGTGCATGGCCATGTTTACATATTTGTGTTGTCAAAAATTAGTGTTTAACTAGGTCTGGGTTGAAAATAACCACAATTTACCACAACCACAATTTACCATTTACCACAACCACAACCACATCTTTTAGGGGCAGAGCAAAGACTACGGCGTCATCGACGGTGCTCTCGGCCCCTCTCCCCAACCCCAAGCCAAACATCCACACCCCAAAATTCCCATATTTCCCCCTCCTCCCCAGCCTGCACAGACCCTGTTGACGATGTTTCGGGGCTCCTTCCCCTCCATCCCAATTCCCCCTCTCCTCCAACCACCCCTCTCATAACTACCCCCTCCCCTGAATCCCAAATCACCCCGCCAACCTCGTTGGGGAATGTTGGCACCTCCGAGGAGGATGAGGGAGTGGCTTCTGTAGCGGGCGTTATTTTGAACGGTATGTTTTTGTAATTTTTTAGTTTTTAGAAAAAACTGTTTGTATGTAATCCTGTGTCTGTGCCTTTTTTTGTGTGGTTTGTGAGAATTTGGTGTAGATTTCTGTTTGTCTTTACCTTTTACTGCTGATTTCCCAATACACATATCACACCTGTCAGAATCTGATGTTTTTTCTCGCAATTTTTGTGGTGTCCATTTTTGGGGCCTTGGTTTTTTTGGGTTAATTCTGCTTTTGGTCACAATATTGTCATTTTTGGTTAGCTTTGTTTGGCTTGTTTTTTAATGTGGTTTCATTATTTATGTATTAAGCCCCACACTTTTCTAACCCACAGAGGAACAGAGGCGTATGGCGGACTTAGCCGGATGTGTAGAAAGGATGCGGGCCTACGTCATTGGGCTGCTGGTGGTCCTTGACCATATGTCTGTCATCCTGCATCCCTAATTTTTTTTTGTTGTAAAAAATAGTTGTCTACAATAAAATTTTAATCTTAACGTTCTGTCTCATTCCTTGTCTCCAAATCTGAGCTTGTTTACACTGACATAAGTAGACTCTTCCAGCAAGTATTTGCCATTATTGTCACTAAGATTGTGTGTTGTATTTTGTCGGAAAACAGGCACAAGAAACACCTAACAGTAACAATCTGATTGGCCTTTTTTTGTGTTTGACAATTTATATATTACTACATTTTACAGGTTCCAATTTGAGGGGCAACCTGCTTAGGCCGAGATTACAATGCCAACTGATTGTACAGGATTCCTTTTGGTGTTGGTTTTGACCCAGAAAACATCTTTAAATTTAGCTCAACTTGCGTCATTACAGGATTACCCCTTATTAAATTTTAACGTGGGTGAACCTGGTTACACTTGCTTGTAATGGGCAATAAAATGACCAAAATTACACTCTCAAAACATTTATTCACAACATAACTAAAATAACAAAGTGTTCACTCACAAACAATACACACAGTGATAAACAAAAATACAACCCATAAAACAACATCTGAAAAAAGAAATGAAAAATCAAGAACTGGTTGACGAAGGACCATGCCAACATGATTCCACAAATGTTGTGTTGCAATATGGGTTCCAGAATATATATCCAATGTGTCCCCATGAAGGTTTTTTTTAGGGTAGCAGGAAGTAGTCATCGTTGATTATGAAATCAAACAGAAGATGTGGAAAAAAAAAGAAAATAATTAGATGTTCTCCAAAAATCCTTACCACATTGTGTCTAAACACTGTTGTGTTGCCAATAATTACCTAAAATATCTGGCCACCACATCATCGCGTATGGCCCCCCCACATACTGACCTCCGACCAACCTCGGGGGGGGCATCCTCAGGTAAGGCATCCTCTGGCTGCATTGGGACACCACTCCTTATGGCGATGTTGTGAAATATCCCACACAGGACCACAATTTTCGAAACCATATCCGGCAAATACATGAGCTCGCCACCAGAGCGGTGGAGGCATCTGAATCGGCCTTTTAAAAGGCCGATACAGCGCTCCACCACTTGCCTGGTGGCTGTAAGTGCGGCATTAAAATTACTTTGTGGCCCTGGTGTGGGAGCCAAATAAGGAGTGAGCAGCCAGGGCGTGCAAGGGTAGCCACTGTCCCCTGTGAAAAAGAAGTGACAACATCAGGATCACTGTGTATCAAGCTTAACATTGTTATGTACTAAAGGTCTCCACTTACCCAGAAGCCACGCATCACCAGCTTGTAGGTTGTTTAATTTGTGCCATATCCCTGTTTGCCGGATGACGAATGAGTCAAGTGCACTTCTGGGTAATTTTGCATTCAGGGACAGGATCTGGAGGGAGGCATCACATACCACCATTACATTCAGGGAGTGATAGTGTTTCCGGTTGCGAAATATGGCCTCCAGCCGTGCTGGAGGCTGAAGTGGTATGTGAGTACCATCCACAACCCCTATGATGTGTGGGAAGCCAGCTATTTGGTAAAAATTGGCCTTGGCCACACTAAGGGCACCCATATCCAAAGGCATTTTAATAAAATGATGGAGGTGCTTGAAAAGGGCCTCCATCACTGCCCTCAGGATCCGGGAAAAGGAGGATTGGGAGATTCCCGCCACTATTCCCACCGTTGTTTGAAACGATCCTGAGGCACAGAAATGTAACACCGCCATAAATTACGTAAGTGGTGGTATTGCTGTAGGACTGTCAATTTGCCGCTCAAGATCACTCTCTATTAATGAGAGAGTGTCTATGAAGATTTTGGGCGGAAGACGGTAGCGTCTTAACACCTCATCATCGGGCATTCCAAAAAGGGTGACACGTGTTCGATATATCTGGGGCCTTGCACGCCTACGATGCCTACGCCTGGGACGAGATTGAGGTTGGTCGGCTTCCGGGAGCATGGCCAGAACAATCCGACCAAGATCAACCTGAAATGGCAAGATTGGAATATAAGACTTTTTTCCCAAAAAAAATTAGAAATTTTACTTAGCTTGATGATACAATCCAATGATGCTTACATGCCGGGGTATTGTCATGATTGGCCAAACCTATAAATAATCACAAATAAACAATGCAACAATTTAGGGTCGGCATTTAGGAATCTAAATTGGGTGCAAGACAAAACATAAAAGGGGAGAAACACACATTTGGCCAAAGAGCAAAACGACTGTGCGCAGACTACCTCAATTTGGGCCCAAATGTATTAAACAAATTCTAAAGGGAAAACACAACCAATTTCACGGGTCTAAATAAGCATTTAAAAATGCGCAAATTAGTTCGCAAATACAAGTCACAATAGAAACAGATAAAAATGCGCAAATTAGTTCGCAAATACAAGTCACAATAGAAACAGATAAAAATGCGCTAATTAGTTCGCAAATACAAGTCACAATAGAAACAGATAAAAATGCGCAAATTAGTTCGCAAATACAAGTCACAATAGAAACAGATAAAAATGCGCTAATTAGTTTGCAAATACAAGTCACAATAGAAACAGATAAAAATGCGCTAATTGGTTCGCAAGTCACAATAGAAACAGATAAAAATGCGCTAATTGGTTCGCAAATACAAGTCAAAAAATATGCAGATATAAAAACACTAATTATTTCATACATTTCTGACTAACAAAACCAAAGGTTAAAAGTGTAAGGTCAAACAAAGTTGCGTAAAAAAAAAAATTAACATTTAATAAACAAGTGAAAAAATAAACTTACCAATAGAGAATATATAAGTCTCCGGATCAAAAGGTCGTTGGGGCAGAGCCAAAAGAAACCTAACAAAGGCGAAAATTGGAAACATTAACGAGCCAAAATTCACAAAAAGAAGGGGACACAAATTGAACAAAAGTTAGACGGCCAAAAACTTACCAAATAAATACACGCCAAATAAAAAAACCACCAGAAAAAAAGCGAAAGGAAAAAAATTAAAGAAAAAGACAAACCAAAAACAACTCCCAACAACGCCAAATCCAAAACCCGCAAACAATCCACTCCGACCAACGTAACCTCCAACAACCAACAACCGCCACCTCGACTCGAGACGCCCCAAGCCATAAATAGTGTTTAGTTTCCCGCACAAATTAAGGAGGGATCATAGGAACGCACAATCACTGATGCGGCCGAAAAATAAGGACGCATGTATAAATACGTCACGAGCCAAAAAAAACGTTCTGGTGTATTTCTTGTTTGGAGATAAGACATGGCTACAGACCAGGGAAGCAATGGCCAAGAGGCGGCCGGTAAGTATTTCAGGCATTTCAAAACAATGATTAATTTGAAACATAATATAGTGCAAGTTGTGAAGCTTAAATTTCTCAACATTTAAACAAATAGGTGAGGAGGATGACATGGAAGAGGCTGCTGGGCCCAGTATTCCGGCCAAAGCTGGCAAAAACAAAAGGCAGCCACAATTCACAAGAAAGGAGATGGAGGTTTTGGTTCAGAAGTGTGTGGACATCCTGCCACAGGCAGGCAGGAATATGAGTGCAAGCCAGAAGTGGAGAATGTGGGAGGAGGTAGCCAGTGCGGTCAATAGGGTGGGTGATTATGTCCGTCTAGCCCGGGATGTCAAACGGCGGTAAGTAAAAACTTGACCCCCCTAAAACCAAAACCCATTTAAAAAAAAAGGATAATGGTTCCAATTTCACCACAGATGGGCCGACTTCAAATATGATTTAGAAGAGCTGGCACAGGGGTGTGTGCAGGCTGTGGAGGTGTTTGGCATGTCCAACATGAATACGGACATGCCAGACTTTGCGGCTCCTCATGTTGTCCAAGGTAAATATTGTGATGTCACCAACTCTGAAATGTTATTGTGCCAATATGTAGATTCTAATGTGACTCTTTTCTCATTTTGCCAACAGAGACACAGGCGGATGAGTCTGCTCCAGAGGGGAGCCTTGGCCGCAGAATTTCTGCTGGCTCTGCAGGGGAGGAACCAGTACATCCGGCTAAGGACCCTGCAGAAGCCAGTCCTGGGCAATCCACCTCGCAGGCAGTGTCCCTCCTCACAGAACTCAATTTTAAATCGGATTTCCATACGGAGATTTTGCAGAGGATGGACGCCAGTCTGGTACGGGTGGCTGAGGCCTTGGAGCAAAATGCTGTGGCCAATGTGACCATTGGTCAGGCCCTGGCAGAAAATACCAGGGCCAACATCCGCATCGCCAATGCCCTGGAGCAACTCGTTCGCCAGCACATGGTGGAGCCGACCTCCATTCCTGCCGGAACATCAGGATCCTCCACCTCTGGCACAACATCAGCCAATCCTCCAAATGTGCCTAGCCCTGTGCCTAGTCCAGAGGCCAC
The DNA here is from genome assembly GCA_031769625.1 of Taudactylus pleione. Taxonomy (NCBI): domain Eukaryota; kingdom Metazoa; phylum Chordata; class Amphibia; order Anura; family Myobatrachidae; genus Taudactylus; species Taudactylus pleione. The sequence goes on along the minus strand of JAUIMM010000113.1, from coordinate 17,319,667 downwards.
AACATCTGCCTCTGGACGGGCCAGCCCAATGTCATCCCGGACCCGGTCTGGCGCCCTCCCTCCCCCAGCCAAACGGGGGAAAAAACTTTGACAGCACTGGCTACTTTTCCCACACTCCTTCTGTGCTTGCCCCATATTCCTTTCTGGCCAAAACTTCCCTCTCCTTTCTTGTGAATTATTTTTAATTTTTAGCTTTAAGTTTCCATACCTTTTATGTTTGCACAAATAAAAAATTTTTTGGGAATAACACTGCAAAAAATGTTTGGGCCAAAAATGTGCATGAAAATGTTTTTATTTTCCAATAAATTTTTAAAAAATGTTCGACATTGTATTCTGACATTATTGTAGCAATGGTTTACATTTAATTCTGGCCCACAAGGCAAAAACGAGCTCCCCCAAAATTTAAACGAAAAAACAAAACAAAAGGGCTCTTTAAGGAACACTTTAAAATTTACATAAGGATGCAAATTCTCCAGGCAAAAGCAAAATGGAAAAAAACACACAAACATGATGACATTATTGTTACAATAGCCCAAAAACCAAATATCAACCAAAAAAAACCCACCAACAATTGTACTCTAATTGATTGTGTAATCCTGACATTGGCCCTCATTCAGAGCCGCACGTTACCAACAGTACGCTCGTTGCGTTCCGATGTTGACTAACCGCGCATGCGTCGGTGTTACACTGCGCATGTGCGTACGGCAGATTGCGAGCTTTTTTTCTCTCGTTCCTAAAATAGCGTACAGGAAGTGACATGTCAAATGTGATTGACAGAACAGGGCGTTTTTGGGTGTTGACGGGGGTGGAGATGGAAAAACGCAGGCGTGGCGAGGCGTTTTTGGGGCGTACATACATTAGCAGATGCGAACGTCAAATGTGTTCGGACCGTCACATACGTCACTGGAACATCCTCTTTCCCTTCAAAATGCTCGCACAGTTTAGGGTCTGGATTACTCGACCACATTGGCGATGGCCTTCTCCTCCGTCCCGGGACTCCATGATGTTGCAGCAATTAATCGCGGGTGGTCACAAAAGCAATTAGTGTTGTATTGAAAACCGGCTTGGTATGTGTTTGGAAAGCAGTTTATTGGGATAGCACAAAACCGTACGCAGGTGGAAATCATACCTGCTAATGTCAGGATTACACAATCAATTGGCGTACATTTTTTGGGGGTTTTTTTGGCCTCAATTTGTTGTTTATGGCCTATTGTGACAATAATGTCATCATGTTTTAATTAGCTCCCCTTTTTTTTTTTTATGTGGAATTTGCATCGTTATGTGATTTTTTAAACGTTCCTTCAAGAGGCCTTTTTTTTTTTACAAATGAAATGGTTTTTTGTGTCCTTTTATGCCTTTAGGGCCAGGATTAAATGTAACCCATTTGTACAATAATGTCACAATACAATGTCAGATTTTTATCATAAATTTATTGTTTAAACACAAACCAATTGGCATAATATTTTGTTTTCTTTTTTTCTGGCAAAGATACTTTTTATCAAAAATAAATAATCAATAACTGCTAACATAAACGTACAAAAATAAATTAAAAACATTTCACAAGAAAGGAGAGGGAAGTTTTGACCAGAAAGGAATATGAGCCAAGCACAGAAGGAGTGTGGGAAAAGTCGCCATTGCTGTCACCGTTTTTTCGCCCGTTTGGATGGGGGAGGGTGGGCGCCAGACCGGGTCCGGGATGCCATCGGGCTGGCCTGTCCAGAGGCAGATGTTGTGGCCTCTGGACTAGGCACAGGGCTAGGCACATTTGGAGGATTGGCTGATGTTGTGCCAGAGGTGGAGGATCCTGATGTTCCGGCAGGAAGGGAGGTCGGCTCCACCATGTGCTGGCGAACGAGCTGCTCCAGGGCATCGGCGATGCGGATGTTGGCCCTGGTATTTTCCGCCAGGGCCTGACCAATGGTCACGTTGGCCGCAGCATTTTGCTCCAGGGCCTCAGCCACCCGTATCAGACTGGCGTCCATCCTCGGCAGAATCTCCGTATGGAAATCCGATTTGAAATTGAGTTCTGTGAGGAGGCCCACTGCCTGCGAGGGGGCACGCCCTGGACTGGCTTCTGCAGGGTCCTCAGCCGGATGTACTGGTTCCTCCCCTGCAGAGCCAGCAGAAATTCTGCGGCCAAGGCTTCCCTCTGGAGCAGACTCATCCGCCTGTGTCTCTGTTGGAAAAATGAGAAAAGAGTCACATTAGAATCTACATATTGGCACAATAGCATTTCAGAGTTGGTGACATCACAATACTTACCTGGGCCAACATGAGGAGCCGCAAAGTCTGGCATGTCCGTATCCATGTTGGACACGCCAAACATCTCCACAGGCTGCACACACCCCTGTGCCAGCTCTTCTAAATCCGTCAACTCCAATGACACAGGGGTGGGACCCCCACCTGTCCCCCTTGCATGCCTAGCCCTGTCCGCGAGTTTTTGCTTTAGGCGATATTTGAAGTCGCCCCATCTGTGGGGAAAAATGGAAGCCATTATCCTTTGGTTTAAAATGGGGTTTGTTTTTAGGGGGGGCAAGGGTTTACTTACCGCCGTTTGACATCCCGAGCTAGACGGACATAATCACCCACTCTATTGACAGCAACGGCTACCTCTTCCCACATTCTCCACTTCTGGCTTAGACTCATATTCCTGTCTGCCTGTGGCAGATGTCCACACACTTCTGGATCAAAACCTCCATCTCCTTTCTTGTGAAATGTGGCTGCCTTTTTTTTTTGGCCGCTTTGGCCGGAATACTGGGCCCAGCAGCCTCTTCCATGTCATCCTCCTCACCTATTTGTGTAAATTTACAGAATTCACAAAATCACAACTTGCCTAATCTTATGTTTCAAATTAATCGTTGATAGAAAATGCATGAAAGACTTACCGCCTGACTCTTGGGCATTTTTTCCCTGGTCTGTCGCCATGTCTGAGGTCCAAACAAGAAATACACCAGAATTTGAATGTGTTTTCGTGACGTATTTATACATGCGTCCTTATTTTGCGGCCGCATCATTGATTGTGCGGCCCTATGATCCCTCCTTAATTTGTGCGGGAAACGAAACACTATTTATGGCTTGGTGTGTCTCAAGTCGAGGTGGCGTTTTTGGATTGTTGGAGGTTTTCTTGGCTGGAGTTTATTGATTGCGTAGAAAGGAGTTGGAGGTTGGAGATTCGTTTGTTGGTTAGATTTGCGTTTTTTTTTCCGTTATCTTTGTTGGTTTATATTTTTGGGACCTCGTTTCTTGATTTGGTAAGTTTTGTGAAGACTAACTTTTGTTCAGTTGTTGTTTCATTGTGTTTCGTATATTTTGTAATTTTTGGATCCCTAATTTCTTCTATTTTAGATTTTGTTTATTTTCGACCCCAAAGACCTTTTGATTTTGCATCTTAGATATTTGCTCTTGGTAAGTCCATTTTTTATCTTGTATTTGCAAACTAATTTGCGCATTTTTAGTAGTTACTCTTGTGACTTGTATTAGCGAACTAATTAGCGCATTTTTAGTAGTTACTCTTGTGACTTGTATTAGCGAACTAATTAGCGCATTTTAAACAGCTTAATAATCATTCTAACTTTTTGGTGGTTTATCTTTCGCTTTTTGAGCCAACATTTCGACCCGTTTTGATGTACTGTGTTAAATGTCGCTTTGCGGTTTTGCTAAATGGGTGTTTGGCATATTTTAACTTTGGTCTAGCACAAAATTTATAAACAAAAATGCACAGAGTGAAATGTGTCAAGTAATTTTGGTGTTTATTTTCAGTTTGGACGTATCATGACAATACCCCGGCATGTAAGCAGCAATGGATGGTATCATCAAGCTAAGTTGTTTTAATATAGTTTTGGGGTGGGTCAAAAGCCTTACTTTGAAAACTTTGAATTTCAGGTTGATCTGGGGCGGATTGTTCTGGCCATGCTCCCGGAAGCCGACCAACCTCAATCTCATCCCAGGCGTAGGCATCGTAGGCATGCAAGGCCCCAGATATTTCGAACACGTGTCACCCTTTTTGGAATGCCCGATGATGAGGTTTTAAGACGCTACCGTCTACCTCCCAAAATCATCATAGACACTCTCTCATTAATAGAAAGTGATCTTGAGCGGCAAATTGACAGTCCAACAGCAATACCACCACTGACACAATTTATGGCGGTGTTACATTTCTGTGCCTCAGGATCGTTTCAAACAACGGTGGGAATAGTGGCGGGCATCTCCCAATCCTCCTTTTCCCGGATCCTGAGGGCAGTGATGGAGGCCCTTTTCAAGCACCTCCATCATTTTATTCAAATGCCTTTGGATATGGGTGCCCTTAGTGTGGCCAAGGCCAATTTTTACCAAATAGCTGGCTTCCCACACATCATAGGGGTTGTGGATGGTACTCACATACCACTTCAGCCTCCAGCACGGCTGGAGGCAATATTTAGAAACAGGAAACACTATCACTCCCTGAATGTAATGGTGGTATGTGATGCCTCCCTCCAGATCCTGTCCCTGAATGCTAAATTACCAGGAAGTGCACATGACTCCTTCGTCATCCGGCAATCAGGGATATGGCAGAAATTAACCAACCTTTAGTACATAACAATGTTAAGCTTGATACACAGTGTTCCTGATGTTGTCTCTTATTTTTCACAGGAGACAGTGGATACCCTTGCATGTCCTGGCTGCTCACTCCTTATTTGGCTCCCACACCAGGCCCACAAAGTGAGTATAATTCCGCACTTACAGCCACCAGGCAAGTGGTGGAGCGCTGTATCGGCCTTTTAAAAGGCCGATTCAGATGCCTCCACCGCTCTGGTGGCGAGCTCATGTATTTGCCGGATATGGTGTCGAAAATTGTGGTCCTGTGTGGGATATTTCACAACATCGCCATAAGGAGTGGTGTCCCAATGCAGCCAGAGGATGCCTTACCTGAGGATGGCCCCCCCGAGGTTGGTCGGAGGTCAGTATGTGGGGGGGCCATACGCGATGATGTGGTGGCCAGATTATTTAGGTAAGTTTGACCCAAACTACAGTGTTTATACCTAATGTGTTTGTGTTTGTTTGCGAACATCTAATTTATTTTTATTTTTTTCACCATCTTCTGTTTGTTCACATAATCTTTGCCACTCCAACGCTCACTACTTCCTGCTACCCTTACCAAACCTGGATCTGGTGATTTTGGGCATATATTCTGGAACCCATATTGCAACGCCATGTTTGTGGAATCATGTTGGCATGGTCCTTCGTCAACCAGTTCTTGATTGTTTTTTTTATTTAAATATTTTATTTGTATGTGTTGTATTTGAGATTATCACTGTTTTTTTTTTTTGGGAGTGACCACTTTGATTTCTCATTTATGTTGTGAATAAATGTTTGGAGAGTGAAATGGTCTTCCTTTTTTTGGACGTTAACAGCAAGTGTAACCAGGTTAACACACCTTACATTTGACTAAGGGGTAATCCAGTACTGAGACCAGTTGATGTAAACTGAAATATGTTTTCAGGTTCCCAACCCACACCAAAAGGAAGCCTGTCCAAACCTTTGGATTTTGAAGATTGGCCTAAGCAGCTTGCACACCAACTAGGAACCTGTAAAATGTCGAAATATCTAATTGACACTACACCCAAAAAGGGAAATGACATTGTTACTGTTATGTGTTTCTTGTGGCTGTTTAACATACAAATACAAAACACAATCTAACTTTTAAAAAAGGGAAATCCTTGCAGGAACAGTCTACTTATGTCAGGGAAAACTAATTTTGTTTTGGAAAAAAAGAATGAGCCAGAACGTATATTAGAACTAAAACATTTATTTAGAAAACGAAAATAAACAAAAAAAACTACTGGCGAAGGATGCCAGACAGCCGGTCAAGGCCCACAAGAATGCCAATGACATGTTGGCGCATCTGGCCAACACATTCGTCCACCTCTTGTCGACGCCTCTGTTCCTCTGTGGGTGAGAAAAGTGTGTGGATTAATAAAACAATAGGGAATCCACATTAAAAAAACAAAAACACAACGAAATCACTCCTAAACCTAAAAAAAAAAAACCAAAACAAAAAGGGGGTGCTGCCAAAAATACAATGCCTATGTACAAATTCCCACAGGTGTGATATGTGTATGTTGAAATCAGCAGGAAGAGGTAAAGGCATACTGCTAAATCACCAAAAGTAAACCAAACAAGCACGAATAAAGGCACGACACATGATTACATACAAACAGTTTGTGGTTAAAAAAAATGTGAAAGAAAAACATACCGGGAGCCAAAACGGGAGCTCCGGAAGTCCCTCCATGTTCCTCCTTGGAGGAGCCTTCATTCCCCAAAGAACGGGGAGGGGTAATGACAGACTCCGGGGAGGGGGTAATTGGAAGAGGGGTGGGTGGAGGAGAGGGGGAAGTGGGACGGAGGGGAAGGAGGCCCGACAGTTCCGGGAGAGGGTCTTGGAAGGCTGGGGAGGAGTGGGGTATAGGGGAAATATTTGGGGTGGAGTGTTGGCTGGGGGTTGGGGATAGTGGCCGGGAAAGCCGTCTGGCCGGACGGTGACGGCGTAGTCTTGGCTGTCCTCCTAAAATATGTCAAACAAATTGAGGTTAGTTTCTGGGCAAATCCGGGGCCCAAATAAAAAAAAAAAAACCACCAACAAAAAACATGCAAATAGGAGTAGAATGAAAAAAACAGAAATAGAGGGAAAACAAGCACACGCAGATATGAGGACAAATAATAAATAGGACAGACAGGAAAACATGCACACGCAGATATGAGGACAAATAATAAATAGGACAGACAGGAAAACATGCACACGCAGATATGAGGACAAATAATAAATAGGACAGACAGGAAAACATGCACACGCAGATATGAGGACAAATAATAAATAGGACAGACAGGAAAACATGCACACGCAGATATGAGGACAAATAATAAATAGGACAGACAGGAAAACATGCACACGCAGATATGAGGACAAATAATAAATAGGACAGACAGGAAAACATGCACACGCAGATATGAGGACAAATAATAAATAGGACAGACAGGAAAACATGCACACGCAGTTTGCCTCACAAACACAAACATGAAAACCACAATACATAACACTTACTTTCCAGGATCTGCATGCGAAAGCATGCCAGCAAGCGGGGCGTTCGCCGTTGCAGGTCTGACCACCTGCGCTCCAGCTGCCCGATGTTGCAGCGTGAACCCAAGGACCGCAGGCGGGACCGTGCCTCCGCATACGCGGAGCGCTTCTGCCGGTTGGTGATGGGTGGAGGCTGGCTGGTGATACGGCGATCCATCACCTCCGTAAGCACCAGCAGCTCGGGCCTGGTGAATGCGGAGGCTCTCATGATGGCAATGGAGTTTTTCATACAAAACATTTTTGATAAAGTGTGCAAAAAATTTCTGATTGGCTAATGTATTTTGGAAATTAACAGGAGCAATTTTATTGGTTAGTGTATGAGTCATGTGTTCCACAGGGCCAGAAATCTCTGGAGAGTTATGATAGGCTTGATGCAGTGACATGCGTTTGCAAATTTAAATAAAGAAATGAACCCTGGAAAATATGCGGGGATCCACACCAATAGAACAATTGTTTAATTGTGGTTCACATGTTTTTTGAACAATAAAAGCGAATGTTCCATCCGTACGTATTCTGCGGGTAAACACAAACACGGACAAGAGTAAAGTTTCTTGCATTGTGTTGAAAAAAAAAAAACAATTAAGCTAATTGATACATTGATTGGCATGATACGATTGAGGGAGGTAGGCAGAATAAAGGAGCAGGTAATCGACATCTGACAAGGCCACTTCCAGTTTCACTTGTGCGTGCGTTCCCTTCAAGCCATTTCGGGGATGTACGCTTGCTATTTCGCACGCTCGTTAGTTAGAGGAGGGGTCGCCTGAGTTTAGGGAGGAATTTTAGATGCGAACGAAAATACGAGCGAGCCATTGAATTTAAATAATTTTGTACGTACGCCTAACGTACGTGCGCCCGCTTTCGAGTGGGTCTGAATGAGGGCCATTAGCAGCTATGATTTCCACCTGCGTACGGTTTTGTGCTAACCCAAAAAACTGATTTCAAAACACATTCCAAGCCGGTTTTCAATACAACACTAATTGTTTTTCTGACAAGCCGTGATTAATCGATGCAACATCGTGGAGGAGAAGGCCATCGCCAATGTGGTTGAGTAATCCAGACCCTAAGCTGTGCGAGCATTTTGAACGGAAAGAGGATCATCCAGTGACGTATGAGTTGGTACGAACACATTTGACGTTCGCATCTGATAATGTATGTACGCCCCAAAAACGCCTCGCCACGCCTGCGTTTTTCCATCTCCACCCCCGTCAGTGCCCAAAAACGCCCTGTTCTGTCAATCACATTTGACATGTCACTTACTGTACGCTATTTGACGAACGAGACAAAAAAAACTCGCAATATGCCGTACGCACATGCACAGTGTTACACCGATGCATGCGCGCTTTCTCAACATCGGAACGCAACGAGCGTACTGCTGTTAACGAGCGGCTCTGAATCAGGCCCTAAATTCGCAGAATTTGGGCCTTTTTTTGTTCTTAGACTATTATTAACCTCAATAACATTAATTTCCAGTCATTTCCACTAAATTTTGACCACCTCACAGCTAACAATACTGTTTACCAGTATAAGACTGGCTGGCTAAACTATGCAACAGAGCAGCGGCACAAATACACAGCATTTATTTCTGTTTAAAAATGTTTTGCAAATTAGTAATGTGATCGATCAGCCTTTTTGTTGAGCAGTTCCCCAAATTCTCCCCAACCCTAAAAGCAGCATTCTGTACCTGTGGGTTGGCTACAGTGCGGGTTGGATTACAGTGCGGGTCGCATACAGTGCTGAATACATTGTGGGTTGGATACAGTTTGGGCTGCATAAAGGGCGGCATACAGTGTGAGTTGGATACAGTGTGGGTCAGATACAGTGTGGGTTGGATACAGTGCGGGTTGGATACAGTGCAGATCGGATACAGTGAGTTGGATACAGCGCGAGTCGCTTACAGTGCGGGTCGCATTACAGTCCTGGTCGCAATACAGTGCGGGATACAGTGTGGGCTGGATACAGTATGGGTCAGATACAGAGTAGGTCGGATACAGAGCGGGTCAGGGACAGGGGGTCATTCAGACCCGCTCGCGAGTGCAGGACGCTCACAATCGGGTCGATGTTGACGAACTGCGCATGCGCACGACGGAGGGAGCTCCATCGTGCGCATGCGCGAGACCCGGATAGCGACGGGCTCTCCGTCGCTCCGGGTCTCGCACCAAAGGGGCATGCTGTCGATGTTGATTGACAGCACGCCCCCTTTGGAGGGCGTGCTGGGGGCGTGGCTGCCAGATGGAGGTGTTCCCATGGGAACACCTACCGTCTGAAGCCGGCCCCACTGATATCACTAGTGATGTCAGTGGGAGTGATTTTTGGCTCTCCATCGCAAGCCCGATGGTCACGATGGTCATCGCGACCATCATCATGGACGCTCGCATAAGCTGTGGGTGGTAACCCACAGCTATGCGAGCGTCCATAAGGCCGCTCCAATTTCATGTAGGAGGGCCCTGATTTAGAGCGAGCGCTCTGGTCAGAGCGTCCGGCTTTGAATCAGGCCCACAGTGCGGGTTACAGTGCAGGTCATATACAGTGCGGGTTGGATACAGTGCAGGTTGTTTACACCCAGTTCTTAAAGTGGTCCTAGAGAAGTGGTGGAACTCACTCCCCTCTGCGTTTTGTTTTAAAAAGTGCCAAAAAAGGGGCATAGTCTTAAAAGAAAGGGAGTCATCACACAATAGTATTCCCAATTCAAATTACGCCACACAGTAGCACAATCTTGATTCACACCTGATTCACATTAGTAGTGTCCCTTATTCATGTACGAGACACAGCAGTGCCCCTTTTACACAATGCCCACATTTGTGCCCCTTATACAATGCCCACAGCCTTAGTGCCCCTTATGCAATGAGTGGTGCCCCTAATGCAGTACCCACAGTAGTGGTAATGCCCCTTATTCAGTGCCCACAGTAGTGGTAGTGCCCCTAATGCAGTAACCCCGGTAGTGGTGTCCCTTATGCAGTGCCCCCAGTAGTGGTGCCCCTTATGCAGTGCCCCCAGTAGTGGTGCCCCTTATGCAGTGCCCCCAGTAGTGGTAGTGCCCTTATGCAGTGCCCACAATGGGTATGCCCCTTATGCAGTGCCCCCAGTAGTGGTAGTGCCCCTTGTGCAGAGCCCACAGTGGTAATGCCCCTTATGCAGTGCCCACAGTGGTAGTGTCCCTTATTCAGTGACCCCAGTAGTGGTGCCCCTTATTCAGTGCCACCAGTAGTGGTGCCTCTTATGCAATGCCCCCAGGAGTGGTGCCCCCTGTAGTAATGCCCCCTGTAGTAATACCCCCTGTAGTGTGGGGTTGCTGGTGGTGTTGGCAGTGCAAGGGTGCGGCAGTGTCGGCAATGCGAGTTGCGGTGTCGTCTGTGCAGTGGGGATCTGCCATCTTGCACCTGTTTACCCCATTGAAGTGTATGGAGAAGCACTGATTGGCGCCTAAGCCAAAACCGCCAGATCCGACAGCAGAATCTCGAGGTATTGGCTCGGGTAGACAAAGAGATCCTGTGGCTCAGATAGCCTCGGGTACTGGAATTTTGGGCGTGTTCGGATTCCAAGGTATCTGAACCGCTCCTCTCCAATATATATATATATATATATATATATATATATATATTAGGGGTGAGTGGGTTCGGATTTCTGAAATCCGAACCCCCCCCCGAGCCCCCCCGATCCGAGGCCGATCAGAGTCAGGCTCGACTTTTCCTGCCTGACTCGGATCTGAAATCGAGGCAAAACTTCATCATCCCGCCTTCCGGGTCTCGCGGGTTTTCTCACTCGGCTGTGGACAGTGAAGAGGGAGGGTGGGAGTTAGGGCTGGCTGGGCTGTGTAGTGTAGTGTAGTGTAGCGCAGTGTAGTGTTGTGCTGTGCTGTGCTGCACTGTGCTGCTGTTGTCCATAGGGGCTGTGTCCACTCCTCCAAAGTCCATAGGGGCTGGCTGTGTTGTGCTGTGCTGCTGTTGTCCATAGGGGCTGTGTCCACTCCTCCAAAGTCCATAGGGGCTGGCTGTGTTGTGCTGTGCTGCTATTGTCCATAGGGGTTGTGTCCACTCCTCCAAAGTCCATAGGGGCTGGCTGGACTGTGTTGTGCAGTCAGTTGTCCACAGGGGCTGTGTCCACTCCAAAGTCCTGTGCAGTGTCCCAGTCCTAAAGGGGTGCTGTAGTGTTGTCCAGGGGGTGCTCTGTCATCAGGGTGCTCCCCCAAGTGCAAAGAAAATAAATATTTTTTCTGTGTTTGTGAATTGTGTGCGCAGCAGCCGCACGTGCATCAACAAAGTAGTGCCAAGCATGCGCCTGTGTCATAAGTAAAGGGCCGGCTGGCTTGACCGTTAAAGGGTGCTGTAACCCCCAAAGTGCACTCCAAACCAAATAGGAAAATATTTTCTGTGCTTGTGAATTGTGTGCACTGTGGCTGCACGTGCATCAACAAAGGAGCAGCGCCAAGCGTGCGCCTGTGTCCCATAAGTAAAGGCACGGCTGGCTTGTCCGTTAAAGGGTGGTGTAACCCTCAAAGTGCGCTCCACAAAAAATAAAAAATTCTCCTTTTTTTTCTGTCTTTGTGAATTGTGTGGGCAGTAGCTGAACCTGCATCCTCAAAACAGCAGCGCCAAGCATGCGTCTGTCTGTTAAAGGGTGGTGTAACCATCAAAGTGCGCTCCACAAAGAATAAAAAATTCCTCTTTTTTTTCTGTCTTTGTGAATTGTGTGGGCTGTTGCTGCATGTGCATCAACAAAGGAGCAGTGCCAAGCGTGCGCCTGTGTCCCATAAGTAAAGAGCCGGCTGGCTCATTTCTTAAAGAGTGGTGTAACCCACAAAGTGCACTAGTATCCAAAAAATATAAAAAATAATTTTCTGTGTTTGTGTGCACCTTAGCCGCATGTATATATATCAATATAACATAAATGGAGGACCAAACTTTCTCCGATAAAAATAAAATAGGGAAAGATCAAGAACCACTTCCTCCTAGTGCTGAAGCTGCTGCCACTAGTCATGACATAGACGATAACATGCCATCAACGTCATCTGCCAAGGCCGATGCCCAATGTCATAGTAGAGGGCACATACAATCCCAAATGACAAAGTTCAGGAAAATGACCTTAAAAAAACATTTTAATCATCTGAGGAGAAACGTAAACTTGCCAATATGCCATTTACGACACGGAGTGGCAAGGAACGGCTAAGATCTTTCCCTATGTTCATGACTAGTGGTTCAGCTTCACATGATGATGGAAGCCCTCCTCCCGCTAAAAAAATCAAACGAGTTAAGCTGGCAAAAGGACAGCAAAGAACTGTGCATTCTAAGAAGATATCACAAATCCCCAAGGAGAGTCCAAGTGTGGTGGCGGTTGTGATGCCTGACCTTCCCAGCACTGGACAGGAAGAGGTGGCTCTTTCCACCATTTGCATGCCCCCTGCAGGTGCTGAAAGGTGCACCGACAGTCCACTTGCTGATATGCAAATTGAAGATGTCACTGTTGAAGTACAACAGGATGAGGATACTGGTGTAGCTGGCACTGAGGAGGAAGTTGGCAAGGAGGATTTAAATCAAGCTCCAGGGGAGACAGTTGTTGTCCGTGGAATGAAAAAGCCTATCATGGTCATGCCTGGGCAGAGGATCAAACATTCCACCTCTTTGGTCTGGCAATATTTCTATACAAATCCGGACAACAACTGTCTTGCCATATGTACCATATGTACCATATGTACAGGTGAAATACGTAGGGGTAGGGACATTAACCACCTAGGAACATCCTCCGTTATATGGCACCTGCAGTGCGTTCATAAAAAGTTACTGTCAAGTTCAGAAACTTTGGCTATCACCTTACGCAGCAACAATAGCAGCGTCACCAGTAGCAGCATCTGAGAAACGCCAGCTCGTTTCAAGGCAGGCTACGCTGTGTGTCACCGGTTTCAGTAAGAGGCACACTACCGATAACCTCTTAGAGAAACTGAGGGAAATCATCGCCCAGTGTCTTACCCCACTTAGACTCTCCTGGGGATTTGTGATATCTGACAACGCCACCAATATTGTGCGGGCATTACATCTGGGCAAATTCCAGCACATCCCATGTTTTGCTCACACAATAAACTTGGTGGTGCAGAATTTTCTGAAAAGCAACAGGGGCGTGCAGGAGACGCTTTGGGTGGCCCAAAAAATTTCTGGCCACTTTTGCCATTCAGCGACTGCGTGCTGAAGACTGGAGCACCAGCAAACACTCTTGAACCTGCCCCACCATCACCTGAAGCAAGAGGTTGTGACGCGGTGGAACTCAACCCTCTATATGCTTCAGAGGATGGAGAAGCAGCAAAAGGCCATTCAAGCCTATACATCCACCTATGACATAGGCAAAGTAGAAGGTATGCACCTGACTCAAGCACAGTGGAGAATGATTTCCGTGTTGTGCAAGGTTCTCCAGCCCTTTGAACTTGCCACACGTGAAGTCAGTTCAGACACTGCCAGCTTGAGTCAGGTCATTCCCCTCATCAGGCTTTTGCAGAAGCAGCTGGAGAAAGTGAAGTAGGAGCTAAGACAGAGCGATTCCGCTTGGCATGTGGGGACTTGTGGATAAAGCCCTTCATTAGTTTTGCCAGGATTCCAGGGTGGTCAATCTGTTGAAATCAGACCACTACATTTTGGCCACCGTGCTCGATCCTAGGTTTAAAGCCTATGTGGTGTCTCTCTTTCTGGCCAACACAAGCCTGCAGAGGTGCAAAGACCTGCTGGTGAAAATACTGTCAGCTGAAGCGGAACGTGACACGTCAACAGCTCCTTCTTCATTTTCTCCCGCTACTGGGGCTGCCAGGAAAAAGCTTAGGTATCCTAAGCAACCCGCTGGCAGTGATGCAGGGCAGGCAGGACCAAGTTTGGACATCTGGTCCGGACTGAAGGACCTGGCAACAATTTCTGACATGTCTACTGTCACTGCATATGATACTGTCACCATTGACAGAATGGTGGAGGATTACATTGGTGACAGCATCCAAGTAGGCATGTCAGACAGTCCGTACCTATACTGGCAGGAAAAAGAGGCAATTTGGAGGCCCCTGTACAAACTGGCTCTATTTTACCTGAGTTGCCCCCCTCCAGTGTGTACTCCGAAAGAGTGTTTAGTGCCGCCGGGAACCTTGTCAGCGAAAGGCATAGGAGGTTGCTTCCACAAAATGTGGAGAAGATGATGTTCATACAAATGAATTATCAACTCTTCCAGGGAGACCAGCCTCCAGAACGTACAGAGGGACTGTGGTGGTGGATTCCAGCGGGGACGAATTAATACTCTGTGAGGATGAGGATGTACACAACACTGAAGATGGTGAGGAATCGGTGGATGAGGAGGATGAGGACGACATCTTGCCTCCGTAGAGCCAGTTTGTGCAGAGACAGATTAATTGCCAGCTTGTTTTGTGGGGGCCCAAACGAACCAATCATTTCAGCCACAGTCGTGTGGCAGACCCTGGCGCTGAAATGATTGGTTTGTTAAAGTGTGCATGTCCTGTTTATAGTACAACATAAGGGTGGGTGGGAGGGCCCAAGGACAATTCCATCTTGCACCTCTTTATTTTTTTTTTTTTTCTTTGCATTATGTACTGTTTGGGGCCTAGTTTTTCAAACTGCCATCCTTCTGCCACTGCAGTGTCACTCCTAGATGGGCCACGTGTTTGTGCCGCCCACTCGTGTCGCTTAGCTTAGTCATCCAGCTACCTCGGTGCAACCTTTCGGACATAAAAACACTATTGTGAGGTGTGAGGTGTTCAGAATAGACTGGAAATTAGTGGAAATTAAGGTTATTGAGGTTAATAATAGCATAGGAGTAGAAAAACCCACAAATTCTATGATTTTAGCTGTTTTTATGCTTTTTTAAAAAAAAAATACAGATCCAAAACACAAAACCGAGAACCCAAAACACGGAAGGGTGTTTTTGGCAAAACCAATCCAGATCCAAAACACGAAGAAAGATCCAGATCCAAAACCAAAACACAAAAAGTGGCCGGTGCACACCCCTAATATATATATATGCAGGTCGGCAGCACTCGTAGGACTTTCATTCATGTAAAGAAGGAATCAAATCTAGGCCATGGTATATGCGGCTTGAATGAGAATTTGCATTTGGCTTGTTTTTTGTAACCATTAGGTTTATTTGCTATAATTATTTATTTTCAGGATTCAGCTACATTCTAGTTTCAGACTATCATGTTATATGAAACCAGGCTTTCTCTTGTTCTGTTTGATATTACATCGATTTATGTTAGCTAGAGCTATCAGCACTTTTGATCATATACATTGCCGTGGATGAGCTGTAATCAGCTACTTTGCTTTATTAGTATGTTGACACTTTAGTATTTACACATGTAACTGCATTCATTGTGTGTTTGCATCCATGCTTTGTCGATCAGGTCTAGACATTCACCATGTTTTTAATTTGTTTGTTACTTTGTTGGTGATGGGTTTAGTCACCATAGCAACCAGACGCATGTCCGTAGTGTGAGGACGTGTGCAGCGGGTCGCGGCAGTGGGACGTCACCTCCCCCGGCGCCAGCCTCCGGTGGTCTGCACATGTTTTCTTTTCTTCCTTTTTCTATATATATATGAGTACGTTTTATAGATGTTGTTGATGGGAAGAATGGGAATAAAAAATTAAAATTTTCAAATATACTCAAAATAACTGTGCCAGAGAACACCAGTTGTGTAGAGCTCCTGTCCCTGCATGTGCCGGATGATGTATTGCGGCGATAGGGTTGCATCTTGCAATGCGATCATGAGTGGAAATGTCATGCCCAGATCACATTGCAATTGAGATAATAAATGGAACCCCAAATAATACCCCAGTCAAAGGTGGATCTGGAAATTAAAGCGGCCCTGGAAAAATTTCCTGAAGGTGCTCCATGTAGACAAGATTAAATCAACTGTAACTGGGGCCCAACAAAAACGTTAGTGGGACCAGCAAATTGTTACCCTAGCAACACTGCAATATGTCAATCATCCCAACAATGGCTTTAAACTACATATGTGGTCAAACACTCCGATAATCCAAACAACGTCTTAGATAAATCACTAATGGCAATATACTGTATATAAAACAGTAAGATAGTTCTCTAATACGCATACATCCAAAAATTATGAGTCCTAAAAGCCCTCTATGCCAAATATATCACATCCTTGCTACTCTTAAGTACCCATTACAAGAGCACAGAAATAAAAATAAACACTCTAAACAGTACATATCACATATATCAATTAAAAATGTTCACATAGAAGATTTATAACTTAACACTTAATATATGATAACATATCGGAATACCTGGATACTTTATATCCAAAATGTCATTAGATTATTTATATTCAGGTAATATGCAAAACAAAGGGTGGAGGTAAACGCCAGATCCATGCAAACTATACTGAAAAACCTGATCCATAGGAAGGATTGAAAAAGTTGTTTCCACATTAAGGACCTCATTCAGAGTCGGTCGTTGCGGCCGCACGGTCGTACGCCACCGATGTTTGCTATACTGCACATGCGTAAAGTTCGCAATGCGCGTGCGCAAACTAGCCGCTACGATCAGAAATTTCTCTCTCCTTGAACACAGCCAGGTCGGTAGTTTGAGTGACAGATTGAGGCGTTTGTGGGTGGTAACAAGGGAAGGTGCTTGAAAACGGGGGAGTGGAGATCCGAACTCTGGCGTGCCTCATTATGCGAACAGCGTTTTATGGGAGTGCATACGGATTATGGGAGTGCATAATTAACAAAGAAGCGTCATGGCACATGTGACAATGGAGGTTTTTACACTGACATGATCGTAGAGCTTAAGAGAGGGTATGGTCAACCTTAAGCTCTACGACCAGTTCCGATGGTTCCCGATGGTCTCGATTAATCCTTATATGCCCGGAGATGACGTGCAATGCGTACGAGAAGGGGGCGTATTTTTTTGTTTTCCGCCCGCTTCCGCCCCTTGGTCGGCCAACTACCGATCCGAACTTAGGGACGCAACTTGCGAGGGAATCATTTGAATATCTGTCCCCTTTTCCCGTACGACCGTGCGGCCGTTTCGACCGACTCTGAATGAGGTCCTAATTTCCCACACATGCACACCGAGAAAACCTGGATCCATACTAAATATAAAGATGGTTCCATACTGAGGACCTGATTCTGAGCCTCACACCATGCAGATAAGAATGCAAATGTTTTTTCATGATCGCGCATATGTATCCTGATTGTCTTTCCACAGAGACGTAGTATAGGTTTGTAGTTGTACACAGGATGATGGAATTATATTAAGCATTCCTGTGCAGTGACGGGTAAATAACAGGGTGTGTGGCAAATCCAACACGCGCAGATGTTGCGTCTTATAGGAGTGTCGCTGGAAGTGGCTACGTACAGAGACACAGCAGCTTACATAGGAGGCTTTACTCAGATGGAGAAACTGCACCTGCCATAGGTAATGTAATGTAGCAAGTTCAGATGCTGCGAGTGGGCATGTCAGTCCTTGTAAATTTGGGTGCATGCTTGTACACCAGGGAAGAGATTTTTAGCAGCATAAAGACGCAGACATAATTGCAGCAATGATGCAAGAACAAGCGCATCTGTGTCAGTTTCAGGAAATGGGACTGTTTAGCCGCCAGTTCAAATCCTGACAACGGATGCCGGACAGGAGGAGATCCACTTTCTTATTCGTTTTGTGTGATGTGGAAAACCGATGGTAATTGTGTTACTATCCAATTATCTGGCCGATCCACTCAATATCAACTGATCAGCCAGATAATTTTACAGTGTTTGCAAGCAACCAATCAATAAATGGTCAGACATGCCAGAGGAGTTGTTACGGGGAGGGTGAGGGCAGGGAATAGGGAGGGTGAGGGCTGGGACACTGAGGGGGTTACAGGGAGGGTGAGAGCTGAGACACTGAGGTGGGTTACAGGGAGGGTGAGGGCTGGGACACTGAGGTTGGGTTACAGGGAGGGTGAGGGTAGGGACACTGAGGGGGGTTACAAGGAGGGTGAGGGCAAAGACACTGAGGGGGTTGCAGGGAGGGTGAGAGCTGAGACACTGAAGGGGGTTACAGGGAGGGTGAGGGCAGGGACACTGAGGGGGGTTACACAATGGGAGATTAACATGAGCGATTAAGTGATTACGACATCGTAATCGTTCCATCGCTCAATAATCACTCAGTAATCGTGCAGTATACTGTTGAAAACGACCAGCGATGCGTGCTCACGCTGGTCATTTCCGACATCAATCATCACCTGAACATGACGGTCAATCTGCCAATAACGACAGGTTGGGCATGTTTGGGGATGAGGGAGGGTGTCTGCACTGAACGACATACAGTATCATTCAGTGTAGGCACATTATCCACTGCACTGGAAAATGAACGATTGTACGATTACAATATTGTAATCGTACAGTCATTCCTCTATCGCCCAGTGTATATGCTGCTTTACAGGGAGGGTGGGGCAGGGACACTGAGGGGGGTTACAGGGAGGCTGAGGACGGGGACACTGAGGGGGGTTACAGGGACGCTGAGGATGGGGACACTGAGGGGGGTTACAGGGAGGTTGAGGATGGGGACACTGAGGGGGGGTTATATGGAGGCTGAGGATGGGGACACTGAGAGGGGTTATAGGGAGGCTGAGGACGAGGACACTGAGGGGGGTCACAGGAAGGGTGAGGGTGGGGATGCTGGGGATTACATGGAGGCTTGGGATGGCGACACTGAGGGGGGTTACAGTGATGGTGAGGGTAAGGACACTGATTGGGGATTACAGGGATGTGAGGGTGGTGACACTGGGGGTTACAGGGAGGCTGAGGACGGGGACACTGAGGGGGGTTACAGGGAGGCTGAGGACGGGGACACTGAGGGGGGGTCACAGGGATGTGAGGGTGGGGACGCAGGGAGTTACAGGGAGGCTGAGGATTGGAACACTGAGGGGAGTTACAGAGAGGCTAAGGACGGGGACACTGAGGGGGGTTGCAGGGAGGCTAAGGATGGGGACACTGAGGGGGGTTACAGGGAGGCTGAGGACGGGGACACTGAGGGAAGTCACTAGGAGGCTGAGGATGGGAAGACTGAAGGGGTTACAGGGTGGCTGAGAATAGGGAAACTAAGGGGGTTACAGGGAGGCTGAAGATGAGAACTCTGAGGGGGGTTACTGGAACACTGATTTGGGATTACAGGGAGGATGAGAGTGGGGACACTGATTGGGGGTTACATGGAGGGTGAGGGTAGGGACACTGATTGGGGGTTACAAGGAGGGTGAAGGCAGGGACACTGAGGAGGGTTATGGGGGGTGAGGGTGGGGACACTGCTTGGTGGTTACAGGGAGGGTGAGGGTGGAGGCACTGATTGGGGGTTACAGGGAGGGTGAGGGCTGGGACACTGAGGTGGGGATACAGCGATTTTTTATATATATAACTGCCAGAGACCAGAACTCCCTGCACTTATAAAGCTGTCGGGTAGATAGTAGCTGATTTAAAAGAAAAAAAATGCACTCACTTACCTGACTTTTTGGTAGTGCACTTTCTCCTCTCCTCTTCAGAGTCCAGGACATGCAGCTGTCGCATTGGGTCTCCTCCCCTGCTCCTGCAACAGCACAGAGAGTGCTGCTGCTCCTCCTCTGCACTTCTAGTTCTTCACACAAAGCCAGGGGGCGAGGCCTCGATCTGGGGGCGGGGCCTGATATGGCCACTGTCAGCAGGCTGCTGTAGCAGGAAAATTTCCTGTATACCAGCAGCACAGATTATGGTAATCCTCTGTAGGGGCGTGTCAGACCTCTGTTACTAGAGGTACCACTGGCTCTCTAGTGTCTACTGGCAGAATATGGCCAGTGAACATCTACAGTTGTGAATGTAAAACAATTGTCTTTCCTCAGGCGGTGGCCGTTTTTGGAAATACATTTTCTATAGTATACAGTACATGCGAGCGTGCAGACCGGCCCACCTGACCATCGGCCCTTCTGGCATATGCCAGAAGTGCCCAATGGCCAGTCCGGCCCAGTATACTGGATATAATTTCAAATTTATACTGTATGATATATTGAAAATGAAATGTGCTACCATTAGAGTTAGCATCTTATTGACAATAAAAAAATACACATTATTCAAAAGAGTGCAATTTTGCACCACTGTTTATGATCACATTAATACTGCAATTTTAAACTACCGGTACATGAAAATTTATGTTACTAAAAATAATAATACCAGTACTTCTAATGTACTTTCCCAGTTTTGCCACTGAGTTGCAATAATATATATAGACATATTTATGGTTTTATTCTATGGTTAGCTATACTAGAAAAATGTATCTAGAATTTCTGGTCATAAAACAATTTAAGATACTCCATTTTTATAATTTCATATAAGCATTTTGTGCCAATAACTAGGGCAGCTCAGTTTTTGTTGTTGTTGTTGTTTTATAGTGAGGTTTGCTATTCCCCCCAGTTGGGGCATATTTTTACCCTCCATAACTTCGAAACCTGGCTACACCACTGAGATCGACCATGAAAAATGTTTGTCACTGTTATAGTGAATTATCCTCAGTTGAACTGAGGAAACTGTAGAGAAAAAACTGAAGATGGAGAGATTATCTTTCATAACACATAGGGGGAGATTTATCAAGCAGTGAAAAGAATGGAGAAGATGCCCATAACAACCAATCAGCTTCTACTGTTCAGTGCTACCTCTAAGCTGATTTGCAGATAGGAGCGTCTTCTCAATTGGTCCACTGCTTGATACCTCAACCCCACAAGCGTTGTGGCTGGCATTTAGGAAACATTTTGAGCAGTTCTGTTTATCATTGGTGTTTTAGATGGCGAGTTCTGTATCTATGCATATTGCAGCAATACAGAACATAGTCTGTCCTCCTGGGCCAGACTGCTCATCTGACACTTCTAGCACATGCCAGAAGGGCCGATGGCCAGATGGGACGGTCCAGCGCTAAACCCCCCGGCCAAGCAGCTCTGCCCCTCAGAGCTCTTCTCAGCCGGAGATACTGAAAGATGGGAGCGTGCTGCTAGGCCAGGCCCCTGTGACTTGTGGCACACCCCGTGAGGTGAGGCCACGCCCCTTTTGATGCAAGGCCACATCCTTTTTGGCTTAGCAGCCCCAGTCCATCCCTGCCATCCCCTATTAATCAATTGTATGTGTTTGTTTTCTACTGTGACACAATTGGGATAGGGGTCCCTCTCCTGGGGTAGATGGACTCCCTCTTTACACACACAGCAGCTGTAGAAACAGGACACAAGTCTGGGGGTCTCATACAAACTGGTCAGCGCCAGTCTTTATTGTGCCAAATGAATAGAACAAATCATAAACCAAAATCCTAGCCCGTCTGGGCAATAACTAAACAGTAAGTACCCTCACTATCAGGATGGTAGGGCCTACTGCCCACACCATCAACAACAGCACGTGCACAGTACTTACAGGGTTGTCATAACAGTGTCTCTGGACATGCTAGCCTGCATGCCTACTTCTCCAGGTGTGAGACACTCAGCTACAACTGAACACAGCTTATATCAGACAGTTCCAGCTGTAAGCCCTAATGAGTCTGCTACCAGGCTGAAAGGCCCAAAACCTGGAGTGGCCTGTGGATGGAGCCCTCCCTCTTCTCACATGCACACCCCCAGGACCCAAACCGGCTTTTCCAAAAGCTGATACTCTGGTCTGCTTACAAAACATACTTCTCCTGGGTTTTTTTTTAACACATAGGCCAAAAACCTAGGACAAATGTACCTGCATTGACCACTTTACAAGTGCTTCTATAACACTACCCTCACCTAACACTGCTGGTGAGGACTGCTGGCAATATGTGCATTGACAACTGACTCAGAGGGAATCCAGCAAAGCCATTTTTCTCATTTAAATGTTTAGGTAGTTGTTACCTAGCAATGGAAAACTAAATTTTCCAACACTTGATAAATTGCACTTACATAGCAGTTCCTGCTACTGTATGGGATATGAAACCTAATGATAGCAGAGGGACTGCAGGAGAAATCAATCATTTATCTGTGGTATCCCTCTTGTTAAATGGGAGTAAGTAGTGATACCCTCTTTCTTCAGCAAAAACAAAGGGGTATTCACTACTTCATAAATATACTCCAGAGTCATCGTGAAATGTGACATCTGTGGCAAGTTCTGTTTGAATGCGGCTCCACACCATTAGAGGAATACGAAATGCTTCTATTAAATATTATTTGGAGACTTTACAGAATTAAGTTATGATTCACTGTTTTTAATTAAAGTCTTTTTTTTTTTATTTAACACCCTGTGGTTTGAAGAGTACTGTTTTCTGTGTTAAAGTTTAAATGATTGCAGGAACCCCATTTATGTTTTACAATAAATAGGTAGTGAGTGATGCTTTTCAAAAGCAGAATTTATCATTACGAGTGTTGTGATGCTGTGAAATGGACCTAAAAAGCCATTGAAAAGCATTAGAAAAGTATTTCACAACAAGGTCAGACACATGATGTTATTGATGATGAAAATCTTTATTGTAAGAACTTGTGTGCGAGTTTTAGTTGTATATAGGATAAAAGAATGCAAATCTTTTATCTGGAGTTACAGGTGCTCTACCACTTACAGAAAATATTTAGTTAATGTGCTTCCAAATTATCGAAGCTAGTTCTTTGTAATATTAATTGAGCTACAGTACAGCACAGTATCAGGGTAAATGGAAACTGATTCCTGATGGGATTGAGGTCTTGGCTTTCACTAGGCCAATTCATAATATATATTTTTTTTAATTATCTAGCTGCTATCAGTGGCAAACACAGGATCTCTATAGGGGGGTTTCCAAATGCTTGATTTTAGAGTGAGTGTGGCCAGTCCATGAAGAGGGTAGAATTAGCACTTAACCAGCTTTAATATGCGTCATACAAAGTATATTGTGTGTCATAATTCCAGCATATAGAGGACCAGCAATCACAGTAACCAGTTAAATGCAGCAGTAGGGCCATCCTGTCTGAGCTGAATGTTTTTATTTTAGATATGAGCACCATTCCAGAGCATTGGAGCAAGTCCGGGAGCCTGGAGGAGCAGCAGAAGAACCTAGCACTGCCATATATATATTTACATATCGGGCTCTATAGCAGCACATCCCTAACAGTGAATGTTTTCCAGATTTCCTAGTTGGTGTACAGGTTATTTAATACTGGCTGATACATGTTAAAATATCCACAGGTGGTGCTAATTGTTTCATTTGTGATACTGAGAAGAACATGCGGCACTAGTAAAATTCTATTACATTACTATTTCTATTGTGGTCATGGTGTGGGCTGGGGAAGGGGGGTTTCCAGGCAGACGGAAACCCCCCCTGCGTTTGCCTATGGCTTGAATGTGGCTTTGCTGTACAATGGCTACATGGTTAGTGTAATGGTTAGCATTACCGCCTCACAGCACTGAGGTCTTGGGTTCAATTCCGAGGCAGATTTGCCACAAGGCAACATAGCGGCCGCCTAGGGCCCGGCGGGTCCAAAAGGGCCCGGGCCCCACAAAACTAAATGGCAGAAATAATTTTCTTTTCTGGAGGAGTGCACAGCATGCACAGTGTAACATCATGATGTCACGTGGATCCGCCCCGCACTTTCACAGTGTCTGCACTGTACTCTACAGTGCTTGAAGGAAGAGGGAGGGGAGTTGCAGCCTAGTTCCATCCAGCCCCGCTGGTGCTGTGAGTGGGGACCCGCTTCAAGTGTCCCATCGGCAATCACCTGTACAGTCAGAGGGAGGAGGCTACTTTCTATGAGGAAAGGAGAGCTGAGCCGGTCCGTGACTGTGTGGCAGTACTAGAAATGCTTCATCCAGAGGTGCAGGTACATTTTTCCTGCACCCATCTGCTATTGTCCGGGAGGGGAAGAGGACTAGGAGGGGTGTCCGCGGGGGTTGTTTGGCTGATGTTTCCAGAACTCACCTTCTATAGGCCAGGGGGAAGGGGGGTCGCAGGGGGGGAGGGGGCGGGGGTTGTGTGTCTTCTTGTGTTGTGTGAATATATAATAAATTAATGTCTGTCAGTGTGTGTGTAAGTGGTGTCAGTGTGTGTGTCAGTGTGTGTGTCAGTAAGTGGTGTCAGTGTGTGTGTCAGTCAGTGTGTGTTAGTAAGTGGTGTCAGTAAGTGTTGTCTTTCAGTAAGGGGTATTTGTCAGTAAGTATGTATGTACAATAATGTGCCAATAAGTTGAGTCAGTAAGGGGAATCTTTCAGTGGGTGGGATGCATGACGCATCTTATTTGCACAACGCTTTGCATCCCACCGTTCTTCGCATGCATGCTGGCGTTGGTAATGTCGGTATGCATGTAGGAATGTGCAAAGGACCGCTCTCTCTGTAAAAGTGGCCCTATGCGAATGAGGGACTTCCGAGTCTATGACCCAGAAGCCCCTCCAGTGTCCTTCTGTACATGCACAGAAGGACGCACACGCCGCGGGGGTGCAGGGAGGAATCCGATTGGATCCCTTTCACAGCACTCTCTTGATGGAAGTCTATAGGTATCTATAGGGTAACACCAATAAGAAGATGGCATTACTCACCGCAACCAAGCCCCGGAGTGTATCACATTCCGTGGCTTGGTGCATTTCAGAAATGCTGTCAAACATGCATTTGCGGGGTTTGCTGCAGCCCGCCTTGTGTGTGGTATCTGTGTCAAATAATCGCTTCTCGGCCTTTTGGCTAAGATCAAGTGTAGTATCTGTTCTTATCAGTTTCGACTGACTGGACTTTGGCTACACTCGGGCTCCAGAGGACCTGCTGCTGCATTTTTTCTGGACCTGCACCAGCCGAGGAAGCTGAAAGAGGACTGCTGAGAGGAAGAAGGATTCGACTTGCCGAGGGTTAGACTTGCTGCTCTGCCCTCTGAAGAAGTGACTGCCAAGCTCCGACCAGCGTCCCCCAGACTGCCGACTGCGACGAGGAAGGACTACAAGTAGCAGAGGGTCAGACTTGTTTGCTCTGCCCTCTGTGAAACCGACCTCCGACCAGCGACGACCAGACCCTGCGACGAGGAAGGACTTCGACCAGCATTGGGCTAGACTTGTTTGCTCTGCCCTCTGCGAAGCCGTCTCCCAACCTCCGATCAGCGGCGACCAGACCCTGCGACCGCGATGAGGAAGGACTTCGACTGGCATTGGGTTAGACTTGTTTGCTCTGCCCTCTGCGAAAGCGACTTCCGACCTCCGACCGCCGCAGACCCTTCTCCAGCCCAACTTCGACCCCGGGCAAGAAGCAGGAGAGATGGCATCAGCTGCTCCAACCCCGGTGCCAGCTCCAGCCTCCGCTCCAGCCACCTCCGCCAGGAAGAAGACGGGAAAGAAGGGACCGAAGCCGGCCGAAGCTCTGCCCGACCAGGTCCCATCCACCTCCACTGCCCCTCCAGCAACAGCCCCCGAGAAGCCCTGCCAGACCCAGCCCAAGGGTACCCCAGCCTTGGAGCCCTGGATGAGGCAGACCGTGGTGATGAAGCTAAAGGAGGTGGAGGGAAAGATGCCGGACATGACGACGGAGACCTTCGGCAAGAAGATGATCCTTGAGCAGGGGTTCTCGACTGCTGAAACCCTCAGCATACAGAATCTTCTATGTGACATTTGCCTCCATTGCAATCTGCAAGAGGTACTGGGAAGCGGTGAAAGCGGCGAGGCCTGAATCCCCTTTCTCTCGCTTTGTGGGCAATTGCCCTATTCAAAGAGAGGAGAGGCGGGTGACGGTTTCAATGCGGAACCCACACATGCCTGGCAAGGACATCGCCACCTTCCTGGGCCATTTCTGCACGGTGATCAAGGAGCCCTCCAAGATCCTGGACAGGAATGGCTTCTGGACAGGCAAGTGGGCTGTCATCGTCAAGCTTCAAAAAGACAACTGGAGCCCCGATGGAGTTGTGCACCTGCCACAGTTCTTCTCCCTGGGCGCATCTGCTGGATTTCTCAGTTATCCGGACCAGCCGCGGATCTGCAAGACCTGCGGTGGGAAGGACCACATTGGGAGAGACTGCAAGGTGGCAGCCTGCAAGAAGTGCAAGGTGGCGGGACACGACACCTAGGATTGCCCCACCCAGAAGACATGCAACCTCTGTGGAGAGGTGAACCATGTCTACAGAGACTGCCCCAATAGGGCGAAATCCTATGTGGCAGCAGGGACTGGACAAGGCCAGCAGAGATGCCAGGAGGGTAAGAAACCTTTCACCCCCACCCCACTCCCTCGCACCCGTCCTACCCTTCCTACCCCACCCCTTCCCACCCATCCTACCCCACGCCCTCCTCCCACTGTGACAGCAACTCCCATCCCCACTGCTGGCACAACCCCTCCCCCTCTCCCTCCCGCTCTCTTCTCCATCCCACTGTCTCTTCCACTCCCCCTGTCTCTCTCCTCTCCGAGGAAGAGTTTCCCCCTCTTGTATCCTCTGCAGGCACTCAACAGTCGAGTAGGAAGCGAAAGGAGTTTGACAGCCCAGCTGCTGACCCTGATCCTTCCAAGAAGTTGGCGGTAGAGCAGGTCGAGAACCCTCTTCCACTAGAGGACGAGATGGAGGCGATGGTGGAAAGCCTCGTGGAGGAGGTAGTACCTGACCTGAATGCTGACAACTTAATCGAACAGCTGATCCAGAGCTGTATGCAGCCACCCCAACAGGGCGACCCAGCAGCCGTTCAAGAGGAAGCACCGCCCGACAAGAGTGGTAGCTAAATGTTCTTTTCTGTGTTCTAACCTTTTTTCTCCCAACTAATGGTGTCTCTTTCCCTTTTTACCATTAATGTGAGGAGTATTAAGGATAAGTTTAGAAGACAGTCTGTGTTTGCATTTTTAGATACTCAGAAATGTGATGTTTACATGTTGCAGGAATGCTCTATTCCTTTTTCCAGGTCCTATAGACATCTGGGCCAGCAGTGGTCTCATGGTCTGTCCTATTGGTCTGGTGGGAGTGAGTGTAAGTCTGCAGGGGTCACCATTCTTATTAGGGGGAGCCCCTTCACACTAGATTCTGTTCAGGAGCTTGTCTGCGGCAGATTGCTTATCGTAGACGGCTCCTGGGCAGGCGAGCCTATTAGGCTAATCTGTGTGTATGCATCCCCTGGTAAGAATGAGCATTTGGAGCTTTTCCAGACCCTGCGGCTGCAGCTCGCAACCACTAGGGCAGTAGTGATGGCCGGAGATTTCAACTGCCCCATGGAGGAGGATGGACGCAGCACCTGTAACACTGCTAAGCTTGACTCAATATCTAAACTGCTCATAGAAATGGTAACTGAAGCTTCTCTGTGGGATGCTGTGGGCTCCATGGGGGCTGGCTCCGTGAATTACACGTGGAGCCGCCCCGATGGCTCGGTGCATTCCCGCATTGACTTTGTGTTTACCTCTAGAGCAGTGAAGCAGAATAGGCATGCTATGGTTCCCTGCTTCTTCTCTGACCACAGGGCCATTCTCTTCCAAGGAGTCCTGGGCAATGGTTTCCCTCCTGGCCCAGGCTCCTGGAAGTTGAACTGTGCCCTGTTGGAAAGGGAGGAGGTGTTGGAGGAGCTTAAGGATGCCTGCATCACATGGAAGAACGATAAATGCTATTTTGATTGTATGAGTGACTGGTGGGAATATGTTAAGGCTAACATTCGCAGTTTCTTTCAGGTCAAAGGTAGACAACAGGCGTGCGACCAAAAGAGGAACTTCAAGGGACTGCAGAGACAACTGCAGTCCCTGCAGGACCTCCAACGGTGCGGCTGGGACGTGAGAGATGATCTGGAGGAGACCAAAAAGAGCCTGAAAGGGCACTTCGAGGAGGAATCCAGACGCATCGTCTTCCGTTCCAAGGTGGAGAACCTGGAGAGGGGTGAGAAATGTAACTCTTTCTTTTTCAGGAAACTCCACTCTGGCCACACGCCCCTGACTGAGCTGCGAGATGAGACCGGTATTTCCAGGCAGGGGAAGGAGGGCGTCATGAAGGTCATCACAGACTACTATGGCGACCTCTACTCCCCAAAGACGACGGACAGTGCTGTGGCTGATGAGTTCCTGTCAGGTATCACTAACACTATTGATCCTGCAGGTAAAGCAGCCATGGATGCTCCCTTGGTGTTGGAGGAGTTGCACTCTGCCGCTAAATCCTTTAGGCAGGGCAGGACCCCGGGCAGTGATGGTCTCCCAGCAGAGCTCTATGTAGCGCTGTGGGACCTCATTGGACCGGACCTGCTCGAGCTGTACAAGGAGATGGTGGTGGAGGGCAAAATACCTCCTTCACTGAGGGAGGGACTGATCACGATCTTGTATAAGCGTAAGGGGGAGAGATGTGAGCTGAAAAATTGGAGGCCCATCTTTCTCCTGAACGTGGACTACAAGATCCTGGCCAAGGTACTTGCCAACAGGCTGAAGGCTGTCATCGGACAGATCATTCACCCGGACCAGACCTGCGGCATTCCTGGCCGCAGGATTGCAGATAGCCTTGCCCTCCTCAGAGACACGGTCCATTACATCAAGGACCGGAACGTGCATGCGGCTCTGGTCAGCCTTGACCAGGAGAAGGCCTTTTACCGTGTCTCACATGATTTGATGGGTAGGGTCCTGCAGAGGTTTGGGCTTGGTGAAATGTTTTGCACGTATGTTAACCTGATGTACCTTGATATTCACAGCTCGGTGTTGGTGAACGGCTGGAAGACTGACCCATTTCCTATTCTATATGGGGTCAGACAAGGCTGCCCTCTTTCACCTCTTCTTTTTGTTTGTGTTATAGAGCTCCTGGCTGTATGCATCAGACGGAAACCAGAGAGAAGAGGGGTCATCGCACCGGGTCCAGACCGTAGAGAGGCCAAGTGTTCGCTGTACATGGACGACGTCACTGTCTTCTGCGCTGACCAGAGTTCGGTGACAGCACTCGTCCAGACCTGCGACAGCTTCGGCCGAGCTTCAGGGGCAAAGGTCAACTGTGGGAAGTCAGAGGCTATGCTGTTCGGGCAGTGGCACCTGTCATCCTCCGCTTCATTTCCCTTTGCTGTCAAGCCGGACTTCATCAAAATCCTGGGAGTCTGGCTTGGTGGTGAGGGTGCGGCCCTGAAGTGCTGGGACGAAAGACTTGCCACTGTAAGGCAAAAAATTGGACTGTGGAGCCTCAGAGACCTTACCATCGAAGGAAAAGCACTTGTACTGCGCAACGAGATCCTTCCCGTTCTGCAGTACACAGCGCAGGCCTGGTCACCTCTGGTCACGGTCTGCAGGGCCATCACAAGGGCAGTGTTTCACTTCATCTGGGGCTCCAAGATGGACAGAGTAAAGCGGACAGTTATGTACAAGGAGCCCCTCAAAGGTGGAAAGGGAATACCAGATATCCCCACCATGCTGCGAGCCTTCTTTGTTTGCAACTGTATCCGCAGGACTTTGTGTGAGACTGATAATGACTCTGCAGGAAACTCCATGTCTCACTTTTTCCTCCTACCCCTTTGGAGGGCCCTAGGCTGGGCTAAGTGGGACAGCTCCATCCCTTACAACTGGAACACTCCCTGGTTCTACCTGGATGTGTCCAAGTTTGTGAGGGAGCACCAACTGGAGGGAGTTAAACCTGACTTGTGGAAACCTAAGACTATCCACAAGCTCATCAGAGCCAAAGACATTATGGAGCCTATTCCAGGGCTCCCTTCAGCAACTGCCAAGCAGGTATGGGAAAATGTGGCCTCCAAAAGGCTCACAAATAGACACAAGGACATGTCATGGATGGCAATCCAAGGGGGTCTGCCCCTAAGGACATTCATGCACTCCCGTAACCTGAGCAGGTACAGACATTGCCCCTGGTGCATCTCACATGAGGAAACATCAATGCACTTGTTTTGGGACTGTACTTATGCACAGTTGTTGTTAGATGCCCTGGAAAATGAACTCAAAGACTGTGTGCCAAGGAGCAACCTTTTGTACCACTCAATACTTTATGGACTGTTTCCTGGCACCCACACCTATGGGGCAATCCAGGAGGCCTGGCGCCTTATGAACTGTGTTAAGGACACTTTGTGGCTTGCCAGGAATCGCCTCATTTTGCGGAGGGAGAGGATGTCTATCCAGGACTGTCGCAGGCTGATTCACAGCCTGCTAAGAGACTATTCCATCATGGACAGCACTGAGGAAGAAGAGGACTAAACCCCCCCTTCTTCTGCCCCCTCCCCCCATGCTTGATTGTCCAACAAGGACTGGGACAGTGGCCCCTTCCCCCATTTATCACAGAGACTGATGTTTTATTGATATGTCTTTCTACTTATTCACCCTTCCCATATATGTGTCTGTCTTTCAATAAAAACTTCAGTTCTGTGATTCCCCCCTCCCTTCCCCTCTACCCTCCACACCCATAGACCTTGTTGATTGTTGTTTTTGTTTAAGTACTGAATGAATAATGCAAAGTATTATGTATAGTATAGGATGTCTTGTGCTATATGTTTTGCAATGCATTATATTGTATTTTTGATTATGTTTGATAGCGTATTGGGTTTAGGCTGTGCTGCGACACAGTACACTTGTATGTGTGATTTATGTATGTTTTTTGCCATCTTTATGTTAATAAAGAATGCTTTTTTCAATCAAAAATCTGTGTCAAATAATGTGTGTGTCAGTAAGTGTTTGTGTCAGTGTCTGTATCAGTAAGGGGTGTCTGTGTAGGTAAGTGTGTCTGTGTCATTAAGTGTGTGTGTCAGTAAGCAGTATCTGTGTCAGAAAGAGTGTCTGTGTCAGTTAGAGGTGTCTGTGTAGCTGTGTCTGTTAGTACGTCGTGTCTGTGTCATTAAGTGGGTGTGTCAGTAAGAGGTATCTGTAGGTAAGTGTATCTGTGTAAACAGTATTGGTGTCATTACACGTGTCTGACAGTAAGTGTGTTTGTGTCAGAAAGTGGTGTCTGTTAGAAAATGGTGTCTTTGTCAGTAAGGTGTATCTGTATCAGTGTCAGTAAGGGGTCAGTGTCAGAAAGTGATATTTCAGTAAGTGGTGTCTGTTAGAAAGTGGTATCTGTGTCAGTAAGGTGTGTCAGTAATTGTGTCTGTATCAGTGTCAGTAAGGGGTATGTTCAAAAAGTGATATGTCAGTAAGGGGTGTCTGTTAGAAAGTGGTGTCTGTGTCAGTAAGGTGTGTCAGTAATTGTGTCTGCATCAGTGTCAATAAGGGGTCTGTGTCAGAAAGTGATGTCAGTAAGGGGTGTTCGTGTTAGTAAGGCAATATGTGTGCATGTAGCTACTGTATGGGGTAGTGTGTGTACATCTACTGTATGTGGGCCGTGTGTGTGCGGCTATGGGGGCAATGTGTGTGTATGTAAAATTGCATGCAGTTGAAGAAGTGGGGCCCCAAACTGATAACTTGCTTAGGGCCTCATGAGGTCTAAATACGGCTCTGGTTCAACTACCACAAAGAGCCAAACTGTGTGAAAAATGTGTGTTCTCCCCGTGTTTGTGTGGGTTTCCTCCCACAATCCAAAAACATTATGTAGGTGAAATGGATTCTGAAAACATAGTAACCTTTGTGTGTGTGTGTGTGTG
Organism: Taudactylus pleione; assembly: GCA_031769625.1. Lineage (NCBI taxonomy): Eukaryota > Metazoa > Chordata > Amphibia > Anura > Myobatrachidae > Taudactylus > Taudactylus pleione. The sequence goes on along the minus strand of JAUIMM010000113.1, from coordinate 17,288,118 downwards.
TGTGTGTGTGTGTGTGTGTGTGTGTGTGTGTGTGTGTGTGTGTGTGTGTAAATATTCTCTATAAAATGCTACAGAATGTGTGTGCTATATAAATAACTGTTAATAAACAATATGATTTGTGTCATTGTACTGCTGAGATAGAAATCTTCTCCCAAGTTCTAACTCTCTTGCATCACCCAATGTTTACAACTTGCTTCATCCATTTTGTCCTGACATTTGACAAATAATCCCATCCTTGAAGTAGAGAATAATCCCTATACTTTTCAGGTCCCCCCTAAAAAATGTACTCTGGTTCTCATCCAACCACGGATTATTATTTTCCATGTCATCTTGGTTTCTCACATGGTTACTGACAAACTGTTATAAGTCCAGTCCAGGACTTGTCTCCTGCCAGTATTCCTCCTGCTCCTGACTTCTAGGCTGCCATTTTCTAGGAGACCCAGACATCAGAGGATTTCTCATGTTTCCTCCTAGTGTTGCCTGATTGGCAGCTGATCCTATTTAAATTTCCTGGACTGTCGCCACCCTGTTGGCGATAGAGTTTTCATGTGGAACATTTGGTAATGCAACTTGCTTTCTGTGCATCCAGACTTCCAGTTATAATCTGTATATGCTGCGTGTACTCTGCTCACTGGCTTCTACACCATGTTTCAAGCATCGCTGTCTACTAGTCCCTCCAGGCCATACAGCAATCCTGCCTCTACACCACGTTTCCAGCATCGCTGTCTACTAGGCCCTCTAGGCTATACAGCAATGCTGTTTCAACAGCACGTTCAAGCATCGCTGTCAACTAGGCCCTCCAGGTCATACAGCAATCCTGCTTCTACTCCACATTTCAAGCATTGCTGTCTACTAGGCCCTACCATCCAGCAATCCTGCTTCTATACCATGTTTCAAGCATCGCTGTCAACTAGGCCTCCTGGCCATTCAACAACTTTAGTTTGGGCTGTGAGTCTACAGTATATTCTATTGACTGTCCTATTGTATCAGTTCCTTACTGCACCATTGACATGTTGTGTTTGTACTGGCCCTCCAGGTCCACCATATCATTTATAAAGTAAACTGCCATGATTTTAATATTCTGCTTGTGACTGTTGTTCGATGTGCCTCGTATCTCCAATACCACCATCTTGGTCCTAGCAATTGCTAGAGGATCGTAACACAAACCCTATGCATATGATGCAGATTTTGGGGTGTTCCTGTTTGTAGAGCATCTCTTGCATGTTTTCACACAGCACATGCAACAAAAGTGAGCATATGCATGTACGGGTGATGTATATTCATATACACTTTGGGTGTTATTTAGATGGTGTGTGCTTGCTGCGATGTTTTCAGTCTGCACAAGAGTCCGAGTTGCACTGTGCATGCGTCCCGATGGTTACCACCGGGAGCCGCAGAACAATTTTGGACGCAGAAAGAGGCAAGTTCAGTAGGTGTTTCTGAATGGTAACATGGGGGTAGCCAGAATCGGGCATTTTGTGGGCATGTCACGGTCTGTGCCTACATCTTAAGATGCAGTAGCACCCTAATGCGCACAGTGGCAGATTAGTGGCAGATCAAATATCACCTCTGAGGTGACAAATAAGCATTATGATTTATACTGTAACACCTCTTTGTATAAGTACAGTACTGCCAAGGAGCTACAAGTCAAATACTAGGAAAAGATTTAAGTATAAAGGGGAGATGTATTAAGCCTTGGAGAAACATAAAGTGGAGAGGGATAAATTGCCAACCAATCAGATCCAAACTGTATTTTTTACACACAGCCTATGTTATGGCAGTTAGAAGCTGATTGGTTGGTACTTTGGCCCTCATTCAGAGCCACTCATAAGCGGCAGCTCGTTCGCTCCGAGCGATGTTTGCCAAACTGCGCATGCGTACGGATCATTATACGCATGCGCGAACCAGTTAGTGCGGCCGAAATTCATGTGCTCGCAAAATAGCGAATGCCTGCTAATTTGAGTGACAGGATGAGGCGTATGTTGGTGGTAACAGGGGAAGGTGCTTGAAAATGGGGAGTGGAAATCAGAACGCAGGCGCGCTTAAAGGTCAAAATGGGCGTTTTAAGGGTGTGCATATTTAAAACAGGAGCGTCATTGACCACGTCACTGGGTTTTTTTTTAGCCAGAACAGCTCGCAAAATTGTGGTAGCAAAAACCAACCACAAGAATAGCGAGCAGTTCATACCCTGTTCGATGTACTCGATTAATCTAATAAATAGCGGACATGACGTCGGATGCGAGCGGCCAGGGGGGTAGTTTCCCAAAAAACGACCACAAGTTTTGTTCGCTCGTTCAGACCTAGAGTAGTGAACAGACCGCAAACAGCGAACGGTTCATTTGAATAGCCACCCCTATTTTCTGGACGAGCGAGCACAAATAGCGACCGGCTCTGAATCAGGGCCTTTATCTCCATCCACTTTACATCTCTCCATTTTATCTTTCTCCAGGGCTTGATACATCTCTCCCGAAGTCTAAGAAAATATGTGGAAACACATCCATCCAACACATTGATCTCCTTCCAGAGTGTAAACACTCACAGGAATGGCACTCTTTACCAATCATCTCATGTCTTCACTGCAATGTATAAACGTACAGTATCTGTGATTGTCTCATGTGTGAACTGTAACTACATCTATGGCACTGTGCAATCTGATGTGCCTTATAAATCAACTTTGATGATGATCACAAAAGCAGGGGCGAGCAGTCAGGGGAGGCAGGGAAGGCAGAGCCTCCCCTGTCATAATGAGTGAAATAATACAAAGAAGATATTCATAACAAAGATTATTTGTCATAAATATCTGCTTTGCATTATTCTATCTTTCTCTAGTATCTCTACAGTTAATAAAATCAGTTGGGAGGCAGCAAGAGCTCTGCCTCCCACTGACAATAGAAAAGTGCAGAAGCGGGGGGCGGGGCCTTGCCATGGGCTGTTAAAGCCGTTTGAAAAAAATTAAAAACAATAAACAAAAATGTGGTTGCGCTTATTAATCCTTGTAATGGCAGAAATAACCTCAAAATGCCATGAGTATAATAAAAAAATTTGATATATCAAACAAATAAATAAAACACTATGACATATACACAGAATCAACAATAAAGAACAATGTAAGAATAACAGAAACCACCTATGTGGTCAGAAATATTAATATGCGCCGACACAAAATATTAAAAGATAGATAAATGTGCACTTGATATGCTAAATTCTGGAATAGGTAAATTCCATAAGCGTTGTAGCAATCCTTGCTATATTAATTCCTTTATAAATATGTAGCTGGTAGAATATTAGATTAGCAATAGTATCAAAGTCTTTGTAAATACACACGTTTAATAGACTGCTATGTGCTTCAAGAGCACCTGCTGTGAATTGATGTCTTGTCTCCAAATATTTAACAGGGATTTAGAAAGAACTCAGCTGACTGTGCCTCTTATACTTTTCCCAAAAGGAGTTGTTCCGACCAAATGGATACTCACAGTCTTTCCCTATAATTGAATAGGGCCACATTCCCCCCCCCCTACTTGTACCGTAGCGTGCCTATGATGTGGATCCTAGTTCAGAGGTACCGTAGGAATCCGGGCTAGATGTTAGCCTTTCAAGGTACCTCAGTACGTCAAGTTAATAGTCACTCAGAGAAAGATAGCCATCCAGAAGCTTTATCAAAGAATTTCCATTCACAGGCATACAGCCCTTATATACCTGCTTCAATACAAAAGGATCATTATCCTAATTGTTAAATTGATGACACCTGCCATCTTGACTTGCAATCTAATTTACTCACGATCTTTAGTAAGTTCACATACAAATACTTTCCAAGTTTCAATATTCCCGAAAATGATGTCATATATTATAGTATTTAGGTAAAGTAACTCCAAAAAGATTTTTCCTGGTGTTTTGAGTTTCACAAAATACATTCCAAATTAAATAATCAACGAAAATGCACATATTAAAATAAGTTATATATATATTCTATATATATGTCCTGACCGGAGCGTGAACCCTCAACTTGATCATTTGTTGTCATTGCCAGACCTCTTCCTTCTCTACACTAACAGTATCATGGTATTTATCCAAAGGAAAATAGTACATATCTATTTATAATAACACAACTAAAAAATAGGGCAAAGCAGCACCTATAAAAATGCCTTATGGACAGGGATGTGCTTTCCCCTGTCAGTCAGGCAAATGTGATTGGACAGTGAATCCATCTCAGGATCCGCTGTCACCACTGGATGGATAGCGGGCATATGCGGTAGGAAGACGGTGGAGGTGTGGACGTTCGCTGCGATGGGACCCAGAAGAGATACCTGGCATGGCAGCAGGCCTAGATCTGAGTTGATCTAGTCCCTGCCAGCTATTCTGGAGAGCTTGGCAGCTGTTCCAATTTAAAAAATCACACCTCAGCATATTTTTGAAATTCAAGATGGCCTCCTGGAGCCAATCATGGCTTGCCACGTCAACGCCCCACCCCCTCTAGCTGGCTTATATAAGCCAGCACGAGGCAGCGGCTGGCAGTCCACCGGCGTGCAAGAGCTCCCGAAGATAGAAGATGCCAGAAGCCCTGGGGAGGAGGCAGCCATGCAAAATAGCATAAAGTTTGCCGCTCCCCAGGTGAAGACACTGAATGCCATGGGGAGGCAGCGGCCCCCAGGGTAAGCTGCCAGAAGCCCTGGGGAGGTGGCGGCAATGCAAAAGAGCTTAAAGGCCACCGCTCTCCAGGTGAAGATGCCGTATAATATGCTTTTATTAAAACATTAACTGTTTTGTATGTATTTTAATATTTTCTTTATAGGCTGACTACAGGTGCCAGCATGTCCTTAATGTCCGGGTATGTAAGGACTGGTGGTTTTCCAAGTGCTGGCATGCTTGGTCAGGCTTGCTTGGACCTATAGGTCCCCTGTAAAGAACAATCTTATTGTACCATGAATCCCGCACCCACCACCACCAGGGGTGCGGGGTATAGCACTGGCCTTTCAGCCCAATGCTGGTTGTTGCTCAGGATGGGGGACCACATTTTTTGGGGGGGATCCCCACTTTCTGAGGATTTCCAGCCCTGGGCTGACTAGCTTAGAGATGGTTAATGTGATGGAAGGGGTACCTCACAATAAGTGTACCCCCTGCTGGTTAAACCTGGTGCTGGTTACTGTTAAATAGGGGGAACCCTAAGCTGTTTGTTTTTAATCAGCCAGTGCCTCCCCACCCATTGACCTCACCGCACATCACTGCACAAATGGTCTCTGAAAGGGAAGTAGTCAGCATTCCTATAGTCAGGATGTCAATGGTCACAATACCGACAGCAGCATTCTGACTGTCAGAATACCAATATATTGTGGAGGTAAGTATTAGCGGGAAGCTATGGAGGGTTAGGTTGTGGGAGGGGTGGGTTAGGGGGAGGGTAAGGGTTAGGGTTAGGCTGTGGGAGGGTTACAATACTTACAGAAATCTGTTGGGATTCTGACTGTTGGGATGCTGCTTTTGGTATTCTGTCCGTCGGGATCCTTTTCCCAACCCCTCGGAAATATGTGAGAGATTGAATACAAGTAAGGTAACACCCATATCATGCTACATGTTAAAGAGTACAATGTGTGATTATGCTAAAATTAGTGTTACCTATAAATGGAAGTGAATAAAGCATATTGTGCTTGTAGTTATCAAGCAAAATATGCCAATCCTTCCACTTAGACATTAATACGAGAATCTCAAGAACCTATGAGAGAACTTCTTCTCTATAAATATACAACAAATTAAGCTGGTATTTTGCAGAAATTGGCATGTCTATCTCCATTAGTCCCGGAAAAGTCTAAGTGATTACAAAGTTTCAAGTTTGTAAACTTCTACCTCATTCAGATGCCTTTTGCTGCAGTTTAATAAGGCCTATATTTAGATGCTTATTTTGCAATTTATATTTAATAAACTGCCTTCTAGTTAATTTCTCACCCTAGGACATGAGCATTTGGCAGCATTTGCGGAAAACTTTATATTTTAGGAAATAAAATAATTTTTAAAAAGGTTGCATGCTCCAAAGAAGATAATTGCAGGTGTTTCCGACCAGCCATCTCCCCCACAACAGTCTTTAAATATTTTCCAGATATTTATTTAGAATAAATTATATTATTATAATTAAATAATTTATTGAGTATAAATTATCTGTAGTTAGAAACTGAACCCACAGAAAAGTAAGAGATTTACTTGCCAAAGACAGTGTTTACTCCAATACTGATGAACTGCTACTGTAGGCTCAATGACTATACAATAGCTTTAAAGTTAAAATATATTAAAAGACGATCAACAGAAGCAAAAACTTTCTTTTCAATGTTTCCCATAGAAATTCTTTACAAATCTGTAAAAACCTGAGCAGAGGATGGAGACTTACATTAAATAGAAGAAAAGAAGAGGACATCCTAGTTAACTGCCACTAATCATACGAACTAGAGCCTCACACAAGGGGAGATTTATCCGAGCTAAAGTGGAGAAGTTTCCCTTAGCAACCAATAAGCTTCACTCCATCATTTATCATTTACCAGATGTCTATAAAATAACAGTTACTTAAAGGGGTACTCAACATGAGTCCCTCCAGCTGTTGTGGAACTACAGGTCCCAGTATGCCCTGCCAAAGTTTTAATATGCCCTAAACTGTGGCAGGGCATGCTGGGCTGTGTAGCTCCACAACAGCTGTAGGGCCGCATGTTGAATAGCCCTGCAGTGTAGAAGCCGGTTGCTATGGCAACTTCTCCACTTTATCTTCTTCACAGTCCTCTACAGTCTATTCATCGAAGTAAGTATATATACATGTAACGGCATGCTATATAAATAAATAAACTTCCGTTTAAGCATTGTATTATGGAGTGTCTGAATTCACCTTCTCTAGCACCAAGAAAGTGTTTCTTCTTTTGGATTGCAGTGCCCACCTATTTCTATCTACATACAGTATATAACACATTTGTGGAACACCCTACATTTCTTAGATTTTTGGTCTATTTCTTAATAAAGCACTAATTAGTTTATTTGGAAAAACCCTTATTTTTTGTGGTGGGAAATTTTTTTCTGAATGTCAAAAATATGTCCATTTACACTTAGCAGCTTTTCGTTATATGGCGCGAGGTGCTTGTGGAAACTCAGACATTTCACCACGGTAGCAAAGCATATGTTTTCCCTAAATATTGCAACTTAGTCACATCGTAGTCACATACACAGCCACTCACAGTGTACCAGGGATAATAGATTGCTACTTTTGTAGCAAATACATTTGTACAGTATAACACAGTCGCAGATTCAGCATAACAAAATGTGTCAGGAGGAATAACCACCCGTATCAGAACCATTTTACACAAATTTGCAACTTAGTCACACAGATGTAAAATTTATGCAAATACCAGAGGTCAGTGGTCTTGTATTCAGAGGTGGTTGGTAATACAGGCGCCATCACAACTGTTCTCGCAATAGCAGTTGCAGGAATATGTAAATGTTAATCTTAGCCTTCCCTTTGTGCAGGACGGTGCGATGGAGGGCAGATGTCCACTTTCAGGCTTTGTGGTCTGTGCATTTGTGATGGAGTTCTAGCTACTCTTCTCTAACACAACTATATTTGGCCATTAAAGGCAGAGATTTGCGATTAGGAATGCAGCAGCTTTCCCAGACACACGCCTGGGACATTCCCCTAACATGCCCATGAAACGGCCCATTTTTGCAATCACTTTAGGTCACCTCCCAGTCTTCACCCTGTGTGACCGGACGCCTTTTGCCTAGGCCGTCCCTGGTCATGGGTTAGCGTTTTGGACTCCCACTCACTGTCAGTGACTGCTTGTCACTGACTCCGCCCATTGTGCCGTGGGCGTGTAACGATGCTGCCACCACCAAACTCTACCATCGGTGTATAGAACAGCTTTTTAGGTACCCTCATGCTCCTGCCTAGGCACCTGGTACCACTTCTGCTGCGTATGAGTTTGACTAACTGCGGACCTCCTGTTTGGTGTCGGCTATATCCTTCTGATCCCTCGCAATGGACCAGGTCTGCACAGTAGCTTGGCAGAGGGCTTGAACTTGGAGACACGGAGCTCTTACCCAGAACAGCCAGAGAACGGAATAGCGTTTTGGCGCAATTCTGTTGGTTGCAGGATTGAGTCAATTGAAGTAAAGGCAAACGGTGTTTATTTGCTCAATGTCTTAAAGAAGACCCTCCCTTCTGTCTGAAGGGGAATATCACACAGAAATCAAACAGCAATTCTCCACAAAGGATTCTCAAAGATGTACCACATACAGGAATCTTATCAGCAGCTCTTCTCCTCAAAGAAGTTACAGGGCTGTACCACAAAACAGAGGCTCACAGGCCCTGTATATATAGTCAGAACACACAAAACAGCATGGTGACATCCACCCACAGTTGGTCTTGTAACCCAATCAGACCATCTATCCCAAATGTAATAACAGCTCACATTCCACAGGAACTGGTCATTTACTTTCATCCTTTGATACATTTATCACACAGTGACAAAATATCTATGTAGGATGACCAGCAATAATATTCTCTTTGGTCTTCCTACAATAATCATGAAAAAAACAAACACTTCTCCACACACACAGGACAGATAGTCTCAGGCCATTGACTCTCTTCACACCTTCACAGCTTACATCCTGGTCTCACTTGGAATGCACTTCAACGAAAGCTTAGTTACACAATGGTCTGACCACTAGCATACTGTAGGTCAGGACAATTAACATATCACTTCCTATGTCAGGAGGTGATAGTGTCTCATAACCATTTGACTTACATGTTACAGCCTTCTAAAACAAAACAACTTATACATTCCTTATAAGTGCATTTTCTCTACAAAATATACATGTAAACCATATAGTGCATAGCCTATTAAATATATGTTGCTTCATGCACTAATGCATTGCAGATCAGCTGCAGTGCATTACAGCAATACATATATACTTTAATACAGTTTACTATGAACCATGTGCAGTGTGTTTTTAAACTGTCCACTTTAACTGTGTCAGCGCAGGTCACAGTGGGAGCTGGCTCTCCCTTTCCTGCAACGGCCATGACACACTCTACCCACACTCCCCAGTGCAGCAAGTCCAGGCCGCTGCATATAAAACATTAAAAACACACTTAACACTCAGCGCATAGCGCAGAGTATACATTTACAATGGGTGCCTGGTGCCTTTTTGTCCTTTTAAAAATGTCGGCACAGCACGGGGGTTAACCCCTTCACTGCTGTGGCAGCCATTAACCCCGTGTGGCCTGTCTCCGGCCACACCCTGAAACACCCAGGGATCGCAAACCCCTTCTCAAATGTTAGCGATGCCGTACACAATTGCACAATATGCCGTTGGATAATTGGGTTTGCACATGAGCAGTTAGGATTTATCTGACTTTTCGCGCATGTGCAATAGTAAAAAATCACTCAAGTGCGGGAACATAGCCACTGTGTCCATAACTGAACCAGCCCCAGTGCATGTAATGTAATGTAGCAATGTCGTTTTGTAACTTCATGCCATTTTAGTTGTGTGAAGATGCAAATTTTTTTTTAAAAAAAGCTGGTAGGCATAGCTACGTTGCAAGGACTGTGGTATGCCAACTGCCATGCAGGACTATTTGGGATGCCTATAGCAAAGGTGTAAGAAGACACATCTCTATTTTGTGAAGTGTTTTGTGTGACTGAATTACTATCATCATTATCTTATTGAAGACTGATTTCTAATTTGGTGTGCTAAGGAAGAGTTCATTTTACAAGAAGGAAGAATTGCAGACAAAGCTGATCTCCGTCTTTTGATACTGTTGAGGATGACGCTATCCTGAAATCAGAGGTCCTCAGTGACTTTGGTTATCACGTGTGCTTCAAAAGACTCTTTTTGGACCTCCTACCATTTTGAAGAGATTTACAAAAATCTACACATCCCAGCATGCACTGCCACAGTTTTGCTATTAGGGCATGCTAAAACTGTGGTATGGTATGCAGGGATATGTAGTCCCACAGCAGCTGGATGGCCACGAGTTTGACAACCCTGATCTACATGAACTGAAAAACATCAGTCTGACCTATTACCATTCAAGAAAGACAAATTATATCTAATAAATCAAGACTATACATTTCAATGTATCCAATCACTGACTTACTGGCACCAATGTCAATTGTCCAAAATTCAATAGACAATTTCAACAAAAACACTTCCCACCATCAAGGAAACCTCTCTGATTTTATAGAGTTCCATCAGAAAGTGAAATGAATCGGAGTGATACTAGACACCATTCTGAAACAGTTGTCTTTAGTTACAGATGCTCATCACCCCAAGGGACTTTTTGGTCAGAAATCCTGAAGTCCCTCTTTGCAAACGATAGTTTTTTAAGGAAAAGCTGCCTTTTGCAATTTTAATCGCAATTCTTTGACAAAAACTGAAAGCAAAGTATTCCAGTGAGGACAATCATACCTTCTGCAACATGGTCACATTTTTGGTTGGCATATTCAGTTATACAAGATGGAATGAAGCCACCACCTAACATATTTTATTATCTGAAGAATTGAAATACTGTAACCTACACCCCTTTAACTCAGAGTCCAATTTTAAATCCAATTTTGAGCTTTAATCAAATAAAGCCTTTATAAAATTCTTCATATACCTCTTGAATTATCATTGGAGCACTGTCTCAATTTCACAACTATTATCAACTGATGAACTATTATCAACTGAGATTTTTCTCCATTATGGAGTGTGATTAACCATGAGGAAGGAAAAGGTGGTGCCTCCAGGACAATTAGGACTACAAAGATTCTGGGCCTGATTCAGAGGTGGACAGATTTAGAACATCGGGTGCAATGGTTACCACTGGCAGATGCATATCTCAATTGCATGGACTGGGGGGTGAATTTCATCAGTGGGCATTTTGGCAGCTGTGATGGTGGTTTGAAAGATGCAGTTCCACTGGTACCATCGGACACTCTGAGCAAACATAGGGTTGCTCTAATATTCAATGGTGCAGCTGATGTCTGCTCGATTGTTCAACTTTGAAGTCTACTTTAAAATTGGAACACACCACAGACTACTGTGGCATTAGTATATATGTGAAGAGATGCCATCGACGATAGTTGCAGCCACTATTGCACCTCTGTACGCTTCTAAATCAGGCCCTCTATCTCAGTTGAGTTGTGCTGATATGTACCTTAAACGTGATCATAACCCCTTCTTGGAATGTAAACTATAAAGTGATCATATTATCTAAATTGCCATTAAAAGATGTTATATTACACTGTAATAGATTTATTTTATAACAGTACAACATCCTAAACATGCACATATATACAGTGCCCAACATACATAAACATCTGGTCAGACCACCGGAGCCCCCTACATTTCAGCCTTTAGGGACCCATTTATTAAAGAGTTTTTTCATATGCAATAAGTTTTAGAACTTATTGCACATGATAAATGCTGCTCAAGCCAATCAGATCCCAAACTGTAAATTTTCAAACAGATGACATTTAGGTAATTACAGTAATCAATACTTTATAGAGCAAATATAGACATCTTTAATAAAACTCCCAGGAGTGGGGTCACAATAATATAAATGTCACATAGAATAAAAATAAATCATAAACATGAGCACATAAAACAAATTAGCAATACACTAAATAACTAGTGGCAGGCTTAAAATATTCAATACGACTATTAATACAAGATCTTGCTGTCCCACAGAGCCCATCTGTTGTAATACACTGCAACACTGTTTTGTACTGTTAATAGATGTATCCACACTGTCCAAATGAGTAACTTAGTTAGTATCCAATAATAGAGTCTTAATGGTAACTTTGTAGCAGTATGTTGTGGCTTGAAACAGCGTGCCCTAGCTCTCCACAGTACTCACGGTGTCCAGGCAATAGATAGAAACAGTGCTTTTATTAAATATGTATATATTTGCACTAATAAAGTGTTGATTAATTACCCTACTGTTGTGTGTGATAACAAGTGCCACCTGCTATTTATCATTTTGCATACAGTTTGTTGTGAGAGGGTTGGCAAAACCTCTCTGTGGGTGAGCATCTGTTATTACCAGCAGAGAATTGCTATCTACAGTACATACTCCCTTGCCGGGCCTGGATTATTTGTTGGGTTTTGTGAGATGACAGTTAGGATCTGATTGGCAGGAGCACGAGTATCATATGCAATGAGTTTTAAAACTCGTTGCGTATGCTATAACTCGTTGATTAATGGGCCCCTAAATTTCTTAACCAACACTTTTAGACAGGTTTTTGCAACCAAGTGTGATGTGTGATATCTAGTCCAGGCTACCAATGGCATACAACACAATCTCTGATGTCCCTTATGAATTTTTCTCGTCTACCTTCCTCCAGTATTCTAGTAACCCTTGATGTAGCTTGCCTTTCTCGAGAATCATTTGGCAGGTAAACAATTGCTTTCAAATGACATTAATTATACTGGCCCTAACCCTGAATCTGCGAATGATATGTAAAGCATATAACCTACCAATGTCACTATAAAGCATCCATGGCTAAGACAAAAATATTGATCGTGGTCAGAAATTGTACCTAGGATGTGACCTATTTGAAATGTTATAATACAGATGAAAGCTTTGAATATATTTTGTGTCCTTTTTAGGGCCATCAAAAAGAATAATTTTATCGTAACAGCTCTTGTTGGATATAACAAAGAAATGTGAACAGTATTCTGAAATATACATAAAAATTTAACAAATTCCCATGTTTTTGAATATTTTTATAAAAAACAAAGCTAAGAATGGCATTTCTGTGTACCTTTACAGTGTGAGTGCTAGACCGATAGTGTAGTATCCTTGCCCCAACATACAGTATAAGAATTTAGTTAATCTGACCCTGGTTTGTCATTGCTCAAAGCCTAACCTATGCTCTCTCTCAATTATAACAAGGTAAACTATTGGTATTCTTAAGGTATTACTTAAATCTTTTTGTAATTACTTAAAACTTTCAGGAACCCCAATAAACCTTATATTATTACTCCAGTAATGGTTTTAATATCATCTGCATTGTCTTATTCTGTTATTCAACAGTATTGGTCCTGTTATCCAAAGTGTTATATAGGCTTTTAGATGCCATAAAATTATACACGTGTGAGTAGAATACATTTTCTGCTCAATATTTTTAAGGTCATGTAATGGCCATTTCTGCAGCTGCAGAGATTACTAAATGCTCTTGTAAGACTGGGTTGCTCATTTTAAATTATGACATGGAAGGTGTCTACAGAGATAAAGGTAAACTATGCTAAAAGTGAGAATTATTGAGGTGTTGTTTATATTTGCTCATTTTACTACTAGTGGATGTGGATAACTATCCATAGCAAACACATATATTGTATGGAAAAGCTAGGTCATCTATTTCCTAAAGGGCTATCACCAATTTTACAAGAAATTATCAAACAATTATAGAGATGTATGCATTGTTTATTCAAATAGCATGCCAACCAGGCAATATATGTAGGTCACATATTTCAGAGCAGAAGTAAAATTCAACAATGGGCTAAAACAACAAATTTATTTTACCAAATGTTTAGATATACAATAATTGTGCTATGTATTAAAATCAATATTTAGTGTTGAACCTGAATGAAACAGTAAATCCTACAGCTTGTTCCCGGTACAGCAAATTTCCAAAACAGACAATTAGTAGAGGTAATTTCCTTAAGACTAGACCACAGGTTCTCAAACTCGGTCCTCAGGACCCCAAACAGTGCATGTTTTCCATTTCTCCTCACAGAATCGCAAGTGAAATAATTAGCTCCACCTGTGGATCTTTTAAAATGTGTCAGTGAGTAATGAACACACCTGTGCACCTACTGGGTGACCTGCAAAACGTGGCCTGTGTGGGGTTCTGAGGACCGAGTTTGAGAACCACTGGACTAGACTATAGGCTCCAATATTAAGGTGAATTGAATACATGATGTTTTTTAAACAAAAGTAGCAGCTCTAAACTTGTGCTCTGATGCACTGCAAAGTTCAGGTCCAACAGGACCAATTTATAATAACAATAATGTTTTCTATATGGGGTCAGTGAAATAATTCACTTCAGGCCTTGTTGTGTCCACATAATGGGTCCACTTGTAATAAATAACAATTGCATTCATGATTTTTGAGGCCAAACTGTGGAACCTCAGCAATTCCTATTGGTTTATGTTAAATGCATAATTTAACCTCATAAAAAAGTCCTTCTGACCTGAGGGCAAACAGTAGGCAACCATTTTAGGATAGGAGCATTAGGTGTAAATTTACTAAGATGGGAGTGCTATTTAAGAAGTGATGTTGCCCATATCAACCAATCAGATTCTACTTCTCATTTATCTAGCACCATCTAGAAGGTAATACCTAGAATCTGATTGGTTGCTATGGGCAACATCACTTCTTAATAGAACTCTCATCTTAGTAAATGTACCCCCTAGTGTTAACTCTATGTTTCATTTCAAATTGCCTTCCTTGCATCCAAATTGAGGTTTTTGCTGGCTCCACAATGTGCGAATCCAGATTAACAGGTAAATTAATGGTTGATAGAAATGTTGCTAATATTTAAAGGGATTAAAAATGAAGCAAGCTTAGTCCTAGCAAGCATCATAGGGAAAATGAATGGCAGCTGATACATTGCTCCTCAGGGTTAAACTTTGGTGAAAGGTAAAATAACGCTGAGCCAGGCAGATTTAGGGGTCAGGGTGCACCTAGGCACAACAGAACCAGCTTCCCCTCACCATTAATCATGTTATTTTCATTGGTGGTTGGCAGTTTAGTATAATTTAATATAATATAACAAGCACTAACTGTGACATTTAATTTTATTTGTCTTTATACAATATACACAAACAATGAAGTGCTAAAAATCATGGGATAGCAGTATTTTACATACTGGTAGATGATGGTAGGTGGTGCCACCGTACCATGATGTCTTGGAAATGCCAAGACCTGCATAAATTGTAATCTGACATCTCGCAAGTCAGTTTGAACATCGGCTAGACTGTTCATGGCAAGGCGACGGGAATTGTCGGAGTTCAAACAAGGCATGATAGTGGGTGCCTGACAGATGGGACATTCCATCTACAATGTTGTGCGGATAGTCACATTCCTCGATCAACGGTGTCTTGTGTCTACTGTAAATACCTCATGAAAAGTATTACCACCTACCATGTAAAGTGCAGTGGACAACCACAGGTTCTTAATGATTGTGATCAGCAGTGTCTAGCCAGAATTATCTGTGTTAACAGACAAGGGACACTGGCTCAAATCACATCCACATTCAATGCAGGAGGTACCAGACACATACACTCAGGTCCATAAATATGGGGACATTGACAGAATTTTCAGATTTTGGCCTCTATTCTCCACCACAATGGTTTTGAAATGAAACAAACAAGATTTGCTTTAACTGTAGACTTTCAGATTTAATTTGAGGGTAATTACATCCAAATCGGGTGAACAGTGTAGGAATTACGGTTTCTATATGTGCCTCCCACTTTTTAAGGGGCCAAAAGTAATGGGACTATCAACTCAATAGCTATTTCATGGACAGGTGTGGGCTATTCCCTCGTTATTTCATTATCAATTAAGCAGGTAAACGGTCTGGAGCTGATTCTAGGTGTGACATTTGCATTTGGAATCAGTTGCCGTCAACTATCAATTTGAGATCCAAAGAGCTGTCACTATCAGTGAAGCAAGCAATCATTAGGCTGAAAAATGAAAACAAACCCATCAGAGAGATAGCAAAAACATTAGGTGTGGCCAAATCAACTGTTTGGAACATTTTAAAAAGAAAGAATGCACCGGAGAGCTCAGCAACACCAAAAGACCCGGAAGACCACGGAAAACAACTGTGGTGGATGACAAAAGAATTATTTCCCTGGTGAAGAAAAACCCGTTCACTACAGTTGTCCAAATCAAGAACACTCTCCAGGAGGTAGATGTATATGTGTCAAAGTCAACAATCAAGAGAAGACTTCACAAGAGTGAATATAGAGGGTTCACCACAAGATGCAAACCATTGGTGAGCCATAAAAACAGGAAGACCAGATTAGAGTTTGCCAAACAACATCAAAACAAGTCATTACAGTTCTGGAACAACATCCTATGGACAGATGAAACAAAGATCAACTTGTACCAGAGTGATGGGAAGAGAAGAGAAGGAAAGGAACTGCTCATGATCCAAAACATACCACCTCATCAGTGAAGCATGGTGGTGGTAGTGTCATGGTGTGGGCATGTATCGCTGCCAATGGAACTGGTTCCCTTGTATTTATTGATAAAGTGACTGCTTACAAAAGCAGCAGAATGAATTCTGAAGTGTTTCGGGCAATATTATATGCTCATATTCAGTCAAAAGCTTCAGAACTCATTGGACAGCGCTTCACAGTGCAGATGGACAATGACCCGAAGCAAACTGCAAAAGCAACCAAAGAGTTTTTTAAGGCTAAAAAGTGGAATGTTATGCAATGGCCAAGTCAATCCCCTGACCTGAATCTGATTGAGCATGCATTTCACTTGATGAAGACAAAACTGAAGGGAAAATGCCCTAAGAACAAGCAGGAACAGAAGACATTTGCAGGCGAGGCCTGGCAGAGCATCACCAGGGATGAAACCCAGCGTCTGGTGATGTCTTTGTGTTCCAGACTTCAGGCTGTAATTGCCTGCAAAGGATTTGCAACAAAGTATTAAAAAGTGAAAGTTAGATTTAGGTTTGTTTAGTTTGTCCCATTACTTTTGGCCCCTTAAAAAGTGGGAGGCACATATAGAAACCGTTGTAATTCCTACAACGTTCACCTGATTTGGATGTAATTACCCTCAAATTAAATCTGAAAGTCTGTAGTTAAAGCACATCTTGTTTGTATCATGTCAAAGCCATTGTGGTGGTGAATAGAGGCCAAAATATGAAAATTCTGTCAATGTCCCAATATTTATGGACCTGACTGTATACAGCAGGTCAGTGCAGCATTCTATAGCTTCAATGGGAAATGTAAGTAGAAGACTCACCAGAATGCCCCTGTTAGCACTACGACACCACACAAAGCACCTCACCTGGGCTCATGATGTTGCTAATTGGAGCCTGGAAGACTGGCAATATGTGGCTTGGTCCGATGAGTCAGTGTTCCAGTAGTCTTGTGTTGATGGTAGGGTTTGGGTGTAGTGCAGACCCCATGAGGCTGTGGACCCCAGTTGTCAACAAGGAACCATGCAGGCTGGTGTAGGGTGTATTCACGTGGCATGCGTTGTGTCCACTGGTCCACCTGAACATGTCATTGACTGGTAACCAGTGCTTAAAGTGGTCCTAGAGAAGTGGTGGAACTCACCGCCCCACCTCGGTGGCAATGTCAGTAAAGCGTGGCCTCAAAAGAAAGGGGCGTGGTCACATAATAGTATTCCTGATACAAATTACACCACACAGTAGCACATTCTTGATTCACATTACACCACATAGTAGTGTCTCTTATTCATGTATGACACACAGCACTGCCCCTTTTACACAATGCCCACATTTGTGCCCCTTATACACAATGCCCAGAGTAGTAGTGCCCATTATACAATGCCAACAGTAGTAGTGCCTTTTATACAATGCCCCCAGCAGTAGTGCCCCTTACATATAAATCCCACTGTAATGGTGCCCCTTATGCGGTGCCCTCAGTAGTGGTGCCCCTTATGCAGTGCCCCCAGTAGTGGTAGTGCTCCTTATGCAGTGCCCACAGTGCTAGTGCCCCTTATGCAAAGCCCACAGTAGTGGTAGTGCCCCTTACGCAGTGCCCTCTGTAATGGTGCCCCTTATGCAGTGCACCCAGTAGTGGTAGTGCCCCTTATGCAGTGCCAACAGTGGTAGTGCCCCTTATGCAGAGCCCACAGTAGTGGTGCTCCCTATGCAGAGCCCCTATATGCAATGCCCCCATTCGTAATCCCCCTATAATAGTGCCCCATTAGTAATCCCCCTGTAATAGTGCCCCCTAGTACTGATGCCCCCTGTAGTAGTGCCCCCACAACTAAGCCCCGTTCCTGCATCCGCTGCAGTCTGCTCCCCCAGATCCACTTGGCTGCTCCTCAGTCTGAACTATGGGAGAGACGTCATGACGTCATGGTGTCTCTCCCATGGGATGTAATCAGGAAGCCGGCTGATGTAAGCCCAACAGCCAGATTCCCGGCTGCTTTATCCCAGCTAGGGTTAAATGACAGGTGTCTAAATCTAGACCGGTGCCCAGCATTCCAATCGAAGGGATGCCGGGCGCCGCGAGTGGACAGCCGCGGGGAGTAGGGTTAGGTGAAGGGCTCCAGGGGGGGACTTAGGGTTAGGCACCCCCGGGAGGGTTAGGGTTAGGCTAGGGGGAGGGAGAGTTAGGGGGAGGCACCCCAGGGGGGAGGTTAGGGTTAAGCACCCCCCCGGGGGACTTAGGTTTAGGCAGCGGGGAAGGGGGGGTTAGGTTTAGGCACTTAGAGGGGGGATTAGGGTTAGGCACAGGGGGGGAGGTTAGGGTTAGGCACCCTACTGGAGGATTAGGGTTAGGGGGGTTACGTTAGTAAGTACTCACCTATGGACGATCGGGATTTCCAGCGCTGTCGGGCTGCCGCTGCCACAATCTCTTCATTTGTCTGCCTGACGCGGCCGGCAGTATTTCTGACCGCTTCCCTCTCCCATTGTGCACTGCACACAGCGGGACCCAGAAGCTGGAGTTCATGAGTGGTAAGCAGCCTCCGGCTGCCGCTGGCACTGCGGGAAGGGAGCCAGCCCGCGCTGGTAACAAAATCTCAGTGGGCACCTGGCACATGGAGCCTCCCTGTGGCAGTCGGGGTTTGGTGGGTCAGAGGAGGCAGAACTGGTTTCTACTCCAAACAGAGGTGACGGAATGCAGTTCTGCTAAATTCTGGCCCACTTTAACCCCTGCAGGTAACCGCTACATTGCATTGCTTGATGACAATTTGCAGCCCCTCATGGACTTCATGTACTCCCACAATGATGGAATATTCAAGCAGGATAAGGCACCATGTTATTGGTCCCAAGGTGTCTAGAAGTCCATTCTGGTGAGTTGCAACGAATGATGCGGCCACCATGTTTGCCTGATATGAACCCAATTTAGCATACATGGGACATGATAGAGAGGTCCAGTTGCTCTCAAGATCCTGCACCTACAGTAAAAATATCAGGGAGCTGTGGGAAGCTATCCAGATGGCATGGGTCAAAATCTGTCCAGAGGCCTTCTGTCCACTTGTGGAATCGATGCCACATCAATTACTGCACTTCACCGGGTTAGAGGGGATCCTACACACTACTAGGAACCTCATGACTTTTGGCACTTCTTTGTATATACTAAACATAACAGCTTAAGCTTATAGGGTCAGTCTGTGCATGTACAACCTGTCCACACTCCTCTCAAGATAGCATACAGTAAGATATGGTGAAAATATTTTGTAATTACTGTTAAATTTTGGACTGACATTAATAAAACAAGGATCCAAGTGCCGCCCCCAGCATGTGGAGCCCCAGGCACATCCATCACATACCTTATGGGAAATTCACCACTGCTTATTACTGCCAATTTTCTTAGCAGTTTTATGGTCTCTCCAGCCATACTGTATTGTAAGGATGTATGATGATAGCTTCAGAAGAGGCACAGGGAGCTCCTCTAATACATGGCCATCACAGGTGATACACCAACTGGAAGTTCCATGATTTTATTTGTAATCTTTTTTACAAAAATGCTTCAGATTTCTTTTTATTTTACATTACATAATATTTTGTGTTAGTCAGTGGTGACAACTCATAAATACATCAATTTTTATTCCATGACGACTGAAAATAAAATGTGAAAAAATAAAAAAGGTTTAATATTTTTATACTTACAAAATGCATTCGTGCACCGTTAAATACATGTGAGAATAATGCAACACAAATAAAAAATAGCCCAGCTACACCATGGTCCCTATACACCCATATAATAGCAGTTTGATGTCATTTGAAAAGGCATCATGGTATCCAAAGGACACAGTGTAGTTATTGCCATCACCTAGAAATTTAAAGCACAAAAGTACATAATATAAATACTGTATAATAATGTTAAATATAATGTATTGTATATATATATTATTCACCTATATTGAAATCTGCATCAGGCACCTTCCAATATTGTAGCCATTTGGAGGAGTGACGGTCGCTGTTGGCATTATATATATATATATATATATATATATACAGTATACATTTAATGTACGTACATACAATATGTTATCAGAAATTTGGAATAATAATATAAACTGGATCACAATGAGCATCCAATTATGTGCAAGCGTACACAATTTATGTTTACACAACAAACTATGGCCCTGATTCAGACCCACTCGCGAGCGGCTGTCCGCTCGCAAGTGGGTCGATGTTCTGCACTGAGCATGCGCACGACGGAGGGAGCTCCGACGTGCGCATGCACCAGACGCGACGAGCGAAGGAAAGTCCTTCGCTCGTTGTGTCTGATCAAAGGGGGCGTGCTGTCGATGTTGATTGACAGCACGCCCCCTTTGGTGGGCGTGCCTGGGGCGTGCCTCCCTGACGGGGGCATTCCCACGGGAACGCCTCCCGTCAGAAGCCGGCCCACTGACATCACTAGTGATGTCAGTGGGAGTGATTTTGGCTCTGATAGAGCCAAAATCACTCCGGAGCTTGCGGTTGAAAACCTCAATCGCAGGCTCCGGCTCGCAGTTTCGATGGTCGCGATGGTCAAGACCATCGCGGCCATCAAACTGCATGCTCATATAGGCTGTGGGTGGTGACCCACAGGTATACGAGCGTCCAGGAGGACGTTCCATTTTTATGGAGGGCGGCCCTCATTCAAAGCGTGCGCTCTGCTCAGAGCGTACGGCTCTGAATGAGGGCCTATGATCGTATTAGTATAACCTAGTGGTGGAACCTGTTTGGTGTCAGTGGGATGTGAAATGGAGGTTAGCCCACACAGATGAACTAAATCAGGCTGTATGGTTTATTATGGTAACAGCGGTGTACACAGAATTAAAGTGGTGACAGCGGAATACACAGTAAGCACAGGGTTAATAGTGGTAACAGTGAGTATGGTATAAAAAATACAGTGGTGTAACTAGGGCAAGGCCGCTGGGGCTCATGCCCTGGGCTCCTTGGGACCGTTGGTGCAGGGGGCGCTGCCGGCCATGGTCTGGCCTGTCCTAGTTAGCCAGTGTAGTGCCGACCGCATTGAGCGCCTGATTCAGACCCGTTCGCTAGATGCGGCCGCTCGCTCCCTGCATTTGCAAATTCAGCTAAGTGTTATCAGGGCAGGCGATCGCACGGCAAGGCATAAGCACGCCCACTATGTCTTGGCGAGCGATCACTTTGTGTTTATAGATGCCCACCAGCCTGTCTTTAGCCGCCCACTACGGCATGTCATCTACAGGAAGTATATACAATCATCGGTACATCGGGTTCCATCGGATCTGACCGCAGTGCTTGCGGTTGCCTTTACCCTACCGAAAGCACTGCAAGCATTTCAGTGTAAAAAACAGCCAGGTGACGTGTACTCTGACGCTGCCTGTTAATTATGCATGCCTCTGAAACAGCGTTTAAACACTCTGACACGCCTGCGTTCACACCTCCACTCCCCTGTTATTACTGCCCTGCCCCTGTTACCACCCACAAACGGCCTCTCCTGTCACTCATTCCACTGGGCTGTATTTGCTGGGTCCGCGAGCGCTTCCCAATCGCTCAAACTAGTTCGCACACGTGCACTGCGATGCATACGCATTGCCAAATGCATAACATCGTCCGTGAACGAGCGAGTGGCCGCTTGCGAGCGGGTCTGAATGAGCTCCTGAGTGCGGTCAGCACTACACATTTACTCAGGACCGGCGCTAGGCTTCCCTGTGCCCAGCACCGTCCTGTGCTGCACAGCCAAGCTGCTTTTCTCCCACTGAGTGCTTACCCAATATTTGTCATGAGGAGGGGTGGACTACTACTGGGGGGACCTCTACTGGGGGCACTACTGGGGAGGACCTCTACTGGGTGCACCACTGGGGTTGACCTCAACTGGGGGCACTACTGGGGGGGACTACTACTGGGGGCACTGCATGGTGGTGGGATACTACTTGGGGTACTACAGGGGGTGACCACTACTGGGGGCAATACTGGGGAGAACCTCTACTGGGGGCACCACTGGAGGGACCTCTACTGGGGGCACTGCATCGGAGGGACGACTACTGGGGGGACCTCTACTGGGAGCACTACTACTGGGAGCACTGCATAGGGGAGGACTACTACCGGGGGCACTATATAAAGGGGAAAGCGTTAATAATTTTATTTTCTGTATCCCTTCTTTTATATTTCACTTTTGTATATTTTAGTTTCATACTGTTTTCTTAGATATTGGCCATAGTTTTAAGCATAATTATTTATTATCCATAAATATTGCTAGAGAACTATGGAGGCAGACTATCACACAGAATTATTATGCTACAAGTGCCAGTCCACTCCTCATTGAGGGATGTGATCATGCATTATGAGGGTATATTGCGAGTCAAAGGGTATGGCCATGCGGCACAACCCTATTTCTCTGCATGCCGGATGAGCAGAACGCTGGGCGATGGTGCTGCTCAGCCAGTTTTATGGGCAGCCAGATCGGCCCATCAGGTCATCAGCACTGCTGGAATCTGCCAGAAGGGCCGGATGGACAGTTTTGCCCTGTGCAACAGTAAAATCTAGCACAATGGGAGTAGGTAATAACAGCACTACAGAGAAATCAAGGTATATTAAAAATGCCTCTGAATAGACTGAAAGTGTCCTCACTAATTGAATTGAAACCTCTCACATTTTTTATGAATTGCCTGAGCATTTTCCAATATTAACAAATAATACTGCTGGTGTGATGGAGACCTTTAAAGTACTTGTTGGACAGCACTTATCTTTGATTTTTTTCATTAGCCTTACTACTAGAGATGTGCGCGGCCCCTCGTGTTTCAAATGTTATGGTTTTGGCAAAACCTCTCTCAAGTGTTTTGGTTCGGATTCGGCTTTCCATTTCATTAAAATTGATAAAACAGCTAAAATCATGTCATTTGGACCTGTTTACATGCAATAAAAACCGAGATTCAGTTTTTAAATCCAAGTTACGAATTTACAGCTGACCTGAGTCGAAACTAGGTTCTACTCTGTATCCCAAAAGTGATTCCAGACGTGACTTG
Source organism: Taudactylus pleione (assembly GCA_031769625.1). Lineage (NCBI taxonomy): Eukaryota > Metazoa > Chordata > Amphibia > Anura > Myobatrachidae > Taudactylus > Taudactylus pleione. The sequence goes on along the minus strand of JAUIMM010000113.1, from coordinate 17,264,945 downwards.
ATTCAACTCAGAGCCCCTAAGTTCTGGTGTGTTTGTTTTTTAGGGAAACCTTATTGCTCATCTTTACTTACTTACAACACAAAAATATTCATACAAATAAAAATAATCTGTCTGAAAATAATAATTTGAAACATGATAAAGTGAATTCAGATGTTTTATTCTGTATATATGGCATATACCCATTTAGTGTCTCACACGCACTACAGTCTGCCCACATTTATTTCATCCCTTCCTTCAGTTTTAAAATGTTGCTAATTACTGTACAGACAAGATAATATAGAAACATTTAAGACATCTGCTCCTACTCCCACACAAAATGTATTTCTGTAATCTATGGACCTTTCATATAAAAATTAATATTATTCAGCAGTGGTGGAACTACAGAGTGGTGGGCCCAGGTGCAAAATTATGCTTTGGGCCCCCCTATGCAGTGCCCTCAGAAGTGGTCACCCCTGTGCATTGCCCCCAGTAGTAGTCCCCCCTATGCATTGCCCCCAGTAGTAGTCCACCCTGTGCAGTTCCCCCAGTAGTATTCCACCTATTCATGCCTTCAGTAGTAGTCCCCCTATGAAGTTCCCTCAGTAGTTGCCCCCTATACAGTGCCCCCAGTAGCAGCTCCTCCTATACAGTGCCCCCAGTAGCAGCCCCTTATACAGTGCCCCAAGTAGCAGCCCCCTTATACAGTGCCCCCAGTAGCAGCCCCCTCTACAGTGCCCCCAGTAGCAGCCCCCTTTATACAGTGCCCCCAGTAGCAGCCCCCTTATACACTGCCCCCAGTAGCAGCTCCTACACAGTGCCCCCAGTAGCAGCCCCTATACAATGCCCCCATTAGCAGCCCCCTATACAGTGCCCCCAGTAGCAGCCCCCTTTATACAGTGTCCCCAGTAGCAGCCCACTATACAGTACCCTCAGTAGCAGCCCCCTTTATAAAGTGTTCCCATTAGCAGCCCCCTTTATACAGTGCCCCCAATAGTAGCCCCCTATAGGTCCCCAGTAGCAGACCCCCTATACAGTGCACCCAGTAGCAGCCCTCCCTATACAGTGCCCCCAGTAGCAGCCCCCTTTATACAGTGCCCCAGTAGCAAACAGCTATACAGTGCCCCCAGTAGCAGCCCCCTATACAGTGCCCCCAGTAGCAGCCCCCTTTTTACAGTGCCCCCAGTAGCAACCAGCTCTACAGTGCACCCATTAGCAGCCTCCCCTATACAGTGACCCCAGTAGCAGCCGCCTTTATAAAGCGGCCCCAGTAGCAGCCCCCTATACAGTGCCCCCAGTAGCAGCCCCCCTATACAGTGCACCCAGTAGCAGCCCCCTATACAGTGCAACCAGTAGCAGCCCCCAGGGGCGTTTCTAGAGAGTCATAGACTTTGGGCACTAGAGTGTGCCCAGACTCTATAGTGTGTGCACGGGGCACCGGGAAAAAGGCAGCGGCGGCCATTTTCCCTGTACTGCGCAAGCGCAAACGATGGGAAAATGGCCATTGAGGCCATTTTCCACTTGTTTTACAGCGCCGGACCCCCGCGCCGACGTGGGACTCCGGAGAGGTAAGTAATATTATGGGTGCAGGGTGTGCGGTGTGGGGCCCCCCTGTACCCAGAGGCCCATGTTCCCCACACACCCTGCAGTCCCCCTATACAGTGCCCCCGGTACAGCCCCCTTTATACACTGCCCCCAGTAGCAACTAGCTATACAGTGCCTCCCAGCAATGCATACACACAAAAGAAAAAAAAATAGGCAACTTACCTGATCCCCGCTCCAGCTGATGACTGCAGCTGTCCTCTGCTCCCTGCCTGCTCTGCACTATGGGAGAGACGTCATGACGTCTCTCCCATCACCTGCTGCGGGGGGAACCGTATGACTCTCATATGACTCTCATTGGCTGGCTGGCCGGTTGCATTGCTACATAAAACACACCGCTGCCGCTGGCGGCTGTGTGTTTGTTTCTGTGTAGGGCAGACCGCTACTCACTGCGGTCTGCCCTACACTTGTGGGGCACTGGGCACACTAGCGGTGGGTGCAGGCCCCTGCACCACAGCGGGCGCCGGTGCAATGCACCGGCTGTACCGCCGCTAGTTCCACCCATTATTCAGTATTTTATAAAGCAATAGATTACCAACATTATATAATTACATGTAGCTATAGCAAATATGACATATGCAGACATTAGAAAGGTATAAATGAAAGCAAAGGCTAAAAAGGGCCTGAATTGTTACTATAGTTCTTAGAATTGAATTGCACAAAAGAAAATAGGACAAGGTGCGGCTGTATGTTCGTGTCAGAATATTTGTGGATAGCTTTGAATGTTAAGGATCAAACAGCTGAGGTGCGTAATACAGGTTGAGTTATTGGTGACTTCAATCATAGCATGCAGCAACTTTTGTTATACAAAATGTTGCTGGCATAACAAGCAACGGCATGCCACTGTCAACTCTCTGTATCTAGTATGACGCCCAAGGGCTTGTAAGGTTTTGACCTGTTGAGACAAAGAATGGCATCCAGGTCAGATACTGGGGGAGATGTATTACAGCGGCACTTTAAATGCCGCTATATCACTTCCAGCTTTGCCTCTTTACCGAGGTGAAGCAGGAAACACTAACGATGAGATTTATTAACATCTCATCGGCCAGAGCAGGGGAGTGTTAACTCCCCCCTCCGGCAAACCCTGCCTGAGTACACAGCGTATCAGCCTAGTGCTGATGCTCTGTGTCTCAATCCCAGCCAGCTCCACTGAGCATGAACGGGATCTCGCCGGCAGCCCTCGCAGCAGCGCTGTCCCTGCCTTGGGGATAGGGCATCGCCAGGCTGTAGCTGTCAATAGAGACAGCTGCAGGGGGGCGGAACGGTCAGGCGAGCTGACCATTCTTACATTGCCCAGGCTTTCAGCGCTGCTATCTGGTAGATAGCAGTGCCGATAATGACAGGGATACATAGCGCCCGTGTCATTTGCCACCAAACCCCCCCAATCATACATCGGGGAGCAGCTTCAACGCTTCATACATCTCCCTCACTGTACTGTATATTGCCTGATCAGACATATAGACTTCCTGGTCAGATATACAGTATTGCTATTTCCTTGTAAAAAGCTTTTAAGGTGAGCAGAACAAACTAAATATTACTATTAATACTAATATCAGTGGTTGCAATAACGGGTTGGGTACTGGATGCCGGCGTTCAGTATCCTGGTGGTCAGAATCCCAACGCCAGCATCCTGACTTGGTTTGCATCCCAACGGCTCATATATATATTAACCATATCCCACAATAACATACAGTACTGTACATACAGCACAATAACATACAGTACTTTATTTCCATTCACTCATTACAATCAGTATATTAACTAATACATTATTTATGCGTCCATTTACTCTATAACAAAACTACCCATCTAGAAATGTTTCATCATATGAGTATTGTCATCTACTCAGAGTTTACAAACCAGGGACCCTACAATGACACAAATATCTCACTGGATGTGTTAGCCATACTTCTAAGGTTTTGATTCATTCTACTGTGCTGCTATATACCTGCAGACTGAGACACCTGTTCGGAGAACTAAGAACTGCTCATTTAATGAGGTTGTACTGTTATTTTACTGTAGCACTTATAATTTGTATTATATTTCTTTGCAACCTTTGAAATACTAACACTCTATTCTTGTGTACATGAAACCCATTACTACCTAACATCGAATCCAAGATGAAATCTCACCTCTTATATCAGTAGTACTGTCGCAATCTCTGCAGATGTCTTTATCAATTCCAGCTGTGTCCACCACTTAAACAATGATACTTACAAAGTTGTATTCCAACAATCAGCACTTCTTGCTTTTGCCATTCGCTGCTGTATTTATTCCATCACCCAGTTAGATTGCATGGTCTTTAGGTATAAAGTTTACATATAGTTTTAATATTGCACTTGTTACAATTTTCACCTTATTATTACTTTTTTTATCCTCAAATACTGTTTATCCTACAAAATAAACTTTTTATTGATCTATATATATACATATATACTATACAGTCAGGTCCATAAATATTGGGACATTGACAGAATTTTCATATTTTGGCCTCTATTCACCACCACAATGGCTTTGAAATGAAACAAACAAGATGTGATTTAACTGCAGACTTTCAGATTTAATTTGAGGGTAATTATATCCAAATCAGGTGAACGGTGTAGAAATGACAACGGTTTCTATATGTGCCTCCCACTTTTTAAGGGGTCAAAAGTAATGGGACAAACTAAACAATCCTAAATCTAACTTTCACTTTTTAATACTTTGTTGCAAATCCTTTGCAGGCAATTACAGCCTGAAGTCTGGAATGCATAGACATCACCAGACGCTGGGTTTCATACCTGGTGATGCTCTGCCAGGCCTCTACTGCAAATGTCATCAGTTCCTGCTTGTTCTTGGGGCATTTTCCCTTCAGTTTTGTCTTCATCAAGTGAAATGCATGCTCAATCGGATTCAGGTAAGGGGATTGACTTGGCCATTGTATAACATTCCACTTTTTAGCCTTAAAAATCTCCTTGGTTGCTTATGCAGTATGCTTCGGGTCATTGTCCATCTGCACTGTGAAGCGCCGTCCAATGAGTTCTGAAGTATTTGACTGAATATGAGCATATAATATAGCCCGAAACACTTCAGAATTCATTCTGCTGCTTTTGTTAGCAGTCACATCATCAATAAATACAAGGGAACCAGTTCCATTGGCAGCCATACATGCCCACGCCATGACACTACCACCACCATGCTTCACTGATGAGGATCATGAGCAGTTCCTTTCCTTCTCTTCTCTTCCCATCACTCTGGTACAAGTTGATCTTTGTCTCATCTGTCCATAGGATGTTGTTCCAGAACTGTAATGGCTTTTTTACATGTTTGGCAAACTCTAATCTGGTCTTCCTGTTTTTGTGGCTCACCAATGGTTTGCATCTTGTGGTGAACCCTCTATATTCACTTTTGTGAAGTCATCTCTTGATTGTTGACTTTGACACATATACACCTACCTCCTGGAGAGTGTTCTTGATTTGGCCAACTGTTGTGAAGGGGTTTTTCTTCACCAGGGAAATAATTCTTTTGTCATCCACCACAGTTGTTTTCCGTGGTCTTCCGGGTCTTTTGGTGTTGCTGAGCTCTCCGGTGCGTTCTTTCTTTTTAAGAATGTTCCAAACAGTTGATTTGACCACACCTAATGTTTTGCTATCTCTGTGATGGGTTTGTTTTGATTTTCAGCCTAATGATGGCTTGCTTCACTGATAGAGACAGCTCTTTGGATCTCATATTGAGAGTTGATAGCAACTGATTCCAAATGCAAATGTCACACCTAGAATCAACTCCAGACCTTTTACCTGCTTAATTGATAATGAAATAATGAGGAAATAGCTCACACCTGTCCATGAAATAGCTTTTGATTTCATAGTCCCATTACTTTTGGTCCCTTAAAAAGTGGGAGGCACATATTGAAACTGTTGTAATTCCTACACCGTTCACCCGATTTGGATGTAATTACCCTCAAATTAAATCTGAAAGTCTGCAGTTAAAGCACATCTTGTTTGTTTCATTTCAAAACCATTGTGGTGGTGAATAGAGGCCAAAATCTGAAAATTCTGTCAATGTCCCAATATTTATGGACCTGTCTGTATATATATATATATATATATATATATATATATATACAGATTTATATTTACTTAGTTAAAATACCATCTAAATAAATGTATCACTATGATCCTACAAAGAATATATGTAGTCACTCCTATGCCCCACAGCATTATAAATTAGCCCTTAATACTGTATTGTCTTCATTGCTTCCTATCACATTGTGAACTTTGGACCAGATTCAGAGCCGCTCGCAAAAAGCGAGCGCTTGCTCTGAATCAGGATGGCCACTTTTTTTTTAAAACCGGCCTCCTGGCCGCTCGTGGGTCACCCACAGCTTTTGCGAGCGGCCAGGTGATTGTCGCTATGTTCGGGATCATCTCGACCATTTGGTTTGCGACAAAACCCTTGTAGTAGGGTCTCGTTCCTGCAAGCCCCAGTGAACTTCCTGCTCTAATAGAGCAGAAAGCTCACTACTGACGTGAGTAGGGCCACCCTCAAATGGCAGGCATTCCTTTGGAAACCCCCCTCCCCACCTACAAAACGGGGCGAGCTGTCAATCAACATTGACAGCCGCCCCATTTTGCTGCGATCCCCGGAGCGAGTAATTTCTCGCTCGCTCCGGGGTCCTCGCACGCGCAGTGCGCACACGGCGCGTACGCGCTGCCCGGCCATTGACCTGCTTGCGAGCGCATAGCGCCAGGGCCATAGCTAGGGTAGTGCGGATGGTGCCATCGCACAGGGCACCACAGGTAAGGGGGCACTGTTTGGGCCTGTCAACTTTCTTTTTATTATCATTCTTGCTTGTAGCTTCCTCTAATTTCATACCCAGCATCTCCTGGCCTCCCCTATCTCTTCCCTGGCCCTTCCCCATGAAGCCATGGCCCTTTTTGGGGTGCATTATGTCCCTTTGAAAAATGAGGGGGGCGCCAATGCTCTTTCTGGCACAGGGCACCAAAAAGTCTAGTTACTGCTCTGCATAGCGCTTGTGAGTGGGTCTGAATCAGGCCCTTTATTATTTCATGTTATGCTAATACAGGATGTTTCACTCGCTATTGGCCCCAAAGTTTTTCTTATAACTTTTTTAAGTAATTGACGTAATTGGTGATATTTGACACCGAAAACCCCATGTCTAATAGAAACATGAGGAAGTCATAACAAGTGTTGAAAGCGTTCTCCATTAGCATCCAGGCCAGCTGTTCTCACATGCGTGAAGTGAAGGCCAGCTGTTCACCACCTTAGTCAGGAGCGCAGTTCACATTTCAAATAGGGGAGCCACACCAACTGCTAGTGAGGATATAACCAGTGAGGGTGGCAGTTGGTGTGGTTCCCCTATTTAAATTTTGGACTTCACTGCAGCTCCAACTCTCGAGCCACCACTGCTAGTCAGTAAGAATTCCTACATCTTACAGTGGCGTCCACATTCATCGTGTCTGTGTGTATTGAGAGAAAACATTCAGCGGGAAATTGAAACCTTCCATAACATGGAGCGATGCGATGAAGCTTTCAAGGCTTGATATGACTTCCTCATTTGTCCTCACTGACTGGGCGTCTCTACACCATATGGCATGAGATACTCATCACTACTGACGCACTGAGTGGAGTAGCACATCACATTTTCCTTCTTTAAATTTTACATCTTAGCCACGTCGCAGATGTAGCGAAAAGCCACTGACAGTGTACCAGAGATGCTGGGCTGTAACTTTAAATGCACATGAATTGGTTTTACACACATGCAAAGTTGCAGATGAAGCACTACCGAACTTGGCATGAGGAAAACCCATTGATGCTTGCAATGGAGGGCTTTTTACACAGATTTAGACTAGGGATGTGCAAGCTCGGATAGGTTTGAATTTTCCCGCCAAGTTCAGATTTTTCCCGCCAAACATCAGGTCTTAGAAAGAAGCAAAACGTCATCTTTCATGGACAAGCGTCATCATTCCTGGACAAAACTCCATGGAAGAAGATGTTTGTCCATGAAAGATGACATTTTGCCTCTTTCTGAGACCCGATTTTTGGCGGGAAAAATCCAAACTTGGCAGGAAAATTCAAACCTACTGTATTCGTAGAGTCGCACACAGATGTTCAAATGAGACACAACTCATTAATCAGTGTACACCAGCAATGTCATTTTGTCAATACTAGTAGTATTAATGACTCAAATAAGATGCACATCTTTAGCGAAAAATATGGTCAGCGAGTCCGAGTCACACAGGGCCTGGCATGCCCAGACTGGCCATTTGGCACGACAGAAGTCACAGTAAGAAGGACACATCTGTGTGTTGGGAAACAAGTCAGGTGGGCAGCCACTCTTAGCGCTAAGAAGATGCATGAAGGGGCAGTCGTATTTCCAATAATCCCAATGTGGAAACAGATAAGACAACTGGTTGGTGTAAGTAGGTAAAACTGTGAAAAAGTATATATCCAAAAAAAATTGGTTATTAAATGCACATTTATTTAAACAAATGTAATTTCCCTTAATAAGAGGCATAATACAGTAATGAAATATAGAAATACAATAAAGAATCAAGGTAATAAGCAGATAAAGAAGGCAGACTCGTCTGGTCCAGGTACACCTGCTACAGGTGTGTGTACCTGGTATTATTGGTAATGCCTACCTGCGCTCTGACTTATACAATGGGGGATGTGTATTCATTCAGCAGCGGTACATATAAGGTAACCCAAACCTTGTAGTTAATAGTGGTAAATGAAGGAGGGTACTGCGCTCAAATGAAGGGGTATTTTGTGAGTGTTCCCAAAAAATGAGGTTAACAATCTGTCTGTTTTAGACTATTTATTAGGAGTCACACTACTCCTTTATTAAAGCAATGGATATATGTCCATAGGTATATGTATATTAAGGGTACATGTATATGTGTGTACCTACCTGGACCAGACCAGTGATCAAGAGCCTTGTGAATGACCCCTTAGGACAAGCTGGACTTCAAAAGGTACCAGTGCTCATCCTCCGGGTACATGTTTGCCTTTATTATCTACTTATTTCCTTTATTAAGGGTAATTGTAAATGTGTTACATTCTTTATTGTATAACTATATTTCATTACTGCATTATCCCTTGTATTTAGGATAATTGTATATGTTTAAATAAATATCCAATTAATTAGCCATTTTTTGTAGTCTACTATCTCGGAGTGCTGCCTCCTCCCGAAGAGCGAATGTGAAATTTTAGCAAATCGGAGGAAAGCGCAAACATAATCCGATTGGTCAGAAATTGCACAGGCTACAGTGGCATCACCATGGTGGTATAAATATGCCCACAAACCACCAAGAACACGTGCATTGGTGGCATTATTGTTGGTAGGAGTGTGCACAGACAACTGAGTATCCTGCCTCAGCCACGCTTGTCAGCAGAAAGAGAGTGCTGCAGCTAAATGTGTGGGGTTTAATAAGCATCCTGATTGAGTTGGGGCTAATTAAAATGATTTTCACATGTCAACACAATTTATTAAACAAGTGCATTGATTTTGTGCATTGAGGTGCGATTTGGGTGCGAGTCTTGTCAATTTGTAAACATGATTCTTAGTAAATTTGTGATTTGCATTTGTACCAAGATTATTTTGATAATGTTTGTTTCGAAGGTGATTTGACACGATTTGGTTTGCAAAGTCAGGTTTGACATGTGAAATCGTACCTTTATCACGGGTTTTGACCAAATTGACCAAACACAATTCTTACTAAATTTCCCACCTACACTGTTATCCTATATTAGTTTGCATTTTTGTGGGGTATAGGCTGATTTCCCAATTTTCACCTATATACCTGCAACACTTATTGCCCGAATGCAGGAGATGACTTATCCAATTGAATTGGGCATAAAACGGGAGACTACATACAGGCAATACGTGAAATTAACAAGCAATAGGTGTGTTGAGTCAACATAATTTATTTAACATTTTAACTTGGTTAATTGACTACCCCCCATAAGTGTGTTGCAAATGATTGTATTCTATGTATCTATAAATAAATAAAACACAATAATAATAAAAATAATAATAATAATAATAATTATAATAAAATATATAATATATTATTGCATTTTAGTCCAAAAGAAAAGATGTTTTTGCAGTATATTCAAGAACATCTGAAAGCAGGATAATACCATGTACTTGTCTTTGTTGTGCACATGTGCAATATAAGAGTTACTATTATGTTTACTTCCAATCTTTCCAGTTTAAATTAGCTCTAAGTATAAAAATAATGTAGGACATGTAAGTGTCAATCTGTCCGTTTCAGTAACATAAAATATAACAATGCTATGGTTACACAATAAAGCGCAGATTGTATAAGGCATTGCTCAATACCAGTGTCTATACCGCTTAAACACTGGAATCATCAGGTAAGTAACAACATTTGGACAGCAAGTCAATAGGCATATGAAAGCTCTTCAATAAAGAACAGATTCAGACCACTGCACTATTTGAGTATTTAGCTTTTTTATTGACAAATATTGCTTCAAACAAACACTAAGAATTCCCATATCAATCACTAGCACACAATAATACCTTGTTTCCAAAAATAATACAGCTTATGAAGAAGAATCTCCCAATAAAAAGTAAATGTTTGCACTTTCTGTGAGACTGCCTGCTTGGTATTAGTGCCATTTGGGATGGAATTAAAAAAGCAAAATGATAGATTTGCTGAAATGATATACATACAGAGGAACTAATGGGCATATTTTATTTATAAAGGACAAAATAACGCAGTACTGTATTTACCACACAAGTTAAGATATGAAATTGAACTGGTGAAAATGATTTACGTGCTGGATTAGAATATCGGCAGCTTTATAGAGTGAAATGTCACTGTGGTGCTGCAGCTTCAAGTTTTATATTTCCTCCTTTGAAATCCTGTCAGTTTCACGAACACTAAAGAGTTTAATCAATGTTTCCTTTGCAACTACATAGGAACACAGTTTTTTTTTTTAAAGGCAATAGCTTGCAAGTGTATTATATGTGAAATTGCACTTGTTTAGCTTATATACGATGCATGCATTAAGATGTTATATCCAACTGATGCATAACATTAATATTTTTATTTTGTCAAAATATTTATAGGAACAATAATCTATGTAGAGGATGAGGAAATTAAATACAAAGTGCAACTTTAATTATAAGAGCAGACAACGTACAAAGAAAAGTATATCTATATGCAATAAAATGTTAGATTTTATATTACAAGAGAGTGCAGAACAAAATGAAATGACCAAAGGGATAGGATACCAATAAGGATTAGAAGCTCAAATGGAGTTTTAATAAAAGAACAAAAGGCAATCATTTAACAATAGACAATATAGGTACTGTTATACTTCACTGCTTGGCAGGGACGGACTGGCCATCTGGCACTTCTGGCAAATGCCAGAAGGGCGATTGGCCTCATGGGCTGGTATTGTCTGAAACCCTGGCTGAGTAGCTCCACCTCTTGGTGCTCTGCTCAGCTGGGATACTGAGAGATGGGGGCGGGCTGCAAGGCCAGGTCCCTGGGACTCGCAGCAGGCCACGGTGAGATTTAACCATGCCCCCATAATGCAAGGCCGTGCCCTTCTTACGTGAGCATGTGCACCTAAAACACGCACACACAGGGAGATGCCTGGGTGGAGTAAAAGTCCAAGTCTATCCCTGCTTCTTGGCAAACCTATGCTCTCTTACTGGAGAGAGTAATGTACATTGGGGGCAGTGTCATATCTATAATGGGTGCAGGGTGTGCACACCGCACACCCTGCACCCATGTTCTTCAACTTCTTCAGTACATGCTTCTCTGTAGTCCCACGGTGGCAGCACAATCCCTGGGTAAATGATGCTGTTGACAGTTTCTCTGTGATCTGCACATGTGCAGTAGGAAAACAACAGCATTGCTATTTTCCCTGAGAACTGCACATGCACCTTAGGATACTACTGTAATTTGTGCTGCTGGCTACTAGTGCTAGAGAGGAGGGGGTCCAAATGGAGACTATAGGTGGGACCCCTCCTAAGTTTATACACCCCTGCTTGGGGGAACCAAATTATAGATGATCTTAAACAGACAAAAATTGTGTTTCTAAGAGCATTATCCCTTTCCTGGACACTCAAATCATGTTTCCCCCTTTGAAGGAAAGATCAGTTGGGTCAGTGCAGATTGAACTATTCACAATTAATGTAGTTGCTCTCAGGCAGATTTTCTCCATTTCAAATTCATGCTGTCATCCTATAGTCCTTTCCCTCTCTAAACAGTCATATTTCAAGAATCTCATCTCCTCCCAGTCCTGAAATCCCCAGCGTCTCTTTTCCACTTTCAACTCCCTCCTCTGCCCACCCCCTCCTCGTTTCCCCTCCTTCCTCTCTGCATTGACTTTGTTACCTATTTTACATCTAAAATTGGATCTCCCCTCCCCATCCATTATACTGACTCTGACATCCTTCTCCCCTGTGACTGGAGAGGAATTTAAGGCCCTTATACAGTCCTCCCCCCTTCCACCTCTCCCCTCAACCCTATCCCCTCCCGCCTCCTCCACTACCTCTCTTCCACTGCCTGCTCCCATCTTGCCCACCTACTTAATCTCTCCCTCTCTTCTGGCACTGTTCCTTCTGCACTCAAGCATGCCCTTGTCTCCCCCATTGTTACAAAACCTAACCTTGATCCTAACATTCTCTCTAACTACCGACCAATCTCTCTCTTCCCTTTGCCTCCAAACTCCTTGAATGTATTGTTTACGACCACCTCACCATATTTCTTTCTTCCCACTCCCTCCTTGACCCTTTTCAGTCTGGCTTCTGTTCTCTCCACTCCACTGAAATTGCCCTCACAAAAGTCAGCAATGACCTCCTTGCTGCTAAATCCAAGGGCCACTACTCCCTGCTCATTGTCCTTAACCTCTCTGCTGCTTTTGACACTGTGGAACACCCTCTACTGCTGCATATCCTTCACTCCCTTGGTCTTTGTGACACTGCCCTCTCCTGGCTGTCCTCTTATCTATCTGACCGCTCCTTCTCTGTTTCCTCTCATGACAACTCCTCCCCACCACAGCCTGTTACAGTAGGTGTTCCCCAAGGTTCTGTTCTTGGACCTCTCCTATTCTCTCTCTATATGTCCTCTCTAGGTAAACTCATCCTCTCTTTTGACCTCCATTATCATCTCTATGCTGATGATACTCAGATCTACCTATCTTCACCTGATCTTTCCCCCTCTCTACTGACTCGTATCTCTAACTGTCTCTCTGCTATCTCTTTCTGGATGTCCCAGTGATTTCTCAAACTTAATATGTCTTAGACTGAGCTGATCGTCTTCCCACCCTCCCACATAACATCATGTCCCACTATTTCTTTATCAATAGATGGCATAACTATCTCATCTAGTCCCAAAGTGCATTGTCTTGGATTGGAGTCATCCTGGACTCTTCCCTTTCCTTCAAACTACATATTCAGAACCTCTCACAGTCCTGTCATTTCCATCTCAAGAATATTTCCAAGATCAGACCCTTTCTCACCCAGGATGCCACCAAAACCCTCATACATTCACTGATCATCTCCAGATTGGACTAGTGTAACCTCCTCCTATCTGGCCTCCCCAAATCCCATCTCTCTCCTCTCCAGTCTGTGCTCAATGCTGCTTCTCAGCTCATCTTCCTCTCCAAATGCTTTACATTTGCCTCCCCTCTCTTACAAGCCCTCCACTGGCTCCCCTTCCCTTTCAGAACCCAATTCAAAGTTCTCACACTCACTTACAAAGCCCTCACCCATTCCTCTCCCATTTACATCTCTGATCTCCTCTCCCTTCACTCTTCTGTCCGCCCTCTTCGTTCACTTAATACACGCCGCCTTCCATGCCAATTGATTACGTCCTCCAACTCCCACCTCCAAAATTTTGCCCGCGCTGCTCCCCACCTTTGGAACTCCCTCCCTCTCCCCATCAGACTCTGCACCTCTCTACAATCTTTCAAATGAGCTCCCAAGACCCACTACTTCATTAAAACCTTCCAGCTCTCATCCTAACTTACTGCTCCATCTTCCTTCCTCCCCGCCTACCCCATCTGTGTCACTCCTGTTTGTCTGCCCCTCCCTTAAGAAATGTAAGCTCTTTCAAGCAGGGCCCTCTACCCTCTTGTGCTTCTCCCTACTGTAATTGAATTTATCTCTTACTCCCCACTAGGTCAACCAACATTCGGCTGCTTATATGGGCATAAAGGTCACTAATATAGCAATGTTTATTATACATGTCCATGTCCTGCTTTGTATTGTATTGTAAGTCTCTGGTTACTTATTTGTTCATGTACTTTGTAAGCCGCTGCGGAACACTTTTGGCACCATATAAATAAATGATAATAATAATAATAGTCCACATAAATCCAACCTTTCTGGCTACCAGGGAGCACTGCTCTTTGCAGTCTGAGGTCCAGCACATAGAGTACTGTTAGAGGGGTACAAGGAAATAATTGGGGGCTCTGCTTTGTATAATGGTGAAAAATGCAATAATGCAGCTGTACCTATATGATATAACAGACATAAGAGGGAGCCTATAGGGTATTTAATGTACATTAGAAGGGGCTGTGCATAAACAATGAGCAGCATATTATTATTGCATTTAATTTGTAACAGACAGTGAGGGGCACAGAGTATGCATAAAACAGACACATACAATGTTCACAAAGTAAATGCAAGAAAGAAAACATAGGGTAAGAAGGGCCTTGCTCATAAAAGAGCTTGCTATCCTGGAATCGGGCACTACTGAGACAAGAGAAGCCAGTGTGATTGAGTGGAGATAGGAAGGTTTGTCTTTACTTTTAAAGATTTGAAGACTGTGGGAGAGTCTGATCTTACATTTTGGGGAATTCCATAAGTGGGTATCAGCAGGTCAGAGGTAAATCTAAAAGGGCATGAGATTTTGAGATGAGATTTGAAATGTGTCAATGGTTGCTGGTGTTGATGGCATTATAGGTGGGAACAGTAACTTGGATTCTGAAGACATGAGAAGCCAGTGAAGGAATATGAAGAGTGTTGCTGTAGATATGGAGCTTTGAGAGGAGAATTTAAGATATATTAGAGCATGGAAATCAGGAACATGACTGGGGTGTCCACATGCGAGTGGGGCATTACTAGGCTGCTTTTCAACCTCTTTCCATTCCCTTCAATTGCATGGCCAATACTGTGTGGTCTAATGTTAAGTGCACACGTCTCTCTTCACAAACAGAGTAGTTAGAAGCAGGATGTATCTCGGAACTTCGGACCTAAATTAGCATAGTTGGCAGTCTATCCTGCTTTTTCCTACCTGTTCTTGCAGTATTCACTAATTGCTGCTACTTGTGCCTTAAGCCCAATTTTAATAAGTTGAAATGTTGTTTAAACTGCCAGATATGACTGTGTTTGCCTAGCCACCCCTGTCACTCCCCCAAACACTTACTACCTGTCACTCACTTTGTGAGTGAATCTTCTGTGTGAGCGTAATCGCAATACTATCGCTGCACGTGTGTGCAGTGCAGCTTACACACATGTGCAATGGAAAACAATCGCTCGATATGCGTAAATATCAGCATTGTGTATATCTCTGAATCAGGCCCTCAATTACTTGCAAATACCCAAAGATAGCTAAGTAATAACTAAAAATTTAAACAGTTAGATTGTGCTTCAGCCATGCATTATAAATGACCACATATGTACCCAGTGGCAACCCTATATGCCAAATATTATTTTGCTGTCAACTTTGACCATTATAACTGACAATAACATGAGGCACTCAGATCCTGATTCAGCAAGGAATGCAAATGCTAATAAGCATGGAAATGGTAGATGTTTGTGCTCAGCGCATGTGTATACATCGCAGTGCGTGTGCACGAACTAACAATTGCAAAGGGAACTGTGATTGCTGAGGCTACGCAGACCCAGAGCACAATGATTGACAGGAAGTGCCATTTGTGGGTGGTGATGGGGTGGGTGGTCAGGCGAATGCAGGCGTTCCAGTGCGTTTCAACCCTGGTGCTGTGGTGTGCATAAATTATACACTGCGTGGCTATAAGCAGCCAAAGCACTGATTACGTGCATGGCTGGTAGCAATTTCTGAGTAAGATCAGGGCTTGTGCAAGTGTGCATACGGGCACGATGTTACTCGATGTTACCGATTGTTTCACTATGTTTCCTGTATATATATATATATAGTAAGGGGAAGTGGGTGTCCTTATGACAGGAATGCAAACATTTAAATAGCACCACTGATATTAACAACTGCGGTGTGTGCGTATAGGCACCATAGTGAATCAGTCCCTCAGTTATAATAAAACTAGTTCATTCACTTTACCTGCCACTGTATTTGCTTTACATGCATTGTGCCATGTATTCACAATCACATATGTAGTACAGATACTAAAGGATTATCATTGTTTAAGCAAGGGAAGTTGACTATGCTTAGCCGTTCACTATGGCAGTCTATATGGACATATTACCAGTATCCTCTAATGTGCATTGTTATTCAAGCACATGTGGATGCCATTTTTAGTCTACAGCAGAGATAAGTAGAGTGAGTGGAGGAATGGACCGGGATGATCCATAGCAGTATTCAAGATACAGTAGGTCCCAGAGGGAGGGCCAACCACCAGGAAGCATTCAAGCCTCGGTTCAAGGCCACCTCATTCCTGGGCCCGAGCAGAAGGTACCAGGCAGCTGGAAACTTTCCTACATACCTGGATAGAGGAGTGACAAGAATGCCAACTAGGAGGAGGTTGCAGAAGTTAATAATAATATAATGGGTGAGACTTGCCTATATCTTGTATATCCTGGTCGTCTTTTCGAGTACATCCATGTGGAAACAGCAGAAAGACAGCAGAGAAGGGAATAGGTTAGGGCAGGTGAGGGAGAGAGAAGAGGTAGATTTGGGTGTCATCTGCTCAGAGGTGGCACTGGAGGCTAGAGCAGATGATTAGTTCACCAAGAGAACTTGTACATGTTGGAAGTGAACCAGGAAACTGTGTTTTGCAAAGGCCAATAAATAGTCCGAACAAATAACCTGTTCAGGCTGCAGCATATGGTGCTGGCACTTGGGTGTGCCACCAAGGGCATATTTTTGTTTTTGTTTTTTTACTTTTCAGTGAGGTGGTAGGAAGGCGAGTGGCCCATGTTCATCTGGATAAAGTATTTTGATCTCTCCCCTTGTCACATTTTAAAGGTAAGGGTCATACTGTACAGCCTATTGCTACAATGCATGGTCCCAACAACTTCCCTGGAGGCCCCTTCCCATCACCTCCATCTTACAATCTACAGTTATGCGGTGCCTTGCTGTCTATGTCACACCACAACTTTTTGTGGCTGTGACAAGGGCACTTTTGGAAATGAGTCTCATAATCTGAACTGGTGAGTTACTCATGTGTTCATGACCTCCTAATCAGTGAGATATGAATAAATCAAAAACTGGTTTGATGTGTTTGAGCATCTCCAATTACTATAACATATATAGCAACTTACAAGTACATAGTCTAAAGGTTTTATAGGGTTTTACTGTATTTGCTCTCAGATATATAACAAAAACTTGAATGCTGCTTTTTTCATTCTCAGTCAAGTTTAGAACAGTGTTAAAGGATAACATCCACCAAAACAAACAAAAAATGTATTGGTGCTTAGTGATTTAAATAATAGTCCAGCACAAATCTCTTACTGCTTGTCAATGCCCCTTCCGCACTAGCTTTTATTTCATGTTAGTGGAGAAATTCACCAAAAAATGTCCGTACCGACAGCTCAGCCCATTTAAAACACATCAGTAAGGGGGAGAGACAACTAGCACGTGACCATTATGTGAATCAGGGATCCAGGAGATCCAGCAAATAGCAAAAATGAGGAAAGTCATTTTGTTTAACTAAATTACATTTCTGAGTTTGAGTGGAATTATTTTATATTGTTTGCAAATTGGAATTGATTTTCAGCATTTCAGTGATTTTTCAAAACAATAAAAATCACGGGATCTCTGAACCAAAAATATTTTGCTCAATTAATTAACTCTCTACAAAGTATCAACATTGTATTTGCTTTTCTTATTTGCTTTCCTAGACTCCACATTCTGTTGATCACATAAGAAAACCTACTGTAGTGATGTGATTTACCAGATTGTGAACCTGACACCAAGGATACTGTATATATAATACATGATTAAAAAACTCCATCTCTCTTTACATGTAGTATGCACTTTGCTTCTAAAACCTACCTGCATTCTGTTCTGCCAGACCAAATTTCCCCTACAGCAATCAGCTTGTATTAAAGATGAATCAGAGGTCATAAAGCTCTGAGTCTTATGAGTTACTGCACTTGAAACAATTTTTAATTTATATGATACAAAACACTTGTGAAACAAGCACTTTATTTCCTCTATGTCCTCTGTAGGCTTTGATTCAGATTCCAATTTTGTTACATTTAGCGAAAATAGCCAATATCATAGACAGTGAGATTAGTTTTAAGAGGAACAAGTGAAATGTATGTTATTTCTGTGGAACAAACTGCATGTTATTTTTTTTTCTCTAGATTAATTTTCTTTGAAGCTAACCTTAAATTATGGCAGGGCAGAAACTCATTTTGATTGACAGAACATGAGAAGACAGTAGATGGAAAAAACAATACTGAAGCTATTATATAAACTCATTTCATTTATTCATTGTTAAAAACTTTGAAAACCTCCTACTATAAGTATCCTAAGTGCAATAAAACATTTTGAGGATAGGGGTGAGCTACTGTTCTTGAAACATGATCAATTATCAAAATTTGAAAAAATAAAAAAAATTAAAACCCAAAGTTAATTCACAATATCCTGTACTTTTGATAAATCACAGTGCAGTAATTTAATTAACAACACCTAAAATGCGGTTGTAGTGTAATATTTTTGTCTAAATCCACATTGCGGATTTAGGAATATCACAAGGATTTATCAAAAATCCCTTGCAGGGAAAGAGCTTACGATAAAGCTCTGTCCCTGTGAATCCCCTCCGCAGTCTTCTCATTGCATTTTTCACAACAAATACAGTGAGAAGGTGCCGTGCATGTGCTGACTGGCTCAACATTCCCCCCGCAACCATGACCCCCCCTCACTTTCACTTACCTCTGGTGATTGGTGCTCCAGTTATGTCCTCTGGAGCTCCAGTGATGTCCTCTGGAGCTCCAGTCAGCTAGTCTCCCATCTCCTGCACTGTGACCCTGGTCAGCTGGTCTATGCAGCAGCTGACCAGGGTCAAAGTGCGGGAGCTGGGAGACCAGCTGACCGGAGCTCCAGAGGACACCTCTGTAGTACCAATCACCGGTCCCTGGATGCAGGCAAGTGTGTTTTTTTTTTCTTGCAGTGATCAGTTTGTGGTCTATTTAGACCACACAATTAATCATAGGGGTCTGCTCCCAGCTCTGCTCTGCCTGTTAGAGCAAAGCAGGAGTCGGGGGACCATTACAATTAGGGGACATGTGATCTGCTTACTAAATATATGTGATAATTAGGGTTTGGAGTAGAATTTTACGAATTCATCTCCAATTGCCCTTTAGTATATTTATGTGAAATTAAAATAATGTGAAAAGGGTGTGAAAACAATTTGAGTAAAAATAATGCTCTCATCCTGACCTGTTGCTCCATGCTTCTTCCTCACTGTCTGCCTCTTCAGTGTCACCCCTGTTTGTCTGCCCCTCCCCTTTAGAATTTAAGCTCTCACGAGTAGGGCCCTCTTCTCTTATGTGCTTCTTCCCTTACTCATACGATCATCTACTCCAAACTCCCCACAAGGGCACGTTCTGTAACACTTGGTTGCTGATGTCCTGCTGCTTTTGAGTGTTATGATCTCTATTGCAGCAATGTATATAAACTATGGCCCTGATTCAGACCCACTCGCGAGCGGATGTCCGCTCGCAAGTGGGTCGATGTTCTGCACTGAGCATGCGCACGACGGAGGGAGCTCAGTCGTGCGCATGCGCCAGATGTGACGAGCGAAGGAAAGTCCTTCGCTTGTTGTGTCTGATCAAAGGGGGCGTGCTGTCGATGTTGATTGACAGCACGCCCCCTTTGGTGGGCGTGCCGGGGGCGTGTCTCCCTGACGGGGGCGTTCCCACGGGACCGCCTCCCGTCAGAAGCCGGCCCACTGACATCACTAGTGATGTCAGTGGGAGTGATTTTGGCTATGATAGAGCCAAAATCACTCCGGAGCTTGCGGTTGAAAACCTCAACCGCAGGCTCCGGCTCGCAGTTTCGATGGTCGCGATGGTCACGACCATCGCGGCCATCAAACTGCACGCTCGTATAGGCTGTGGGTGGTGACCCACAGCTATACGAGCGTCCAGGAGGACGCTCCATTTTTATGGAGGGCGGCCCTCATTCAGAGCGTGCGCTCTGCTCAGAGCGTACGGCTCTGAATGAGGGCCAATGTCCTTGTCCTGCATTGTTTTTTACTGTAAGTCATTGTTTTCTTATTTGCTCATTTGTTTATGTACTTTGTGAGGTGCTGTGGAACCCTTGTGACACCATATAAATAAAGGATAATAATATTAAAAATAATAATAATAATAATAATAATAATAATAATAATAATAATAATAATAAATAGAGCCCCTAGAGATGAGCAATTTTTAAAAAATGGTTCTGTGCAGTATTCAGTTCGTTTAGCAATTTGGCATAGATATTAGCTAAACTTTCTGCATGAACATGGTTAATAATGTTCCCCTTAGAATTCACCAACTTTGCTTCCCATGGCAGAGAAGAACCATCATATTCCAAATTCTGGGCCTGATTCAGAGTTGTCTGCTAATGTTGCTAATTGCTATCTGCAACTACGTACACATACACAGATCATACAAACATTATTTCCCCAAGAACAGCTGCAACACGCCCGCATTTTTCCCCCACCTCCCACAAAACAGCCCCTGCCTGTCAATCACTTGCTAATAAATCCACTGGGCCACCATATTCACAATTCAATAGCAGCACATGCACATTGCGACTGTAGTCCACCACAATGCTGCTCATTTTTTTCTAACAGCTCCCCAGTAGATCAGGTGGTGTAATACAGTACTGGTATAAACAGTATTGTGTACCAATGTCAATCAGAGTTAAGATAAATGTAATAATTCCTTAAATAATTTTCCTTTTACCAGTACATTACACCATACAGCCCTTTTTCAACTAGACGATAACTAGAGAATCATAGTTACAGTAGCTTGCATCTCGCTGAAGTAAGGGTTTATCAAAGCAGAGGAAAAAGGCTCTGCCTTAAATGTTTTGGAATGAGCAAATCCTTATGGTTTTGCTTTGTGAAGTTTGTAGTGTTTAGATCGGTTTTGTATCTACTTTCTAGAAAGTAACAATATTAATAGAAGTTTGTCTCCATAACTGTTTTATTACTGTTCATAACAGGAAGGACAGTGGCAGAAAATGATTAAAAAAGAGGGTATGTGGAACTCGGGCTGTGTTGTTCTAGTCACTAGTTCAGATTGTTATGTCTATTGTGACACAAGTAGCACTGCAAGTGTCCTAACCCATAATCTGGAACTAAACATTTTACCAAGCGTTATCTAAATATAAGCCGGATTCAGAGTTGCGCGCTAGTCCCGTTGTGAGTTATTTTGCAAATGACGCATGCACCAGGATAAGTATTAAGATGCTCACCGACTGCGTACAAAGATGCAGCATCAGTCACAGATCAGATGATTAGATATTGGCACCAGTAAAACTGCGTGCAAAGACACAATTACTGGACTCGACATTCCTAAAAATGGGTTGTGACACGCCAACATTTTATTAAAACCACCCCTTTGTTACCACTCACAAGGGCCCTAACTGTCAATCACTCTGTGTCTAAATGCTCTCCTGTGAGCGGCATCGCAGAGTCATTGGGACACATGCCCCATGCAACTTATATGCATGCACAGTAATACAAACATTGGCCAACTGCATAAATATCGGCATAGCATACCACCATGAATCAGGCCCTATATGTAATAATTTTGTAGCATCAATGGTAAATGCAAGAACTTAGATGTGTGGATACATAATTATACAAACATGAATGCATGTAAAGGAAAAATACTACATAAGGTCATATTTGGCAGAAATTTTCCTTTTAACATATACAGTATTGGGCAATTGAAGGACAATAATCAACTGACAAAGGTGAATGAGAGTCATCTGAAACCTAGAAATGCATAGAATAGGTATAGCAATTGAAGACAACTACTGCATCTTATTGTCAATTTTACTTATAATTCATTTACAGAATCATTAATTATTATTTATTTCTAAAGTAATATATCAGGAAGACATACATTGAGCATCACTCCTTAATTAAGTATGTATTGAAAACACTTTCAATTAATTGCATTTTTGTGTTGATTTAAAATATAGATTTGCAGTTCGATTCTCCTGAAATCCAAACCCACCCAAATGTTGTGAATCTGGTAAGTTCCAAGTCATGGATCTGATTCCTGAGGGGATCCAGACAGACCTGAATCGCGGTTGTGATCTTCCCGCAGTTCGGAATTCGGATTTTAAAACTAAATTTCGGGATTTGGATTGCAAAAATTGCTTGATTTTAGCTGTATTTAGAAAAAACATTTTATCAATTTAAAAAAAAATAAAAAAATCAGATCCAAAACCAAAACACTTGAGGGTGGTTTTGCAAAACCAAAACACAAAACCTGAAGGGGGGATAGCTGTTGTCTGGAAAAGGAATGCTCAGTTGGTTATACCAAGTAGACATTTTTACACCACGCTATTTAAAAAGAAAAACCGCATATTAAATTGCATGGATCAAAATTTTAAAGTCTTAACAGCTTACTTTTTGAGCCCAAATATCTACTCTTTTACAAATCGTTAAAATACAAAAGAAAACAGGTGAAAAAAACCTCTCCTTTTTTAACAGTTCAGACTACTCAACATCACACCCATTTCTCAGTCATTGGGCCCTTGCACCTAAAGAGTAGTGGTCTAATGCTGGATAGCCCAGCGCACCTTTTGGTGCCCTGGGCTGTTGAGTACCAGGATTAAAATGTCAAAGTACAGTATAGTGCAACCTCCACAAATGTGTGCTACAAATGTTGCTTTTATAAAATAAGAATTATTCCCTCTGTAATTAATAATATATTAATTGTGTTGTAATGCTCACATTATCAATAGATAAGACACAGCCTGGACCTCGGAAATCTATGATAGGCTGTGTTTTATCTTGAAGATCAGGTATAGCTCCTGTTTGCCTGTTTTGCTATAAATTAGCTGGACAGATTGCTGGGAGTCTTTGGAGTGAAGTTGTGGTTGGGACATGTGTTCTTTTATTTTCCAATTCCTATTCTACTACGTTTGTATGATGTTTCTTTTCTATTTTTTTGTATCTGGCCTGATAGCTGCTTATGACAACTCAAACCCCTACCAACAGCTTCTCCGATTCTCTGCATCTCATCCAGCTTGCAGGGTAAAGACAGTCTTTTTTTCTAAGATGGTTGATTTGAAAGTGCCGTACTGTATCCGAATAGAGCACTTTCCCATCTGCTATCTTGAATTCAAAACAAAGCTGCCCTCTCCCTTGGAGCTGGCTTTGATGTCGGGAGGAGACAACAGCAGTGACCGCCGACAAGCAAGTAAGTATCCTATGTCTGGGGACTTTCAAGTTAATAAAAATTATTGGGGGAATGTCCTGTATGACACCAACAGATGTGTCCTCATACACTGCTGCTTAAGCAGCACCAAATAGCATCTCTGTGCCAGGTCCGGGTTGACTTGGCCGCACCGAGCATCTTTCGTGCTCAAAATATTTGTCTAATTCACACAAATAACACAACTTGGATCAACAAAACTACAATACTGGCTTGCACTTATCCATTTGATGTGTGACATTTGTATATCTGTGTGGGCCCTGATAATTAATATTATAACTCACCGCGGCTGCTGGAGCAATTCATCATTGCTCCAGTGTGGTGACAGCTGATGCGAAATCAGCTGTCCCCGTAAGTGGCTTCACTGCTCCTTTTTGAAGCAGTGAATCTTTTCACTGCTTTTGGAGCAGTGACGGGAGTCAGTAACGGGAGCACGCATGCGTGACCTACAGGTCACACATGCACACAAGAGCCCCGACGTCTGGCGGAAAGAGCTGGACATTGGCGGAGGGATCCTAAAGGATTGCTCTTGCAACCAGGGCCTCCTTCCCATAGGGAAGGACTGGGTTACTAGCCCAGAGCAGGAGAATTCACCATCTGAAAATGGCCAATGCTACCGCACTCAAGCTCTGAAAATATAATATTTTTCAGAGCTTGATGAATTCTGTCCCCATACTACTGTATGGGAACAGAGGGCCATTCCGCATAGGAAGGTAAGCAGGAGATATCTGTGATAACTCCTGCTTTACCTTCTTGATGAATGTCCCGAATACTTAATTTTTACAATTGCAGGTGAAAATGATCATTTTGCCCTGCTTATGTAAAAATTAAGTGATGATGAATAGCCCCGAGTCAGAATCTGTATAAGAGGGGCTCCAATGCGAGAAGCCGCGTCATTTTCTCACGCCAAGTTCCATTGTGCTTCATCTGCGACTTTGTGTTAAAAACTGATTAAAGTTAAAGTCGCAGCCCAGCATCTCTGGTACACTGTGAGTGGTGTTTTGCTGCAGCTGTGTACATGTGCACCCGCAATGTACCCACATGTCATCGTCTGTAACAAGACGCTGCAGGAACTGCACTCCCTCCTCATGGTACCGTGCTAAGTGCAGGAGAGACAATTCCTTCCTATTGGTTTTGTGAACTTCTGTGGGTTACTTCGGTACCCAGCAAGAACAGTTGTTCCTGTACCCCAGTTGCTCATTAATGATGTTGTGCACAGTACCCACTGAGATGTTCAGACAATGAGATGTGTCTGTCCTCCTGAATCAGACCTTCAATGCGACACATACTGTCTACTATGGTGATCTTTGGTGAACTTTTGTGTGTTTGTCCATATGAGTAATGGCTTTTTTTTTTTTTAAATAAAATTATGTCTCAAATCAGTGTTGCAGTGCTCCCACCTTATCATGCTTCCCTCACCTTTATGTCAGTTTGACCTATGTTCTAACAAGTGACATATAGAGAGGTTACTGTTTTGTCAAGTGTAGAGAAAAATCTACTAGTAGTGATGTCGGTGTAGCTCTGAAACAAGTTTTTAAAACAATTTCAAGTATTTTCTGCCTCAGGAATGGTTCACCATTGAACTAATTCCCTTCAGTAGCCTTCCCTCACGTGCCTCATGCCCAGTGACCAAACTTCAAAAATGTTATCCAAATGAGTGCATATAAGGGAGGTAATAACTGAAAGATCATTTTCTCTGTACATGACATCAGTCAGTAGGTAACCCAGTTTTGCATGTGCCTTTTTAACCGCTGTATATTCCTATGCCTATACATTTATTTATCTGGACACGCCATCTTTTTTTTTAACTTCATACATTTTATATCTTTTAGTCTGTTTTGGTTGACAGCCGTGATGCAGATTGTTGATGTATGTGTTATTGTTATTTTCCTTATAATGAAGATCAGATCTTTTTTTAATTACTTTAACCTGACAGGACAGATGCTGATTACCAATCTTATTCTCATCTTTAATTTCCTTATAGATCAGATGATTTATGATTAGTTTAGCCTGACAAACCAGATGCTGATTTCTGATTTTCCTTTAGTTTCTATTTTTTTTTATAGTTCAAATGTTTTTTGTATTAGTACAGTATAGTTAATTCCTGCTCCCAATTTTTTCAATATAGATTAGAGGTTTTCTATTAGTTTAGTCTCACAGTCCAATCTGTGCGCAATTTTAAAACCTGTGCACTTCTGCTTGACAGTCTCAATGCTAAGGAAGCAGAACTTTGGCTACTGTACAATACTGTTTGATTGTAAGTCAATAAATATTCTTTTTTTGTTTCTCCCCTGCTTCCTTTGACAGTCCTGATTAACTTGTATAAGAAGTCCAACTTGTATAAGAAGAACTTGTATAAGAAGTTCAACTTGAGCACTCATCGGTTGTAGACTAAGGGGTCTATTCATCAAGGGAAAAATATCCCCTGTAATAATTAAGGATTGAACTTGCTGTGAGTTCTATCCTTGTATTGGAGGCTTTCATCATGCCTCCAATACTTAATTATCACTTCCGTTAAGCTGCTCCTTTTGCGGAGACAGATTTTTGGGAAAAGGAGACATTTCTACTGCTTCACTGTCTCTTTGCAGCCTGTCTTGAAGCTTTGCATGCATAGCTTGAAGACAGGCTGAGAAGAGACAGTGAAGCAGCAGGAGTCCAGGCTCCCCTCCCCCACTGTGCACTCACCTGCTCCTCTCGTTGCTCTCCCCTCACCACACCACCTGTCCTTTGACACCCCCTCACTGCTGTAGAGCTGCAGTCACCATTGGAGTCACAGACTCCTGCTAACACCATGCAGCTCCAAAGCGCCGGTCCCCCGCTGCCGCTGTTGTGTTCTCTCCCTTGCTCTGGAATCACTGGAGGAGAGCTTGAGGAGGTGGGAGGCAGTGTCAGGAAGGTAAGAGGACACAGCAGTGGGGGATCTCTTCAGATCCCTCTGCTGTATCAGATGCTGTACGCATTCTCAGGGTGGCATACAGCATCACTGTCAAGTTCCAAAATAAAATGCTTTGGACTGTGGAAATTATCGGGAGACAATTATATCAAGGAGATATCAGTGATATCTCCTGCATTACAAGAATGATGAATTATCCTGGCACTTCATTTCTACAAAAATAGGTCAAAATCTTAATTTTCAGCTACTTTTGTAGAAATTAAGTGATGATGAATAGACCACTTAATGATGTTGCATTATATATCCTGCATTAATGTTGTTGGCAGTTGGCACTATATAATCTGCTCTATTCAATAACTTTTTAAACTGGTCTTTCAACTATATGAAGCATATACAATTGGGCACAAGGTTTTGCCCGCAAAAAATTACGCAGACCTTGCGATTAATTTTGGATTACTGGGAATGTACGTGTTTCTGATACTCACAGTATCCAATACGGGGGGAGAAGAAGGAAAAAACGTCACCTGTTACGGCTGCTCCGGTCTCTGCTGTACCCGGCTGCTGCTTCTCTGCTATACCCGGCTGCTGCTTCTCCACACACACGGGGTCACTCACCCACACTCACTCACACATGATGACAGGGTCACACACAACTGACAGCAGGTCACACATAAACACTGATTGGAGGTGACAGGGGTCTCACAGACACAGAGAAATTGTACACACTCTGAAGACATTGAGGGAAGATATCAGCCAGCCGGAGAAGCAGAAGAGGAGGACAACGCTGTCTGAAGATGAGTAATTATTGAACTAATTAAGCTAATTGGAATCATCCAATTGCTTAAATTGTCATTAGGGGAGGGGGGTGCCACGCGGGTCCAGAAAAAACTCCCTATCATTTTTCCTTAAAATAAGGATTTCAGGAAAAATTAGACATTCTCTGGAGGAGCTCAAATAAAAACTTTGGTCCTCAAAAAAAAAATCAAAGCCCTGTACCCAATTGAATGCCAAATATCTTGCACTTGCAGGAAAAACCCTGTACTCAATTGAATACCAAATATCTCGAAAAACCCTGCATGTGAAAGATTTTTAAACTCGCACCCAATGGGATATGTCCTTATATATGATATTATACTGGATGTTAGCAAATTATGCAATTTATCATTTTCAACATCATATATTATAATGTCTTAATTACCACCCAAAATATGGAAATACAATTTACTATATGTGATGTCGTTGATAGTTATTCCTTTTTATCCTCACAAAATGACATATGGTGTTAACTTAATATACTGTATTAATACAACTGTACAAGAAATTATTAATATTCTAGAAGCATGGATATAACTACCATAGGTGCAAGGCAGTGGCAGAACTTGTGAGTGGTGGGCCCAGGTGCAGAAAATTGCTTTGGGCCCCCCTCCTCCGCTTTACTCCAGGTTCAAAGTGCAGTGGGTGACAGAGAGAGGTAGTGGGTGACAGGGAGAGGCAAGAGGTACACAAAGTGAAGCAAGAAGGTGACAAGGAGAAGCAGTGGGTGACAGGGAGAGGGTGACAGGGAGAGGTGACAGGCCATGGGTTACAGGGAGAAGCAGTGGGTGACAAGGAGACGTGACAGGCAGTGGGTGACAGGGAGAGAGAAAAGGCTGTGGGTGACAGGGGAGAGGATGAGAGGTGACAGGGAGAAGCAGTGGGTGACAGAGAGGGGGAGAGGGTGACAGAGATAATTGACAGGCAATAGGTGAAAGGGAGAGGGGATAGGCAGTGGGTGACAGGGAGAGAGTGATAGGTAGAGGTGACAGCCTGTAGTAACAGGGAAAAGCAGTGGGCTAGAGGGAGAGGGTGACAGGCAGTGTGTGACAGGGAGGGGGGAGAGGTAGTGGGTGAGAAGCAGTGGGTGACAGGAAGATGCAGTGGGTGCCCGACATATTATACCACACTGTAGTACCCCCACATTATGTCACACTGTAGTGTCCCACACATTATGCTACACTGTAGTATCCCCCACATTATGCCATCTGTAGTCCCCAAACATTATGCCACCTCAAATGCCCACACATTATGCTACACTGTAGTCCCCACACATTATGCCACCTGTAATGCCCACACATTATGCCACCGTAGTGCAAACACATTATGCCACCTATAGTGCCCACACATTATGCTACACTGTAGTCCCCACACATTATGCCACCTATAGTGCCCACACAGTGTACTCACCAGCAGCATCCACAGATAGCTGGCAGAGCAGAGGGGATCACAGAGACAGCTGATTTTCGGTTCACTTGTCTCTGCACCAGAGCAATGTTGAATTGTTCCAGGGAATATGTATCTACTGCTGCTACTTGCAACAAGTTGGATATTAATTATCGGGGATGCCCAAGCCCCGATAATTACCCTGATGAATGGACCCCGGAGACACTCCTACTTCATCAACAGTCCAGAGAAACCTTTTGATCATGGCAGATCGCAAATACCATGGCCTTGGATAGTAGTTATTCCATTGACCACAACATGACATACTGTTTGCATGCTTGTTTATCCACCAAATCTGTCATAGTTATTAATATACAGGAAATCTCTAGTGTAAATGGGATAAACAGCAATACCATCTCCCAAGTCCAATTTCTTATACCAAGCTCCATTTATCTCTTAGAGTCATAAATTACACTATTATAATTGAATTTGGAGAATCTGAACTACTATCCTAAGCACCCTATACTCTGCCTCAAAAATGATACCACCTGTACTCTGGCCCATATTCTGGCCACAAACCGTCTGGGCTACTTTCCATAAAATTTCTCGAATAGAGATCTGAAACGTGTACAAGCTGATTGCTAGCCATGCACATATCAACTGCCAGGTGAGAAACCCAGAAGTAACTTAGGGCTTGATGTATCAAGCAGAACATTTGGTGGAGAATTGAAATAAGTAAGAAGTTCCTCATGGCAGCCAATTAGCTTCTACCTGTCATTTTATTGAATGTACTTGATAGATGCTGAAAGCTAATTGGTTGCTTTGGTCCCCTTCTCCACTCTTATCACTCATTGATACATCAACTGGGACAGCCGTATATCGGAAGAGCTGTACTGGCCATAAGAGAATGATACATGCGGGCAGAAATAAATGACGGCAAGGTGGAGATGATAGAAGGAGATAATCGCTTCATAGAGGCAATCAATGATAAATTCCCTCTTTTAGTTTGAACCAATGGCAGAATAAGAAAATTATGATCAGTCATTTAAATGGAAATCCATGATGGAACTACTGTCAGTGCATGGAGCTACCGAGCCATCCCATTAACCAGTAGCACTCCCCAACTTTGAGTGGTGTGGTAGTGAGGGGGGTCATGATGGTCCTAGGGGCTACAGTGACATCTTCTGGCCCCTGCCTGTTTTGTTAGGGAGCCCAGTGATTCACTGTTTTACTCTTGACCTAACATTTATTTTACACAATGCAGAGTAGAAAGCAAAGGTTTAAATAAATATACAGTACTACATTAATTATTTTATATATTTTAAATGAGTGCATCTTGTCACATTATAGAGTAACCCTCTGGTATCTTTCAAACACATTTTAATTTGCTTTAACGGTTGCGCAACCCATCAATATACAGTATAGGTTGGATGACTGCTGCATTATGGGCAAGGAATAATATTTGGCATAGAAATGTTACTATGAATATGATGGAATGGATGATTATATTTTACAGAAGACAGTGACTGTGATCTGGAAATCTATGTAAATTTACTGTATAATATATCTTATTCTGTAATCAATTTAATGTGTACATTGAATAAGTCCTGAAATGTGATGCTTTGATTTCTGCACAAAGAGGAAGTTCATTAATAGCTTTTATGTATGGATGATTAAACCATAGATATATGTTTGTTACTGCATATTTTAAATTTTATGCAAAAGTGCTATTCATTAAAGTAATTTTATAGCACAAGATTGCTTCAAATTTCTTCATTGCAAATGCACTTCTCTATTTTAACGAAATGCACTGTTTTGCCCTGCTAGCTTCATTCTGTGCATTACAAACTTATAAGATCAGGCAGAATTGTTTTTACTATTTTATTACTTTTACTGCCCTGGGATACAACAACACAAAGCTAGTCACTGTATGCAGTTGCATCCAGTGCCAAGAACACCGCAAAGCTGTATTGTAGTCCAGTGCAAGACAAATAACCATCTCTGTTTATTGATATAATTTAGCAATACACAAGAAGTAGACTTTAATTAATCTGCCAGGGTGTGCCACAAACTAATGACCCCTTCCAATAATTACAATGGAAGTGGTGTGGTAACGATCTCCTATTATACTGTAACCATTCTTGTGAGCTTCTGTAAATGATTTAGTGATTTAGACTACACCATACTGTATGTATAATGCATTCCCCATATTACCTGTTGTATTAGCGCAAAATAACATTTTATATGGCTGCATATTGTGGATAGATGGAAGATATTTTGTTGGCAATTTGCCATGCCCCTTTTGGAGCCCTGATGAAAACCCTAATGCTGCCGGTGTGGAGTTTGGGCAATATAGGTATGCGCAATGGGACATAACCCAGAGGGGATTCTGAAAAATGTCTTTTGCTTTGTAAGTACCCCATTGAAGTATCTTACTTAACACCACTCCAATATAGAGTTATGCAGAAAATGAAGCTTCCCACCACTTGATAAATTGCACATACACTGCAGTCTCCAAAGCAAGCGAAGGAGACACAGTAACATGTGAACACAGAGGGTCCACAAGAGCAATCAGTGATATCTCTGTCTTATCCCTCTTCTTTAATAGGATGAAGCAGTGATAACGGCCTCTTCCAAATAACAGAGATGGGTTATCACCCTTTTAAATGTTGATTTTTTTCCACTTTTTCTTTCAAAATCACAAAAAATGCCTGAAATCCAATGTGCCACGTGTTGAATCCACTTTAAAAGGAATGGTAAAAGCTCTGGTATAGAAAGTAAATAAATAAATACAAAAGTGAGCAGCACACCAAACCACAATTATGAAATTGTCAGACAGTTGTAGGTGAAGGCAGCAGGGCCTGCTTTCCCTATAACAGACACCAAATTTGTCGGGTCCTCTCCAATAGTAAAGGCCAAGCCCAGGCTGGACAGTGCGGGACTGGTGCCTCTATGAGTGCTGGGGCAGGGCCGGTAAGATAAGGTATAATAAGAATACAAATGAATGTAGTTGTAGTAAGAAATAAGCCAAATTGTATGATTGGAACTGAATACAGGACAACAGGAGTCAGGAACCGTTTATTGAGTTGAACCCTCAACTGGATATAAGCAAGTTGACCTGACATCCATTTTTGTCAGTTTTGATAGCATTTGTCTTAGCTTGTCCCCATGGGAGCAGATAGAGCATGGTGGTTAACGTTTGTCTACTGGGGAAATTAGAGGATCTAAGTAGTTTGATAACAGGTTATGTAAAAAAAAGTTTTGGTTTAAAGTAAACGTTATGCCCTCACTGTACAAGGCTTTGCAATGTTCCTATTCTTTATAGTGTATACTGTATATTCTTTTTATGTCAAATCCATGCTGCCAAATATATATATATATATATATATATATATATATATATATATTGTAGTATATGGGTGGCACTTGTTATTCCAGCTTAGTGAAAAAAACGGAGACTCTCACTCCAGTGTCACGGTCAACGTTTTAGAGATTTTAATCTCTTTTATCAAAAGACATTAAAATCTCTGAAATGTTGACCGTGACACTGGAGTGAGAGTCTCCATTTTTTTCACTAAGCTGGAACAACGAGTGCCGTCCATATACTTACACTTTGGATTTACCTAAGGAAGGGCACCGTGTAAAGTTGTATTGTTTCTTCTTGGGAGTGCCGAGCAGTTGGAATACACACACATATATATATATATATATATATATATATATATGTATATGTTCTTGCAGCCTTACAGTGCATGTACATATTTGGTTACATGACACTTCTTGGTGTTAAACAGTAGACTAAATATGTACAGTATATTTGTAACATACTGTGCATAAGCTTTGAGGAGATCCACCTTCAACATAGTTACATTTTTTATTTACTGTGGCGTGCATAGTACAATTTGCAGCCTTTAGATGAAGCTTTGCTATTTTGGAAATTTGTCTTGGGGGAGGGGGTCAGTGCAGAGACAGAGGGAGACACAAGGGTTCAGCAAACTGTAAGGAATTTACTTAATAAATTATATTTTGTTTTACAAGAAATGTCTCAAATAAACTAGTAGAATGTTATATTTAGTTGTGACTGGATTGCTAGGATGTGTATATGTACACATTGCAAATTCAACCTGCTAAAGGACACATTCCATACCCCTTCCTTCCCCTCTCCTTGTCTACTTCTCTGAATATAAGTGAGTTACAAGTGTAAGAAATACTACATCGGGACTCTTGTGCAAATTGAATGTGCATACGTAGTACAAAAAAATTGCAATAAAAAAATACACTGCTCGCATTATGTAGAAACAAAGATATCAATATGCTAATGTCAGATATGTAAATGTATTGGGTTTTAATGTTAACTGAAATACTCAAGTGACTTGGCACAATTGTCAGCTGACTAAAAATATTTCTCTGATCCTCTCTGTTCCATAATAACAATTTTTTGCTGCCGCCAAACATTCAGATTCTAGGAATGCGACATGATAAACATCAGTCATATTTTTTTCTGGCTGACTGAAGCACATCAGGTTGATGGGTGTTAAACTCTGAGGCATTTGAGGGTTGTATGTGAGTCAGACAGTGAGTTGTACTATGTTTAGTACTAATGGGGTGGCAGGGAAGGAGTTTAAGTTAGGGATTGTATATTATGGTTTGTACTTTTGACTGGGGTCTCTTCTTCAGTATATCCCCTCCAACCGTCCCTGTTTTTTTTTTTTTTTCCTAGTGGAAGTGAATATTAGATCATAAATGATGCAGTGCTAACAGTGATATACTCTCCTTTTCAGAAGGGTATTGGTAAACTTAGACAATAACTGAGGTCAGTGACACCACTTTGACAAGTGGGTCATTCATTAGGCAATATTTCTAGGATAAGACCCTTTCTCACCCTGGCAGCAACTAAGACCCTCATCCGTTCACTGGTCATCTCAAGAATGGATGACTGTAACCTCCACCTACAATATTTGGCCTCCCTCACTCCCACCTCTCTCTAGTCCAATCAGTCCTCAATGCTGCTGCCTGACTCATCTTTCAACCTTCCTGCAAGTCCTTCCCCTTCAGAACCCAATTCAAGCTTCTCACACTCACTTAAAATCCTCTCCCATCTCTTACCTTATTTCCCTTCCCACTCCCACCTGTCTACTTCACTCCATGCTGTTCCTCTTGCCAACTGATTACTTCCCATTCCCACCTCCAAGATTTTGCCTATGCTCCCTATCTCTGGAATTCTCTCCCTTTCCCTATCAGACTCCACAAAATTCAATAGGGTTAATCAAAACTCACTTCCTCCTCAAAGCCAACCAGCTCTCATCCTAACCCATTGGTCCTTTCTCATTTTCTACCCCATCTGTGTCACCCCTGCCTGTCTGCCCCTCCTCTCTTGATTGTAAGCTCTCACATTCAGGGCCCTCTTCTCTCCTGTGTTTCTCCTTTCCCTTAGTTACACTATATTATACTCTGTACAATGGAACCTCACCTTTTGGTTGCTGCTACTCTGCTGCTTATTTGGGTGTTTTGATTGCGGATTCACCAATGTTTATAATCCATGTCTGTGTCCTGCATTGTTTTATACTGTAAGACACTGATTTCTTGCTTTGCTCATTTTTAAAGTGATGTGGAACTCTTGTGGTGCCATAAAAAATAAAGGATAATAATAAGAGGGAGTAAGTGGAAACCATTTGTTTGCAACGGTGGGGATATGGGTGACTGCTGCTGGATTGCCAGGCCTCAGGGTGGTAGTCTGATATGCTCACTTTCTTCTTGCCACCGTACGGGTTATATTTGTATTGTCATCAATAAATTGCTTACCGAATTTAATGCCAACTCTTGTCTGTGTGGTTATTTATTACAGTGTAAGATTGTTATTTCACTGTCTAGTAG
Organism: Taudactylus pleione; assembly: GCA_031769625.1. NCBI lineage: Eukaryota > Metazoa > Chordata > Amphibia > Anura > Myobatrachidae > Taudactylus > Taudactylus pleione. The sequence goes on along the minus strand of JAUIMM010000113.1, from coordinate 17,230,800 downwards.
TGCAAAGCCAGCATATACAGTGACATAAAGGGATTTAATGAAGAAATACAATAATACATTCTCACCTAAAGTTACACATTTATACAAGGTTTATAGTAACTTCCGTAATCAGGACAAGTCTTCAGATGCTTTTGTTCATATCTAAAATAATTGCATTAATTTTTCTCTTTTCAAATACTAGTTATAAGAATTAGAAATGATATTAAGAAAAATGTGCTGGTATTGCATTCATTGCGTACCATCAAAATCACTGACAAACACTAAATATGTTTAATAGTCTAATACTAAATTGCTACAACTACTTCCAATATGTATTGGAATCTCCATCCCTACTTCAGAGGTAAAAAGTCTTGGGCCATCTTTGAATGCACCCTTATCACTAGGGGTGTGCACCGGCCACTTTTCGTGTTTTGTGTTTTGGTTTTGGATCTGGATCTTTCTTCGTGTTTTGGATCTGGATTGGTTTTGCCAAAACCACCCTTCCGTGTTTTGGGTTCTGGGTTTTGTGTTTTGGATCTGTATTTTTTTGAAAAAAAGCATAAAAACAGCTAAAATCACAGAATTTGTAGGTTTTTCTGCTCCTATGCTATTATTAACCTCAATAACCTTAATTTCCACTCATTTCCAGTCTATTCTGAACACCTCACAATAGTGTTTTTATGTCCAAAAGGTTGCACCGAGGTAGCTGGATGACTATGCTAAGCGACACGAGTGGGCGGCACAAACACGTGACCCATCTAGGAGTGACACTGCAGTGGCAGGCAGGATGGCAGTTAGAAAAACTAGGCCCCAAACTGTACATAATGCAAAGAAAAAAAGAGGTGCAAGATGGAATTGTCCTTGGGCCCTCCCACCCACCCTTATGTTGTATAAACAGGACATGCACACTTTAACAAATCAATCATTTCAGCGCCAGGGTCTGCCACACAACTGTGGCTGAAATGATTGGTTCGTTTGGGCCCCCACAAAACAAGCTGGCAATTAATGTGTCCCTGCACAAACTGGCTCTACGGAGGCAAGATGTCATCCTCATCCTCCTCATCCACCGATTCCTCACCCTCTTCAGTGTGTACATCCTCATCCTCACAAAGTATTAACTCGTCCCCACTTGAATCCACCACCACAGGTCCCTCTGTACCTTCTGGAGGCTGGTCTCCCTGGAAGAGCTGATAATTCATTTTGATGAACATCATCTTCTCCACATTCTGTGGAAGCAACCTCCTACGCCTTTCGCTGACAAGGTTCCCGGCTGCACTAAACACTCTTTCGGAGTACACACTGGAGGGGGGGCAACTCAGGTAAAATAGAGCCAGTTTGTACAGGGGCCTCCAAATTGCCTCTTTTTCCTGCCAGTACAGGTATGGACTGTCTGACATGCCTACTTGGATGCTGTCACCGATGTAATCCTCCACCATTCTGTCAATGGTGACAGTATCATATGCAGTGACAGTAGACATGTCAGAAATTGTTGCCAGGTCCTTCAGTCCGGACCAGATGTCCAAACTTGGTCCTGCCTGCCCTGCATCACCGCCAGCGGGTTGCTTAGGATACCTAAGTTTTTTCCTGGCAGCCCCAGTTGCGGGAGAAAATGAAGAAGGAGCCGTTGACGTGTCACGTTCCGCTTCAGCTGACAGTGTGTTCACCAGCAGGTCTTTGCACCTCTGCAGGCTTGTGTCGGCCGGAAAGAGAGACACCACATAGGCTTTAAACCTAGGATCGAGCACGGTGGCCAAAATGTAGTGGTCTGATTTCAACAGATTGACCACCCTGGAATCCTGGCAAAGCGAATGAAGGGCTTCATCCACAAGTCCCACATGCCGAGCGGAATCGCTCCGTCTTAGCTCCTCCTTCACTTTCTCCAGCTGCTTCTGCAAAAGCCTGATGAGGGGAATGACCTGACTCAAGCTGGCAGTGTCTGAACTGACTTCACGTGTGGCAAGTTCGAAGGGCTGAAGAACCTTGCACAACACGGAAATCATTCTCCACTGCGCTTGAGTCAGGTGCATACCCCCTCCTTTGCCTATGTCATAGGTGGATGTATAGGCTTGTATGGCCTTTTGCTGCTCCTCCATCCTCTGAAGCATATAGAGGGTTGAGTTCCACCGTGTCACAACCTCTTGCTTCAGGTGATGGCGGGGCAGGTTCAAGAGTGTTTGCTGGCGCTCCAGTCTTCGGCACGCAGTCGCTGAATGGCGAAAGTGGCCAGAAATTTTTCGGGCCACCCAAAGCGTCTCCTGCACGCCCCTGTCGCTTTTCAGAAAATTCTGCACCACCAAGTTTATTGTGTGAGCAAAACATGGGACGTGCTGGAATTTGCCCAGATGTAATGCCCGCACAATATTGGTGGCGTTGTCAGATATCACAAATCCCCAGGAGAGTCTAAGTGGGGTAAGCCACTGGGCGATGATTTCCCTCAGTTTCTCTAAGAGGTTGTCGGCGGTGTGCCTCTTACTGAAACCGGTGATACACAGCGTAGCCTGCCTTGTAACGAGCTGGCGTTTCTGAGATGCTGCTACTGGTGACGCTGCTGCTGTTGCTGCGTAAGGTGATACATCTACCCAGTGGGCTGTCACAGTCATATAGTCCTTAGTCTGCCCTGTTCCACTTGTCCACATGTCCGTGGTTAAGTGGACATTGTGTACAACGGCATTTTTCAGGACACTGAGGACACTTTTTCTGACGTTTCTGTACAGTCTCGGTATCGCCTGCCTAGTGAAGTGGAATCTAGACGGGATTTGGAACCGGGGACACACTACCTCCATCAATTGTCTAAATCCCACTGCACTAATGGCGGATACCGGACGCACGTCTAACACCAACATAGCAGTCAAGGCCTCAGTTATACGTTTTGCTTCAGGATGACTGCTGTCGTACTTCATCCTCCTCGCTAAGGACTGTTGGAGGGTCAATTGTTTAGTAAAAGTAGTGGTGTTCCTACTTCCTCTCTGGGATGATGAACGACTCCCAGCAGCAGCAGCAACAGCAGCAGCGGCAGCAGTAGGCGTAGCAATGCAGGATCCTCCGGAGGAATCCCGGATAGGAGAGTCAGTCATGCCAGTGATATGGCCTGCAGGACTACTTCCGATCCTGACTAAGGAGGAAATTGACGAGGAGGGAGTTGACGGTGTGGTTTGCAGGCGCTTGGATACAACAGGACAACGGGATTTAGGTGTCCCTGGACTGCTTACGGTCTGAGCCAAAGTTTCTGAACTTGACAGTAACTTTTTATGAACGCGCTGCAGGTGCCGTATAAGGGAGGATGTTCCTAGGTGGTTGACGTCCCTACCCCTACTTATTTCACCTTTACATATGGTACATATGGCAAGACAGTTGTTGTCCGGATTTGGATAGAAATATTGCCAGACCAAAGAGGTGGAATGTTTGGTCTTCTGCCCAGGCATGACCGTGATGGGCTTTTTCATCCCACGGACAACAACTGTCTCCCCCGGAGCCTGATTTAAACAAACCACATCACCATCAGAATCCTCCTCGCCAACTTCCTCCTCAGCGCCAGCTACACCAGTATCCTCATCCTGTTGTACTTCAACAGTGACATCTTCAATTTGCATATCAGCAAGTGGACTGTGGGTGCTCCTTTCAGCACTTGCAGGGGGCGTGCAAATGGTGGAAAGAGCCACCTCTTCCCGTCCAGTGCTGGGAAGGTCAGGCATCGCAACCACCACCACACTTGGACTCTCTTTGGGGATTTGTGATATCTTCTTAGAAAGCACAGTTCTTCGCTGTGCTTTTGCCAGCTTAACTCTTTTGATTTTTTTAGTGGGAGGAGTGCTTCCATCGTCATGTGAAGCTGAACCACTAGTCATGAACATACTAGGGATCGACCTTAGCTGTTCCTTGCCACTCCGTGTCGTAAATGGCATATTGGCAAGTTTACGTTTCTCTTCAGCTGATTTAAATGTCTTTTTCAAGGTCATTTTCCTGAACTTTGCCATTTGGGATTGTATGTGCCCTCTACTATGACATTGGGCATCGGCCTTGGCAGACGACGTTGATGGCATGTTATCGTCTATGTCATGACTAGTGGCAGCAGCTTCAGCACTAGGAGGAAGTGGTTCTTGATCTTTCTCTATTTTATTTTTATCGGAGAAAGTTTGGTCCTCCATTTATGTTATATCGATTTGATATATACGTGCGGCTAAACACAGAAAATAAATTTTTTTTTGGTTCGGACTGGAGTGTACTTTGTGGGTTACAGCACCCTTTAACGGTCAAGCCAGCCGGCCCTTTACTTATGACACAGGCGCACTCTTGGCACTACTTTGTTGATGCACGTGCGGCTACTGCGCACACAATTCACAAACACAGAAAATAATTTTTTTTTTGGTTTGGACTGGAGTGTACTTTCGGGGGTTACAGCACCCTTAACGGTCAAGCCAGCCGGCCCTTTACTTATGACACAGGCGCACGCTTGGCACTACTTTGTTGATGCACGTGCGGCTACTGCGCACACAATTCACAAACACAGAAAATAATTTTTTTTTGGTTTGGACTGGAGTGTACTTTCGGGGGTTACAGCACCCTTTAACGGTCAAGCCAGCCGGCCCTTTACTTATGACACAGGCGCACGCTTGGCACTACTTTGTTGATGCACGTGCGGCTACTGCGCACACAATTCACAAACACAGAAAATAATTTTTTTTTAGGTTTGGACTGGAGTGTACTTTCGGGGGTTACAGCACCCTTAACGGTCAAGCCAGCCGGCCCTTTACTTATGACACAGGCGCACGCTTGGCACTACTTTGTTGATGCACGTGCGGCTACTGCGCACACAATTCACAAACACAGAAAATAATTTTTTTTTTGGTTTGGACTGGAGTGTACTTTCGGGGGTTACAGCACCCTTAACGGTCAAGCCAGCCGGCCCTTTACTTATGACACAGGCGCACGCTTGGCACTACTTTGTTGATGCACGTGCGGCTACTGCGCACACAATTCACAAACACAGAAAATAATTTTTTTTTTGGTTTGGACTGGAGTGTACTTTCGGGGGTTACAGCACCCTTAACGGTCAAGCCAGCCGGCCCTTTACTTATGACACAGGCGAACGCTTGACACTACTTTGTTGATGCACGTGCGGCTACTGCGCACACAATTCACAAACACAGAAAATAATTTTTTTTTGGTTTGGACTGGAGTGTACTTTCAGGGGTTACAGCACCCTTTAACGGTCAAGCCAGCCGGCCCTTTACTTATGACACAGGCGCACGCTTGGCACTACTTTGTTGATGCACGTGCGGCTACTGCGCACACAATTCACAAACACAGAAAATAATTTTTTTTTGGTTTGGACTGGAGTGTACTTTCGGGGGTTACAGCACCCTTTAACGGTCAAGCCAGCCGGCCCTTTACTTATGACACAGGGGCACTCTTGGCACTACTTTGTTGATGCACGTGCGGCTACTGCGCACACAATTCACAAACACAGAAAATAATTTTTTTTTTGGTTTGGACTGGAGTGTACTTTCGGGGGTTACAGCACCCTTAACGGTCAAGCCAGCCGGCCCTTTACTTATGACACAGGCGCACGCTTGGCACTACTTTGTTGATGCACGTGCGGCTACTGCGCACACAATTCACAAACACAGAAAATAATTTTTTTTTTGGTTTGGACTGGAGTGTACTTTCGGGGGTTACAGCACCCTTAACGGTCAAGCCAGCCGGCCCTTTACTTATGACACAGGCGCACGCTTGGCACTACTTTGTTGATGCACGTGCGGCTACTGCGCACACAATTCACAAACACAGAAAATATATTATTTTTTTAGCACTTGGGGGGAGCACCCCTGATGGACAGAGCACCCCCTGGACAACACTACAGCACCCCTTTAGGACTGGGACACTGCACAGGACTTTGGAGTGGACACAGCCCCTATGGAGAACTGACTGCACAACACAGTCCAGCCAGCCCCTATGGACTTTGAAGTAGTGGACACAGCCCCTATTAACAACAGCAGCACAGCACAACACAGCCAGCCCCTATGGACTTTGAAGTAGTGGACAACAGCAGCACTACACTACACTACACTACACAGCACTAACTCCCACCCTCCCTCTTCACTGTCCACAGCCGAGTGAGAAAATGGCGCCGACGCGGGTACCTTATATAGGATCCAAAACCCGCGAGACTCGGAAGGCGGGATGATGACGTTTTGCCTCGATGTCAGATCCGAGTCAGGCGGGAAAAGTCGAGCCTGACTCGGATCGGACTCGGATCGGGGGGGCTCGGGGGGGTTCGGATTTCAGAAATCCGAACCCGCTCACCCCTACTTATCACACTACTTTGGTTCTCCATGTGGTTAGTTAATAGCCACCCATGTTTACACACTGGGGGGAGGGTGAATTGTGCTATAGGACACCATTGGGTAAAATAGAAAGTGAGCCACACAGTTGACATTGCCATTCAATCCTCTTTGACATGTGAACACACGTAACAGTCTCAATATTTATATTCTGTGTGTACTATATATAGGGCCTGATTCAGCAAGGATCGCAACTGCTAATATGCACGCAATCGGACGATTGTTGCATACTGCGCATGCGCAAACCGGGCACTGCGATTGGGACTGCAATTGCAGTGACTAGGCAGACCCATCGCAGAGTGATTGACAGGAAGCACCGTTTGGGGGTGGTGATGGGGGGTGGTCGGAGAAACATAGACGTGTCAGTGTATTTGAACACCATGACATGGGCATGCATAAATCAGCCATTGCGATAGGACATACAGCTTTAGCTCCCACAGCGTGCAATGAAGTTAGCAATTTCTAAGTAGGGTCAGGGCTGCTGTAATTCTGCATGAGGGACCGATGGTACTCGATAACACTGATGGTTTTGCTATTTAGCTAAGTATTACGGATGAGCATAAGGGGATGTTGGCATCCTTAAGTTAGGGTGTGACGGCATTGAGATTGCAATCATTAGCATATTTTCGCAGTGGATCTGTGTGCAATTATGGAGGTGCGATCGCAATACCGATCCTTACTGAATCAGGCCCATAGTATTTGCACCTGTTATAACTGTCCTATAAATATATATTATCTGAAATTAAATGTCATTGAATATTATTATTATTAATATTATTATTATTATTATTATTATTAATAATAATAATAATAATAATAATAATAATAAATCATTCATTTATTTATTTCCATATATATAATGGTGGCATATTGCACTATACAGATCATCTTTCTATTAATAGTGATGGTCACTTCAGTGGAGCTTACAATTTAATTTCTCATAGGCTCACACGCTAAGACCAGTTTTATAGGAAACCAAGTAACCTACCAGTATATTTTGATTATCCCTATTTAATTTTGAACTGTATAAGAGGCAATGCAAACATTGAGGGAACATACAAATCCTATGCAGATGGTGCCCTGGATTGTGCCTAATAGCTGCAATGCTAAACTCTGCACTGCTCTATATATGTTAATACAAAGTATGCATTAATGTGATCAATACCTCTAGGTACACATTCACAACTAAATGTGGATAATGCTAAACTTATCAAAGCAATACTATAATTTTCTCAATACAGTATAAAATGCTGCACATTTAGGTTCATAGAATGGAATCATGATGCCTCCTATTGGTTATAAATAATTTTATTTTATTATTGGTAGCTGTTTCTGTTAAAGAATGAATGAAATAATTCAGTATAACCTAAGTGTGTAAATTAATATTTTTATGTATTCTTCTAAAAAAAAAAAAGCATTTCATGGTAAACATTTGGTTTCTGGATAAATATTGTATTATTATACAATTAGAAATATGTGCGAAAGTGCATCACCAAATCCTATTAAGGGGTATTTCAGTTCAAGAAACTGAACATAAATTCTACCGCTAAAGCTATCAACCCCTATATATCTTACACGGTCCATCGAATGATGCTTAAAAAATAAAATGATGTCAAGGAGGCTATGACACATTGAACTCAAAGCCTAAATCACTTTTGCTTTCCTTCATCTGTTGTGGGGAATAAACTTCAGTGAGATCCTTTTAGGATGTTCACACAGTAAATAATAATTACTATGCATTTGCCTGTGAAGTATAGTGCTTTAAGATAATATTGTATATTTCACCTAACAAATCTAAATAAAAGTTAAACATGTGCACAGAAACCCATGCTTCTGCAATTATATATTTATTTGTGTACAATATTTAACTATTTAAATATTTAACTATTTACTTCCCATTTATCTACATGTTGGAGATTAAAATTCACATGCAAATTGTTTTGGAGTTAAGATTAAAATTAATTACATGCATAATTTACA